>CM070515.1:12754871-14228766 GCA_036346375.1 Guadua angustifolia
ATCTACACGGGTGGCGGTATGCGATATATATAGGGATAGCACTGTAACCGTGACCGAACGTGACTTCGAAGACGTGACTCGATTCTGATATCCTTCCGAGTAGCAAAAGAATAAAGCGCAAAGGAAGGCTGCGTCTGCGCAAGGCCCTGGACCGGATTTCGGTGGACCATTCACGCAGGTCGCCGCTGCGCCGCCCTCCTGGCCGGCGAGGGCCGTAGGCCAGTGCCGAGCAGAGCCCGGCGAGGCGAGGCGAGCAGCGTGTGGGCTTTCTCCTTTCTCCCATGGTTCTACCATGGTGAATCACACTCCACTATATAAACTAGTGTTCACCACTTTAGACTAGCAATGTGGGACTATTCATAGTGCACATGCCTCCTCATGAGTGGGCTTTTGAGATTTTCTAGGAATTATTTGTCTCAATTAAGTGGGCCAAGCCCAAATAATCCAACAGTTATTTGTTTTTTCTGATGTTAGTTTGTACGGGACTCAACTGTTTGATCGCATCCTTTAAAAAAAATGTTTGTCGTTAGGGATGAACACAGATCGGGTAGATTCTGACTGGTCTGATAATTTTTGAATATAGATTCTTTCAGATCGGATATTTATTATCACATCGGAAATGAATATGGATTTTTATGTCGGATACGAATGCAAATTCGGTAGTTCACTATCCGTTGAATACAAATATGGATCTGGGTATTCATGGGCGGATTATCGGATATACATGTGAATTGGGCCAAGACAACTTTTTGATCCGAAATGTTTACGAATTTTAAAATTATGTTCTAATTTAATTAATCCATAAATCAAATTTTAATTATTAAAATTGGCAAACCACTCCCAAAATTATGAATTTATTGGAGAAATTTCTTACACAATCTATCATTTAACAAAATTGTTTTCAAGAGTATATCGGCTCTTAAACTTTCTCAAAAATCAAACATTATTATCCTTAATAGGAAAATATTTTAAATAAATATCTAAAAATTATAAAACTCATAAATAAATACTTTATTATTTTAAACATAATTAAACAAAGAATACAAATCTTAGATCATTACATGTTCTTCATGAATGTTTAGATCAAATAAACTAGTTATATTTTTTATTCATTTTGTATTTACAATTTAAAGGTTTTTATTTTTGATAAATATTCATGATCATATTTATTTTGATTCGTATTCGTATTTGTATCCGTATCTAGGGCAAAAATATGGTAGAGCCAGTATTCGATCTGTTTTCATCCCTAATTGCAAGGTTACTATAACAATATTTTGTTCGCGAAGCATGTTGTGTGGCATATTTCATCCAATAAAGTTAGTTTGGAATGTGAGAATATTATATTATAAAAAACATGTTAGACTACTATTTCTAATAGCGATGTTGGTAGAGCCAGCAAAGGTGATGTTTGAGAGATTTTATTTTAAGAAAATAAGGTGTTACCTGTGGACCCCTCAAAAAAAAGGAAGAAAGCTATTGTGGATCCCATTGCATGTTGTGTGGCATATTTCATCCAATAAGCTAGTTTGGAGCGTGAGAATATTATATTATAAAAAAACATGTTAGACTACTATTTCTAATAGCGATGTTGGTAGAGCCGACGAATGTGGTGTTTGAGAGATTTTATTTTAAGAAAATAAGGTGTTACTGTGGATCTAGGGTCTGTGCACAATACCATCAACCGAAAAACCGAAGCAGGAAAACCCGAATCGAACCGGTCAAATCGGTTTGACCGGTTTTCGGATTTCGATACGATTATTAAAATATAAACCCGTGATACGGTTGTATCGGTAAAACCCGAGAAACACCGAACCG
The DNA here is from genome assembly GCA_036346375.1 of Guadua angustifolia. Lineage (NCBI taxonomy): Eukaryota > Viridiplantae > Streptophyta > Magnoliopsida > Poales > Poaceae > Guadua > Guadua angustifolia. The sequence goes on from CM070515.1 coordinate 12,756,687, forward strand.
AACCGCATTGAAAAGTAAAATCCTCCCCACGGCCCAGGCGCCTGACCCATTCTTCTTCAACCCTAGACTGCCTCCCCGCCTCCAAGCCTCCGGCCGCTTTCGGCGCTCCTAATCGGCAATCTCCACCTCCGCCTCTGATCGGCCTGGTCTGGCCCGGCGAAGGCGGCGGCGCCTCGCCGCTCGCCCCGATTGGCCCCTGCCCCGGCCTCGCCCTTTCGCCGGGCGGTCGCCCTGATTAGCTCGGCCTCCCGGCGTCCCTTCTGGCCCGGCCCGGCCCCGCTCCGCCTCCCGCTCTGCTCGGCCCTCGGCGTCCCGCTCCGCCTCCCGCTAAGGCGCCTCGCCTCGATCCCGCGTCCTGGGCTCGCTCAGCTGCCTCCCACCTCCCGATCCGGCCTGGCGGCTCTGCGGCCTGCTCGCTCTGGCGCTCGCCTCCCGGCCCGGCTGCCTCCCCGCTCCGGCCTCGGCTCTCGAGTCCCGCCTCACAGAGTCTGCCACCGCCCCGAGCCCCCAGCTCGCTTGTCTGCTTGCTCCCGCCCGGCGTAGTGCTGACCGCCTCCACTCTGACTACTCGAAAGTTGAATGGTTGATGTTGTCTTGGACACTAGGCTGAAAACATTCAAACTTATATCAATACTTATTCGAGTATTAATATTGCTGAAGATTGTCATAGTTTCAAGTCTCAGGTTTTGAGGGGACGTTGCTGTAGGCATTTTGGATGTTGGTTGTGCTTTTCTGCCATTATTTCTCTATCTTATGCCATCCACTGCAACTGCTCTTTGTGCATTTCCCAGAATAACAAGAGAGCATGAAAAGGCAATTTGTTACCTTTGGGAATGCATTAGTTAGTCATTCCCTTTACTGGCACAGTAAGAAAATTAGGAGCATATGGAAGTTATGTATTTCCTAGAATAACAAGGAGTGATGCTCTATTGAGACAATTGGAAAACGTATATTCACGAGGCCATCTTTCTAGAATTGTTATTGATGAAGCTCATTGTGTAGCAGTGACATCATACCACGCTCTCTGCTTGAGGGCATATATAGGATTAGCTGTTGATATATTTTTTGCGGTATTGGTACATGCTTTCTGCAATAGACCTTCAATTGTGTATAGCTTATGTATGTTTTATCATTCAGCTGAACTTCATGGTTTGAATAATTCGATGTTCCATGCTGTATTGAAAACATGAACCACTGTTACAAACTTACAGAGTTACAGTGTCTTCTTGTTTGTGAAATTAGTTGTTCCTCTGTGTAATTACTAACAAATCATGTTTTGAATCTTGATGGTCTCTTATTAGCTGCAGCACAATGCTTTTGTTGTAGAGTGACTTAACATCACTTAGGTAATCTCCCTGGTGTGAGGTATGCCTTCTAAGATTTTCTGCTGGTTCCATAACTTGTGGACCGAGTTTCTTGACAGTAAGCAATGGACACGTTACATACATGTATGTATGGTCCAGTTTTTTTACTTTATTGTGTAGCGTTTTGTAGAATTCAGCATTTTGAGCGATGCTGTTGGTGTCTCAATGGAAGCTTTTTCCACTTTTTCCACATCTTTAAAAATTCGCGTCAAGTTTGGTAAATATGGTATTTACCGACACCATACCGATATACATTAGGATTTACCGATACCGAACCGTATTTACAACAAATACCGTATTTACCGAACTAGTAATACCGTATTAACCGAATATACCGTATAAACCGAACCGAATAAACCGATAAAACCGAATGAACAGTCCTATGTGGATCCCTAAAAAAAAGAAGAAAGCTATTGTGGATCCCATTGCTCTATAAGACATGTCTTGCTGATTTGCTTTAACTTCTGGAACTATGCCTATGCGGATCAAGCAGCTTTGCGTTCTTTTAGGAAAATGCGGATCAAACAGCTTTAAATTATTTTTTAATAAGTACTTCACATACAACATTTACCATATGACGACCATACATAAAAGGACGGAGGCCACCATATTTCCTCGTCTTCTCCATCTCTCACATGGATTTCATCTTTTACCTTTTCTCATTTCCTAAAACCAGAGGCACCAACCTCGCCTGGGACGGCTCACCAGAGTTGTATGTTGGCAACCACGACCAGCAATACCTCCCAGTTGCATTGCCAGGAAATCAGGTGTAGCCGTCGCGCCAAATGCGGGGCTAAGCTTGCTCCATATGGCTACGGGTAATTGCAACGAAGTGAACAAACTCGATTGCTCAATGATATTCTCCATTTGCGAAGTTGAACTTGTGCCAGCGCTAGTACCAAGACCATATCTTGAAGACTTGAATCCCTAGATGACCTCTTTGGATTTCACTGACCTATGATCAATTTGCTCTTTGATAAGTGTTGACGTCGAAAAATATAACGAAAGATTGATCGGCTCAAACACACGTAAGCACTGGGTTTATTTTGGTTCAAGACGTGCTAGCCGATTTAATTCTGCAATATGTAAGAAAATTATAACCTAAACAGCTATAATAGACGAATTAAGTTTTTCAATAATAATGTGATCTAAATAGCTATTTAGCTGATTAAATCACATGTAATGATAAGTCTAAACAATTTGTTGAAACTGATTAGATGGGTTTGATAAAGGCAGGTTTTCCCACAAAGGTGATGAACAACAAGATCGAAGAAAAGCAAACCTGAGTAGATTGGCGTAATCGAAGATGATCAATAATAGGCGATTAAATAACTTTATTGATCAAGATCGAATTATAGAGTCTAAATTACAAGAGTTACTCTAGTCAGCGAAAAGTAAATAAAAGTAGATGTGGATTGTTTGATTGATTGTTGTTGGTTTTGGCTCGTCTCTGGTCGCCTTTTATAGTACATAGGCCGACCATATCCTTTTCCGATACGTTTCCAACCATGATTCGTATCGGCCACTATCTCCTATAGATAAAACTCCTTATTTGGAATGACATTGACTAAATATCCAAATTTAACTTATTCCTCCAAATTGATCATATATTTCCAAATCCTGCAACTTTTTAATTTCCATGTCATAATTTTCTATATCTAGACTGTACTTTCCAAATCAGTTATACTGATCAAATTCTGATGCTAACAATAAGGGAGTGTTTGGCACAGCTCCACTAAAATCCGTGGAGTTGATGGGTAGGGATTCTAACTCCAAAAATTTATAAACTCGGTAGTGGGTATATTAAAAATGTTTAGGTGAGTCATATTATTTACATTTTAAACTAAAAGTATAAACTTAATTCATTTTATTTTAGCCTATAAGTTTCAAATCTAAGATAGAGATAGAGTAAATTAGAATTTAGAACCCTGCTAAATAGGCCTAACCCACTACAGAAGTATGCCATGGTCGAGCTTGCCGCGCACGCTGGTCGCTGCAAATCGCCGCTACGGCTGTTCGTCTATGCCGATTGCCTGATTGCTCGGTCGCCATCGGTTCCACCTTGTCGTCACCTAAGAAGGTGTTTCGCTAGACGTGCCAAATTTTGACTTGGCAATTGGCATGCAACGTGGAAGATTCATGCTAGCTAAGCCAACGTTGCATGTTGTCGTGGCATGACACGCTAATTTTGGACCATCGCTTGACCGTTCAAATCCCCAAATTTTGCTTTAAAAAACGAGGAATTGATCATATGCCCATTTTATTTGGTACAACTAATAAAATGCTCCGTCTTCTCACTCGACTTGTGGCCTTTATATCGATGAGATATCACTTGGCATTTTATCAATAGCGTATAAGTGAAGGTATTTTATCAATTGATCCAAAAAAAACCCTCCCGTTTAGCGAGTCATTTTTTTCTAGCCCACTCATTTTTTTTAAAATTTAACACCTCTGTAAATATATTTGTAGATTTCGCTCTCTTCTCACTATAGAAGACGCTTCGGTGCATGGAAAGCATAGGAGACCCGCTACCGCGACTCGGGAGCATGGCAGCTTGCAAGCGAGCGCAGGATCAGTCGCTTGCGCTCCTAGGCAACACGAAATGAGTGTCAATACTTGTGAAATCATGTGATGAAAAATTGGTTGAATGGTGAAATTGGCACTGTAAAGTGACTTTGGTTATAGCATGTGTGGTGCTTGTGCATGTGCTATGGTGATATGTTTATTATGCTGGTGATAGCATAATGGTTTTGCTTGATGCAATGCACTCGTGTGAGTGGTTGCATGGATTAACCTTGAGTCAAGTCGTGGACTTGTGTTCGGACTCGTTTTTGTTTATTCATGTGCGGTGTTGCTCGAGGCTTGACGTGGTCGATGGCGTGGTGGAACTAGATTCATGGAGGCGAGGTTGAGACTAGGTTCGGGGAGGAACCGAGATCTTGGTGGTCGAGGATGTCATGCGGGACGTTTGGGCTAGAGAACATGCACATGGAGGCTGGTTAGTTACGTATTTGCAGCAGGTGGGCTGTTCATACGTGCAAGGAATTGTTTTCGGCCATGTTGGGCCAAGTTGAGATAGATACGAATTCTTTCCATGTTGGGAGTGGAGTTGTATTCAATCTCTTTATGGTTGCTCTGTATAAATAGGGGGATGTGTCCCCTGTTTATGGCTGAGCGTTTTGGGTTTTAGGGTTTGTACTCTTTTGGTATTGGAGTATTGTAACCATACTCAATAAAAAATTCATCCTTCTGCCAGAAGATCTTGCGTCCAGAAATTTTGCTCCAGCCGACTTTGTTCCTTAGCGTTTCATCATCGCCTGGAGTTTCTAGCGTTTTGGCCGGCGGCGCATGTCAGCTAGCGACTAGATAATTTTTACGGTCGTGCGGCGTGGAGAAGAATTCAGGACGTGGGGTCTTGTTTCTTGTGGCTCATCAAGTTCTGGTTGCATGCATGCAAATTGGAGACAAGAAGATCAGCGCTAGTTTCTTGTTTGGTCCGTCGTAATTGAAGTACTGAAGTTTGGTCCGGCATAGTTTGGTCACTGTCTGAAGATTGGTCCGTGGTAATTGAAGTTCTGAAGATTGGTCCGTCATAGCCTTTGAAATCAACTTCCGCCATCACCTGATTCAGTCATCTTGCGAAGGTAATATCTTTTGATCTATAGATTCGATCGAGTTGATTTTTATTGGGTTAAATTCATAATTGAATCTAGTTTGTACAGTTAAAATTTCATGTTAATCTAACGGTTGGATCTTCGGTAATCTTATTGTTTTTGTTTGGTCCGTCACTGGTCTGATTTGGTCCGTCGTTATTAGATCGGAATTTATTTCAGCTGTCTTGCGAGGGACATAACTCTAGATTCATAGGTCCGATTGAGTTGATTCTTTTTTGGTTAGCTTCGGAATCAAGTCTAGTTTCTACAGTTAAAATTTCACAATAATCCAACGGTTGGATCTTCAGGAATTATTATTTTAGTGAACGTGTGTTAGGCTGTTTTCATTTTGTCCGTCATACACATATCGAGGCGAAGTTTAGTCCGTCATACACATGCAACTCCTTTGCTACAGATAGAAATTTGGTCCGTCATACCGTGCAACTCTCTGTCGGCGAAGTTTGGTCCGGCATACATGTGCAAATTTGATGCGATGCAATAAGGTTCTTGTTGAATACAAATTAAGCAATCCGAGTTTGTTTGGTGTTTCAAAAGGCAAAATTTGATTTTAGCTTCCGCAATCATTCACCCCCTCGATTGCTAGATCGGTATATTTCGATCCTACAAGTGGTATCGAGCCTAGTTCTTTTCTAATTAATTTTAACGGTGATTAGAAACCGTAGCGATGGATAGGTATTCGACAAAACCTTGTGTTTTCGATGGTGTTGATTTTCAGTTTTGGAAAGCAAAGATGGAGGCATATATTCAAGCTCGGGGTTTTGCAATTTGGGAAAAGGTCTACAAGCCATACAATGTTCACGAGAATGATGATGTCAATGACACCAATCGAGCACATGTTGAAGCAAATAGCAAAGCAAGGAACTTGATCATCCAAGGACTAGGAAGAAGTGGTTTTGATCGTGTGATTCATCTCAAGTCTGTATATGAGGTATGGAAATCTCTTTGTGATTATCATGAAGGTTCTAACACTGTCAAAGAGGTTAGGCAAGATATTTATAAGAAAGAATACATGCGATTTGAGATGAAGTCTAGTGAGTCTCTAGATGATTTCTTTGCACGGTTCAATAAAATTCTTAGCAATTTGCGTGCTGTTGGAGTTTTCTTTGATGAGGCTACAAATGCTAGACAGTTACTTGGTGCATTAGACATGTCTATTTGGGAAATGAAAGTTACATCTATTAGAGAATCTACTGTCATGAGTTCACTCACTTTAGATGTACTGTTTTCTAAATTAAAAACTCATGAGTTGGATGTTCTTGCTAGGAAGACAGATCATAAATCAATTGCCTTGACTTCACAATCTAGCATGAACAATACTTCTTCAAGCTTTGCTTTGTCCTCTTTGTTTTCACTAAGCGATGAGCGGATCGAAGAGGTTCTGAAGAAGATTTGGCACTACTCTCTTCTCGGTTTAACAAAGCTTTGCGAGAATGTGAGAATGAGAAAGAGAGTTGGTGGTGGTCCTCCAAGATGTTATGAGTGTGGTGACCTCAATCACATTAGATCAAATTGTCCTAAGCTTGCAGGTAAAGTATCAAGGGAGGAGGACAATGACAGAAGAAAGGAAAAGAAGAAGTCTTCACCAAGTGATAGAAAGAAAAGGAGCTTCATCAACAAAAGGTTGTTCATCGGGTTCTTTCGCTCTTGAACAAGTGAACTTAAGTGATGTGGATTCAGAGAAGCGGTGAGGATGACACAATGGTTCCAAACAATCATGATTTGACAGATTGTGTCTCATGGCGAAGTGATAAAAGTTTCACGAGGATGACCATGACAATGACTTCAATGAGGTAGAACCTTCTTACGATGAATTAGTTATTCTTTGTTGCTCGTCTTGGTAAATTACTTGACAAACGCGACAAGAAAATCAAGAAACATGATGCTCTTGTGGAATCTTTAAATGCTGAAATTGATAGACTTAAATCTTTGATTCTGATGATGATGCTTGTAAATCATGTGACTTAATTTACTCGAGCTTACTTCACTTAGAAAAGAACATGCTTCTTTGCTTGAGCAATGTAAGAAAAATAGAAACATGTTAAAAATGCTAAAATTTGTTCAAGCTGTTGATTTGCATGATACAACTCCTTTATTCTAAATGTGCTATATTGGAATTAAAGTTGCATGATGCAAATGCTAGGGTTTCTCAAATGACAGAAGCTATGCTCACTCATGAAGTTCTCTCATGCTCAACTTGTTGCAAACAGAAAGGAAAAGTGGGCGTTCCATGTAATAATTGCTTAACTCTCTCTCGAAAGGTTGATTACTTGGAAAAATCTTTAGAACGGTTCACTACTGGAAAGAAAAACCTAAACATGATTTTGGATCAATCAAAAGTCAGTACTCATCACAAAGGTTTAGGTTTTGATTCTTATGCTCATTATAAGGCACATGCTCCCTCATTGTTAAGACACTTGAAAGAGGAAAACTTGAGATTGCAAATGAGCCTAAGAAAACAGTTTTCAAGTCTGCTGCTGTGTTATCTTCTACTATAATGAATGCAAATGTTAATTCTGTTACTAAAGCTAAATATCATGTTAAGTATACTTGCACTCATTGTGGTAGAGATGGACACTTAGTAGACTTTTGCTTTAGACTAGCCAAACAGCAAAAGAAAGAGAAGACTAAGGCTAGGTCTAATTTCAGGAAGGCACATTTCACTCCTCATTTTGTGCCTAGGGTGATTCAAACACTTTATGTTGCAAGAAACACGGGAAAGAGCAATTCTGATTTTGTGAACAAATGTACTCGTGTTATGCCTACTCGTTGTGTGTCTCAGTACTGGATTCCTAAATGCTTTATTTGTAATCCCAGTACTGAGGCCTCGACATTTTCTGATTTTATGTAGGCTTCTCGCGCGAGGAAGGAGAACATTTGGCTAGTTGATTTTGGATGCTCACGCCATATGTCCGTGACAAAAATTGGTTCTCCTCCTCACTCGTGCATCTCGATTTGAAAGTGTTACTTTTGGAGATGCATCTTCTACTCTGTTGTGGCAAAAGGTACAGATAAGGTAAATGACAATTTTATGTTCAAGGATGTGGCCTTAGTTGAAAATCTGAAATACAACTTGTTATGCATTTATAAATGATTGATGAGGATCTTGAAGTATGCTTTAAGAAAAGTGAATGCAAAGTTTTAGATGCTTCAGGAGACCTTGTGTTCAGGATTTCACGGTTTGGGAGAGTTTTTAAAGCTGATTTTGATGTGTCACTTTCTTCTAAGCATAGGTGTCTAGTTGCCAATGTTTCTAAAGATTTATTCTTTTGGCATCGTAGACTTGGTCATGTTGGTTTTGATCATCTAACTCGCGTTAGTAGTTTAGATCTCATTCGTGGCTTGCCTAAGCTTAATGGTGATAGCGATTTAGTATGCTCTTCTTGTAGATATGGTAAGATGACTGCAGGTTCACATCCACCTCTTACCATGGTGATGACAAATGCTCTAGGACAGCTACTACATCTTGACACAGTTGGACCTTCTCGAGTTCAATCTTTTGGAGGCAAATGGTATGTCTTGGTCATTGTTGATGATTATTCTAGATACTCTTGGGTTTATTTTATGGTATCTAAAGATGAGGCTTTTAGTCATTTTAGAAGTCTTGTTACTAGATTATCTGTTGATCACCTAGGAGCACTTAGAGCTATTAGAAGTGATAATGGAACTGAATTCAAGAATTCTTCTTTTGATCACTTTTGTATTGAAAAAGGAATTGATCATCAATATTCTTCACCTAGAGTGCCTCAACAAAATGGTGTAGTTGAAAGAAAGAACAGAACCTTGGTAGAGATGGCTAGGACTATGCTTGATGAATATCACACTCCTAGGAAGTTTTGGGCTGGAGCAATTTCAACTGCATGCTATGTTTCTAATAGAGTGTTTTTGAGATCGAAGCTAGGTAAGACCCCTTATGAGCTTCGTTTTGGTCATAGGCCTAATGTATCTCATCTTAGAGTTTTTGGATGCAAATGTTTTGTCTTGAAATCTGGAAATCTTGATAAATTTGAAGCTAGATCAACTGATGGCATCTTTCTTGGATATCCTGCTCATACACGTGGTTATCGTGCACTTGTTTTGGAGACTAACAAAATTGTAGAAACACAGTGAAATCACTTTCGATGAGGCTAGTCCAGGCACTAGTCCAATTGATCAGAAGCAGTGCATATGTTCGAGGGGAAGTATTTTTGTTGATGATGATGATGATGTTGAGGACGAAGTGTTGGTTCCTATTGCACAACCAATTGTAGCACCTTTGGCACCTACCACTACATCACCTACAAATGAGCATCCTCAAACAACAACATCTTCGTACATCTGAAACGAAGAAGAAGGAGAAATTTCTAGAGCTCTGACTCCTTTTCACATTCAAAGAAGACATCCACGAACAAATGATTGGAGATTTAAATGAGAGAGTCACTCGATCCAGGTTTATTGCTCTGATTCTCATGCTCACTCTGCTTTTGTTGCTTCTTTTGAACCTAAAGATATATCTCATGCATTAAGCGATGAATCTTGGATCAATGCCATGCACGAGGAATTAGAGAATTTTGAGCGAAATAAAGTCTGAAAACTTGTTCCACCTCCTCCTGATTTTAACAAAATTGGAACTAGATGGGTTTTCAAAAATAAACAAAGTGAGGATGGTGTTGTGGTCGGGAATAAAGCTAGATTGGTTGCTCAAGGTTTTTCTCAAGTTGAAGGTTTAGATTTTGATGAAACATTTGCCCTGTTGCTAGAATTGAAGCCATTAGAATTCTTTTAGCATTTTTGCATCTAAAGGTTTTAGGCTGTATCAAATGGATGTGAAAAGTGCTTTTCTAAATGGCTATATTAATGAGGAGGTATATGTTAAGCAACCACCGGTTTTGAAAATCCTAAGTTTCGGATCATGTGTACAAATTGTCAAAAGCTTTGTATGGTTTAAAACAAGCCCCTAGAGCATGGTATGATAGGCTAAAACCTTTTTACTTGAAAAGGGGTTTACAATGGGAAAAGTCGACAAAACTCTCTTTTTACTCAAGCAAGGCAATGATCAACTATTAGTTCGATTTATGTTGATGATATTATCTTTAGTGGTTCCTCTCATGTTTTAGTGTCTAAGTTTTGAAACCATGAGAAAGGAATTTGAGATGAGCATGATGGGTGAGTTGACTTACTTTTTGGGATGCAAGTCAAACAAGCGAAGGAAGGTAGTTTTGTTCATCAAAGTAAGTACACAAAAGATTTGCTTCATCGCTTTGGGATGGAAAGCGCAAACCGATCATGTCACCCATGGGAGCACTTGCACACTTGATCCGGATGAAGATGGTGAGATTGTTGATCAAAAGGAGTATAGAAGTATGATAGGCTCTCTGTTATATCTCACTACATCAAGGCCGGATATTCAATTTGCTGTGTGCTTGTGTGCTCGTTTTCAAGCTTCTCCACGTGTTTCATATCAACAAGCTGTCAAGCGGATCTTCAGGTATCTCCATAGTACTCAAGATTTTGGCATATGGCTTTCTGCTTCCTCATGCATTAGTTTAAGGGCATTCTCTGATGCTGATTTTGGCGGTTGTAGAATTGATAGAAAAAGCACATCTGGCTCATGTCTTTTCTTGGGTAATTCACTTATTGCATGGTCATCTAGAAAACAATCTTCTATTGCACAATCAACTGCTGAATCTGAATATGTGGCTGCTGCTAGTTGTTGTTCTCAAATTCTTTGGATAGTAGCTACACTTAAAGATTATGGGGTTAACTTGGATAGTGTTCCTCTGTTGTGTGATAACACTAGTGCAATATGCATTGCTAAGAACCCTGTGCAACACTCTAGAACAAAACACATTGAAATCGGATTTCACTTTCTTAGAGATCATGTAGAAAAGGGAAATATTGTGCTTCATCATGTGGATACTGAACATCAATTGGCAGACATTTTCACAAAACCTTTATCCTCTTCTCGTTTTGTTTTTATTCGGGGAGAACTTGAGTTAGTTCATCCAATGGGATACTTTTGAGGGGGAATTTTTGAAGTTTTTGTAATATTTTGTAACATACTTTTTATTTTGTGTGTTTCTTAATTGAAAAACAAAAAAAATTGAAAAACAGTAAAAGTACTGAGCATTGTATTTTATACACATATGTCATTTGAAGCCATGTTTATGCTACAAGGTCTTTGCAACTTTCTGTTTATACATATATGGTGCAGTTTATGTCATGACTTTTTAAATGGAATGACAACTTGAATTAAATCTTATCATGGTTGAACTTTCTTGGCTATCTTGATCCTTTTCAAAAAAAATGATAAATATGAAAGTTAAGTGCTAAAGCTCAAAAAGTGATTGTTGATAAATGCAAGAACAAGGTCATGTACTGTCGCACTTCTTCTTTATGAGACTGCTTATCATTGCACTTTGATACGAACTTGGAAGAGGTTGTGTATGACCGAAACCATGAAACCTTAAGCTTGTGATTGCTTGGCATGGTTGAAAAGTAAGGCTGATGGTGCATGTAATTCCTTGCAATTGTTATTGTTGCAATCAAAGTAATGAATCAGTTTTTCAAAGCACAAATAAAGTGCACAAAAAATTCAATGTTTTCAGGTTTTAAGATTGTTGAGAAAGAGAGATCATGCCATGCAAAAAAAATCGTTAATAGTACTTGATTCTAGTTATGCTTACTCTACATTGTTTATGTGTAGATTTGAGGGTGCAAATCTGCTGATAGCATAACTTGGTGATCAAGTTGTTACATTTGTGCATGATTCATAATGCTCGATTACATATAAAAAAGGAAAACAACAAACATAAAGGGAGAAGTTTTTCTTTTGTTCTCTTTTTGCATTCTTGATGAATCCATTGTCAAAGGGGGAGAAGTTTGGAGAATTTTGGAATCAAAGGGACATTTTTTTTGTTACAACTTTTGGTTACACATTGCACATTCACACACACACTTCTCTTTTACATTAGGGGAGTTTCTCTTTGTCATAGGGGAGATTTCTTCTTAGATAAGGGAGATTTTGTTTCTTCTTTGTAGGGGAGATTTTCTCTCTCATCTTTTAGTCACCTTTTGGTCACCTTGTTTGTTTTTTTGTTTTATAAATATCTGTTCTTGTGAGGTGAATGTCAATGTTCAGGTTCAAATGGTGTTGCCAATGTTTTCATCAAGGGGGAGATTGTGAAATCATGTGATGAAAAATTGGTTGAATGGTGAAATTGGCACTGTAAAGTGACTTTGGTTATAGCATGTGTGGTGCTTGTGCATGTGCTATGGTGATATGTTTATTATCTTTGGTGATAGCATAATGGTTTTGCTTGATGCAATGCACTCGTGTGAGTGGTTGCATGGATTAACCTTGAGTCAAGTCGTGGACTTGTGCTCGGACTCGTTTTTGTTTATTCATGTGCAGGTGTTGCTCGAGGGCAAACGTGGTCGATGGCGTGGTGGAACTAGGTTCATGGAGGCGAGGTTCGAGACTAGGTTCGAGGAGGAACCGAGGTCTTGGTGGTCGAGGATGTCATGCGGGACGTTTAGGCTAGAGAACATGCACATGGAGGCTGGTTAGTCACGTATTTGCAGCAGGTGGGCTGTTCATGCGTGCAAGGAATTGTTTTCGGCCATGTTGGGCCAAGTTGAGATAGATACGAATTCTTTCCATGTTGGGAGTGGAGTTGTATTCAATCTTTTTATGGTTGCTCTGTATAAATAGGGGGATGTGTCCCCTGTTTATGGCTGAGCGTTTTGGGTTTTAGGGTTTGTACTCTTTTGGTATTGGAGTACTGTAACCATACTCAATAAAGAAATTCATCCTACGCGGAAGATCTTGCGTCGAGAAATTTTGCTCCAGCCGACTTTGTTCCTTAGCGTTTCATCATCGCCTGGAGTTTCTAGCGTTTTGGCCGGCGGCGCATGTCAGCTAGCGACTAGATAATTTTTACGGTCGTGCGGCGTGGAGAAGAATTCAGGACGTGGGGTCTTGTTTCTTGTGGCTCATCAAGTTCTGGTTGCATGCATGCAAATTGGAGACAAGAAGATCAGCGCTAGTTTCTTGTTTGGTCGTAGTAATTGAAATCTTGAAGTTTGGTCCGGCATAGTTTGGTCCTTTGTCGAAGATTGGTCCGTGGTAATTGAAGTTCTGAAGATTGGTCCGTCATAGCCTTTGAAATCAACTTCCGCCATCAACTGATTCAGTCATCTTGCGAAGGTAATATCTTTTGATCCATAGATCCGATCGAGTTGATTTTTATTGGGTTAGATTCATAATTGAATTTAGTTTGTACAGTTAAAATTTCATATTAATCTAACATTTGGATCTTCGGTAATCTTATTGTTTTTGTTTGGTCCGTCACTGGTCTGATTTGGTCCGTCGTTATTAGATCGGAATTTGTTTCAGCTGTCTTTCGAGGGATATAACTCTAGATTCATAGGTCCGATTGAGTTGATTCTTTTTTGGTTAGCTTCGGAATCAAGTCTAGTTTCTACAATTAAATTTTCACAACAATCCAACGGTTGGATCTTCGAGAATTATCATTTTAGTGAATGTGTATTAGGCTGTTTTCATTTTGTCCGTCATACACATATCGAGGCGAAAGTTTAGTCCGTCATACACATGCAACTCCTTTGCTCTGATAGAAATTTGGTCCGTCATACGTGCAACTCTCTGTCAGCGAAGTTTGGTCCAGGCATACATGTGCAAATTTGATGCGATGCAATAAGGTTCTTGTTGAATACAAATTAAGCAATCTGAGTTTGTTTGGGGTGTTTCAAAAGGCAAAATTTGATTTTACCTGCATGCAATCATTCACCCCCTCGATTGCTAGATCGATATATTCGATCCTACAATCTGCGGCTAGGGATGAAAACGGATCGGATGGTTTCTGACCGATCTGGATATTTTTGGATAAGGATTCTGTCGGATTGGATATTTGTCGAATAGTATCGGATCAGATATGGATCTGATTTTTTTATCGGATCACGGATCTGAGATATGGATTTGGTAGCTCATTATTCGTCGGATACGGATACGGATTCGGATAATCCGAATAATGGTGGGTCGAATATCCGGATATACATATGGGTTGGACCAAGAATACTCTTTTGGCTCAAAAAGGTTTATTAATTTGAGAATTGTTTTCTAATTTAATTAATCTATAAAGCAAGTTTTAATTATTAAAATTAACAAACCAAGTCCAAAAATTATGAAATTTTTTTGAGAAAGTTTCAGTAACAATATAAAATTTAAAAATTATTTTCAAGGTTTTATCAGATTTTAATTTTTCTCAAAAATTCAAAAACTCCTATTCTTAATTGGAAAATATATTAAATAAGTAGTTTGAAAAATCATAAAACTCATAAATACATAATTTATTATTTTAAACATAATTCAACTAAGATTATATATCTTGAGTTATTACATATAAGTTTTATATACTTTTCTTAGAGACATGATATCTAAGTATTATTAAATTTTTAGTGTGTTGTGTGTTTGCTTCTATTTGTATCTCTGAACAAGAATTACTTTTATTTTATGTTTTAATCTATGTGTATAATGAACTAATCGTATGTATGTGATAAACTAAATCTTATATAATTTTGTTTGCGACATAATATTTAACTATTGTCTAAGTGAATGAAAAAGGCGTACATTTGTTTAATTTTCAATAATATTTTGATCAAATCAATTAGTTATATGTTTATGTTGATTTTTTATGTACAATTTAAGGGTTATCATGTTCTGATAAATATTAGAAACCGTATTCGATTCGATTCGTATCTATATTCGATATTATCCGTATTCGTATCCGGATTATCCGTATCCGCATCTGAGAAAAAAATATGAAAATAAATATGATAAAACTATTATCCTTTCGTATGTGATCTATTTTCACCCTTAACTACAGCAAAGGAGAGCGGAAGGCGGGCTATGACGGCTGGAAAGCACAGGAAACAGGCTGCCTTGGGCTAGGGAGCACGGCGGGCATGTTCCGTCGAGGTGCAAGTGGGGCAGGTTGCAAACAGCCCTCGTCCACCCACGCCGGCCGCCGAGACATTTGCGGCTGTAGCTTGTTCGCAATGCAGTGCCGCTAGCTCACTGAGAGACAATTGCGGCTACCCCGCGAGGCTGTTCAGTACTAGTTAGTGGCCGCCTCCCTCCGTCCGCCCTCCTAAAGATCGAGCTGCCTTTTCCAACGCCGCTATCTCTACTCCCTTGCATGGCTGAATTGCTCATTTACCTTTGACTGCTGGGGAAAAAACCCGTTCTTGCGGTGATTCCTGGGTAGATCTGAGCTTGTCGGAGCGCAAGAAAAGCGGCATCTTTTCTTTTCTTTGGGCTAAGGGTTCAGTCTTCCTGATTCATGGCCTCGTCAACCGCCACTGCCGTGGCTCCAGTGTCGTACTAGTGCTACAGCTGCGACCGCTTCGTTCACGCTGCGCTCCAGGACTCCGCCGTCACCTGCCTGTATTGCGGCGGGGGGTTCATTGAGGAGATGGTGGCGCCCCCGCTCTACACCACCTACCTCCGTCGCCCGCGAGCACACCACGCCAATGATTTGTGGCTTTGCCGGATCCACCGTGCTACCGCCGGGGACCACTCATCGTTCAACCCCATCATCGTCCTTTGGCGCTCCTTCGCGGCGGTTAGCAGGTTTGAGATCCTCTGTGAGGACAGCACGGGCTTTGCCCTCCAGCCCCTCCCCGAGAGCGTGTCCGACTTCCTCATGGGATCCAGCTTCGATCGCTTCCTCAACCAGTTGTTAGGCCCCGAAAATTAGATTACCAGATAATAAATCGGAATCAGAAATGGGAAGAACGCCAGGAACAACAGCTACTCTACTTTACCAAACTAGAGATATACGGGGGATATTCTGCTCTTCATTCCTCCAGCCATCGGCTTATAAACGCCCAGTTTTTACAGCTCAGTCATTCGAAAGTAAAAGACAACAGAACAGACAGTAAAAGAACAAAAGCTTAACGACACAATTTGACAACCACAGTGTTTTTTTTTTCTCTGTCGTGTCTACTAATTACTAGTCGTAGGATTTGCCATCAAGTCTGCCAAGAGAATCTCGTCGGTGGAAAGCCACTTAAGTGAAGTCGCCAGATTGCCCCAAAAGTTTGCCGAGTTCACTGGTTGTCTTCTTCCAGCTACGGGCCTGACATTGCCCCCTTCTGAAGCTCATCCTTGTCCTCAAGGAATGAAGTCGGGAAATGTACTTTGGATGAATGATGCATCTTCCCATGTAGCTTCTTCCTGAGATAGATTTTGTCAATGAATCAGCCATTGAGTAACAGCATTTCCCTTTCTAGGAAAAATTCTTCTATCC
Source organism: Guadua angustifolia (assembly GCA_036346375.1). Taxonomy (NCBI): domain Eukaryota; kingdom Viridiplantae; phylum Streptophyta; class Magnoliopsida; order Poales; family Poaceae; genus Guadua; species Guadua angustifolia. Next base: position 12,773,031 of record CM070515.1, read on the forward strand.
AGTACTGCAAGCGGTTCTGTTTTCACCCTTCCTTCTTCATCCACCAAAGGTAACCCCGGAAGAGGTACTGCTCTCGGTCCTGGGTGTTTTTTTAGTTGACTCACATGGAACACCAGATGTATCTTAGCTTCAGGTGGTAACTGCAATCGGTAGGTCACTGCTCCAACTTTGGCTAAGATTTGAAAGGGACCATAATATTTCGATCCTAACTTCAAAGATCCTCTCAATCCGAATGCATTTTGACGGTAGGGCTACATCTTCAAATAAACCATATCTCTAATTTCAAAGCTCCTTTCAGTTCTTCTTTTGTCTGCAAACTTCTTCATCCCGTTTTGTGCCATTTCCAAATTTCCTTTGAGCTTCTTCATCATAGCATTTTTCTCCTCAACTCTGACTCTAGCTTTAGCCGATACATTGCAAGGGATGGCTAGCTCGGCTATTTGAGGTGGATGGTATCCATATAAGGCTTGGAAAGGAGTAATCTTCAAGGCTGTATGGTAAGTGGTATTTTTTTTTAGATAAAGGAAGCTTTTATAATTAAAACCAAGTACAATACATCAAGCAGATACAAAGCTTTGGCTCACTTCCGGCCTCTGTTTAGAACACACAGCCATGGAAAAAAGAAAATAAAGACATTAAAAGAAAGACACATTCTAGTGATCCGCAATCCGAAGACTAGACCGCCACCCATGTGCCTGGGAGAAAAAAGCCGTGGCCACTTGCACCAAAAGATCGACCCTCCAGTAACCCACGCTGTAAGTCCTCCATTTGGAGAACGGCCCAAGCTGGATAGGCGATGGCGCATTGAGTGGATGACACGCAAAGGAGAGAACAAGGATTTGTTTTGAAAATTACATTATTTCGCAAATCCAAAGTGACCAAGACAAAGTCGTCGCTCAAGCGAAGCGGAACTTTCAAATCTTTATTGAAGCCATGAAGCCAACTTCCAAACAAATGCTTGACATTGTTAGGTTGCTTTACTCCGATTGCTAAATGAAGGACACTCCAAATAGCCGGCGAATCGGCAATCAAAAAACAAATGATTGATTGTCTCAAACTTTATGGCGGAAAAACGATAATGACTACCCTTCCAATTTCGTTTAGCTAAATTGTCTTTTGTAAGCACCACCCCCGTCTTAAATACCACAAGAAAATTTTAATTTTCATTTGAGCTCTCAACTTCCATAATTTTACTGTTCTCATTGGGGATGTTTCTAAGCATTAAGGCTGACATAAAGAGATTTTCTGAGAAGCCCGACCATTTGAGGTTAAGTTCGAGAGAAGATATCTGCTCTTGTGATAGCACAACTCCTTGAATGCGAGATAACAAATTAGTCCAAGCAACCACTTTGGACCAATGAGCCTTCTCGCCAAGAGAGGATCGGGGTGAAGAGCTCAATGCTTACAGCGGTACACCTTTTAGTGCGGCAATGTTATAAAGGAAGGATATTGATCTCTCAAAGGTGATCCACCCATCCGAGCTTGTCTTCCCAAAAGCGAACTTGAGTTCCATCCTTCACAATAAAGGTTCCAAAACGGAGAAAGTCTCGTTTCACCTTCATTAAACAGGACCAAAAGTGAGAATCTCTAATTTTTCGTTCCAGTTGGGCCAAAGGCTTTGAACCCAAGTATTTATTACGAAGAATTTGTTGCCACAACCCATCAGAATTGAGCAATTTATACAACCATTTGCTAAGAAGGGCCACATTTTTTATATTTAGATCATGAATCCCTAGACCTCCTTGTTTTTTGGGTTGACACAATATGCTCCATTTAGCAAGTCTGTATTTTTTCTTATGATCATCCCCTTGCCAGAAGAATCTAGAGAGAAAGTAATCAAGTTTTTTAAGAACTCCTTTGGGTAAGGAGAAGAAGGACATCATATCGTCGGAAGGTCTTTGAGCAATCGAGTTAATCAAAACTAGGCGCCCTCCGATAGAGAGATTCTTCCCTTTCCAACTACTGAGTCTTTTTTCAACGCGCTCTTCGACCTTCTTCCAATCGCAATTTCTAAGCTTCCTATAGTGAATTGGAATGCCAAGATAGTTGATCGGAAAATTACCAGCTTTACAACCAAATAGATCAGTATAGTAATCTAGATGCTATTGGGCTTTCCCAAAGCAGAATACCTCACTCTTTTGGAAGTTGATCTTAAGACCCGATAGCTTTTCAAACGCATAGAGAAGGAGCTTCAAGTTACGAGCTTTATCCGGATCATGATCCAAAAATAGAATAGTGTCATCTGCGTACTGAAGGATCGAAAGTCCCCCATCGACTAGGTGAGGAACAATCCCGTCAAATTGCCCATCCAATTTTGCTCTGTGTATAAGCACCTTTAGCATATCGGCTATGATGTTAAATAACAAAGGAGATAGGGGGTCTCCTTGTCGAAGGCCTTTTCTAGACTGAAAATAGTGTCCGACTTCATCATTAACATTAACAGCTACACTTCCCCCCGATATGAAAGCCCTAACCCATGAGATCCATTTGGACGAGAAACCTTTCATACGGAGAGTTTGAAACAGAAAGGGCCATCGCACTTTATCATAGGCTTTCTCAAAATCTAATTTAAGAATTACCCCGTTTTGATTTTTACGATGGAGTTCGTGCAAAGTTTCGTGTAGAATCACAACCCCTTCCAGAATATTTTTTTCCTTTCATAAACGCCGTTTGTGTCGAACTAATCACTTTATCTGCCACCGAATTTAATCTATTTGTGGCAACTTTGGTGAAAATCTTATAACTCACATTCAACAAGCAAATCGGTCTGTATTGTTGAATGGTATTAGCTTCTTGAACCTTGGGGATTAGAGTAATAATACCAAAATTAAGATTGAAAAGAGGTAGATTGCCATTGGATAAATCATGAAACATCTGGACCAGGTCCCCTTTGATGGTATCCCAGAAATGCTGATAAAATTCAGCTGGGAAACCATCTAGTCCTGGCGCTTTATTGTGTTCCATTGAGAAGATTGCCTCTTTAATCTCTAATTCCGTAAAATTCATTTATTAGGAGATTATTCTACGCAATCCAACACACGGGAATGTCACGGTTACAAGATTCATCTAAAGTGAAGGAATTTTCTTCCGGTTCACCGAATAAATCCTTATAGAACCCCGTGATAAAATTTGTGAGGTTATCCTGTCCCTCGACCTTACGAACCCCATCTTCAAGTGAGAAGATTTTCTTCTTCCTAAATCTCCCATTGGCGACCATTTGGAAATATCTTGTATTATTATCGCCCAAAAGAATATTCCTAACTTTGGCACGTTGGTAAATCCTGATCTCCTCTACACGAAGGAGTTTAGTCAGGTGATCCGGGCATGAGTCAACCGAGTTAGCTCATTTTGAGACGGATCTCGACTTGGTAGTGGTATCAACATCTGAGATAGTACTTTGTAAATTCCTTTTCAATTTCTTTGTACTAGCCATTTGTTTGAGCCTCCCATCCCTTAGAAATCTCAGTGAGCACTCAAATTTTATTATTCCATCTTTGGACCGAGTTCTTCCCCTTGCGAGTATTGTTCCAGATTTCAATAACTCGGTCGTCAAAACCTTCCCGGTGGAGCCAGTTAAGTTCAAATTTAAATTGTTTGTTTTTTCCGGAGAAGGCCATAGTTCCAGTATCTAGTAGTAACGGGGTATGGTCAGATAGCCCCCTATCTAGAGCCTGAACTGTGACTAACGGGTATTTAAGCTCCCAATCTGTTGACATGAGAACTCTGTCTAGCTTTTCATAAGTGGGGATGGGCAAAGAGTTAGCCCAAGTGAATTGACGTCCCGATAAAACAATTTCCCTTAAATCAAAGCTGTCGATTACAGCATTGAAAAGGAACGGCCAACGATTATTAAATCTAGAATTGTTCTTTTCCTTACTACTTCTCAAGATGTTAAAATCCCCTCCAATGAGGGTGGGGAGAGAATTTAGATGACAAGCCTGAACCAATTCAGTTAGGAAAGCGGACTTGAAAGCATCTTGGGTTGGGCCATAGACAGCCATCAAAATCCATTTAAAACTATCCAACTTATTGCGGAGATGAAGTTTGATATAAAATTCACCTTGGACCATGAGAGATAAATCCAGTGTCAGATCTAAAACCCAAAAGAATCCCCCGGATCTACCACATTTAGGAGGAAGGAAATGCCAAACAAAATCAACCCCTCGAGAGGCGAAAGATTCTTATTTGACATGTCCCGCTTCCGGATTTCATGACAGCGATGAAGTCTAAATTAAGATCCCTAACTGCCTCGGAGATATACCTAAGTTTAGCCAAGTCTAAAAGACCTCTGCTATTCCAGAAAATCCCTTTCATAGAGGAGCTATCTTTTTTTTGGACTTCGTCTTTGCCCTTGAGGCTTCTCCGATTCTTCAATGCTTTTTCGCTATGCATGCGCGCGGAAGCCATCAGATCACATAGCTTTATGTCAAGATCTATGTCATCAGTTTCAACTTCCGCAACATCTTCTATTAAGTGAGCGAGTAAATCGTTATCCAAATCCTCAACCTCGTCATCACTAATTATAAACGAATTTTCACATACTGATCTCTTACATTTGTTACCCAGATCGTTAGCCTCAATCTTTTTTGAAACCGACCATCTATCCACTTCTACCCACTTCAATGCATTAATTGACAGATTAATCTCCGAGTTGTTCTTACCCAGAACTATCCCAATACTATTAAGCCTTGTTGCACACATGTAGTCAGGTATTGAGCTAAAGGAAGAGGGGCATAGAGAAGGTGACATACCACGCTGCGGATAGCAAGCTGAAGGAGGTGAGAATGTCATCTTTCTTGGCCCATATTCCATTGCCCCAGCCATACTATTATCGAGATTGCGCACCGAAGCTCTTCTCATAGCTTTCACAGTCATGTCTTCATCAGCAGGAGAGATCCCATTAGCTGCAAAAGAAATATTTCTTAGGCTTCTACGTAGCTGAGGGGAAACTTCTAAATGGGTGCCGCCAAGATTCGGACACTGACCTGTATTGGGTTCAACTTGCACCAACTGGGTAGCAGGCAAAATTTGAACCCCCACATTTTCCATTCTCAGCCCATCCATCCCTCTCAGTTGCAATCCCAGATCGACAGCCATCCCAGATGGATCAATATCAGTGGAAGGAGTGGGACAGGATGAATCTAGTATGGAACTTACCCCCAAAGCCGGGTTTGGACTAAGAGACAGCGGTGCCGAAACCGAAACTGCCTCCATGGTGACGCTGTTAGTTCGCACCGACTCAGTCCCCACCTTCTGCAAAGAGCCCAATAGTTCAACTGGCTCAGATGGTAATATTAGTTGATGATTGCCATCAAGTATGATCATTGTTCTGCAGTTTACATCTTTGTTTTATCAGGTGTGCTGTTGGGAAAATTGGCTTCAGCAAAGTCGCACACTAATTGGATGGGATCTATGCACTCTCTGCAGTATCAAGACTTGTTGCTGCTGACAAAACAGCCCAGCAGCCTTATCCACTTTTCTCATATCCAGTGACAATGCTTTATTTTGGTTTGCAGCTGCTTTTCTATATGAGTAGTCCTGATTGATATGCAGGTGGTGCTATTCTGAAGGTGAAGCTCTTGACATTGATTTCGCAGGGTGATTCAAACTAGCAATTATGGTGTCCTTAGAATTGGTGTCGAGCTTACTTTTATAATTAAAAATAACCCAAACTCTATATTTTTGTCCTCTACAGGATTAATTCATGGCAGTGTGAGAGGATCGAGTTGGCCTAGAGAAGGTTGAATAGTCAACTTTTAAATTTTTTGTTTAGGTACAAGCTTTTAGCACTAGTTAAATCAATCCTAATTGCTCAAATACCGGTGAGCTAGATATTCTACAAATAAGTACAGGTAACACAAAAATAGCAAGAACTAGCACAATTAAGAGTAGAGTTCAACATCAGAAATGTAAAAACTGAAAGTAAAGAGGAGACACAGAGAAATTTTCCCGTGGTTCAGAGCCAAGCTCCTACTTCCACGTTAGAGCACTTCCTGCGAAGTATTAGTGTGTGTTTGGCAGGGATTCAGCTTCTCCAGATTCGTGAATCTGGTGAAGCTGAAAATTCTAGCTTCACCAGATTCGTGAAGCTGAAGCTGTGAGTACATTAAGAGTGTTTAAATAGATCATTTTATTTATATTTTAGACCAAAAATATAAACTTAATTCACTTTGTTTTAGCCTACAAGTTTCAGATTTCAGGTGAAACTGGAATTTAGAGTTCTACCAAACAGACCCTTACTCCCCAAAGCTAGTCGATGTAGCTCGGGTCTCCACTAGTGTGACTCTTTCACCACTCTGGACAAGTCGCACCACAACTCCTCCAAGCCGTCTAGGAACGTCTAGTTCCAAGAGTAATAGACCATCCACAAACCTTGTCTCTTGATTCACTACCACAGCATTTGCTAGACTAAGCTTGGAGCAAGAACACTTAGGAAATTTCTGAATTTTGAGTTTAGAAGTGAAGCACGGTCTCTTTGATGGCTTGAGAGCTCTAAGATACTAAAATATCAAGGAGATCAAAATTCTACCCAAGGAATACCCTGGATGAGTTTATATAACCATTGGAGCAACAGCTAGCTGTTACAACTGTCACAATAGCTATTGGACATGTCAGAGTGTCAAAACAGGCTAATGCATAATTGCCCTGGACTTAGTTTGATTAAGCTTCACAGACTGCCATGTGTACACCGGACTTAGATTATAGAAATGCATATTTGTGTTGGACTAATCCAGCTAGGTCCGTCGTATATAGGCTTTGGAAAGAAACTGAGTTCGGTGAAAAAGGTTAGATTTGCACGCTTGCGTCCGATCAAATTTGTTTGGTTCGCCGTAGAAGGTATTTTTGGAAAGGCTTGGTCTGGCGGATTTCGGATTTTTAGAATGCAAGAGGAAAAGGCCTGAGAGTTACGCATTGGCGCCAGACTGACAAAAAGGTCGGTTCGGCATAAACAGGAGTTAGCACCGAACTTATTTTGTGTTAGCGGAAGTTGGTCCAGCGTAAATGGCATACGCTTGGTTTGATTTCTGTATAAGTGGCTTTCAGCGCCGGACTGAAAAGGAAGGTCTGGCGTAGACTTAGTTTGCGCCGGACTAATTTTCAAAGAAGATTAGGTTGGTCCGGCGAGAATAGAGTTGAGCCAAGTGAGCGCTGGACTAAAGAATAAAATGTGAATTTTGGGTCCAGCGTGAATGGGAAACTATCTGCTTGGGTATAGGATTAACTAGGAATATTTTTGCGGCGTGATACACCGCGTGCGCTGTTTTTTTCACAAAATCAATTTTGTTTTTTTTTTCGGCGGCGTTTTTTGTAAAAATCATCGAGAAAACGCGTGAAATGCAACCACACTCTTTTTTTCGTATTTATCTGAAGTCCTCTTACGAAGGATCCATGATTGCACTAAATCGTAAGATCCTTCTTGCGAAAAACAAATGGAATGATCCAAACACAATCATGCTATTTTTTCGTTATTTATTTAGGGTCCTTTCACAAAAGATTTGCGATTTTTCTAAACCAAAAGGTCCTTTTCGTTAAAAACCATAGGAAGGACCTAGATGTAATAACATTTTTTAGGGACCTATATGCGATAAAATTTTTTTTGAGCCGAGCTCAAAACGCCTGGGACGCCAGAAAGCTCCCATCTTTAGGAAAGATATTATTTTGGTGGGGAATTTCTTTGATATAACCTTGACTCCAAGCATTCTAACTAATTTAACCCATGAACTAAGGTTCTAACTTATGCATGATCCAACTTTATAGTAGGTAAATCTAAAACTACCATAGCTACTTGGTTTGAATCATCTCCCAAGCTAAAAACTAGTAACAAGAGTTCTTAATCTTGACCTTTTTGCTTGATACCGATTTAGATGCCCAATTAAGAATCTTCATCACAAAAGGGTCATTGACTTGATCATCAACACCAAAACCTATAATCATATTTAATTAAAAATTAGGGACCTAGATGTTTTTACAGTGACTCTGGAGTGGTTTGGCATCTCAGTTACTAGAATATTTTCGTTTCATCATTCGGAATATTGTGGAAAAGTTGAACTATCGCAGTTTACTTGAACAAAACATGGGTGCCTTCGCTGCCACGTGCACGCGTGAACAGTGCCTCATGTACTGTTGCGACGTGGATGCTACGGTGGTGCTGTAGCACATGGAAGGAGAATAGTTAGGGTTGGGATAAGATTAGTTTCCTTTAGATAAGATTAGTTGTATGACACCGCATCTATTAGTTAGAAAAGGTATTATTTAGATTGATCTTATCCATATATGTTAGGAGAATCTTCTATATAAGAAGGCTTATTGTAATAATTATTCTCAGCGAAGAAAGAATGAATCAACTTTCATGTATCGCAAGTCTATCCTCCTAGCCAAGTCTCCTCTCCTATTAAGCGCCCTCGTTTTCATAGCGCTTTCTCCTTCAAGCCATGCCGTTTGGTCTTGTAACGGACCATCTTTTTCAGGAGGTGCATATAAATACCTTCACAGCTATCCAGGATTTTAGCTGCTGGTAACTAAGTGTACATTGTCTGATATAAGAACAAATGCGAATATTTTACAGATAAAATAAGGGCCTAACGGCCAAGGTTTTACAAAAGTGCGGCCGGCACCGAATACAGTACAGAACATCTACATGAAAGGCTTGAGTAGATAGATCAAGGCCTCCAAAAACCAAATAACATCGCCAACTACGGTCTCCTGGATGTCATCGTCTTCTTGAAAATCTAGAGGGGGGGGTTAGGAGCAAGGATGAGTACACAACCGTACTCAACAAACCACACGAAAATTCTGAATATTACATGCAGGGATAAACAAGGTAGGCAAAGGTTTTAAGTATTGTGGATGCAAGTTGTAATTAATAGTTTTCATTTTACATTTGAAACACAAATCATAAATAGCAATATATCATGGGGGGTCATTTGCAAAGTTCACAATTCGACAAATTCCATTTATAGAAAGCTACGGTAGCGATTCACTGAGGAATCACCTAAATTAACTCAGCTTCATTAATCGGAAGTACGGTGTATTCGAATACCATTGATATCACTCTGCAGAGGTGTTCAGTTTTACCCACAAGATATCATCGACCGTTAGTGCCATGCGCAATCGACATGCAACTTTAATGCATGCGGCCAGGCCGGGATAATCATAGCATTTCGTTGAACTTCCCTTTAGCTCCTACCCAGTAGGTTACTTGGGCTCACAGTCTCCATGACCCACTGGCCAAAGCAGGAGTCGCGACCTGAGCATACTGTGGACACCTACTGTTGTGAGAACCGGCGAATGGCTCCCCCATTCCCGTTCCACCCCGGTCGCTTCGCGAGCCATTCTCCTCCCAGAATGGCAGCTACCTCCTATAGGTATTCCAAAGGAAAATACAATGTACTGAGCTATGTTGGACCAAGTCAACCGGATTGGCCGGCTCAACTTGTGGTTGAGCGGGATTTGAAGTTATTTACTTTGCCCAAGACGTCGGTCCTTAAATGCCAAAGACTCGGCCAAATGACATACCACAACCCATTGGTACCAACTGTACCACTGCCACACCACAACCTGGTCTCGTCATCGGTTGGGGATTAGGTCGGCATCCACCTTCCGTGGTCCGCTCAACGCTATCCCCCAAACCGTAGCAATTTTTGAAAATCAACCGAGCCATCTCTCAGAGATTTTAAGCAACTTTAACTAAAGGTGAAATTATATTTATTGCTATTCTACGATGGTTTAATATTTTATAGCCTAAGGTTAAAAAGGGGTTAAGGCGTAACAACGGGTATAGCGTTTGGTTGTATCTAAACATGTCATTCGAAACTACCACATTTTTTAGTTTTCTAAAATACCAGAAAATAATGCAGTACAGAAAATGTACATATTATTATCATGGGCCCGGGTTCAATATGTTCAAAAAGTGCGGCTTGCCTTGCGAGTTAGAGGTTAGCCTAGCGAGCAGTCGATGTCGTGTTTGGCTCGAGCAGCGACTCAGAGATTCATGCCAATGGTAAACCGACGTCGGATCTAGCGCGAGAAAACGCAACCAATAAATGAACGAATCAAACAAAACAAAGAAAAAGAAACGGAAAGGAAAAATTGAGAGAAAAATGGCCGGATTAGGGTTCAGGGGTATTTTGGGAATTTTCTGGACTTGGTTTGGTGGAACGGATGTCATTTTTGGACTCAGTGGCTCGAAATAGACAAGAATATGTATTTTTGGCTATTTTTGGATTTTTGGGAATTTTTAGGGATTTTTGGGATTTTTTGGGATTTTTTTTCTGAATTTTAAATTAATTTTCAGAAGTTAAAACCGAAAAAGAATTAAAATCCCGAAAATAGGTTTAAATTTGCATAGTAGCACACGGCCAGCTCCTTGTATGTAGCCTGACTGCTATGCCTGGCTACAGTGTGTATTTGGAGTCGGTTTACCAAGTGCCACGCCTGGGGGAGGTGACTAGCGAGCACAACTTTGTCGTGAGGTAGCGAGACCGATGACTAACGCACGGGCCCGACACCACGAGAGAGAGGGGCGCCCGACGGAGGGCTGACTCGGGAAAAGTGGCCGGAGCCGAGGAAGACGACGACGGATCTGGCGAATGGAGGCTCGGGAGCTCGGGAGGAATAGCGTAAAAGAGAGAGGAGGTTGTGGTGAACTCGAGGGTGGGGAAAACGGGCTCGGGGAGGGGTCGGAGGGACGTGGCGGCGAAGTTTGATCGGGGTCAGGGAAGGAGGTCGTGGTGCGGGCGGAGCAGCACACCGGAGGGCAAACGGAGTGGGGAAAGAAGGATAGCTTACCGAGGAGAGCTCAGTGCAAAGCAAAACGGGCTCGGGCACTATTTATAGCCGGAGAATCAAAAGTGAAAAGCGCGGGTGGGGGTGGAGAGAGAGGGAGGCTTTGGCAAGCTTTTTGGCTTGATCACGGAGCTCATTGGTGATCGGCCAGCAGGATTCTTGGCCAGGGATTGTGGCGGAAATCATGGCGAAGCGGCAATGAGCCCACGTCTTGTAGTGGAATGAGCAGCAGAGGATGTGAGGCAAAAAGGCGAGGCAGTGTTGGACCGGCGAGGAGGAAGAAACGAGGAGGCGGTCGCGTGGGACAGGCGGGCAATCCAGGCGGGCAGCTGAGCTGGAGAGTCATCGTATGGAAGGAAGAAAAGGCGGGTGAAGGAGAAATTTGGGGGGCTAAAGCGAGCCTGTGGGCAGAGAATGGGCGAGCAGGGAGAAAGCGGGCGGAGGAAGATTGGGCCAAGCCGAAAAGGGACGGCTTTCGGAAATGGATGATGGCCAAAACGGGAAAATTTCCCAAAAAGGAAAGAAAGCACATGCAGGTCAAAAGAAGTTCAAAATAAATCCGAGAAAATTCGAATAAACTCCAAATAAAATAAATAAACAAAAATTTTGAAATTTTGGGGTGTTTCAGGTCTCTTCTAATGGTAGCTATCCCTGTTGTGTATCAATGTACATGACATTTGCATTTTGGAATATTTTGGTGGTTGATGGTAGATCTTTTGATGCAGTTGATTACTGGAACTGAACGTTCTCCCAGTAGGATGTTGTTAAACCTGCAGTTTTACCGTTAGCTTTGGTAATTGTCAGATGAAGTGTGCATCATCTTTAATGGCAGCTTTGGTAACATAGCAAATGACGCATACGCATTATATCCAAACATACAGTTCATCACCTCCATAATCAGTACTACATACAACAATACAAAAAAACAATGCAATAAAACAATTTTCAACTTTTTTTTAATTGCTAAAGCAAATCTATGTATTGATCATCAGCCTTTTATAAGGTTGTAGCATGAGATGTTTTAAAAATTATTTAAGCATGATCATCGACTACAAATTTTATAAAAATATTAATGTTACATCAGGATTGCCCATAAAATTTTCAAAATTTTCTAATTTGGTTTAACTTTTTCATTTTGTTCAATTTTGCCGGTCAGCCTTTTAACAGGATAATAGCACTCTGAAAATTTTATGAGAATATTAGTAATGCTTCATAATCATGCACAAAAAATTTCTAAATTTCCTAACATGGTTTGGATCATTTTTCATTCGAATCAAACTTGTCGGTCGGTGTTTTCTCGAGAACCTTGACAATGTTCTAATTTTAAAAAATTCCTCCGACTTGATAATAATCTAAAATTTTTTTGGGAACATAATTTATGTGTCAAGAGCCTCCAAAATAAATTTCAAAATTTTCACATAGTTTGAACTATTTTTTGTTCAGTTGAATTTGACCAAAATTTCGAATTTTTGCATTTGAATTTGAATATTTTTAGATTGCAAATGGAGGCTTTGAATTTTGGTTTTTGAATTTTAGCTGAGATTTGTCTGAAATACTATTATACGCACTACTAAATCTTTCATATCCTGCTAGTACTACACTAACACTACAATATTCGTAATAATATTTTGCTAACATTACACCATTATTTACGCCATGTATAATTATTTTACGTGCTGCTACATACACTATTATTGTCATTACCTACACCAATACCGTTATTTCATATTCCATTAATTCCAATAAAATCACACTAAGTTTCAACTATTATTATTTCATGAATTACTCATTACATCAATATAATCATTTATCATACTATTATTTCAATTAACATTACACGATTATATCCTATTTCATCGCCAACTCATTACACTAATCTTTGTTATATTATAAAATACTATTTATATGATTACCGTCATTTCATATATTGCTAGTTGTGATAATCAGATATTTCTTATACTACAACTTACATTAATTATGTACTAATTATGCTAATATTACACTTATTATACTAATATTTTCAAAGATTTCATACTAACCTCCTTGAAGCTGTGCTGAAGATCACTAAAGCCCGAACAACGTACAAAATAATCTTCGTAAACAATACCTGCAAAATAAGAATCCCGAATCAAATGCTATGAAACAATGTTAATCTAAAAATAAATACCACCAAATTATAAACATCGACTAAATTCCGCCGGATATCTGATTTCAAAATTTCGTTTCTGCTTCTTTTTTCTCCACCCTTCTTTCCCTCACCTGTCCTCTTTGCACTCTTGGTTTTCTCAGCTCCCTCAAAAACTTCCGAATTCTCTCGTTCTAGCACTGGTTTCTTACACTCGCGACTGTCTGATGCAAACCATCACAGCGATCGTAATTTATAATAGGGGATTGTGGCCATGCGCAAGAGAAGCGAACGCCATGCGATGCTTTCGGCGCGTGGATGGGATGAATGGAAGTGACATAAAGAAAAATCAGACGCTACTTTTGCTCGGGCCATCTTCGAGAGCTTGACTCGTGCCAACAAAAGGCTGAAAGGTTGACAAATTTTACTGCATCGGAGGTGCGTGGCAGAAGGAGGGGAGGGGGGCTAGGCAGTGCAGTGCGTGTAGACAGGCGAAATCAGGGGGGCCGACGAGTGCAGCGGCGGCGCTGCACTGGGCGAAGCAGCGCCCCAAGCGCGTGGCATGGCGGGGCCCAGCAACAGGGAAAAGTGTAGGCAATCCAGCGTGCTAGGGGCGTGACACAGGTGGGCCTGACGGGAGCAGTGCCTCCTGTACGCGGCTAGGTGGGCCCGAGCGTGAAAACAAATCAAAAAATTATGCAGCGCACGGGAACCGTGGAATCCACAGCCAGGGGGCAGATTTGCAATTTTATCTCCGCAGGGGCTATTTGCAAAAAAAACGTGACAGACTAAAACAGTACAAATTTCTCAAGTCAGCCCACGGGGCCCACGTTGGTTCAAGCGCAACCTAGACCCCATTTATATATTTCAGTATTGTTTTTGCTACGACAAGATCTTCAAACCAAGACCCCATTTATATATTTCAGCATTGTTTTTACTGGAGATTATACCAAATGTTCCACTAATACTTTTAATCTATTCCACCCATAATCTTAAAATGTTGGACAAGCACATTGAATTTACTATCGCACGAACATATTTGATTTGCACACAAACTACTTGAACATTAGAAAATAAAGCGTGAAACATTTTGTGTTCTATCTACCGAAACATTTGACGCTAAACCCGTTCATTTCCATATGCAATTCCAAAAAATTACATATTGAAGCATCATCCATGAAATGTTGGAATATTTAAACATAATAAATGGAACATTTTATTTTACCCAAGGAAACACCCAAAGTTGAGAGTCGAATGGATGTTTCACCATCGTTTTTGGTTTGTTCCATTTATTTTTATTGTTTGTTCCATGACATATGTTATCATCACTAAGCTAAAATATATATAACATGGGTCTTATTTTCGTAGAATTCATGAAAAAGAGTAAGATGGTTAAAACGGATCGCAAAATATATAGTCGGCACAAAACACATATGCTTCGAAAATTGTGAAAGACATAAGAAAAAGAATATGACTAGCCTTCTGGCGTAGGTGGCGACACCACACAAGTATCACACTGTCACCTAGCACTTTTTTTTTTCGTGCGGCTCGCAGGAAATCTCCTCCCTTTCTCTTTTATACTCCTTTAACTCGGGCGGCACCTTAGCCCTAGCCGCCGCCACACCTCCTCCCCTTTCTCTACTGCGTTTGTGCTGCGGCTCATGGGAGGCCGTCTGACTTCAGGAAGGCGGCGGGCCAATCACGCCCATGGACTCGAGTGCCGGATCGCGAGACGGCGGGAGGCGTGCCATGGTGTCCCTCACGCGATGGGGGTGGCCAAGGAGAGAGCGCGCTCGGCTCGTCCTGAGCGAGACTACGTCCGCCGATTAGAGTCAAGGCTCGGGATCCGGTCTTCTGCCGTGGCGGGGGCGATCTGGCGCCGTGACGGACTCACCACTCTCTCCGCCGGTGGTGGCCCGGCCGGCTGGGATCTTGGTGGGGGCTCCTTCCCCACCCTCAATCCCTCTGTGGTTGCGCTCTCCTCTCCGTGGTGGAGCTCGGTGGCTGGGCGCCGGATTTTGGTGCCCTCTCTCGGATCGTGCTCTCGGCCTGGATTTATTTGTTCTTGGTGGGAGCCTTGCTTGTGGGATGTCGATCCCATTCGGGTCTGGCGCCCCACCTATCATCGGCTTGAGGTCGTCGTCTGGTCCTTCCACGATGTGTGACAATGGGTGGCCCGTGGCTGATGGTATTCTTGGCCCTCGGTGCCTTATGGTGGTTTTAGTTGGATCCTCACTTATTGTCAACTTGGTCTTTGGTGGTAGCCGGTAACTTGTGGATGATGGGCGATCTAGGTGACTACTCTTAAACCGGCGTCTTCATCTCTTACTAGCGTTGTTCATACATTTCTTTTGACCTATGTCATCTTAGCATCGATTCAGCGGATTAAGCTTTTCTTAGGCGACACAACTCATTTTTAGATGCACTCTATGGACTTGATGATCGTGTGCCTATTGGCTAGCTCATGAATCTATCATTGTAAGTCGAACATCTAAAATTATTTATGCGGCCTTGAGAAGGTGGCCATTGCTATTGGCTAAGATTAAGTGGTATGGTGGCACTAGCTTGGAATGAGGGTGGTTTGCAACCTTGGGATCTCCGTGCCGACTTGAGGAGAAATCTCTGGAGTCGACCTTAGTTGGTTGTGCGACAATGGCCTTGTTGAAGGCATTGTTTTGTAGTCGAGGTTTACTCTCAGGGTGAAAACCTTTGAGTGCGGCCTTCCTTGGTTGGACTATGGCAATGGCGGTGCGTGTGCGTGTCGAGTCCTTCTTGGGCGTTGTCATTGGAGAGCTTTTATCACGGTCCAAGTGTTGCTATGATGGTGGATAGCCTTGAAGATAATATTGCGTAATATAGTTTGCATGACGGTTCCTTTGTCTTTTCTTGTGTGTGTGTGTGTGTTTGGTACATGTATACCTAAGTGTGTAGAGGTTAAGAGTCTTCTTAGTATAATTGTATCACCTTGATGTAATTTACTAAGATTAATAACTTCCTTTATCAAAAAAACCTAACACATCCCGGATATGTAGGGACTCAGGAGTTGCTCAACTCAGCAAGACACACTTGCCCTTCTTCTTTTTTACTATCACCTGAACATTCGATCTCAGCATACTACATCAGACACTTAGTATAACATTTTTTCAACATTTCTACTATTACCGAAGAAAAATGTTCCGCATATTAGAAAAAAATATTTCACGGGTAGAAAAAATATTACAGCATCCGAAAAAATTAGACGTCCAGCTCCTAATAATTCCATCTTTTTTTAACAGAAATACTATTTTACGGGTCGAACTTACCATTTCATTTGTCTTGGTACATGCACTGCAATGACCTTGCGATAAACGAGGCGTTTTTCTTTCCTCGCAGCAGACACCTCTCAGCAGGATATGTACTTGATGCGTGTGTGCGTTGGGAGTCTGCAATTAGGGGTGGATATCGACTTGACTCGTTAAACTCGTTAAGATAACGAGTCAACTCGACTCGTTAAAAACTCGAGTTAGCTCGTTACGATGCCTTTGGCTCCGACTATCTACTCATCAAGGTGCTACAATGATTCAATATTCAATAGTTTTATGACTATATGAGCATAGATCTTGTTAGCCGTGTCATGTCTTGGGATGAGGAACAATGCAAAGGAGTAAGCTGAAAAGCTGATAAGCCGGTTGGTATTTGAAGTGCTGAAGTTGGCGTTCATATCTCTTGGACTAATCTTGAAGGTGTGTGTGCATGAGTTGTGTTGTTGAGTTGTGGGCCTTATGAAGGGGCATCATATGAGGGTATAAATACGAGAACTGTGAAACGACCTGGACAACGTTGGAAAAAGTAAAAAGACTTCCTCTACCTCTATCTGCTCTTCTGCCCCTTTCTCTTGTGCTTTCTTGTTCTTCAAGTTCCTTCGTTCCCCTTTGCCCTGGAGGATCATAGCATTTGGTATCACAGCCAGATCTTGCCTTTGGCGCCAAGAAAGAAAGCAGTCGCGATGGGAGTTGAAGTTGGAGACAACCTTGGAGTCCATGGAGAACCAATTTGAAGGTATTAACTCTCTGCTCAAACAGATTTTAGATGATGTGCATGGAGTGAAATCGGAGATCGGAGAGGTGCGATCGGTGGTGGAGGCGGTGAGCAATAGGGTGGAGATATTGGAAGCACGGCCTGAGGTTGGGTTGTTGGATTCAATCCAAGGAACAATGCCAGGAACAACATTGAATCCTCAGTTTACTCAGCCTGTTGTTCCCTTGCCAGTTGAGGATACGGTGACGAACCTCGGTGGGGGCAATCCAGATCAAGCCCGAGGGCAAACGAAGAGTATACTGGGAAGCCCTTCGATTAAAGGGAAATCGGACCTCGCACCAGTTACACGGGGAACCGATTGGAGGAGTGGGTATGGAGCAAATGTTAATCCTGCTTGGCAACCACGTCAACCTCTGCCGAAACTGGAGTTTCCTCAGTTTAATGGTGAAAACCCCAGACTGTGGAAGGAGAAATGTGAAACCTATTTTGAGGTGTTGGGAGTCAGCCCAGAGTTGCATACCCGATTGGCGCCGCTGCATTTCACTAGCAATGTGGCATTATGGTTGCAAAACTCGGAAGCAAAGGGAAAATTTGAAGACTGGAAAACTTTATGTAATGCTGTGGATGAGAGGTTTGGAAGGAATTTATATAGAAGACAGATGAATCAGTTGATCAACCTCAAACAGATAGGAACTGTAGCAGATTATGCAGAGCAGTTTGAGAAGCTTCAACACCATTTATTACTCTATAATTCTGCACAGGATGATACATTTTTTGTTACTCATTTTTTGGGAGGATTAAAGGAAGACATCCGCACAGCGATAGTTCTTCATAATCCTGAAACTGTGGATATGGCGGTTTCTTTGGCGTTATTGCAGGAAGAAGTGTTGGATAACATCAGGAAGAAGTCCTATTATAAGTTCAGTAAAGGAGAGCACAAATACACGGAGAAATTCCGACCCAGTAACAAGTTGGAGGAAGGTAAGAAACTTGAGGACCCCAAAAGAAATGTGAGCAGCCGTTGGGAGGAGAAATTGGAGGCTCTAAAAACTTACCGAAGGGCAAATGGATTGTGTTTTACTTGTGGAGAAAGATGGGGTAAGGGTCATAAGTGCCCAGATCAGGTACCCTTGCATGTTATAGAAGAATTAATGGAAGTCTTCTAGATTCAAGCAACAGTTGAAGATGACCAAGAAGAGGAGACCCAAAATGATGGAGAGGAACTCTTGTCAGTGACGGAGCAGCAGAGCAATATTAAACCCAAGCACAAAACATTGAGGTTGCAGGGATTGATTGGAAAACAGGAAATACTTATTCTGGTGGACTCTGGCAGTACCTATTCATTTATTAGCGAGCATTTGTTACAGAAGTTACATTGCTTGAATACTAGTATTACACCGGTGAAATTGACAATCGTAGATGGAAGATCCATGCTGTGTAAAAAAATGGTACCAGCTTGCGAATGGTGGGTTCAAGGATACTCCTTCCAGCAGGATATGCGAGTGCTATCGTTGGGGAGTTATGACATGATCCTGGGCGCAGACTGGTTGGAAGAACACAACCCTATGTGGGTACACTGGAGGAACAAATGTATTAAGTTCACACACAAGGGTCGTCGCATTATGCTGCAAGGAATCAAGGATGATCAAGGGAATACCAAATGTCTTCAAGCTAAAGAGTTGAAGGGGTTATTAAAAAGAGGAGCAGTGTCACACCTGGTGCAATTATACCACTGTGTAGAAGGTGTACAGGAAAACAAGACCCTGGGAGGACTTGAGCAGATGCCTCACGAGATAAGCAGGGTGGTGAACGAATTCACACAACTGTTCCAGGAACCAAAACGATTACCACCGAGAAGAGAATATGATCACCCAATTCCTCTGGTACCAGGTGCGCCACCGGTGAACTTGAGACCATATAGATATTCACCGCAACAGAAGGATGAAATAGAGAGACAAGTGGAGGATATGCTAGCCAAGGGAGTGATTCAACAGAGCACGAGCCCCTTTGCATCGCCAGTACTGCTTGTTAAGAAGAAGGATGGAACTAATTGGCGTTTTTCTGTGGACTATAGGAGACTTAATGCTATTACAGTGAAGAACAAGCACCCATTGCCCGTGATCGATGAATTGTTGGATGAATTAGCAGGAGCTCGTTGGTTTACTAAGCTGGATTTGCGTTCTGGGTATCACCAGATTCGAGTAGCAGCAGGAGAAGAATATAAAACTGCTTTTCGGACTCATCAAGGATTGTATGAGTTCCTTGTTATGCCTTTTGGTCTCACCAATGCGCCCGCCACATTTCAAGGAGTTATGAATCAGATTTTCAAGCCTCTGCTACGTCGTTGTGTCCTAGTATTCGTGGATGATATCTTGGTATATAGTACTACATTGGAGGAACATAGTTGTCATCTTCGAAGTGTTTTGGGTATACTTCATTAGCACCAGCTTTTTATCAAGATGGAGAAGTGCTCCTTTGGTCAACAGCGCCTAGAGTACCTCGGACATGTCATTACACCTGAAGGAGTAGCCACGGATCCGACTAAGGTGCAGGCTGTGTTAAATTGGCCGGTGCCCAAGAACTTGAAGGAGCTAAGAGGATTCCTTGGCCTAACTGGTTACTACCGCAAATTCATCCAAAATTATGGCATAATTTGCAAGCCTCTCACAGCCTTACTGAAAAAAGACACACAATTCTTTTGGACACCGATTGCTGAAGCAGCTTTCCGAGCTTTATAGCAAGCACTAGTGCAGGCACCAACCTTAGCATTGCCGAACTTTTCCCTGCCCTTTGTTTTGGAGACTGATGCTTGTAACACCGGTATAGGTGCTGTCTTGATGCAGGCTGGCCACCCAATAGCATTTCTGAGCAAGTCTCTCAGTCCAAAAAATCAGACTTTGTCCACTTATGAGAAAAGAGTGCTTGGCAATTTTAATGGCAGTTTCTAAATGGAGATCTTATTTACAGTACGGCGAGTTCCTCATACGCACAGATCAGAAGGCACTCATGTATCTTATGGAGCAGAGACTTACGACAGACATTCAGCATCGAGCATTCATTAAACTATTGGGACTGCATTTTCAGATTCAATACAAGAAAGGGGTAAACAATGCAGCAGCAGATGCTTTGTCCAGGAAGCCTAACTCAGAGGAAATTCACGCTATTTCGGCCAGTACTCCAGCATGGATTGAAAACTTAATAGCTGGATACCAAAATGATGAAGACACTAAAGCCTTGCTGATTGAATTGAGTCTGAGTGGTGAAAATGAGAAGGGCTTTAGTTTGCAGGATGGGGTAATACGTTTTAAGGGCCGTATCTGGATTGGCAATAATGTTTTGGCGCAACAACACATCTTGCAGGCACTTCACAAAAGCGGCATTGGTGGCCATTCAGGCATTCACGCAACCTACCACCGCATTAATGCCCTGTTTGCTTGGCCGAAGTTAAGGGCTATGGTGGAGCAATATGTTAAGGCTTGTGAAGTGTGCCAGCAAGCAAAAGTTGAACACACTAAACTCCCGGGACTGCAACAACCACTTCCAGTTCCTACTCAGGCTTGGACGGTGATTAGCATGGATTTTATTGAGGGGTTGCCGGTGTCCCGCAATTACACGACCATTTTTGTGGTGATTGACAAATTCTCGAAGTATGCCCACTTCATGCCATTGGCTCATCCCTTCACAGCGCCGCAAGTGGCCAAGCTTTTCTGTAACCAAGTCTACAAGTTACATGGATTGCCTCAGATCATCATCTCGGACCGAGATAAGGTATTCACAAGCATTTTTTGGAAGGAGTTGTTTCGGTTGTCGGATACTCAGTTAAATATGAGCTCTGCTTATCACCCCCAAACTGACGATCAAACTAAACAGCTTAATCAATGTCTAGAGACCTATTTGAGATGTTTTGTGCATGCTTGTCCAAAGAAATGGTCTGACTGGCTTCCACTTGCAGAATATTGGTATAATACAGCTTATCAGACATGGGAAAAACACCTTTTGAGGTACTCTATGGTCATCCGCCCAGGCATTTTGGCATCTCCAATTTGAATGTCACTACTGTAACCGATGTTCAGGAATGGTTGTTGCAAAGAGAGCATATGACCAAACTTGTGAAATTACATTTGGACAGGGCATGTCTCCGAATGAAAACACAAGCTGATAAACATCGTTCTGAAAGGGAGTTTCAGGTGGGTGAAGAAGTTTACCTCAAATTACAACCCTACGCCCAGTCCTCCATCGCAACACGCAGTAATCAGAAGCTATGTTTTCATTTTTATGGTCCATATCGCATACTGGAATGAATTGGAATGGTGGCTTACAGATTGGATCTGCCAAAGAACAGCAAAATCCACCCTGTGGTGCATGTTTCTTAGCTCAAAAGGCATGTTTCCTCATCGGAAATAGTCAGTGAAGATCTATCACTTACTTGTATTCAGGATGACACAGACCATGTTCCGGAGGCAATTTTGCGCAGCAGATTAATTAAACAGGGCAATCATGTGATTTCTTGATTATACGAAATGGTCGGGCTTACGAGTCTCAGCAGCGTGGGAAAATATGGCGTTGTCAAACTTGGTTTCCCTCTGCTTGAAGCAGGGCAACCGCAACCTTGAGGAGGATGTCATGTGCGGATGAGGAGCGGTCTGAGAGTAAAGTGAAAATGATGATAAGCCGGTTGGCTTGAAGTCTGAAGTTGGCGTTCATATACTGGACTAGTACTGAAGGTGTGTGTGCGTGAGTTGTGTTGAGTTGTGGGCCTTATGAAGGGGCATCATATGAGGGTATAAATACGAGAACTGTGTAATGACCTGGACAACGTTGGAAAAAGTAAAAAGACTTCCTCTGCCTCTATCTGCTCTTCTGCCCCTTTCTCTTGTGCTTTCTTGTTCTTCACGTTCCTTCGTTCCCCTTTTCCCTGGAGGATCATAGCAAGCCGAGAATTGGGGAATTGCGGATATGAAATGGGGAAAAAGAATTGGGTCTGAAGGTTGAAGGAGCAAGGCTAGAGTTACAGACTTTTAGCGTTTTTTTCCTGACTCGTTAAGCTCGTTAGTTCGCTCATTTAACTCGTTACCTTAACGAGTTCAAAACCCAACTCGACCCGACTCGTTAAGGAACGAGTTCGAGTCGAGTCGAGTTTCCAAGTTCTTGTTAAACTCGTGAGTTTCGAGTATTTTTTTCCACCCCAGTCTGCAGTACACATGTATGCCTCCGTGCTTTGGGAGTCTGCGACTACACATGCACATGTCCTTCCTTGCCTTTGGGTAGGGGTGGGCATTTGGTTTTTTCGGTTTAATCGGTTCGGTTTTTTCGGTTTTAAAATAATTCGGTTTTTGAAGCTGAAACCAATTTCTCCAAAAATAAAAAGCCGAACGAATTAACAAAATATTTGGTTCGGTTAGTCAGTTTTTGATTAGCAGAAATATGAATAACACTAGGTAGATTAGATTTAGTCATTCTCATATTACAACATAGAGTATGGATAAACCCGCACAATATTCATATGTCATTACAATATAAGCATAATAGAACATATGAATATACTAAACATATGCATAAATGTATTACAATATGCGCTATTCGGTTATTGGTTATTTCGGTTTTTGAAAGCGAAAAACGAACCAATTCAAAACGAATTATATCAAAACAAAAAGCGACGAAAACCGAAAACCGAATAAGCGAAATAATCGGTTAATTGGTTGATTCGATCGATAATTCGATTCGGTTTAAAATGCCCACCTACCTTTGGGATCTTTTAAGCTTTCCATCTTGTAAAGGATTTCTAATAAGATTTCTATATTTAAGCTAACTTGACTAAGAGCCACTCAACTATTTTAAGATGAATATAACCATTTACTATTTTTATTGGAAAGTTTCTCATTTTGAGTAAGAAATTTTAATAGGAATTATTTTTTAAGATGAAGCTTTCTATTTTGAATTTTTGAGTTAAAACTTTCCAATTTGAAATTTTTGGTTGAAATTTTTGACTTGAATATTAAATCGAACTTTTGAATCAAAAGTTTTTAACCAAAACTTTTTGAACCAAAAGCTTTTGAATTGAAAGTTACATGAGTTAAAAAACTTTTTGATTTGAAACTTTCGATTTGAAACATTCTGATTTGAAATTTTTTAATCTAAAAATTTTCATGTTGAAACTTTTTGATTTGAAATATTTTATTTAATTTTTTAGTTTTAAATCTTTGACTAAATTTTTTTAAGTTGAAACTTTCTATTTAAAATCTTCGTAAGTTTAAGTGTTATACTAGAATACTTCAGCCGTTCGAAAAGTGTTGTTGTCTGGTGGAGAGCAAACCCAAAGTATTGCTAAAGTGCAGGAATAGGAAATGAGCATTCAATGCGCGGGAAAGGGGATGGGGGTGCAGGCCATATCCAACAGGTTAGGGTCTATTCGGTAGAGTTTCAGATACTAGTTTTACCTAAAATTTAAAATTTGCAGACTAAAATAAAGTGAATTAAATTTATATTTTTGGACTAAAATGTAAACAAGATGATCCATCTAAACACTCTTAATGTACACACAGCTTCAGCTCCACGGATCTGTGGAGCTAGGAATACCCAGCTCCACTAGATCTAGGGATCTAGTGGAGCTGGAGCTCTACCAAACACACCCTTATCCTATATTATATCCGATAAAATGGTGATTCTGTATGATTCATCTGGCTCCAACAAATTCCCAAAACGCCTCCCCATTTTTATAGAATGGAGAGAGAATCCTGATATTTCAGGAATCTCTCTCTCCATTCTCTATTGCCTTCTCGCTGCTCGTTGCGCAACGATCCTTCACTCCGGTGCCCGTGAGGAACTTGCGAGGAGGCGACTGCTCCGCCGCTCCATCGCAAATCTGGCGTGGAGGCGACGTCCGACTCCTTCCCGCGCTGTCCAAGAGGCAAGCATGCGATCAGGTGCTCCGTCCCTCACCTTCTTGCAGGCCAACCGTCAGGTCACGTCGCCGGCTTTGTCGTCAACCAGATCCGCCTCGCCATCGACCTCCGGTGCCACGGGATTGAGCGGACCTGCAAGGTATGAGCCCTAACTTGATTTGAATGTGAGGTTTGAACTTGAGATTGCAACGGATTAGAACTCATGATTTTATTGTGTTTTGAAACTTTCTTGTCAAACTTCATGATTTGGATCTGGTGATTGCAACCAGATTAGTTTAGAATGCAACCGGATTAGAGCTCATGAGTTGTATTTTGAGCTCTCCAAGTTCTGTAAGTATTTATATAGTTTGTACTAGTTTACATCCTTATACAATATAATCTACGGTTTCTATCATTTGGTATAATTTTTTTTTTAAAAAAAATTGGCCAGGAGCACTGGCATTTCATTATAGAAGAAAAAAACAACCGATGAGCTACATCGCACTCACGCACCCGCTTGCCAGCAGTACTCACCGCCCTGCCATGCCGAGCATGAGCCGAACTCGAGCAGCGAGGCGAGGCGGCAGCGCCTCTCGCTCCCACCAGTGGGCGAGCGCCACTCGCTATTATTTGGTATAATTAGTAAGGAGTGTTTAATGACTATTGTTTCTATTGAATTATGGGGATCTGTCAAATAACAACTTGTCAGGAGAAGTTCCATCAACCGATTCTTTTTCATTATTCACCTCTATCAGGTAAAACTAAAAGTTTAGTTCGTAGGTCCACATTTCTTTGCCTTGATGTTGCTTCTATTCACACTTGTTTATTTTGCAGTTTTGCCAACAACCCTGCCTTGTGTGGTCCTTGTCCTGATGAAAATCAAATTGATGACTACCTTTGCTACATCTTATTGACAGTTAAGCGTATAGCAAGTTAATTATAGCAGATTAGTGATGTAAATCTAAGAGCATTCTAGTTTCAAGTTTTAAATTTTAAATTTTTATATTTAAAAATAGCCATTCAAATTTTAAATATCTGCGAGAATAATTTTTAAATTTAATTTTCCGTATTTAAAAACAACCGTTTGAATTTTACCTTCTAAAAAATAAACGTTGCTCATATAACGGTTATAAAATATCATTATAATATAAGATGGAGAAAATAGAGAGTGAGATTTAGAAAATACTATTGAAGAGGGAAAAAATATAAAGAAAAAATCTTTTCAGAGAATTATATATATAAGGACCAGATTTTAAGAAATACGGTTGGAAATGACGTGTGGGAAAAGGACGGCACACTCGGCGGATCTGAATCCTCTGCTTAGTAAAGCGAGGGAGATAGAAATCCTTGTCGTGGGCACGTGGCGGTGGAGCCCACACGCGGTAACTCAATTTTTCTCTGCTGTACGGCAGAGGATCTAAATCCACTCAGTGCACGGGAAAGGAAATGCGTAGCCTATGATGCGACACGTGGATCAATTTGAGAGCGAGCGTACAGAAAGGATGGTACACTCGACCGTATATTACTCGCCCCTTTTTCTTTATGCGTTCCAAAAGTATAAAAGCATGTATCTTTCGAATCGGCGTCCAGTTATCGTACTCCCTACGATAAGTTATAAAAAATAAGACCCATATTATACAACCTCCGGCTTAGTGATGATAAGATAGGTCACGAAAAAAAATAGTGGAACAAACCACGAGTGACAATGCAACATCCACCACACACTCAATTTCACATGCAC
Organism: Guadua angustifolia; assembly: GCA_036346375.1. Lineage (NCBI taxonomy): Eukaryota > Viridiplantae > Streptophyta > Magnoliopsida > Poales > Poaceae > Guadua > Guadua angustifolia. The sequence goes on from CM070515.1 coordinate 12,798,580, forward strand.
CACTAGGTAAAATGAAATGCTCCGCACGTTAATTTTGAATGTTCCGAGTCTATGAACGATATTCTGGTGAGTATCTCTACTATTCTTAATTTACAGTTGGTGGCAGCGGTCCGTCGTTCTTCACCCCCCCACCCCCACCACCCGGCGCCACGCGTCCCTAATCAGCATCAATTACTCCCCGCGTCCCCAATTAGCCCCCGCGATCGTCGCTCGGCCTTCCTCCCCGCGTCCCCAATCAGGCCCCCGTGATCCTCGCTCGGCTCAGCGGCGCCGTGTCCGTGTCCCCCACTCCGATCTGGTCCCTCTCCCACGATGCTCGCTCCGTGCCGCCATCAAACCAGCGCCGCCGCCATGATGTCGTAGCCCGGCGTCGCCCTGCCGAGTCCTCCTCCTCCGCGAGCATCGGCCGTAGCGCCTTACTGCAGGCGTTATCCGCCTCCATGCCTCCGCCTCGCACCGGCCATACCCGCACGCAATCCTCGCTCGGTTGCTCGCCGCTACCTCCGATCGCCGTGCTCGGCGATTGAGCCTCACTTGAAAATTTTCCCCTACTCCTGCTCCCCGTCGCCGTCTCCCTTCACCTCCCACCGCCTCGCGGCTACGGGGTTCGACTCCTCCTCGCGCTCGCCTACTCATCCGTCGCCATGTCCCAGCCCATCCCCGCGCGCCGCACCACCCGCTCCTCCTCATCCGCTCCCCGTGTATCGATCGCTCCAGGTTTGTATTACATGTGAATTGTTGCTCACCTGTTATTGTGCTAATTTGGTTACTCTATTTGCTGTCCATTTGATTCTTGAACCAAACTTTTGTTGCAAAGGATCGACTATTTTCACCACCACGATCGCTCGGCGAAATGCCTTCTTGCTTGCTTGCGGCCATGCCGAAAACACTCGGCGGCGCTTGCAGTTGAGGAGATCGGGGATGGAGGTAGCGCGATCCGCCATCGCCGTGGGCTGCTCCAAGGAGCACCGGAAGATCTCGCCAATTGGTTCTCCTCGCCGACCAGGTAGGTCTTCGTCTCACTCCGCCCGCTCCGCCCGAAAATCCCGAACCCTAGTGTTCACTTCCTTCTCCGGTGGGCTCGTTTGTAGATGGGGCGGCAGCGTCACTAGCGCAAGCGCCACCAAGTTCTTCTCCATGCCGGCCTCTCCCGCGCCGCCTCAGCGGGTGAGCAGCTCGCCGCCGCCATCAGGAGTCCTCGGGTCCTCGAGTGTCGCTTGTTGGTTGCTTGGTAGAGTATATCTAATCCCTTTGCTTTTCGGCAAATCTGTGTGGATCCAAGGTGCAGGCGATCGCGGATTCCAAGCGGTAGGGGTTCCTCGGCCGTCAAGTCCGTCCCAGCGATGCATGTATGCTCCATTCCTTTTCCCTCTCATCTCATGTCGAGTTTATGCATCAATCGTAGCTTGTGCGCTGGTAAGAAAGATCTTGGATGTGCTTGTGTGTTCTTGATTATTGGGTCTATTCAAATTGCAAAGCTGTAGCTCGTGTCTCTGGCGCAATTGGGGAATGAGATCACAGAGACGATCTGAGCGTGAAGGTAAAGCCGAGCTACATCTGTTTTCCTTTCTTTTTATGTTCTGTGAGTTCAATTGTGTGTGGGTATATGAACTAGATATTTTATGGTGGTTCTTGCAGACTGAGTAGCTTGGATCCGCTTTGTAATGGAAGGTCTTGATGAGGCGCTTCTTTGTAAGTCTATATTTATCTACAACTTATATGTCATCGGACGCATTTTCCACCTCTCACTATGATGTTGCAATGGTTGATTTCTTTTCGAGAGATCAAAGGCCATGGTAAAGAGAGTTCACCGAGAAGACAATGGTAAGAGAAATGCTCTGCTGGTGAATCATGTATTGGTCGGATCGGTTTGTAGTGCTAACCATTTCATTCTTGCGAGGCACCCCTCGAGTCCAAGCACCTTCGACCAATCCTTTGGTTCAGTTCAAAATCAGCAAATAAGGTACTATACTTTGCGGTGTTTCAAGATGTTGTACATGTTGTGAGCTTAATTTACATCATGTGTATCATCGGGGCGAATAACATTTTGCTCTCTTGTTTAAGTCCATGAACTCTTATATTATCTTGTTGTTGAGTCATTGAAATTGTCGTAGTTTCCTCCAATGCCGTGGAGCATTGCATTTCAACACTGAATGATTTTTTACCTTCATTTGGCTCTCTGCGGAACCACAGATGCCTCGATTCTTTGTTATACGTAATTTATGGCTTAAAAAGACTATACATCGAAAAATTGAAGCCATTGGAGGTTGCATCTTTGGTTCAACGATTTTGCTTCCCCATTACTAGTATAGACTTACATTCCTGATTTAGATTCCTAGAAGTTTAGGATGATAGTGTTCTCAAGTTATTTTATGTTGATTATTTTCTCGTTCATTACCGGCGTGTCATTGCATTGATTCTACAATTTTTTCGGACAAGCGGTGATTTCGATGCAAAGCCAATGGTCATGCTCTTGGGCCAATATTCTATAGGAAGACAACATTTATTAAGCATCTTACGAAAACAAGTTATCGAGGTTCGCTTTATCTATCTGAGGCGATTTGAGTTTGAGTCTTAGCGACATTATCATTTTTGGAGTTAACTTCCTATGATAATAGCAAAGTGTAACCTTAGTTGGTCTTTTAAAATTGCGAGAGCTCATGTCGGACGAGCCAACCAGCAGATTAAGTAGTTGTCATGGTAAATGATTGAATGCATGACTTGTCGAGATAGTTATTATTTGAGCATATGAACTATGAGGAACTTCTCTAAATATGTCAAACATATATGGTGATTTGATTTAGTGTGCAAATTTGCAAATTAACATTTTAAACTTTGTGCTTTGAAATACAATTTTAGCATTTTTACCAAGTTAGGGCTAGGTCATCGTCAATGGACTCTTGAAAGTTCATCATTGTCGATTGAGTTATTTTATTACAGGTGGCAAACATCGGCTCTTTACTGTTGTAAGATGCAATGATGACATACATTGCACTCCTTTCTTCTAAAATATAGGATTCACATATAGCCAATTGCCTCTACATTAATTGTTCATTGGAGGTAACTTATGCCTTCTATTGAGTCATATCACCTTCTGACCTAGAAATAAAGGAAAAAGTTTTTTTGATAGGGTCGATTTTCTACTAAACTGACAGTTGCATGAGTACCTTGTGCCTTCTATTGAAGCATATCTTGCTTCTGGCCTAGAAACCAAAGAAAATGATTTTTTTACAAATTAGGTTTGCTACTTGATCTGAATTTTCTTGTTCTTGAGACCTATTGTTTAGTCTGCACAAGTGGTTGATTATCACCCTACATGGTCAGATCATCTCTTGTAGAAACCAGCATTGGGAGGAGCTCTTGTTCACGATTAGCAAGGTGAGGCTCTTTGCCTCTTGATCTTGGTTTAGTTTTGTGGTAATGTAGCTATTCTTAAGCACATTAAATTCAAGAGATATCTTAAATTGAGGCACGTAAGCATATTAAATTTAGGAGATATATCTTATACTTCAATTTTTTGATATTACAGTCATAATCTTACTCAAGATTTGTAATTGTTTTCATTACCCGATGTCGATTGGGCGGCGCTTTGCCATGGGTTGCTCCTTCTCGTGTCGAGTTTTCACATCTCTCTCTCTCTCTCTCGCAAAGCCTTGCCCCTTTTTGATTTAGTTCTTTATCCTTTATGTTTTGTTGTGGATATTGTTGGTGAGTGTTAGGTTAGATGTTAGCAGTTTGTTTCTATGGGAGGGTTTATTTGAGGTCGATTAGTGCTTTGGAGGAAATAGGTTAATGTTGATCCCTTCTTGTTGGTTATCTCTGGTCACTGACATTGATCAGACCTAAATTAGCTGAATTTGTATGGTTTTGAGTTGTATTTTTAGTGGTAATTTAATAGTATCCTTGGAGCGGTGTGGTTGCGTTATCCTGCAAATGGAAGGATTGTATGTGGTCGATTGGAAGTGGGGAGCGTTGAATTATTTGGTTTGGTCAATTTAGAAATTTTGTGCAATAAAGGTGTGCAAATGGATTCTTATGATTCAACAAAAGGATGGTATGTTGCAATCTTCTTGTTGGATTACGGATATAAAATTGGCATTGCCGACAAAATAAGTCCCGTATGCTTTTACGAATTGCAATAACTGCGATGTATTACTTGATTTGATTTCTTCTGGCGTATACATATATGTTTTGTTTGATATATACGTAAGAGCGAAATTAATGTTACTGCGTGATTTTGGATCACATTTGATTATATGTGTCATCCTCTTTTCAAACTCCGTCGAGCTCAACCGTAATGACAATCAACAAAGCGCAAGGGCAGACCATCCCGAATGTCGGTGTCTACCTCCCTGAACCGGTGTTCTCTCATGGGCAATTGTATGTTGTGCTATCTAGAGCTACCGCTAAAAGCAATATTAAGATACTTGCCATCGCAGATAAGGAGAAGGACAAGAGTCGTAAGTCTAAGAAAACTCATAGAAATCTCACAAAAAAACATTGTCTACAAAGAAGTACTCATATCATAGACAAGGTTTTGATCTAAATGATATCCAAGTCGTGTTGCAATGTAATTGTTTATTTTAAGATCTTTCAGGACATGTACCAAGAATATCATCTTTAAATATGTTCTAATATGATGAATGCTGATGTACTAGGTATATATTTGGTTTTAATTCATGCCGGAGGAGAAACCATAAAAACTTTTGTAATCGAGAGAAATAGATGTTTGATCTTATAGCGCAATTTTTTTTATTGCTTGACTTTTATGTTTCGTTACCGATTTTATTTTTCGTAGCAACGCACAGGCATTGAACTAGTTTTCCAAAAGTGATTAGGGAACATAAATCGGTTTAGAGTTGAATGATCCGGCTGGTAAACGAAACGTTCCACTCTTTACTTTCTTATGTTCCAGATGTTCATACTCGCGCAACAATTCAAAACTATGAGTGGGGGAATTATTGGCTGCATCAATCAACAATGCTGAATTGTAGCATAGCATGTGCGTTTGAACAATGAAATAGGAGGGCCGTTTGAAATGAGTCCCCCGAAATCGCCTCCCCCTGATCCCCCTCCTCCTCCCCCCAATCCTTCCCGGCTCATGAATCCCTCGCCATCCTCCCGGTTCCGCCCTAGCCGTCGTCTCGCCTTTCTCCTGGGTGCGCGCTCTCCCTCGGCTCGGGTTCCTTCTCCTGCGGTTCCTCCGAAGGTTTCGCCGGCTCCGGTTCAGTTGGGGCGGATCCGGTCGTTGCCATGCTTGGCGTGTCCCCTTTGTCAGGTTCCCCTTCGGCGGGTGTGGGGTCGGGCCTGGAAGTTCCGCAGGGTTTGGGGGAGTTCGTGTCCGGTAGGCCGCAGGTCTGCTCGGGGGATGATGGAATCTTCCCAAAAGATGGTTTGCTTGGGCGATTCAAGTCGAGCGGCGCTGCTCCATCTGCATTTATTCCTCCTGCTCAGGATTGCTCTCTTCAAGGTCCGCTTCATGATGTCCGGCAATGGCACCTGGTCAGACCAAAGTACTTTTGGAGAAAAGGAAAATCGCAGGCTTTTAACTCTGTCCCAGCGACCTGCAGGCTATCTCTTAATGCCTTGCCTAATTGCAGCTTCGCGGGCCTTTTAAAGCGTCAGGCCAGGGGTAGGTGCTTCAGGTGTCTTGCGGAAGACCATTTTGTGGCGGCTTGCTCTTCCCCCCCAAGATGCCTTCTCTGCTGGAGATCCGGGCATAAGGCCAGGTGGTGCCGCTCTCCCCGGGGGGCTGCTCTTAGTTCTGCTGCTAGGGTTCCTGCTGCGACAGGAAGAAGGGCCACTCTGGTTCCTGCTGCTCGGGTTCCTGCTGCGTCAGGGAGAATCATGTCCAGGCCAAGCGAGCCTGACGAAAGGCCTGCTTTGGTGTCGCGCCATGCCCTTTAGATTGCCGGTTGCGCTGACAGGGAGAGGGAGTTGTCTCGGTTCGCTGTTATGGTTCATTGTTTGGGGGACAGAGAGACCTCCATCCGTCATCTTGGTAGCGCCGAGCGAGCAGTTCGAGTTAACGAGGATGACCTAAATGTGAGCATGGCTGCTCCCAGAAGCTTCTTCACGGCCGCGTCTCGTCGTGGAAGGGGTGGACCTCAAGGTCATGCCTTGGTCTCGGCAGGCTCTGGCGGTTGTGGCTCAGGCTCTTTTCAAGGTCCGTTTGTGCATTGAAGGTGTTCCCCGACATGCTTGGACTGCCCAGGCTATTGGCCCCTTCCTGCAAGAAGTTGGGCTGGTTGAGGATGAGCTTGATCATCCGGTGAATGATATTGAAACTGCTTGCTTGTGTGTTTGGATGTGGGCTCGGAATGCGGCTTTGATTCCTAAATCTAGGATGCTTTACATTCGGGAGGAGGCCAGGTCTGGGCCGCCTTTCCTCGACTTTCCGGACCTGGGCATTCATGAGCCGGCTAGGCCTAGATCTCCTCCTATGATGTTGGCATACAGGATTATTCTGTATATTGATCAGGTGTTGGATTTCTCACCCCCGGATAGCTCTTCACCCCCTCATGCCATGATGATGAGCCCGGGGCACAGTGACATCAGTGGGGAGCCCTCAGAAGTTTCTTCGGAGGTGTAGTGGCCCAAGAGGTACTCATATAACTGGATGCTCGGTTCGGTCGATGGAGTGGGCTGGCGCGCTCGCTTAAGATCCCCTTTCTTGAGACGAGCCTGAGTCGAGTCTCCTCCGGGCGATGAAGGCAGGCATCGGCGCCCCTCTGGCTGGGATGTTCCCCCACGTGGCGGGCCGACCGTTCACCCCAGGCATCATGGGGGCCATGGTTAGGGCTAGGCCCCGCGGGGTAGGGGTTCTGCTGGTGGTCGGCGACACCAGGTGCATGATGTTCAACTGCCTGATGTTCATTGTACCAGCCCTGCTTTTCCTGTAGTGTCGTCCGACAAAAAGGTAGCGGGCGAGAGTGCAGGCGTTTTGGTTGGTTCGGCGTCTGGCTCTCAGGACCCTTTGCAGGTTGGCTTGCCTCTGGTGCAGTTGGATGTTCCTCCACCTCAGATTTCCCTCGAGTCCTTTGTTATGGATGATCCGTCTTCTCAGCCAACTTTTAATCCTAGCGCTCAATTGATTGGTTTACCAGGGTGGACCCTATGTCAGAAGAGGCTAGCAGGTGCTCTCTTGAGGAAGCGATTTGTGTCGTGAGTTGCTATCGAGTTCCTTCGATTTTCTTCTGGCGACTTTTTGGGCTCATGACGACTCGAGACTCTTCTATCGACTTGCGAGATCTGTTGATAGGGGTGTCTCTTGTCTTCAGGCCTTCCAGAATTCCCTTTAGGTTCCATTGCCGGCTCCAATTATTGCGGCCTAGCCTCTCGGTTCTCAGCTCCAGAAGGCTTCTCCACGTCAGAAAGCGAGACGGAGTGCCAAACTTGCAAGCAAAAGGAACGCGAGGTTGACCATAAGCGAACGAGCGCAGCTGCAAATAGCCAAGAAGTTGGGAATTTCGCCGCCTGGGGGTGGCAACGACATTGCATTGGATGCCAAGCTCCTATCCAAGTATTTGAGATCCTTCGACAAGCCTTTGACTGACAATGCTCTACTGGCACTTGCTGACCTGGCAGGGGTTGACCGCTCTAAGGCGCTGCTGCAAGCCACCAGAGCGACCTCTTGGGAAGCGGCTGATGCATGATGGTCTTCCGTAGTCTATTGGAGGTCTTTTGCTTCATGTCTGGGTTTTATGCTTTTGGTGTAATGGTGATAGCTAATGGCCTTTTGCTGGCATGTCTGGTTAGGTGGATTGTGTGCTTGTGTTGTAAAGGTGTACTCTTTCTTCTTTCCACTGAGTCTATGTACTCCCCCCTGTTATTCGATGTCTACTTCAGGACTAGCTTATCTTAGCTTTGTCTTCCTTGTCCCAGTAGCGTCTTTCTTAATTGTGTTCCTTCTCCAGGTCATGCGGGACCTCTTCGCTATTAGCTACTTCCAGCTTATGCATTCAGGTGGTTCCTTGTCAAATGTATGCTGTCTCTTGTCTCATGTCAGGTCATGCTTTCAGGTGATTCTTTTTAGTGGTTTCTTGACTGATGCCGCATGCTCAGTGGTTTCTTTGGTTCTAGTGGCTGCCGCCCGAAGGCTGATTTCGTTTTCCAGGTTTACATATTATTCGTGGCGGCATGCCTGCGGTTGTTTTCTTCCCCACAGATGTCACAACAAGATTGCAGGATTCTGAGTTGGAATGTGTGCAGTTGCAATTCCACCGCTAAAAGGGCGGTCATCAAACAATTTGGGCAGGATACAGGAGCAACCATTATATGTCTTCAGGAGACAAAATTGCAGTCCGTCCAGGACATGCTGATAGCTGAAATGTTGGGTTCTAGATTCTCCAATCAATACTGCTACTTGCCGGCTCAAGGCACTAGAGGGGGAATCCTCCTTGCGGTGGACGTCGATCATTTTCTCCTATCGGATATTATTTGAGGGTATACTCTATTTCGGCATCTGTTCAGATGTCCAAGGATGGATCCATTTGGTCTGATACGTGGTTCACGGTCCTGATCCGAGCATGACAAATTGGATTTCTGCGGGAGATCTGAGGTCTAAAGGGCAAATCATACTGAGTGGTTGATTCTAGGTGACTTCAATATGATATACCAGGCGGCCGAAAAAATAACGGCAACCTTAATAGAAGACTCATGGCGGCTTTCAAAAGAACAATTGATTATATCTAGTTAAAAGAAATTAATCTACACGGAAGGAAATTCACATGGTCTAGTGACAGGCAGCTCTCCACCTTAACAAGGATAGACAGGTTCTTCGCCTCCTCGGAGTGGGACTCCATGTTTCCAGATTGTCTTCTACAGGCCCATCCCTCTCTCGTGTCGGATCACAGTCCTTTGTTGCTTCAGGGGGGCTGTTCCTCAGCATAGGTTTTCTGGATTTAGATTCGAGGCTTTTTGGACTAGAATGCCGTTTTTTTGCGGTGGTCAACGCTGCTTGGACCAAACCCATTATTGCTCAGGATGCCATTCTCAGGCTTCACATAAAGCTTGCGAGAACCGCAAAGGCGCTCCGGAGATGGAGTAAGCAGCAGGTAGGGGATCTCCGCTTGCAGTTCGCCATTGCAACTGAACTTATTTTCCGTTTCGACAAGGCAGAAGAAGCCAGAATGTTGGCGATGGCCGAAAAGAATTTAAGATCCATGCTTCGCATCAGATTGCTCGGCATTGCCGCTGTTAACAGGGCTCGCCTTTGCCAACGCTCTCGCTTGGTTTCGATCAAGGAGGGAGATGCCAATTCCAGGTTCTTTCACATCAGAGTCAATGCACGCAAGAGAAAGAACCGCATTCAAAGTTTAATATCAGATTCAGGAACTCTTCATAACCAACAGGATAAGCATCGGGAGCTTCACTCTTATTTCTCTAATCAGTTAGGTCGAAAGGTGCAAAGACAGCATTCCCTCAACTAGGACGCTTTGATTAGGGAGCCGGTGGATCTCATGCATCTTGAGCTTCCGTTTCAGGTCGAAGAGGTCAAACAGGTGATTTATTCCCTGCCGCTTGAAAATGCGCCAGGCCCGAACGGTTTTATAGGGAAGTTCTATAGGTCTTGTTGGGAGATTATTTCTCTGGACTTTATGGCGGCTATTCACCAATTCTTTTATTGCCAAGCTCGGCATCTCCGCCTCCTAAACTCGGCTCACATTGTGTTGTTGCCTAAGAAGAAAGAGGCAAACAGGATTGCTGACTTCAGGCCGATCAGCCTCATTCACAGTGTAGCTAAAATTGTTACAAAAATCTTGGCAAACAGGTTGGCAGGTGTTCTTCATCAGATTGTGTCTCCTTGCCAGTCGGCCTTTATTAGGAAGAGATCGATACACGACAACTTCCTATCGTCAATAATCGATCAGCGGTTTGCGAGAAAAAACCTTCCTATTCCTAAAGCTCGACATTTCCAAAGCGTTCGATTCTGTCAGCTGGGAATATCTTATCGAGTTATTGTAAAGATTAGGCTTTGGGCAGAGGTGGCTTGACTGGATTTCACTTCTTTTAATGTCTTCCACATCAAGGGTTATTCTCAACGGGTAGCCAAGCAATAGTTTCCAGCATAGGAGGGGTCTTCGTCAAGGAGACCCGCTGTCGCCGATGCTTTTCATCCTTGCAATTGATCCTTTGTTCCATATCTTGCAAAAAGCATCCTCAGAAGGCTTGTTGCTCCCGCTGCCGATTGCCTCTGCTGATTTGCGAGTTCTTCTTTATGCAGACGACGTTGCAATCTTTGCCAACCCGACCAAGCAGGAGGTGGCTGTGATTTCAGCGGCGTTAGCATTGTTCGGACAAGCAACCGGATTATGCACAAATGTTCAAAAATCCGACATCTATCCGATCAGATGTGAAGGCTTTGACTTGGCAGATATTTTGGATGGTTTTCAGGCACAGGTGAAGGATTTCCCATGTAGGTACAGGGCTTCGCTTACGTCGAAGTCTAAGCGTCGCAAGATAGGCGTCGCGACAAATTACGGGCGAGCGAGGGCAAGGTTGGCGGGATGGAAAGGGCGGCTACTATCGAGGCGGGTTGGCTCATTCTTGCGGATTCCGTGCTCACGGCGATTGCGGTTTATCACATATCGTCCTTAGATATCCAAATGGGCGGTGAAAAGACTTGCGAGGATCGGGAGGAACTTTATATGGGCGAACCAAATTGTTCAGGGGGCATTGCTTGGTGGTGGGAGAAGATCGTAGACCAAAAAGCAGGGGCCTTGGGATCAGGATCTCTGAGTTTGGGCGTGCACTAAGATTGCGCGCTCTATGGCAACATTGGAGCGATTCCGTGACCTTGTGAAGCAGTCAGCGATTTATCGCGATCGAATGGACCTTTCCTTATTCAGGGCGTGTACTTCCATTCAGCTGGGTGATTTATGCGATCGAATGGACCTTTCCTTATTCAATGGTTTGACACCACGAGATATTGCGCCAAACTGCCATAGAATAGTGCGAGCCAAAACAAGATCGGTTTTTTATGAACTAACAGGCAATGCCTGGATTAGATCTCTCAGAAGGATCACCACTGTCATTTAGCTTCATGAGTTCTTCCTCTTGTGGCGGCCGTACACTCGGTTGTGCTTCAAAAGCAGCAGACAAAGCGACATTATCTGAAATGGACAACGGGCCGTGATATTCCGCGGATCTGTCTATTTGATCTGATTCAAGGTCAAAAGTCACCAATACCAACTTTTTGAGTTTGAAAGGCGTCTTGCGGAAAATAGGTGCTGATTCTTCACTTGGTTGTTTATCCATGACGGAGTTACTCACGGCGAGAGAAATTTGGCGGCGAGAGGATAGCCTAATTGCTTTTATTGTCCTCTCTGCGGATCGGGCAAGAATCGGTGTGCATCTCTTCCTTACTTGCCCTTTGCTAACCTCATTTGGGCGTATCTTTTCTCAAATGCAACCGGTCCCGATTCCTCGGGATGAGGTTTCCATCGAGATGGTGGCGGACCATCCCGCACATTATGGCGACTCCTCGTGCAAGCGGTGAGCGGCATGCTTATTTACACTCTGTGGAACCTATGGAAGGGCGCAATGCGAGAATCTTCAACAACGTCTCTGGGTCTCACGGACGTGGTTCTATCTCTAATTCAACAGGACATTGAGCAGGAAGTTGGCTTTCATAGCGGTCTCGATGAATCTATCCGGCTAGACTAGGCTAGCGAATGGGGTTTCGGTGGTTTTCTCTCTCCCTCCAGTCCGGGCTATGTTTTTCGATTCATGTAATAGGGCCTCTTGTCGAGCTCGGTTGTGGGCTATTCGATTTCTTGTATGACTCTATCTTTTGGTTATCTCTTCTTTAATGCATGGCAGAGTTCCTGTCGCCTTTTCGAAAAAAAAAACTATGAGCGGAACAAATAAGATGTACTGGTGGAATAATTGAAGACCATTATGTAAAACATTCGTCGTAATCTACAATAAAAATAAAAACGATGCTAAAGCACACGCAAGCAGAGTCCTGTTTCCAAGATTTGGAAACATGATGGCTCAAACGGTTCGTGAATCATATATTTGGTTTTAAAAGTTATAGCATTTTGAAATTGGGAGTGCGCTGCAGGGTGGGCCGGGATACGGTCCTAGTCTGTTCGATACTCAGGTCTGGTTCGTTCTACCGTCCATGAGCACTGTACACTTGGGCCGAGCGTAGCGTCCTTCCCACGTAAGCCGAATCACCAACAATTTCAGGGTTTGTTTGGGTTGCAGTTAGACTGAAAAGCTGTTTTTGGTTTACTAGGCTGTAAAATAGCTTTAGCTAGCGGCTGTGGTTTTTTTATTATGATGTTTGGCAAATTGGCTGCTGCAGCTATAGCTTTAAGGGGTAACCAAAAGGAGAAGTAGTAACATAGCGAAACACAATGGTGGACGAGTGGAGAGGTAACGTGGAGACAGGATGGTGGAGTTTAGGAAGGTAGAGTGAGCAAGATGAGAGTCGGTCAAACGAAGCCACAGATGAAAAGCTCCTCCTTAGCGGCTACAGTTTTTAAGAGTATTTCTGTTATGACTTAGGGCCTGTTTAGTAGAGTTTTAGATCCTAACTTTATCTGAAATCTGAAATTTGTAGGCTAAAATAAAATAAATTAAGTTTATAATTTTAGTCTAAAATGTAAACAAAATAATCCATCTAAACAATTTTAATGTACTTACCGATCCACAAATCTGATAAAACTTGAGTTTTACCAAATACACCCTTAATTTCTCAGCTATTTTACGGCTACGCTGTTTAGGAGTTTTTGGCCCTAAAGCGAAGGACAGCCCAAACAGGCCCTTATTCCCTTTAAGCCTGTGTCCTCACGCTCCGAAGCGTACCAGCCAATCGCATCCCAAATCTCCAAACCCTAGGCGAGGAGGCCAGAGCTCCCGGCGCGGCGAGGCCATGGACCCGGACGCGGTGGCGAAGGCGTTCGTGGAGCACTACTACCGGACGTTCGACGCCAACCGCGCCGAGCTGGTGGGGCTGTACCAGGAGGGCTCCATGCTCACCTTCGAGGGCGAGAAGTTCCTCGGCCCCGCTGCCATAGCCGGCAAGCTCGGCTCCCTCCCCTTCGCGCAGTGCAAGCACGACATCACCACCGTCGATTGCCAGCCCTCGGGGCCCCTGGGCGGCATGCTTGTCTTCGTCTCCGGCTCCATCCAGACCGGCCCCGAGGAGCACCCCCTCAAGTTCTCCCAGGTCTGCACACGCATGATTCGGCTCTCCCTCCCTCTCCCCGCTTGATAGTTCCCTTGTTTGTTTCTAGTCCACGCTGATCTGACCCGATCTGATCTGATTTATGGTCACTGCTGTGATTATTGGGTTGATCCCAATCCTGTTGACTTCACTGGAAGGCTCTTTTTCGACGGCGCCGCAGGAGAACTGCGCTCCGAGGAGTGCAAAATTACAATTACATCAATGAACGACTGAAGACGTCGGAAAGCTCCTACAAGTCAAAACAAAAACCAAAATCTTTGCTACAAATCAGGGCAGCAATAGAAGCACCAAAATGACTGCGCACCAACTTGTTTCATTTTTTTTACGAAGGAACTTGTTTCATTTGTTAGTGCGAATTGTTTCATTGTTTGTCCGATCTGTGCTTGCTGTTATGATGGTCGGCAATCTCAATCTCGTAGCCTTCTGTAATCTATAGGCAGTGCTAAATTGCTTGGTATGGTACTATTTATTTGGCTTGCGAGCCTTATGTCGGAGTTGTGAGTTGTGATATTTAGATGTTCGTCCCAGAGCATTTGTAGTAGCTGCTGTTCCCTCAGTGTTCAAAGGAACTATCTGTCGTTTCCATTATATATTTACTTGTTCATGTTATGTCTGGCATTTCCTTTTGGTAGTTCAGTTGTTTCCTTGCAATTTTTCCTGATTTACTTTTCCTTGGGGTAGAACCGTAGTAGTTTCTACGTTATGTTGGTTTTTAATTCAATTCTATAGTCATCATTTCCAGAATTCTCGAGTCTGACAAAGAGTTGTTGACCTGTTGAATATATTGGTGTGTATTTTGTTACTGATCGTGATCTTTGTTATGTATTGCTTTAGGTTGTTTTGTCTGTAGGACTTTGTGTATTGCAGTATCATTGGATTTCTTGTCAGATTGGATCGGATCGCATCTAGTCAATGTTGTGGTTGAAAATGTGGCCTTTTAATTTTTTGTGGCTAAGTTATATATCTCCGTCACTATGTTTTGCAATGTGTAGTCCTTGCCATGCTAGTGAATATTGTTATACTGAAGTATGGTGGTTTCCTCCTGAGAATAGATAATAGGCTGTATTCTGTTGCATCTGTTCTGCATTTCTTGCATGATTTCTAGACTAGCGGATCAAATTTTTGCATGATTTCTAGACTAGTGCATGAAATGGTTTCTTCCTGGTCAAGAATTAATCTGGATGCCCTTTTTCTTTTTGGTGGTGTAACATGAGATGCAAGGTGCTTTGCAGCCATTTGTTCTTGTTTAAGCTTGATTGTGGGAAACTAGGGGTTACAGTGATACAGATGTGAATTGTGCTTGCCTTTTCCTTCACTCTTGTGATGAATGGGACACAAATTAGCTTGAATTCTTTTTGTAGCTGCAATAAGATAAAAGTCATTATCTTCGAATGTTAGCAATTTTCAGTTTCACTTAAGAAATTGGAAGCCAACCTTTTGAGAATCAAACATTGTAGTGGTTTATCCATCGCACTGCTTCTGCCCTAAGTTTCATTACATTTCACTTAGAAGTCCTTTTACTGTGCATTAAATTTGTTACAGTAGTATGTTGTATCCATAGTCAGAAGTGTGTGTGTGTGTGTGTGTGTGTGTGTGTGTAATGGGATTATCTCCTGAAGTTGAGGAAACTGCCTTTGGAGCAACCAACAAACTCATATGAAATGTCAAAACTTCTTACATTGGCCAACAAAGAACTAATATAACCTACTATCTCCTAGTGAAACAATCCACCTGCCTCCTATGTCAAGATGCATCTCAATTAGATGGTGAATGATGCTAATTTGTTATAACATGTGTGTGCTATTTTTTGTATATCCTTAGTAATTGCAAATGCATCATTCATGTGGTATTAGGAGTATGAAATCTACCTTCAATGCATAATTATGATAATGTAGGAAACCATGTACATAACTTTCAACCATTGTTATCAAGTCGCACGATTACTCGCGACTAATCGACAATTAGTCACCAAGTCGGCCTGGTAGCACGACTGGAGGACTTCGACTTGATTAGTTGCCTAGTCGAGCGACTTGGAATCCAAGTTGATGACTAATCGCAATTAGTCGAGCGACTTAGCCTGTCGACTTGGCACCAGGGAGAAGAGGTGAAGGGGAAGGGGAGAGGGCGGAGGAAGGGGGCAACTGGGGAAGGGAAGGGGGAGGAGGAAGGTAGTAGTAGGCAATAGCAGCAGCAAGCAGTAGTGATGGTAGACGGCAGGTAGTAGCTGTTGGGGGACGTCTCACAACCTCCTGGAGGGAAGGCCCTTTGCTCCGCGGGGTAGAAGGAGAAGGCACAAACACCTTGCAGGCTAGGAGCTTCCCCCCTAAGTCTCTAAGGAGGGTGAGTGGCATGAGATGTCATGGGAGATCACTTCGTACCCCACTGGCCCTCTAGAGGGGCTACACGATACGGGGTGTTATGAGAGATCCCCTCATACCCTATGGGCTCTCCAGAGAGGGTGTGTGGAGCAGTGCTCTATCCTCCAGGGCGCTTTTGCCTCGTTCACGTCCATTAGGTGGGAGGTTCTACTCCCGGTCTTTGAGGTCGCCCTTGCCTTAAGCACCCATTGAGACATGGAGGCCCCCTCACATCGCTTGGCATTGACTGACGAGTGGGGCCACTAAGTCCCAGGGCCCCTACAAGGTCGGTCCTCGAAGGAGGGCTCAAGCCTCGGGACCCCACGTGGGACCCCGAGGTTAGAGGCTTACCCTTTGGAAACAATGACGTGGGATCCACCACCACCTCCCTGGAATGACAAGGTTGGCCACGTTTAAGCCATCCTTTTAGGGGTAGGATAGTATTTATGCAACAAGTTGACACTTATAAAAGCTCACCGTAACCCCTACTTGTAAGTTGAATTCTCATTAAAGACAAGAGATAGACAACTGGTGTGCCCTCGGGGAACCCGGATAAGGAGGTATCTCTCTACTCTCTGAGGGGCACACCGACAGGAGTATTGGCGTCTATCTTAGCGCCCGAACCTGTATAAACCCTCGTGTCAACTCTCTCTCATGGACGGCGGCTCGTGAAACGGCCAGCGTCCGCCCTCTCTCACGTCCTGTTTCCTAACATATGACACTAGTAGCATGTAATAGTGGACTAGTCGTGACTAATCGGCAAGTCGGTAGCATAGCGACTCGACTCGACTTTACGACTTAATACGATGCTTTCAATGTCTATTAACCTATGGGGATAAGATTCCAGCCTTGTTGTCGCGTTATGCATCTTTGCAGCTTGTATCATTTGGACTCTGACCAAGCCTTCCCAATAACACATGTGAACATTTGGATTTGCATTTTGTTTCAGATACCGTGAAGCTCTGCTCATTGGATTAGATGATATTTGATGGTCCTTTCAGACAAAGTAGTTTATATATCACCTCATATAGTGAACAGATGCAGTTAGATCGAATTTCAGTAGTGCCCCCTCTTAACCAATTTGTGTTTTATAAGACTGATGCTCGTGGTGCATTATTTTATAGAATATGTTCAGCTCTTGTTAGATGATTCATGATTGCCTTTATTTCTGGATGTTCTTTTTCAGTAAGTAAATTCACATGTTGTGTTCAAGCTGCTCTATGTCTACATGAATGCTATTGGGTTAATGCACCGAAAGTTGGATATTTTTTTATTTCTGATAGGATGTGTGTCTGAATAATTTGATAGGGCCATGGAAATTACATTGTGCAGTTCTCTATTTTCCTATCTCAGTTGACTTCAATAAGGATGACTGTTTTTATCTAAGCTTGTGATTCACTGTTTCTGCAGATGTTCCATTTGCTGCCAGCTGGAGGGAGCTATTTTGTGCAGAACGATATGTTCCGCCTGAATTATGGTTAAGGAAAGTCGAAAACGATGCAACAAAGAACTGGTTCAAGGTTTGGTGTTGAAACGATGATTACTGAATGATACTGCGACTCTTTATTTGTTCCTTAACTGATGCAATTTATGGCAAGAAATTTCTAGACTTTTTATGCATCTGCTGGATTTGTTCTTCTGCGTCTCATGTACTGCGATTTGGGCAGCACTGTTTTCTGCGGAATATGAATGAAGACAGTCTGGTAATTTTATTTTTGTTTGCGATCCCTGGCCGTGTTTTTCCCTAACCTGTATTGCTCATTGATTCATATTGGCGCAAAAGCCCTCAGAGGTTACATGCTTTGGTAAGCTCAAGTGCATTTTGGTTGGTTAGATTTACCTTCGTCGGTTCCTGGAATTTCTTTTTTCACGTCAGTCAAGTTCCTGGGAAGCTGGCATCTACTTCAAAACCTTAGTTCGGAAAAGTTTGAAGGATACAGGATACGTCAGAAATCTGGTCCATCCTACTGTTGAAGGGAACCAGTTATCACTGTTTTGTCGGAAACACATTAATACGATTTTGCATTTCGGAATTGCTCTCTGGAGAGCGTTCTACTGGACGCAAACCGGTGATCCACTTGAGAGGTGCATCTATGCTCTCACAAAAATGATAATATACATCGTCTACTTTTGCAACCACAGCCACTCCACAACTGATAAATTTTGCCTTAAAATCTGCGCAATCTTAGCACGTTCACCGTAGATTCAATGAGGGCTCAGCAGATGCGAGTGGGAGTCGAGTTGGGTATTGGGGTTTGGCGGCAGTGACAATCGAGTGGTGCGCAAGTGGGGCAGCGCTGGCACTAGTGACAGTGGCGGCGGTTGCAGTGGTGGTCGCTGGGTTGGGGTAAGGTCTGTTTAGTAAGCTCAGGGTTTAGCTTCAGCTGAGATCTAAAATTTATAGAATAAAATAAATTAAATTAAGTTTATATTTTTAGTCTAAAATATAAACAAAATGATCCATCTAAATATTTTTAATATACTCATAGCTTCAGCTTCACATATCTAGTGGAACTAGTAATACCTAACTCCATCAGATTCAGTAGATCTGGTGGAGTAGAAATCTACCAAACACACCCTTAAATTTCGCGGATAAAATCTCACTGTTGATAGAAATTTGAAGTATCGTCGACATCTTAGAATTTTAGGTAAATTTCAGATAAATTCAAGTCCAGCTTTATTTCTACCAGAAAAAATGAAATTTCAGCCCAAATTCCTGAAATCTTGGCTAGATTTGCCGAGATTTTGGTGCATTTGCACCTAACAAAAAATGGCTCAAACGACGTCAAATTTTTTTAAAATTTTTGTGAAGGTTTCTGACACATCAAGGATGTTTCCATAAAAAAAATTAGATGATTATTAAATCTGATAAATTTTTAAAAATTTAAACATTGCTACCGTTCTAATAAAAACATTGACCGACAAGATTGAATCGAATGAAAAATGGAACAAACCAAGTTAGAAAATTTTGAAATTTTTTGTGCATGGTTATGATGAATCACTAATGTTCTCATAAAATTTTCAAATGATGAGTAAGCTTCAGGAATTTTTGAAAATTTAGGCAGTATTGATGTCTTGATAAAAGCCTTACCAATAAAATTCAACCAAATGAAAAATGGATCAAAGCACATTAGAAAATTTTGAAATTTTTTTTAGATGGTCTCGATGTATCATTAATATTTCTATAAAATTTTCATATGATAATCAAGCTTCAAGAAATTCTAAAAATTTTGAAAGTGCTACGTCCTAATAAAAACCTGATGATCAATATATAGATTTGGTTTAACAATAAAAAATAGTTTATTTTAAAAAAAATTTATAGAAGGGTTTTAAGGAAATTTTTATGATCTCATAAAAATTTTGAACCATTACCATAAAATTCTTACAAGGGTACTGTATCATTTATATTCTTTCTGTTTTTTATTTTTGAAATATAATAAATGAAGTTCAATGCTTACATAGATTTGATTGAGCAAACAAAAAGGTTAAAAATTTTAGAGAATGGTACTAAAGCAATTCTTAAGCTCTCGTAAAATTTTTTGATCATGATCACACTCGAGAAAATTTACAAAATTACGATAATGTTACTATCTCAATTATATTCATTCTGCTTTTGATTTTTTCATGATGACAAATAAAGTTTGATTATTTTGAAAATTTTTCCGTATGATCCTACACTACTATTTTAAATTTTTCATATCACGATGAATCTTGTAAAATGTTATAAAAATCTAACAGTGTTTCTGTCAAAATTTTAAAACGTCTCAAAAATTTGGTTTTTCAACAAAATTTCATGGAAGATGACTTTAAAGAGTTATTAGACCAAATTTGGTCAAATCCAGCCATAAAAAGTAAAAAAACCGACCAAAAAACCCCGAGATTTTGGTGAATCCAAAATTTCTGAGATTATTGTAACAATTTTAAAAAAAATAATTTTTTTACCCACTGGGATTTTGGATCCCGTCCCTGGCTGGAATCCGAAATCTCGACTAATATTACCGAGACTTTGGCAGTTTTTTAAACCTTGGTTAAAAGCGAGGAGGAATCGTTAAAGCGGTGCTCACCGGTTATGCTACCACCCGGTGTTAGGGTCTTTTTTGTATAATGACAAATCTATGTCACTAAATCTTATCAAAATTTAGTATTACTAAAATTTAGTCATCAAAATAACAACCAATGTTTTTGCTAAGCTTTGAAAAAAAAAACTAAAGAAACAAGAAAGAACAGAATCTTACTAAACTTTAATAGCAAATCAAAGAAACAAGTAAACTCACATTGCATAGCACAGTAACTAGCACCCCCAGCCTGAGTGACACGTTACCACACGAGGCAGGACAGTTGTGACCTTGAAACCAGCGAGCAAGGCACATGTGCAAACTGGTTTGATACAAGACGATACTATTTTTCTTTTAAAGGTACAAGACGATACTTGAGAGACAATTATTATTTAGCAAATTAAACTAGTTGACGGCTTGCAAAGCATGAACCCCTGCTAATTATTAAATATGTTCGCCAAAGCTTCTTGCTGGTTTGGAGCTGCAAACTGCAGCTACCCCTCCCCATTCCAGGTTCGCACTCCTTTTCTCACTCGGGACTCGACCAGTTCTTCCTTTTCTTGGGAGGACTTGTCTTTTTGTCATGAACAGAGAACCGCAACAAAGATCAGGTAAGCACACGTTTAAAGACTAATGGTCAGAGAAACCTATGAGCGTATGATTTTTCCATATTAATTTCTTATTAAATATGTCTACAGATGGTATAATGTGTTTTCAAAAGTTGCTTCTTTTCAGTCCTTTGGAGTGGTCTGTAAATGGGTGTGCAGATCCTCCGGAGTTAGAAAGCAACTCCACCCGGTGGAGTTACAATCTCAACCGTTTATTTCCATCTATTTCCTCTAATAGTTCAGATTATGCCACCTTCACCTCCACCCGATCGAAAATAAATGGTTGAGATTGTAACTCCACCAGGTGGAGTTAACTTTAACTCAGGGATCTGCACCCTCTGTAAACCCATCAATTCTTGAACTTTGGATTGGTTTTAAACTAACCTCGGTTTGGGGGAGCCCAGCCACCTTCATCATCAGTTTGTTCTGCAAACACAAAATTAAGATGTTCTCAAACTTCTTGTATGTACCACGAACATTGAAATGAAATGCAGGTCCACGTCATATACTAGAATGTTATGGAGATCAACAAATTAACTCCGGTATGACCTTAATAACTGCCAAAGCGTCAGTCACTCTTTCCTCTAAACGTCTTAGCTCAGCCATGTTCATCTCATTGACATTTGATTCCTGGGCCCTGAAAGATACTTGGACAATTAGACAGTAACGAAACATATAATCTTCGACGAGAACCAATGGTTGTATTACTCAGGTTATGTGTTCCATTACCATTGAGCAATGTGATATAACTCGGATACTGAGTCTGGGGCTGACTTCTCATTTTGATCAAGCTGTAGAAAGAAGATATAGATGATTAGCATATTCTGTGAGAGCTGTAGACTATATGAGATGAATACTACAAGCTAAACAGAGAAGACATTGTTTCGGGTGGTGTAGCATATCCGGCGCAGAGAAGAAAATTCAGGAAGTAAGAACAGAGAGACTTCTCCAAACCGGAACAGAACCTTATTCATTGACTTCACGCGATACATATACAGCTTCCTGCTGTGCTGTGTAAATATAGTATCAAAGCAAAATATGGAAACTAACAACAATCATGACCACAATTTTCCTAAATTGCTTGATCTCACCGATCTTTTATTTAAACTGACTCGGTACTCATGCCTAATCTAGATTAATTCCAACATACTCCCCCTTAATCTCGATCAAGCGGCAGATTTCGAACTCCTAGCATATGTCGCGCCTCTGCCAATTTTATGCCTGGCAGTGCTTTCGTCAATGCATCCGCACGCTGCTCGTCAGTGCAAATGAACTCCACGGCAATCTGCTTTTCTTCAACGCACTCTCGAATGAAGTGATACTTCATGTCGATGTGCTTGCTTCTTCCATGAAACACTAGATTTTTCATTAGTGCCAGTGCAGACTTATTGTCCACGAACAATCTGACTGGCTTGAACTCCCATCCCGTGAGTTCACCAAGTAAACTCCTTAACCATAGAGCTTGACATGCCGCCGCTGTTGCTGTCATGAATTTTGCCTCACACGAAGATAGGGCAACTGTCTTATGCTTCTGAGAACTCCACGAGACAAGATTTCCATCAACATAAAACACCATACCTCCAATACTTCTCCTGTCATCCAAATCACCAGCTAGATCGCTGTCTGTGTATCCAGTTAGCTCTTCTTCTCCTATGTTCTTAATGTATACGAGACCATGATGGATAGTCCCCTTCAGATAACGGAAGATCTGTTTCACGGCTTTGTAATGCAGAGTAGTAGGTCTTTCCATGAATCTACTGACCATACCTACGGCAAAAGAGAGATCTTGTCTTGTATGTAACAAGTACCTCAGGCAACCAACCATCTTCCTATACAAGGTAGCGTCCATTGGTTCACCCTCCAAGTCCTTGTGCAATGTGACCTTTTTCTGCATTGGAAACTTTGTTGCATTGCACTCATTCATACCGAATTGGATCAAGACCTTCTTTGCATATGCAGTTTCCTTGAGAGTGATCCAATCCTCCTCCTGAGATACCTCAATACCAAGGTAGTAATTTAGCAACCCTAGGTTGCTCATCTCAAACTCAGCCATCATCTGCGCCTTGAATGCTTGGATCTCTGTCTCACATCAACAGAAACACCCACAATTAGCCTCCCTTCTATCTGCCTCTGGTGTATACAGCCTGCTCCTAGGCACACTTGGTGAAACCAAGACGTTTCATACTTTTATCAAGACGCATGTTCCATGCCCTGGGTGCTTGACGAAGACCATATAAAGCCTTGCTAAGCTTATAAACAAGATGATCCTTGTTCTTCACCACAAATCCTTCTGGTTGTGACACGTATACCTCTTCTTCAAGGTCTTCATTCAGAAATGCCGATTTAATGTCCATGTGATGGACCTTCCATCCTCGGCTTGCAGCTAGAGCAAGAATGACACGAATTGTATCAATCCTTGCCACAGGTGCAAATACTTCATCAAATTTAATGCCATGCCTCTGCACATATCCCTTCACCACCAATCGAGCCTTATATTTACTTATGTTACCACTAGAATCTCTTTTTACCTTGAATATCCACTTGAGGCCGATGGCCTTTTGTCCTACCGACAGTGATGTAAGCCTCCAGGTTGAATTCTTTTCAATAGAATCAATTTCCTTTTTCATGGCATCCTCCCACTCAGCATGTCCTGCTGCTTCTGCATATGTGACTGGCTTATCAACCTCAGCCAGTAACAAATCATCTTCACTGTCAACTTCATCAACCAGCTCTACTCTTTGGGTCTTTTGCATGATGTCACGAATGCTACCATACTTGACCGGGCCTCCTTCAGAGTAGTCATCAGGTGATGTTGATGGTTCTGCTGTGGAGGTAGAAGCTGGTCCTGAGATTTGAGTCAGTGAAGTGTTCATTGTGCAAACGTTCGGTGCTGGTGCTGCCACTGCTTGCGCAGCTGCGCGCGTCCGTGCGCGAGTTCTCATCCTGGGTGGTGATGAAGCCAGTGCTGACTGTTGCTGCAGCGTATGTGCAGGTGGCTATATGGGTACCTCTTCATTGCTTGTGCCATTGCTTGTATGCCCCTGAGAGACAGTTTCGGCATTAGGCAAAGTCTCCTCTGAAGATTGACCTGCGTCATCTTGTCCTGGTTCAGTGAAGTCAAAACCCTCCACTTCAAATTCTGGAGCTTCTTGTAATGATGATGCCCCTGCATCCCAACCCCATTCAACATTTTCTTCAAATTTGACATCTCGGCTTACATACACTTTTTCACGCCGAGGGTCATATAAACGATGAGCCTTGCAGCCTGCCTTAACATTGAGATAAACATAGGGCTGACTTCGATCATCTAGCTTCTTCAAATGCGGGGAAGAAACCTTTGCATGCGCTTTGCATCCGAAAACCCAGAGATGAGCTAAGTTTGGCTTCCTGCCCTTCCACATTTCATACGGTGTGCGCTCTCCCAGTGCTTTTGTGGGTAGCCGATTCAAGATATACACTGTATGAGACACTGCTTCTCCCCAAAACCTCCCTAGCACATGCATACTCTTAAGCAGTGATCTCGCCATCCCCATAACTGATCGATTTCTTCTCTCCACTACTCCGTTCTGCTGAGGCGAATAGGGAGCAGTGAGATGCCGCTCAATTCTAGTTTCTTCACAGAAATTGGTGAATTCATCTGATAAAATCCTCTATCGGTTCTCAGTGTTCTTATCTGATGTCCACCAGTGTTTGTGACCTTTTGCCTGAAACTTCTAAATACAGAGAAAGGCCTGATCTTTGGTCTTGAGCAACCTCACCCACATCCATCTTGTATGATCACCAACAATCAACATGAAGTAGCGGTTTCCAGCATTTGTGGATAGTGTAATTGGTCCACATAAGTCTACGTGCAATAATTCCAGCGGCTTTTATGCTCTGAAGTTTGCCACGGCTGGAAAAGGAAGTCTTGTTTGCTTTGTGAGAAGACACCCGTGACAGAGTTGGTTGGGGTGCGAAATCAATGGCACCCCTGTTGTCATGTTCTTCTCTGCAAGTTTCTTCAGGGACACAAAATTAACATGTCCCAATCTGGAATGCAAAGCCACGCCGGCTCTGTGATGCTTGCCATTAGACATACTGGAGTATAGATTTGCATTGGAGTCTTGTACAGCCGGTTTGGTGAACTTCTGACACGAATGAGTAAAGTTCCATCCGAGTCGTATACACATAACTGATCTTCAATCATAAGAATCCTGCTTCCTCCCTGAGCCAGTTGACCGCAACTAATTATGTTGTTGATGAGCTCAGGAACAAAATACACCTCGGTTAATAGATGTTGTTCACCACCTTTGAACTGGAATAGAATTGATCCCTTTCCATGGATCTGTACCATGGATCCATCACCAAATCAGACTCATCCTTGAACTGATTCATCTAGTTCCTGAAACTTCTCCCGATCACCACACATGTGATTGCTGGCACCGTTATCAAAGTACCACACTTCAGATTGAATCTTGCCCTTCCCAGTTGGCAAGAAAGAGTCTTCTGATCCTACGTTCAGCAAGACCTTGCCATGCGTCTCCATACTGGCCGATAGGGGTGGGCAAATAAAACGGAAACCGAAAATCGAAACCGTTAAAACCGGAACCAAAGCCAAAAAAACCGAATTATTCGGTTGTTGATTCGGTTAGTTGTATGAAATAACCGAACTTTTTTCGGTTAATTCGGTTTTAACCCTCAGTTAACCGAACTAACCAAACTTTGATAAAGAGACCCACCAAATCGGAGACATATTGAAAACTCCTCATCTGTTTGCCATCGCCATAGACAGTCAGAGGCTCCTTCCTCAGCGTTTGAAACCATAATTGCACAAGGAGCATTTCAATATGAAACAAACAACTGGGATATCCTTAAATTATGATGTCAAAAGAGAAGGCTACAAACGGTGGCTACCTGAGCAACAAAGTTGCCGACGACACGGTCATCATCAATGCCAAGTTCGGTTAATTCGGTTAAAACCGAAACCGAAACCGAACTATCGGTTAACGAAGTGTCGATTTGCGAAATTTTCAAACACAATTAGGTTTTAATTTTGAAATAACCGAATTTCCAAATAAACCAAAAGCGAAACCGATTTTTTTGGTTAAACCGAATGCCGAACTGTTCTTTGACCGAAACAAAGTTGGCTCTTGTTCTTCAGTACGCATGAGATTTGCTTCCTCACCACGTGGTTTGCTCCTACATTCAGAAGCAAAATGGCCATATTTTTTGCAGTTGAAGCATTTGATATTGCTCTTGTCTCGGCCTCTTCCTCCTGAATTTGCCGTGCCATCAGAGTGTGGTGTGTTGCCGCGATCACCGTGCCATCAGTGCCTAGGGCGTACAACCCCAGTTGTCTCCCCTAGCAAAAAGTCCATGGTGGCTTGGGCATCCGTCGCCTCTACTATGGAGTCCCTATACATTTCTCCTGTATGGGATTTCACCCTTGCGGTGCATAGGTGCACACGACCCCGTGGTCTCCCCTAAACAAAAGTCCAAAGTGGCTTGGGCTTCGTCACCCCCACCACAGCGGCTATTGTCTTGCTAGACCCAGGGCATTAGTAACAACTTGGGCCTAGGACCCAAGTTAATGGATGTGCTAAGGATTAGTCCCCCTTTTAGCCTCCAGGTCGTGCGCCGAACAACCTCCGAGTCACCCATTGCCTTACTCCGCTACTTGGCAAAGGTTAACCACACTCATGCACTCCTGATCTTCTTGGGAAAGCCCCCATCTATGGGGCAAAATGGCTCTGATGCTCACATATTTTGTGACGGCCACGACATGCCCCTTACAAGGGACTTAGTCATTGGTCCTCACTAAGTTCATGTTGTGGATGACTTTGGACTGCCGCAACAGGAAGCTATTGTGTAGCTCCAAGCATGCTCCTCATTAATTCACATGCGAACCAAACTGACCCTTCACTCACCCATCATGGGCGTGAGCATGTAGGGAGTTTGCCTCTCGAAGGCTTTTGATGACAAGATTATTGTGCCTCCTTACAACCCTTCAAAGGTGCTCCATGACTTTGTCTTGTAAGCACCCCTAAAGCCCACCGGAGGCTTGGACCCCTAGTGGCAATGTGGTGTTTAATGACTTAGTCTCGCGAGCGCTCCGCAAATGTGCTCCGTGACTTAGTCTTAAGACACCTCTCGAATGAGCACCTCAAAGCCTTCGCCCCTTTGTGGCCATGTGGTGCTTATAACTCAGCCTAATGAACACCTTTCGAATGTGCTCCATGGCTTAGTCACACAAGGCCTCCCCTTAACAATTAGGGGCAATCACTACTAAAACATCAATTATATTTCAGTCCTCGGCATAAGAGACTGGGCTTCACCATGTTCTGTGGTAATAGATTATCCCACTTGTCCCTCGATGCCTTCACTGTCACATCCAGGGACAGGGGGGCTAGTGGTGCAACTGACAAGAAGACACCATAACACCCAAAGCCTTGCCATGGTGACAGGCCTTGAGCACCCGCACATCGCGTACTTGGTCCTTATTTCAAGCATTTGGCATGTCCATCGTATTTCGCTTCCATACTTGAGCACAACAATTGTTGAGCTAGCAAAACTATGTGCCAATTTGGCACATGTACTCGTGGGAAGTTTTCACCCGAGTGGAGCACGCGCGACATCAAGCCAAAAATTTGGATAATTCCTGGGCGTTGGTGTGCCTACTAAGCCCATTTTTGGCTAAGTCTTGGGCACTTGCATACCCATCAAGCCAAAATATGGCAAAGTCATGAGTGTCTTTGCGTAGTTCCCTCAAGGCTCATGCCTTGCATGGAGCCCTTGCCCCTCAACCCTCGCGAGGAGCACTCGCGCGACATCAAGCCAAAATTTGGCTAAGTCTTGGGGGACTTGCATGTCCATCGAGTTAGAAGTTGGATAAATCATGGGTGCCCTTGCAAGTATGCCATAAGCCTTGTGGATCACACAAACGCTCCTCGTGTGAAGCACCCATGCAGCATCGAGCCAAAATTTGGCTCAACCTCGGAGAGTGTTCCAACACTGGACTATTGACAATGTTGTTGTATCCCCAGCCATCAGAGATACCCACCTCCCGAAGTACCTCATGCTTGGGGACATTCACCTCCGCAAGAATCTAGTCGGTCTCCTGCCTTCTTCGGATTGTCTCTCTAGCAGGGGGCTAGCATCCAAAAATGTCATCTCCACAAGTCATGAACACCAAACCAGAGAAGCTCATCTGGAGCCTCATGGACATGATGAACGACTGCTGGTTATGGGCTTCCTCAAGGGCCACCCTAACTGTATGGACAACATCCTCATCAACATCGACAACAAACTATGCCAAGGAGTTCAGCGCCATCCACTCCGACAAGGCCCCTGCCCTCCTCGAGGGGTACTATGTCGGCAAGCTCATCATTGCAAGAAGTGAGTATCACTGCAATGCTGAACTCAAGGACATCACCGAGGCCTCTTCCTCGGTGACGCCCCTACCAATGTCAACCATCGTGCTCTCCAACCCGCGAGAGAAGATAGGATACTGGCTCGTGGACATCAATCAACAGCGAGCTCTACATGCTCACATACAAGCTGACAAGCTTTGTCAAGGAAGCTGGCTACGTAGAGCTCCTGATCAAGATATACTTCAAGGATGAGAATCCCAAGTACCGCAATGGCAAGCTCCTATCGCAGTACCTGGACTCTCCTGGTGGCTGGTGCCCTCGTCCGCGACTGGTTCCCACGGTCGATGCCCCACAAAGGATGTAAGCCTGCAGCTAGCGCCTCACACCCCGCAACAGCCAAGTCCTACGTGGTTGTGCCCAAGCTCCCTGCGGTCTCGAGCCCCATCATGGCTGTGTCCATGCTCGGCGGCACCCCATGCACAGCGGCGCCCTACACCTAGCGCTGCGCCTCGCAGACGACTGTGTCCTCACCTTCACCGGTGCCCATGCGATCGTGTTCTCGACCTAGTGCTCTTCAAATTTCATGTCGGCACCCTAAGGTCGTGCGTTCTTGCATGCAACACCCTGTCAGGTGCACTCTTGCGCTCTGATGTCAAGCGCCCTATGGCGGACCCTGACCACGCTGGCATCCTGACACCGAGCGCCCTGCACTCGGGCGGCCCTCGACCTTGGGCTCCATGCTCGCCCTGAGTACCTTGTGGTTGCGCCCATGTGCACCGTGCCCTGCGGTGGCCCTGCCGTGCAACGATGACACCACGTGCCCTCGGATTTGGGAAGAGAGAAGAAATCCAGGACCAACTCTTGGGCTACATCCATGCACCCCGAGATGGTGCATGCTATACCAGACTCAAGCGCCACGATGGTGCCCCCTGGAAGCACCTTTGCGTCATGCTTTTCACGCGAAGCGCCTAACGCTGCAGATAAGCGCCATGCCACTAGGTCACCGTTATCTTTTGTGCAAAGGTGCCAACACTAAGCCTCACAGCACTCAAGACGCCTCGCGATCACTCGATGCTCGCACACCGCAGCGACTTCTTCCGCACGGGGTTGCTCGTTCATTCAAGGAAACTCGCCTCGCGCGCCTAAACTATGGTCGCCACACTTTTCTGCCCTCCGCCCATGCAAAGGACCGACACCTGCACCACCTCGGTTAGCACCAACGCGGAAGTTCCCCAATACCGCACCCTTCTCCTGCACCTCAAAGCTGAACACCTTGCGGACCCGTGCTCTCGTTGGCTCAAGTACGCATGCGCACCCCTCGGCCAACACTCCCGTGGTGAGTGCCAGCCTCGAGGCGGCGCTTGCCTTGGTTTGGGAGGCCGTCCTGGCACTGGCGTCGGCCAAAACGGAGGCTAGGAAGGGCACGCGCTTGCTCCTGCAACTATGTGTCAGCGCCGTGTGGGTGCCGCAGAGGGTGGCGCGGTCCGTCTCTTCGTGGCCAATGCCCCACAGATCCTTCGCCTGTGGCCTAGATCCCGCGACCCGAGCACCCTGATGTGCCTGCTCCCTATGCCCTGCGCCTCGTGAGCAGTACCCCTGCGGCGGGCTCGCTTAGTGTTTCTTTCCGCGTCTCCTTTGTTTGCGCTTGCGCAGAAGAGCCTGCGCTGCGCCCTTCCTAGCCTTTGTCCGCACGAGGGGCTGGCGCTCGCGCTCCCTCCTATCTTCGCCGTGGAAGCGCCCTGTGCCCCACGCGCACTTGCGTGGCCATCCGTGACTGCTCCCAACGCCCAGGCACCTCGCGAAAGGTCCCCCTACAGCGGACATGCCCAGCTTCCGCCACGGTCAAGGCATTAGTGCCCATCCGTGCTTCGGTCACAACTATCGCACCTCGCAGGCAGCGTTCCGTGTCTCGCACCTCCAGCCTTCACTCGTACGAGGGGCCAATGCTCGTGCAAGGAGCCGATGCCCACACCCCCTCATCCTACATGGAAGCGCCTTGTTTTGCGTCTCTTCTGCCTCCTCCTGTGCGGGAGCTCCATGTGCTGCGACCCACCAAGTCCGCACATTAGCGCCCTTCATTGCGCCTCTCCAAGATTCACCTGTGCGAGGACGCCAGCGCTCTCATCTCTTTGGCTCGTGCCTACGAGGGAAGCGCCCAATGCCAAGAACTGAAGACTACAGCAACAAATTCCCGCTAATCAGAGAATATTCAAGCTCATGCACTCTACGTCGGCCAAGTCCGCGTGCCCCGTGGTCGCAGAGCGTCCTACGCCCATGCACGCAGCACCCTACGGCCGGTACTCGCCAAGCCACCGCCCTATGGCCCCGTGTTCACTGGTGGCACCTCGTGCCCTTGCGCCTTGGTCGCCAGCACCCTTGCCACTGATGCCCAGCACGGGCGCTTCGTGCTTCAGTGCCAAGGCACCTCGCGCTTGCATGCTTCTATGCCAGTGCCCTTGCAGCTAATGCCCTGCATGTGTGCCCATGTTTCCTTGCGTCCAAGCGCCCTACGCTCAGGCACTCAGCAAGACGCCCTACACCTTCAGCTCGTAGGAGTAAGTCCTACGCATGTGCCCTATAGCACATGCACCCTGTGCACCGTAGCAGATGCACCCTGCACCCTGCGTCTTGGTGGTTCGCATCTTTGCACTCTGCAAAGTAACGCCCCAAGCCAAAGTGCCCAGACTCCCTGCACGGGGGCGCCTTGCAGCTGGCCACGCCCTTGCGCCCTGCAGTGCCCCCACGCTTGGCTGCGCCTAGCGCCCTGCATCTAGCCACATTCATGCCCCACACCCTGTGGCCCATCGCCTAGGTGCCCCGTGCCCCTGCGACCCTCACGACCAGTGCCCTTTGCAATGTGGTTGCGCCACAGGACCTGGTGCTCGGCGACTCCACACCCAACGCCTTGTGTGCCTAGTGCCTTTGGTGCCCAGAGCCAGGTCATAGTATTTGGCGGCTGCGCTCCCAGTGCCCCGCAGGTGCGGCTAGTGCTCAGCGCCCCATGCTTTGGCTGGAGAAGCAAACCTAGAGACTAGATCGATTCCTATTCTCGATTTCCCCTGGTTGATCTAGTCATTGTGTGAGGCTATATACCCCATGAAGTCCAATCACCATAGGTGCTTGTAGCGATGACATCAACCGGTTTGGGGCATGGGAACTCTGCAGGGGTGGCGGCGCCTGGTAGAACTAGAGAATGAGACAAAGGAGGACGGTTCAGCTCTAAAGCCTCTTCCTGGGGAAGAGGTGTATGACATGGTTAAAGATCTTAATGTTATACTTGGAAAGGGGTACTGATAATACATCGAGGTCCCGTACTGAGAAGACCATGTGGAAGAAGAGATCCATATTTTGGGGCTTGCCCTATTGGAAGGACTTAGAAGTTCAACACTGCATCGATGTCATGTATATAGAGAAGAATGTATGTGACAGCATGTTTGATCTTTTATTAAATATTCCTAGTAAAACAAAGGATGGACTCAAGGCACGAAGGGACTTGGAAGATGTGAAAATCAGACCCGAGCTACATCCTCAAGACACCGAAAAAGGCCGACTTTATCTTCCCCTAGCTTGCTGCACTCTGTCCAAGAAAAAGAAAATAGACCTCTGCAATTGTCACAGAAGGTGGTGGCGGTGGCAGAGCCTTCGTCAGAGGCCTAGCAGAGCCAACAGAGGAGGCGTCGGAGGGGCTCTTTCAATTGCTCATGGTGGCATCGGTTGGAGGGCATTTCTTTATTTTGTTGATCGATCGAGTGTAGAGGCGGCTAATCAGCCTCTCTCTTCTTATAGCCGCGGAATTGCAATCAACGATCTGCATTGGGGAAACGAAATGTCGCTTGAACACGGTCTTCCAAGTGGAATTTGAACAGATGGTTTTAATTCTCTCGGAAGACGAAACGATCAACTCGAAACATTGCGTGCGTCTACATTGGGAAGACAAAGCAACATCACAGACGGTTTGTAGATAAAACCATCTGCGATGATATAATTGTAGACAGTTTTATCCAAAAACCGTCTGTGATGTAGCGACATCGAAAACTGTTTTGTGCAAAAATCATCTGCGATATGACCTGACATCACAGACGGTTTTTGTGCAAAAATCGTCTGCGATGTCGGTGTCATCATAGACGGTTTTTGGACAAAACCGTCTGTGATATCACGTGACATCACAGGGTGATATCGCACACGGTTTTTGGATAAAACCATCTATGATAATCAATTCTATTTTCTATAAAAGAACAGAGAGTCTCAACGCCTCTGTATTTTTAGGGTTTCCTAGATATATCTGAGGTGGTTGCGATTGAGAGGCGTTCTAGTGAAAGAGACCTTAGATTTGGAGCAGTAATTATAGATCCTTGTGCTCTAGGTCATTTAAAGGTTAGTAATTACTTCAAATTTGAATTACATTTTAGATCTAGCTTGGGGGAAATGATTCTGTGTTCTACATCTAGCTTGTTGTAGATTCATTTGTTCTCTGTGATGTAAAGTAGACACATTTGCTATAACCTTGTGTAGATCCATTTGTGCTTTTTGATCTAAACTAGTAGTTGGTTCTTACATGCATATCCATTCATTCTTTTTCGATGTTAGAAGCTATATAGGTTAATCGGCAAGTAGAAATTTAGCCTATATGTAGCACATGTGCGCATGAGCACTCCTAGAGTACTTAATTCATCGTTTAACACCTATTGTTACATATGTAGCGTAGATGGACTGAAGCTGGATGTACGTTGAGAACCGTGCGAGCGCTGAGTACATTAATGGTGTCTCCAATTTTAGAAGAGCTACAAAGGAAGATATATCGAACAAGGGGGTGGAATTTATGCCTTATCCAGGCATTGACTATGAGAATCTCCGGATGTTTCAAAATCCAGCATAGATTGAAGCACACCTGATTCTATGGGGTTTCAAAAGGGGTATACATGTTGGTCCAATCACGGTGAAGAGTAGATTACGCAGGGACCAAGTAGTACTACCATCGTGGACGAAGTTGACGATACTCTAGATATCGTCGACGAAGTCAACGATACTCTTGATGATATCAATTGTACTTTGGATGACAATCTGGATCAGATGCTACGAGATGTAGAAGGGAATCGTGATGAGCGGGAGTACGTAAAATTCCGGGGCTTGATGGATGACTCGGAGAAACCTTTGTTCCCGAGTTGCAAGTCTAAATACACAAGATTGTCATCCGTGCTAGAATTATTGAAATTAAAGGCAAGCAATGGTTGGTCCGACAAGAGTTTCACATCACTACTAGGTCTATTAGCGGATATGCTTCCAGAGGGAAACGAGTTGCCGACAACCACCTACAAAACCAAAAAGGTTCTTTGTCTCTTGGGAATGGAAGTAGAAAGAATACATGCATGTCTGAATGACTGTATCCTGTATCGCAAACAGTATGCAAACTTGCATGTATGTCCGGTGTGCCATGCATCTTGATACAAGCGTAAAGATAGATCGGATGATGACGAGGAGGGCATGGAGGTGAAGAAAGGACCTCCCGCTAAGGTGGCGTGGTATCTACCTATAATTCCCCGTTTGAAGTGTTTATTTGCGAATCCAAAAGAGGCAAAATTGCTTCTATGGCACTCGGATGAGCGTAAGAACGATGGAATGACTAGGCACCCTGCTGATTCAACACGGTGGAGAAACATCAATAGGAGGTTTGAAGAATTCGCAGCGAATCTGAGGAATATAAGGTTCGGATTGAGTATGGATGGAATGAATCCTTTCGGTAACATGAGTAGCTGTCATAGCACTTGGCCGGTAAATCTTTGTGTGTACAACCTTCTTCCTTGGCTGTATATGAAGTGAAAGTACATATTGATGTTTATACTCATCCAAGACCCGAAGCAACCTGGGAACGATATTGATGTGTACCTAGCACCATTGGTGGAAGATCTCAACACGTTGTGGGCTCATGAGGTGCAAGTATGGGATGCTCACAAACGAGAGTACTTCACTTTGCGTTGCCTGTTTTTCTACATCATCAATGATTATCCTGCCCTTGCTAACCTGCGGGGCAGAGTACAAAAGGAGCTAAAGCATGTGCTCACTGCTTGGATGACATCGAGAGTGTCTGGCTGAATCACTCATGCAAAGCCGTGTACATGTGTCACCGTAGGTTCCTTCAGAGGAATCACCCATACCGCAATATGAAGAAACAATTCGACGGCACGACCGAAGACACTTTAGCTCCAAAGCCTTTTAAGCGGTACAAACATTCATAATATGTTTAAGAAGTTGGATGTTGCACTAGGAAAGGGACATAAATCGAGGACTCGTGAGAAAAGCATGTGGAAGAAGAGATCAATATTTTGGGACCTACCTTATTGGGGGCTCCTAGAAGTTCGGCACTGCATCGACGTGATGCACGTAGAGAAGAATGTCCGTGATAACTTGATTGGTCTCTTACTGAACATTAAGGGTAAAACAAAGGACGGTATGAATGCACGGCTTGACTTGGTTGATATAGGCATCAGACCTGAGTTAGCACCGAAAGAGACTGATAAAGGCCGAACATACTACGAACCTGCTTGTTACACTCTGTCCAAGGCCGGAGAACCGAACTGTTCCAGTGCTTGCATAGTGTGAAAGTTCCATCCGGTTACTCGTCCAACATGAAGAAACTTGTTTCGATGCATGATTTGAGTTTAGCTGGCATGAAGTCCCATGATTGCCATGTGCTTATGACATAGATGCTCCCTGTGGCAATTAGAAGAATTTTACTGACCAAGGTTCAGGAGACAATCACAAAGTTGTGTTATTTCTTTAATACAATTACTCAAAAGGCTATAGATCCCGAAGGACTAGATGCTCTATAGGGCGAGGTGATAATGACTCTATGTAATCTTGAGATGTATTTCTCTCCATCGTTTTTTGATATCATGGTTCATCTCATTGTTCACCTTGTGAGAGAGATAAAGATGTGCGGGCCTGTGTTCCTACATAGCATGTACCCATTCGAGAGGTACATGGGAATTCTCAAGTCCTACGTACGGAATCAATCTCGACCGGAGGGTAGCATTATCGAAGGTTATTCAATCGAAGAGGTCATCGAATTCTGCATGGATTACATGGCTTAGGTCGAACTGATAGGTGTGCCTCGATCCCGCCATGAGGGGAGACTCCAGGGCAACAGGACCATTGGAAGGAAAGCAATCACGCCTGATCCGGCTGCGTGCGTGAAAGCTCATTTCACAGTTTTGCAACACATGGCTGTTGTGGCCCCGTATATTGACGAGCACAAGAATTGGCTATGGCAAGAGAATCCGATGCGACAGGAATACTGGATCATCAGACAGCATAACCTTCAGTTCAACAAATGGTTCAAGGAGCGACAACCCATTACTGGAAGCATGTCAGGTGATACACTGATATGGTTGGCAAAAGGGCCAGCTTTTACGGTTGTAACATGGAAAGGATATGACTTAAATGGGTACACATTTTACATGAGAGATCGGGACATAAAGAGCACAAACCAGAATAGCAGTGTTCGCATTGATGCGCTGAATACCGCTGGATCGACAAGGAGCTCGTATTATGGGTTCATTAAGGAAATTTGGGAACTTGACTATGTACTATTCAAGATCCCCTTATTTCAGTGTCGTTGGGTTAACCTACAACATGTGAAGGTTGACAAGTATGGCGTCACAACTGTGGACCTCGAACGTGTCGGATACCAAGACGAACCATTTATTCTCACCAACCAAGTTGTTCAAGTCTTCTATGTAATCGACCCGTCCAACAAGCAACGCCACGTTATCCATCAGGGAATAAGGAGGATTGTTGGAGTCAAGAATGTGGTAGATGAGGAAGAATACAATCAGTTCAACAAGTTGCCTCCTATTGGTATCGGTGTCACAATCCAAGAAGACCAACCTGCGGAAGCTAGTTACACACGTGTTGATCATCGTGAAAAGCTAATTTTTGTACAAAAGAATAAGCAAGTGGAGTTGTCATGAGGTCTTCATGTATATACCAAGTGAACTGTATTATAATTAATTAATGACATGTATTAATTAATGAGATGTGCATTAATTATAATTACTGAGATGTATGGACTACAATTAATCAGGTGTATGTATATTATACTAAATAAGAAGTGTGTATTATGATTAATATTAATACATCACATATATGTATGTACGGCAAAAAAATGATACAATGGCTCATCCCAAACGGTTTTGAGATTGAACCGTCTCGGATAAATTCATGCCAGACGGTTCAATCCCATAACTGTTTGGGATGACTCTATCCCAGACGGTTCAATCCCAGAACCGTCTAGGATGGTCTTCCTGCGCCATTCGATAAATCTCGCGCTTGCCATTAACCAAGTCCCACGCACACTTAGTTTATTGCAACCTTAGCTATCACGAGCCCTCTCCTCGGCGCCTCCTCCCCCCCATTTGTGCTCCTCCCCTCAGTGCACCTCGCCCTAGCTTGGCGGCGCCCTCCTACCTCGGCGGCACCCTCCTTCCTCGCCATGATCTCCTCCCTCGGCCACGCCTCCCCCCTCGGTCGCGCCCTCCCCCGATTGAAAGTTCAAGCTCCATTAATTTGGTTTTGGTGTTAATGATAAATCTAATATTGAGACTAACTCTTTTCATAATCATATATTGATTAGTCTCAATTGTTAATTAATGATAAATCTTTTTATGAAACTAACTCTTTTGTTGAGTTTAACTCTTATTAGTCTCTTTTGGATGAACAAGATGGAAATATCAAAGTTATGTATTCGAGCTCATGTTATATATCTTGTTGCATTCCTTGGATACAATACCCATGATTAGATTAACAAATCCAAATATGAGACTAACTCTTTTATTGAGTATATCCTTGTTTAGTCTCATCTCATTGAAAAACGGTAAACCCAAGGTATGCACTCGTATTCATTTTATGATATCTTAATACATATTTTAGATTCAAGATTAAAGGACGAACTCTACCATTATTCAGACCTCAAGATGTGCATAATGTTTTCAATTCCATATTTACATAGATGCACATATCTAGGGGGAGTTCGTCATTTAACTTGAAGGTTTCATTGCATTGATCTATTCTTTATTGACACATATAAGGATCAAGACATTAAAACTAAATCCTTGAGTATATATTCGAATTGTCTAGTTGCAGTATACTTATGGTAATATAGGATAAGCTCCAATGTAATCAAAATTGAATATGTGCATATTGTCTCCAAATCAATTATATCTATGCACATATACATGTGGGGTTTATTCTAGCGTTGATGGCTTAGAGTAATGGTCATTTCCATATAGTCCACACATTATGAATCATTACCTTTCATCAACATGAGTATATGAAAACTTGTGTAGTTAATATATACTCATATCAATTTAAATGAAAATTTAAATTGAAGTCAGTTGTCTTTTAATCAACAAAGGATATCTCATCATGTGTTGATAGTGTTCTTTTGGATTGATTAAAGATAATCGACAGTTCTTGAGTATAATGAAGCATTAGTTGCATCGGTGTACTCAAGACACATTTATATCATTTAATTTGATTTGGGTTGTGCTCAATCGATATTAGAGGCTTCCATTATGTGTTAATGGAGTGAATATATGATTGAGACAACTATATGTCTTGGACTAACTATTCTTACGAGTTGTAAATGAGATAGGTTAAGTCTAAATGGTTGAGATAAGAAAATGGGACAATGACACATCAAGTGAAGATAAACGTTAAGAGAAGATCCCGAAGATAAGAAGAGAAGAAATTCATCAAGAGAGGATGGACAAAGAAGAGAAGAAGGCTGACGATCCTGGGGAGATGCAAAAGGATCAAAGATCTTAAAAGCCCCAAAGGGGATCGCGTGCGGCGGCGAAGGTATAACTAGATAGGCTAAGGACTTCCTAATCTTTGAGTCTAGTTTTTATCGTTATACTATTAAGAGGGGTCGAGTTTTCTAGTTTGAGCTTCATCATGTGTTGGTGAGCTCAACCCGCGTTTCACTCAAGCTCAACCCGTTTGGTTTTTGCATGGAGCTAACCATTTGGCATGTGTTGCAAATGGGAGAAGCCTATGTTTTGGTTTTTGCATAACGCTTTGATTTGCATGTGTTGCAAGTGGGATAAGCGTATGCATTGGCTTTTGCATGAAGTTCGTATTTTGCATGTGTTGCGAATATTGAATTCATGCATGGTGCTCGCATGAGATATGTACTTGCATGTGTTGCAAAGAACATAGCTCATGCTTGTTTTAATTCAATTTCTTATTTGAAGTAATTGCTTGAAGCTAAGTTTTGCATGTGTTGCAAAAGAAGAAGGCTCAAGCAATTTGTGTTTATAGGGTATGCATGGAGCTAAGATTTGCATGTATTGCAAATAGTGAGCTCATGCATTTAAGTTTGTTTGGTTTTGCTTGGAGCTAGGTTTGCATGTGTTGCAAAACGAGGATGCTCAAGCAAGTTGGATTTGGAGTTTACGTATGATTCTTTGAAGCATGTGAATAGTATTTGCAAATGTGTTTTGCAAATTATTTTGATTATGAGTTGATCATCAAATGGCTCAAATTTTAATCTTGTTGCCCCTTGTTAGCATGTAGTTATGCTTTTGATCAAGTCTATGTGAGGGATTTCGAGAAAATCAAAGTTAGACTTGAATGACTACATTAGAGTCTTTGTTTTTGTGATTTTGAAAAATATATATGGTTGCTTAAATCTTGAAAATGAGTGGAGATTGTAGCCCTCATGATAAGCTTCGCATAGAGTCCAAGATCACCTAAATCGGAGTTCAGAGTAAAAAGTTATAGGCGTTTTAGTGGTTAGTAAGTACCGCAAAGCGGCACTTCTTGCAGTAAGGTACTGTGTAAGAAGTGGCACTACCGCTCATTTTCTTGATGTAGTTATTTGCTAGAGGAGGTTCTTTTGTTTTTTAGGCCGGTACTACCGCTCCCCATGGTCGGTAGTGCCAGGGGTACTGTAGCAACGGCTAGTTTCAGCACTTTTATTATCCGTTTTGCCCCCCAACGGCTAGTTTTCTTTGTGAGGCTATAAAAGGAGGTCTTGGGGGGCATTTTCTGGGGGTTGAAGCTCTCATTTGTGTATTGGCTCTTGTGTGAGTATTTGGGAGGTGGTTTGCATGTGTTGTATTCCCGCAAGTTGATTTTGGGCTAAGAGTGAGACTAATTGCATGTGTTGCAATTAGGAGTGGGTTGAGAGTCTCTTGTGCATGTGTAGCACTTGAGGAGGAGCCTAGGTTGCACTAGGTGATCACCGGAAGCGCATGTGTTGCGCTAAGTGAAGCTCGAGCGGAGACTCGACTTATTACTCTTGGAGGTTGCCGCCTCCTAGACGGCGTAGAGTGTCATGTGCGGGAGCTCTCAAAGGAATTGTGAGAAGCCCCGGCAAATTTGTGAAGGTTCGAGTTGAGCCTACCCGAAGGGGTGAAAAACTCCCACTAGTGGAATCGAGGCGGGTGCTCAATTTGTGGAGCTGGTCCAATTCGTTTGGGCTAGCCTCAACGTGGACTAGGGGAGATCGGCAAGTCTCCGAAAACCACGGTAAAAAGTATTGTGTCTCCTTGTATATGCTTGCAATTCTTTGTTTACCTCGTTGCAATTTACATTCTTAGAATTAAATTGCTTACTTATCTTTAGGATTGCAAATTGTTGTTAGAAACATAATTAGTTAGTGCGCATAGTGAGCCTAGTTGATTTAGGCTTTAATTGTCAAAACATTAGGTTATCGCTTCTGCATTAATTGTTAAGGTTTTGGCATAAAGAGTAATTAGGGTGAATTGCTTTGTAGAAATTCGTAGAAAAGTAAATTTTTAAAAGCCGCCTATTCACCCCCCCTCTAGTCGGCATCCTCGATCTTACAACGATGGTGTCTCCCCTCCCCCTTGGCGGTGCCCTCTTCCCTCCCCCGTTCTTGACTGTTTATCTAGCTATCTAATAGCTTGTTCTTAATTAACTGTTATTACTTTTCTGTCAGAAGTTCATTATATGTAGTAGCTGCTGGTTTAATTTTAATTGTGCTATCAATCACAACATTCTGGTTCAATTTGTGATCCATGCGCAGATTGAGATGCTTAGCTAAATACACTTTGTTATCTTAACTGTTCTTGGTGTGCTATTTAGATGCTTAGCTAAATACACTTTGTTATCTTAAGCATTCTATAAGTATCGTAGTTTATTGTTGATTCAGTTAGCAAGTGCTTAATCTGCATATTAAGGTGGTAAGGGTTCAAGGCCTTATTCACGGATTAATTGTTAGCCCATTCGTGACTAAGCTTGAAGGTTTAAAATCTTCAACCAACCCTTATCTGAGAGTAATATAATACAATCTACATTCAATTTGTGATAGAAGACATGATTGCAAATGAAGACTCAAAAATCTTCACATTTGCCCGATTGATGTTGCAAGCAATGTTGATTGTCTTAACCTTGCATCTACAAAATAACTCTTAACTTACCTTCTCTTAAATTTGCTTCTCTTAACTTACCTACTCTTAACCTTGCATCATATAAGATGGTGTCCCCTCAATCCTCGTCGCCGAAGGGATCTGATGACGCGCGCAATGTAGAAGGAAACAGGCGCGGTACAAGAGGGCTTAGTAAAAGACCTCAAAGCCGATACACCATCACAGCGGTTGATCCGCATGATAGGGCCCTACCACGCCTCCAAAGGATGTGGCATCTTTCCGGACCATATGCGTGATCGTTGAGCGTGAAAGGGTCCCCATCACCTATCCATCATGGAAGACGCTGACAGATGAGGAGCGCAATAACATGGTGACAGAAATATTCGCGTCGTTCGAGCTTCCACAAGACGCCATACTTGCACTGCGACGGTATGCGTTGCTAGTGGCGGAAAGGCGTGGAAGAACTTCAAGAGCGTCCTCGTTGTTAATTACGTCAATAAGGAAATGACTACGTTCCAGAAGTACGGGTTCATTTCTGAAGACGTTTGGGGACAACTTGTTGAGTTGAAGACGATGGAAGAGTTCATGCTTCAAAGCGCGGCTCACAAGACCGTTCAGTCAAAAAACACACACCCACACAGACTCGACTCAACTGGGTACGCGGGTAAGATGGTGCAATGGACGAGAGAGGACGATGAGGCAGTCCAAAAGGTCACAGATCGATCGTGAACCGCTGCGTTCAAATCGGGTAAGAGCGCGATCCGTCACACTTCTTCGGGCGGTGTGTCCTTTGCAAACCCCGCTGATGAGGAAATGTCCCAACATCTAATATCGTTGAGTACGGAATCTTTCTAGGGCTCTTTTACTTCGAGCAGAGAGAAAAGCATACTCTCTACGGCCTTGGGAAACAAGGAACACCCCGGTCACATTAGAGGCTTAGGTGTTTTCGTTCCCTAGAAATTGGGATTCCCACAGGTTCCGCCACGTACCAAAGTAGGAAGAGAAGCAAAGCCGAGCGTGAGGAACAGCTAGTAGCCTTGATTGAGCAAAGGGTTGAAGAAAGGTTTAGAGCGCAGTTCAATAGTCAGCTACAAAGCCTTGAGGAAAGGATGGAGCAAAGGTGGCTAAGGAGAGGCAGGCACGAACGTGCTAGCCCAAGAAGCATAGGCGTAGTTCAGCCCAACCAACCGTCAGAGCAACTGCGCGTCTGCCCTTGAGACGGACATGGATAAAGGCAGATTTCCTCCTGATGACACTTGGGTAACATGTCTGCAAAACTCCTTACATACACTTTAATGTTGGATGTGTTAGCTAATTACTTATGTACACTTATGTAGGTGGTCATACCATGCAATCTGCAAGTGAGACTTGCCAACGGCTTTGTCCCCCTGCAGGCTGCTTGGGGACAAGCGTATGCATCCGCTGTAGGGGCATTAGTGCACGGTTGTACTGTAGAGCCGGGCTACGCGAAGGTCCATGTCGACGCTGGACATGCCCCCAAACGACGTGATCGTCACACTAGGGGATGCTAGCGGCACATTCATCCAGTAGCACAAAAAGGACATCTCCTTCGATGCCCACCAAGGAGCAACGGAGCTACAAGCAGTCCCGGAGGACTACATTATGCGCCGGAGCTACCAACACTACTGGAGCCATGCCTTGCACCGAACGAGCTTGCCAAATCGGCTACCGTGTCTCATCCCGCGCAGACCGTTACTGCAGTAAGGGCCCAGTCGTCTCCTGTGAAGACGAAGTTTGGTAGAAGGGGACGCGGAGACAAGGGCAAATCGAAATTGACCACGTCATCCGGTGACTTTCCGTTTGCCCCATTGGTGCGGCAATTCGACCTGAGGCAACCGTTCGTACCGAATGATCGTAAGGAGACGCTTTCATTAACCTACGTTAGATTGAAAGAATGGTACATGCAACAAACCAACAAGCCGGTGGCACAACGGACAACGAGTATCTTGGTGAGCTTCAAGGAGGAGTATTTCTTACACCGGTTTTTAGATGGTGTCTTCGTGATCAGCTTCATTGACTTGTTCGATCTGTACAACCTCAGAGCGCTCGACGCTCACTCATAAGATGCTGGACAATGTAAGTGTGTGCAATCACCATCTACATTTCTAACGCATCGATAAATGTCATATATATATCATCCTTGATTTGTATATGTAGATATATGATCCAGGAAGCAGCAGCAAGGGAACAACCGATGGGTTTCGCTAACCCACACATGGTGTCCAAGCAAACTATGGATGAAAATAAAGAGATCATCTATGAGTACATGGAAAAAGTACTACTGACTCATTCAAACAAAAAATTCATACTTTTACCCTACAACCCAGGGTAAGTGCTTCGTCTAGATGCTATATTCGTTGATTTCTACTATATATCACACCTCCAAGTTAGGTTCAATGACCATGACGACATACCTATGTAGATATCACTGGATTCTACTCGTAATTATACCGAGACAGAACCGAGTAATTTACCTTGATTCCAAAAAGGGCGGCACCCATGATTTGAAACCTATCAGAGATTTTCTCGACACGTTGTTCAGTATCTACAAATTGAGGGGAGAGCCACACAACAAGGACTCAACCACTCTAATGCATACTTTTAAATTTCGGGTATCCGATAGTACGCGATAATCCTTCACACTCCATAATAATACCTTCGGAACTAATTAACCTATTATGTTTTTCAGTGCCACCAGCAGCCAAAGGGCACTGACCTATGTGGATTTTATGTTTGCCACAACATGGCACTCCTCGTTGGTTCCCAGCAGACTAATATCATACAGGTCTGTCAATCTTGCAACAATTGTTTCCACTTATTAATTTATATACACGTGAGACTTTACTCTTCTTATTGACAGCTTTGGTAATGTGCTAAATCTGCGTTGGAACAAGCTGACCTGCTAACAATTTGAGGATAGCTCTGTGCCTTCTTGCTGTGTGAGGTCTTAAATCCAAAAGGCAGATGCTACTCAGGGCTCAACGAATCATGAGTTGTGAATTTGTTACTTACCATGCATTCAAATTAATTTGTGAACCTTATGCTGTGAATTTGTCATTTCTACTTCCAAATCCAATTTGTTAGTACATATGTGAGTTGATTTCTGAAATGGATGCGTTGTACATATGTTGTAATGTGCGATCTGAGTTGATTTATGAAATGGATGCATTGTATGTTGTGTAACATGTGATTGGAGTACATTTTTTAAATTTATATCATAATAATATGCTGTTCATGCTATGTA
The DNA here is from genome assembly GCA_036346375.1 of Guadua angustifolia. NCBI lineage: Eukaryota > Viridiplantae > Streptophyta > Magnoliopsida > Poales > Poaceae > Guadua > Guadua angustifolia. The sequence continues at coordinate 12,841,804 of CM070515.1, forward strand.
CTGTCTTTTGTTTCAGAGGGCATAGCTAGCAATTCCTGAGGCTAGCCAATATATTAAAATTTAGTAAAAAATAGAAAATTAACATCATAGATGGTTCTAACAAAGAACCGTCTGTGAATAGGCACAAATCATAGACGGTTCCACCACAGCACCATTTGTGATAAAGGCATCATCACAGACAATTTCAAATTGGAACCGCTCTGGGATATATGTCTCTTCACAGATAGTTCTTCCTTAAAACCATCTGGGATAAGTCCATCATCATAGACAGTTCATAAGTAGAATTGTTTGAGATGATACAACATCACAAAAGGTCCGTAAGTAGAACTGTCTGAGATGATACCACATCACAGACGGTTCTAAATTAGAACCGTCTGAGATGAGCTTTTTCACAGATAGTTGGAAAACCATCTGCAATGACTCTTTGTCATCACTGACACTTGCTTACAGACGGTTCACAAAACCGTCTGTGATGAGTTTTTGCGTAGTAGTGCTGACATGGTAACTTCTTGGGGAAATTTTCTCAGTAACACTACAAAGATGTATAAAATAGAAAATAACATCAATGTGAGGATGACAAGTATGGCATGGAACATATCATTGACACGCCAATGTTATCTTCCACCTCGTGTGATCTATGTAGTGTTATTGAGCAAATTGTCTCTAACTAGTATCTGTGTTACATATGTTGTATGTCGCTTGTGTAATTAGACATCTCATCTGATGTGAATTTGTGCAAAGGCCTCCCAAACCAGCTATTCTCGATTTGACCGTCTCTATGCCGCTCACTACATCATGTAAGTTGATGCTTTTTTTGTTTAAAAAGCAGAAAACATTCAAGTAAATTTTTGCACTAAGTTTTAAATTGAACACGAAATTTGATGTGGCTTAAGTGTTGGTGCTCATTTTATACCATTTACACACCCCACTTTACCACTCACATTATCGAACTCCTGACCTAAAAAGCCTATACAACAGCCAGAGAGACGCCCGGACTATATCGCGTTTTGCTCCCAACAAGGTAATGAACTCCCCGACATCGCCGACGCCGACGCCGTAGGGCATTCATTCACGGCACAACTTGCGTGAGCCTTGGTCCACAAGCCGGGTCTGCATCAAACCTGTGACTACCAAGGAGCCGCTGACATAGCCACTCAACCACGCCACCGGGCGAGGAGGCCGTGGGTGGCCATCTTCGATAAGGGAAGGCCAAACGAGAGTTCAGCCTGAGCTCGTTCCTTCCCGATCACTCCGACAAACGGAGAAGTGGAAGGAAAACAGTTCAGCGACTACTCACATTTGCCAGCTGCGGCCACCGGCTCCCCGACAAGCAAAGCAAGGCAGTATCCGACCACTTCAAAGTTGATGGAGAGCCCTGGTCACGACCACTGTACCCTACACAGAGCATCGATCCAAGGGTCCGAGGCATTTTCTTTCTCCTAAACCCCCATGACCACGGGGTAAAGGAAAGAAGCGCGACCCAAATACGGAGGTCGGGAAGAAAAAGGACGCCGGGTTCTTTGGAGTCTGACTTGATGCCTCATGATCTTCGCGATCCTGGAGAGCTACGCCGACAAGCAGAGGCAAGCTTGCTCACGCGAGGTGCACACGGTGACTCGGTCCCGAGTACTCTCCTGGTGGTCGAGTCTCCGATCACCTTTGATCTGGACTCACCACCCTGACCACATCCCGCACCCTGAAGATACTCACTGCCGCCGATCCCATCATGGGGTCGGGTTACCACAAAGGTGTTCATGGATGGTAGAAGCGTCTCAACATCATGTATGCCGAGACGCCGACGCCTCGGGAGTTCAGGCACGACCCCGCCACGACGAGCAAGGCACCTTTCCACTGTCATCCAGTGTCGCCAGTTTCCACAGTATTTGCCGACTCCAGTGCATCCCTGCGAGGTCGCCGAGCACACCTCGAATATCCGACCCGACGCGAGGCCGGCCGCTTCGCCCAAGGCCGCTTCGACGTAAGAAAAGCGCAGTTTAGGGAGGAGGTAGCCAAACTTTTGGAGGTCATAAAAGAGGTACGCCACCCCGAGTGACTTGCCAACCCCGTTTTGTAAAGAAGAAACCGCAATGGAGGATGTGTTATTACACGAGCCTCGAACAAGGCGCGCTCGACCATTTCCGGACGACCATCATTGATTCCACCGGCTGTGTGAATCGCCTCCTTCTCGACGCTTACCAAACTACAGATCCCGATGAAAGAACCGATTAGCTGACTTCTTTCATCACCCTTCATTCGCTTTTGTTGCTCAACGATGCTTTTCAAAAACGCGGGCGCCACATACCGCCGCATGTACGTTTCGACGCACTCAAATCGGCCGCAGTCGGTCGAGGTACGCGAACATCGCTGCCAAAACCGAAAAACCTCGCCGCCGACCGAGGAAACTTTTTGCTAACCTTTGATAACTCACTCAAAGTGCTGGGTCCCGGGAAGCTTTCGCTTCATGATAAGGCCAGATCGGCTAACCCAGAAAGAATCATGAAGATGATGCCGATCTAAAAGGCCGCCGCTAGGCGAGATCATCCGCAAACGCCAGAAGGGTGGCCAAATGGGCACTTGTCACTTGGCAATTAACCCTAATCCGCCAACCTCGCTTCGGGTGGAACCGGTTCCGACCGGATCTTCAGACACGACTTTCACCATCCGCCCATCCGATTGACCGGATCATCGGAACAGGCGTAAGACGCCGGCCGCCAAGCCGACCACCGATCACCGATGTCATACCGGCCGCCGCCAAGACGCCGATGGCCGAATCCGACCGGAGGAAGCCCTACGCCGAAGCGCTTAACTGGACGGGCGCCTTCAGACCCGACCGAGGCTCATGGCTGGCCGGGCGGGAGCGAAGTCTTTCGCCCCGGCTCTGGTGAAGACCTTTACAAGAGGAGTCCTCCGGTCCTCCGTGAGTGCATCCCGGCCGACCGAGGCAAGGAGTTGCCGCCGACATCCATGGCGGGTGTGCGGTCATCACGCCACCACCGTCCTCGTGGGTAAGGCCTTCCGTCAAGGTTTTATCGTCGACCGCGTGGTCGACGCCGAAAGCAAATTGTTCAAGATCGCTAAGGGTGCTAATTTTTTGCCCTAAGCAGACCTGCATTCGCCCAAGCCTCCAGACTATTCCCATCACATGGCCATTTACGTCTGGGGCTCTGACTCGCTTCAGACTTTTCAAAAGGCACCCGGGCTTCACTCACCTCTTTGTTGTGGTAGACAAGTTTACCAAATGGATAGAGGCGGCTGGCCGCCACCATCACGTCCACAGAAGCGGCCGATTTCTTCCAGCGCATCGCTTCATCGATTTGGGGTCCCAACTCCATCATCACCGGCAATGGTACGCAATTTATGGAGATATGTCATATTCTCGCGACGACTTCAACATTCGTGGTCGACGGGCGCCGTGGGCTCACCCGCAAACAACGGCCAGCCGGAGGGCCAACCGCATGATCCTTCAAGGGCTCAAGCCGCGAATCTTCAACCCGTTGAAGAAATCACGGGCGCGGATTACCGAGCCGCCTCGCGGAGCTCGCTTTGGAGCTCTACCCTGCCGATCTTGCCGATCGATTTACGCCGTTTTTCCGGTGTTCGGCTGGCAAGCCCCGCCGACCGACTCCAGAGTACGACGCCCGAGGTCGCAAACCTTCGGACCGAGCCCGGACTCGACTTCAAAGAAGACGCCATCGACCAAATTTCGACAAGCGCGGCGACGTTATCGCTTTCCTCCGACGCACAAATATCAAGAACGCCATGGATATCAGAGTCGCCAGATTCACGGCCGAGCCTTCAATGGGCGACTTTGGTCTCACAAGTCCACCAACGCTAAGGTGCACAAGCTTTCACCTCGGGAAGGCCCCTTCACCATTGTGGAGGTAATCCGCAAGACTTACCGACTCAAAGACGCCGATGGCAACATTCTCTCAAATGCCTGGAACATCGAAAGGCTCAGGCAATTCTTTTCCTGAGGCTTGTCCCTAGGCCGGACGCCTTATCACTTATCAGCCCGAGTTCAGCGCGAATCTCCCGGGCTTTAATCAGGTAACCTCGTTACATAGTACCCAAATCGACTTAAGGTCTTCCCCTCAAAGGAACCAAGAAAGTTTCAAGCATACATCATCATAAGAGTACGAGGCACACATTGCAAATAAGGAAACATCAAAAGCATACAACTTATGCCGATGTTGATGATGCAAGACACAAGCTAAAAGGTGTTAAATTATTTTAAGGTGGCTCTACGCTCGAGATGTTTCGGGCAAGACGACGAAGTTCAGGGGCGAACGCTACGACAACCTCCTAATGGTCGGGGCCAAGAAGGCGCCGCTCTGCCGCCATCCCCGAGTCTCGCTTGCCTCCGCCGTCTCGAAACCTCCAGTGCACTCGCCCCGCCACCATCTTCGCCCCGCATTCTCGCCCATACCGCTTCGGCCAACCAGATCCGGAGACTGAGCTGTGGCTCAAGGAGCTGCGACCAATGGGCGTGAAGACGCCAAGATCGCTCTACTGCCGTGGCGGCACCTCCGCCTCACGAGCAGAGCTTTTCCGGAGAGCCTAGGGCAGTTCTCCAATGCCTCCCCACGGGAGAGGCCGAGGCAGACGCGCCACAAAGGCTGAACCTGTCTGCCTGGCCCACCCCAGTGGCCTCAGCTCCCCGCCCATGCTCATAAGCAAGGCGAGCATGGAGAGGAGAACCCGCTGGAGTCGAATCTCACGCTGCAGGGCCATCTCCATCTTGCCTGCAGATGCGCCACGAGCCCGCTGGCCAGCGGCGGCGGACTGCGCTCACAGCCAGCTCACACTCCGACCTCAAGGGCAGGCAGAGACCTCGCCGGGACACTCAGTGCCGGCAAGGCGATCAAGACCAAAGTGGCCCACCATGCTGGTCGCCTGCCTCACCGGAGGTTGCTTTCCGCCACGCCTGAGGCTGGGACTACCTCGGCTGGCGCTGCTTAACCAAGACTGGGCCGACGGACCAAGAAGGCAAGGGCGATAACGGATGTCAACTTCGAGACCCTCAAGATCTTGCCAAAGCAAATCCAAGAGGACTTCTCCATGCGAGGGCTCCAGATAAAACCCCCATGGAAAGGTGTCAGCCCGAGCCTCCCGCCGCAGCAGAGGAGCCTCCTCCGTCCGGGAGGCTTTTGGGGGACGAACCTCCAGGCTCGCCCGCCACTCGCTGTCTGGCCTTGGTCGTTACCACCGCCGCCATAGCACTTCGGCGAAACCTCCAGAGGCGGGCTTGAAGACTAAGAAGGCAAAGGAATACAGACGCCGAGGCAGGTGCAACTACTACTTCGCACCAGATTTATAAGGGCGGATTCGTGGGCCAAAACCGTTGCCGCTTCGAGTGCTTCGCAAACGCCCCGACAAGCCCATCGCCTCGATGCGCCGACGCCGACGCGCATAATATAACCTATGTAAATTATAGCGCGGGTTAGAAGGGTTATACCGAAACGACGTGGCTCCTTCTGGTCACGCCGCGTGAGTTGGCTACACGGACGAAAAGGTCTCCAAAGAGATAAGTCACTTGACTCTTGCCTCCTTTACGATTATTTCGAAGATCCAGCCGATACGTGCCGTAATCACGCCTTGGTCGCCACGCGACCGCCGGCCTGTGAGCAACGCTATTCACATTCATGCCATCCGACCGACCACTCGGCTTCCTAGCTGTAACCCTGCTCGACCTGAAAGCGCCACGACCCACGCCCCCTGGCTACGGCTTAAAGGGCGCCATGTAGGGCTACCCGCGCGTGAGCCACAAGTCACGGGGACATCCTTCTTTGATGGAATGGATGCTTCGCTTTTTCGACGACATTCACATTCATACGTCGACGTCTGACCGACCACTCCGGGCTTCCTAGCGTAACCCGCCTCGACCCAAGCGCTACGCCCACCTCAGCGGCTAAGGTTTCAAGAGCGCTTATGGTAAGGATCACCTAAGCGGCGCGAGCCACAAGCCACGGAGTCACTTTCCCCGTGATGAAACACGCATCGGATCTTTCAACCCCAGGTTCGTTCAGCACCTCCTTCAAGACTTCCTCTAAAAATCGAGACGCCACGCCCAAAAAACCTCACGGCTTCTGTATAGTGGTTAATGAAAGCAAATACTAGCTGTGAAAGCACGGGGAGCTAGTTCAATCTCGTGAATAAACACAAAAGATTAACCCCGATTCATTACATGTCAAAGTTTTTTCACATCCTAAAAAAATAAATGTCTAACATCACTCAGATTCCCTGTGGAGGACGCTCATGCGATATCCGATCACGATCACTGCATGAGGCTCGACTTGAGCCAGTGCGATCGACCTCCCGTTTGCTTCCTGGCTCGGCGATCCCACGCTAACGCTTGTCCGAGCATACCATTGTAGAAGGACATGGCGCTAATAAGCTGGTAAGTGGCTCCTGCAGACTCGCCTTCATCGACTTCCGACGGTTCCAAAGACACGAGCCAACTCCCTGTCAGAAGCAACTTGTACCGGCACTTCGAGCACTTTGCAGACAGACGTCTTACTTTCCTCCCTAAGGTCGCCAACTGGCATGGGCCTACCGTCTTCTCCGCTTTCTCTTCAGCCGACCGAGCCACCGCTCACCAGGACTGGCCAGCATTATGCTCCTCCACCGCCAATCGCCAGACTCAAGATCCTCCGAATCTCTTTCAAATCAAGATTAATTGTGTACTAATTAGTGACGACCTCCTAAGTCAACCCGAATAACAACATCTTACCGGCCGACGACTACCATGGCGTGAGCTTGGCCTCGAGCATCCTCCTCGAAGCTTGGCCACGCTTCACCAAGGCAATGACCTTGGCGCTTATTGGCCTGCCAGAGGACTCCAGCCGATACTCGCCTCAGTGGACCGACCTGATCGGGCCTCCTCCAAGCTATCGGCCATCTGCTCATCGCCTCTACTGGCTTCTCTCACACGATGGCCACAAGACCATGGCTTCCCCGAGTCTTCATGCACTTTGGAGCCCGGCTGGTCGCGATCCTCCGCGGCCGTCTTCCGTCAGCAGCGACGGAGGAACCTGACTTACCCCTCGAAGGCCTCACAGACAAATACCGAACCACCGGATATCACCGCAAGATCCAACAGAATTTGAAAGGGCGGGAAATTTTAACACAACTTACCACGCGGCCGGGTCAACCCTCCGGCTGATGGCGCTCACCACTACCGAGGACTCGAGGAGGTGACCCAGTGCTTCGCCTCGGACTGCCCATCTCCGTTTTGGCTCATTGGGAACCCTCCCGCAGGATTCCCACCCAAGTCTCCCCCATCATCCAACCATGAATGATGTCACAGATGGGTCGCATGGCCGATAAGGAATGACAATCAATTCTCCATGGTCGTCCCATGTCCGAGACCGACGGCGGATCTTTGTCGCCACCACCGGGCGGGTCGACACACCGCCACGCCTGCGATTTCTCCGTCACGCCGATAATGGCGGCAAGGCTTCCAAGGCTGTGATTTGTGGTACTTCAACCGACCATCGGCAGGTTCGCTTCCACCATCATCGCCCCCGATCCCGACGGTGAGCCGACGGCCGCTCGAGCTTGTGGGCGGCCGACCATTTGCCGATTCCAAGACAACCATCGAGCTTGTTGCAGCTACCATGGCACGAATAGCATTAACGCCTACCATTTGTTCTACCGATGGCGATTCCAGCTTCGGCCGCGTGAGTGGCAAGCGACGATCCCGATGATGGCACCACTTACTCACAGTTTCCTAACTTTAAGAGCACGGCCGATCGGCAAACAGCGGAATTTGCCAATGACAAAGAAACAAAACTAACCGCGATCGAAAGGGTAAGCCGAACCGCACCGCCGCGTCTTTCCTCGGGCGGCTAAGAGAGCCGCCTCCTCCTTCGGGCACTCCGACGGAGGTGTTTCATTTGGGCGCCAAACTGGTGACTTCAGATCAACGCCCTCCAGCAGATGGTCGCCGACGATACCAAATCAGACGCTTCAGATGGATCATCCGGATCTCTCGCCACATCGAAGACGAATTCACTGATCGAGGAGAGACGCCAGCACACTCGACACATCCTCACAGGCCATCGCCAAGCGAAGTCTTCCTTCTCCTTCCTCCGCTTCCCTCCACGCGCTTCCGAGCTGGACTCGAGCCAGCTGTTTTTGCGGCTACACTATCCTTCTCCCCCAACCACACCGAGGATGCTCCAAGTAGGCCCCGAAGGTGGGAACTCTATTCAGTCAAAACGCAAGGAATTAAGACAAGGGACGCAGGAGGAGTAGGGAGCCACCCAATTACTAAATTGGGGGCTCGCCGAGAAGGGTTTTGAGAGCGCCGCCGCCACTGGTGGGCCCTCACTTACTTGTGACGACTGCCACCCGAGCCTCAACCTCCGACAAGGGAGGTCCGAACGGCCCATCCTCATGGGGCCGATGTTCTCAAGATACTCGAACATTGGGCGAGGCCTGTCCATGAGGGGTTGTACGCTGCTCGCCATGAACGCACGACGACAAATACCCGTCAGTGCCCCGGCTTCAGAGTCGCAGTCGCCGAGATCACCTCGCCTCACGCCGATTTCTTCCTTCAACGCCGTGATATGGAAGAAGTACTCAGAGGGCCCACGGGGCTCGATCCCAGAAAGGCTCGTGACAATAGGATGAAGATCGCATGAGGCAAGACGCCTGGGATTCAGATGATGCGCCCACCTTGTAAAAGTGAAGAAGTCCGCGAACTAATGAGTGGAGGGAGGCCGAACCCGCTGGCCAAGAAGGACGCGGATACGACGATTTCACTGCCGCTGGTGCCCGAGCCGGCCTCGCTGCCACCTCCACCGAGATACGCTACGGGGAAGGAATAGTTTCTTCGCCCAAAGCACACGAAAGCATCAAGAGCGAGCATCCGCCCACGACATCTCCGAAGAGCAGACCGACGAGCGAAAAGGGCCGAGGCAATGAATCCTCTCCTAGGGTTTTTGTTTCTCACTACCGCCTCGCTCTTTCTTTTCTTTCGCAGGAAGAACAGACAACACGGAGAATCCGACCGCTGGTTCCCCTTTATAAGAAGCGTTAACACCCATCGCACGGACAAAGGCCAACCAAACAGACGGTATCATTTAAGAGAACGGCGTATTTCGCGCTCGACCTGTCAGCGACGGTTCAATTAAGACGCCGATTCTTGATCGCCTTTACGCATTCCTCGACAGACGCCAGCCCAAAGAGAAGGCCTCACATCGCAGAGTGGCGCACGCTGCCCCCGAGCCTCGCTCCCAAACTTGAAGAGCCGCTTGCAATGTAAGAGAAACACGCCAAGGCCGCACGGTTCCGAAGCCACGAAGAGGCTCACCACCTTATGTCTTGCTCCACTGTGTTGTGGGCTCCGAACGCCCACCACCAAGTGATGCACACAACGCCTGAGAAAAAATCGAGCGAGGACGAGGATAAGGTGAGCTCCCAAGGCTCTAGTTGGGCTTCCATGGACGACTCCAATCACCTTTAATCGTGTTCGAGACCATACTACACTCGTCACGGAGCTCGGCTGACCGGTGGCGCGCTACCGCGCTTCTGTGTCGGGACGACCGGGTCCGGCACGGATCGAGTAAAGAAAGGTTTCCGGGTCGCCTTCGCAGGGTTTGACGCCCGCCACGATAACGCCCCGCCGAAACGGTTCTCCTTTTCGAAGCCGCCAGGCCCACTCGGACAAACCCGCTTATTAGTCTCGCACGAAGCACGGCGTCCTGCCAACGCGCGGCAACGCGCCAGCTCACCCTCCAGTCCCACACCGCGGACGGGCGATTCGTGGAACGCCGCCACCGCCGCTCAACGGAAGCATAGCAGACGGGCGCTTTATCTATTTCGGCGCAACGCCGACCTTTGAGTACATCAGACCACGACGCAAAATGGACGCCCACACATAGGTGAACCCGACGCCTTCCGACCCGCCAGGCCTTGGGAAGCCTGGCTCCACCGATAGGCCACAAGACTTGCGCATCAGCATCAACCCAGACATTAACCGATGCACTTGTAGGTACTTTAGGCGATTTTGACCAGAAGTCCACCAACCGGAGTCGCCGCCGCAAGACAGAACTCGACCGGCTCCGAGTCGAGGGTTTCATCCACCGGATAGCCACAAGACCGGCAAAACCGACCAACCCCGACCTACCGGCACCGTGAATCGCAGAACCGATCGATCAACTCTTTGGCGCAGAGATCCCGCCATATCAAAGCGGCATGTTCGACCAGATCCGTTGAACAGGTAAACCCCGACGGCCTCCGATCCGCCGGGGCTCGGGGCTATTGATAATACCTGTGGCATGGGTATCCCACGTCCAGAGAAGCATATGGGCCGCCACCGCTACTGGTCTAACCATTCAAGGAGCGGGAGCGCGTAGCCCCTCTAGACCTACAAATTTACTTGCCGGTCCCCGAAACACCGACAAAATTAAAGTGCCGGTGGTTAGTGTATGGAGAATTAAAGTGCTAGTTTTATTGAGGGTTAATGCATGAAAACTGATATTCCTCTAGCTTCTCTCCTTGGAAACTGACGTTCCTCTAGATTCCCATTTTGGAAACCGACTGTTTTCAATGCAAGGAAATTGATGCATTTAGTGCGAGGAATTGATGCATTTAGTGGAGGAATTGCTCTGGCTTCTCTCCCTAGCTATATAAGAACCTCCTTTGCATCAAGCAAAGGGGTGAACTGAGCACAGAAAGAAAGTACACATATAAAAGAAAAAGAATATATATAAATGTTCTCTAACCATTGAGGGAACTCTAAAGGTTAAGAAGAAAGAGAGGAGAGAAAAATTGATATGCAAAGTATTGCTAACATGTCTCAATGTGGTTTTGTGCTTTTGCACATATAAAGGTTACTTATTCGGTTGAATCAAATTGTTCTAAATGATTTTATTGCTGGAAAAATTAGCACTTTTAGGTATAAATCAAACATTAGATAATTCATGAACACAAACAGATTGAGAAGCCTACACATTAAGCACAAGTATATTGTAGACATGCATGTAACCATACTACACATACATCCCTCTAATATACTAGAAAACAGTAGCAATAAGATTGAAACTAGCGAAGACATCGAAACATACCAGTCTTCTTGAACAGAACTGGAGGCGTGAGATGAAGCAGAGGACCCCGTCACAATGAAAAGAAGGTGAGGCAGATCACGAATGGAGAGGAAGCAGATCGCGAGCAGTCACGTGGAGCGCTTCCCAAAAACCTTATTCGCCCTCTCTGGTGCAGAATCTCAAGAGCAAAGGGTTTCGAAGACCTGCTCTCCCGATGACCAGTGCACCCCAGCGCAGTGGGACAGAGCAATCTATCGAAGGCAGGTAGTAGAGAGGAAGAGACAAAACCCTAGTGTTTTTCTATTTTCTTCTCAGGAGGAAGCCCGCGTGGTATATATATAAAAAGTCCGCGAGATCAAAGGATGGTGCAGATTCCATATCTTGTAACCAACCTCGGATTTTCCAGAGAGCAAAAGAAAAAATTGCAAAAGGAGGTCGCGCCTGCGCAAACTACTGGACCGGATTTTGGTGGACCATCCACGCAGGTGTCATGTGCCCGCGCTCTTCACTCTGGCCCTGGCCCGTGCCCGACCGACGAGGCGAGGCGACCATGCACGTGGGTTCTTCTCTTTCTCTCCCACATAAGCTAGTGGGATGGAGCACACTCCACTATTTAAGTTAGTGTTGCTACACTTCAACTAGCAATATGGTACTAAAGAGTTTACAACTCCTCCATATGATGGGCCTTTGATATTTATTTAGAATTATTCTCAAATATTTGTGGGCTTAGCTCATATATTCCAACAATCCCCCACCAGATCTCAAAGTCCCATCAAGATTTGCCTCTTCTCAATATTGTTTGATATACCAGTGTTTCAATAGAGACCTGTTAGGGTTGAACATGCATCTAGAGCTTTAAGCTACACATTCACAACTTGAACAATGGAATGAGCCTTGAATTGCATGTTTTGTGCGAACAAGTTTCACTTAAAGTCATGACTGATACTTGGCTGCCAATAGGCTACCCCTCGGGTGGAGCATATTAGTCGTACTCCTTGGCCTCTTCATGAGCTTACTAAAGATTACCCAAGTTTCATAGACTGCGACCAATAGTCAAGCTCGTATAGGTGTGTTCTTTCAAGAATGCTCTGTAGGACAACATCTTTGCTAATTAAAGCTAACGGAATACATTAAGGAAATAGCCAACCTGCCTTACAGATTCAGAGAGTATTGCATCTTTAATGGAGTGGATTGGAAAAATACTCTCCTTCAGTTAACCAATAGTTTGTTCTTCCCAGATCCTAATTCACGGGATCTCCAATCACATAGGTTGGGTTACCATTATGGTATGACTCAAGTGGGCCTCAAACCCAGCTCCTTCGATGCATTGTCTATCACATTGCGTGATAAACCCTTTATAAAAGGGTCTGCCTGATTCTTAGTTGTTTGGATATAATCCAAAGCTATCACTCTAGAGTTTCTCAATTTTCTGACAGACTTCAAACATCTCTTTACATGTTTTGATGACTTCATGTTGTCCTTAGAACTGTTTACTTTGATAATAACTGTTTGATTATCACAGTTCATAAGAATAGCTAGAATTGGCTTTACAACCACTGGAAGATCCATCAAGAGTTCACGCAACCATTCTGCCTCAACAGTGGATGTGTCTATAGCAGTGAGCTCTACTTCCATGGTTGACCGTATCAAAATGGTCTGTTTGCAAGACCTCCATGAAATAGCACCTCCACCAATAGTGAATGTATATCCACTTGTGGTCTTGATCTCATCAGCATCGGATATCCAATTTAAATCACTATAACCCTCTAGTACTACTGGGTACCCGGTATAGTGAAGCCCATAAATCATGGTACCTAGCAGGTAGCGCATGACTCACTCAAGTGCTCGCTAGTGATCATCACCCAGGTTAGATGTAAACCGGCTCAATTTGCTCACAGCAAATGAGATGTCTAGCCTTGTAGCACTAGCTAAGTACGTGAGAGATCCAATAATCTGAGAGTATCTCAATTGATCCATAGCAATTCTTTTATTCTTTCAAAGAATCAAACTAGAATCATACGGTGTTGGAGAGGGTTTGCCCTCCAAGAAGCCAAAACGGTTCAAGACCTTTTCCACATAGTGAGAATGTGAAAGTGTAATCCCACTCTCATATTTAATAAGTTTGATGTTCAAAATTATGTCAGCCTATCCCAGATCTTTCATATCAAAACTATGAGATTGGAAAGACTTGACCTCTGTAATTACACCAAGATTCATGCCAAAGATCAATATGTCATCAACATACAGGCACAGAATAACTCCTTCACCCCCACCATAGCGATAATATATACACCTATCAGCCTCATTAACAATAAAGCCCGCAGATGTTAAAGTTCTGTTGAACTTCTCATGCCATTGCTTAGAAGTTTGTTTCAGACCATACAAAGATTTTAACAACTTACACACCTTGCCTTCTTGACCTTTCACTACAAATCCATTAGGCTGTTGCATGTAAATTTCCTCATCCAACTCTCCATTAAGGAAAACTGTCTTAACGTCTATTTGATGAACGAGAAGACCATGCAAGGCAGCCAAAGAAAGTAGAACTCGAATAGTAGTCAATCTAGCGACAGGTGAATAAGTGTCAAAGAAATCTTCGCCTTCTTTTTGGGTATAACCCTTGGTCACAAGCCAAGCCTTATACTTTTCAATAGTACCGTCGGCCTAAGCTTCTTTTTGAATGTCCACTTACAACCCACAGGTTTGCAACCATGAGGTAGATTTGTGACTTCCCAAGTCCCGTTAGCAAGAATGGATTCCATTTCGCTACGGACTTCTTCCTTCCAGTAGTCTGCATCTGGAGATGCAAAAGCTTCTGAAATACACTTGGAAGTATCATCCACAAGGTACATAGTGAAGTCATCACCAAAGGATTTAGTTGTTCTTTGTCTTTTACTCCTCCTTGGAGCCTCACTGTCATCCTCCTCAGGATTTTGCTCATGTATTTGCTCAGGATATTCAGTTTGAGCAGTTGGTTCGGGAATTACCTTAAGAGTTTGGCTAGAAGTGCTATGTACATCTTTCATTGGAAAGATGCTCTCAAAGAAGGTTGCATCTCAAGAATCCATAATTGTATTGACAAGCACGTTAGATACCTCCGATTTCACTACTAAAAACCTATAGGCAATGCTACGATGAGCATATCCCAGAAAGACACAATCCACAGTCTTAGGTCCAAGCTGGCGCTTTTTAGTTATTGGTACATTGACTTTCGCCAAGCACCCCAAGTCGCAAGTAAAAGAGTGACGGTTTCTCCTTCCCATTCTTCATATGGGGTTTCTCTTTATTCTTGGAAGGAACTTTATTCAGAACATGACATGAGGTCAATAGGGCCTCCCCCCACCATGCCTTAGATAATCCCGCAGTGTCTAATATGGCATTAACTAAATCAGTTAGAATGCGGTTCTTCCTTTCGGTAACCCCATTTGATTGGGGTGAATAAAGAGGTGTCTTCTCATGAATAATTCCATGTTCTTTACAGAATAAATTGAAATCATTGGAGAAATACTCTCCACCACGATCCGACCTAAGTCTTTTGATCTTTCTTTCCAATTGGTTTTCAACTTCTGCCTCATAGATTTTAAAGTAGTCTAAAGCCTCATCTTTAGATTTCAAAAGATATATATAGCAATATCTAGAAGCATCATCAATCAGAGTCATGAAATATCTTTTTCCACCTTTCGTCAACACACCATTCATTTCACAAAGATCTGAATATATGAGTTCTAATGATGCCAAATGTCTCTCCTCGACTGTCTTGTGAGGCTTACGAGGTTGCTTGGATTGCACACAGCTTTGGCACTTAGAACCTTTAACAGAAGTAACATTTGGAATTAAATTCATACTGGCAAGCCGAGACATACAACCAAAATTGATGTGACATAACCGTGAGTGCCAAACATTAGCCTCACCTCCATCAAAATTGTCACAAATATGGTTCACGACTTTATTGCAGAAATCAGAAAGCGAAAAACGTAACAAGCCTCCACACTCATAGCCTTTGCCAATAAAAGTCCATGTTTTGACACGACTACTTTATTAGACTCAAACACCATTTTGAACTCATCTCGATAGAGAAGGGAATCACTGACCAGGTTCTTATTTATTGAAGGGACATGATGCATGTTCTTTAGTTGCACGATCTTCCTCGAAGTAAACTTCAGATCTACCGTGCCAACACCACAAACAGAAGCATAAGACCCATTCCCCATTAAGACAGAGAAATCCCGAACGACCTGGTAAGAAAAGAACATTGATCTATCATCACAAACATGCACATTAGCATCAGTATCAATCCACCTGTTGGTGGACTGACTCACTGAAAGAACAGTAGGTAAATTACCATACCCAAAAGTTCCATCTCTAGTGTTGCCAATAGTCACGTTGACAAACTTTGAGTTTTGTCCTTGATCAGCCTTTCTACCTTTGCGGTGACGACACTTCTTAGCCCAATGTCTAGTCTCACCGCACACATAGCAACGCATGTCATCTTTGTTCATCTTTTTCTTCTTAAAGTTTGTGGTCTGTTTGGCTTTGTTGTTTTTCCCGTTGTTCTTACCGTGCTGTTGCACCATATTGGCGTTAGATAGTCCCTCAACTCCCTTCGCAGATGCATCCTTAGCCCGAGCTTTCTCTTCAACATCAAGAGATGCAATCAAACTCTCAACAGAGATTTCTTGTCTCTTATGTTTCAGAGCAGTGAAAAAATTCCTCCATGAAGGAGGTAATTTGGCAATAATGCCATCTGCCACAAACTTGTCGGGTAAGGTACACTTAAGGAGTTCGAGTTCCTTCACAATGCACTGTATTTCATGGGCCTGCTCGACGACAGAGTGGTTATCAACCATCTTGTAGTCGTGATACTGCTCCATGACATATAGTTCACTGCTAGCATCTGATGCACCGAATTTAGAACTCAGTGCATCCCACAGCTCCTTCGCGTCTGTTATGTGCATGTACACATCACACTGACAGTCGGTAAGAACGCTAAGAATGGCTCCTACAAAGAGTGTTCAGGAGTAAGGGTTCCTTCAGGTTTGCCAGCCACAACCCAGTAGACGTTCATAGCTGTAAGCCATAGAGTGACTTTGACCTGCCATCTCTTAAAATGCACATTGGGAAATTTTTTCGACCTCAGTGCATCGGCAAAGCCAGCCATCGATAAACCAAAGTGCCTAAAATAAGGTTTTTGGATTGCTGAAAAAATTAGCACTTTCAAGTATAAATCGAACATTAGATAATTCATGAACACAAACAGATTGAAAGGCCTACATATTAAGCACAAGTATATTGTAGACATGTATGTAACCATACTACACATATGTCCCTCTAATATACTAGAAAATAGTTGCAATAAGATTGAAACTAGCGAAGACATCGAAACGTACCGGTCTTCTTGAACAGAACTAGAGGCGTGAGATGAAGCAGAGGACCCCGTTGCGATGATGCAGAAGGCGAGACAGATCACGAACGGAGAGGAAGCAGATCACGAGCAGTCGCGCAGAGCGCTTCCCAAAAACCTTATTCGCCCTCTCCGGTGCAGAATCTCAAGAGCGACGAGTTTCAGAGACCTGCTCTCCCGATGACCAGTGTACCCTAGCTCAGCGGGACAGAGCAATCTATCGAAGGCAGCGCATGTTGGAAATCAGCCGGCCAACCTTCACGCGATCACAGGTTTGAACAAAAACAAGCTCGGGACTTAAGGCGAGACAAGGAATTTTGGTGCCGCACAACTTCGAGACTTTTCTGGGTTTATTTCTCTTCTTTATATAGATGAGAATATCTGATCTGACTTCGAAACGAACTACGAATCGAGGCTAACTCGGAAATTTACAATGCGTAGACTACTATTCCTCAGCCGACAATATCGACTCGGCGCTTACGATTTCTACTTACTCAAATTAACAAAACCGACTTCTACCGAATAGAAAGCAGAGCAATTAACTTTAATCGATAAACCAACAAGATTAAACAACATTTCACCTCCCTAATCTTGTTTTGCCTTCTTGATCTCAATCGGCCAGAGTTTGTTCACGAACTCCATGAACCTGCCCCAATGGCTTAGTCAATATGTCCGCCGGTTGGTCTTCGATCTCACATGTTCGACATTGATGTCTCCTGCCTCTACCCTTTCTCCGATGAAATGATACCGAATGTCTATGTGTTTATCATCATGCAAAATTGGATTCTTACAGAGAGAAATTGCGACTTGTTGTCGATGTGAAGTATAGTGCATCCGGGCTTTTTCGCTAGCATCTCTCCCAAAAGACTTCGAGCCATATACCGCGCACCGCTGCGAGTAGCTGCCATATATTCTCGCTTCACGCTTGATAGCGCCACAACCTTCGTTTGACAGATTGCCAACTAATCAAACTCTCTCCAAATCAACAAAGACGTAGGTTGTACTTCTCCGATCATCCTCATCTCCTCCCATATCATTGCCGCTATAGCCTTCTAAGCTTGCATCATCTTTCCTTCTCCTAAACGCATCCAACATGAATACTCCGGCTATATACCGAGTATATGCTTGATGTAGTTAGGTGTTCATTTCTCGGATTCTCCATGAACCGACTCACATATCCAACAGAGCATAATATCAGGTCTTGTGTTTACCAGATAGCGCAAGCTTCCAACAATGCTACAGAACTTGTCCGGTCTATGGAGGAGAGTTACTTTCTTTTACCGAGTCTCACTTGGCTTCCATTGGCACTTGACAAGGATTACAATCTTGCATCCCACATTTTTCCAAAATTTTCAATGCATATGCAGATTGACAGAGAGTAATCCCATCCTCAGTTGTTTCACTTCAATTCGAGGTAATAGCCGAGCGATCCTAGATCGCTCATCATCAAGATTTCCTTCATTTCTCCTTTGAGCTTGTTAATTTCTTCCATTCGTGCTCTGTGATGATTAGATCGTCTACATAAACTCCAATCGATGAGCGATTCGATCATCTCCACGCATATAAACCGTGATGTTCTGCTTTCACTTCTCTCGAAGCCAATTGACAACAAAGTGCTATCCAACTTGGAATTCCGGGCTCTTGGGGCTGCTTCAACCCATATAGCGCCTTGTTCACCTTAGTACCTTCCCGGCATTCTCTTCATCTATGAACCCTGGTGGTACGCACTACGTATACTTCTTCTTCTATATCTCCATTCAAAAACGCAGCTTTTTACGTCCATATGGTGTACTTCCCAACCTTTGTGTCTTTGCAATGGCAATTAACAATCTTACTGTCTCCAATCGTACACCGGGCGAATACTTCTTCATAGTCAATTCCTTGACTTTGGGCGTATCCTTTTGCCACCAGCCTAGCTTTGTGCTTCACAATGGCCCCATTCGAGTTCCTTTTACTTTGAAGACCCACTTCAAACCTATTGCTCGATGCCCTTCTCGGGAGTTCGGTCATATACCGGTTTTGTTCTCGCTCTATGGACTTTATTTCTTCTAGCATTTGCTTTCCTCCAATGTAACTCCTTTTACGCTTCATCAAAAAAACTTGGTTCATCTTTGCCGAAGACATGTGCTAGACTCGAACATTGTAATTCATGCATAGGAGTTGTAGTGTCCAAAATATTTTTATGGTGCGATAGCGTCTTGGTGCTTCATCCGATGGCTATGAAGCATCTTCGTGGACTAACAAATTCAATGGATTTGTTCCTCAATATTTTTAGGACTTGTCGGGTTCTTGGTGTTGTTGCTTGTGGTCTTGCTCGAGTTTAGTATGTCGGTGCCATCGTTTCCTCGATGTTCTTCCTATGAACATATTTGTTGTGTATTTCACCGTAAATACTTCATCTGAGAGCATATTTGCACCTCCTCGATTCACACTTCCGCACCAATCCTAAGCAAACTTCTTCATCGAACACGACATCTCGTGATACATGAACACGATTGCCAATAGGATCAAAAACTCGATATGCCTTGGAGCCTTGTTCATATCCAATGAATACCGCCTTAAGACTTCTATCATCAAGTTTTTTAGGTTCGGCTTAGTTACCTTGATGTATGCTATACTAAAGCGCTCGAAGTGTTGCACATTGGGCTTCTTTCGGACTAAGCTTCCAAAGGTGTTTTGCGGACACACTTCATGTAGGTGATCGATTCAACACATACACCGTGTGCTCACCGCTTCTCCCAAAATCGCCTCGCATGCCTTTGGCTTTCATCATACTTCTTGCCATTCCAATTATGGTCCGATTCTGCGCTCTACTACCCTGATTCTGTTGTGGTGAGTAAGTGCGGTGAGGTGCCTCCTCATCCCTTGGTCAAGACAAGATGCCGCAAATTCTATTGAGGTAAATTCTCCTCCACGATCCGCTCGGGGACTTTTAGTTTCTTTCCGATTCAACTTCGACAGCTTGCATGAAACCGCTTGATCGCATTGATGCTTCATCTTTAGACGCCAAGAGATACATCCACATATACCGCCAGATCATCTACCAGAGTAAGAAGTACCTTTTGCACTTTGGTGTAGTTGTCCGATCTCTCCGATAGATCACCATGTACGAGGTCGAGTAAGCCCTCCGCTCGATAGCCGACTTCTTTTGGGAATGCCGTTCTTATTTGCTTTTCCTCACGAGGCACCATCACAGACTTGTTCTAGATGCTCAATTCTTGGCAAACCGTGCACCATTCTCTCCGAGTTTAGTTTCTTCAATGAGCCAAAGTTCGGATGCCCATATCGGGCATGCCATCTCCACGCTTCATCACGCTTTGACTGTGGACATATTGGTCTGCGTAATCTTGAGTTCGTAATGTATAACATATTTTTCGATCTCTTGATTTTTAAGTAGAAGGGCCCATCTTCTTCCGGATGATCATCATCCCATCTCTAACTTGTACATTGCGACCACTTTTGTCGAGTTGTCCAACACTTATAATATTGCTTTGCAAGCTAGGAATGTAATATACATCCCCGAGAACTCGATGTTCTCCATTTAAGCATGTAAATATGGTGAGCCTCGCTTCGATTATGCTTATGAACTAATTATCTCCAAACTTGACCGCACTGTGAACTTTGTATCAAACTCGTGAAATTTTCCTAAGACCGGTCATGTGATTTGTAGCGCCGTGTCCAGTACCATTGGCCTTCCGGATTAGCTTTTCCTTGGCGCTTTGGTTTCGAGCATCGCCTTATTCGTATCAGCTTCGCCAAATTCGAATTCTTCCATGTCATTGCTCGGTTGCTTCTAATAAAACGAAGGATTTGCTTCTTCTCCGTGCTTTGAGTAAGATTGACTCGCTCTTTATTCATTTGCTCCCTTTTCTCGTCTGGTCTTCGCATTCTCTAGCAAAATGCCCATAAATTCCACAATTAAAGCATTTTACCTTTGATCCGTCATGTTACCAAAGACCGGCTTCCCTTCTTGGCGTTCGTCCCCTCTTGTCGTCTTGCTTCTTCTTGGCTTGAATAATTCTCCGACTTGCGCTTCATCCGAGCGATCCACTCGACCTCGATGAAGAAGAAGGCATCCCGCTTTCATTGAGTCCCCGAGTCCATAGCGCTCCTCAATCGGCCTTGAGCGACCGATCGGCTCTTCCACGGTGAGTGTGGACAGATCAACCGTGGACTCAATGGCAATAGCAACTTGCACAAATTTTGGCGTCACCACCGTAGGAACTTTTGACCACTTTGTCTTCTTCCACCGGATCACCGAATGTAGCAAGATTCTTGACAAGCCCGTGAGTCGCATAGCGAAATCATCCTCGATTCTCCTTCTTTCATGCAAATTAGCTCAAATTCGGCGCAATTGCTCTGTGCTCTCTTGCTTCATGAAAGCACGATCGGCACCCAATCTCATGGTCTTCATCGCTTCCACGCTTCCTTGCAGATTTCCTTTGCTCCAAGTGTTACCAACATCTCTGTCAGATCGCTTGGAGAATCGCATTATAGCCATCCGATCTGTCCATTAGTCAAGACCACCGGGTTCGATCGCTTCCCATACTCCTTGCGCTTGCATATTCACCCTCATGAGTACCTCCCACTCCATGTAGTTGGTTCGCGTGAGCGTGGGGTACCGAATATGTACCGGCCTCCTTCATCGGCCGCCATCTTGACTTCCCAGAGTGCCTGTTGCTTCTTTCACCGTAGTCCCCCGACCTCCGGAGCGTCCTCCTCCGGCGCGACTCCCGTGTGGTGATGATGACCTAAGTGCAAGGCCGTGACATGGCAAAGGATCCGTGTAGAACCGCCTCGATACCAATTGTTGGAAATCACCGCCAACCTTCACGTGATCGCTGTGTTTGAACAAAAACAAGCTCGGGACTTAAGGCGAGACAAGGGAATTTTGGTGCCGCACAACTTCGACTTTTTCACGGGTTTATTTCTCTTCTTTATATAGATGAGAATATCTGAGATCTGCACTTCGAAACGAACTCGAATCGAGGCTAACTCGGAAATTTACAATGCGTGACTACTATTCCTCAACCGAGCAATATCATCGACTCGATCGCTACGATTTCTACTTACTCAAATTAACAAAACCGACTTCTCTGAATAGAAAACAGAGCAATTAACTTTAAGCGATAAACCAACAAGATTAAACAACAACGCAAAGCATAGAGGAAGAGACAAAACCCTAGTGTTTTTCTATTTTCTACTCAGGCGGAAGCCCGCGTGGTATATATAGAAAAAGTCTGTGAGATCAAAAGATGGTGCGGTTTCCATATCTTGTAACCAACCACAGATTTTTCGGAAAGCAAAAGAAAAAAGTCAAAAACTGCAAAAGGAGGTCATGCCTGCGCAAGCTACTGGACCGGATTTTGCTGTCTGCGCCCTTCGCCCCGGCTCGTGTCTGGCGAGGCAAAGCGAGCGCGCACGTGGGTTCTTCTCTTTCTCTCCTACATAAGATAGCGGGATGGAGCACACTCTACTATTTAAGTTAGTGTTGCTCCACTTCAACTAGCAATATGGTACTAAAGAGTCTACACCTCCATATGATAGCCCTTTGACATTTATTTGGAATTATTCTCAAATATTTGTGGGCCCATATATTCAACCTCGAAACACACACACAAAAAGAGAGAGATTTAGAAAGGATGAAGGCTAATTTTCCAAAGGAAACTCGTGTCCAAACCTTCAAAAATTTGCAGATGGAAAGTCTGGCAAATAAGGAGAGAAGCCAAAATGAACTCATACCTCCCCACGTGAGCCGAATTCCACCTGGACTCTTCTTACCCTCGGCCAGGAATTCACTGAAATTCGCCACAAGAATCCAGAGAAAATTCGAGTTTGGGTTTCGCCGAAGTCGCCGAGCCTCGCTTGAGAGGGGATCAAGCATGCCTTTGGCCCTCCGATCTGTCACTTCTTCCATGATTTCTACCTGACCCCTAGAGGGTAACTCCCTGTTCTTCCCCCGAGTTTTGGGGATCTCGCTATCTAATTGACGATGTTTTGATCTAAGTTACTATGGTATTTTACTATGATTAGTCTGCTTGCTATCGTCTTAATTAATTGATGAGATGTTGTCAATTTGTTAGTTGATAGACTAGCATTTTCAGCTCTATTCAGCCAATCTATAACAAGTAGTGCAGAGTTTGTCGATTTGGATTAAACCCTAGTACATGATAGGTGGAAGGTCAAATTAAAAGAGCTGCACTGATATGCAGGGTGAGAGCTATCTTAGGCGCATATTTCCAATTCATTGGTTGATTAGTCTTTATGCATGAAAGTGAAGCTAGCCTTAGGGAGGAATTGCTTAGATTTGGTAAAACCCAAACCGGTGTCCGGTACTAGTTGCTTTCATACAATCTTTGATACATCATTCTATTAGAAGTAATATGATTCGATATCTTGTGATACTCAGGTGAAAAGCTACAGCTCACATGTGGACTTGTAGTTTAATTATTGTATGTATATTGCATCAACACAAAGTTCTAATGGGATCCTCTATAATTTTACGATTCAGAAATTAAAGGCCAAAACAAGTAAACTTCTAAATTAATTTGGTAGATGCCTCAAATTTTAGAAAATATATCACAAATACAAAAAAGAGAACAAGTACAGACATTTTTGAGATATGAAGACTACTTGAAAATTCACAAATAATAAATAATGCAAAAATGTGCAAATAAAATACTAAAATAGAACGACGTATATAAAATGATATAATGTTTCTTTTTTATTTTTTCATATTCTTTGGAACTTGTAAAATTATATTTTCTACATTTCACACTCATTAATTGATGAAAGTGGTAGCCATCTTCACAAGAATTAACCAGTTTTTTCAAATCTACTTTGTACGTAGGCATAAAGGAAACATGTATATCATGCGTGCCACCATTGATGTTGATCATGGTCATAAAGAAATGACATATTTGGGACAACAGTCCAAATCTATGACTCCAGTTAATGTGTTGGATTACTGATAGCGAGATCATAAAAAAAATTGTTGGATTACTGATATCACTTATCAACTATACATGCTTGACCTGTATATTGCAATCAGCCAGAGAGTCTCCTGCTCCAATATTTAGATCGTTTCTTGTGTTAGGAATGTCCCGCTGTCGTCCAAAACATTTCTCAATGCTGAAAGATGTCATGAAACAGGAAGTTAAACTATAATTCAGCCGAAGGTACGCATAATTAATTGTTCAAAATTAAACTGTAACTTAACACGAGGACAAGCACACTATTAAAACTATATATATACGACGTTAATCCCAAAAAAAAAAGAACAATAAATATAATGTGTCGAACATTAACAAAGCAGATTAAAAATTCCTTAATTTGTTTGCATTCACACATATATTTTATGCATGTATTCAGACGTACTGTATGTAATAACCGAACATTAGCCCAAAAGTATCATATGGTGCAACATGTATATTATTAGTGAATATTTTTACAAGTGCACTTAATTACAGTCTTACAATCGCATGACAGTTACACGATTTTTAGTTACAGAAAGTGCAACCACACCCGGCCCCCTAACTACAAGCCTGGGTCTCTTCGTTAATGTTACGAATGAAGCTCAAGGCTAGGTAGTGCACACGTACAGTACCTAGTTTGGTTGATTGTTTTGGCTACATGTGCATGTACGTACCATTTCTCATCCGCGATATATACACTTTTCACTAATAGCATTTATATGTATGTATGAGAATTTTTAGACAGAAGGACACCTCCCAGCCTTTACTGAAAAACCAATAACACGCGTCTATGAGAAATCCCCTTGACAGTGATGAAATGCGACATAAAATTAAAAATCTTCGCTAGCTGCACATCATTGGGGACTGCTCCATGCACAGGCCCCGTCGTATTAGCGCCTAGCGGCAGCCTGCACAGATCCTGGAATTCCTGCGCCAGCGGTTTCTAGACCAATATATCCGCGGAATTGCTAAGAGCTCAACGTTCAATTTTTCTGAACGTTGTAACATTTTTTCTCTATTTGTGAAATATATTTTTTCTACGTATAAAACATTTTTCTTCGATAATAGTAGAAATATCAATCCGGATCGCTGTAATATTTTTTCCTACGTGTGAAACATTTTTTTTCCTACATGTGAAATACTTTTCCTTGATAACAGTAGAAATATACATGTGAAAAAAATATTGCATATATTAAAAAGATATTGCACACGTTTGAAAAAAAATATTATACCGAACACCCAACACATCATACTCAGATGGGACAGTTCTTCCCGTATATCCGTGCTCCGCGTACAAGAAAAAGCACAAGAGCGAAGCTACTACGAGTACTAGTGTGGTACTAAACAAAACAAGAAAAGTATATATAGCTACTAAAAGTGTAGTACACTTGTGCTCGATCATTGGACAGCAAGCTCCAAAAAAGGAAAAAAAACCACACGAGTGCACACCAGATTGGGCAAGAAAGTGGATTTGTGTGCAACACTGACCTAGAGTTGGAGGAGGCGAACTCGTAGAGGCGGCCGGCGGGGGAGAAGACGACGAGCCCGACCTCTGCGTCGCACAGCACGGACAGCTCGTAGGCCTTCTTGAAGAGCCCACTCCGGCGCTTGGAGAAGCGAACCTGCCGGCTCGTCCGGTCATCTATCCGCCGCAGCTCCACCCGACCGCGCTTCCTCTTCGCCTTGATCTGTTTCATCACCGCTCCTTCCCCTTCCTCCCCCGCCGCCGCCTGCTGCACTTTCCTCCCCACATCCTCCCCCTCCATCTCAACCAACTCTAGAGTCTAGCTAGCTCACAAGCCAACCACCCCAACCAACTAATAAACCGCGTGAGGAAGATGCTCTAGCTGGCTAGCTCTCGGAGGAGGCTCGTGGCGGCAGGATATAAAGGGGGAAACGAAACAAATCTTGGGGAGGCGAGGCGAGGCGGAGGCGAGGCGAGGCGGAGGCGAGGCTGGAGATTCCTAGGAAAGTTGTGGAGGGCAGCAGAAGGGGCTCCATCTCCATGTTCATCGGATGTTCATCGGAAAGTTGTGGAGGGCAGCAGAAGGGCACGCAGCTGTGGGGCGGCTCGTTTGTCCCCTTCTCGTGGGCCACCGGTTTTCCCCGTTCTCTCTCGCCTCCGCGGTTTCTCAATTCTGATTGGCTGCTTGTGCCATTTGTTTCTTTCATGCCCATGGGTGTGGATATGATTCTGTCCGCGTCCGCTCCCTTCGTCCTCTGCACGATGCATAAATGCGTTGTCACAGATCAATCAACGCTCGGCTGACAAAGCTTTACCTACTCTGTGTACTAACACTGATTTGCAAATTGCAATGCCTTCAAAACACAACTTTAAATATTAATTTCTATTTTCGCATATTTATAAAAATTAGTAAGATTATAATATTACAAAAATACCCTATCCGATCATAAATAGTTTCATTTTAGACATCAACACGACAACTTTGATTACAAATTTTTATTATAATATATTTATAAAACCTAATAAAATTATAATATTTTAAAAATACTCCCTCCGGTCATAAATTGTTGTTTTGGATATTGATATGATCTTCCAAACACAACTTTGACTACTAATTTATATTTGTGGTATATCTATAAATTTCAAAAAATTATTGTAACGACTCTTATTTTTGGCATAAAATGCTAAAATAAGAATCTACGTGTATACAATACTAGTCTCATGATCAGTGGCTAGCACGCATATTTACAACAATTGATATCACATCTATACTCTTTATTACATATGATAATGGTAATTTATACAATTAGGTCTTACAAAACAGATTGAAATGCAACGAAAAGAAGCAAGGTCATGTAATGTGCATATCCAACCCTCTAGCAACAGACAAGGCATAATCTCTAGAAAAGCTCATCGTTAATATCCCCAAATTCTGTGTCAAAATGGAACATTCCAAAAATTTTAATAAAGTGAAAATGCATATTTTGAATTTTAATATGATTATTTCTGAGTTTTCTTAACATCATTGGTTTTTATTTGCATTTTCCTTGGATTTGTGCATTGTGAGAAAAATCATATAATAGGAATTAATGAAAGGATAATGGTAAAAAAATAAAACGGTAAAAGTAAAATCTTTAAAAATTTATATTAAAAATCTTCAGAACTTAGGTAAATTATTTCAGCTGATAAATAAATTTTAGAACAAATAATGATGAATGACAAATAAAAAGACATCTCTTTTGACTAGAAATAGTGCATAATCAGAATTAATATAAAATATTAAAAACTTATCTAGAGCTGTGAAAATTAACATAGAGTCCTTAATACAGTAGTTACCCTTGGTAAAAGTTTCAGAAATTTATAATATCATTTAGGGCATTTTAAAATTCAAAAACAGAAACTCTAAAAATCTAAAAATTGGAATGTCACAATTCTTATAAAAAATACATAATATTTTAACTTGAAATTTTTATGGGAACATCCTTAACCTAAATTAAACTCTAAAAAAATTTCAAAAATAAATCATATAATTTTCACCCTTAAATAAAATAAAATCTGAAAAGGAATTTCTGGGCAGTGACTAATGTCAAAATTTCTATAATTTCTCTATAGAATATTTTGACTTAATATTTATAATGGAGGATAAACACTACAAGAAGACCCTAGTCAAAAAGTTCTAGAAAGTTTGGCGATGAATTGATGGGTGAATTAATGCAAGTACTAGATATCTGAAAGTAACTAATCTCCTCATGTCATCTCGTGTTCTGACTTTGTGTGTTGCAGTATCATTGGATTTCTTGTCAGATTGGATCGGATCGCATCTAGTCAATGTTGTGGTTGAAATGTGGTCTTCTAATTTTTTGTGGCTAAGTTATATATCTCAGTCACAATGTTTTGCAATGTGTAGTCCTTGCCATCCTAGTGAATATTGTTATACTGGAGTATGGTGGTTTCCTCCTGAGAATAGATAATAGGCCGTATTCTGTTGCATCTGTTCTGCATTTCTTGCATGATTTCTAGACTAGTGGATGAAATGGTTTCTTCCTGGTCAAGAATTAATCTGGATGCCCTTTTTTTCTTCTTGGTGGTGTCACATGAGATGCAAGGTGCTTTGCAGCTTTTGTTCTTGTTTCGCTTGATTAGGGGAAACTAGGGGTTACAGTGATACAGATGTGAATTGTGCTTGCCTTTTCCTTCGCTCTTGTGATGAATGGGACACAAATTACCTTGAATTCTTTTTGTAGCTGCAATAAGATAAAAGTCATTGTCTTCGAATGTTAGCAATTTTCAGTTTCACTTAAGAAATTGGAAGCCAACCTTTTGAGAATCAAACATTGTAGTGGTTTATCCATCGCACTGCTTCTGCCCTAAGTTTCATTACATTTCACTTAGAAGTCCTTTTACTGTGCACTAAATTTGTGACAGTAGTATGTTGTGTCCATAGTCAGATGTGCGTGTGTGTGTAATGGGATTATCTCCTGAAGTTGAGGAAACTGCCTTTGGAGCAACCAACAAACTCATATGAAATGTCAAAACTTCTTACATTGGCCAACAAAGAACTAATATAACCTACTATCTCCTAGTGAAACAATCCACCTGCCTCCTATGTCAAGCTGCATCTCAATTAGATGGTGAATGATGCTAATTTGTTATAACATGTGTGTGCTATTTTTTTGTATATCCTCACAGTAATTGCAAATGCATCATTCATGTGGTATTAGGAGTATGAAATCTACCTTCAATGCATAATTATGACAATGTAGGGAACCATGCACATAACTTTCAACCATTGTTATCAAGTCGCACGATTACTCGCGACTAATCAACAATTAGTCGCTAAGTCGGCCTAGTAGCACGACTAGAGGACATCGACTTGATTAGTTGCCTAATCGAGTGACTAAGAATCCAAGTTGACGACTAATCGCAATTAGTCGAGCGACTTAGTTTGTCGACTTGGCTTTAGGGAGAAGAGGTGAAAGGGAAGGGGAGAGGGTGGAGGGGGCAACCTGGGAAGGGAAGGGGGAGGAGGAATGTAGTAGTAGGCAACAGCAGCAACAAGCAGTACTGGTGGTAGAAGGCAGGTAGTAGCTACTAGAGGACGCCTCACAACCTCCCGGAGGGAAGGCCCTTTGCTTCGCAGGGTTAAAGGAGAAGGCACAAACGCCTCACAGGCTAGGAGCTTCCCCCCTAAGTCTCTAAAGAGGGTGAGTGGCACAAGATGTCATGGGAGATCACTTCGTACCCCACTGGCCCTCTCGAGGGGCTACACGATGTGGGGTGTTATGAGAGATCCCGTCATACCCTATGGGCTCTCCAGAGAGGGTGTGTGGAGCGGTGCTCTATCCTCCAGGGTGCTTTTGCCTCGTTCACGACCATTAGGCGGGAGGTTCTACTCCCGGTCCGTCAGGGCGCCCTCGCCGTAAGCACCTATTGAGACATGGAGGCCCCCTCACATCGCTTGGCATTGACTGACGAGTGGGGCCACTAAGTCCCAGGGCCCTACAAGGTCAATCCCTAAAGGAGGGCTCAAGCCTCGGGACCCCACGTGGGACCCCGAGGTTAGAGGCTTACCCTTTGGAAACAATGACGTGGGATCCACCACCACCTCTCCAGTATGACAAGGTTGGCCACGTTTAAGCCACCCATTTAGGGGTAGGATAGTATTTATGCAACAAATTGAGCACTTATAAATGCTCACCGTAATGCCTACTTGTAAGTTGAACTCTCATTAAAGACAAGAGATAGATAACTGGTGTGCTCTCAGGGAACCTGGATAAGGAGGTATCTCTCTACTCTCCGCCCGAGGGGCACACCGACAGGAGTAGGACGTATATCTTAGCGCTCGAACCTATATAAACCCTCATGTCAACTCTCTCTCATGGACAGCGGCTCGTGAAACGGCCATCATCCGCCCTCTCTCACGTCTTGTTTCCTAACATATAACACTACCAGCATGTAATAGTGGACTAGTCGCGACTAATCAGCAAGTCGGTAACATAGCGACTTGACTCGACTTTACAACTTAATAACTATGCTTTCAATGTCTACTAACTAACCTATGGGGATAAGATTCCAGCCTTGTTGCTGCGTTATGCGTCTTTCAAATGAGGTATTCAGCGTGCAGCTTGTATCATTTGGACTCTGACCAAGCCTCCCCGATAATTGACATGTGAACATTTGGATTTGCATTTTGTTTCAGATACCGTGAAGCTCTGCTCATTGGATTAGATGATATTTGATGGTCCTTTCAGACAAAGTAGTTTATATATCACCTCATATTGTGAACAGATGCAGTTAGATCGAATTTCAGTAGTGCCCCCTCTTAACCAATTCGTGTTTTATAAGACTGATGCTCGTGGTGCATTATTTTATAGAATATGTTCAGCTCTTCCTAGATGATTGATGATTGCCTTTATTTCTGGATGTTCTTTTTCAGTAAGTAAATTCACATCTTGTGTTCAAGCTGCTCTATGTCTACATGAATGCTATTGGGTTAATGCACCGAAAGTTGGATATTTTTTTTATTTCTGATAGGATGCGTGTCTGAATGATTTGATAGGGTCCATGGAAATTACATTGTGCAGTTCTCTATTTTCCTATCTCAGTTGACTTCGATAAGGATGACTGTTTTTATCTAAGCTTGTGATTCACTGTTTCTGCAGATGTTCCATTTGCTGCCAGATGGAGGGAGCTATTTTGTGCAGAACGATATGTTCCGCCTGAATTATGGTTAAGGAAAGTCGAAAACAATGCAACAAAGAACTGGTTCAAGGTTTGGTGTTGAAACGATGATTACTGAATGATACTGCGACTCTTTATTTGTTCTTTAGCTCATGCAATTTATGGCAAGAAATTGCTAGACTTTTTATGCATCTGCTGGATTTGTTCTTCTGCGTCTCGATCATGTTCTGCGATTACTTGGGCAGCACTGTTTTCTGCGGAACATGAATGAAGACAGTCTGGTAATTTTATTTATGTTTGCGATCCCTGGCCGTGTTTTTTTCCCTAACCTGTATTGCTCAGTGATTCATATTGGCGCAAAAGCCCTCAGAGGTTACATGCTTTGGTAAGCTCAGGTGCATTTTGGTTGGTTAGATTTACCTTCGTCGGTTCCTGGAATTTCTTTTCTCACGTCAGTCAAGTTCCTGGGAAGCTGGCATCTAGTTCAAAACCTTAGTTCGGAAAAGTTTGTAGGATACAGGATACGGCAGAAATCTGGTCCATCCTATTGTTGAAGGGAACCAGTTATCACTGTTTTGTCGGAAACACATTAATACGATTTTGCATTTCGGAATTGCTCTCTGGAGAGCGTTCTACTGGACGCAAACCGGTGATCCACTTGAGACTTGAGAGGTGCATCTATGCTCTCACAAAAAATGATAATATACATCGTCTACTTTTGCAACCACGGCCACTCCACTACTGATAAATTTTGCCTCAAAATCTGCGCAATCTAGTCTTTTGGAGAGCGCGGAAGCAGCTGTTAACACGTTCACCGTAGATTCGATGAGGTAATATACTGATAATATACATGCTTTGGTAAGCAGATGCGAGTGGGAGTTAGGTATTGGGGTTTGGCGGCAGTGACAATCGAGTGGTGCGCAAGTGGGGCAGCGCTGGCACTAGTGACAGTGGCTGCGGTTGCAGTGGTGGTCGCTGGGTTGGGGCAAGGTCTGCAGCGCCTGGCAGCGGGGATTCAGGGTCTGTTTAGTGAAGTTTTAGGTTTTAGATTCATATGAGATTTGAAATTTATAGGCTAAAATAAAATAAAGTAAGTTTATTTTTTGGTCTAAAATGTAAATAAAATGATCCATCTAAATATTCTTAATGTATTCACAGCTTCAGCTCCACAGATCTGGTAGAATTAGGAATACCCAGCTTCACCAGATCCAATATTTAATGTATTCACAGCTCCAGCTCCACAGATCTGGTAGAATTAGGAATACCCAGGTTCACCAGATCCGTGGATCTAGTGGACCTGGAGCTCTACCAAATACACCATTAAATTTCGCGGATAAAATCTCACTGTTGATAGAAATTCAAGATATCATCGACATCTTAGAATTTTATGTAAATTTTAGGTGAAATTCAAGTCCAGCTTTATTTCTACCAGAAAAACAAAATTTCAACCCAAATTCCCGAAATCTTGACAAGATTTGCCGAGATTTCGGTGCATTTGCACCTAATGAAAAATGGCTCGAACGACGTCAAAATTTTTAAAATTTTTTGTGAAGGTTTCTGATATATCAACGATGTTTCCATAAAAAATTTAGATGATTATCAAATCTGATAAATTTTGAAAAATTTAAACATCGCTACCGTGTTGATCAAAACGTTGACCGACAAGATTGAATCAAATGAAAAATGGAACAAACCATGTTAGAAAATTTTGAAATTTTTTGTGCTTGGTTATGATGAATCACTAATGTTCTCATAAAATTTTCAAATGATGATTAAGCTTCATGAAATTTTGAAAATTTAGAAAGTACTGATGTCCTGATAAAAGCCTTACCAACAAATTTCAATCAAATGAAAAATAGTTCAAAGCACATTAGAAAATTTTAAAAAAATTTGTAGAAGGTCCTTATGTATCATTAATATTTCTATAAAATTTTCATATGATAATCAAGCTTCAAGAAGTTCTAAAAATTTTGAAAGTATTACTTCCTAATAAAAGTGTGATGATCAATATATGGATTTGCTTTAGCAATAAAAAATAGTTTAATTTTTTTTGAAAATTTTACAAAAGGGTTTTAAGGAAATTTTTAAGATCTCATAAAAATTTTGAACCATTACCATAAAATTCTTACAAGGGCACTGTACCATTTATATTCTTTTTGTTTTTTATTTTGAAATATTACAAATAAACCTCAATACTTACATAGATTTGATTGAGCAAACAAAAAGGTTAAAAATTTTAGAGAATGGTACTAAGGCAATTCTTAAGCTCTCATAAAAATTTTCGATAATGATCACACTCGAGAAAATTTATAAAATTCTGATAATTTTATTGTCTCAATTATATTCATTTTGTTTTTGATTTTTTCAAGATGACAAATAAAGTTTGATTGTTTTGAAAATTTTTCTACATGATCCTACACTACTATTTAAAATTTTCATATCATGATGAATCTTGTAAAATGTTATAAAAATATAATAGTGTTTCTGCCAAAATTTTAAAACATCTAAAAAATTTGGTTTTTCAACCAATTTTCATAGAAGATGACTTTAAAGGGTTATTGGACCAAATCCGATCAAATCCAACCATAAAAAGTAAAAAACCAGCAAAAAAACCATCGAGATTTTGGTGAATCCAAAATTTCTGAGATTATTATAACAATTTTTAAAAAATTAAATTTTTTTTACCCACTGGGATTTTGGATCCCGTCTCCGGTTGGAATCCGAAATCTTGACTGAGATTACCGAGACTTTTACAATTTTTTAAACCTTGGCTAAAAGCGAGGAGGAATCGTTAAAGCGGTGCTCACCAGTTATGCTACCACCCAATGTTAGGGTCTTTTTTGTATAATGACAAATCTATGTTACTAAATCTTATCAAAATTTAGCATTATCAAAATTTAGTCATCAAATTAACAACCAATGTTTTTGTTAAGATTTGAAAAAAACTAAAGAAACAACAAAGAACAGAATCTTGCTAAACTTTAATAGCAAATCAAATACTTAGAAACTGTTGAAAGCAAATCAAATAGGTCCTCGCACTTCGGTACAGTGGGCTCCGCCAACTTTCTTGCTTGATTTCTAAGGACGCTTTCTAGCAGAGGCGGGTCGACAAGTCTGCTTGTCACGGACGCGTGGCTCATCGCGACCGAGGAGGTTTCTCGAACCATTCCTCAATAAAATGATGCATGTTTCAGTGTGCCCTCATCTGTTTCTAAAAAAATAAGTAAAAGTAATCTGATGTGTGTCCGGACGTCCGAAATTTTCAGATACTACATTTTTTTTATATACGTGCAACATTTTTTGTCAACGCGTGCAACATTTTTCTTCGATAAATAGTGAAATTCGTTACAGTAAACGGATGTTGCAAGCGTTCAAACAAAATGTTGCACGCGTAGAAAAAAATATTACGTGCGTAGAAAAAAATATTACAAGAGACGTTCGATGAGATGAACAGTAATCGAACATCCGAGGTTAGTATCTCCCTAAAAGTAAACTCACATTGCATAGCACATTAAACTAGCACCCCCAGCCTGACACGTTACCACACGAGGCAGGACAGTTGTGACCTTGAAACCAGCGAGAAGGCACACATGCAAACTGGTTTGATACAAGACGATACTATTTTTCTTTTAAAGGTACAAGACGATACTTGAGAGACAATTAGTATTTAGCAAATTAAACTAGTTGACGGCTTGCAAAGCATGAACCCCTGCTAATTATTAAATCTGTTCGCCAAAGCTTCTTGCTGGTTTGGAGCTGCAAACTGCAGCTACCCCTCCTCATTCCAGGTTCTCACTGCTTTTCTCACTCTCGGGACTCCACCAGTTCTTCCTTTTCTTGGGAGGACTTGTCTTTTTGTCATGAACAGAGAACCGCAACAAAGATCAGGTAAGCACACGTTTAAAGACTAATGGTCAGAGAAACCTATGAGCATATGATTTTTCCATATTAATTTCTTATTAAATATTTCCTCTAATAGTTCAGATTATGCCACATTCACCTCCACCCGATCGAAAATAAATTGTTGAGATTGTAACTCCACCATGTGGAGTTAACTTTTAACTCGAGGGATCTGCACCCTCTCTAAACCTATCAATTCTTGAACTTTGGATTGATTTTAAACTAACCTCGGTTTGGGGGAGCCCAGCCACCTTCATCATCAGTTTGTTCTGTAAACACAAAATTAAGATGTTCTCAAACTTCTTGTATGTACCACGAACATTGAAATGAAATGCAGGTCCACGTCATATACTAGAATGTTATGGAGATCAACAAATTAAATCCGGTATGACCTTAATAACTGCCAAAGCGTCAGTCACTCTTTCCTCTAAACGTCTTAGCTCAGCCATGTTCATTTCATTGACATTTGATTCCTGGGCCCTGAAATTTACTTGGACAATTAGACAGTAACGAAACATATAATCTTCGACGAGAACCAATGGTTGTATTACTCAGGTTATGTGTTTCATTACCATTGAGCAATGTGATATAACTCGGATACTGAGTCTGGAGCTGACTGCTCATTTTGATCAAGCTGTAGAAAGAAGATCGGAAGAACCAGCCAAAGAAGATATAGATGATTAGCATATTCTGTGAGAGCTCAAAGAAAGGGTGCAGCTTTCTTTAGCAAGAACAGAAAATGAAGATTATATATATTCCTAATGCGATTGAACCGTGTGATAAAAGCAGACCAATACATGGTGGTTTTCTTTTTCAGAACATATGATCATGGATATGGCTAGAAGATTCGGCCATGCATTAGGACGGTTCATAGATAAGCTGGAACTATTATTATATCCAAGCACAAGGTGTCAGATTCCTCAAGTACAAGATCTAGCTACACTACTACAAAACAGCATATAGGTGATACCTTATTTGTGGTTGTTTTTTTAAAACAGTCACAAATACAATTATCAATAGCGGTTTTAAAATTCAAAATGGCGAGAAGACTATTTGTAGCGATTTTTATTTGGAACCGTCACAAATAATGGATTATTTGTGGCGATTTTTGTTTGGAACCGTCACAAATACTTTTAGGACTATTTGTGGCGGTTTTTCTTTAGAACCGCCACTGATAATTTGTGGTGGTTTTAACCAAAAATCGCCACTAATAATATTAGTATTTGTAGCGGTTTACCGTCACAAATAATGTTCCCTATAAATACCATTGTAATCTCTCCATATGGTCATCTTCCTCCCCGAGAACAAACCTAACTTTCTAGATTTCAAATTTCGTTTGGCAAAGATTCTTGTGCTTCTACTTCCTGTAGTTGTTCCAAGGTGTGTAATTTGTTCTTCTCTCTTCATTTGTAGTGATGTAGTTGCAATTTAATGTTCAGACCTAGTTTAATATTTAGATTTAGTTTTTTTTTAATTTACCTAGCATTTTGTAGATGATGAATTTATTACCTTGCTCCATTAAATTAAGTTGTCTACCTTTTTTAGATGATGAATTATGATCAAGCATATATCAAATTTATTTAATTAAGATTATTGGATAATAATAAAAATTAAATTTTAGTTAATATGGTAGATGGGTGATCTTGAAGTTTCTTTGCATTTTGAGAAGATGAATTTATTATCTAGCTCTTTCAGAGGATAAATTTAATTTTGGTTAGATATGAGCATGTATAAAAATTAAATAATTAAGATTTATTTTTTAATTACCATTAATTTTTACCATTAGTGCGTGCATATACATCTTGCTCCATTAGTGGCTATTGTTAGCTAATTTTTATCAAGCATATATCAAATTTATTTAATTAAGATTATTGGATATTAATAAATATTAAATTTTAGCTAATATGGTAGATGGGTGATCATGAAGTTGTCTTACATCTTGAGATGATGAATTTATTATCTAGCTCTTTCGGAGGATAAATTTAATTTTGGCTAGGTATGAGCATATATAAAAATTAAGTAACTAAGATTTATTTTTAATTATCATTAATTTTGACCATTAGTGTGTGCATATACATCTTGCTCCGTTAGTGGCTATTATTAGCTAATTTTTATCAAGCATATATTAAATTTATTTAATTAAGATTATTGGATATTAATAAATTTTAAATTTTGTTAATATGGTAGGTTCATGATCATGAGGGGAGTGGTTACTTCCTGATAGAATTCGATAACTTACACCACTTGTACTATCACGACGTCCTTGATATATGTTTTTTGAGATGCTGGTTACTGTAAGTGTAATATATAAATCATGGTCTACATTCATTTAATACCGATAAATGTTATATCTAACTTTTTCTTTATCTAGATACGAGATGATCGAACTAAGAAGAACCAAGGGGCCAGTGGGATTCCTTGACCCGAGAACGGTCTGCCAGGCTGAAATCACAAGAGCACTAAAGGAGGTCAAGGAATACGTATATAACACTTTAATCAAACTACAAGACAAGAAGTTTATACTTTTACCATATAATTTTAAGTAAGTTTCTCACTAGCTAGTTAAATTACTCGTTGATTTCATTCTTTACTCTGATGTTAGGACTAATGACTATAGCATCATACATGTGTATGTAGATTCCACTAGATTCTCGTAGTAATTACTCTAGAAAAGTGTAAGATGTTGAATATGGACCCACTGGATAAAGATAAAAAAGACCATGAAGAGCTGATAAGTCTAATGAATGAGGTGTTTAAAAGATATTGTAAAAAGAACTCGAGATACCGCTCATTCTACTTATACTTTCTAAGATTTATTTTTCCTGCTTATAACGCCTCAAGTTGTCTATGAGAGGTCCATATCAAAATCAAGCCATATGTGACAGCCCTACTTCATCATGAAGGAAGTCATCAACAAAAAGGCGAGTTTTATGACAAAGACAACAACGATCTAGTCATCTATACTCATGTTACACATCATGCGTCTCCAACCAACACCGAATGCTTGTAGGTTTGTAGTTTAGAAAACTAGTTTAGGCTTTTATTATTTAAATTTTGTTTCATTACAAAGTGTAAATTGATGTTTCATTCTAACTAATCTTATGCTACTTTGTATATACATCTGTTACAATATGAAGATATATCTGTTCTTTGTGTATGATGTTTTAGAGAGCATGGATAGTGTTGTCTGAGGCTAGCCCGAAATACCGGTTTTTTATTTTGTGGTATAGAATTATCAATGGCGGTTTTGGCTAAAACCGTCACTGATATTCCAGTATGAGTGGTGGTTTTTGGAACAGATAATAGGGTATCTTGGCGGTTTATGGATAGAACCGTCACAGATAATATAGGTATCTATGGCGGTTTTTGACTAGAACTGCCACAGATAATATTATTTGTGGCGGTTCGAAAACTGCCACTGATAATCTTCGATTATTAGTGGCACTATATATGTGGCGGTTCAAAAACTGCCACTGATGATAGTTATAAACCGCTACAGATGACTTTTTTCAAGGTAGTGTAGATTCAAAACGGGAAGCTTATTTGGAAAGCATCATTGCAACTAGCAAGGGAAACATGCATGAGGGCGCAAGGAAGAAGGCGTCTGAGAAGCAGTTATTGTCCCAGAAGGGGAATTAAGTTCTCTACAAAAGAATTGTGTGGCAATTTAGCGTTTAGGAGCGAACATTTTTTTGACGTTGCGATGGAACACCCAAGGGGACAAGGTGATAAAAAATGAAAAACACAACTTAGTAATATACAACATATGTGTATATTGTGTTAAATCTAGATTTTGAGAAAATATATCCTTATTTTTCTTAAGTACGTATTTACTGAAGGAGGTGATGACAAGTAATCTCACTTCTCACACATGACCTGCAGGATTTTGTTGGACAATATGGTTGGTAGCAAGGTGGCTATATTAATATTGCGGTACAAATTGGGTTAATAAGATACTTTTGAAAAACAACTGAAGATCTATCTAGCCTTTTATAGAGAAATATTAGACTTGAGACCAACTTACCATTGCCCTCTATTTAGTTAGAAACTTAACTTCAAATTTGTTGGGTTTTTGTGTAAATATAAGGAGAGCAAAATTGTTGTCAGGGGCGGAGCCAGGCCTCGGGCCACACCTGGGCCTGGGCCCGAGGCCTGGCCCAAAAATCATGCATATTGTTTCATGGTTGACCAATCAAATTGCAAAACAATACGAATAACTAGCAGTTGCCAAAAGAAACATGCATCACGTCACATGGGCCGGCCCGAGGCCTGGGAAGATTCTGACTCCGCCCCTGATTGTTGTTATTTGACCCCTCTATATATATTACGTAATCCACCATACATACTATTTAGTTGAGAGATATAAAAAACAATCACACTATTAGGTGAACCATGTAACATTTTTTTGGGTTAATTTGGGCACCAAATCATCATAAAAAATTATGAAACGAATATTCTACATTTACTTCTCAATCTACTTTACCCTATATATAAAAGTTCAAGTTCAAACTCATTCTATAATGTTAAGAGTACCAAAAATGATAAATTGTGAAAAATGGTAAACCATAATGAAAAAGAAAAAGAAAATGACAAATGTTCCTATTAATATAAAACTTACATTTTCTGTTTCTTTTAACACATTTTGAGCTTGAAGTTGTTTTGAGAGGTAAAACTTATACACTACACCATCATTTTTTAAAGTTAAAAAAACATGTTGAGTTGGTGGCCGAATCAAAAGTGGTTGCATGATTGCACCTAGTGGTGCGATTGGATGACAAAGACGACCTCTGACATGGTAACTTCTTGGGGAAATTTTCTTAGTAACACTACAAAGATGTATAAATTAGAAAATAACATCAATGTGAGGATGACAAGTGTGGCATGGAACATATCATTGACACGCCAATGTTATTTTTCAACTCGTGTGATCTTTGTAGTGTTACTGAGCAAATTATCTCTAACTAGTATCTGTGTTACATATGTTGTATGTCGCTTGTGCAATTAGACATCTCATCTGATGTGAATTTGTGCAAAGGCCTCCCAAACCAGCTATTCCAGATTTGACCATCTCTATGCCACTCACTACAGCATGTAAGGGCATCCGCAATAGTTAAAGATAATTGCTCTCTATAGTAAGATCCATATCATCTATATACCATGCTATAGTAAACCCTTGCAATAATGAATCTATATAGATGTCTATAGCTATTTTTAATTAATAGAGTGCTCTCTCTCTTTCTTCATTTAATTAATAGACAATCTACAGGTCTATAGATAGCAGCGCTATCTCTCTTCATTTAATTGCTTGCCACATAGGATAGATACTGATATGGACTTCTTATAGATAGCTAACTAGGCACCATTGCGGATGCCCTAAGCTGATGCTTTTTTTGTTTAAAAAGCAGAAAACACTCGAGTAAATTTTTGCACTAAATTTTAAATTGAACACAAAATTTGATGTGGCTTAAGTGTTGGTGCTCATTTAATACCATTTACACAGCTCACATGTGGACTTGTAGTTTAATTATTGTACGTATGTTGCATCAACACTAAGTTCTAATGGGATCCTCTATAATTTTACGATTCAGAAATTAAAGGCCAAAACAAGTAAACTTCTAAATTAATTTGGTAGATGCCTCAAATTTTAGAAAATATATCGCAAATACAAAAAAGAGAACAAGTACAGACATTTTTGAGATATGAAGACTACTTGAAAATTCACAATTAAATAAATAATGCAAAAATGTGCAAATAAAATAATAAAATAGAACGACGTATATAAAATGATATAATGTTTCTTTTTTATTTTTTTCATATTCTTTGGAACTTGTAAAATTATATTTTCTACATTTCACACTCATTAATTGATGAAAGTGGTAGCCATCTTCACAAGAATTAACGAGTTTTTTCAAATCTACTTTGTACGTAGTCATAAAGGAAACATGTATATCATGCGTGCCACCATTGATGTTGATCATGGTCATAAAGAAATGACATATTTGGGACAACAGTCCAGATTTATGACTCCAGTTAATGTGTTGGATTACTGATAGCGAGATCATAAAAAAAGTTGTTGGATTAATTACTGATATCGCTTTTTCGCTTATCAAATATATATGCTTGAACTGTATATTGCAATCAACCTGATCGTGTCGTGCTCCAATATTTAGATCGTTTCTTGTGTTGGGAATGTCCCGCTGTCCACCAAAACATTTCTCAATGCTGAAAGAAAGATGTCATGAAACAGGAAGTTAAACTGAAATTCAGCCGAAGGTACATATAATTAATTGTTCAAAATTAAACTGTAACTTTACACAAGGACAAGCACACTATTAAAACTATATATATACGACGTTAATCCCAAAAAAAGAAAAATAAATATAATGTTATTTTTCTACAATTATTGTGTAGAACATTAACAAAGCAGATTAAAAATCCCTTAATTTGTTTGCATTCACACATATATTTTATGCATGTATTCAGACGTACTGTATGTAATAACCGAACATTAGCCCAAAAGTATCATATGGTGCAACATGTATATTATTAGTGAATATTTTTACAAGTGCACTTAATTACAGTCTTACAATCGCATGACAGTAGCACGATTTTTAGTTACAGAAAGTGCAACCACACCCGGCCCCCTAACTACAAGCCTGGGTCTCTTCGTTAATGTTACGAATGAAGCTCAAGGCTAGGTAGTGCACACGTACAGTAGCTAGTTTGGTTGATTGTTTTGGCTACATGTGCATGTACCATTTCTCATCCGCGATATATACACTTTTCACTAATAGCATTTATATGTATGTATGAGAATTTTTAGACAGGACGCCTCCCAGCCTTTACTGAAAAAACCAATAACACGTGTCTATGAGAAATCGCCTTGACTGTGATGAAATGCGACATAAAATTAAAAATCTTCGCTAGCTACACATCATTCGGGACTGCTCCATGCACAGGCCCCGTCGTATTAGCGGCAGCCTGCACAGATCCTGGAATTCCTGCGCCAGCGGTTTCTAAACCTATATATCCGCCGAATATTGCTAGGAGCCGGAGATTTATTTTTCTAAACGCTGTAACATTTTTTCTCTATTTGTAAAATATTTTTCTTTGATAACATTAAAAATATACATGCGAAAAAAATATTACACACGTTAAAAAAATATTATACCGAACATCCATGTAGCATGTTCAAATCGGACAGTTCTTCCCATATATCTGCGCTCCGCGTACAAGAAAAGGCACAAGAGCGAAGCTACTACGTACTAGTGTGGTACTAAACAAAACAAGAAAAGTATATATAGCTACTACTAGTGTAGTACACTAGTGCTCGATCATTGGACAGCAAGCTCCAAAAAAGGAAAAAAACCACACGAGTGCACACCAGATTGGGCAAGAGAGTGGATTTGTGTGCAACACTGACCTAGAGTTGGAGGAGGCGAACTCGTAGAGGCGGCCGGCGGGGGAGAAGACGACGAGCCCGACCTCTGCGTCGCACAGCACGGACAGCTCGTAGGCCTTCTTGAAGAGCCCACTCCGGCGCTTGGAGAAGCGAACCTGCCGGCTCGTCCGGTCCTCTATCCGCCGCAGCTCCACCCGGCCGCGCTTCCTCTTCGCCTTGATCTGCTTCATCACCGCTCCTTCCCCATCCTCCCCCACCGCCGCCTGCTGCACTCTCCTCCCCACATCCTCCCCCTCCATCTCAACCAACTCTAGCTCTAGCTAGCTAGCTCTCGGAGGAGGCTCGTGGCGGCAGGATATAAAGGGGGAAACGAAACAAATCTTGGCCGGGAGGCGAGGCGGAGGCGAGGCTGGAGATTCCTAGGAAAGTTGTGGAGGGCAGCAGAAGGGGCTCCAGCTCCATGTTCATCGGATGGGTACAGACTGACGCGCGCAGCTGTGGGGCGGCCGTCTCCCTCTTCCTGTCCCCGGCCGTCCGTCGCCCCTCCCCGGCAAAATTAAACGGTTCGCGCCGGGTCGACGTGTCGTGGCAACCCCCTATGCAGAGGGCTTCCCCCCGCCAGCTACTGCTGGCTCGTTTGTCCTCTTCTCGTGGGCCACCGGCTCTCCCCCGTTCTCTCTCGTCTCCGCGGTTTCTCAATTCTGATTGGCTGCCTTTGCCATTTGTTTCTTTCATGCCCATGGGTGTGGATATGATTCTGTCGGCGTCCGCTCCCTTCGTCCTCACGATGCATAAATGCGTTGTCACAGATCAATCACCGCTCGGCTGCCCACAGCTTTACCCAACTGTTTACTAACTCTGATTTGCAAATTGTAAGGTCTTCAAAAACAAAACTTTAAATATTAATTTCTATTTTCGTATATTTATAAAATTAGTAAGATTATAATATTACAAAAATACCTTCTCCGATCATAAATAGTTTTCATTTTAAACATCAACACAACAATTTTGATCATTAATTTTTATTATAATATATTTATAAAACCTAATAAAATTATAATATTTTAAAAATACTCCCTCTGGTCATAAAGTGTTGTTTTGGACATTCATATGATCTCCCAAACACAACTTTAAATACTAATTTATATTTGTGGTATATTTATAAAATTCAACAAAATTATTGTAACGACCCTCATTTTTGGCATAAAATGCTAAAATAAGAATCTACATACATGCAGTACTAATCTCATGATCAATAACTAGTACGCATATTTACAACAATTGATATTACATCCATACTCTTTATTACATATGA
Organism: Guadua angustifolia; assembly: GCA_036346375.1. Taxonomy (NCBI): domain Eukaryota; kingdom Viridiplantae; phylum Streptophyta; class Magnoliopsida; order Poales; family Poaceae; genus Guadua; species Guadua angustifolia. Next base: position 12,884,493 of record CM070515.1, read on the forward strand.
TAATGGTAATTTATACAATTAGGTCTTACAAAACAGATTGAAATGCAGCGGAAAGAAATAAAGTCTTGTAATGTGTCCATCCAACCATCAGGTAATAGACAAGGCATAATCCCTAGAAAAGCACATCTTTAATATCCTCGAATCCAGTGTCAAAATGTAACATCCCAAAAATTTCAATAAAGTGAAAATGTATATTTTGAATTTGGATATGATTATTTCTGAGTTTTCTTAACATCATTGGTTTTTATTTGGATTTTCCTTGGATTTGTGCATTGTGAGAAAAAATCATATAAAAGGAATTAATGAATGGATATTGGTAAAAAAAGGTAAATGTAAAATCTTGAAAATTTTATATTAAAAATCTTTAGCGCTTAGGTAAATCATTTCAGCTGATAAATAAAATTTTGAAACAAAGAATGATGGAATAACAAATGAAAAGACATCTCTTTTAACTAGAAACAGTGCATAATAAGAATTAATATAAAATATTCAAAACTTATCTGGAGCTGTAAAAATTACCATAGAGTCCTTAATACAATAGTTATCCTTGGTAAAAGTTTCAGAAATTTATAATGTGCAGATGGATTTGCACGTAGTGTAGGGTGAAGTATCACCTGGGTCGGATTAAGGACTGAACAATGGGACGCTATTGATCCAAGAAATCCATACAACCACAAGTACTGGGATAGGGTAGCCTTAATGTCGACGATTCGGGACGGGGTCCCCCGCCGAGCTTACTTGTCGAATGAGGGATCAACCTAGAGCCCCTTTTTCGCAAGGGTTATACATCTGAGAGTATGCCGAACAATAGAATAGGGTATTCCGGACAAACGTGAAGCACGGGAGGTCACTTTTTATCTGGTTCGGGCCTCTCGCGGGGGAGATAATAACCCTACGTCCAGTGATTGCACTAGTATGCGAAAGTAGGTTACAATGCGCTTGCCCGGGGGGCCCCGAACGACTCTAAGGACTCCCGTGAGCAAGCGAGGTGTGTAAATATGTGTGTAGTACCGAAAAGTCCAGCCCCCAACCCATCGTAGGAGGGGGTATTTATAGGGGATTACAGGAGACAAATCATTTATTACGGGGACACGCATCGTGGAGGGCGTGGCGGTCAGATGGCGTGCCACCGCCGGTACCACGCGACGTGGATGCAGTGGCGCTGAACCAAAGCGGCGCGGACCGTGGCGGCGTGGAACCCGGCGTCGCGATCCTCGAGCATTGCGCATTTAATGCCACGTCGCCTGCCGCGGGCCCCGAGCTTAGCTTGCTCGGGGCGTGACGGGGGCGTGGTATCCCCGTGAGCCGGGCTTGTACGAAGGTCGGCTTTTGCTTGCGCCATCCGGGCAGGAGCATGATCGGTTGGCACCGGGCTTCGACGGTCGTCTTGGTACAGTATATCCAATCCCCGACACTTAAGCTATTAAGTTATATAGATTTAACTTTGCACATTGGAAAGTTGAAGTAGTACGGACTCTCCTTTCATGGTTTGCTCGACGGGGTGCCCTCATCGAGGTGTTGGGAGCCACACTTACCAATACAACGGTGTACGCCATGCTATGAGAAGTTATTTCTATGCTCTGAGTTCTTCTATCATAGTATGGGTTTAACGTCCTAGTGCTGGTGCAAAGTTAGATCTAGATAATGTAACGGTTATGTTATGATCTCTCTATAGCACATCAAAGAAAGTGTGCTAATAGCTTGCACAAAGAGTTGATCATTTCTTGTGGATAAAGCTGTACACCTTTGTAGAGTGTAAATCTAATTGAATAGCGCATACGGTCAAGAGCACTTGATGAAGTCATTCCAATGTTAGATTTTAGTATTTTCTAAAATAGGTTTTGGTTTGAACTTGTTTTAGCAACTGCCGCTTTATGTCAAAGAACCGACATTGTTGGACTTCATGATTTGGATTATTCGTTGCTCATGAAGAATTTGTGAGTATTACTTGCCCATTTTGAAAATATAAAACAACTAACTAGTGCAGATGCACCAAGAGTCTATTGACTACGGAGCAGTTAATCGATTAGATTTACACTCTGTAGAGATGTACAACTTTACCCATAAATTATGATCTTTTCTTTTTGCCATATGTTTCACGCACCTTTAGCGTAGTGGCCAGAATGTTCATGACGAAAACTTTTCCATTATTTAGGTTAACTTTGCACCATCCCAATAGCGATAAACCGATACTATGGTGGCAGAAGGTATTGATATATATGGTATGACAAATGGTTTCACATCCCACTGTCATGCTTCTCCCCATAGCCTGACGTACATAGTTGTATCGGTAAACATTTGTTCCATTATCACCTCATTGTGGACATCTCTTCGAGCAATCCATAATAGAATAGCCCGTACATCTCTAGCCTTCCAATATGCAAAATTAATCTAGATAATTTAATTAGTTTAAGGCTGTCCCATACCAGCACTTGTGGTTGTACATAAATTCTTGGATATAATGTGCACTATATGCGGTCCTTAATTCGACACGGGTGATAATCTCTCCCTATGCTACGTGCAACACCTGCATATCCGTCTATTGCCAATAATAACCCCAATCTAAACCATAATTTTATTTTGAGTTTTTAACAAAAATACCAATAACCATCACCATGTCTCAACACTTCAAAGTTTTATCTGATCAATTTAGCCAACTTGTTTATTCTCAATCTAAAGCATGGCTAACAACTTTAAATACTAATTTATATTTGTGGTATATTTATAAAATTCAACAAAATTATTGTAACGACCCTCATTTTTGGCATAAAATGCTAAAATAAGAATCTACATACATGCAAGTATTAATCTCATGATCAATAACTAGTACGATATTTACAACAATTGATATTACATCCATACTCTTTATTACATATGATAATGGTAATTTATACAATTAGGTCTTACAAAAGCAGATTGAAATGCAATGAAAGAAATAAAGTCTTGTAATGTGTCCATCTAACCATCGGTAATAGACGAGTCGTAAAATTACCATAGAGTCCTTAATACAATAGTTATCCTTGGTAAAAGTTTCGAAATTTATAATGTGCAGATGGATTTGCACGTAGTGTAGGGTGAAGTATCACCCGGGTCAGATTAAGGACTGAACAATGGGACGCTATTGATCCAAGAAATCCGTACAACCACAAGTACTGGGATAGGGTAGCCTTAAGCTATTAAGTTATATAGATTTAACTTTGCACATTGGAAAGTTGAAGTAGTACGGACTCTCCTTTCAAGGTTTGCTCGACGGGGTGCCCTCATCGAGGTGTTGGGAGCCACACTTACCAATACAACGGTGTACGCCATGCTATGAAAAGTTATTTCTATGCTCTGAGTTCTTCTATCATAGTATGGGTTTAACGTCCTAGTGCTGGTGCAAAGTTAGATCTAGATAATGTAACGGTTATGTTATGATCTCTCTATGGCACATCAAAGAAAGTGTGCTAATAGCTTGCACAAAGAGTTGATCATTTCTTGTGGATAAAGCTATACACCTTTGTAGAGTGTAAATCTAATTGAATAGCCGCGCCCACGGTCAAAAGCACTTGATGAAGTCATTCCAATGTTAGATTTTAGTATTTTCTAAAAATAGGTTTTGGTTTGAACTTGTTTTAGCAACTGTCGCTTTATGTCAAAGAACCGACATTGTTGGACTTCATGATTTGGATTATTCGTTGCTCGCGAAGGACTGTGAGTATTACTTGCCCATTTTAAAAATATAAAACAACTAACTAGTGCAGATGCACCAAGAGTCTCTTGACTACGGGAACAGTTAATCGATTAGATTTACACTCTGTAGAGATGTACAACTTTACCCATAAATTATGATCTTTTCTTTTTGCCGTATGTTTCACGCACCTTTAGCGTAGTGGCCAGAATGTTCATAACGAAAACTTTTACATTATTTAGGTTAACTTTGCACCATCCCAATGGCGATAAACCGATACTATGGTGGCAGAAGGTATTGATATATATGGTATGACAAATGGTTTCACATCCCACTGTCATGCTTCTCCCCATAGCCTGACGTACATAGTTGTATCGGTAAACATTTGTTCCATTATCACCTCATTGTGGACATCTCTTCGAGCAATCCATAATAGAATAGCCCGTACATCTCTAGCCTTCCAATATGCAAAATTAATCTAGATAATTTAATTAGTTTAAGGCTGTCCCATACCAGCACTTGTGGTTGTACAGAAATTCTTGGATATAATGTGCACTACATTCGGTCCTTAATTCGACACGGGTGATAATCTCTTCCTATGCTACGTGCAACACCTGCATATCCGTCTATTGCCAATAATCACCCCAATCTAAACCATAATTTTATTTTGAGTTTTTAACAAAAATACCAATAACCATCATCATGTCTCAACACTTCAAAGTTTTATCTGATCAATTTAGCCAATTTGTTTATTCTCAATCTAAAGCATGGCTAAGCATGATTATTAATTATCGCATATACCCAGATTGACATTATATATTATCTAACCTTAATTCTAGGATTATCAAAGTTCACATGTCAATATTGATTAAGGAAAATCCATAACATAGGGTTATAACTACCAGTACCACAATATAGCAAATTTACTAAAAATACACGCATGCATAAATAGATTTGATAAAACAAAATGAAAATCAAAACATTGGATCAATATGATCAAAGGGGTGCTTGCCTTGCTCATTGATGAAGTTGAGATCGCAATCGACGTTGTTGGCGATGGAATCAATGGTGTTAGATTCTACATGTCGTTCAATGGAAATATAACAAATAATTTCTACTACTTCTAATTACGAGTTGGTGGTGGTGGTCCGTTCTCCCTCCCCCCTCGGCATACCCACGAAACCGTCATTGTCTCGATCTTCTATACATTAGTGAACGAAGAAAGTTTTAATTTAGTTAGATATGCATGCATGCGTGATCTACGGCATATCAAATTCTTATCTCAATCAGCCGATTCTATTTTTAAATATTGCACGACCGATTTTTTTTCCATATACTGCACGCATACAGCTTCTAAGTTACCATGTGCCTTTGAGTTGCTATATGCATTCTTTCCATTTAATATTTACTTGCATGTGTAGATAAGATCATCTTTTCTTTTTATCTATTCACATATAGACTTGATTCCAGTAGGCCAGCAGCATGCACACGGCTATGCATGATGCAATTAGATAAGTTTGTTATCTCTATCTCTACTAATTCTATTTAGAAGCTGGTGGTGGTATGTCCGTTCTCCACCCTTACCTTGACACATGTGCGCACCTTCGTGGATGAGTGGGAAGCGAGCAATGGTCACCCGTTAGATTGGATTGGATCATCCCGTCGAAGGAGATAAATGAATATGCATGACTCATTTATTGCTTTCCTTTCTCCCATTGATCTGGCATTCGAATCGGCGGCGATTGCTCTTGGTGCTTTTCGGATCAGATTGATTTCTCTTGGTGCCTTCCAAAGGAAGTAGAGCTCTGATTTATAGAGTTGGGTCTCTTCTCACCTTTTTCCCTTTTGTTGTCTTCCTTATTCGATGATTTCTTAATCTGGATTCCATAGATATCTCTTCGGTTGCAGAATCTATATAACTCCATCGCTTCTTGCCTCTCTAGCGGATGTGTTGAGCTTATCCGTTGAGCGAAAGGTAATGGGTGACCTTTCTAATCTTGTCAATGCGACGCAGAGGCAGGTAGCCGGTGGTAGACTACGAGATAGGTTAGCAACACTGCTGGAGCTTTGCCGCGGTGGATGATGTCAATAGGTTGAGGGAGGCGCTCGTGGGGGAGGCGAGGAGGCGGTGGAGCTGGTTGATGGGGTGAGGCTATAGTATGGCCGGAGTAAGGCATACGAGCCACGCACGCCGCTAAGGGTGGCAATCACATACGAATGACGCCTACCTCTTTAATGCCTTTGCGCCATGGGCAACAGGTGATGCCTCTTTCAGTTGATCGATCGATCTCGAATTATGGTGTTACAAATTTACAATCCCAAATGTTGTGATGTTATTATTCAAGTTTGTGAAATTAAAGATAATTTTAAGCTCGAGTTTATAAATAGGTGCTTAGAATTTATATGCTTCGATGAATTGATTTAAACATTTAACCATTGCACATTCAGAACGAACATTATTATTCAAATAAGGATAGTGCTCTTTGCAAATAATTTTTTTATCGTAAATTGAATTTCCGTTGCATCGCACAGGTACATAGCTAGTAAATAACAAGTTTTCAATAAGAGCAAAGGAAATCGATGTAAAAACCAAATAGAAACAAACTATAGAAAACATGTGTGGTTTAGGGTTAGGCTCATGATTTTATGTGTTCGGATTCTAGTCAATCTTATATCGTTAGCGGTAATGATATAACTTCTTGTTTTATGAATTGCTTTTTTTTATTTTACAAATTCAAGAGGCTAAAATTATATACTTTCATATTTATAACTTCGAATTCAAGATGCTATTTTAATTTTTTGTAAACTTAATTAGGTCATGTTTGGCAGAGCTCTAGATCTCAGCTTTACCTCAGATCTGGAACTTGTAGGCTAAAATAAAGTAAATTAACTTTATATTTTTAGTCTAAAATGTAAACAAGATGACCCATCTAAACACTTTTAATGTGCATATAACTCCAGCTTCATAAATTTCTAGAGTTAGGAATACCCTGCTCCACCAACTCCATAAATTTTGGTGGAGCTAGAGACATGCCAAACATGACCTTAGTATGGGTACTCTGTACATCTAGGACAAGGATTGTTTTGAGTTAAATCCCACTTAATTTAAGATCTGGATACTTGAGTTTAGAGATTTAACTAAACTAATTATGCTTGCTAAGTTAACTTTTGGTTAGAGGTACTAATTAAATTAGAGTTTAATCAAACAGTCGGTTCATTGAAGCTTCTGAGAATTGAAAATTATTTCTCAATCTTTCCTTGCCCTTACCCCTATTATTAAATCTACTGACCGTGGCCTATTTATCATGGCAACAAAGAAATCTAAGGTGCCTATTTAAATTAAAAACTAAATTAAATAGGTTCTTTAAACTTATGAGCTTACTCCTCCTGCTTGAATCATCTAATTAGTCACAAATCGATTTGGTCCCACCTACCATGTAGGGAAGCTAATTGAAGCAAGGCTTGCTATTACCTCAGTTTGGAGAGGGGCCACCAGACAATGAGGACAGGGACAGGGAGCCCCAGCCTATACCGAACAGAGCAAGGCTTCAGGGGCATGGCGCCATGATTGGCTCTCTGGGTGAGCTTGGTTGATGGTCAGGGCAGCCATGGGGGAAGTAAGTGATGCCAAAAACGGAACCCCGGAAGCTTGGTGACGCCATGGGAGGTCTCGGTTGGTGCTCTAGTGACCCGAGGCGGTGGCAGTCCATGGCGATGAACAGCTGCTCGGGTTGGAGCATGGTGGCAGAGTTCCACGGTGAGGGAGTAAAAAACTTGAAGGGGTTTTTCTTGGGATTAGATGAAGAAGCTGTGTGCCAAACCAATTAGATGAAGAAGCTGTGTGCCAAACCAATTGGAAAATGGGGCTAGAAATGAGGATTATGGCTGCAGTTTGGAAATTTCGGTTGGGAGCAAAATTTGCCCAAATTGAAGCTTGGGAGGAAGAGTGGAGGGGATAGGGAAGGTGATGACCAATTTCGAGATCTCGGGGAGGCTTGCGGCTGCTTAAATAAAAGGGATTGAGGCCGTGCTCGTGTGAATGGCCGACCATGGTTGCGGCGCCGAAATTTGCACAGGAAAGAACAATGCGCAGTGCTTTGGACAGCGTATGGGTGATGGTGACGCGTTCCCTTGGCTGTATACGGCGCCTAGGTCGGTTTGTGTGAAGTTGTGTTTGATTTTTGCTTTGATTTTGACCAAAACAGGGGAAAAATGGCGTGCTGGCTGTGTTCTGGTCGTGAGGTTGAAGAAGCTTCTGGCGTGTGGGCCAGCAGGGGTAATCCTCAGGACAGCATATGGTTATCCATTTAATTCTCCATCCAATACTGTCCCAATATTTTTTATATTTTTTGTGAGCTCTCAGGATAGTTCCAGTCACACTATAAAATTTTCAGATCTAAAATTGATGCACAAAAATTGTGATAATTCTGACAAGCTGCTCTGCCCACTTCAGCCTTTTTTGTTTTTCATTTCTTTGAGGATCAAAACTTGGCTTTAAATTTTTTTATAATTTTTCTGAAGGTTTCTAGTTTCTTCTGGATACTACTGTAAAACTGTAAGATTAATATATTTTATATTTATTTTCTAATAATTCTGACAATGCAATTTCCAGATTTTATTGCTTTCTATTTCTGAATTTTAAAAGGATCTAAATATAGTTTTTAATTTTTATATTTTTACCAGAGATAATAATTGTTTTATGTCAGCATGGTAAAAATATCATCTCCAGATAAGATTTCTATATTTTTACTAAAATCTGACAAGCACATGATTTGATATCTTATATCATGATTACAATATCTTATCCTTTATTTATTACATTCAGATTATCTTAAAAATCATGATTAGGGTTATGGTGGTCTCTAGTATTTTAATATTATTTTTTCAGGTTTTTTATATATTTTTTACCTTTTTACTTTTACCATTTTACCATTTCAATATATATGACTTTTCTTTTAATGCAAAAACTCAAGGAAAACAATAATGCTAGAAAATTTCATAAAACGGAAATTTAAATTAAGTTCACATTTAAAACTTATTTTTATAGTTTGATTGTTTTGGAAGAAATAGTTTTAATATTGCAATCTTTCTTTTCTTAAGATTAAAATGCAAGAAAATGAGGAAAAAGGTATTGTTTTTAAATAAAATCCTGATTCCAATTGAAATTTTTATTCAGTTTTATTTTTAAATTTCAAAATTTTTATTTTTTCTATTTTTGAATTTTCCAAGATGTTACAAGTATAATATTATGAAATTACTTTCTAGGAAAATTTGTATATATGCATGGTTTTTATGTATCCAATTTAAATATTTTAAAAGATATTAACAATAAAATTTTCAAAAATTTGACTACACCTATTTCCAAAACAATAACTATTGTGACTGGAGGGAGTAGTTTTCAAGACTAATCTACAAGTATAATTTCCATGTATCCAATTTAAATATTTATAAAGATATCGACGGTCAAAGTTTTAAAAGTTTGATTCAATCTATGTCCAAACCGATAACTATTTGTGACTAGACAGAGTAGCATATACTCTCTCTCGGTCTAAATTTATAAGGCATACTTTTTTTCTTGGCAAATAGACCAAGTAGATATTGAAAACGACTATATTAGCTCTAATTATTATCACTAAGCATTATATTCAATGCATATATACAGAGAATATAAAAGTAAAGAAGGATATTTTTAGGAGAGAATATCTCACTAATTTTGTATTAGAATATGAAATATACCCTATATTTATGAATAAAATCATTTAAAAATACGTCTTATAAATTTGAAGAGAGGGAGTATACAATCAGACTGCTTATCTAGTTTAACCATGTTTCCCATGCTTGGTCAAAACACGCTGTATCATACCTATATTAAAGTTGGCAGGTTTGCTAAGCAAAGAGCTATGCCACGTGTTGTCCATCTGTGAAAGGTCCAAAAAAAAAGCGTGATTACGTTTAGGTCTTTCCAACCGTTTTTTATGAATTAGACTTTTCGGTTTAGTGAAATCGTGGAACCTTCGTGAAAGAACTTAAATAAATACAAAAAATACGTAATTATGTTTAGATCCTTTCAACCATTTTTTTAAAAAAGGCCTTTCGGTTTAGCAAAATTGCGGATCCTTTGTAAGAGGGTCTTGAATAAATTCCAAAAACCATAATTACGTTTATACCCTTTCAAACGTTTTGCATATTTTCTCAATTTGCTCGTGTGGGGGAGCAGCGATCGCGACGTGGCACGCCACAATCACTCATCTAGTTTACTTTATAGTCTGTCGTGCCCATGTTCTACACATTGTCTTTGCCCTCACACACTTTTTTTTTTCTAAGTCTGGTCCTGTGCAAACCAATTTGCATAATTAGCTCCATCCCAACTATAAAAGCAGCAGTAGGCAATATATGTCACTTGTTGCGCTCCCATAACGTACCACCTCATCGGTGCCATGGCAAACGAGCTACTGCATACCCCGAGCTCAGCAAAAGGTGTGCGGACTAGTAGCTTGGTAGGTCCTTGTCAAGCACCCATTCGTCGGTCAGGACACAAGTGTATTAATTAGGCAAGTGATTAAATAAAAAAGTGATTTAATTATGTGATTAAATTAAGTAAGTTTTGATGGACATCATGCCGAGCAATGGCAGCTCAGCACGCCATTTGATGTGCTGTCAAGCAACAAGAGCTCGGCTGGCCAATGGGCCCACTGTTGGTAAGCCTTAACGCTTTGTGCGTAATGCAGGTCTGACAGTAATACATATCACCTACCGTTGCTTCCATGTTCAGGGGCAAAACTAGCAAATTCGTTCGTATAGAAGCAAGGTTCACAAAATCGAAATCACGATTTCTGAATAGTTTGTGATGTTCGATTATCGCAAAAAAAATGCTAGAAACCGAAGGTTACGAAATCATTTTTGGAAAAATAAAAAGCAAAAATCGACCGTTAACGGTCGAAAATCACAATATTTGCCTCGATAATCAACCAGCCAAGTGAATTTTTTCAGCGGTTGATTTTTTGAGCGATTTTCGCTCAATACGGGTCGATAATCGTGATATTTCCTTGATAATCATGATATTTGCGTCGCATAAATTTTTTTGAATTTGACTTATGTACCAACTGGTACTAGATATTACGCCGGCTCGATATGATCGATAATCGCGATTTTTCAGCGATTTTATCGATTTTGGGAACCCCGCGTAGAAATCACTTTAGAAAAGAAAATGGTGGAAAGGTCAAAAAAGCAAAGAAAAAAAAAATACAAAGACTTCGCCGTGCCCACCCAATCATGGCGCAACGGTGAAAGATCGGTCGAGAATGCCCTTTCCAGGGTGATGCCAAAGTGTGTCAGTACTCAGTACTAGCTGGCCTGGTTGCACGCTAGCTCATGACATAAAAGGTTGAGCGACGCATGCGCGCGCACATCACCGGGCGGGTAATACCTTCTGACCAGAAAAATGCTTTGGACACAAGCAGTGTACATGTACTCTGCTACTAATTGACAACTGACTAACCGGTAATATTGAGTACTCCTTTCGAATTCAAATGCAAGTATTTTTAGCCATTTCAACGCAATATAATAAACTATTGTACAACTTCAAAATGCATTTATCTCATTTCTTCTAATAATTTTATAGCCTTTGTCAATTTACACTGAATGCACTACTATATAACACCTGTTTGGCCTACTAATTTCGGGCTAACCTTTTTGGCAAAACAAGGACAAAACGCAAAGGGAGCATGTTTTGTACGCATGCCCGCGGCCCGCCCCTGGACGGGATGGGCTTTCGCTGATTTTAGGCTGCAGGGTGTTAGAGAATTAGGGGTGGAAACGGATTAGATACGGACGGATTTTACTTATTCCGTATTTTATTCTAAATTTTTTCGGATATAGAATCGGATATGGACGGGCCGGATTCAATCTGAATCTGATTACTTGATCGCGAATACGGAATCGAATACGATCGTTAGGATACGATTAGTCTCGATCATGAATAGTTAGTCGGATAATACGTGAAAGTAAAACCATATATGTCATGCATATTATGATCGATCAACCATACACAAAACTTTACTAGAACCTTCAAGATATATAAGTGTTTCAAATTCAATAATAGGTATCTTCCCTACATAAGAATAATATGCAGCCAAGTATAATTTCAATCAACACATGAACTTATATGATGTATAATGTCTATGTTTATCGGATCATATCGGATATCTATTTCACTAATTTAAATGATATTTTTGGATATCTCTGGATATGAGTACGGATCGAATCTGAATCGAATACTCTTCCCATATCTTAACCCATATTTTTTTTCGAATAGGCGGATTCGAATCCGAATCGAATCTGGATATCATTTTTTCGGATTCGAATAGGGTTTTAAACGAATTCAGGCTCGGATCGGTCGGAAATTATCCGCTCCGTTTACACCCCTATAGAGAATGCTCATATTCGTGTGAATAAATAAGGTCTATCTCTCAACCTCTCTTTTTCCTAACACAATCAATGTCCTAAATAGTTAGCTATAACTGTGCTATAATTTTTGGATCCTAAGCGAAGTTATGGGCTAATGTGTCCTAAATAACTAGCAATAACTCCACTATTTAAGTAGTTTGTAATTAGCTTATTATAAACATATTAGTACCTTTTAAAGTACTATGTTTTTATGATTTGTTTGAACGTGATTTTATATAATATACTTAATTATTTTTAAAAAAATTAGTGCTAAAAAGAGAACAAAAGATAGCTTCAGTGATAGCTAGCGATAGCTCTTGTAACTTTCTTGGGACCTTACTGCGAAGACATGAAAATCACGATTTAAAATCTTGAACACACTTTAAAGATGGAACCATTCAAGTATAGGAAAAAAAGAAGAGTAACAAGGTCATTTTTTTTCACTTCTTAATTCGTGTGTCCAAATCTAAACGATCGAGAAGAGTAATGCTTCTACTGTGTTTTAAAAATTATGGATCTGTTTGCTTTGCTTTCAATTGTTATCGATTCTTGTCTCACCAAATTTTGATAGCGTTGACTAAAGTTAGTAAGCATTTGATTTGCTACCAATTTTTGGTAAGATTCCCTTCTCCCTAGTTCATTTTCTTACTAATTTTTGATCAAAACATTAGTATCTAATTTAGTTACCAAACTTTAATAAGATTTAGTAAGGTAAATTTATCGTCAAAACTAACAGGCCCACAGGTATATTGCGCAAATTTGGAAGCGGTCTTGTCCACGATGGAATGCCACTAGGTATTTTGCAAACGAGACTCTTGTTCCTCACCTTTTACCAAAGCATCTCACAAGAAAAAATAAAGAGAAAATCTACTATTTACCATCAAATAACTTTTTCTTCTACGATTTGCCATCGAATAAGTCTTATTCCATTCTATATCGTTGAGTTTTATTTTTTATCTTCTATATGCCGTTGCTCCACTCCATTAGACTTGTTGGTTTTTTTTCAAAATTGCCCAAAATATCCTGTCGTCTCTGTTACCATTACCGGAATTGCCCAAACAAAGTGTTTTCATGTGACAACTAAAGGCAAAATGGTCTTTTAGCATGGCCTAACGAAGGGGTTGTGACGGACCGGTAACAGCAATGGTATATAGCAGACAAAATTTGAAATATAATGATATATGATATGCTATGATTTATTCAATGATAAATTATAGAAGAGGGAGTCATTCCATGACAAATAGTTGATTTTCAAAAAAAATCACTGATCCTCATCGTAAGATACCCAGTGTAAAGCCATGCTTCTGCCAGTTAGATCTAAAGTGCAGCTAGTTGCTATATTTAGAATGGAGACCAACAGATATATACCAGTAAGTAGTCCAGTACCATAGCTGTATTGCAGTCAGTCGTGCGCAAGCAAAGAAACGATTTAGGCCCCGTTGGGGTGAACCTGATGCAGTTGTCCACACACGGTCCCACCCGATTGATTGATTTCGATGGGCACAGTCCTGTAGGAGGCAGCTTTGCGTACTATAGAATCCATTGCTAGGTGCCACTGCTCGACCAGATAAGGTTGGAGTTGCAGGCTGCAGCAGGGCTCGCTTTGGTCCCCCCACCCCATGTGCCCAACCACGTGCGATAAATACCCCTATGATTACTCTCCTCTCCTGCACCCAGAAGCCCCGCTATGCAGCTTTTAAGTCAATTTCAGCTTTCAGTAAGATTTCATTCGTTTTTCTTATGCATAGCTTTTATTTTAAAGAATATATTATTTATCGAACGAGAGAATTCTATATAGTTTTTTCCACGATTAGAAGCTATCCTCTACGTACAATCAGAATCTGGCTGAAACCTGCTTCTTACTTATTCTCGCTGACCCGGTCTGAAATCTATAAGTCACAGTCAACCCAGCTCAATTCTCTGACAAAGAGAATCGGTTTCTCCTGTAATCTAGAATCTATAATCCAGGAGATAAAACGAGCTAGGCTTTTAAACATTTTAACTTTTAAACGGTTTTTGTATAAGGTAGAAGCTATATATAACTAGAAAAAACCAAAAGTTGAAAGTTATATTAGATTTGCTTTTGCAACTTATTGAAAATTAGTTAGATGATGTCTTATAGAAAAACTACAAGATTTTTTAGCTTAAAAAAAACTATGGCACCTCCAAAACTCCCCCCCTCCATGGCAGATGGGATCGAGCGAAGGAAAGAAACACTTTTGCAGGATTTGGATCTTATCGAAAGGAGTATGAAAGAACCTTATCAAGTTGCATACGTGAGTTACAAGGGAATATTAGCTGCCTACAAGCTTACAGACTCACGCCGCTTAAGCGCGTGAGGGTGATTTTACATAATTTTTTCAAAAGAATATGGTCTGAGTCTGGACATAATTCTCTTAAACCGTGAGATATTTTTTTAAAAGGTTTCGAGAAGAGCTTGATTGAAACTATGGAACCATGAGTTTTGGAAAAAAGCAGTCAAGAGAGGACCTAATAGTATTTCTAGAATATTTTTAAGGAGGCCTTTTTTGAAAGAGTCGGTGGGTGTGTGTAATTGTTTACCTATAAATGTCAAACATATGAGAAGATAAATAAGAGTAAAAAGGCCTACATTTTAAAACAAAACTAAAAATGCATGCCCTACATTTTAAAACAGAGGTCTGCCTCGATAATCAACCGACCAAGTGAATTTTTTCAGCGGTTGATTTTTGAGCGATTTTCGCTCAATACGGGTCGATAATCGTGATATTTGCGTCGCATAAATTTTTTTGAATTTGACTTATGTACCGACTGGTACTAGATATTACGCCGGCTCGATATGATCGATAATCGCAATTTTTCAGCGATTTTATCGATTTTGGGAACCCCGCGTAGAAGTCACTTTAGAAAAGAAAATGGTGGAAAGGTCAAAAAGCAAAAAAAAAAAAAATACAAAGACTTCGCCGTGCCCACCCAATCATGGCGCAACGGTGAAAGATCGGTCGAGAATGCCCTTTCCAGGGTGATGCCAAAGTGTGTCAGTACTAGCTGGCCTGGTTGCACGCTAGCTCATGACATAAAAGGTTGAGCGACGCATGCGCGCGCACATCACCGGGCGGGTAAATACCTTCTGACCAGAAAAATGCTTTGGACACAAGCAGTGTACATGTACTCTGCTACTAAGGGGTGTTTGGAGATATTCATTTCACCAAAATCGTGGAGTTGGTGGAAGAGTATTTAAACTCAGAAATTTATGGAATTTGAAATTGAAAGTACATTAAGAGTGTTTAGGTAGATCATCTTATTTACATTTTAGACTAAAAATATAAACTTAATTCACTTTATTTTAGCCTATAAGTTTCAGCTTTGAGCTGGAGTTGGGATCTGGAGCTCTCCCAAACAGGGCCTAATTGACAACTGACTAACCGGTAATATTGAGTACTCCTTTCGAATTCAAATGCAAGTATTTTTAGCCATTTCAACGCAATATAAACTATTGTACAACTTCAAAATGCATTTATCTCATTTCTTCTAATAATTTTATAGCCTTTGTCAATTTACACTGAATGCACTACTATATAATACCTGTTTGGCCTACTAATTTCGGGCTAACCTTTTTGGCAAAACAAGGACAAAACGCAAAGGGAGCATGTTTTGTACGCATGCCCGCGGCCCGCCCCTGGACGGGATGGGCTTTCGCTGATTTTAGGCTGCAGGGTGTTAGAGAATTAGGGGTGCAAACGGATTAGATACAGACGGATTTCACTTATTCCGTATCTTATTTCAAATTTTTTTTCGGATATAGAATCGGATATGGACAGTGCCGGATTCGAATACGAATACGGATTACTTGATCAGCGAATCTGGGCGAATCTGGATCGTTAGGATCACGATTAGTCTCGGTCATGAATAGTTAGTCGGATAATGCGTGAAAGTAAAAACCATATATGTCATGCATATTATGATCGATCAACCATACACAAAACTTTACTAGAACCTTCAAGATATATAAGTGTTTCAAATTCAATAATAGGTGTCTTCTCTACATAAGAATAATATGCAGCCAAGTATAATTTTAATCAACATATGAACTTATATGATGTATAATGTTTATGTTTATGTTTATTGGATACGAATCGAATATTTCTCTTCCCATATCTTAACCCATATTTTTTTCGAATAGGCGGATTCGAATCCGGATATCATTTTTTCGGATTCGAATAGGGTTTTAAACGAATTCGGTCTTGGATCGGTCGGAAATTATCCGCTCCGTTTACACCCCTATAGAGAATGCTCGTATTCGTGTGAATAAATAAGGTCTATCTCTCAACCTCTCTTTTTCCTAACACAATCAATGTCCTAAATAGTTAGCTATAACTGTGCTATAATTTTTTTGGATCCTAAGCGCGAAGCTATGGGCTAATGTGTCCTAAATAATTAGCAATAACTCCACTATTTAAGTAGTTTGTAATTAGCTTATTATAAACATATTAGTATCTTTTAAAGTACCATGTTTTTATGATTTGTTTGAACGTGATTTTATATAATATACTTAATTATTTTTTAAAAAATTAGTGCTAAAAAGAGAACAAAAGATAGCTTCAATGATAGCTAGCGATAGCTCTCGATAGCTCTTGTAACTTTCTTGGGACCTTACTGTGAAGACAAGAAAATCACGATTTAAAATCTTGAACACACTTTAAAGATGGAACCATTCAAGTATAGGAAAAAAAGAAGAGTAACAAGGTCATTTTTTTCACTTCTTAATTCGTGTGTCCAAATCTAAACGATCGAGAAGAGCAATGCTTCTACTGTGTTCTAAAAATTATGGATTGGTTTGCTTTCAATTGTTATCGATTCTTGTCTCACTAAATTTTGATAGCGTTGACTAAAGTTGACAAGCATTTGATTTGCTACCAATTTTTGGTAAGATTCCCTTCTCCCTAGTTCATTTTCTTACCAATTTTTGATCAAAACATTAGTATCTAATTTAGTTACCAAACTTTAATAAGATTTAGTAAGGTAAATTTGTCGTCAAAACTAACAGGCCCACAGGTATATTGCGCAAATTTGGAAGCGGTCTTGTCCACGATGGAATGCCACTAGGTATTTTGCAAACGAGACTCTTGTTCCTCACCTTTTACCAAAGCACCTCACAAGAAAAAATAAAGAGAAAATCTACTATTTACCATCAAATAACTTTTTCTTCTAGATTTGCCATCGAATAAGTCTTATTCCATTCTATATCGTTGAGTTTTATTTTTTATCTACTATATGCCGTTGCTCCACTCCATTAGACTTGTTGGTTTTTTTCTAAATTGCCCAAAATATCCTGTCATCTCTGTTACCATTACCGGAATTGCTCAAACAAAGTGTTTTCATGTGACAACTAAAGGCAAAATGGTCTTTTAGTATGGCCTAACGAAGGGGTTGTGACAGACCGATAACATATTGCTATATAGCAGACAAAGTTTGAAATCTAATGATATTGCTATGATTTATTCAATGACAAATTATAGAAGAGGGAGTCATTCCATGACAAATAGTTGATTACTTGATTTTCAAAAAAAATCACTGATCCTCATCGTAAGATACCCAGTGTAAAGCCATGCTTCTGCCAGTTAGATGTAAAGTGCAGCTAATTGCTATATTTAGAATGGAGACCAACAGATATATACCAGTAAGTAGTCCAGTACCATAGCTGTATTGCAGTCAGTCGTGCGCAAGCAAAGAAACGATTTAGGCCCCGTTGGGGTGAACCTGATGCAGTTGTCCACACACGGTCCCACCCGATTGATTGATTTCGATGGGCACAGTCCTGTAGGAGGCAGCTTTGCGTACTATAGAATCCATTGCTAGGTGCCACTGCTCGACCAGATAAGGTTGGAGTTGCAGGCTGCAACAGGGCTCGCTTTGGTCCCCCCACCCCATGTGCCCAACCACGTGCGATAAATACCCCTATGATTACTCTCCTCTCCTGCACCCAGAAGCCCCGCTATGCAGCTTTTAAGTCAATTTCAGCTTTCAGTAAGATTTCATTCGTTTTTCTTATGCATAGCTTTTATTTTAAAGAATATATTATTTATCGAACGAGAGAATTCTAAATAGTTTTTTCCACGATTAGAAACTATCCTCTACATATAATCAGAATCTGGCTGAAACCTACTTCTTACTTATTCTCGCTGACCCGATCCGAAATCTATAAGTCGCAATCAACCCAGCTCAATTCTTTGACAAAGAGAATCGGTTTCTCCTGTAATCTAGAATCTATAATCCAGGAGATAAAACGAACTGGGCTTTTAAACAGCTTAACTTTTAAACGGTTTTTGTATAAGATAGAAGCTATATATAACTAGAAAAAACCAAAAGCTGAAAGTTATATTAGATCTGCTTTTGCAACTTATTGAAAATTAGTTAGATGATGTCTTATAGAAAAACTACAAGATTTTTTAGCTTAAAAAAAACTATGGCACCTCCAAAATCCCCCCCTCCATGGCAGATGGGATCGAGCGAAGGAAAGAAACACTTTTGCAGGATTTGGATCTTATCGAAAGGAGCATGAAAGAACCTTATCAAGTTGCATACGTGAGTTACAAGGGAATATTAGCTGCCTACAAGCTTACAACTTCAATACGGAGAGTGGGAAAGAGAATATCATATGTGAGATAAAGAGAGATATGGCTTGTGTAACTACTGGTAAGATCATAGCATATCGCTAAAACAGGAATTTTTTTTTTTGAGAGAACAAATCCCAAAGACAGCTTCGAGGATAAGGTGCAGCGACTAGATTTGAGGGTCCAACATCTAGTTCTGGAGGAGCTTCAAGACAAGCCAGAAAAAGGCATGCATGCAATGCAAAACACAGGGGAGAGATGGGGCCTTTCCCTGCTAGGGGCATAAAGACGTGTCTTTAGACCCGAAGTTGGTATTGGTTGTTTTGGCTTTACTAGAACACTAGATACCTAAGAGCGGCGTCACGCCGCTTAAGCGCGTGAGGATGGTTTTACATATTTTTTTCAAAAGAATATGGTCTGAGTCTGGACATATTTCTCTTAAACCGCGAGATATTTTTTAAAAAAGGTTTCGAGAAGAGCTTGATTCGAAACTATGGAACCATGAGTTTTGGAAAAAAGCAGTCGGCGAGAGGACCTAATAGTATTTCTAGAATATTTTTAAGGAGGCCTTTTGCGAAAGAGTCGGTGGGTGTGTGTAATTGTTTACCCATAAATGTCAAACATATGAGAAGATAAATAAGAGTAAAAAGGCCTAAATTTTAAAACAAAACTAAAAAATGCATGCCCTACATTTTAAAACAGAGGTCGGCTATAATATACAAAGCACAAGTTTAAAATGAAAAGAAGCAAAATTTTAAATTTAAATCTTAATTTTGGCCTTGGTCTAATTTTTTACTGTTTTAAAATTTTCTCATTTTTTGCTATCTAAAGAACATCTTTTTATTGGTCAAAATAAGGTAGAGAAAATTTAATTAAATCCTAAATAGCCCTCATATCATATTCAAAAAGTTTTAGGAAAATTTGAAATCATTTGATGCCTCTGTGAAATAAAAAACAGTAAATTCTAAATATATTAGTAGCATTGTCAAAATTTTATAAAATGGAACAAGTTTGACCATGATCTAGAATTTTTATGGTAACTTAGACATTGTCAGGGACTGAGAAATCTCTAACAGGTCAACGCGCAATCAACAGGGTCCTTAGCTCGGGGCTAAACAGCATGGGACTTCGACCACGACCTAAGCCGCACGATCCCTGCACAACCTCGAGCTTGGAGAGTGAGGATTCAACTTCCGCACGACCTCGACCTTGGCTTGAAGGTATGCGCTTACTCGACAGTTACCAAGACCGGAAATCCCGGAGTTAAGGCGGACGTGGGTGTCAGATCCGGGACGGTTGCAGCACGTCCTCCATACGCACCATGCACTACTCCGAGAATCTCTCCCGGCCGTTTCTGGTAACGGCCGGGAGGGGTATAAAATCCCCTGAAGCAGATCGGCAAACAACAGAACATCAACGCACAAGCAATAGGATAGTAGCCATTACCAGAGCGCTCAAGCTCGAGCTGTAAACCACCTCTGTACTCAAGAATAGTAAGGTCCTCCGCTTCAGGGGAAGACTGAAATAGAGCTATTACCCTCACGGGGGCTCGAACTAGTATAATCCGCTGTGTCTCGCTCTTTGTCGTTTCGCCCCGACCAACATCGCAGCAGATCCATTCCTCCGTTGAGCGTAGCTCATTTTGGGTCCCTCATTCACACTAGCCCCGTTTCACATTTGCGGTCAGGCGATCCCAATCGTCGACAGACATGCTCTAAGGACCCTTTTCAGAAAGTTACAAAAATTTGCAAGATGATTTAATAGCTAGGAAATAAAAAACTATGAAATCTAAATGCATTAGTAGTATTATCATAATTTTTAAAAATTGAACAATGGTCATAATCTAAAATTTTTATGGTAACTTAGCCATGCTCTCAGGATCCTTCTTAAAAAATTTCAAGAATTTCTAAGATAATTTAATAGCTGGAAAATTTAAAACAGTGAAATCTAAATGCATTAATAGTATGATCAGAATTTTTATAAATTAAACAAGTTTGATCATGATCTGAATTTTTTTGTTGGCTTAGGCATGCTCTCAAAACCCTTCTCAAAAAATTACAGATGATCTGAATTTTTTATGGTAGTTTTGGTATGTTCTCAGGACCTTTTTTAAAAAGTTTTAAAAATTTTCAACATGATTTATTACCTGAGAAATAAAAAAGGTGAAAGTGAGAGAGAGAGAGATGAGATATTGTTTCCGTTCGGATTCGATAACCAACTGAGCCACGAAACTTATCGTTTTGATTCATTTGCCTTTTCTATTGTCTGTACAGATGAGCCTGGGGCTGTAGAACAAGCTAGCGAATGCAGCGAAGGGGCACATACGCATGGGGTCAGTGCGACGTGGGCAGCGCGACGAGCGGGGAATCCTGTGGAACGTAGGGTTTTGATAGAACTCTAGATCTTAGTTTTATCTGAAATCTTAAAGTTATAGACTAAAATAAAGTGAAATAAATTTATATTTTTGGTCTAAAATTTAAACAAGATGATATATCTAAACATTTTTAATATACTCACAGCTTCAGCTTCATAGATCTGGTGGAGTTAAGAATACCCAGCTCTACCAGATTCAGCTAGAACTCTACCAAACACACCCGTAATATAGAGACTGCTAGCTAGCTAGCTACACGTGAAACTTGTTGGGTTTCCGAGTTTTGACGGAAACACATCCTGTGACAATCCATTTTAACCGTTAGAATTATCGCATATATATATGTACAGAAACAGAGACGGCTAGATATATACTCCCTCCATTTTTTATAAGGTCTATTTTTTGAATGATCTTATTTACAAATGTAAGACTTACATATATAGATTTAATGAGACATTTCCTTCTATACCTTATTTATTTTTTCTCATCCATATGCATTTATTCATTACCACTCACAAAGTATATCTTTTATCTTCCAAGACAATTAAGTGGGGGCATCTAACTCATTTTTTCTTGTATCTTTCTCAATTTCAACTCAATCTTAATCTTTGTGCAAAGTCAAAATACGCTTCTTCATATCATATAAAAATAAAAATAAAAAGAGCTTTTACAATGGTTGATATCTTAGATTGCCTCTACGAGATTTTATAATTTTTTAATTATGGCATAAATTTTTTTATTATAGACAATAACTAATGTATGGTGTTTTATGTTGTTTGTCTCTTCACGAGGGGACTTCATTTCTCTTTTCTATATCAACGCAAATTTTACATAAAAAGTATATAAACAGCTGGTGTAACATCATTGCACGTGCCCATAGGATGCACCCAAGATTAGAATAATACCTTATGATTTGCTGTGGAGATGCAGTAAAAAAAAAATTGCTGTGCAGATGGGTTTGGGGCCAATTCCTCGGGTTTTGGCAGGCAAATTGGGAGGTTCAGTCCCAATTCATAGCTCTCTCCTTCTGATTTCGGTGAAATCGAGCTCCGTTCGAAGATCCAGCAAGCAAGCACTCATCTTCGTTTCCACCCATCGTTGTTGTCTCAAGCAAGCTCCATCAACCTTCTCCACCGGTGAGATTCTGTCGACCACTGCCAGCAGGGAGCTCCTAATTTCTACCACCACCACTGACCGCGAGCTGCTTGATCCATGACTGCCGCTGCCGTCCAACAAATGATGTCCAGATCTGGGTCGCCTACATCCGAGTCCCAGGGACCTTCACCGCCAGTGGCAGGCTGGCAGCGATGCCCCCCTCTCGGATGCTGCAGTCATGAAAGCCTTTAGTCTATCACATAACACTAATGTCAGAACCATGATTTCTTTGGCAACCAAACATGGTTTGAAATTGGCTTGTGAGTTCATTTCCGTAAAACAATTTCGTTGACAACCGAACAAAAAAAAAGAATTATAGCTCAATTCCAGTTCTACTTGAAATTGAATTGGAACTCTAATTTTACGAGACTAATTCTATTCAGAGATGCAATGGGACCTGAATGTAATGGTATGGTGCCATTATCAATCACTAGTTAATTACAGGCTTAGCGTTTCAAACAAGGTGAGAGAAAAATCGTGGCGTACTTTCAAATCGTAAAGATGCTCCGAAAAGGAATAGTACGAGCTGTTCATGCATGTGTCAGTGCATTGCCAGAAAGATTCAAAATCTGGGCCATACACGCAACTGCCTCAAATCAGTGGCGGATCTAGGATTTTAAGTTAGGGTATGCCGAGCTAATATTATAATATATAATTTGGTAAAATCCAATGAACAATTCGATAAACAACTATAAATATTGTCGAGAAATTCGTATCTGAGTATAAAATAACTAGAAACATGATAATACAAGTATAAATTATAATATAAATAGTTCGAACATTTTAAGTATGAAATATGCATAAAAGAAGTTTACGCACCTACAATAGTTTAAAGAATACAATATTACTTGTCCTTCTTGTCTGGCCTCCGCCTTCTAATAGCCATGAAACTCTTGATTATATCGTTTTCATCAATTCAAAAGAAAATATCTCGTTCAATAAACGTTTCTGGAAAAGAGATGCAATATTTCCGAAAAAGAGATGAAGCAGCGGCAGCCTTCTTTGCTTCTCGTTTTGCAATATTTCCGGAAAAGAGATGAAGCAGTAGCAGCCTTCATTGCTACATGTTTCTAGAAAAGAGATGCAATGTCTCCGTTCCTCTTTATAATTCAACAACTCTACAAACAAAAAAAGCAATACATCAACAAGCAACTCTCTAGTCTCTAGCAAAGTAGCAATTATATTTGTTTCTACTCTATAAATCAACTAGCAGTCTTGCACTCAAATTACATGTAGGATCGATATACACTAATATAGCAATCAGAGGGGGGTGAATGATTGTGCGAAAGCTAAAACAAATTTTTATTGATTCTCAAATCACCCCTAAATAAATTATAAAAAACTGCTTCGGTTTCAGAAAAACAGACTGACACATGTTAACTAAAACAGTAATTCCTGAAGATCCAACCGTTGGATTGATGTGAAATTTTAACTGTAGAAACTAGATTCAATTTTGAAACTAAATCAACAAGAATTAGCTCAATCGGACATACGGATCTAAAGTTATGACCTTTACAAACTGACTGTATAAAATAATGACGGTATTATAGACTGTATTAGGCCGAATCTACAGGGTATGCCGTGGCATACCGGGCATACCCTGTAGATCCGCCCCTGCCTCAAATATTTCGTACCGTGCAGACAGTACGTACTGAAACGTCGACGTACCCCACCTTATTAGTCTGTTGTGCCCTGAAGTACCATACGGTAACGAGGCGAAGCACTGTACCTGGCTAGCGCCTGGGTTAATTCCAACATTCGAATCATCGAATGGACGAGATATACCTAGATGGCTAGTCAATACTCCCTCAGATGGACCTGTATTCCGCGAAGTGCTAATGTACATCTCTTGCGTCATTGCATGTACCGTCGTGCGTTCCTCACCGGAGCAACGCGTGTTTCGTCGCACAAAGTGCTGCCGCTCCTGGCCCTGGGACCACACCTGGGCGCACGCGCGCGATCGCTGAACTGCCCGAGATGTCGCACGGGCACGGCCGTCCTCGATCGTCTCGTTCCAACTTTCAATAGCTAGAAGTTTGACTTGTCTTGCTCCAACTTTCAATAGCTAGAAGCTGACTTGTCTTGCTCCAACTTTCAATAGCTAGAAGTTGACTGCAGGGTGCCACCGCCCGGTCTTCAACAAAATTAAATGCAGCGCAAATTGACCAGCCCGTCAATCGGCACGAGCGCTACATGCAATGACGCAGTCGGTGACTAATTGCTAGTTAAAAAACGGTTTTAAAAAGGAGGTATTGTATTTTATGTGTTTAATTAACTTATACTGGGGCACAAGAATTTAGGGGTGTTTGGGGCATTTCCAATTCATCAAAATCTGTGGAGTTGGTGGAAGAGGTATTTAGCTCAGGATATTTGTGAGCTAGAGTGTAGTACATTAAGAGCGTTTAGGTAGATCATCTTGTTTATATTTTAGACTAAAAATATAAACTTAATTCACTTTATTTTAGCCTATAAGTTTCAGTTCTGAGCTGGAGCTGGGATCTGGAGCTCTCCCAAACAGGGCCTTAGTCATACTCCTAGCCCCTTGTGTACTAACAATGTAAATGGGCATGTGATTACTCTGGATTTGGTTAATTAACTAATGTATATGGGTGGCAGTTGCATCACACTGTCCTGATGTGGGGCTTCATTTTTGGTGCATACAATGGTTCAAATAAGCTGTGTCTGTGTGTAGGCTCAATATAGTATTTTAGATGATTTAAAGGAGAGAGAAATATGTTGTGTACTATTTAATAAATGGTCTTAAGATGGCTTTCTAATATGTACACCACTGTATACATAACTATATGGACAATCCATTACATGTGTTATCTTTAGCCTTGTTTATAAATGATATAGATCGTATTATAGATAATTGTTATCTATACCATTGTACACGTCACGTACAAATACCATTGCATTACTGTTAATTTTGTTTCTTTATCTTTTTTTTTAAACATGGAGATATACATGGTTGCAAAAATACTGATGTTGGCAAGTGATGACACAAAGGAAATGGAACTGTGAAAGTTGGTCGAGAAATCAGTGGAAAGCTCAAATCAGCAGCTCGCTTGGGGGCAGTTGTCTGTTCTGCTCTATCCGAAACGTTTACTACTGCATGGCATGGGTCATCGATTGTGATCTTGGGGTCATTAATTAGCTGTTTTTAACAGGGAACCATGTCTTGATGTGATCCATTCATAGGGTTCAAATTGTGATGCCCATCTTCACGTACATGCGTACGATGTGCTGCATATACGTGGTGACGTGTGAGCGTGTAATCGAAAATAAAACTTACAATTTGAACGCAAGTGAAGTTTGCACCATCGGTTTTGAGCATACAGCTCTCGAATCGGCCCGGAAACTAATGGAACGCCGCGGCGGGGTGACCCTGCGGCCCTGCCCAACTTTGCAAACTCCAAGCAGCGCGCGCCTCCCTTGCCGTGCTGGCGCGCGTGCAACGTTCGTCGGATAAATCCGCCGGGCGGGGGAGGAGGCCTCTCGGCTCTCACGCCGGCCAGTGGCGTAGAACTGACAGCTTAGCCGGTCCTCCCTACTATCCATTCCTAACACAAACGCAACTGCCGGCAAATTGGCCTGCACATCCCAAATCCTACAGAAACTCAAAACAATTAGATGAGTGAAACGCCACGCCGCGATCGCTGCTCCCACACGAGCAAATCGAGAAAACGAGCATCTGAACTCCGGAACTACATAAGCTAATCTGAACTGAAAGAGAAATTTATCTTTACAATCACGAATGCAGTCCTCTATAGGATCAATAAATAAATAAGGTGGTCAACTTTAAGTCGACAAGAAATTTCTTTGATGGTAGAACTGAACAAATAAGGCACATATGAATTTTATAAATCCTTTATTTATCTGTTGTTAAAAACTACTGGAAACTAAGAAATGGAATCATATAACATGAAGAATTTTTCCTAAAATCGAAGATGGGATAGCACGCAAACTAATTAATATAATAAGGCAAAATGGAAGCGTTCAGTCAAACAAGTACAATTAATAAGCCATTAAAGGTAAAAAGCACATTGCTGTTCTTAGAATAAGATGACTACGACAGGAAGAGTAGCAAGTTATTACAGAATGGCGCTATGGACAATCTGAGTATTTTCAAAACTCAATATGTAATCTAAGATTGTTTTTAAGAAAATGTCAAATCTCATTGGCAAAGAGGAATAGTGTTCACTCAATTAACATGTTATTAATATGCATGCCAAGTTACCAATATATCATTCATAGCATTCCATCTTGTACCTACTCCGTTTATGAGTGATAAAAATTGTATAGGTAGAAGATCAAAACCGAAGGTCCACTTACCTGAAGAAGCATGCACCGAAAATAAATAGCATCAGTCACACTTCTCACAACAGCAAGTGGTGCAGCAAAATTCCAGTTTACCAATATGCATTTGTTATCCTGCATTGAAACCCAAAAACAATTGAGATATGCAGTTTGCTTTGATCAAAATAACCGAAAAAATGGTTATAATTGACTTGGCAATACAGCGTCATATTGCAATTTCCGAAAACACCAGAGATTAGTATCTGCAACCATGACATGCTCTGGAATCTAGATAAAACATTTGAGGAGAAGCGCTTCATCGAAAATAGTGTGAACTCTAGCTTTGCTGGCACAAATGATATTAGAACTAAAGGCGAAAGAATGGGAGCAAATACCGTGCTGCAACAGATATTGCAATTTTTGAAAATACCTGAAGTTATTGTCTCTGCAACCATGTTAGTACCCAACAAATACTCCATTAGCAAACAAATGAATGCGTAAAATGCAGAAATAGAAAAATAAACAGAATAACCACAGCACAACAATTTTGTAGTTAAAAGGTATTGAGTGTGGACAAGTTTAAAAAAAAGGTGAGGAAGTGAAGTAATGTTTTAAGAAAATTGAAACACAATTTGATTACTATCAAGGTTTAATGAATATACGCGTGCAATCAAAACATTTAATGAAAACATTTATAAAACTGGGATCAACATGGTCAAAGGAAGTGCTTGCCTTGCTTAATTACTGCTTACGATGAAGTCGGAATAGAAGATGACAGAGGCGACGATGGAATCAACAACGTCGGGTTCTACACATCAATCAACGGAAATATAGCAAATAATAAACTTCAATAAAGGCAAAAAGAAAATAGATAGTAAGAACAAATAAAACTCTTCACAAGAAACAGAGATTGCTCTTTATGAATTTATTAATTTTATTTTACGAATTCAAAATGCAAAAATTGTTTAAGATTAAATAAATATGATCATTTTAGGCTTATGGTGAATTCTTACCTTTAATTAGGATTCAGATTCAAAGCAACATTTAATTAGTATTCTAGTTATAAAAAGCTAACTTATTGATTTAGGCTACTAGCCTTATTTACATGATATTTAAGAAGGTTCTGGTGATACAAACTTCAGAATTATTGATTTCTCATTTATGCCTAAAGTTTATTCATTCATATTGTGGTCTAAAGTATTGTGAACACTTAGGGTTATTAAGCTATCAAGATTAATATGCAATTTATGGTGAAGCAAGATTCTTTCTTCGGATTACAGTAGTTTGAACTTTGTAAAGTGTTTCTAAAGTGGTTTTACTGACTTTAGCATTTAGACGAGTTATTTTATTAATTGATGAAATAGTATGAATGATCACAATACTAATGTTAAATCGGTCATATTTCATTTTAAGTTTGCGGCTACATTTAACATGATTTCTTATTCATTTTTTGGCATTAGCAGAGGATATATAGCTCTAAGAATGTTTTAAAGCTAGTTTCATAACATTTTACTTTTATCCAAGTTGTTGTTCATATGGATGATTACTAGGGTTTTATCATGAACTTAGTTCAAATTTACACAAATATATGTTATTTTTGCATAACCAGGGACTTTATGGTCTTACTAATATTTATGAATTCATTTTACCATTATTTGATCTCATGAACTCAAGTTAATAACTATTTTAACTTCTATGTATTTGAAAGACAATATATTTCCAAATATAATTCAATTCAGATTCAACCCTAAATGTTTTTGCATATTTAAGTTCATTACTGATTTTTGGAACTTATATAACTAGTTTTACATGATTTACACCCTTTTTGGAAAAGATATTCATATTTGAATACTTAATACATTGAAAGCAATCTATTTTAGAAAATGATTCAAATTAAGTTAGAATCTAAATATTTTTATATATTTGGGTTCTTGAGGATTTAAGGTTTCTAGCAAAATTGGTTATATTCAAATTTGAACTTGTTTGTATAAACTTTGTATATAACATCACTTAATCCATCACTTTAAGTTTAAATTTATAATTTTAATAGAGTTTGTTCTTACAATATTCTTGAATATTCAGAATCCTCATGTGTTTACATGAATATGAACATTTATTTCATGATTTAAAGAGTTATAATTTGTATATTTGTAATGGTGTCATATTAGGGTTGGTTTGAACTTTTAAATTCAAATAACATCAACTGAGTTTGAAAATTAAATATTTTTACACAAATGGATTCCTTATATGCTCAGGAGCATGTGTAAATTATTTCATCATTTTAGGATTCATGATGCATAGTCTTTGCAAAAAGATCATATTAGAGTTTATTCAATTCTCAATTTCAAATAAATCAAACCAAGTGTGAAATTAAATATTTTTGTATATTCAGGTTTATAAGATCATAAGGGTTCTAACAAAATTTACTTTAGTTAATTTTGAGCTTATTTGTAGAAATTCTATGTATAGCATATTTTGAATCCTTTCCTTAAATTCAAATTCAAATTCTAAACAAAATTGAACTTCAAATATTTTTGCATATTCTGAATCTACATGAATTTATATGATTTTAGAAATTTATTTCATTTCATTTTTACTGTTAGTTCAAAAGTTACAAGCATTTGAATATTTTTGGGTTTGAAAAATACTGGAAAATAGGAAAATTGCCATAAAAGGAAATTACGTTTTCTCACAGGAAATGCGCCTTTCGTTTTTGGCTTGCCCGGACTGAGGAGCTGGCGGCTGGGCCCTAGATGGCAGCGACTGGCACACTGGGCCCGCTCGTTAGAGGGACGGGAGCCCTTGGAGGCTGATGGGCCTGTCCCGCATGTCAGCGAGACGGCGTTCGCCCAGACGCTGATGGCAAGGGCCCACTTGGCAACGTCTCGGAGCAGAGGAGGGGCTCGTGGAGGCTCGCCGATGGTGAGGGACGCCGGAGGAGAGGAATCGGTGGCACTAATAGCTTCAGAAGACTATTGCGCACATAGGGGATGTCTTGATGGTGGTCGGCGTCAAGGGAAAGCGGCTCGCCACCGAAGCTTGCGGCGGCGCCCATGGCGGGTCGGCGGCGAAGTCAAAACAGTAGATTTCTTCACTCATTAACACCAAGGTGAGCATTAGTGAGCTACTTGGGACTTAAGCTCCCACCGTGCGCATCAATGGCGGAAGGGATGAGCACGGTGTGACGGTTCTCTGGGGAAGATGAGTTCGAATTGGCGGTGGGGATAGGCTCTGGTGTACACAAGGAAGCTCATGCTCAGATGGTTTGGGTTGATTCGTAGTGTGGAGCTTCGCGGTGGAGTTTTTCCCTTTCGGTCGGAGAAGTCTGGAGGTTGCCGGAGAGGCTCAGGAAGTGGAGGTTGCTTGCACGGGAGAGGCTCAGGGGCGAGTAAAGGTGGCTTGTGTTGGTCTCTGGAGATTGGTCGCACTGGGTTTTATAGCTAAGCCGAGACGGTTCGTTGCAAGTGGGAAGAATGGAGAGGCGGTGAGATGGTTCTGGCGATGTTTGCCATTGCAGCACTTAGGTAGGGATTGGTAGGAGGGTATGACAAGTTGGCGCGGCGCACTCTGCCCAAATTGTGCCGTGGCAGGAAACTGGCGGTTGAGGCTTTGCCGTGGCAAGGATTCGGCAGAGCGGAGAAGGCGGTCAAGTCGAGAGATTCAAGCAGATTGGAGACGAGCACCGAGGCAAGAACGTGGCAGATCGGAGAAAAGACGCGGATGGTGTAACAAAGTGTTTTCGGGTTATGGAGAGATTGATTCTTGGCGCGGATGGTGTATACGACACAATACTAATGTTAAATCGGTCATATTTCATTTTAAGTTTGCGGCTACATTTAACATGATTTCTTATTCATTTTCATTAGCGGAGGATAGCTCTAAGAATGTTTTAAAGCTAGTTTCATAACATTTTACTTTTAGCGGAGTTGCTTGGCGCAGATGGTGTAACAGCCTGAAATTCAATAAAAGGAGAAATGGAAATATGAAATCTTTTGCATGAGTTATTCTTGCATTTTTCCAATTTTTCTTGAATTTTCCTGATTTATTTGGTTTTTGTTTATAAAAGAAAATTCAAACTGAAATATGGTTAAATAACAAAATGAAAGGTGTAAAAATTTTATTATAAACTTAATCATGATATTTTTATCTTGAAACCCTGAAAACCTTATATACCTATACTAAAATATCAAAAATTGAAACATATATTAGTGAATTTTAGAAATTCGAAAAGCAGAAAACCAATAAAGTTGGAAATGCCAATGTCGAATTATTATAATTTATTTATTGAAGATAAAAATATGAAATTTTACAAAAGCATTATTAACTCAAACCAATTTGAAAAACAAAATATCAAAAATAAATAAAATCATTTGGATACTTTAATAAATCGAAGCAGAATAATTAAAAATTCAAAAATCACATTGTCAGAATTTTAATAAAATATATACAAAGATTATTTAATTGAAATTTTTACTGGCCATGTATCATTACCTTGCCGACATGGGTAAAATTTTCACAACTTCGAGTCGGTTTTCTACCGAAGCTTGCGGGTAAACCTGAATCGCCCGTAACCCTTCTCACCTCGATGGATGTCATGTGGGTTCAAACGGTTGTACAAGCCCAGCTCCCTCGCCGACTCTCTCTCTGCCGACTTCGCCCCACCGTCAGCCGTTCCGTTTTTCTTCGTTTTTCTTCTGCTTCGCGTCTCCATTTGCGCCGAGAGCGATCGAGCACTAAGCGACCGACCACCTTCGCGGTTCTACTCCTGCTAGCGCTGGCTCATTGGTGCATAACCACTAGAGCAGCCATCAACCAAGAGCCACCCAGCTCTACACCTTTCGGCGCCGATCTTCTTCCTTTACTCTGCCTTCGTCCAAGCCTCGGAAGGCCGAAGGGAAGGATCTTGCGTGAAGCTCGTGTTTTGAATTAAGTCAATCCGCTTGAGCCGAGGCCTCCTTGTGATCGCAGAGTCCATCCCAAGCGTCGACTTTAGCTCTTTTTCTCGGTGGAACTCTGCGCTGATTCTTCTTCCGCCATTAGCGCCAGCGGTGAGAAGCTTCACCACTTACTCTTCTTTGTAATTGAATGCTAAAACGAAACCACTAAGTCGCCTAATGCTAAAATCGATGGAAATAGGATCTCGAAAACAATAGTTTAGTAGCTTCATTGCCGACCATGGTGTCCGCCGCCCACACGGTGATGCGCCAATCCCGATCATCACGGACAAATTAACCTCGCCAGGTGCGCATGAACCTCCGATACTCCCCTATGGAACCGATTCGCCTCTCCGGCCTCTCCTCGCCTGGCGGTTTACCCTCACCGCTGCCGCCATGCACGCATCAGGCGACCTAGCTCGATTGCTGTTAGCCATAATTAAACCTACACAGGTGCGCATTTAATGTCTTGATCCTCATGGTGGCGCCGGTTCGCCGCCATTTCGCCGATGAAATGTCATTGGTGAGCTAATTGAAGCAACTCTCTCGCATTCAGCCATTGCGTGGGGCCAAACAATCGACCACCCGGTATTAATTATCTGCGAATGGGCCTTACCTAATGATTGTTTCACCAAATAAGACCAAAACGAAAGCGTAAAGTTAAAGCAAAAGCGTATTTTCGCTTTTTGGAATATTTCTGAATTATTAGCAATTTAAGACCCAAAAATATTCAATAGCTCATAACTTTTGAATTAATAGTCCAATTTGAGTGAAATAAATTTTTAAATTCGTATAAATTCCTGTAGATTCAGAATATGCAAAAATACTTAAGAATTCAACTCTGTTTAAAATTGAATATTAATTTAAAGAAAGAGTTCAAATATGCTGTACATGGAATTTATGCAAATGAACTCAAAATTAGGTAAAACCAATTTTCCTAAAATCCTTATGATTTTAGGAACCTAAATATGTAAAATAATTAGGGTTCACTATAAGCAATATTCACATTATTGTATATAGTAAGAAAATAACCCAAAAATCTATTTAAGCAATTTTAGTTTATGAATTTAAAATTATAAATAATAAAATGCATGAATATAGAATTCTGGAAGTGTAGAACACAGGAATAAAATTCATGAAACAAGTTTCATTAATACTTGAATCAAAAGTGGTTAAGAAATAAGAAATGAATACATGTGTAAATAATTAAATAGTCCGAGCACATAATAACATAAATAATAATATGATCAAACCATACCTGTTTTATGATATTGTTTTATTTGAACTTTTCTATCTGTTTTCTCTTGCCTTATTGGGATTTGTTATTTGCCATGTTATTATTGGACGACGTGTAGAACCTGACGAGCCAGAATTAGTTGTCAACGATCAGACGTACGACTTTGACGACAGTCAACAAGGCAAGCACCCTCCTTTGACCATGTTGATCCCAGTTTTATAAATGTTTTCATTAAATGTTTTTATTACATGCGTATATTCATTAAACTCTACTACTTTGTGGGTACTGGTAGATATACCTGCTGTCTTATGAAATTCCCTTAGTATTGACATGTGAACCTTGATAACCCTAGAATTATGGTTAGACAATATCTGATGTCAATTTGGGTATATGCGATGATAATTATGCTTAGCCATGCTTTAGACTTGGGATAAATCAGTTGGAAATTTTGATCAATGAAACTTGGAAATTTTGTGACATAATGATGGTCATTGGTATTTTGGTTAAAAATGAAAATAAAACTATGTTTTGATGCGGGCGATTATTGGCAATAGCCAAAGGTGCATGGACTTGCATGTAGTGTAGGGGGAGATTATTGCCCGTGTCAAATTAAGGACCGAACTCAGTGTTCGTTAAACCCAAGAAATACCGTACAACCACAAGTACTGGAGTGGGACAGTCTTAACCTATTAAGTTCCTTAAAATTAGCTTTGCACATTGGTAGGCTAGAGAATGGTATACGCCATATTATGGGAGAGGAGTGGGACACTCTGGAGTATCACTGATTGTCGTACTATGTACAAATATCTTCGCCTCAGAGGAGAAGTGGGACAACTTGGTACACCCTTTGTTTGTCGTACTAGTATAAATATCTTCGCCTGTAGGGGGGAAGTGGGACAATCTGATGTATCATCACTTGTCGTATTAGTACAAATATCTTCTACTGCCATAATATGGGTTCACCAGGCTGGTGTAAAGTTAGGATTAAGTAATGTAACGGTTATGTTATGATCTCCTTGCCGACACACCAAAGGAAGTGTGTTACTAGCCTGGCAAAAGAGGTTGATCATCTCTTGTGGGTAAAGCTGTACAACTCTGCAGAGTATAAAACTTTTCGAAAAGCCGTTCCCACGGTCATGGGAGTCTTGGTGCGCCAGCACTAGTTAGCTGTTTTTGTTTTTACAAAATGTGGTTTCTATCGTGTGTTGGTAGAAATTGGTTCATGGATATGAACAGGATATACAGGTTCGTGATTTTATTTATTCATGCTTACATACTGTTATTTTCATATTAAATTGCTTTTACTTCAATTCCGTTTTGCAATTACTACTCGTTTTACATTTCAAAGTTGGCTTTGTGCAAAATTAAAAGTAGAAGCCTTCCTTTGAATCAGCCTGCATGTATTATAGGATTTGAAAAAGGCGAGGCGTAAGTACTCAACTTGCCACTTGTTGATATTTTTAGGTGAAGAAACAGACTTTTCCGACAACACAAATGTTGGTGTCGGGGACTTTGACGGAGTTTTACTAGGGTTTACCTTGTCGGTTGTCTGTGGGGATGGGTTAAAGGAGATACTTTGTATTTTACTTTTGGTATTATATAAGTACTATGGCTTCATTGTTGTAATAAAAATAAGTGTGTGGTTGTGCCTATTGTGAGTGGTACCCATTATTGAGGACGCAAAAAGGAGGAAGAAGAAACGGAGAGGGAAACACGTTGGCTTGCCCTGTTGTGAGTGGCTGAGGACGCAAAGGGAGGAAGAAGAAAGGAGAACAGTCGGGCGCAGTGGATGGATGACAGGTGGCAAGTCTACGGTCAAGATTTAAACAACACAAAAGGAAAAGGTGAGGTCGGCTTGATCTACTGATTAAAGTTGCCAAACCGACTTAGAAATTTACAAAACTTTTTATAGAGGCTAGTCAGATGAATATAAGGGTTCAATAAAAGTTTCAGATAAAAAATCCTTGTATATATTTTATTAAAATTCTGACAATGTAATATTTGAATTTCTAACTATTCTGTTTTATATTTAATTTAAGTCCAAAAAGTATTAATATTTTATAATAATTTTTGTGAACATCTTAAATAGTATTTTAAATATTTTGTAAAATTTTCAGAATTTTATATTTATATTTAAATTGTAAATATTCTAACATTGCTATTTTCAATTTTATTTGCTTTCTGTTTTTGAATTTCTAAAAGCGTCAAATATAATTTTTTATTTCTGATATTTTTACCAGAGATAGATATGGGTCTTAGGTTGGCATGGTAAAAATATCATCTTGAGGACAGATCTGGAGATTACTACACAAATCTGACAAAGTTAAAATTAACTTTCTTATCTCAAGATTATCTCATGTTTTCTTTTTATTTTAATTGTTCAGATTATCTCAATCATCATGATTTGGTTCTGGAGATATCTGGAATGCTCTGAATTTTTTTTTTTACTTTTACTTTCTTACTTTTACCATTTTACCATTTCATCGAATTTAACTTTTCTTTTAAATGCAAATGCTCAAACAAATCTAGTAATTCAGAAAATACAAATTCAAATCAATATCACATTTTAAACTCATTTTTGTATTTCATTTGTTTTGGAAATAACAATCTTAATTTAGAAATCTTTCTTTTCATTAAGATTGCAATAGAAGAAAATGAGGAAAGAATATTGTTTTAAATCAAAATCTTGATTTTAATTAGACTTTCAATTTATTCCTATTTTTAAATATAAAATCTTCATTTTTCTTTATTTTTGAATTTAGAGGGCTGTTACATCGGGAGATGAGCCGTTTCGGATCGGGAAGGCGAGCATGGGGTTAAGGACGATGCGCGGCGTGGAAGTCTCCAGAAGTCACGCGGAGGTCTTGGGAAGGGCGTGGCGTGGAAGGCTCCGGAAGACGATGGTGTGGAGGGCTTTGGAAGGGCGCATTCCATGAGGCGCACAGAGCCCTCGAATGGGGGCCGTGGGGCTCGACGCAAATGGCTCGCGAGGGGCACGCGGCGCGCAGGGAAGAAACGAACGGAGCTCCTAGAGCGAGCTGGTGAGCGCAGGATGAGCCATGCACGGGGAGCACGAACGAGCGGATCTGCACGGATGAAAAAACAAATGGTTCTTAGCTCTCGAGACCTATACGCAATTTGAAAAAACAGGAGGGCCTTTTTGCAAAGGGCGTGATGTGGCTAGCTCTCCTTTTGGGAAGTCTTCTAACTTTAGGAAAGGTATGATATGAATGATGAGAGTGTGATTTGATATCCTTTTAAAAAATAAGAACGTGATTTGGTTAGGGAGATCTAAGACGCAGCGTACCGACAACCAGAAAGGATACTGAGGGTCTATTTGTTTCAGCTTTGGATTCTCTAAAAGTTGATTCTAAATTGTGATTTTAGAGAAACTAATTCTCTAAAAGCTGGAATCCAAAAGCACATATGAAATGAATTGTAGATTCTAGTGTATATGGGTGTCTGGATTGTAAGAATCGAATTCTAAAATTAAGGCTGTTTATTTTTTATTCTATTTTTAGAGTCAGAATCCAAAATCAAAAGCTAAACAGCCTGAGTCACTGACGCCAAACGGCCTTACGAATTGATGAGGACGTGAGTACATGACTAGACCCAATCACCCAAACCTGCTGAGGGAAATTTGTGATATGAGAACTACAGCAGCTATTTCCATTCTGAGTATTACTAGGCAAATAGGCACGACAAAATAACATCCCACAATCCCACATACGAGAATCCTTTACAGAATAAAAACTACGTAATGACTTGTGCTCGAACGTCAAATTTTTGGATGTATTGCAATATTTTTTTCTACATGTGCAACATTTCTTACCAACGATGTAATATTTTCCTTCGACAAACAGTAAAATCGCTACAGTAAACGGATGTTGCAAGCCTTCAAAAAAGATGTTGCACGCGTCAGTAAAAATATTGCACACGGAGGAAAAAAATATTGCAAGAGGCGTCCGATGGAATGAACAGTAATCGAACATCTGAACGCTAGTTTCACTCTAAAAACTATGGGCTGCCCACTAACCGATTTGAAGGCACGGACTGGTGAATTAACACCCCCAGGCATCAATTCCTCTTGATTCAGTGAAACATCAATCAGTAAAATATCCACCAAAGATAATAATGAACATCAAATCTGATGGTAGTTTTATATCCAAACAGGGTTGCTTTGACGTTTGTCAATGCAGTACACCAACTACGGATCTAAGATCTAAAACATGACTCAAGAGTGATGGTTAAATCCATAAAAGCATGGAACTTTGTGTACCACACTGGGCAATTTTATCGTTTTCCAGTCCAATTACTTATGCCAACCATTCCACCTTTACTCCCATCTCGGTTTTAAGATCTTGATGCAAATTGGGGTTGTAAGATCAACATATATGTAGCAAGGGACCATGTATCTTGGTCCTTGAAACTAATATTGTGGTCGAAACTTCGCATAACTGATTAATATTATGTCTATGCTACATGTCTGTCTAAATGTAACAATCTGAACTAAGAACACACTTGACCTTGCTAAAAGCTCACATTGTTACCGTCTAGACCTCTCACAGCCCCTGGTTTCCCAACCCATACATGAAATTCCACCTCTAATTGCACCCAAACAACGCATTCCATCCGCATGAACAGAGAACAAACACACAAATTAGCCACAATTTCTACCCGAGAACAGTTCCAATTGGCCGCAAACGCACGCCTCTTCACAATCGCACTAAAAAAATATTCCGCAAGAAACTCCCTAAATTTTTTTTGAAAACCTGTGATCTATATTAGATAGAGAAGAAACAGTTTACATAGCGCAGGATTCTGCACTAAAGATAGAGAACAGGGGAAGAGGGGGACAAAAAAGAAGAAAGAAAAAAAACACACAGACTGAAGAAAAATGGTCAAGCGACGACGAAACCTCACACAAGATAACGAAATTGCCGAAGCACAGCACCTTGGCGGCGTTAAAGATCTCCTCGGACTTCTGGTCTGGACCGTGTACGCCTTCTCGCCCATCTCGACGGAGACGGCGGCCCGCAACACCGATCGAGATCGGCGCGTGTTCGAGGGCTGACGCGCGCGCGACCGGCCGGACCGAGATTCCAGCGGCCACGGCGGCGGCTTCTCTTTTTTCTTTTCCTATAAAAAAATGGCAAGTGTTTACGTGTAGCATGGCCCTAAACTTAGAAAGGGCGCATTTACTTTGAATTCTCTAAATATTGATTTTTTAAAAGCTGAAATTCAAAAGTACATATAAAGTTGATTGTGGATTCTAGTGTATATGGGTGGGTTGGATTGTGAAAATCAGATTTTAGAATCGGATCGTTTGTTTTTTATTCTGCTTTTGAGACCAAAATCCAGAATCAAAACCTAAAACAAATAGGTTCTTAGCCTACCGTGTTGCCTCCAGATTAGCTCGATCAGTTTGTTATACAGCCTATCGACATCTAAACTTGTTAAAAGCTCGTGTTGCCCCGTCGATGTCTCAATTTTAACAAAGGGAGAAAATGTTTTTGGAGAAAGAAATAAAATAAAGATAATATTGTACCTTAACTTGAATAAGGAGAGGGATTTTTAAAAAAAAAGGAAAAATACTCTAGCTTAGCCTTGAAGTTTCTATGGTGCCACCGAGCGCCACGTATCAGCAGCCGACTCGCCTGTTTGTATATCAACAACAATATCGCCACGTGTCAGCAGCCGACCCGCCTGTTCGTACATCAACAACAATATAGAGTTATATAGATGTGTGAATGTATAGTATATGTACACAAAATAATTCAAAAAATTGATAAATTTATGGCCTGTTTAGTTTGAATATAACTTTGCCATGTCTAAATTAAGCTTTCTAAGGATTTATAGTCAGATGTTTGATTAGTTGCTATAACTGTGACTTGACATATTTTCTTAGCCCTGTGTGAGTCCTAGACTCAGAGTTTTGCTAAACTTTGTCATACTAGCGACATTGAATTTTATTGCAAAAAATAAGACAAGCCACAATTAATTAAGGTTAGTTATAGTAAAATTGGCTTTAAACCAAATAGGCCTTTGAACTTTCATTATTTGCATAGGCAAGAGGCTAATACGTCGGACACCGTTAGCGGGCAAATCACCGATGGCTGCACACTGAGGAGAGAGGAAATGGTCGAGTATGGTCGGTCTGACCAAAGATCTAATCTGGCATCGGCGGTGCCAAGACCCACCATGACTGACTGTCTTATCGTGCAATCGTCGCAAGATTTGCCCATGTCGTCCGCGACCGTGGCCCAGATGCTCCGGACTTCACATGGTACGCCTCTCCACCTCACCTTGCCGAGCCTTGCGGTTTTTTCCTTTTTGTCTTGTGAATGTGCGCCATACCACGAGAGGCTTGCTAAGACTGCCGTGGATGCCGATATTTGAATCCGGATACCGGATCGGATTTGGAGCGTAAATTATCGGAGAAATATGAGTTGGGATCCGGATATCGGATAAGACTATCTTCAGCAATTTCCCTTTATTCCCTTCTTTTCCCTTCATTCCTATTATCTCCAGCAGATCCCCTCGAAAGGTTTTGTATAGGGATTAGAGAGAGAATCCTTTTCTGAAGAGACTCTCTCTCCAAATCCCTTCTAAAGAAAACCGTGAAGAGAATTCGTTGGAGTGCTTGAGATCTATTTGCGAAAGGATTTAGAGACCGAAGAGATACAATTAGAGATAGTCTAATGAGTTATTCGGATATCCAGTTTTGAAGATGGCCCAGCCCATACCACCCGTTCGGTCCTTCCCAATGCAAACGCATGCGATGCCACACTACCCCAATCCCCAAGTAGCCGCCGCCGGCGACGCCAAGAAGACCCACCTCGGTGGCGAGCCCAAGAAACTCTCCTGCTGCGGCGGTGGCAAGCACCACCTCCCCAAGAAGCTCGGCGTCGGCTCCTTCGTCGCGAAGCTCGTGTTCGCATTCTTCCTCGGCGTCATCGTGCTCCTCATCATCGACGTCTCCCTCTCTGGCGTTTGCGTGCACTGCCGGTTGCGGCACCATTACTGGTGTTACGTAAGCGGCCACACCAAGAACGCCTTGCTTTCTTGGCTCTCCGTGCTGGACCACTCCAACTTCACCGAAGACCTCCTAGCCCGGTGGCTCACGCCTGGGGGGTCGCCGTGCCGTGACGCGCGCACGGCCAGCATCTCCATCCTTGTTCTTGACGATGCCGCGGCGGCGGGCGAGGTGACTAAGGTGGGCGTCGTAGAGATTGACGAGTTCACGTTCTGGGCCTTTGACGACGCCGGCCAACAGCACTGCCTCGGTGGGGACTTTTTGAGATTGATCTCTCCGGGGAGGCGTGGAAGTAGCGACCCCCCGTCATGGACCACGACGATGGCTCCTAATCCTTCCGCCTCCAGGCTCGCCAAAAACGATGATGTTTCCATAATTCTGCTACAGAATTTGGATATGCAGCTCGTGGAAGGAGATGAAGGTTGTGGCAAGAGAGGATTTGGGGAGAATGGAGACCGGCGATGAGGCTCTGCAAAGGCACGTGGTGACCAGCGTTTTGGCACTTGTTGGCAGGTATTCAGGTGTTCGGTTCTGTTATTTTCTATTTCTATGTGTTTTTATGTATATTCCAGGAAAGTTTTGATAGATGGTTGCATATCATGGCCAGCCAGTATGGTAATTTAGTAATTTGTCTGGAAATGCTAATGCTTTCCTGATGAAATGACAAAATAAAGAAAAATAGATAAAACTGATGGAATATTACTTTGCTAGTTTAAGATGACATTAATAGTCCTGTTGAATTAACGAAAAGGAAAAATCATGAAATAGACTGTCTCATCTGAATCAACAAGAAATATGTCTTGGGAGTTTGTATTAGATTACTCTTAACCCTCAAAGGTGTAACTATAAGTGACTCAGCCATCTTATCTTATATTAGAGTTCTATCAGCTGAATGTCTAGTTCTGTACCAATGGCAAGATATATGGGTGGAAAAAAAAACAATGAGACTTACCTCCATTTGTCTCAAGGTTCTGGTTAATCCAGATATTTTTCAACATGTTTTCCTGATAGTTTACAACAAGTAACCTTTCTATTATGTTCTCTTCTCACCAAATGCTGCTGGCAAATTACAAAGTTCCTTTACCTGCCTCATGGTCATGTTCTAAGATCAATATTTTCTTGCAGCTACCGAGAAGCGTCTTCGGTTCAGAACTACTATTGATGCATCAGTGTAGTGACCCTCATTTTTACATAAATACAAAAATAAAAATCTCATGTATACAGTGCTAGTCCTATGATCAGTAGCTAGCACATACATTTACAATAATTGATATCACATCCATACTCTTTATTACAAATAATAAAGGTAAAATACACAATAAGGTCTTACAATTCAGAGTAATACATCGGAAAGAATCAAAAATCTTGTAGTGTGCCCATCCAACCCTCAGATAACTGACAAGACATAATCTCTAGAAAAACTCATTAATATCCCCGAATCCTGCGTCAAATAAGTTTCGTTCTTCACCTAAAAATAACGAATAAACAAGGGTGAGTACTTGTATACTCAGCAAGATTTTTGTAAAATCTACAATATATGCAATGCAGGCCATTTCAAAGGAAAAACTTCTACGGTTAATTTGCATAAAGCCAATTTAATTTGTAAAACAAGTAGTAATTGCAAAACGAAATTTATAAAAGCAAGTTGACTGATACAAAAGTAATAAACAAGTAAAGTATAAGTAACAACTCACAGTCCTTCACGATGTGAGCATCAAGTCGTCCATTGCCAACATATGGCTCAAATCTGAGACAAATACTTTCCAACAAATATATCCAATCCAACCCATTTAGAAAATATCAAAACTTCTAACTAATGCAGGCGCACTAAGTGTCCTATGACCGCGGGAATGGTTTTTCGAAAAGATTTACACTCTGCAGAGGTGTACAACTTTACCTATAAGTCATGACCTTTTCTTTTTGCCGCATGTTTCACGCACCTTTAGCGTAGTGGCCAGAATGTTCATGACGAAAACCTTTACATTATCTAGGTTAACTATGCACCAACCCGTACTATGGTGTAAATGTTTGTATAGTCACTGTACAATAAATGATTAAACATATCCATAGTATGGCGTACACCGTTGTATCAGCAAACGTTGCTCCCAACACCTCGGTGTGGGTGTCCCTCCGAGCAACCAGTTACTAAAGAAGCTCGTACTACTCCAACTTTCTAATGTGTAAAGTTAAACTAGATAACTTAATTGGTTTAAGGCTGTCCCATACCAGCACTTGTGGTTGTATAGAAATACTTGGATATAACGTACAATTAGTTCGGTCCTTAATCTGACACGGGCAATTATCTCCCTCTACACTACATGCAAGTCCATGCACATCCGGCTATTGCCAATAATTGCCCACATCAAAAACATAGTTTTATTTTCCTTTTTAGTCAAAATACCAATAACCATCATCATGTCTCAGTATTTTCAAGTTTCATCTGATCAATATTTCCAATTGATTTATCCCAAGTCTAAAGCATGGTTAAGCATGATTATTAACCAACACATATACCCAAATTGACATTATGTATTGTCTAACCGTAATTCTAGGGTTGTCAAGGTTCACATGTCAACACTAAGAGAACTTCATAAGACAGCAGATATATCTACCAATACCCACAAAGTAACAGCATTTAATAAAAATAGCATATGCAATGAAAATATTTAATAAAACATTTATAAAACTGGAATCAACATGATCAAAGGGGGTGCTTGCCTTGCTTATTGATGTCTTCAACGAAGTTGTAGTCGCAGTCGACGATGGAAGTAGTTACGTCAGGTTCTACACGTCGTGAATGAAGAACATAACAAATAACAAGATTTCTATAAGGACAAAAAGAAATCAGATAAAAATCCAAATAGAAACAAATCATAGAAAGCAGGCATGTTTAACAGGCGTGTTTTAAGGCTTGGGTTGATTATATGCATATTTATTCATATCGTTAACAGTTTCCAGGTTGAGCGATGATACGGTTTCTTTTATAGATTATATATTCTTGTTCTATGAACTCAAGAGGCTAAAATTAGATATATTATATTTATAGTATCGAATTCAAGATGCAAAAATTGTTTGGATTAATAGGATTAAATATTAGTCACTTTGTTGTATGATATATATGTAAATAGTACTTATTCCTTAATTTACTTTGTATGAGAGTTAGTTTTGATTATGTTAGACTGTAAGGCCCCCATTTTTGATAATAAATATCAATAATGGGTACCATGTGCATACCGTACTAGTCCCATGATCTGGCTAGTACGCACATTTACAAACTGATATCACAACCGCACACTTATTTTTATTACAACAATGAAACAGGTTTACATAGTATTTATACAATACCAAAAGTAAAATATCGTAGTGTAGACAAACATCTTGTAGTATGCCTTTAACCCATTATCCTCACAGTAACTCGACAAGGTGAACCCTAGTAAAATTCATCGTCAAAGTCCCGAATCTCGTGTCAACGAATGTATCATCGGGTAACTGCTTTCTTCACCTAAAAATATCAATAAAGGCAAGTTGAGTACTTACGCATCGCAAGACTTTTTCAAATCCTATAATACATGCAAAGCAAATCAAATGATGGCTTCTACTGTCAATTTTGCGTAAAGCTTAATTTAAATCATAAAACAAGTAGTAATTGCAAAACGAAATTTAGGTAAAAGCAACTTAATATGAAAATAACAGAATATAAATATGAATAAGTAAAATCACGAACCTGAGTATCTTAATCATATCCATGAACCAATTTCTACCAACACCCGGTAGAATCCAAAGTTTTATGAAAATAAAAATAGCTAACTATGTGATGACTTTACCAAGTGCCCATGACCGCGGACGTGGCTAATCGATTAGTTTTACACTCTGCAGAGTTGTACAACTTTACCCACAAGGAATGATTCTCCCCTTTTGCCTGGCCATTAACACACTTCTTTTGGTGTGTCGGCAAGGAGATCATAGCATAACCGTTGCATTGCTTAATCCTAACTTTGCACCAGCACGGGACGAAAACCCACAATATGGCAGAAGAACTCGTGAGCATAAAATGATGGAACTTCCCACGAGTGGCGTGCACCGCT
Organism: Guadua angustifolia; assembly: GCA_036346375.1. Taxonomy (NCBI): domain Eukaryota; kingdom Viridiplantae; phylum Streptophyta; class Magnoliopsida; order Poales; family Poaceae; genus Guadua; species Guadua angustifolia. The sequence goes on from CM070515.1 coordinate 12,928,318, forward strand.
GTATCGCAGAACGTTTTGACGAGGGTCGACGCCCTTGACCGCCGCCGCGGCGATCAACGGACCCCAAGCTCGGGACGCCCCGACCACGACCTGGGGGTGTGCCGAGGAGTTCGACCTAGAGCGCGCTGGACTCGGGCACGGCTCCGCACGACCTCGAGCTCGGGAAGGCCCTCGTTCGAAGCCGTAGTCCACCCTTGGATTTCGAATCGTACATTTGACTGGCGGTTGCCAAAGCGCGGGTCGTGGGGATGAAGTAGTGCGTGCAACAAGTCCGAGCGAAGCATCGCCACTCTCAACGTGCATGAAGGCCACTTCCGAATCTCTCCCATCCGCTATGCGGCAGAGGAGGTATAAGGCCAAGGATGCGCAATTTCAGATGACGAAGACAACACACAACGCGCTATAGTTCGAGCTTAGAGGTAGCCATTGTTGAACTTGAGCTGTATACACACCCCTGTACTCAGAAATAGCTAAGAATACTGCCGCAAGGCGACTAGAGTAGAGCTATTACCTCCACAGGCTCGAGCCAAGATAAATCTTACCTCGCGCCGTTGTCGTCTTGCTCGACCAACGCCACATCCCTCCATTCCTCCGCTTGAGCAAAGCGCGGTGGGTCCCGATCACACTAACCCCCATCTCACTTCTTGCGGTTGGCGATCCCGATCGCCGACAACCGGGCGCCACCGTGGGGCCCGATTGCTTCGCCATTCGCAGAACGACATCAAGATCCCGTGAGCATGGCATACTTCGTCCACAGACTTTTCTCGAAGCGTGGATTCGGGCGCGACTCGACTCGCGTCCTGTTTCGCCGCCACCGCCACTCGAGCAAAGACGCTCGGTGACGACGATCATGGCTCGGAGGGCGGCGCGGATGACCGTGATCCGCAGACCAAAACGCCGCCGGATGGTGCAGTCGCCATCAACAAGCCATGACCGCCCACGGAGGACCAGAGAAGGCGCGCTTCCGGGCCACCCAGCTCCCTCTCTCGGGAGCGCCTGGCGCTTATCGCCCGGGTCATGGCCTGATCCCGATAGGCGGTCGGAGTTTTGGCCGAGCCCTAGCCGAAGAGCTCGACGGGCCATGACCGAGGTCGTGCCTCCGCAAAGACCGGTCAAGACTCGGGACCCGCTCCCGTAAAAGTGATGACAACTCATCGCGCGCCGCCGACGCGACTCCGCCGGACGCCTCAGCAGAGGCGCCTCTCACCAGCCGGAGGGCCGGACGAGGCTTTGACGCAGCCTGCCGTCCGTGCTGCACCGTATCAAGCAGGTTAGGCTCGAGCCAAGCCAGACAAACTCCGAGTCGACCGGCAGCAGTTGCGGGTCTCTCCTCGGACGTTCCGCCAGCGCCAGAGGGTCAGGACCGCCACGTTACCTACCAGTGATTCTCGTGTTCGACATCATGGACGTTCCCACCGAAGGTCGGACCACGAGATAGCCTTGACTAATCCAGAAGAAAGAGGACCTTGCGGTGATGACCACACCCGCCAAGACCGTTCCTACCTATGGTCGTGGGCGATTCCGACGGCCTTCGTGCGTGTGCGGTGTGCTTCGGTTCAAGCCCGCTACCGACGAAGCGCCGATGGGACCAAGAACCCGACGAAGTTCTTGTCCATCTACTCGACCGCTATCCCTGGCGGTCGGGGACGAGCTCGTGATGGCAAACTACCTCCGATCGTCATCGGCGGGGCCACGCGACTGGCTTTTCAACCGTAAACTTGGTTCCTTCAGTCGTGGCGCCAAATCGTAACGCCTTCACTCCAACTTCCGTGAGTTGTTACGAAGGCGGGGAGGAGAAGGACCCGATCGTGTCATCCAGGGTAAGAGCGAAGCCGCCCGCGACTTTGTGCGACGATTCATACGCACGAGGAACTCCGATCCCGAACATCTCGACGAGGCCGCCATCAAAGCTTTCAAGTTCGAGTCCGCGATTGGCGCCTCACCGAAGACTGAAATCACCTCGCGGCCACAACAAGTTGTTTCAGATGGTATGGAACAGTGCACGCGGATGCGATGACGCAGATCATTGAAACGCGACTCACGATCAAGGTAAGCTTGGTCTAGGTCCCACAGAGGCCGGCCGTCCAACTCTGGGCCGCGCCAACCACGGCACCGCCACCAAGAAGTGGAAGGCGATCGCAGGGGCCGCGGAGGTCTGCCGCGAGTGATCGTTTTGGCAAATGGCCAGCGCGAGGTCCTTGAGGTCCGAGATCAAGCTCGGGAGGGCTCCGAACCTCGCCAAGGTCGGCCTCGACCTCGGCAGAGGGCTGACGGCTGGCCCCCGGCGACGATCTTTCGGCCGGGGCCGAGGCGCCCGGATATGACGAAGCAAAGTTCTGCCTTTTTCATAGGGCGGCCGGTCACGACCTGCGGGCCTGCAGGGCTTGGCAAAACAAGCTCGAGGCCTTCTATGATGGGCGAGGTGAGATGCCCGTGTTCCGGGATGACGACCAACCGACAGATGAACGCCGCACGGAGCACGGCGACCTCGATTTGGAGTTCCAGCAGGGCGAGCGCCGGATCGATGTCATCTTCGGTGGCTCGTTGGCTTACCAGTCCAGGCGCGAGGTCAAGGCCGCCGCACGAACCATCTACTGTGTCGCCATTGAAGCCCATCGAGCAAAGATCGCAAGTGGGTCAGCCACCATCACCTTCTCTCCAGAGGACGCTCTCCAAGGTATGGCCCGTGACACGAAGACCGCCTTGGTCGTGACCTCGACCATCGCCAATATCATGGTCGGGCGATCATGGTCGACGGCGGTAGCTCTTTAACTTGCTACTGGCAGAGCGCTTGACCGGATGCGATTCTGGTCGAAGGTCAAGAGCATCGCCATACCCTTCTTCGATCGTTCCTGAGCTCGACCATCCCCTAGGGCGTGGTCTTGCGTTACCTTCGGCGACTTCGGACAACTTCGCGACCGAAAGGTGTCACCTTCGAGGTGGTCGAGGTGACCTCCCCGCATAACGCCATCCTCGGGCGGCCCGCCTTTGGTCAAGTTTATGGCGCCAACCATTATGGCCATCGATGTATGAAGTCGCCGCCTCAACAGCATCATCACCGCGGCGAGGCGTCCGCAGCGGCACATGGATGCGAGACCAAGGCCTTGGCTCTTGCAGCGGCTTGCCCAATACGCGGCTTTCGCGGCGGCGAAGAATGCCCGCCGTAGGCGGCGATCCATTTGGGGGTGGACGAAGGCCGCTGCTGCCGAGGAGGGCGACCGACCAAGTGCATCCACGTCTCCGAGAGTGAAGTTCCAAATAGAACTCGAGCTCGTCACCTTCCTTCGTGCCAACAAGGGTATATTTGCTTGGGAGCCGCGGACATGCCCGGCGTTCCGAGGGAGGTGATCGAGCACAAGTTGCAGGTGAGATCCGGCCTCGACTGCGCGCGAGAGCTGGCCGCTTCTCCCGGAGAAGGTCGCGGTCATCAAGGAGAATCTTGACAAGCTCTTGAAGGCCGGTTTCATCCGTGAGATTGACTACTCCGAGTGGCTCGCCAACCCGGTCATCGTGCAGAAGAAAGGAGGAAAGTGGAGAATGTCGCCGACCATACGGGTTGAACTCGGCTTGTTCAAGGACAACTTCCGCTCACAAGATCGACAGATCGTCGACTCCATCGCGAAATGCCAAGATGCCGAGCTTCTTGGATGCTTATCGATACCACCAGATCAAGTCGGGCGGTCGACGACGAGAACAAGATATCCTTCATCACGCCGTTTGGCACCTATTGCTATATCGACCATGTCGTTTGGTTCGCGCAATGCGGGGCCACGTTTCAGCTCGATGACCAAGACATTCAACCTTAGATCGGGCGAAACCTTGAGGTCTCGTGGACGACATCATCGCCAAGAGCCCCTCCGAGGGCGACCACGTCGCGACCTTGAGGAAACCTTCGCCAACCGAACAGCACAAGATCAAGCTCAATCCCAGAAGTGCGTGTTCGACGCGGCCGGGAAGGTGCTTTCGGCTACATGATCGGGGCTCGGGTCGGCCGAACCCGAAAAAGATCGAGGCGATCGAGAAGATGACGCCCCCGACCTCGATCAAGCAGGTGCAGAGCCTCACCGGCCGCATGGCCGCCCTCAGCAGATTCATTTCGAGGCTCGGCGACCGTGGGCTTCCATTCTTCCAAACTTTGCGCAAGCACGGGGGCTTCGAGTGGACTCCAGAGGCGCAGCGGTCCTTCGACGACTTGAAGGTATACTCGCCGCCCCCACCTCACAACGCCACAACTCGGGCGAGAGGTTGCCGCTTACCTCGCGGCCACCACCCATGCCGCCGCTTGTCTCCGGTGGCGGAACAGGGTCTCAAAGAAGATACCAATTTATTACGTCGGTGAGGTCTTGCAGTTCGGCGAGCGCTACCGCAGTGCTGTGAAGTCGTTGTACGCCTCCTCATGGCTTCGCAAGCTCCGACACTATTTTCAAAGCGACTCAGAGTCGCCCCGAGCAACTTCCCGCCGGGACATCCTGAGAACCCGAGGGTGGCGGACGAATCGCCAAATGGGCCATGGATTTGGCAGCGCTCGACGCCCAGCCAGGGTTTCGACGGCCATAAAGTCGCAAGTGCTCGCCGACTTCGTGGTCGAGCGAGACGTCGCGGCCCGCCTCCCGAACTTCAGTTGAGGAGGAGAAGCCCAGGTCCCTGTTCTTCGACGGCTCAAGGTCCTTTAAGCGCCAGGGTGGGATCCTTATCCTTTGCCAAGCAGCGACCAGCTTGAGGCACGTGGTTCGTTTCGGTTTTCAACGACCAACAATGTGGCGAGTATGAGGCCCTCTGGCGGGCTTATGAAGCCAGGCATTGGGCGGCGCCGACCGGTCGCGTCAAGGGCGACTCCTCTAACTCGTCATCAACCGGGTTCAACAAGGACTACCAAAGTGCTCGGGGAGACTCGATGGCAAAAGTACCTCGCCGAGGTGCGCAAGATGGAGAAGTGGTTCCGAACTTGGAGCTCAAGCACATCCTCAGAAGGACAACTCCGGGCGGACTTCCTCTCCAAGCTCGGCTCCTCCGACGACGATATCCCCTCCGACGTCATCCTGGAAACGCTGGCGGCCCCGTCGATCTCCGACCAAGAGGTCATACTCGCTGTGGTCGAAGGTATCCCCTCCTAGGCCGAGCCCATTCACAATTTCCTTGCAAGGGGTGACCTGCCACCCGACCCTGCCGAGAGGAGCAGGATCAAGCGACGAGCGAGCTTGTACACACTCATGGACGGCACGCTATACATGCGGAATGTTTCAGCGCCCCGACGCGTGCATCTCTCGCGAGGAGGGTAAGTATCGTTAAACGACATTCACTCAGCCTCGTGGGCGCACTCTTCATACAGGCGATAGTCGGCAAGGCCTTCGCATGGGGTATTATTACATATGGCGCTTCAAGATGCTCGTGATATCGTCCGCACTTGTCGAGCATGCCAATTCCACGCCCGGAAGTCGCATCAGCCCGCCTACGCGCTCCAGACCATCCCGCTCGCTTGGCCCTTCTCGACATGGGGCCTAGACATCCTCGGCCCTTTTCCTCAAGCAACCGGGAAAGAAGTTCTTGTTCGTCATTGTCGATACCTTCACCAAGTGGATAGAAGTCGAACGGTCTCGACCATAATCGCCGCGCGCCGCTCGCTTTCTTCCGCTTGTTCGTGGTCACCAGTGCACGGGTTCCATGCAAAATTATCACGACAAACGGTACTTTCGGTTTACGCCGGTCAAGCTTTCAGAGTTTTGCGAGAACTCGGCATCAAAGTATGCTTCGCTTCTGGCTCACCCCGAGCAACGGAGCAGCTGAGCGCCAACCGCAAATCGCCCAGCGCCAAGAAACGAGTTGCGGATGAGCTCGAACGCTACTAAGAAGACCCGGTGGACGAACTTCCCACCGTTCTATGGTCTATTCAGACCACGACAAGCCGAGCCACGTGGTCCACACCTTCCGGCTGTGTTCGACCGGCCGCCCCGCCTCCCGAGGATTACGCTGGCTCGCCGAGTCGCCTTGGTCGACCAAGTCGACTTCGAGCACGAACGGTCTCGACCTTACCCTCGCAGAAGAAGTAAGATGCCGTGCATCGCCACGATCAACGACTACCGCAAGCTCTTCGCAGACATGCGTCTTGGTCGGCACGACCTAGGAAGCTCCTTGTTGGGGACCCGCCCCGAGGCGGATTCAGTGGCTCGCCCAAAGACCAACAAGTTATCCCTACGTGGAGGGTCCCTATAGAGTCGTTTCAACAGACGACGGGGCTTACTCGGCTAGCGATGCCCGATGGCAGGAGCTCTCTAGCTCATGAAACATAGATCACGGAAGTTTTATGTGTAACCTCTATACCTTACATTTCAATAAAGCCGTTTCTTCCATTCTCACCCTTTATGTCCGCTTCCACTTGTGTTGCTACTATTCTTTTTCCGAGACTCCTTTTCTTCGAAAGCACGACCTTCAGACGCAGCGCATTTGCTCTTGGTCTAAGTGTCGCGAGTTTGACGCTCACCCCAAAGGACGAGCTAAGCGTAAGTTTAACCTCTTCGCAACTGGCTCTCCCCGTCCCGCCCGAGCCGAGAGCCTCGCCGCTTTGATCGTTGAGCAATGCGCATGGTCGTGGTGATTCGGCGTTAATCTGGTGTGACCATCTACTTAACGGGCTCGCTTTGTGTCACTCTCCCTTGCGGACCTTTCCTCAACTCGCAGTCGTGGCCGCTCGTCCGTGATTCACGTCTTGTGCCCAAGGCACGCGTCGCTCGACCTCGGGCCCAACGGGGCTGGATAAGGCTATCCTATCAAGACACGACCAACATAAGCGAGCGTGGCTAACGAGCAAAACAGGGGAGGACTCCAAGTTGTGTTCGTTCGCTGCTCTCTGAGTCTTAAGGCCCAAGGCGGCGTGTTCCACCTTGGACCCAAAGCAAGGACATCCTCGACTATGAAATCAAACCAAGACAGAGGAACTTTTTTTTCTCCAAAAGGTATTTAGCTCCATTAACACTTTGTTTTAAAGCGCTTACAGTCGGCCATCTCGCGGGCAAGTTTTTCCCGCCGAGCTCGGCCACCTTGCCCTCGTGGTCGCTATCTCACCTTGGTAATGGAGGGCTTCTTGGGAAGCGCCCACGGCTCGGCGCCTTCGTCTTCGAGTTGGGCAGGCGCTTGCCGCTTTTCGACACGCCCAAGCTTCTCCTCGAGCCCCGGCCTTGACCTCAAGCCCGGAGATGCCTTCTCCCGAAGCCTTCCCCCCTCGACCTTGGCCGCATTTGCAAGCGCCTTGGTGGCGCGCCGAGCTTTCCTTCAAGCTCGAGGATTTTGGCCTCCACTGGGACGCCGCCGTGGAGGTCGCTTGCTTCCAGCTGCCTCTCCAACGCTCGACCTTGGCCCGCTGCCTCGACCAGCCTGGCACGCCCAAGCCTCTCTTCGAGCTCCAGACCTTGGCCTCAAGCTCGGGGACTCCATCGCCAGGAGGACGCTCCCACAGCAGCTTTTCTCCAGCTCTTCGACCTTGGCTCGCTGTCATGCAGCGCCTTTGGCCGATCGTCTTCGCCAGACCACGGCTTTGAAGCCATGCTCGCGCTGGAGGTCTGGTCCGCCGAGCTCGGCGCGTGCTACCTCCTCGCGCCTCATCGCTCGGCGAAGATCGACAAGCTCCCGGCTTACTCGAGCTCTACCGACGACCTCGATGGTCCTGATGAGCCTCGAGCGCTCGGCCTCCCGCGCCTCCACCGCGTTCAGGAGGCCCCTCAGCACATTGGCGTGCTCTTGAAGGCCTTGCAGCCCCAGGGAGACATGGTCGATCGCCTTCACAACAGAAAGGGTGGCCCGAATTAAGAAAGGAAACAGGGAACTCAGGCTAACAAGCTACGGGGTGCGCGGAGGGGCCCTTACCCCGCGAAGTCGATTCTCCAGGCGTGAGCGGGTATATTCTTCGTGATCGTCGATGCGCGGCGGGATTTCTCCTCGTCGCCATCGCTTCGGGATGAGGTCGACCAGAACCCACGGGCGCGACCGGATTCGTCGCCGCCTCCAGAGGGCTCGGCTCACGGCAGGGGAGGGAGGCAACAACGCTGCCCCTACTCGTGGTCGTGGCCCGCTCGCCTCGGCTCGAGGGAGCGACGACCGGCCTCGCAGCAAGGCCTCCCGCGGGCGTGGGCGGTCTCCACGGCTCGATGCCACGACCTCGGTGCGCGGCCGCGCTACGCAGTGGTCTGCGACGCCTGCAGCCGCGCCATCTTCGATGGTCGGTGGGGGTCACGACACTGGCGCCTAAAGCGGCCGTGGTCGGGTGAGCTGGGCGACTCATGGTGGTGACCGTGGCACTCGGTGCCTTTCCCCGCCGACCTCGGGGAGGGTCTGCGGCTGGCGGCTCCCCGCCGCCGAAGGTTGTAATCCTCATCGGTCATGGGCTAGTTTTCCTCCTCGGCCGGGTCGTCGACCCCTTGGTAGAACTCGCTAACGGGGGCCGGGCTTGGTGGCCGAGGGGTCCACGTCGGCGCCAAGGTCGGCGCGGGCCAAGACGAAGACATTCTCCTCCTCCTCGGACCGGACTGCGCCTCGACAATGACCATCGTCCAAACGGGCAAGTCTCGAGCAGGCGCCAAGGTCTGCGATCAAAAACATACACTAAGCCGTAAAGATGCGGAGGGGCGGTGCGATCTAAGAAGTCGGGGATTTACAGGTCACCTCCCGCCTCTCGCCGAGGGTCGGCTGAAGGTCTTATTGCCCGGCCAACGGGCACTTCGCTATGCGTGTCCTCGCGACAGGGTCTCGAGTCCGAGCCGGCTCCTTATCGATCGCTGGGCGGGGTCCGAGCTCGAGGCTCCGGGGCCGGGAGAGGGCTCGAGGACCTAGCGGCGGCCGCCGCGCTCTGCTGCTGCAAAGAGGAAAACTCATCAACCAGCAAGGCACACGAGCACGGGCTCGGGGGCTCGACCAGTGGGATCCTTACCATGGCACGGTCACCCCACTCGACATGAGGTTTCTTCACCTCCTGGCGGTCCGCTTCGGCCGGGGAAGGCCTCTTCTTCCCTTTCTTGCTTTTGCCCCCAGGCAAATGAGCATCCGCCGTCAGACGTAATGCCTCCCTGATGGTCCCTGCGGCGCATGAAAGGATCAAGGAGGGCCCCAGGGTCACTCAGGTCGAGCCATTGGTTGGGATGGCTTACCTCGGCCTTTCGGCGGAGCACATTCTTCAGGACGGAGTCGTCCATGGAGTAGTTGTGCGCCAGTTTCCCGAACATCTCGTTCATCCTGGCGGCAACCCAAGACTCCTTCGGCGCTGCAAAGGGGAACGACCCTCAAAGAAGATCGAGGGGCAGACTCGAGCAAGACCACGAGGCAGGGAGGCTTACCAGACGTACCCTCGCGGGTCGAGTCGATGCGCCCTTGGATCTTGTAGAACGGGTGCGTCCGCCTCCGCAGGGGGGACACCCGATTCGCAGAAGTCGGACAATGATCGTCTTTCGGTGAGACCACGCCGAGCAGAGATGTATGGCGGCGATGGCCTCCTCGTCGGCCTCGGGTCGTCGCCTCTGAGGTCTCCTTCCGCCGATGAGCTTTCCCTCATATGACATGACGTCCGAGTTCCCCTTTCTTGAGGGTAGAACCACCGCTCGGACTACTACCGAGTGAGTCCCGAGCTTGGATCTTGGGAAGGACCACTTGAGCCCTGTCTGCAAATGAAGTAGAGGCATCCGACCACGGGTCCTTCCCAGAGCGGAAGAGGCCAATCACCAAAGAAGAGCGAGGATTGGGAAGGATTCTTAGGAACCCCTCGCATGTGGGAGAAGATGGCGAGAGTAAGAATGGAGTTCGCACAGTTTATGAGTTCGATCTAGAACGGTGAGGACCACGGAGAGGAACTCGCTCTCCCGGTCCGCAGTCAAGAGGACGAGTGCTCGGTGCAACGATCTCGCTGCCCCTAGGACGTGGTCTTGGCCTCTCGTTGTGAGTCGCCATGTGAATGGATCAAGCGATCCTGTGGTCTCGAAGTTCCTTCATCCTTGCAGCGACAATGTGCTCCTCCCTAGCTTGGCCATGGCGATCGCGGCAATTTTGGTCGAAGGTGGGGGAGGAGGTTTTTGCTTGGGCAAGGAGGCTTGAAGGACGAAGGGCGCTGGTCGGAGGTTTTCTCAACAGTCGTTGCGGTTTCGGGTTTAAAGGATGCGCCGTCGCCGAATCCAGTCCACGGCGCCAGAAGGCATACGCCACGATTTGACAGTGCAATTAAGGCTCAGGCTGCGGCTGCGTGGCGTAACAGTGTCCATCAACCGCTTGCATCCGCATTTCGCAGTTCCGGAGATCAAGAGGCGCTAGGTGTTGTTTTCATCACGGCCGCATTACGTTTTCGCCCGACCTCGACCTCAAGCTCAAGGTTCCGTAAATCGCCCCAATCATAGAGGCTCAAGGTCGGCTCGTGTTCCGGCACGACCTTAAGCCTCGGGGCTAGCCGACGAGTGGCGGCCCTTGACGCCAACAGGCGTCAACGGACCCCAAGCTCGGGACGCCCGACCACGACACGGGGTGTCGAGGCGTTCGACCTAGAGCGCATTGGACCGCACGCGGCTCAAGACAACCTCGAGCTCGGGAAGGCCCTCGTTCGCCGTAGTCCACCCTTGGATTTCGGATCGTACATTTGACCGTGATTACAAAGCGCTGGTCGTGGGGATGAAGCAGGTCGTGCAACAAGTCCGGGCGATTCATCGCCACCCTCAAGCGTGCATGAAGGCCACTTTCAGGAATCTCTCCCATCATTGCGTGCAGAGGAGGTATAAGGCCAAGGATGCGCAGATTTCTCGAGATGACGAAGACAACACACAACGCTATAGCTCGAGCTTAGAGGTAACCATTGTTGAACTTGAGTCAGTATACACACCCCGCACTCGTAAATAGCTAAGAATCTCGCCGCAAGGCGACCGGAATAGAGCTATTACCTCCACGAGGGCTCGAACCAAGATAAATCTCACCTCAAGGCTTCGTTGTAAATCTTGTTCGACCAACGCCACATCCCTCCATTCCTCTGTTTGAGCAAAGCACTCGGGTCCCAGATCACACTAACCCCCATCTCGCTTCTTGCGGTTGGCGATCCCGATCGTCGACACGTTTGATCCATGATCACCTCAGTGTGGACGTCCCTTCGAGCAATCTATTAAGAAACAGCTCGTACTACTACAGCCTTCCAATGTGCAAAGCTAGTTTTAAGTAACTTAATGAGTTAAGGCTGTCCCATACCAGCACTTGTGGTTGTACGGTTATCTTGGCCTGAATACAACCCATAGTTCGGTCCTTAATCCGACACGGGCAATAATCTCCCCCTACACTACGTACAAGTCCCTTGTACTTCCGGCTATTGCCAATAATTGCCCGCATCAAAAGTATAGTTTTATTTTCATTTTTAACCAAAATACCAATAACCATCATCATGTCTCAATATTTCTAAGTTTCATCTGATCAAATATTCCAATTGATTTATCCCAAGTCAAAAGCATGGCTAAGCATGATTATTAACCATCGTATATACCCAAATTGACATCAGATATTGTCTAACCATAATTCTAGGATTGTCGATGTTCACATGTCAACACTAAGGGAATTTCATAAGACAACAGGTATATCTACCAGTACCCACAAAGTAGCAGAGTTTAATGAATATATGCGTGCAATAAAAATATTTAATGAAAACATTTATAAAACTGGGATCAACATGGTCAAAGGGGTGCTTGCCTTGCTGATTGTCGTCAATGTCGTACTCACGTTCGTTGGTGACTAGCCCTGACTCGTCGGGTTCTACACGTCGTCCAATAATAATAACATAGCAAATAATAAGTCTTAATAAGGCAAAAAGAAAATAGATAGAAAAATCCAAATAAACCAGATTCACAAAATAGGTATGTTATTAGTGTTTTATTATTCATAATATTTTGTTAACTATTTACATATGGGTATGTATATTCTTAATATCTTTGATTCAAGTATTAATGAAATTTGTTTCATGGATTGTATTTCTGTATTCTATAATTCCAAGGTACTAATTTTATGTATTTCACTATTTATAATTTTAGATTCATAAGGTTTAAATTATTTAAATAGATTCTTGGACTATTTTCTTCCTACACACAATATCATAAATATTTCTTATAGTGAACCCTAAATATTTTTACATATTCAGGTTCTTGGATATTTAATAAGTCTAAAAAATTTGTTTGATTTAATTCGGAGGTTATTTGTAAAATTTTTATACATGACACATATTGGATTCTTTCTTTAAATTTGAATTGAAAATTAAACAAAGTCAAATTTTAAAATATTTTTGCATATTCTGAATCTACAAGATTTTACACTTAATTTATAAATTTATTTCATTAAATTTCGATTTACTGTTCAAAAGTTCTACCTAATTGAATATTCTAGGATTTGGGAATATTAAAAATCGAGAATTACCAAAATAGGAATGTGCGCTTTCCAAACAAGTTGACGCTTCCATTTTTGGGGTGCGCTGCATCAAGGTCTTGACGAAATTTGGGCCCAATTGGCAGCGAGATTACGCGAGAGGGTGGACCGACATCGACAGAGTCAGTTCAAGATGGCAATGCCGTAAACAGAGGAGCTCACGACCAAGCTCACGCCAGTAGAGAGCGGACCATTTAATCGGTTCCACTTTCGTCATCTACGGGTCTAAGCGCATCTAGGAAGGTATCAATTTGATCGGGGTGGCAGAGTTGGCGCGGCGATTTAACACGAGCAAAGTGAGGCCATGGCCGGGACGGTGAAGCTATGAAACCAAGACTTCTCGTGCTTCATTTTCACCGATTTGAGCACCGGGGTATTCTAGTGGTCTCATTTTTCTACTTATTCAAGAAAATGAATGGCGGGAGAGGGCTTCTCACCGTGCGGGTGTGGCGGCGGAAGGTTGATCGGAGTTGCGCTGCTTGTCGAAGAAGAAGAGCAGGATTTGGTGCTTGGAGTAGGCTATGTGGCTCACCAGGGTGCTCTAGCTTCGTTAGTTTGGGTTAATTTGAAGTGTGGTGGTTCGCGGTGGTGTTTTCCCTTTCCTCGGCCAGTCGCCGGATTTGGAGAAGACGGCAGTGTTCTTGAGCAACCGAGGCAATGGGGTAAGGTACCAAGGCGCTCAGGTTGGCTGAGAGTATACGCACTGGTTTTTATAGAGGGTAAAGGCGGTTTGGTGAAGAGATTGGCTTCGACCGCGATGATACGCGAGACTTCCCGTCACGGCAGAGATTTTTAGCCAAATAGCTGCCGTGGCAAGGTTCTGGCAAGGGTGTGCGGGCGAGGGCGCTGCGTTTGTCTGCCAATGTCGTGCCGTGTCAGCAAAATTGCGGTCGAGATCTTGCCGCGGCACCAGTTTGGCAAGCGATGGGTTGCGACGGAAGAAAATACGTGAGTCTGCAGTGCTTTACTGAGTTGCTAAGGCTGAGACAAGGCACGGCAAGGACGGCAACGTGTACAAGAGTTTGAGGGTCGAAGTTGCGGCGTGGAAGAGATAAGCCTGGAGGCGATGCTGGCTTGTCTCTGCACAACCAGAGAGAAAAGAGGAAAAGAAACGAAGGAAGAAGAAGCACTGTAGATTGGTGGCTGACGTGTGGGGTCATTTGGCAGGGAAGGTGTCGGCAAAAATGATGGTTGAGCCAGCTCATGAATCGGGCCCACCTGTAAGCCTCACTAATGGAACAGCTAAAGATAAACTCTGGCCGAGACTAGGTTGATCTATTTGATTCGATGACAGATTGATTTTATATTTTATTATCATTTTCAATTTTATTGGTTTTCTGTTTTTGAATTTCTAAAATTCACTAATGTAATTTTTTATTTTTTGATATTTTTAACAGAGGTATATAAGTTTGTCAGATTTGAGGTAAAAAATATCATGATTAAATTTTTAATAGATATTTTTCTATCTTTTTCTTTTGTTAGTTTACCATATTTCAAATTTGAATTTCCTTTAATCAACAACACCAAAATAATTTAAAAGAAATTAGAAAATGCAAGAATAACTTACGTACATTATTTTATACTTCTGTTTCTCCTTTTATTAAATTTCAGGCTGTTACATAGACCTATTAAGTTACTGGTTATATATATTCACGATTTTTAAGAAGTTTCTGGTGATACAAATATTTTAATCATTATTTCCTTATTATTTAGGTTTGTTTAGCTATGTTGCGGATTTAGGGTTTATATCAATGCAGGGTTAGGCTTTTGATAGGATTCAGATTCAAAGCATATTATAATAGAGTTATTGCTACAGGATATGATGGTTTTGAGTTTTAAGATCATATATGAATTAGTTTTGCTTGGATTATCTTCTATTGACTGTGATATTCATACATTAATCTTCTATATAAAGAAAGCATTTCTACTTTAAGATCCAGATTTTATTAGTCACATATAATTATCGCACCAAGTTTATTTAACCTAAGACCCATAGCATATTTATGGATTACAATGGCTCTTAAGTATGGACTTTATTTATATATATTAATTATATGTATTCATTGAAACAAGATGAACTACAAACTTGATTCAACTTAAGTAAATATGAAATGTTTTTGCATAAGAAGGAGTATTGTCATTATATTAAGATCCAAGAATTAGTTTTACTATTATTTAAGTTTATTTGTTTTAGTTGCAACTTATTTAATTTCCATATATTGAAGAACAATCTATTTTCAAATCTAACTTAAACTAAATTCACATCTTAATATTTTTACATAACTGGAATACTCATGATCTCAAGATTATCATAAAATTTATTTCATGATTTAAGGAGTTATGGTTTACATATTTGTAATAGTACCATACTAGGGTTTGTTTGTATTTTAAATTCAAATAACTTTAATTGAGTTTGGAAATTAAATATTTTTGCACAAATGGATTTGTTATGGTCTTAGGAACATGTGGATTTTATTATTTATAATTGAAATTTCAATTGGTGAAATCATTTGGATTAATATTATACTATTTACTTATTACATTTAACAATTCAAATATTTCCTATAGTGATCCCTAAGTAATATTGCATATTCAGGTTCCTAGGGGCTCAAGGAGTCTAGAAAAATTTATTTTATTCAATTTGGAGGTCATTTGCAAAATATTTATGTATGACATATTTCGGTTTCTTTCTTTAAATTTGAGTTGAAAATTTGAATATAGTTCAATTTCAAAATATTTTTGCATATTCTGAATATATATGATTTTATACGAATTTACAAATTTATTTCATTTTATTTGGACTTAAAATGCAAAAGATATAGCTGTTTGAATATTTTCGGGTTTAGAAAATACTAGGAAATTGGAAATTTCCATTTGGAGAAAGTACGCTTTCTAAATGAGTTGACGCCTTCCGTTTTTGGTTTGCTCAGTATCGAGGAAACCTTTCACGCCCAATTAGCAATGTGAGGATTGCTCTAGATGTGACCGAACGCTGGGTCTGGCTGATAGTACTGTGTGGCCGACGATTAAACCTCGCCGACAATGCGGTCAAGATTCGATTTGGCCCGCATTGTCATACCCCTTCGTGACGCCAGAGACCGACAGCCATGGCCCGCATGGCAAAGAGCCGGAGCAGAGCAGCGGCGAATGAAGCTCGTCGGCGGCGAAATACGGCCAGAGGGATAGAATGGGTTCCACGCAGAGTATCAGAGGGTTCGTGCCCATCTAGGGGTGGGGTTAGATCGGCCGGAGGTGGTCGGGATTGGTGCGCCACCGTGTGGGGGCAGTGGACGCCATGGCCGTCCGGCGAAGGAGCATGAACACTAATTCCTTTTGTGCATTTTCATCGTATTGAGCATTAGGGTGGCCTAGAGATTCCGTTTTGCTACTTCTTCAAAAGAAAGAGTAATGGGAGATGGGTTCTCACCGTGCGCTTGAAGTGGCGGAAGAGAAGGTGTTGTGCGGTGACTCGCCGGGGAAGATAAACCCGAATTGAAGGTGGGGATAGGTATTAGGTGTTATGAGGTAGCTTCAGTTACTAGTAATTGGAAAATGGTATGGTGAAAGAGGTTCAGGCTTTGCTTTGGTTTTGGCGGAGCTTTGGCCAGAAGTGGGGAAGATAAGGGCAGTTCTTGGCAACGAGGCGGTTGGGGTGTTGTCTTTGGGTTCTGGAGGTCCGCATGGTATTTATCTTGAGCTAAGGCGGTTTGTTTCCAGTGTTGGCGCAAGGTTTTGGTGGTCTGGAGCATTAGCTAGAACTCGCGGGATTTCTACGGTCCAGAGCTCTGGTGTGCTGGCCAAGGAGATTTCGTGGTGATGAGTCGATGGCTGCCTCAAGGCGAGGAGTTCAGGTCGAGTAAGACAAGGAAGAGAGCTTTGCAAGAGTGAAATATCGAGTCTGCACGACGGAGAGAAGGACCGAGCAAGAGAGGAAGAAAGGAGAAGAAGGCTTGGGAGAGGAGGCTGATGTGTGGGGCATTGCTAGCAGGGAGGAGGTCGGCAATGCTGTCGGCTGGGCCAGCTAGACCATCTGGGCCCACATGTAAGTGAGTAAAAGAGACAATCTCAGGGGAATTCTCTGAACAGGCCGAGGTAAATCTACTGGTTCAAGCTAGCAAACTGACTCAAGATTTTATAAAACTTTTTTCATAGGTCGGCAAGATAAGATTCTTTATCCAGTTGAAATTTAAGATTAAAACTCCTGATATAAAAGTTAAAATAATTCGACAATGCATGTTGCCGATTTTCTAGTTTCGATTTTCATTTAATTAAGATCAAAATAAGATCTAAATTTTATTAAAATTTTTATGGAAGTGTAAAATCATCTTATTAATCTTCTGTAAAATTTAAAGATTTTTATATTCAATATTTTAATTATAAAAATTCTGACATTACTATTTCTAGATTTAATTATTTTCTATATTTTAATTTTTAAAGGTTTAAAATATAAGTTTTAATTTTTATATTTTTACCAGAGGTGTATATCAAGTTTATGTTAGCATGGTAAAAATATTGGCTGAAGATAAATCTGGAGAATTCTAAACAATTCAGATAATATCTGGACTAGATATTTTATCCCATGATTATCACATCTTTTCTTTTACTTTAATTGTTCATATTATCATTGACAGCATGGTAAGGGTTCTGGACGAATCTAGTATTTAAATAAGATTTTTTTTCTGATTTTTGGTGATTTGATGTTTTTACCTTTTTACTTTTACCATTTCACTTCGTTGATTTTCTTTTAAAAGAGAAAGCTCGAGAAAAATCAATAATTTAAGAAAAATTAGGAAATGAACATTTCAAATTAAACATCACATTTCAAATTTATTCTTTATAGTTTATTTGCTTTGGAAAAAATGGTATTTAATATTGCTACTTATTCTTTCCGTAAAACTAAATTACGGGAATAATGAGGAAAAGATATTGTTTTAAATTAAAATTTTCATTCAAATCGAAATTTTATTCAATTCCATTTTAAAATTCAATTTTTTTTTTCATTTTTCCTATTTTAAAATTTTCGGATGTTACAGACTACCCTTAACAGAATCTCGCCCCGAGATTCATTTGGGTCAAGGGAGTGAAAGGGAATCATAGAGTGGTTTTGATGATTGGATTATTTTCAATCATCTTAGTAGACAAAGGGTTTTGATTTGGAATTGGCAACCGTCTTGGTCATGATGGAATAGAATGTTCAAAGTCAAAAAGATTGAATGTAGGAATTAAATACACAAGGGACGTATTCAATACTATGATAAGGGTGAGGTGCAAATTCATGACAAGGATGTTTATGTTCAAAGCTTGATGTCAAGGTAGGTGTTGTTCTTGGAACATGATGACTTCTATGTTCTTGAGAAATATCTGTCCGTATCCGACCCGTTTTCACCCCTATTCTCCTCAACACTCACGCTACCTATGCCGCACCGCAGGGTTCGTCGTCGCCTTGTTAATGGCTAACAAGTTGTGAGCGTGTGTCAATCGGACAAGGTTTACTAAGTAAACACGACTTCGTGTTACTCCTATAGCTACTTAATAGATGTTACTCTAAATTTTTGTATTTACGTCAAGTCATATCTATAAAAGACTATATTACCACTCTTTATTATATAATTGAACAATGTATCTTATTCTAGTCTACAAAAAAGGAGGATATAGAAGAAAAAAAGTAAAAATCACATCCAATTATAAATAATATATATATATATATATATATATATATATATATATATATATATATATATATATATATATATATATATATATATATATATATATATATATTTGAAATATATGCAAACCACCAATTCAGCATAAATAGTAAACCACCTGTAGAAGTTTTGAAAAATTATTCTTTTTTTACTGTTTGTCTTTTTTCAATCTTTCAAATGCAATTGAGTTGAAACTCAATCGCATTTGAAAGATATGTAAAAGACAAAGTCAGCATAAATAGTAATTTTTGAGAATTTTGACACTATTCTTTTGCTGTTTGTCTTTTCATATCTTTCAAATGCAATTGAGTTTCAACTTCAAATTTTGCAATTGTAGAGGTGGTTACAGGTGGTTTCACTGAGTTTTCATGGAATTGGTGGTTTGCATGCAATATTTGCCATATATATATATATATATATATATATATATATATATATATATATATATATATATAATTTGAAAGCTTGAATGATCTATATCCGAGTGAATACTATATATATGCTGGCGCAGTAGAATGCTTTCTTCTTGGAGGAACCGTGTTGATCAATACGAGAATATAGATTAGTTTGCTCAACATAGAGGAATGCACATAGTGAGATTGTAACATCCCGAGAAATTCAAAAATAGAAAAAAAAATAAAAATTTAAATTTAAAAATGTAATTGAATGAAAATTTCAATTGGAATCAAAATTTTGATTTATAACGTACCTTTTCCTCATTATTCTTGCAATTTAATCTTATGAAAATTATAAGTTATAATATTAAAACTTTTCTTACAAAATAAATCAACTATAAGAATAAGTTTGAAATGTAACCTTAATTTGAATTTGTATTTTCTGAATTTTCTAGCATTATTGGTTTTTCTTAAGCTTTTGCTTTTAAAAGAAAAGTCCAATAAGGTGAAATGGTAAAATGGTAAAAGTAAAAAGGTAAAAACATAAAATCAAAAAAATCTACAAAAATCATAAATAAATGCTAGAGCCATCCAAAACCCCAAATGTGACACTTGAAGTGATCTGAACCATTGAAATAAAATAAAAGGTAAATGTAATCATGAGAGAACAAATCAATGCAGATCTTGTTAGATTTTTACAGAGGTCTCCATAGCTTTTCTTAAGCCAAAATTTTTACCATGCCGACCTAGGATCCTTATTTCAATGCTAGAATTTTTAGAATTTAAATATAAAAATATAAAAATTGTACAGAATAAGATTAATGTAATTTTAGACCTTCAAAAAAATTTACATAAAATAATAACATCATTTTGGACTTCAATTAAATAGAAATCAATAGGTAGAAATTGAAAATTGTAATTGCCAGAATTGTTTAAAATTTTATACCAAGAGTTATAACTTGAAAAATTTTCTGAATAAGGATATTTGTCTTGCCGACCTAAAGTAAAATTTTCACAAAATCAAGAAGTGATATGATAGCCCAAATTAATGGCTTGATCGTGTGTTGTCAGGAAATCTATCAACTTGTCCCTTTTTCTCTAACTTACAAGTGGACCCCACACCTTATCTGGACCCAGCCGATAGCCTTGCCACCCTGTTTTACCTCCCTCTCCCTGCCATCTGGCCCCCATGTGGCAGTCTCTCTTCTTCTCTCCATCTCCTTCTTGCGCTCACTCTCCTGCACCAGAAAAATCAGCAGAGCTCCACCGCCTCCCCGAATTGTCGTCTTCCCGCCGCAACTCGCAACCCGAGGGGCCAACCTACCGCTCCTGCGTGAGCTGTCCCCGCTATCATTCCTTTTGGATTTGCGCTGTCTCGGCCGAGAGCTTTCGCGCCTCAACACCAGCTAGTCGCCGCAATCCAAGCTGTGCTCGAATCTTGTTCCGACTGCCTCTCACTACCTATAAATGGCATCCCCAAGTTCACCTGGAACCGTACTCCATTTCCCCTCTCCTTTCCTTACGTCTCTCCAGCTAGAATGCTCAAATTCCTCATCTATTCGGCCCTGACCGAGAGCTTCAAAGCTTAGAGATGAAGGTAATTCCACTCCCATGATCACCACAGGGATCTTGCTCAGTGTCCTCGGTTTTACCGACGACACAGATGCCAAAACCGCCGACAGTGGCTCGTCATCGGCCTCCGACGACACAAGTCCCACGACGTAGTCGCATTTACACAACCAACCTATGTCGACGGCTGCAATAAATCCCGATTTACACGATGCCATCCGGCCGGCCCGACACCCGGACATTTGTCGCTTCGGCTTAACTTGAGTCTGCCGACACTGATTGGACCCTCGTGTCGCCAAAGATAATTAAGGCTGCCAATACAGATTCGACGTCGTCGCCGGCATAAATGAAGTCTGCGGACACGGATGGGACATCCGTGTCGCGTCGGTCTTGTTTAGAGCCGAGGACACAGTCCTGCGGTCGCCCCGTAACCGTAACCGACTTGGGGCTATCTTGTGTCGTCAAAGATAATTGAGCTGCCGATATAGATGGGACATCGTGTCGCTTCGGCCAATGCTAGTGCCGAGGACACAGCTCGTGTCGCCCCGTAACTGTAACTACTGGGGCTAACTTGTGTCGTCGGCATGGTTAAAGCCGAGGACACAAAGTTGTAAAATTTTAAAAAAATACCGAATTTAAAAAAATCCAATTTTAACTCGCAAAAAACCCCATTCCATAGCTTTTATATCCCCAATTGCCCGTAACAATCACAACATATAATTTCACACACATTACCACATATATTCACATTCAAACATTGGATGTAACTATTTAACTCCCATTTGATTGAGTGCTCGTGTCGGCGGGTTTAATGAGGCCGAGGACACACTTTTGTGTTGGCGGAATCTTAAATTCAATTTTCATCACTGCCGACATACTCCTGCTTGAGGCGAGTGCCCGTGTCGGCGGGTTTAATGAGGCCGAGACACCTGCTTGTGTTGGCGGGATTCGAAATTCAATTTTCATCGCTACCGATACTCCCCTGTTTGAGTGAAGTGCCCGTGTTTGCCCGGTTTAATGAGGGACAGGACTAAATGTGGTCTATATCGCTGAGTTTGATGTAACCGCCGAGACAGTTCTGCTTAGGTATATATGTCGCCGGGTTGCGTTAAAACCGTCGACATAGGCATACTTTTGTGTCATCGGCCTTTTACCGACGATAAAAATGTTTCGACCGAGGACACTATTCTTGTTTCCTGTAGTGTGACATCCATTCTTCAATTCAGTACGTAGAGCTTCTCCTTGACGCCCAATACTTGTCCATGGCCTCAACTTAAGCTCATCTTCACCGAAGAGCCACTGCACCTAGCTTCTCCGTTCGCTGCCACCCTCGCACGGTAAGAACTCGATCAGACCACTCTTTTTCTTGAATAAGTGGAAAAATAGAATCCATGTATCTTGTTGATGCTGTTAGTAGTGAAAAAGAAGCTAGGGAAGATCTAGCTTTGCTACTTCGCCGACCAGACATGGCCGCCGCTGCTGGTCCACGGTGGCACGCCACTTTTTTCTAGCACTGACCACTAAAAAGACCACCCCTAGATGCGCAAACATGTACTAAAGCCCATGGTGGAACCCATTCGCTGATTTCAGCGCTCCTCCATCACCGGAAAGCCGGAGAATAGCCCTCTCTGTTCTATGTTGCTGCTCAACGGGACCCACCAGTAAGTGAGTAAAACCTTGCCGAGCCACTGTTCCTCTGACCCCACTAGCCAACCACTAAGCCGATCTGAACCACTGCCACATGGGCCCTATTGGTCAATGGAATAGCATAGCCGTGACCCAAAAAGGGAAAATGCATTTCCAATATGAAAACACACTTTCCTTAAATGACAAATATTCAATTTTCATCCTTTATTTCAAACCCTAGAGCTTAAACTGTGCATAACTTTTGCATTATAAGTCCAAATAAGGTAAAACAAATTTCTATATTCATCTAAAATTATGTAGTTTCAGAATAAGCAAAAATATTTTAAAATAACCACATTTAAATTTTGAATTTAAATTTAAAGAAAAAGTTTAAAATATGCCATACATAGAATTTTTACAAATAAACTCCAAATTGAGTAAAACAAATTTTATTAGATTCCTTAAGTCCTTAGGAACCTAAATATGCAAAAAAATACTTAGGGTGTACTATTGAAAATATACAACTTGTAACATAAAGTTAATAAATAACTAAACATAAATTCAAATAATCCTAATAAATTGTAAAATAGTGAAGTTAATGAAATAGTAATTGCATAAAGTGATAAGTAACCAACTAAAATATATTTGTTGTATTTAGTCTATTTTATTTTATTCTTTTATTCGTATTACCTTTGTTCTTATTGAAATTTGTTATTTGCTTTTGTTACTGCTGAGCAATGTGTAGAACCCGACGTCATTAATCCCATCATCAATGTCGACTGCGACTACAACTTCGTCAGAACAACAACTAAGCAAGGCAAGCACCCTTTGATCATATTGATCCCAGTGTTTTATTTTTTATTTGTTTTATCAAATGTTTTATGCATGCGCATATTTTTTGTAAATTTGTTATATTATGATACTGGTAGATATACATGTTGTCTCATGAAACTTCCTTGATAAATATGGACATGTGAACCTTAATAACCCTAAAATTATGGTTAGACAATATATGATGTCACTTTGGGTATATGCGATGGTGAATAATCATGCTTAGCTATGCTTTAGACTTGGGATAAATCAATTGGAAAAATTGATCAGATGAAACTTGAAAATCTTGAAACATGATGGTCATTATTGGTATTTTGGTTAAAAATGGAAATAAAACTATGTTTTTGATGCCGAGCAATTATTGGCAATAGCCGGATGTACAAGGGACTTGTGCGTAGTGTAAGGGGATATTATTGCCCGTGTCGAATTAAAGACCGAACTAATTGTACGTTATATCCAAGTATTTCGTACAACCACAAGTGTTGGTATGGGACAGTTTTAAACCAATTAAGTTATCTAGTTTAACTTTGCACATTGGAAGGTTGGAGTAGTACAAGCTGTTTCTTAATGGATTGCTCGAAGGGATGTTCACACCAAGGTGATCATGGATCAAACGTTTACTGATACAACGGTGTACGCCCTATTGTGGCAGCACGCCTCACTGAACCATCCTACCACGGTAGGTGTAGGCCGTGGTTCTGAATGCCCGCTACGATACACGAGCGCATCATGTGACATATGTCACCTGCGATTTGAAAAAAGAAGTGTGAAGAGTTTAGAAAAACTAAGATTTCGGAAGTTGGAAGTAACTAGGAAACTTTTCGCGGCGTACTACGCCGCGCGTGTCGTTTTTTCTTAGAATTTTTTTTCTGCGGTTTTTTTTAAATCATCGAAAAAATGAGTGAAATGGCTGAAAGAACACAAACAAAATCACGTTTTTTTCACATCTATTTGGGGTTCACTCATGAAGAATCCGCGATCGTGCTAAATCGAAAAGGTCATTTTCATAAAAAATAGCCGGATTGATCGAAACGCCATCATGTTTTTTTTCGGTATCTATTTAGGGTCCTCTCATGAAAGATCCGTGATTTTCTAAACCGGATTCGTGATCGTACTAAATCGAAAAGGTCTTTTTCGCAAAAAATAGCCGGAATGATCCAAACGACACTACGTTTTTTGGTATCTATTTAGGATCCTCTCACGAAAGATTCACGTTTTTTTAAGGTTCTCTTCTTGAAAAAAACGCGAAAAGGACTGATACGTAATTACGGATTTTTCGAAGGACTCAAACGCAAAAAAAAAATTTACGCGTGAGAGCACGGGAACTTTTCAATCTTTAGGAAATATAGTATATGAGCAGCAGTGCCCTGAATATTAACTGGAACACAGGACACATGCAAGCATTCGATGGACACCTTAGCTTACCTACTCACTTGAGGACTTGATATGTTAACTTCACACATCTGAATGTTTAGAGTTTAGAAATACATTGATACTGCAAATTAAAGAAGTGGTATATCTTCAAATCGCACCTTCACATGAGGCGAAGTTTACAGTGCAAATAATGACTCAAAATAAGGCAACCGAAGTAGAAAATGCTCGCAGAGAAATAGATGGATAGCGCCACCGTGGTAACTGAGGATGACATCTTTAGGTTCATTCTACGTTCTGCAGAAGTACCTAGGTATGAAGATGGATCGCAGCATCTGTCATCAGTTGATTCTGAAAATATCCAAAACTAATGTGATTATTCAAGCATACCGCACTGCTGTATCAACAACACTATTTAAGTCAGCTTATGTTGAGCATTGACATGGATATGGACGATGCCATGCACGGTCCATAACTTTTGCAGCATTGCAGTCACCTCTATCCCGTGTTCTAAATATCATTTTTCACTGTGATGAGAGGTACAATGTTATGTTATCCCTACTTTATTTTGCATTGCCCCTGGTGTTACTACTTGGACGCAGACACGGCAAACTCAGAGTTGGGGTGCCTAATTCAGTAAAAAAATTTTGAACATGGGAAATGCTACTCGGAATTTAACAGGTGTCAAAATCCGACTTGGATTCGAGTTGTCCAATTTAGCAAAAAATTTTAGACATGGATATGCGACTAACACTGATTTACCCCTTCTATGATGTCCTATAGTTTTGGAGAACAGTACCTTCCTAATTTTTATCAATCGTAGAGCATCTTTCAATAACTCTTCGAGCTTCTCTATTTCAGTTGTATCCATCAAATCAAGGTTTTCTTCGTAAGACCTGCAAATGATGATCGGTTAGTAATATGAAATCCATGTTGTTGGTCTGGAAAGTATGGTCCCTCCTGCATGTCTCTGCTGTACCATTCTGCAATCTCTGCTAGTTGAGCATTCAGACTCGGAGGTGAACTTTCCATGTCATCACACTGCAACAAGAAGTAAAATGAGGTTCATAAGGGCAGACATGTACTGGATATATTAAGTAACTTGTGTGTATCAAGCTGACCGAAATAATTCACATCTAAGTGAAGAAATCTACTTAGATTTGTGGCTATATCAAGGTCATCATCACTTGAAAAATGCAAAGATATTATTATGCATGGCAGTTTATGTTAGAAATATTTGAGATGCATTTTCATTGTTGAAAATATCATCTGACAAAAAATTTCTGCTATAAGGTTGCAATCAACCTAGTGCCCACGCTGGAGGAGCTCAAACCAAGAGCTTCCTCATAGCTCAGTTGCAGGCCATTACACAGCTAGACAACCCTAGGCTGTTGTTATTTTGGATTTCAGCTAGTACAGGGGAGAACTGTGCTTGTACAGGAAGGTCCCAACTCCCAACCAAAAGGGCCAAATATATCTCCAAAGCAGTGGATTTTGTAACTTCCAATATGAACTAGAACAAAAAGGTGACCTGTAACTGAATGATACATACAAGTGTGTGCAACTCATTGGATCGCAAATCAAGCCAAACCATCCACTCTGTTTTTCTTAAACCCCAAATTGTGTGGTAGTGGTGTTCAATAATACGCAATTTATACAGAGTCCTAGCAATAAACATAAGATAGAATACTTATGAGTGGGTCCTAGCCCTCTAGGTGGAAGTACCGAGAGGTGAATCAAAGATGTGTGTAGATAGACCATTAGTGATAAAAAAAGGTGTATTGCCTTAAAACTGCAGTCTTGGGAGAAAAATTATATGGCACCGGTGCCATAGAGTATCTATAGCATCCTTCATATGATACATATTGGGGGAGAGATCAGAAGATTTAGCTACTTTACGATCTGTACTTGGCCATGTGTCTAGTTTTTAAAAGTGATGTTACATGGCACATGGTGCCATAGAATTTTTTTTTGCAGTCTTGAGATGCTCTTAGCTTAATAATTGTCGATCAAATATCACTACTAAAAACAGAGGAGGAATTATCTGTCTTAACCTTTGAACTGCCGTTGCCCGTACTTACCGTTTCAGAATCTCTCTGCTTAGAAAATTGTTGGTATCGGCTTATTGACTGATCAATGCTGAAAGAGGGAACAAAAGTTCAGTTAGCTGACGGTTGAAATAATCAGTGATGAGAGTTCTACCGGTTCAACTTGGATAGTCAATTACTGAAATCTTACGTGCATGTAAGGAAGATTAAGATATATCATGTCCCCATCTAATTAAGCTGATGGTTTGAATAATCGGTTATTAGCTAGAGTGCTACCAGTTCAACTTCAGTCAATTACTGAAATCTTACGCATATGTAAGGAAGATTACGATATATCATGTCCTCAGTTAATTAAGCTGACGGTTTGAATAATCCGTGATTAGCAGTGGCTAAGCTAGGAAATTTTGGAAATCTGAACAAATTTAACTATGGCTAAGAACTTGATCGGGAAGACGCGGCTTCTATGGTGCCTGACAACGGCTGGACTGCACTAGAGTTTCGCTGCTCATCGCTGGTGAGCCTAGACCTAACCAGGAGGTGGCTCTGCCTTGGTGATTAGCTAGAGTGCTACCGGTATAACTTGGATAGTCAATTACTGAAATCTTGTGTGCATATAAGGAAGATTAAAATATATCATGTCCCAGTTAATTAAGCTAACGGTTTGAATAATAAGTGATTAGCTAGAGTGCTAACAGTGTAACTTGGATAGTCAATTCCTGAAATCTAACGTACATGTAGGGAAGATTAAAATATATCATGTCCCCAGTTAATTAAGCTGACAGTTTGAATAATCAGTGATTAGCCAGAGTGCTACCAGTTCAACTTGGATAGTAAATTATTGAAATGTTACTTGCATGCAAGGAAGAAAGGTATATCATGTCCACGATTAATTAAGCTGACTGGTTTGAATAATCAATGATTAGCTAGAGTGTGCTACCAGTTCAGCTTGTATATTCGATTACTGTAATCTTACGTACATGTAAGGAAGATTAAGATATGTTATGTCCCTAATAAAAATGATATGCCATTATAGACCAAATCTTGGAGGCTTTGACTATTCATAGAGGTCCCAAAACAATCAATATCCTGTCTGATGGAATTGAAGCACATTCTGATTCAATGTCTTCTCGTTCTGGTACCTTTTGGCGTCTAGGATGGTCGCCGTTGGGATACGATAGTTTTTGTTGGGTTCTGAGCTTTTTACATATCTGATAAATAATTACAGGGCAGATGCTAGATTTAAATTGAGAATATAATTTGTTGATTTCGGCTATAGTGTTTTCTTTTTGTTTTATTTATACCACGGTTACTTCCCAGTGCACTAACAAGGCAAAGTTACACCACTATCTCTGAACCATTTAATTTTGTGCAATCAAACAACCCTTAGTCTCGTTTTGTTGATTCCAGTCCCTCTGCTCGATTACTTCCCGTTGCACTAACAAGGCAAAGTTACACCATTAGCTCTGAACCATTTAATTTTGTGCCATCAAACAACCCCTAGTCTCATTTTGTTGATTCCAGTCCCTCTGCTATTTTATTTTGTGCAATTAAACCCTTCTAACTATTTTTGTTGAACCCAGAAATCTCATCCCATAGTTTCAAAAAAATCCACAAAATGACTTATCCATTCTTTCTATAGAACTTCTCACCTATATATTTGTACACCGATTGTACTCTCAACAGGCTATTCCTGTTGAGTCCCTACTTCTCCATGTTCTCTATAGTGGCAGAAGATATTTGTATAATATTGTATTCTCAATAGTTCACTCCTGTTGAGTTATCACTTCCCCATCATAGTAAAGCGTACACCGTTGTATTGGTATGCATTTATCCACACCTCTGTGTGGAAGTCCCTATGAGCAATCCATCTCAGAAAGCCCATACTATTCCGGCCTTCCAATGCGCAAAATTAAACTAGATAACTTAATTGGTTTAATGTTGTCCTATACCAGTACTTGTAGTTATACGAATATTCCTTGGATCATACAAAACTACGTTTGATCCTTAATATGACCCAAGCGATAATCTCCCCCTACAGTAAATGCAAATCCCATGCACATCTAGCAATTGTCAATAATCGTCCGTGTCAAAACCATAGTTTTAATTTGACTTTTTATACCAAAATATCATCAACTTTTAATGTTATATTCAACCTTTTTAAATTCTTAAGAAACAGTTTAATCTAATAATTTCAATTTCCAATACTAAAACATTGCTAAGCATAATTAATATGTAATCGCATATACCCATTCCTGCAAAATTATTTAAATTTTAAAGGGTTTGGAACTAATCTATTTGTGATTTCAATGCAAACTAAATTGAAATTTCAATATTTTTGGAGGAATGAGTTACTTATGGTCTCAGAAATTTTATAAAATTTATTTCTTGATTTTATGCACTAGGGTTTTCATATTTCAAATATATATTAGGATTTATTCAAATTTAAATTCAAATAATTTAAACTGAGATTAAAAATAAAATATCTTTTCATATTCTAGAAGAAAATAATTTAAGACGAATTTAGAAATTTATCCCACTAGATTTTGACTAAAGGTGCAAAAGTTATTGAATTTTGAATATTGTGTTTTGAATAATTCCTAGATAATCGGAAAATACATTTTCCAGGCAATGAAAATGCCTTTGCTATTTTAGCTATTTGAATCTAGCGCACAGCAGCTGACCGTATGGGCCCAGTGGCCAGTGACACAAAACAGAGGGATTGGTTCTGGGTTGGCTTAGTTTCTTGAGCTCACTGGTAAAGACATTGTGTGCAGTGATTGGTCGGGGACAGTGGGAGTGAGGGAGGTGTAGTGGGGAGTATGGCATAAGGGCACTCCCAATGGGCCATGTAAGCGGTGTCTATACTGTGCCATGTAAGCAAAAAGCTGAGTTGTACGTTCATTAAAAGAAGACAGAGAAAAAAGCGATGTCTCATGCAAGACATGGTTTCTTTGATTCGACCAAGAAAATTAGACACCGAAAATATACCATTGGGGCTCTGTTTGATTTCTAGTGGCATGCAGGATCCTATAATATGCATAATAAATGATCTTGGATTGCTAAAATATACACACTACCTATTGGGAGTTTGCTATAGACATCACATAATAAATGATCTCTCTCTTCTAGACATTGCTATAGACATCATCTATTGGGAGTGCCCTAATGCTAGGGTGGCTTGGGTGGCTTTATAGTCGATAAAGGCAGTGGCAATAGGGAGCCTTGATTCTTATTGTGACTGAGGAAAAAGCGAGAGATTTTGAAATTTGACACCCTTTAAAAACGAATTTTTCAATATTTGACACCTTGGCCCACTGTCATTGACTCAGATGGACCCACATGTCATACACAGAGCCCGAAAGGCATGCGAATTGGGTGTCAAATATCGAAATACCCCGGAAAAAGCAGACGGTGTGGTGCAACTGTGCAAGTTTTGCGAGGTCAAGGACCTGTGCAGGGCATGGTTTATAGAGCATCATGGCTCTGGGCGGCTCAAGGTCACGCGACAAGTTGGACAGGGCGGCATGGACACGATGTCCTCGACGTAGTGCACGGGCAGCGTTTGCTGCAGCACGGTTTGGTAAGAGCAGCATTCGGCTGAGGAAGAAGGCAATGGTAGCGGGGCTGGGGCTAGGGGTGGCAACGGGGCCATTCCCCGCCGGGGAGTGCCTCCCCGTCCCCGTCCCCGCGATTCAAAATTTTCCCCGTCCCCGTCCCCGTTCCCCGTCTCGGAGGAGAAAATCCCCCCGTCCCCATCCCCGTTCGGGTATCGGGGCCCCGTCGGGGACCCATCCCCGCGAAATTTTCGCACAAGAGAAGAACTTATAGCCATTTTAACTCTAAAATCATATCAATACACAAGGAAAAAAAGAATGCATGCATTCATTGAAGATTATGTTGTCCCATTTATGAAAATGTGAATATGATGGGCTAGAGAATATGTTTGCAATCTAATAACTAAATTGGACTAAACTAAATTTGGATCCCCAACCGGGTCCCCACGGGGAAAAAAATTCCCCGTCCCCATCCCCGCCATCCCCAACGGGAATAATTTTCCGCTTCCATCCCATGAGGACGATTTCTTCCCATACCCGTCCCCTAATAGAGGAATTCCCCGCCGGGAATCGGGGAACGTGTCCCCATTGCCATCCCTAGCTGGGGCGCTGCCTAGTGGGCCAAGGCACAGTGATGGTCCCACATGACAGTGAGCAAAGAAGGGAAGACAGGATTCTGATTCTTGGACAAATCAGGGTCTTAGCATTTAATTGGGGAGTCAAAAGTGGTCTAAAATTTTTCAAAATTTTTGTACATTTCTGGAGACAATGCATATACTATTGTTAAAATTTCAAATCATGGTCTATCCTGTGAAATTTATTAAAATTCTGACAAGCATACTGTGTTAGCTATTTGTTTTCTGAATTTTATTTTTTTGGGGGGGATTCAAATGGGGTACATTTTATTTGAAAATTTTTATGGATTATTCCAAGGGTATTTAGAGGTTTTCACAAAATTTTCATATGATGATAAAATCTATATATTTTTACAAAATTCTGAAATTGATATGTTGAGTTATATGCGTGTTCTATTTTCAATTTTTCAAATTCATCAAAATAGTTTGTATTTTTCTGGAAATTTTTATTCCGGTTCCATAGGTACTATTAGTGATGTTATAAAAATTTCAAAGAGCTATCTCATTCGTACATTTTTAATAAATTTTGACAAGCCTACTGTTCTCATCCACCTATCACACTTTTTGATTTTACATCTGCATTAAATGTGATTAAATTTCTTTGAAACTTTTTATACTGATTTCTTAGAGGCTGTGCAAGGTTTCAAAAAAAATTTAGAGAATGATCATGTCTAGATGTTTTTGAACAAACCTAACAAGATTCATATTCTTTGTTTAAATGCTGTTTTTGATTTTCTTGAGGTATTAAATATATGCAAATTCTCTTGAGACTTTTTTTATCATTCTAGAGATGGATTAGGATTTACCTAAATTTTTCTAGATTTTTATGTTATGTGATTTGACTTTTATATTTTGGAAAAGAGAAATCCAATCAATATGAAAGCATTTTCATAAAGATAAAAATCTAAGAAAAAATCAGAAAAGATAGAAATTCAAAATAAGAGTATACTTCAAATTCATTTTCATAGTTTGCTTATTTTGAAAGAGAGGTTTTCAATAATGTAAATGTTCTTTCCCAAAGATCAAAATTTAAAGAAATTGCGAAACAAGTAGAATGATTTTGAAAATAAGGAAGAAGATAGAAATTTAAATTAAAATCTGAAACAAGTAGCAATAGCTTTGCTATATACCCGTAACATCCTTGTTTTAGAAAAGCCCTCTGAAAAATTAGAAATCGCGAACAGGTCCTTCCATCAGTTATTTTGCAAAATGACCCTGTAGTTCCACAAATTCGACATGGGCACTGATTCTTTAGACTCGGAGGATTTAAAATTTTTTGAAATTGTGAATAGGTCCTTCTATGGTTATCTTGCAAAAAGGATCCCGTAATTCCGCAAATTCGACACAGACGCCGGTTCTTTCGACTTGGAAGATTTCAAAAAATTTAAAATCGTGAACAGGTCCTTCCGCAAATTCTATTTGCAAAAAACTAACCAAATTTTTTCTCGCGACGTGGCATCGCGCGCGTCTCTACCCAGTATAAATAATTGAGGCAATAAAAGATTTTATAAGAAAAATCTAGGACTTCTATATTTGTATAAACTTTTCAAAAACATTATTGCCATGTCAAGAACGGGAACATATCTAGTGCTAAAGGTGATTTTAGTGCTAACATGCTAAAATCTAATCTGGACTCTTGGATCAAGTTTTGAAGGTTGAGATTTAACTAACCAGCTATGTGTGAAAGCATTTATAACAATTGGCTGTTTCGAGGTGGCAAACAGTAAATGCTTTCACACATAGCTGGTTAGTTAAATCTCAACCTTCAAAACTTAATCCAAGGGTCCAGATTAGATTTTAGCATGTTAGCACTGAAATCACCTTTAACACTAGATATGTTCCCGTCAAGAACATCTACCAAAAAATTCATAAACTTTAGTTCTAATAATTCCAGAACTGTCTAGATATAATTAAAAACGTATTTGAGATTGTTTTAAATCAGAAAATGGAAAGTGCCCATGTAACATCATGAAAAATTCAAAAATAGATAAAATAAAAATTTTAAATGGAATTATGATTATATTATGAGCTTCTATCTTTTCAACATTTATTCTGAATGTAGACTTAAAGAAAAACAATTTCCTTATTAAACTTCTCCTTTCCAAACAATGGAAACCAAAACCAAAAAATGAATAAAATGAAAATTTTATTTGATATTGTGATATTAATCTGAATTTTCCTCTTTTTTGTATTTTATCAGATTTTTGGCCTTAAGGAAAATTGTTTTTGAGCATTTGATCTTTCAACTATAAACTATGGAATTTAAAATCACATAATAATTAAATCTAGAAATTTTTTATTAAAATTCAGGATATCTCCTGAACCTCCTTAAAAAATTCTAAAGTAGTGTGAACACAATTAAAACATAAATCAAATAAAAACAGTAAGAAAGACTAGCAGCAGCACATTGTCAGAATTTTTAAAAATGTTAGAAACCTTATCTCCGTGTGAAATTGTACCACGTCATATAAAGCACTGTATAAAGTTTGAGGAAAATTTTCAGAAATAATAAAGCTGATTTGGCCCTTTTAGAGAAAAAAAAAATCAGAGAACAACAATAATGGTGCAGATCGATTGCAGGATTTTATAAAAATATTTATAATTTATCATGCACTGAAAATTTTATTACAGAAACTCCATGCCAAAAGTATCACATATAAAAATTTTAAGAAAAATTTAAACTTCATTTGGAACCTCAGAGAATTCAGAAACATAAAACATAAAATCTGGAGAGCAGGCTTGTCGGAATTTTTAAATTTTACAAACGCAAGATTTTGAGCTGAAATTTTTAGAAGAAGATAAAAATTGCTTAAGGTTCAGTTATAAATTTTTTAAAAAATTTTAGACAATATTTGACACCTCATTCAATGCGTTGAACCTTGACTGACCAGAGGGGAAGAACTCAATTGCTTTCTGACTTGTGGGACCCCATTCCTTGTTGACCCCACTTGTCAAAGACGCTAGCCCTCCTTCTCCCAGACTCTAAGTAGGGGTGAAAACGGGTTGGATACGGGCGGATATTACTCTTCCCGTATCCTAACCCATATTTTTTCTCGGATTCGGAACCGAATACAGTCTAGCCGGATATGGAAATGGATTCGGGTTATTTGGGATACGGATATGAGATGGATATGTGACGAATTTGGGACGAAAACAAATAAAGATATACGGATAATGCACGCATATATAAAGTAATATATATTGAATTAAAACCATACAAATACTTGACTATAGTAACAAATTATATATCAATCAAACTCAGCAAACATCGTAGAAAGGATATACTACTTGAGGATCAATAGAACCAACTAAATGTTAATATAAATAGGCTGACATAGAAAAAATATGATAAAAATAGGCTGGGTTTTACTGATATCTGAATAGAAAAAAATCCGAATATCCGATCCGATATCTGAATAGGAAAAATCCAGATATCCGAATATGCGGATCACGTCCCGTACTTACCGCATATTGGATGTTCCGGATCCAATCCCGAATCCGAATTCAACTATCCGGATCTGATCCTAACTAGATCCGATCCTAAATCAGATGGAAGATATCCGACCCGTTTTAAGCTCTAAGCTAGCCACTGCCATTTCTCTCCTCCTCTGCCACTTCGGTCTAGGCAGAGAAGCTCACGTAAATCCACCGCACCAGCCCTGCAGAGCCGTATGCAACAACTCACGCCCATACCATGGCCATAACCACTGGAATTCGCGCTGCCCGCAGTTGAGACGCAGATTCACACTTCTGTCCCGAGCAGAAATCGCGGCACCGCCTCACCCAATTCCTATCGCCACCGCTGTATCTCGCTTAAAAAGGCCACATCCAATTGCCCTTGGCCCTCCATCGTCCTCCCCAAAGCCGCCATTCTCGCCTCTATGTACAGCCAAGTTCACACCATGCCACGAGGTTTCACATTTAAGTCGAGCCATGGCCTCACTATGGCACCTGACCTGTCCCTCACCCCCTCTAGAACCCTCTCGCCATCAGACACACCCCAATTTGGCGCATATCTGCTTCCTTGCCCGGTGTTAGCCATAAGTCCCCGCCGCAGTCAAACTCCATGCTCGCCACAACATTTTCCAATTAAACTCGTAGAGAGCACCAGCATCCACTCATAATCGAGTTCGGGCCTTCCCCTACCGGTGAGCTGCCCCCACAGCGCGCCACCGTGTCGCCGCCTCCTACAGTCTCGGTAGAACCCTGGCATTCTATTTTTGTTATCGCTTATTTGCTTTTGCCTCCCCGTGCCTCTCCCACCGCTGGCCACACTCGCCCGAGGCACCGCCCGCTCTGCCCTTTGTTCTTCGCTCTTCAGCTTATAACCCCAGAACCAAAGAAGCTTTCTTTGGTGACTTCACTTTCGAGCGCGATTTGATCTGAAATGACAGCGAGCAGCCTATTTTCACCAAATGGTGTGGCGAAAATATCTATTTTCGCTACATCATTTGGCTACAATAGTAAAACGTTCGTAATTTTTTATTCTGAACTCCGATTTAGATGATGTTAGACTCTATGTAAAGCTTATCAAGAGAGCTACAATCTTCACCTATTTTCAAGATTTAATCAACCATAGATATTTTTAAATATAAAAAAACAAAGACTCTAATGTCTCAAATCCTTACGTGTATTATCACCTTACTAAAGTCTGCAAGATTGGCCGCCTCACGTTCGTTTGAGCCGAGCGGCTCGGCTCAAGCCGTCCGGCCGGCTCAGCTCAAAAAAAATTTGCATTTTAGTCCTTTTATAAATTACGAATAGGTCCTTCGCGATTTTTTGTAAGAGGAAAATTTTTCTCCGAAAATCGCGTTCGGGTCCCTCGTGCGCTGTTTTACGGAAAGAACCTCCTGTTAAATTCAAATTGCGAACAAGCCCTTTTCTAATTTTTCATGATAGCGGACATGTCCAAAAACGTAACAATCAGATCCTTGCTCCATACGTTTAGGTCCTTTCTCCGTTTTTCCTGGGAAATTTTTTTTCGCCATCAGGAATATATGTGCAGCTCTATCTCTAGGCTTTTTTCCCAGCTCGATTTCCCATCTCGATCTCTGGTATTTTTTTAAAACGTGTATTATTACTCGGTGAACGCGTAGAGTGTTAGACTCGACGAAAGAAGGTTGTCATCTCTAATAATTTTTCACCCTTTTCCCTCTAGATAGATACCGAAAAAAAACGTATTGACGTTTGGATCATTCCAACTGTTTTACACGAAAAGGACCTTTCGATTTAGCGTAAATGCAGATGCACTTTTGTTTTTTCAACCATTTCGCGCGTTTCCTCGATGATTTTTTAGAAAAGCGCCGACGGGAAAAAACCGAAATTTTTCTCGCGAAAAAAACAACGCACGCGGCGTATACGCCACACAAAATCTGATATTTTTTAAAACATGTATTATTACCCGGTGAACGCGTAAAATGTTAGACTCGACAAAAGAAGGTTGTCATCTCTAATAATTTTTCGCTCTTTTTCCTCTAGACTATTTTCCCACCTCTGTTTTCGAGCTCGGCCTCCAATATTTTCCAAATAATTCGTTGAAAGAGATATTTCTACAACTCTATCTCTTTATTTTTACTGTTTTACACGAAAAGACCTTTCGATTTAGCGCAAACGCAGATGCACTTTTGTTTTTTCAGCCATTTCGCGCGTTTCCTCGATGATTTTTTAGAAAAGCGCCGATGGGAAAAAACCGAAATTTTTCTCGCGAAAAAAACAACGCACGCGGCGTATACGCCACACAAAATCTGATATTTTTTAAAACATGTATTATTACCCGGTGAACGCGTAGAGTGTTAGACTCGACAAAAGAAGGTTGTCATCTCTAATAATTTTTCGCCCTTTTTCCTCTAGACTATTTTCCCACCTCTGTTTTTGAGCTCGGCCTCCAATATTTTCTAAATAATTCGTCGAAAGATATATTTCTACAACTCTACCTCTCTATTTTTTCCCCCGTAACTCGGTTTCTGCTATTTTCCGGAGTGAGGAATATGTGTACGGTTGTATCTTTATAGTTTTTTTTGCAGTTCGATCTATAGTATTTTTCGAAGCATGTATTATTGACGGTTGAACGTATATAGTGTTAGATTCGGCAAAAGAAGATCCTTTCTCCGTCTTTCCCGAGAAAATATATACTATGTATTAAAGTTGAGACGTTGCAGGACTTTAAAGAGTGTCCGAGTGCCACCACAAAAAAAATCCTCCGAAGATTTAGAAGTTGCGCCTTTATCTATTTTTCCGTTCCGGTCCATTTTCCCATAAAAAAGGTAGAAAGATCCTACGAAGATTTTAAAAAAATGTCTTGTTTCATTTTCTCAAGAAAAACCGAAGGACCTTCCAAAAAAATAGAAAATACATCTCGGTCTGTTTTTTCTCAAAAAAAGGGAAATCGTTTTCCGCTCACGCGCTAAAGACATATTTAATTAGGGGGTTAAGTGCCAACTATGACTAATCATGATGATTCTTAAGATATTAAATGTTCTGGTGCTATAGATCACTTACAAAGTGCTTTTACATGTATTCTTCTTTATTTATGTATTTTAAATTTATTTTATTCATATGTGTACTAAAAGCATGGTTATGTATAAACTTGATTCAAACTAAATAAAATGAGAAGTATTTCTACATGGCAAGGGTACCATGGTATTAACAGAGCTTAGGAATTAGTTCCATTGTATTTTGAACTTATTTGCAATAATTATAGTTATTTAAATTTAAAGGTGTTGGAAATAATCTATTTGTGATTTCAATGTAAACTAACTTCAAATCTAAATGTTTTTGTAGAAGTGAGTTACTTATGGTTTCAGGAATTTTAGAAAATTTATTTCATAATTTTATGGGTTAGGGTTTATTCATTTCCAATATTGACCATATTAGGTATATTTGCATCTTAAATTCAAATTTTTTGCACAGGGACCCTAGATTAAATATTCTTGAATAACCAGGGATACTACGGTCTTAAAAAGACTTATGTTTTACTCCATTTTGGATTTATATACACTAAATATAGCTATTTGGATTTTCTATGCATTGAAAAGTGATCTATTTATAAATTTAATTCAAACAAGGTTAAAATTTAAATGTTTTGCAGAAATGGGATTCTTAAGGTCCCAGGAGAATTCACAAATTTATTTCATATTTTTAGGAGTTATGATTTTCATATTTGCAATAGTGTCCATAATAGGGTTTGTATAAATTCAAATTCAAATAATTTAAACTGAGTTTTAAAATTAAATTATTTTTCATAGTCTGAAATTATAAGATTTTATATGAATTTAGAAATTTGTTTCACTCAAACTGAACTTAAAATGAAGAAGATATAACAATTTGAACTTTGGTAGGTTTGAAAAATGGCTGAAATTAGTAAAATGTGCTTTCTAACCGGCTAAGGGCCCCACAGGTTAGAGACTAGGAATAGAGGTGGTCTTGGTGGAGCTTGCCAACAACGAGGGAGCGCACGACTCGGCCGGTCGACGGCTTGGTGAATGTAACATTCTCAAAATTCAAATAAAATGAGAAATTAAAATAAAAAATGTTAAATGTATTTAATTCTGATTTTCCAGCTTTTCTGGTTTTCTTGGATTTTTTGCTCTAAAAGAAAACCTTTTTAGTATTGAATTAGTGAAAGGTAAATAAGTGGAAACAAAATGTGAAAAATATATATTTAACCAAAGGAAATTTTTAGAAATTCTTTTCTGCAGTCAAAAGCCATATGAACATATTTAATAATGAAAAGAAATGTGTTCCAATGGAATTTGACTATGAACAGTTGAATATTTAAATAAAAATAACCTGACTTTATTTGAGCTGAACATTTTTACCTTATGTTCTTAAGGGATATAACAATCCCAGTAAAAATATGAAAAAAAAAGTTTAACGTGCTTAAAAAATTTTAAATATAAAGCTTGAAAATTAAAAAATTCCAATGTCTGAATTATTATAAATTAAATATAAAAGATCTAAAGTTGAAATTTTTACAGGAGAATAATATAACAATAAGAAACCTATATAAAATTTTCAAAAATTCTTGACAACATTACAACATTTCAATGCCCAAATAAATTAAGATCAGAAAATATGAAAAATGAGCACAGCAGATTGTCAGAATTATTATAAAATCCATATATATTATTTCAACCTGAAAATTTTACAAGATAATCAACATTATATAAGCTTTATCATGAAAAATATCAAAAAATTTTGGACATGTTTAGTGGTAAAATTAATGTGTTCAATCCGGCTAAGCTCACAGCCTTTTCACTGAATTTACTTTTGCTGTCACTGACCGGTGGGACCTAGTTACTATTTGGGCCCATGCGTGAAACATAGCTCGCCTCCTTATTCTTCAGCACGCCGGAGCACCATAGCTGGCCACTTTCTCTGATGTCGCCGTTGCCGTGCTGCTGCCTTCCCCGCTGTTCACACTGCCTAACCCTTGCCGAGTTCACACCGTGGATCAACCCTCTCTATACCGTTTCTCTGGCTATAAAAGCCACCATTGAGTTCGCACTAGCACCGCACCTCATTTCCCTCATGTTCCTCTCACTCCTTTTAGCCAAAATACCTCCAATTGCTCACACTACCGCTATTGCCAAAGAGCCTCGAGCTCGGATCAAACCAAAAATCAGAATGGTAGAATGCTCCATTTTCAAATTACTTCACTCTCTAGCACCAATAGCTCATAAGGATCCCAGCCCCTCAATAAATTTTAGAGTTCTTCACCTAGAACCTCGCCGCCCCTACGACCCTTCCTCCTCACGGGTGGCGCACGATGCTAGCCCAACCCGAACCATCTCTAACACCAAAAAAAGGTAAAATGGATTGATCTTGGACCCTTGATGCTAGAACTGAGGTTAATCAAACCCGGCCGCCCCTCTAACACCGTTGCAACAACCATCATCGTTGGGTCATGCCGTGCGTCATCACGAGTCAAGCTCGGTCGTCGTCGGTTGGGATTGAGCTCTCCCCTATATGCACCTAACTTCCCTGGTGCTAGCACGATGCTCGCCCGCTGACCTCCGGTGCCACCTCACCACCGACGAGCTCAGGACCAAGCCTCCTCTACTCGTGGTCACTAACCAGAGGACCCGCCGAGTCAACCTCTCACATCGCACACCGCTGACTAGTTGGGACACTTTGTTAGCCGGGCATAGCTAAACAATCCAATGGACAAAACTGAAATATGCTTTCAAAGTTTAAAAGCATATTTTTTATTTTCTAAGGATTTTTCATACAGAGATGCTTCAAGCTTAAGTAACTTCTGCATCTTAACTCCAAATTCAACCAAATAAGTTTCTAAATTTGTATAACTTCATGTAGATTCAGAATATGCAAAAATATTTCACTTTTGTTCTCTGGACAGAATACAAATTTGAATTTAAGTAAGAACCCAGAATATGCTCTATATAAAATTTGTGCAAAAAAACTTCAAAAATGATGGGACAAATTTTATTATGTTTATGAGGTCATAAGCTATTCATATTTGGACTTAGTTTGTATCAATTGCATAAATAGATTAATTTCAATGCATTCAAAATTCAAATGATTATAGCTTGTCAAATAAATTCCAAATTTATTGAAATCAATTTATATGCACCGTAAAAATGATAAGCTTCCTTTTTATGCAAAAATATTTAGGTTTTATGCTCTACTTATTCATGTTTTATGTCTTAGAAAGGATTGTAGAAATGTTTAAAATATGAAATAATCATAACTATTGCAAATAATCTTTAAAACCTTTGAAATCAAAACCCAAATCACTGAAAAATTATGAAATTGTGTTATGTGGCAGTAGCTTAAGCCTAGGTCTTAAGTGTATTAATATATTCTTTTTGCTTTAAACCTGTCAAGAATTGTTTTTGCACACACAACACCTTTTACTGCCTTTATGTCTTATTTGTGTAAACCCAAATAATTTTATCCTCTTAAATTTATAAATATACCTATACATAAATATAATTTTAGCTTCTTGAATTTGAAAAATAAAAATAACATATCTATAAGAATTAAGGAATCATGCCTTAAAGTGAACCCAAGATTTGTCTCGTGGCCGAATGTTATAGAGGACTGACTAAACCAATGTGCATAAAATGATAACACCAGCATCCCTAAAGCCACACTTATTTTTTTTAAAAGATTTCAATTTGGTTTTACATCTGATTTCTTTTTACCCTAATTGAAAACTTATTATTTGCTATTTGTCGTGTTTCCTGTTGAACGAGAGTAGACTTAGAAGTTTCAGATTTCGTTGACGATGACCTCACCAATGATCCAGATTACATGTCAGACAACGACTAGCAAGGCAATTAATACATTCTAAAGTACAATAATTTAATTATTTGTTTGGAAGTGATATATATTATATACATATTCATTTTTTTAATATTGTAAACACGATGAATGATATATTCCATATAGCTAGCTGGTGTAGTTTTTTTGGGACCTTGCCGCATTAAACCTTTATCTAAATATAGCAGCTGATAATACACGTATTCACTGACGAAAGTATTTGAGCATTTCAGATACCGGTGTATATATAGCAATTGAAGAATTCCATTCATGTGGCACATCATAATTATCGATGATTTAGCATTTCCCCCGGTGTATATATTATAGGTGGGGGATTCCCCGGCAAATTTACCGCGCCACGTCATCGAGTAATTACTGGCCATCCGATTTTGCACCAACGCCACATGGGCCATCAGATTTGTCCCATCCCGCCAAGAAAAAATATCAGGTAAGCCCTTCAAGAAAAAGTAAATACTTAACCACCCTCCCTCATCCATTACTTTTTTACCATCCAGTTCTTAGGGAGAAATTTATTATTTTGCCACTTTAAAGATTGACTCTTTGATTATGATGCCACTTGAGCCAATGACATATAGGACCATCTAAGTCAACGAAATATGGATTCAGTGACAAATTTACGAAGCCACATGTTTGAAGTGGCAAATTACTAAGGGCCTGTTTGGTTGCTAGCCTAAGGTTACCACAACTAATGTTAGGCATGCTACAATTCTTTGGTATGTGTTTGGTTCGTGCCACAACTTTAACTTGCCACACTTCCTTATCCATGTCATAGACTCAAAAATATTGCCAAATTATGCCACAAGTGTGACCATCAATTTCGACGCCACAACTTAAACTTACTACACTTGTCTAATCTTAATTGTGACCAATTTAGGAAACAACCAAACAGGCCCTAAATCTCTCGTTCTTAGGTTCATCTCACTCCGCACCGGCGCACCCTCTGTCCATGGTCCCTCACCTCCCCACCAGAGGCCCGCCTCCCGGTCCCGGCGCTACCACTACATTTCCGCGTCGCACTGCCCCTTCTCTACGCCGCCTTCACACCAACACCGCCCGCACACCGCCGCCCTCAACACCTCCCCGCCCTCTCGCCGCCGCCTTCCCGCCGGCCACCGTCGGATCTGAGAGGCGGGGCGGCACTGGGGAGATGGGGGAGGAGCAAGCGGTGCCGCTGGAAGACGGCGATGGGGCAGTGCGACGGGTAGGGGAGAAGCAGGAGTCACCTCTTTCTCACAAGCAGGAGTTGCACTACGCTTCGTACACGCCGCGCCGCCCCCACTGCCGTCCTCCTCCCTCTCGCCCCCTCGTGTTTGGCAGCCACGTTTCTATTTCGATTGTAGCAATCAGATGAACTTATCGTCGTTCTGCCGGTGTCAGCCGATGGTGAAGAGATATTTGCAGTCTAACAAGGTGTGGGGTGTCGTCGAATTAATGGCCTGTCCAAGCGGCCGTTAGGTGTGTTGCTTGTGCTTGCAAATTCCAATCACTGCTTGTGCTAACAAATTCCAATTAGACAAGGGGCAGAGCATTAGCAATCGAGGAGATGTGTATTTTTGTTGGGGCAGACTTGACTATGCGCAAATTTCATGATATTCAATGTGTACCATATTGATTGTTCAGTACTTCGTTGGCTCAGTGTTTTTGTTACTTTGTTCAGTACTTCAATGTTGAGCTAAGCCGGAAGAGATGCAGTAAGCCGTGTCCAGGTAGAATTGGTTAAGTAACAGAGTTAGATCTGATTTGTTTAAAGTTTGAGTCTGTTAACAACAGAAAATCTGTAAGCTTTGCAATAAATAAAGTAAGGAGAAAACATGAAAAGCTGCGGCGGCATTGCAGCACCAAAATCTTTATTTCATTGTTTTGCTGCACCTTTATTCTTAGGATTTTGTTCTGTGCTATCTCTGAACTTCCATCAATTGAGCTCGGTCAGGTAGCTTTCAGGCAGCGACAAAGAGAACATCTATCAGGTGAAGATTGGATCGGTTGATCACAACATTCAAGGTGTATTTGCAGAATGAGAATGAAATATCACTAGATACCCTTGATTACATAATCTCCATGTAAGTTCTACCATACTCTTGCAAACCTGTGACATATCATAGGTGCAGCCAGCCTAGCTGGATCCCTGCAAGGCGTTCTCACATATGCTAGACTTCCATTGTTGTGGTCTTATAGGCATGCTAGACAGACAAATTTTGTCAGGTGTGTTACGTGTTGGGACTAATCAAGACTATCTGAGTAGAATAAGGAATAGTCTTTTTCTGATTCAGTTTGTTGAATCCTTTTCTGACTTAGAGCTGTAAGTTATGAATATAAATTCATAGGTAATCTT
The DNA here is from genome assembly GCA_036346375.1 of Guadua angustifolia. Lineage (NCBI taxonomy): Eukaryota > Viridiplantae > Streptophyta > Magnoliopsida > Poales > Poaceae > Guadua > Guadua angustifolia. The sequence goes on from CM070515.1 coordinate 12,971,109, forward strand.
GAGATTTGTAAACAAGAAAGCAAGCAAGTAAGCAAAGAGCTAATAAAAGTATTAGTTGTGTTTGTGCTTCTTCAACGTTTTTATTTCAGCCTTGGTGTTCTATGCCAACATTAGGTAACAAACACTGTATGGCTCTGTAATTCGATAGTCACGCCGGGGCGGGGGACACCGGGCTGTGACGGAGGTGAACAAGAAGCTCGGATCCGGCCGGATCTGGACCCTGGCGGTGGCCACGGCAGACCGGAAAACTAAACGACCACGACGCATCCCCTCACCAGTTGCCTCCTCAAACCCAATACGTAGTTGCAGAACGTAGCTCTCCAACAATATTCTCCCCTTCTCTATCTCATTTGCATTAGTTCTCTTCTTTTGGTTCCGTTAGTTCCAAGCAGTCCATCCATTTGAGCAAATTCCACAAGTATAATTTAGATAGTTGTATGCGCAGTACTGATCCAACTAGAACATGGTGAATTAGCAAATTGAATTAAAGCTGGTCTACTGATGGTCGCAGTAAAGCTTATCTCAAGTGGAAGTGGCAACAAGATCTCTTATGTTACCAGATTTTTCTGTATATGAGGTTCCAAACAAAAAGTTATGCTCCATTAATTGTAGGATAAATATAGAGTGATTCCTGGACAAGAGTAGATCAGCTTATAGCTGTTGATCTTTTACAGAAGTTGATTCACAACTTTCTTTAGTCGACTTGAAATGTCTTTCCAATTGATGCTCACCGTATGATTAACAAATTTCTTTACCTAATATTTGGGCTATTTTTAGATGTTGTAAATTGCCATGCTTGAAGGATGATAGACGCGGCGTTGTACTTGGTATCTTTTACTATGAAAAGAGTGCTTGTGTGCTTACAAAATGTATGCATCTTTATCTATTTCTTGCAATTTTAAGGGCCCATGAATCTAACAACCATATTATCTCTGAAATTTATAATTGATGCAAAATAAAATTATTTTTGTTCTGTTTGTATGTATAGCCACATAGTGGTACTCGCATGTCTATAACCTCTAGCTTTGTATGCATCTTTTACTATCTAAAGTGCGCCCGTGTGCTACTAAATATATGCATCGTCTATTTCTTGCAATTCAATGAGGCGATCAATCCAACAGTGATATTATCTCTGAATTTTATAATTGATACAACATAAAATTCTTTTGTTCCGTTTGTATGTGTAGGATACTCACATGTCTATCGCCTCTAGTTTCCTTGGTGCATAAGTGCAATTCCGTGTCTTTTTAAGATTATCACCAAATTAGGGCTTTGAACTTGCACTTGGAATTTTTTGGTCGAACTAATAAGGTGTGTCTTATCTATGCTTGCCTTCTAATTGTTTGTTATAAAACGGATATATGTTGTAATTATTGCTGGATAGAGTAAGAGTAATATCATTTAAACATGTCAGTTTTAAGTCTCTTAGACAGGCTAGTTTGAAGTATCCCTTAAACAAGTTGATTTGAATATTTTGGATTGTCGGTTTCATAAATAAATTGATTTGAAGTATCTCACTGGAACGCTTCTCGTCAAAAAAAAGAAAGAAAAAGAAAAGTCATTGGAATGCTCCAAGAATATGCAATGGCCCCACGACAATCGGCTGGCTATTCTGATCAGTGCTGTGTTCAATTATGCTATGCTTATATGTTGTTCCCCGGTGTTTCTGTGTTGATTCATGGCAATGAGAGATGCTATAGGGAAATTTGATTATCAACGCGAATACCACCCGTTTGATAAAATGCATGTCATATGATGAGACAAGTGTTGGTTTCAGCAATCTTGGTTGCTGCCACATGTCATGCACATACATAGCTTTAATCATTCAATGTTTATATTTGCTATGGGTACATGTACAAAGATTTCTGTCAATATATATATTTCTGTTGCACCTGATCTTCAAATATTTTTACTTTTCACCTTATATTTTTTTACCCAAATAAAAGGGGTTGCATGCAGCGGCATATATAGCTCAATTAACGTCATGCTATCGCTTAAGAATAGAAATTTACATTTGTAATTCTTTATGTAATATTTAGGTGTTGGTAATGACTCCTTGTTTTGTGAGGTTGGTCTGTAGAGAAAATTCTAAAAAATTAACTGTTTCTTTTGTTCTTTTAGCTGTCTTTTGGTTACACTATTGAGTAACATTTGTATTTCAGATTTGATCTGTATGATCATGAAAAGAATTTTATGCCATCTAGCAATCGGACTTCTCTTTCTGGAGTTTTGGCTGCACACAATACACATCCTCGTGCATTTTAATTTATTTTGCTTAATTTTACTTGGAGTTCTCAACCTGTTTATGTAGGATTTAACAACTCTTTGGTTAAACTTTCTCCTACTGTATTATGTCTAAGTTTAATGAAATTTTTAGATCATTCTAATCTTTCAAACAAAATTGCGGGGTAGTATGAATAAGAGATGGGAAAAGACTATGCAACGTTCTTTTACATTTACCAATTCATTTTATATTTATTTATTTATTTATTTATTACCCACGGGACATATGGTTGGTTATGTTGTCACGCTATCGTGCAGGCCATACATTGGATTTGTGGATGCATTGACGCTATGACATCTAGCCTAGAGAACCAAATAAAGCCATTCCACTGCTTTCTCATTTGTTTTTTGCAAAAAAATAAAGAAACTCATACGTCGCTTTAAATGCTTTCTGATTTGTTTTTTTTGTAAAAAATAAAGAAATTCATGTGCAGCTGTATCACATGATTCTAATTCACATGATTCTAATATATAGTGTTTGTAGCAGCAAATGAACAATGAAGTATTGAAATTAAGATTCAACTTCATCCCTATCCCCTTGCACGCACACCCACATATATACTAGCATTTATACTCCTGTGTCAGGATAGTTCGAGAGTTGGCACGTGGCTAGCTGCATTTGGATTAATTAGACGATGAACTGTCCCGAACCGGCTGGATTTGGTCTCCTTCCATTATAAGAAAGTGACGAAAAGGGAAAGACGTTCCATTAATAGAAACAATATGTACTAGGATTCCCCCTTCGAGGTGAAGAAATGCAACTATAGGACTCCCATTCGTTTCGCTTCCGATGAAAGGGACAAAAGGATCAAGAGCTAAACAAAAGGAAAGATCCCACGCCAATCCTGATTCCTTTTCACAAAATGCAGTAGTATTGCACGTAGTAGAAGCAATTGAAATCGAGGCAGCGTATGTTGGAACGAAATTAACAGTGGAGAAGTCAACACCAGCTAGTAGCTGGCCAGAGCGAACCTGGAGGAGGCGAACTCGTAGAGGCGGCCGGCGGGGGAGAAGACGACGAGCGCGACCTCGGCGTCGCACAGCACGGACAGCTCGAAGGCCTTCTTGAAGAGGCCGCTCCGGCGCTTGGAGAAGCGGACCTGCCGGCTCGTCCGGTCCTCTATCCGCCGCAGCTCCACCCGGCCACGCTTCCTCCTCCTCTGGCCCCCGCCGCTCCCGTCGGCCTGCCTCCTTCCAATTTGCTCGCCCGCGCCCTCCTCCATCATTAATTAACTATCTTCCGAACCGGCCGGAACCCTAGCTCACCCGGTTGCCCTCCCTCCCGCGCGCCAGCCGCTAATAAGTGAGCGAGCGGAGGAGGACGAGGAGGATTAGGCCCACCGATCGAGAGAGGCGCGCGAGACGGAATGCGATGCGAGGTGGCGGGCGTACACTGGACTGGAGGCCGGGGACGGATTTGTGGCGCTACCTGCTCCTGCTGCTGCTGCTGCTGCTGCTGCGATTATTGATCGGTATGACCCATGGGCCAATACCCAACGAGAACGAGGTGAGATAGCAAGGACAAGGCCGCTGAGCGAGCCGACCGGACGGGTGTGGTGTGGGGTTAATAATTTAACTGCGTGTCGCGCCTTTCACTTTTGCTCACAGGCCTGGACGTTAGCGCAGGTCCGTACGCATGTGCGCAATGATGGATGTACACACGGCAACGCACGTGACGGTGTAGAGCGGGCAGGGGATAAGGACGGCCGCGTACGTGCCGGCGTGACGGAGCGGATCGGCGCGCGTCCGAACCGATCGGTTCGGTCCAGTTGAAGGCAGAGCTTCTTACACCGGCTGCCTCAAGCTGGTTCGAGGGCAGCGACTGGAGAAGAACGCTATATTATAGACACACATCAAGGCGGGCGCTTTCTACAGCTGCGCTTGGCCTCATCAAAATCCGCAAGCAAATGAAACCTAAAGAAAACAAAAACTCATGATCAGGTAATTGCATTTTAGTTAGGCAAACAAGAAAGTTGAAAGATCAAGATGCGAGTGATTGCTTGTGCGTGAAGGAGAAGAAACTTGGAAGGGGATTTTAACTTTTTAACAGAAGACGGGACAAGGACGGTTTGATTCCGTGGACTGCCGATGGCAGAGGAGGTTGCCTCTGGGGTTCTGGGCCGGATGGACCGGCTTCGGTGTGCACGCTTTCCTGGATCTCCTACCACACCGAGGACGAGCGGAGGCAGCCCAAACCAAGTCGGCCCGGTCCATACATGCGAGTTCCTTCTGGGCCGGGCTACGGCTTTTTCCAGAAATCGCAAGTTTTTCTTTTTCGCCAAGTACAGTAAGAGTGTTACTGGATCACACGGTAGGGCAAACAAAAACAAAAATACGAAAGAAAGACGTTTATTTTAACTAGTTTAATGCCCGTGCATTGCTACGAAAAATAAAATTGATAACGAAACATAAAAGCTAAGCAATAAAATAAAATTTTGCTACAAAATCAAATATATATTTATCCTGATTACAAAAGCTTCATCTCATCCTCGCCCTCCTCGACGTCTATTCGAATCGCCTCTGCGGCGGCCACGGGGGAGCGGGCTCCCGTGCTACTGTTGGTCCTCCCCAGCCGCTGCCGCAGCCTTGAGCGCGGACTTCATCGCCAACTTGCCCGGCGTCGGGAGGCAGAGCGTGGTGCCGATCTCGTCGATCCCATCCACCTAATCCGCAAACAACACCCACACATGTCAACAACCATCCCAAATCCAAATCGTCCCAAGAACGCACGCGAGATTGAATCCCACACCGAGGTCTCGCGCGGCAGTGGGGAGGTAGCCGACGCGCGCGGGAGATGATAAGGCGTCGGTGTTCTTCGTGACGACGGCGTTGTTGTTACCTGTGTCGACAAAAGAATCGCCGAACACCAGATTAGCCGGCACCCGCGGCCTCCCGCCGCTGCACCTTGCGCCTGAACACCGCCGTTGAGGTCCTTGCCATATGGCTTGAAGTCGGCCTTGACGAGCGTAACGACGGCGTTGTTGTTACCCGTGTCGATGAAGGAGTCGCCGAACACCAGAATAGCCTGCACCCGCAGCCTTCCGCCGTTGCGCCTTGCGCTCGCCACCACAACAATTGCAGGTCGGGAGGTAGCCGGCACCTGCGGCCTCCCGCCGCTGCACCTTTCGCTCGGACGCCGCCGTTGAGGTCCTTGCCGTACGGCCTGAAGTTGGCCTTGGCGAGCGTGATGACGGCGTTGTTGTTACCCATGTCGATGAAGGAGTCGCTGAACACCAGAATAGCTGGTACCCACGGCCTCTCGCCGCTACGCCTTGCACTCGCCGCCGCCACAATTGCAGATCGGGAGGAATGAGGAGTCGGGAGAACCGTGGTTTGCGTCGCCAGCTATCGCGAGGAACGGAAACGAAAAAGAACAGACCATTTTTTTTCGTCCGCCGGTTTGGTTTTTTTTCAATTTAGAAGTGGGTTGGTAGTGGAGAACGGACGTATCACCACCAACTCAAAATTAGAAGTAGTAGAGATGAAAAGACGGCCAAGCTTTCGCGGGTTGAAAAAACAAAGATGTTTAGGTAACCGACCCTGTTTTATCAAGATTTGTCTACGTTTTCATACATGCTTAATTATCTGTAGTTTCCGATTTAAATCCGTACCTACTCAGCATATATACATGCTTTATCTGCGGTTTCCAAACAAAAGATCATGTTTTTATATAAAAAAAATGATGAATGAAACCAGCACATATATAGTACAGTACTCAAGCATACTATATATGACACTACTTATGAAATATACAAGCATCACACTGACTCCAGTAATGTGGGCTGCCTCCAAGCTCTTACAATCTCACACGCAGTACAATATTTTAGCATCAAATTGATAGTTTAATGTTCACACAAAGTCACACACACAAATAAGTAACTGAGAATCTTGACTGAAATCCATCACACATAGTTTATATATTTGTTGTTGATGCATCCTTATTATTTCACAATTCACTGTCTTCATAGTAACCACGGAGTCATGTAGGTGGTCATGCATGAGCCATTTAGCGTCTCAGGAGGGTACCTGCAAATAGATATCACATTTAGAGGATTAACAATCAATATAGAATAGCTATTACAAAACAATAGAATCTCCTAATTCAGTTTGCACCTACACTAACTCGGTATTTCCATAAAAAAATTATGAAATCTTATCAATATGTTGTCACATGAAAACCGAACAAAGAAAAGGTGTCGTTTTGCCCTACATAAAATAAAAGTACCCTACATGAAAATCAACATATAGCACAATTATCCCGATCGAACCAGATTGCTCCATGTATATAGGTGTCGTTTTGTCCTACAGAAAATAAAAGTACCCTACGAACCGGATTGCTCCATATATATATTATAAAGTAAGACATTAAACTCCAAAGGTAGAAAGAGATCGTACCCTATTTGAAGGGTGGGTTCACCAGCACTAAGGGGATGGAAGAATCCATTACCGCCGTGCAACGGCAGCTGCACTTCAGATTGACGTTCATAGCCAGCTAAGTTGTTGCCGTGCTCCCACAGTTGTTGCCCATGAGCCTGGTTGCTCTCCTCCAACTACATCTCCCAAAAAAATTGATGATCAATAATCTTACGATTCTTTTCTCACTCTTTGCTCTATATGACTAATTAGGGTTGTGATGTATTGATTATCAGTAATGAAAGAGCTAGCTATATATGTACATAAGGTTGCAAAGAAATAGGCAACACCATATAGTACATGAGACCAAGTAGTGCTTGTTTTATTTACAACTCTTTTGAGATCAAGTACAAATTGGAATGCTTCTTACATATGATACTATTACAGTTAAAGAACTTACCTTTCTTCGAAGACATTTATTTGCTTCAGAAAACATTTGTTCCTGCAAATTGAATAAATGGGGTGATTCACTAAGGAAACACTACTACAGCGAGGCTTATATCAGACGCACGATCACAGACGGTTTTGAAAAACCGTCGTAATATGGAACATCACAGACGGTTATGTACTCAAACCGTCATAGGCGATATCACGAGCGGTTTTATATTACACCGCTTCGTGATATTAAAAATATCACAGACGGTTTCTAAATATAACCGCTCGTGATGGCTACAAGATTCATTACAGCGGTTTCTAAGTAAAACCGTTTAGCTTTCACTGACGGTTATATAACACAACCGTCTCGTAATATCTACAAGATCATTACAGACGGTTATATTTAGAAACCGTCTGATATTTAGTTATCATAGAGGCCTCGTAATATAAAACCGTTTGTGATAATACCGTCTCCGTAAAAAACAGAGCCTCGATCCATCCACTTCGCTTATAGGGTTTGGTTTCTATGCTAAGTGGCGGCTTTGTGGAAGTGAGGCGATTTTGTGAAAGAAAGCCATTGATTTCAAGGGTGATATTAGATTCATTTGATTTTGGTGATCTAAGGTTAGTAATGAGTTCTCTAATTGCATGCGCATCGAATTCAATATCTAGGTTTGTTAGACGAATTAATTTAAAGATTGTTTGATTAGATCTAGTTTAATTGTAATCGGATCCATATGTTGTTTGTGATATTTGGTTAGTAATGTGTTTTAATTGTATTATATTCAACATCTATCTTGATAAAGAAGGAATTTGATGATTTTTTTAGATCTAGCTTGTAGAACCATGTGTTGGTTGTTTGATGTATAAGGTTAGCTAGTAATGGTTCTATTTGCATAATATAATATTCGATCATGATGTAGCTATCTAGCTTGTTAAGGATAGAATTTAAAGATTGTTTAGATCTAGCTTATAGATCAATTCAAGTCTTTTGGTGATGTAAGGTTAGTAATGGGTTCTAATTTCATTATTATATTGAAGATTAATTTGAATTGTGTTAATTATTTCTTTGTGATGTAATTAAGGTATGTAATTGCATAATTAGTTTAAGAATGTGTGCATACGCCCTACACCTGGTGCACTTAATATTTAACACAAAGTGTTACATGTGTAGCGTAGATGGATCGAAGCTGGATGTACGCTGAGAACCGTACGAGTGCTGAGTACCTTAATGGCGCTCCACTTTCAAAAGAGTCGCAGAGGAGGATATATTTAATAAGGGGTGCAATTCATGTCATGTCCGTGCATTGATTGCGAAAATCAAGATGTTTCAAACTCAAAGCAGATCGAAGCACACTTGATTCAAGGGGTTTCAAAAGGGCTATACATGTTGGACCACCATGGCGTAAGAGCATAATATATGTGAAGCAAGCAAGTAGTGTTAATATCGTCGACGATGTCAATGATATGTCGGATGATCATATCGATTAAAGCCCGATGAGGACAGGTTGCACGATGACAATTTGGATCGATGCTACGCGATGCGTATGAAACCTTGATGACAGGGAATATGGACAGTTCCAGGGCTTAATGGAGGACTCGGAGAAACCTTTGTTCGCAGGATGCAAGTTGAAATACACAAGGTTATCATCCGTGCTTCAACTACTCAAATTGAAGGCAAGCAACGGTTGGTCCGACAAGAGTTTCACAACAATATTACGTCTATTGCGGACATGCTTCCAGAGGGAAACGAGTTGCCGACAAGCACCTACAAAGCCAAGCGATTCTTTGTCCCTTGGGAATGGAAGTAGAAAGAATACATGCATGTCCAAACGATCGATCCTGACCGCAAAGAGTACACAAACTTGCATAGATGTCCGTGTGCAACGATCCCAGACAAGTGTAAGAGTCATTCAGATGATGATGGCGAGAGCATTGAGGTGAAAAAAGGTCCTCCCGCTAAGGTGGCATGGTATCACTGTAATTCCCGCTTGAAGCGTTTGTTTGCGAACCCAAAGGAGGCAAAACTGCTATGCTGGCACTTTGAGGAGCGTAAGAATGATGGAATGCTAAGGCACCTCGCCGATTCTATCCAAAGGAGAAACATCGACAGAGCTTTCAAGAATTCGGTGCGGATCCGAGAAATATAAGGTTTGGATTGAGTACAGATGGAATGAATCCTTTCGTAACATGAGCAAGGCAAGATAGCACTTGGCCCAGAATCAGATCTACAACCTTCCTCCTTGGTTGTGTATGAAGCGGAAGTACATTATGTTTATGCATGCTTATCCAAGGACCGAAACAACTCGGGAACGATATTGATGTGTACCTAGCTCCATTGGTGGAAGATCTAAAAACATGTGGGTTACCGGGTACACGATGGGATGCGATAAACGAGAGAACTTTACTTTGCATCGCTTGTTGTTCTCGCACCATAAATGATTACCCGCTTGCTAACTGTCTGTGCCGAGTACAAAAGGAACCAAAGCCTCGCACTCACCGCTAGATGATACCGAGAGTTTATGGTGAATCACTCCCGCAAAACCGTGTACATGCGCCATCAGAGGTTCCTTCTGAGGAATCACCTATATCGCAAGATGAAGCAACTTTTCGACGGAAGGAACGAAATGGTTCAGCTCCAAGGCGCTTGAGCGAGAGATGTTCATGACATTGTTAAGGATTTGATGTTGCGATGGAAAGGACGTAAATCAATTACCCGTGAAAAGAGCATGTGGAAGAAGAGATCAATATTCGGGACCTACCTTATGGGAGCACCTAGAAGTTCGCCATCGTGATCGATGTCATGCACGAAAGAAGAATGTCCGTGATGGCGTGATTGGTCTCTTACTCAACATTAAGGGTAAAACAAATGATGGTATCAACGCACGGCTTGACTTGGTCGATATGGGCATAAGACCCGAGTTAGCACCGAAGAGACCGATAAAGGCCGACGCATTTGGAACCCGCTTGTTATACTGTCAAAGGCCGAAGAACTGAATCGTGCGCTGCTTGCATGGTGTAAAAGTTCCGTCGGTTGCTCTTCCAACATGAAGAGACTTGTTTCGTTGGAAGATTTGAAATTAACCGCATGAAGTCTCATGATTGTCATGTGCCGATGACACGATGCTCCTCGTCGCAATTAGAAGTATTTTGCGGTCAAGGTCCGAGAGACAATCACTAGGGCGTGTTATTTCTTTTAACACAATCGCCGAAGGTCATCGATCCCGAAGGACTAGATGCTCGCAAGTCGAGGTGGTGATGACTCTATGTAATCTTGAGATGTATTTCCTCCATCATTTTTCGATATCATGGTCCATCTCATTGTTCACCTTGTGACAGAGATAAAGATATGCGGGCCGTTGTTCCTACGTAGTATGTACCCGCTCGAGAGGTACATGGAATTCTCAAGTCTTACGACGGAATCGATCTCGTCCGGAGGGTAGCATTGTCGAAGGTTATGCAATGAAGAGGCCGCTGAGTTCTCAAGGTCGATTACATGGCCTGTGTCGAACCAATAGGTGTGCCTCGATCTCACCATGAGGGAGGCTCCAGGTATCGGACCATCGGAAGGAAAGCAATCACGCTCGATTCGGTTATGTATGCTCAAGCCCATTTCACGGTTTTGCAACACATGGTCAGAGTGTCCGCTTATATCGCCGAGCACAAGCAATGGCTAAGGCAAGAGAATCCAGCACGGCAGGAGTCTTGGATCACGAGACAACATAACCTTCAATTCAACAAATGGTTGAAGGAGCGACCTATCACTGGGAGCTCGTCAGATGACACGCTGACATGGTTGGCAAAAGGACCAACTTTTACAGTTGTCACATGGAAAGGATATGACTTAAATGGGTACACATTTTACACGAGAGATCAGGACATGAAGAGCACAAACCAGAACAGCGGTGTCCGTGATAGATGCATTCAATAATACTGCTGGTTGACGAGGAGCTCCTACTATGGGTTCATAGAGGAGATATGGGAGCTCGACTACGACTTTTCAAGATTCCCTATTTCGGTGTCGTTGGGTCCACCTCCAAAGACGTGAAGGTTGACAAGAATGGCATCACTATCGTGGACCTCGAACGTGTCGGATACCAAGATGAACCATTCAGATCGCTAACCAAGTTGTTCAAGTCTTCTATGTAACCGAATTCCGCCCAACAAGAAGCGCCACGTAGTTCTTCAGGGAAAAGGAGAATTGTCGGAGTTGAGAATGTAGTAGATGAGGAAGAGTACAATCAATTTGATGAGTTGCCACCTATCGGAAATGACATCCTCGGTCCCGTAAGAACAACATGAGGAAGCAAGCTACACACGCGCCGATCATCATGAAGGGCTAATTTTCATACAAAAGAATAAGCATGTGGTGTATGTAGTTATGAGAAGGGTGCATTGTCATCATGCTTACTAATTTTCATGTGTAATAATATTACATTAATGCTATTGTAAAGATGATACGACCCATCATGCTTTGTACATATGATTGTGATGATCTTTGTAAGTAGCTTGTGAAGCATCCGAATTATGTATATAGGATTGTGATGATCTTTGTAAGTAGCTTCAGAAGCATCCGGATTGATGGAAAAGATGCAAGTATAAGAGCACGATTTATTCTTTAATATCAATATGATTCCAAATACATGATTCAAAGATGGCCATTCGGACATAATTGATGACAAGAAATAAATTATGTAGACTATGGCTAACAAGAATGTAATCATGTCTACTTTGGCAATATGGAAATAGTTGTATGTGATTGCTCTTGATTTTAGGGTTTGAATTGAGGATTAGAATTCCACTTCAACCACAAGATAATGATATTCGTTAAAGACAACTTTCCCGTAAGATACAACAAAGTGGCATGCATAAGAGTCGATCGAATCGAACCGACAAGTGAATGTCAATGAATAGTATATATCACAGACGGTTCTTTAACATAACAACAGGATAAAGATTTGTCACTGACGGTTATGTTACCTAACCGTCTGTGATATCTCAACATCGAGACGGTTATATTATATAACCGCGCCAAACCCTAACCCTTTGAGACGTTTTGCCTCCCCATGGCTGCCCCCCTTGAGTCCTCCCTCCCTGCGTCCTCCCCTCCCTCGGCCCTCCCCTCCCGGCGTCCTCCCGGCCTCGGCCCTCCTCCCTGCCCTCTCCCTGCCACGACGTGCCCTCGGCGTGCTTCCCTACTGTGTTCTTGTGCATCTCGCTTCAACCGTGAGTATTTCGGGGACTAGCCATCGAGCTAGAGGTCGCTTTCTTGATCCTGGAGGCACCGCTCGCCATTTGCTCTATTTTTCGGTGTTGCTCGCTAGTTAGTGAGTTTCGGGACACTTTCTGTTATTATTCTCGGCCTTGCAAAGGGCCACGATCTGCGGCTTGGGGACCTCAAGTGTGAGCTTAATGTTCAAGGATGATTTAGGGGATGGAATAGACTAATTGTGACAACAAATCTTAGCAAATAATTTCACTTTCATATATATATATTTGATTAGTGTGAGTTCGGCAAGGATTGAGGTTGCTGCAAGAGTGGTTGATCGTAATCGAGTTTTTGATGTTGGTTGAAAAGGTCTTTTGGTCGGTGATCAAGGATGATGTTTGTTTTCTCGTTGTTTAGAGCCCAAAGAGCTGCAAGAATTAGTTAAAATGTCTTTGTTCGTTGGCTAGGAGCGATGGTGCCGTGGTTGTTTTTTGGTGCCCCAAGAATTAGTTTGGAGGGTCTCGCTTAGGTGGTGGTTTAGTGGAGTTTTGATTTACCGTTGTCCGGATGTCGATGGTGGCGGGCGCGCTACTTAATACGCTAGACTTTGTTGAAATCGTTTTATTCTCGAATAAACAGGGAAACCTTTTGATCTAAAAATATATATATATATTTGATTAGCTCCATTGCAAACCTGCCTTTATATGCTTAGTTAGTGAATATGCATATAAGATAACCAATTGAGTAGATTTATACTTAACCTATCAAATATTAAATCATATTGAGATAAAGTTGTCACAATCTAGTCTATTACTTGTCCATTGTATGCGAGGAGGGCCTTTTAAGGCAACCCGACATCTCGAGAACATTCAAACAATCAATATGAGCTTTATGCTAATTGCTTTATTCGTAATATTGCATATGTTCATATGTGAGATCCCGAGCTTCGCTCTATTATTCTCGTTAATCTGTCAAATGGTTGAATCCATATGTATTCTTTTCGCTTGTCTGCATTGTGTGGATGTCCTAGTTTTAGGGAGGTGTCGCCGAAATTTTTATTAAGTTCGCAACCTCCTAGTTCGCTTCTTTTGCTAAAAGGCTAATAACAAGCCATTTAGGCTAGTTCTTTTAAAAGGCTAATAACAAGCCATGGTATCCACAAACTCATTCACTCTAATGTGATTTTATTTGTTCTTCACTTTTAGTTCGCCTCAAACTATTTTAACTTGTAAAGAAGATGTCGCCCTCTAATCCATCGTCTCAAGGACATGATGTGCCCTCAAAAGAAGAATCGACCTGCATTTGCAAGAGGACCAAACAAAAGGCCAACAGACCGATATACCATTACGTAGATCGATCCAAATGATAGGGCCCTAGAAAGCCAAAAAAGGCAGCAAATGCATTTCGAGTATGTGGGATAGTAGCCCGAACGGGTTCCGATCACGCTATCTTCCCGGAGGTTGGTGACTATTGAGGCTCGCAATGCTTTGCTAACGGAAATTCTTTCATCGCTCAACATTCCGAAGAATCCGCCCCTAGTGCGACGCAAGATGCATCGCTAGCGCAGAAAGGCATGGAAGACCTTCAAGCATACGCCAGAGACTACGCCAAGAAGGATCTCGTTCCATACTCAAGTATGGGTTCATTGATGAGGACACGGGGGCGTTTTGTTGGGATGAAGACCACAGATTTAATTGCAAGGCACAAGTGAAGCAAACAAGGCCTTGCAAGCAAGGAACACTCACCCCCACGACTCGCAGATCGCTGGCTACGCGGGAAGAGAGCGCAATGGGACAGGAGGACGAGGAGGGTATCGCGCCATTTCCATCGATCACAGATCAACGTGCGAGATCGGCTAAGAGCGAGAGCGAGGTCGATGCCACGCCCTCCGCAACTGCCTCTTCAGAAACCCCGCGGACGAGGAAGTTCGCTAACGCCGAAATATATAAATCGAACTACCAATTTTACGTAATTAGTCCATGACTTCATAAGTGAAATAACTTGTCCGGATCTTGCGTGTAGCGTTGAGTACACAATCGTGCGATGGCTTTTTTTCCCGACAGAGAGAAAGATGCACTGCCCATAGCCTTGGGAAACAAGGAACACCCCGTCGCATAAGAGGCAAAGGGTTTTTGTTCCATGGAAAACTGGATTCCTGCATTTACTTCCACATATACCAAGTAAGAAGAGAACTAAAGCCGAGCGCGAGTCAAATCTTATAAAGAATTTGGAGGACAAGTTGAGAGGAGAGTTGAGAGAAGAGTTGAGGGAGAATCGAGAGAAGAATTTTATGAAAGGATACGAATCCTCGAGGAAAGGCTCACCAATCAAGAAAGAAATATCGCACAAGCCCCGTATATGTCCGAAGTCAGCCCCATCGCCTCAGAAGAGCATTTGTGCATCCGCTCCTCCAAGTGACATAGATGAACATAGCGGACTTATCCCAGATGTGACATTAAGGTGGCCACGCACGTGCAATCTCCAAGTGAGAATTAGCAATGGCACCTGCCTCGACGGCCGCTTGGGGCATGGCGATCCATCCCCAAAGGGGACCATGGTGCACTGTACCATCATAGCGCCGGTTTCACCAAGGTCAATGTGGACGGGTATTTGATAGTTTCAAAATTGTCGATCTACGGCCGCCAAACGACGAGATCGTGAAACTTGGGGATGCCATTGGCACATTCATCCAATGGCCTAGCAATGACATCTCCTCGTCGTCCCTTCATTCATGCAACAACCGCGACGATCCGATTCGCTTATTGTATCGCCGTCGACTTGGCATACTAAATCGCAATGAGAGCGACTCCACTTGATGTACATAACGTTGACCTCTTTCCCGCCCATTCCTCTCCGTGAAGGGTTCATACAAAACAAAGAAAGGCAAGGGCAAACAGAAGAAAGAAAGGCAAGGGCAAACAGAAGAAAGAAAGGCAAGAACAAGTCGACTATCCATCCGCCGAGTTGGCTAAACAATACAAGCTAGGAGAGCCAGCATTAACGAAAGGCAGCAGAATTTCACTTAGTATATCTTGCCAACAATTGCATAAGTGGTACACCCAAGAAGTGAAAAGCCAGAGCGTGAACGCATAACAAGTATCGCTAAGTTCAAGTATGAACATCTATTCAACGACTCACGGGGCTTCTTCACTACGCCGATTTTCGGACTTGTTCCATCTCTACAACCTCGACGCCATCGACGCCAAGACTCATAAGATGTTGGACCTTGTAAGTGTGTGCTATCACACCTACATTCGCCTAATAGTGATAAATGTCCTCCAATATATATATAATTCGCCTTTGTATATATAGATACATGCAACTTGAAGCTTTACACGGAAGAAACTATCGATCGGTTTCTCGACCCACATATAGTCTCAAAGCAAACAATGGATGATGATATAAACATGGTCGAGAATACGTCATAGAGGCATTGCTAGCACAAAAGATAAAGAACTCATACTTATACCCCATAACCTGTGGTAAGTGCTACCACATGCTATACTTTGGTCCAGACTGCACACAACTCGTTTCATTCATTGTCCATTGTGATATACTTGTGTAGGTTTCACTGGGTTCTAATTGTAATTGAACCACCCACAAACCGGTTAAGTACCTTGATTCCAAGACGTATGAAACCACGACTTGGTACCTATCGCAAAATTACTCACAGTAATCACGCTTCTCCGCACATGGTCGTGTAAGTTGTTCCAGTTTATATTGCTATTGGAATAGCTTAGGCTAACCTTTTGCAATCTTGTAGAGCGCTCAAACACGTGAAAGATTGGACTAAACTACAAAGATGATTTGAACTTTCCTAGATCCGCTATACACAACAATTCTATTTCAAACCCCTAATAGTGACTCTAGAACTAACCGTAGGTTTTATTTGCAAGGCTACCAAAGAAGGTCGTGAAATAACCTATGTGGATTTTATGTTTGCCACAACATGCAAACCATCGCCGCTAAAAAAAATAGCAAGATGGTTAAAATCGCTGAATCAGTCGATTTGAGCAACATTAGAGGAAAGTTTGTTTCTTCCTCGCTCACGGAAGTAATACATAAAGACGGTGCTGCTCCACGCAGCCGATAACTTCGAGTTGTACAATTGTCAAATGGTATTCATTAATTCGGAAAATATGTCCAAAACTTGCATGTTATTCTTGTTTGTACGATTCATTGTATTGTCACATGATATTATCCTTAATACATATTTGCTCATCTTGAATGCAACTTAACTTGATTTACAGATGATGATTAGCAGCTGTTGCTGAAGAAGACACTTTATCTATAACCAAGGCCGTTTCTTCCGCTGCATCACCGCCCATCGGCTTCCTCCCGCCTTCTTTTCCATTCAAGCTCGGGTGTTCCAAAATCCTTCCTGCATGGAAGACCCGACTTGCAATCACATTTGTTCAATCTTTAATTACCCTACCTAAAGTAATCTATCAAGTACATCTACAATTTTACCAAAATACCCTGCTCGATCTCCCACCGTGGCACGACGGTGACGCCGATAAGAGCATGTCGTCCGGCCATTTCAAGACCGTGGCACTACTTGGTGACTTCGCAAGAAAGCCACTTCAGATGGCATGAAGCAAATCACACACTCTAGTGTGTCCGGCTCGATGAAGAAGGCCGTGGTTGCCGCCGCCGCCATGTCCGTCATGCTCTTGGTTGATTTATTAGTCGAGTTCCATCAACATTATCATAAGAAGGGGAAAAGCGCTACAAATGTTTATATTTTAAGTCTATCCCGACGGACAAACTGCTGCCTCAATGCATATAGGAAGTGCAGATATTCAATTACAACATCTATAACGGGTTGTGCCTTATAAATATCGTTGTAGAAATATTGATGGAAATTTTAATAACACCATAACTAATGGAGGTTCTGCCGGGGTGGGAAAAAAGGTCATCACAGACGGCTCTTATTTGAAACCGCTCGTGATAAGTTCATATCACGCATTTGCTATGATTTGAAACCGCTCGTGATATTTAGTTATCACAGACGTTGTAATTTGAAACCGCTCAGGATATTTATCACGCATTTGTTTCAAATAAGAACCGCTCAGGATAATTAATATCGGTTTTTCTCGCCGATTCTTGATTCTTAGCCGATTCGCTTCAAGGATCGGCTTGATCGAATTTCACATCACTTCCCTTATCGATTGCAGGGTCAAATCGATTGGCACGTCAGCAGAAAATGTAACCCGGCGTTAAATGTCGGTGTGTTGTGGGCCAGAAACCTTCTTCACGTTTTTGGTGCCAACAATAGTACAGTACTCAAGCATACTATATATGACACTACTTATGAAATATACAAGCATCACACGACTCAAGAATGTGGGCTGCCTCCAAGCTCTTACGATCTTACACGCAAAGACAATATTTTAGCATCAAATAGATAGTTTAATGCTCACACAAAGTCACACACACAAATAAGTAATCGAGAATCTTGATGAAATCCATCACACATAGTTTATATATTTGGTGTTGATGCATCCTTATTATTTCACAATTCACTGCCTTCATAGTAACCACGGGGTCATGTAGGTGGTCATGCATGAGCCATTTAGCGCCTCGTTCATGACGGTTTATTAATACAACCGCTCAGTGATATATATTTTCTCGCACGGGTATAGAACCGCTCTCGATGATCTCCTTCATCACGCATTTTATTGTTATCGACGGTTCACAAAACTGCCTTTGATGACGCTTATGAACCGTCTGTGATGAAGTTTTCAGAGTAGTGAAATGATCAAATTTCCAATGTTGACTTTGTTGAGAGCATACCTTTCTCTGAAGTTCCGTCAGTTGATCAACCATATGTTGTGTCTATAATAAGAGGATTAAAATTTGGTCACTATGCTCCAAAACATCTTTCATGCATGACTTCTTTAAATTGCATGTAGCAAGCTCATAATTGTATGATGCAGAAAACCACACTAATCAACAAGAGGGGTGAGATAAAGTCACTTAAGAAAATTGGGTGCCGATGTCATATCTAGAGGTTTATATACTTCTAAAGAAAAGACTAATCCCCCACTAAAAGCAGAAAATCACCCTTGCTTGTGATCTAATAAAGAATTTTTCAGTACCCTTGTAGTCCTGACGTGCTTCAAGGACGAATCAAGTTGCTTCTCAAGGTTCTCGAGCTCCTTTATGCCTAATGAATCAAGATCTTCACCGAGCAAATTCCTATGGTTGTCCACAAAAGATGCAAAAGTGGTCATGTACAGATGAATTGAAATTAGCGCTTCCCTTTTTTACTACACCGAAGGGAAAAAAGTAAAATTAAAGTTATTAGGCTATTCCCAGTGCATGGTAACATACCCATTTAATGCATGCGCCATATAAGCATTTTTGATGATGTGGCAAGAGAGTTAAGATGGGAGAGAAGAAAGCTGTATCTTGAAGAAGATACCACTTGGGCACGAAATCATAGACATTGAAACTTGAATCATCTAAGTGGCCCACAATTCATACTCTCATACACATCTAGCATTTAATTATCTTGTGGGGATTAAGAAACAATCTATGATACCATGCATTGGGATAGTTGTAACTTCTATAATATCATATGACATGGCAGTTTTGGATATTGTGATAAGATACAATGCACTGTGAATAGCCTTAGTGTGCATGCGTGTCCCTCTCTCTCTCTCTCTCTCTCTCTCTCTCTCAATGTTGTATTACATGTCTAACTTGCTAGATCAATTGTATATGCAAAAGCTATCACACGGTCTGTACACTTCAATAGCAATTTGGAGCACTCAACTAGAGATGAAATGTGGCATGTATTTGCAACATCCAGTTATAGATCTCACCAGCACACGTGCCTATTTAATTTCATTGACCAGCATGCTCAACTAAGACTAAAGTAAAATTCAGGTTTGGTGGATTTGAGAAGATTAGTGTTTAAGAGAATAACATTCTTTGAGCTTTTTTCAGAAAATACTGATTAAGGTTTTCTAACCGGACAAATATGTAAACAGTTGAAACAGATAAGTGAATGTTACAATTCTGTGGGTCATTTGCAAAAAAAGTGCTAAATACATGTACTTTCAGATATAGTTACCAGGTTCGTTGGAAACCTCCACTAATTGCAAACTAGATTTGTCAAACCTGAACCGGTTTAAGGAATGAAGTTTGTAGTCACAGTGAAAATTAAAAGAAAAAGTGGTGAACCATGAACCTAAATCTCATACTAAAATTTGGACGAACCGTATTTCTGGTAACTATATATGCTTTCAGATATGCTTCGGAAAAGAAAAGCATTTTTGCATTGTAAATTGCTATTGATTCGTTGTATCTTCAAGCTAGACAGAAAGCCGAGTAAAGCATCCGAAAGTGGGGAAGTAACTAAATGAAAACACAACTTGCCTTTGCGTTCGCTGTAAATTGTCAACCCGTGACTTGAGTTTCAGGTACTCATTGCGGCTGATTTTCAATTGCTGAAAGAAAATAGCACAACTTTACTAAGAATCATAAGAATAACATTTCATTCAACATTTCATATTATTGAATTAACGAAAATACACTACTAGAATTAATGATGTGCAAAATTAACTGAGTTTCACAAGGAAATACACAGTTTACGTTGTAATTGCAGAGAAGAGATCATGGTGACTCTCCTTCATATACCGAACTAGTAGAAATATTATAGTTTCTTACATGAAAACATCAGAGCAGAACATTGACACGCCAACAATTGTAATGAAAGCTCATAGTATTGGTAAATCATTTCTGTCAGACTGGTACTCTGTGTCAACTTTATCCTATTGTACTGTGAATCATTTATTTTAAAAGATGAACTGAAGATTTTAGCTAATGGACAAGTAATTCTGAATGAAACCATAATATAGCAGCTGTGAGAGTTTATGCGTGTCTGGACAAATAAATGCTGAATGCAAGAAATACATGTTAGCACAAGAAATTTTCTAAAGTTGGTCGTCATAATTTGGATACCCTGGCTTGTTTTAAAGGGTTCGTTACTAATTTTTTTTCTCCTGAGTCTAATATGAGTAAATAGGATATATATGGCTTGTTCAATTTCAAAGTATGTGAATCGTGCTAAATAACTTTTAACAGATTACAGGTATATGAATATGATATGCACAGGTTCCAGCTGGCTACGTAGCATATCATTCACATATATAAGACCTAATTAACACCTAATTAACAATACACCTGCTGAATATATAGACTTTGTATGAGCAAATGTGATTAATCAACTTGCTAGCTCATGAGTATACAGAACACAATTTTACCTCGTTTTCTCTGTTTTGTAGAGCTGTTTCAGGCCCTGCATAACTGCATGTCTGATACTTATCAAGTGTTTTTGTCATGCTACAAGTTCAAAGACAGAAAAAATCAGAGAGAGAGAGAGTACAGGGAAAAGTAGTACTCCTACTGTCCTACCTTTTGTTTTATTTCTTAATCTGCGTGTAAAATTGTTAAATATTGATTATTTCTACTAGTGAAGAAAGTTACTTTTCTGATAGAGCCCACATCTTGCGTGCATGCCCCTATCATATATTTTTTAAGATAGCTGAACTGTGATTAGATCAAGAGGAGAAAAAATACACAGTTTTTTGAGTTTACAAGGTGTCGGAGGCTGCACCCAAGGAGATGGGGGGTGGGGTTGGGGGTTGGTGCAGCAGAAAACCTAGGGAGGAAAAGAGACTTGATTCACTGGAGTTGGCGCTGTAGCAGATTTTTAAGCTGCTTTGAACCTGCGAATACCGACTTGCTCCCGCGAAGAAAGTTACTTTTCAGTCCTAGGTTTCTAGATATAAACACCAAGATTTCATAGCAATGCTATGAAGTATGAAAACTAAAGTTAGATTATTTATTTACGGAAATTTAATAGATGCGGTGGGGATAAGGGTAATAAGTAGGTGCAAATCTAGACTAGAATTGGTGCAAAGTTAAGATTTTCAATGGCAGCTGCTAGTATTTATCTTCACAGTTCAGTTAGACACAACTTATTTTTTTTCCTGTAAAATCTACAGTACGGGCGAAAAAAAACGTGCGCAGTGACGACATGAGATACAGGTTAGTACTGTATAACTATAAAAGAACACCGGATGAGACAGACTAGTCAATAGTCATGAAAAGGTTGAGATATGCAAAGAAGACATGCAGGGGGTACGATGTGGTTGTTGCTGATTCTTTCGGATGCACATAATCTATTCTTCCGGATTGCTTCTACGAATTAATCCTCAGTTTGAGTGGAGGACCGTTCTCAAATCCCACTTCAAATGTGCAAAACCAGGACAAGAATATTCATGGTAGAAATTTATGTGTGGTAAATGGCTTACACCCCATAGATTGTTTGAGGTTTGAACTCGTTGTGACTTGTGACATCTGAGTGGATGGGAGGGCCATGGGGTTGAAGTTTAATTTCTTACTTGTTAAAGAAAACAAATTCTAGTTGTTTAGCTATGTTTAGCTAAAAATGCTTAAGAGAAAAAATTACACAAGACAACTCATATATGTATATATATAGGGAGCGGACAAGAGGCATGTTTGGAATATGGTCTATATATGAAAATCGTGCGTTCCAAACGGGCCTTCGCTGTTTTAACTATAGATTTTAGTTGGCAATAATATAGACGATTATATTATACCACATCTTAGGCGAACATTTCCGAAGTTTGAATAAACTCATCTTGCATCAATTCATACTATCTACGTACTCCAAGCAAAATAAATATATGCACACTCATCTTCTCATCGTCCCACACAGGGATGACATAACACTCCCATCCAAACACTACCTCAACTCTGCACGGAGCTTCAAACATAAGCATCTAGCTAGAACAGTATCTGTAAATTACATAATAATGATGTTACCGTATCGGTCTATAACGGGAGAAATGTGGTTCTTACAAGTCTGCACAAAACTTTGAGTTGATAGCCAAAAAAAGGTGAGACCTTGCTGAGCTTATGTGGACACTAGTAGGTAGGTGAAAATAGGCCAAATTCTTTTTTTGAGGAGAGTTCTTTTCAAATCATGCAAGAGCTTTCTTCTCTTTGTGACTTGATTTTGTTTCTCAAGGCATAGTTTGGACTTACAACGAATAAGGAAATTGTTTAAGACAGCCATATCCACCCGAAATAGCTGTAAATAAGCCACCTTAATTTCTCTAAGTTGTCTAGACCATAGATCATGAAATTGCACGATATGAACTTTGAGACACACAGATAGATTTGTTGTTCACTACAGTCCTAGAACCGACAGATCAGGGGACGGCTCGGCCGGAAAAAGTAGGATCTACCAAACGGACCAGGAAGCAAAAACCTAAACCCAAGATATTGGCCAGACCACGGCTAGGGAAACCGTCGAACCCAGCTCCTACCACCGATCCGGAGAAGCTAGCGTACGTATCCCCTAACCTCAACACGGTTGATTGCTCAGATCCCCGCACAAACACAGCCACTTGAGGCATCTCAAAGATGTAGCTCTCGAGAGCTCGACATGTAAACCACCGGAAATTGCGCCCCGGAGCTTCGTCGTGTGCAAGGGACGCCATTTCTTGGGCAGATCTGGAGAGGTCCGTGGACTGGCCGGGCCTTGGATCACAGCGTGCGTCAGTGCGTGCTTGCGCGCGTACGACGTGTGCGCGGTTTAGGTGAGAATACCTCTGGGTGCTGCAGAACTCGTAGAGCTTGCCGCGGTTGGAGAAGATGATGAGCGCGACCTCGGCGTCGCAGAGGACGGAGAGCTCGTAGGCCTTCTTGAGCAGGCCGTTGCGGCGCTTGGCGAACGTCACCTGCCGGTTGATCTTGTTCTCGATCCGCTTCAGCTCAACCCGCCCCCTACCCATGGTCACCAGCGCCTCGCTCACTTCTGCAACACCTTCAATTCTGGCTGGCTATATCTCGCCGCCACCACCACACCAAGTAGTAGAAACTAGCAAACAGCCACACAAGAGGGGGATCAATAAAGAAGTTGCAAGAGAAGAGATGAATGGGGCTTGCAGCTGAGCTCACAGAAACCAGTTGCAAGTGGGGGCTACTCAGGGTGCCATTTTTGGCAAAGGATAAATAGGGGAAACCTAGAAACCCAGCAGCGTAGCGCATTTGTGGAAGCTAGGATGGGTCATGGGTCGCGTCCATGCCCGTCCCTTAACTCCTGCTTTATCCGCTGCTTTTGCTGGCCTCGCCAAGCTAGCTATCTCCACACACACCCCCTATACACACACATGCATGTTCTGATCGTAAAGAAGAGTTCTTTAGGAAGTTTTTAAGTCATCTCTGTGATGTATTTATAATCAGCCGGCACACGTACGTGTCGGACGGTGAAAACGTCGACCATAAACAACAGAAAAGATCGAGGCGCAACAGAGAGAAAATACATGTTGTGGCGCTCGATTACAGAGAGGTTAGAATCTATATGAGACTATCTAACCTGACTAACAATATCATTTAACAGCCTCCCGCAATCTCAACCAGTTGGAACCATGTTGAGATTATTTCTGAACCCGATGAACAGCTGAGCGACAAGCTGGCTTCATCAGTATGTCTACTAGCTGGTCCCTGGAGGATGTGAACCTAATATCCAAGGCCTTTCGAGCAACTCGCTCTCTGACGAAATGGTAGTCAATGTGTTTAGTACTGGTATGAAACACAGGATTAGATGTAAGATAATTAAGTGGCGCCAATCACAACGCAAGCATGGTGCCTAATCCTGAAAAATCCCAAGCTCTCCAAGCAACGTCTGAAGGGCATACGCAGGATTCGTGGTTTGTGTGGCGCCCGATGCAGTCGCCGTCGACACCATCAGAGGGCACTCTTTAGTGCCATCCACGTATCCAAAAAGCTGATAGCTCCTCAGATAGGGTAGGAACTGTGCTTTCCCCAGGAGGTAGTTGGCACGGCCGAGTTTGACGTTGACGGAATGGCTGTTCGGCGGCGAAGAGATGAGGCCTGAAGAGTTGGAGGCAAGTTGCTAAATCTTAATTCACTTCTTTTTAATAGGTGGCAAGGTTGTTGTTACGCCGAATAACTTCCTTATAAAGTTCATTACTACTAGAAATCATTACTTTATCTAGAGACCTATGAACAGCGGGTCTCAATTCAGGAGGAATAATCGGTAATAAGTACCAAACCATCCATCCTGATTCTACATTTATTTAATAAAATGTTTCGTCAACTGCATATGTATAATAAAAAAACTTTTCTTGTTCATCTTTTTCTATCTTCCCAATGATCTCCACTGCCCTCGTCTTCTAATTCCTTCCATTCGAGGTAAATAACAGAAAAGATGAGAGGCCGGCGGCGCAACAGAGAGATACATGTTAATGTGCTCGGTTACTGAGAGGTTACAATCTATATCTGACCAAATTAACGACATTTTTTAGGGTACAAGGATTAACGACATCTGTTAACACTGATCCTTGGTGCACAGGACGCACACACCACGGACGGAGACAGCGGCAGCTCGCTAGGCGCCGCAGTCGTTTGCGTTCTGAGGTTACGAGCTTACGACCAGCTGATTTGTCTCTCGGGACCGATGCGAGGTGGAGCGCTGCCGGCCGTCCCGCGCAGCCGATAATGCCTACGCGGTCGACACGTGCGCTGCCTGATGCCCCAACTCAGCACTGCGCTTTGCGCTAGCGCGCACAGGGCATATCAGAGATACAGAGCAGGCGTCTCCCGCCCGGGGCCCGGGCTGATCGAGCAGCCGAGCGACAGCTGGCTCTGTTGATTTCTCCAGTGGAAATTAAAAACTTGTGCGTTGGCACTTGGCAGTGCTATTGTGCAATTTGACTGAGAATGCTAGCTGCTTGTGTTCAGGGTTAAAAAATTCAGCGAATTTCGGCCAAATTACGGATTTCGTGATAGGCCGAAATTTGAAGTACCGGCCGAATTTAAAATTTTAAAAAATTTGAATTTTGCTACAGTATTACTACAGTAATTTCGTCGAAACTTCGGGTTTTGAAACCGGATTTTAATGTTTTAGGGCCGGATTTGACCGGAATTAGTCCAATAACCTTTAAGAAAGTCATCTTACATGAAAATTTGTTGAAAAACTAATTTTTTTGAGACATTTTAAAATTTAGGTAGAAACATTGTTAGATTTTTATAAAATTGTGCAAGCTTGATAATGATCTGAAAAATTTATAGTACCATAAAGATGTGTAGGATCTTACAGAAAAATTTTCAAAATAATTGAACTTCATTTGTTATCTTTAAAAAATCAAAAACAGAATGGACATAATTGGGACAGTAAACTTGTTAGATTTTTCTAAATTTTCTCGAGTGTGATCATGATCTAAAATTTTTATGACAGATTAGGAATTTCCTTAGTACTATTCTATAAAATTTTAAAAAAATTTCAACTTTTTTTGTTTGGTCAATCAAATCTATAAAACTATTGAACTTCATTTGTTATACTATATTGCAAAAACCAAAAGAGAAAGAACATAAATGCACTGTGCCTTGTAAGAATTTTATAAATTCACTGGAGAGTGATCATGATTCAAAATTTTTATGAGATCTTAAAAACTTCCTTATCACTCTTCTATAAAATTTTCACAAATTTTGAACCTTCTTTTTTTGCTAAAGAAAATCTATGTATGGATTATCAGGCTTTTATCAGGACGTAACACTGTCAAAATTTTTGGAATATTTTCAAGTATGATAACCATATGAAACTTTTATAAAAACATTAGTGATACATCAGGACCTTCCACAAAAATTTCCAACATGGTTTGGACTATTTTTCATTCCATTCAAATTTACCGGTAAAGCTTTTATCAGCATAGTAGCACTGTACGAATTTTTAAAAATTCTTGAATCTTGATCACCATCTGAAAATTTTATGAAAATATTAGTGATTCATCAGAATCATGACAAAAAAATTCAAAATTTTCTAACGTCGTTTGTACTATTTTTCATCTGGTTCAAACTTGTCAATCAACGTTCCATCTGCATACTACCAATGTTTGAATTTTTAAAAATTCCACAGACCTGATAATCACCTGAAAATTTTATGAGAACATCTCTAATGTTTCAGGAACTTTCAAAAAAAATTTAAAATTTTTTAATATCGTTTGAACCATTTTTCGGTCAGTGCAATTTCACCGAAATTTCGATAACAAACAAACCGGATTTGAATTTTCTTTATGAATTTTGAACGGATTTCGGCCGAATAAATGAAATTTTGGATTTTGGCCCTGACCGAATTTTTGAGCAAAATGAAATTTTGATCCCTGCTTGTGTTTGGAATTTGGTCTCAAGGAGGAAATTGCTAGCGATCAATGAGTTTAATTAGAGGGCTCAAGAGTAGGGTTCAACTTTTCGTTTTGTGAAAAAAATCGGACCCTCCCGAAATCCGAAATTTCGGTCGAATTTCGGTTTTTCGGCCGAAATACATTTAAAATTCAAATCCGGTTTGTTTGGCACCGAAATTACCCCGAAATTTTGGACAAAATGCACTGACTGAAAATTGGTTCAAACGATGTCAAAAAAATTTGAATTTTTTTTAGGTTCCTGACACATTAGATATGTTCTCATAAAATTTTAAGGTGATTATCAGTTCTGTAGATTTTTAAAAAATTTAAACATTGGTACTGTCCCGATGAAACGTTGATCAGCAAGTTTGAACCGGATGAAAAATAGTACAAACGACGTTACAAAATTTTGAAATTTGTTTTGGAGATTTATGAAATATTTATGATATTTCTGTAAAAATTTCAGATGATGATCAAATGTGAGGAATTTTTAAAAATTCAAACATTGGTACTGTCTTGGTAAAGCGCTGAGCGGCAAGTTTCATCCGAATGAAAATTAGAACAAACGAGGTTATAAAATTTTAAAAAATTTTCTGGATAGTTCTGACATATCCATAATATTCTCATAAAATTTTCATATGATGATCAAGTGTCATGAATTTTTAAAAATTCGAACAGTGCTACTATCCTGTTAAAAGGCCGATGATAAATAATAGATTTACTTTAGCAATAAAAAAGGTTTAAATATTTTAAAAATTTTACATAAGGGTGACAAGGAAATTATTAATATCTCATAAAAATTTTGAATCATGATCACGCTCCAGTGAATTTACAAAATTCTTACAAGGCACAGTGCCATTTATGTTCTTTCTCTGTTTGATTTTTGAAATATAATACAACAAATTAAGTTCAGTGCTTACTGCATTGATAGATTTTATTGACCAAACAAAAAATTTCAAATTTTTTGAAAATTTTATATAATGGTAATGAGGAAATTATTAATCTGTAATAAAAACTTTAGATCATGATCACGCACGAGAAAATTTAGAAAAATCTAACAAGTTTACTGTCCCAATTTTGTTCGTTCTGTTTTTGATTTTTTAAAGATAATAAATGATATTCAATTATTTTGAAAATTTTTCTATATGATCGTACACTACTATGGATGATACCTTAAAATTTTCAGATCATTATCGAGCTTTTAAAATTTTATAAAAATCTGACAGTATTTTTGCCTAAATTTTAAAATGTCTCAAAAAAATTAGTTTTTCATTAAATTTTCATGTAAGATGACTTTCTTAACGGTTATTGGACTAATTCCGGTCAAATCTGGCCTAAAAAAGTCAAAATCAGGATTTAAAACCCGAAATTACTGTATAATTTTTGAAATTACTGTAGCAAATTCAAATTTTTTAAAATTTTAAATTCGATCGGTACTCCATAATTCGGCCGGACCCGAAATCTGAAGTTCGACGAAAATTTAATCCTTGCGTTTGACCGCTAGTGCGTCGTACAGTTGAGTGGACCACAGAATACAGAGGAGAGCAGATCACCCGGCGTATATTGATTCAGAGCAGATTGGTGGACAGTCTCTGCAGTCACCGTCTGTCTCGGGACAAGCGGGGATTCAAACTTGAAACTATCGAAAAGATTAGACCTGTTAGCTAATCATCCACCCAAACGGCAGCTTAAATCTGTGTCAGTTTCATAGCTCTTCTGTTTAGCTCCTTCCCACGTCACTGCTCACATTTAATTTATACCCCTATAGAGACTGAGCTCAGTACATGGATCTGCAAACACAAGACAGGTAAGCACATGATTCCAGGGCCCGCGCATCAGTGACGGGTGATGCGCGAGTACGAAGCCAACTGATTCAGTGTCATTCACAGTCAGGAGAACAGATCGTTGAATGCATGGGTTCGCTGGCAGCTGTTACGTGCGAAATTTAACTGCTACGTACGGTTATCTGGTACATGGTCTCAGGCGAAATTCGCCGAAAATACATCGAAATTCGCCGAAATTACCCGAAATTTTGGTCAAAATGAACTGACTGAAAATTGGTTCAAACGATGTCGAAAAATTTTGAAATTTTTTCTGTAGGTTCCTGACACATTAGAGATGTTCTAATAAAATTTTCAGGTGATTATCAGTTCTGTGGATTTTTAAAAAATTCAAAGATTGGTACTGTCCTGGTAAAGCGTTGATCGGCAAGTTTGAACCGAATGAAAAATAGTACAAAGGACGTTAGAACATTTTGAAATTTTTTATGGAGATTCCTAACATATTTATGATATTTGTGTAAAAATTTCAGATGATGATAAAATGTGAGGAATTTATAAAAATTCAAACATTGGTGCTGTCCTGGTAAAGCGCTGAGCGGCAAGTTTCATCCGGATGAAAATTAGAACAAACAAGCTTGTAAAATTTTGAAAATTTTTCTAGATGGTCCTGACACATCCATAATATTCTCATAAAATTTTCATATGATTATAAAGTGTCATGAATTTTAAAAAATGCGAACAGTGCTACTATCCTGTTAAAAGACCGATGATCAATACATACATTTAATTTAGCAATAAAAAAGGCTTAAATTTTTTAAAAATTTTACATAAGGGTGGAAAGGAAATGGTTAACATCTCATAAAAATTTGGAATCATGGTCATGCTCCAGTGAATTTATAAAATTCGTAGAAGGCACAGTGCCATTTATGTTCTTTCTCTGTTTGATTTTTGAAATATAGATTTTATTGCTTACTACATTGATAGATTTTATTGAGCAAACCAAAAAAGTTTATTTTTTTAAAATTTTATATTATCTTCCCCAGGAATAAATACATCAACATTAAAAACATCAGAAATTAATAAATTAATTTAAGATATTTAAAAATACAAAAACAGAGAGAATTGAAAACTAGTACTTTGAATGTCAGAATTTTTATAAATTCCTAGAGAAATATTTTGAGCTGAAAATTTTAAATAAGAATCCTTAACTCAAATAAATTTGCAAAAAAAAATTTCAAAAAGTTATAAAAATATTTGAATTGCCTGATAAATCCAAAACAGAAAACAGAAATATGTGCCTCCGAATTGATTTTTGAAATATAATACCACAAATTAAGTTTAGTGCTTACTGCATTTATTGAGCAAATTAAGAAAGTTGAAATTTTTTGAAAATTTTATAGAATGGTACTAAGGAAGCTCTTAATCTGTCATAAAAATTTTAGATAATGATCACACTCGAGAAAATTTACAAAAATCTAATAAGTTTTCTGTCCCAATTATGTCCCTTCTGTTTTTGATTTTTTAAAGATAATAAATGATGTTAAATTATTTTGAAATTTTTTTGTATGATCCCAAACAACAAGGGATGGTACCATAATTTTTTCAGATAATTATCAGGCTTGTAAAATTTTTTAAAAATTTGACAGTGTTTCTGCCCAAATTTTAAAAAATCTAAAAAAATTAGTTTTTCATCAAATTTTCATGTAACAAGACTTTGTTAAGGGTTATTGGACCCATTCCGTTCAAATCCGGCCAAAAATTTGAAAATCCGGACTAAACCCAAATTTCGTGAAATTCCGCCACAACAAAATTATCAGTAGAGGGCCATCGTAGCAAAATCAATTTTTTAACTTTTGAATTGAACCAGGTATGTACAAACTCTGAGGGGGCGAAAACCAAAATTTTGGCGAATTTCGCCAAAATTCGTGAATTTGGATCCTCACCGTTTGACATTGGATGCTACGTGATGTGACTTTAGACGCCTCGCCATTTAGTCGGTGTCCGCGGATGTTACGAGCAGGTCTCGAAGAAATCACTTTTTCGGTCATTTTGCCTCACCTCTTTTTTTAACGCGATCCCTTCTGGTCAAAATTGCAAATATAATTTTATCCTAACAATAAAATATACCTCTCGTGCTCGTCTACCGTAGGAAGAGATCTTCCACGTATGTCTTCCGCGGCAGAGAAAAGTGGCAAAAAATCTGCTATGACAGATGAGCGGAAAGAAAACCTGCAGCAGGAGGCATATTTCGTGGTCGAACGAGACTATATTTATAATTCCACTCAGAAAGAAGCTCTATTTAAAAAATACAAAGAGGATTTAAAAAATCGATCACTTCGTAGGTCTCAACTCTTGAATCTTGAGCAGTGAATGTGAAATGTTGTGTGCGGACTTCACTTGCATTAAAGGCTATCAAGGTATAATAAACCAAACAAGAATAATGCAGGTCTGGTTCCAAGTGGGCTCATGAGTTAAGCCAATGATCGACGAAGAACTAATACTAAATCCAAATAAGTTGATCTAATTAAAATCCTATGAATTGCGTCGCACCACTATATACAAAGACCAACAAGCAATCCGTTTCAATGCTCTTGCAATCTTGTGTACCTTTAAATCCTGTATATATGTCTCCTTTTTTTGACCTGGTGCTATGACTTTTTCTATATTTAAGTAGCTAGTCTTACAAATATGCTATATATGTTAATTATGTCCATAGGCATTTCATTAAATAACTTAAGGATGTGCTACTTAAAAATTTTAGGATAGCTAACGAAGAAATCAAGCTAGCATACTTTAATATTAATTTACAACAAAAACATCAAATAGAAAAGCAAAAAATCACATCAATTCACATTACAGTGTAAAAACATGATACAGTATAAATGATAGTAGAACCCACCATAGCCTCGTAGGTTCGCCCCTACAAGTGGGAACTAGCTACGAGCCTACGAGAACGTAATTTACATAGGAGTAGCAATATATTTGACGAGGATCGGGAATCTCGCGAAGTCAACGCTGCGGGTCAAAGGCTCCGGCCAAGGCATTGCAATAAGGCCCACGACCACGCCCAACGACGCGTCGTCCCCACACGACTCGAGCTCAGTAACGGGCTTTGTTCCCGCCGACTCGACCTTGGCTCGTGGAAGTGCGTTGACTCAAGAAGCTACCAAGACTCGCACGATGGCATTAAGGCGGACGGGCGGTATTTTCGAGCAAGCCATAACCCACCTTCAATACGCACGGCCACTTGGGATCTTCCGACCGCTACAGCAACGCCGTGGAGGATATAAGACTCGTAAGGCATATGTGTAGGGCGACTCGCTAGCGATAGACCAAAGATACTCAAACAGAGCACTCAGCTCGAGTTGTAATCATCTCATTGTACGCACAGTTAGTGAGTTCCTCCACCGAGAAGATCGGACGAGTCATACCCTCAGAGGGCTCGAACCAAGATAATTCATTGTTCCTTACTCGCCGATGCCACACACACCGACTCCACGCTCACGCCATTGTTGAGTGAAGCGCTCGGGTCCCCATTCACACCGATCCCTTTTCACTTTGCGGTCGACGATCCCGATCGCCGACAACCGGCGCCCACCGGGGCCCGAGAGCTTCATTCACCGTAAAAGTCCCAGATTTAAGGCATGGCGCCCTCGCAAAGAAGATATTCCGCGAGCTCGGTCGAACACGGCCCCGAGCATGGAAGTTCCACGTCTCGTTTTCCCCCTCTCCGCCACTCCGAATCGGTTCGTTTCATGGCTACCACCATGACGTGGACATTGAGGAGGGGAGCGCACTCAAGACCTCGAAGATGCTCACGGATGGCCCAGTTGCCATCAACCAGTCAGAATCGCCCCGTGAGAGGAGCTTGAGAAGATTGGAACGCCCTCGAGACGCCTGCACTCGCGACTGAAAGTGAACGCCTGCGCGATCGCGACGAAGTCATGATCGATCCCGCGACGCTCGACGTCGGGTCTTTTGGCCGAGCTCTCGCGGACGAGCTCGACAAGGCGGCTAACGAAGTTGTGCCATCACAGCGCCAGGACCTCCCTGCTAGGTCCCAGTCGTTGAGGAGCGACGGCAGCTCCTCGCGCAGGCGCCAACACCTCCGCCAATCTCCCCGCGCGGCAATCTCGAGGCTCGTCCCAGACACCGCCATTGCCGCTTCCTCGAAGCGTGACCCGGATGGGGTACGGCGACGATCGGTGTACAATGATTCTCGCCCAAGAAGGAACGCCAGCCTTTCCCGACGTGCCACCAAGGCGCCGATGTAGGGTCCATGATGCGCCAAGGTCGCAGGCGAGACGCCAAAGCGATCGAGAATCCAACTCCCAGAGCGAGAACCTTCCCAGCGCACCGTCTCCAAGATACTGATTGCGCGGCGACTCGACGACCTTCGAGCCCCGATGCGGTGGCCACCGCTTTAAGCTCGCGTTGATCGAAAGCGATTCGACGGGATGAAGAACCCCGACGAATTCCTCTCGATCTACACCATTGCCATCCTAGCTGCGGGAGGCAACGAGTACGTGATGGCCAACTACCTCCCTACCGTCTTGGACGGTCTGCCAAGACTGCTCTTCAACCGAAACCGGTACTTTCCGCCGTGACGCCAAATCCAGCCCGCCGCCCAATCAGTGAGTCTGCTACGAGCGCCCTAGCGGAGAAGGACTGGACCGGTGATCCAGGAAAGAACGAACCTCCGCAAGCCAGGCGGCGGTTCATTCGCACTAGGAATCGATTCCTAGTGTGTCGATGAGGCGGTGATCAAGGCCTTCAAGTTCGGCTTCGCGACGCGCCTCACGAAGACACGGAGATCACGACGAAGCTCACTGTCGGCAAGCTCTTTCGATGGCGGAGGCGCCACGCGAGGACGCGACGACGTGGTTCGGCTGAGCGCGACACGACCAAGGTAAGCTTGGCCAACTCTGGTGAGGCAGACCTTCAGTGTCAAGAGTACCGACCAAGGCTCGGCCGCCAAGAAGCGAAAGAGAGACCGTAAGCTGACGGAGGGCGACCTCAGTGACCGCTTTGGCGGATGGTCACCGCGAGGTCATGGAGGCGGACTCGGCTCAGAGAGGTCCGTTCTCAACAAAATCGATCATGGCCCAAAGAGTGCAGCGTCGACCTCGGCAGACCGCACGGCCCGATCGCAAGACAGCCGAGGGTCGATAAAAGGTTTCGAGAGGCGGCCTCGCTCGATGAAGGTAAATTTTACTGTTTACAGGACCAGGCCACGACCATGGTTGTAGGGCCCGGCAAGCCAAGCTCGAGGCCTTCTACGACGGGCGTGGAGAGATGCCTATGCTCCCGAAGGAAGGAGACCAGCCCGAAAGGGTAAACACTGGGGAAGACCAGGCCGACCTTGACCTGGACTTCCAGCAAGGCGACCGCCAGATTGATGTCATCTTCGTAGGGGTGTAAACGGGTCGGATACGGACGGATATTGCTCTTCCCGTATCCTAACCATGCAAATCAGAGCATAATGCAAAATAATTACATAGGCTTAACACATTTGCAACACATGCCAAATGGTTAACCCATATGCAAAAACCAAAACAAATAAGATTTGAGCTTTGAGTGAGCGCGGAATGAGATCACCAACACATGATGACGCTCAAGCGAAAGAGGCAACCCCTCTTAATAGTACGGCGATAAATACTAGACTCAAAGACTAGAAAGTCCTTAGCCTATCTAATTATACCTTCGCCGCCCGCAAGCAATCCCCTTTGGGGTCTTTATGATCATCACTTGATACTCCCCCGGGATCATCACTCGACTCCTCTTCTTTTATCTTCGGGATCCGCTCTTGACGCCCATCACCACATGATGCCATCTTTATCCCGTTCTCATCCATCTTATTCATCTTTGGACCTAACTCAAACATAACTCATGAAACTTGTTAGTCCAAGATGCATGGTTGTCTCAATTATCTCTTGCACTCCATTAACACATAATGGATGCCTCTAGGTCAATTGAGCACAACCTAAATCAATTGAATTGATTGTAAATGTGTCTTAAGTATAATAATGCAACACATGCTTAATTATACTTAAGAACTATTCATTTATCCTTGATTAATCAAGAAACACCATCAACACATGATGAAGTGTTCTTTAGTGATTAATAAGACAAATGAACTCAATTTAAATATTCATTTAAATTGACTCTTCAAGTTAGAGTGTGAACTCCCCCTAAATATGTGCATCCATGTAATATATGGATTGGGAAACATGATGCACATTTTGTGGTTAAACTGATGGGGATATTCATACTTTAACTTGATTCCAAAGTACGCAAATAATACTACGATGAATACGCATACATACCTTGGGTTTTCCATTTTTCAATGCGATGAGACTAATCAAAGATATTCTAAATAAACAAGTTAGTCTCGATATAAGATTTGTCATTGATAACAATATCGCATTAGGGGATAAACTTAATATTGGATTTGTTATTAGATTTGTCATTAACACATTAGATTTGTCATTAACACCAAAATCATAACTAATGAAGGTTGAACTTACAATGACGGGTCCATGAGCGCCACAAGATTTCCCGGTGATGCTCGCCAATCGCCACGACTGCCGAGGTCACAGTATGACGCCAAAGCGATCGAGAATCCAACTCAAAGAAGAAGCGAGAACCTTCCCAGCGCACCTGTCTCCAAGATATCGCTGCGCTGGCGATTCGACGACCTTGGCGGGTGCGGTGGTTGCCTCGCTTAAGCTCGCTGATCGAGCGATTCGACGGGATGAAGAACCCCGACGAATTCCTCTCGATGTACACCATCGCCATCTTAGTCATGGAGGTGACGAGTACGTGATGGCCAACTACCTCCCTACTGCTTGGGCGGTCGTTCGCGACCTAGCTCTTCAACCGAAACTGTACTTTCCGTCAGAAGCGCCAAATCCAGAGCGCCCGCTCAAATTTCCGAGCGCTACAAGCGGCTCGGCAGGAGAATGACTCAACCGGTGATTCAGGAAAGAACGAACCCCTTCGCGACTTCGTGCGGCGGTTCATTCGCACTAGGAATCTGATTCCTAGTGTGTCTGATGAGGCGGTGATCAAGGCCTTCAAGTTCGACGTCCGCGACCGGCGCCTCACCAAAGACCTGGAGATCACGACGAAGCTCACCGTCGGCAAGCTCTTTTGCATGGCGGAGCGCTACGCGGATGCGGACGACGGGTCTGCTGGAAGCGCGATTACGACCAAGGTAAGCTTGGCGTCAACTCGGGTGAGGCAGGCCCTTCAGGTGTCAAGAGTACCGACCAAGGCTCAGCCGCCAAGAAGCGAAAGAGAGACCGCAAGCGCGATGGAGGCCGACCTCAGGTGACCGTTTCGGCGGATGGTCACCGCGAGGTCATGGAGGTGCGGGACTCGGCTCAGGAGAGGTCCCGTTCTCAACAAAATCGATCACGGCCCCAGCAGGTGTAGCGCCGACCTCGGCAGGACGACCGCCGGTCTGGATCGCGACAGGCCGAGGGTCGACAACAAGGTTCTGAGGGGTGGCCTCGCTTCGATGAAGGTAAATTTTGCCTGTTTCACAGGACCCCGGGCCACGACCTGCGAAGCTGCAGGGCCTGGCAGGCCAAGCTCGAGGCCTTCTACGACGGGCGTGGAGAGATGTCTATGCTCCCGAAGGAAGGAAACCAGCCCGAAAGGGTAAACACTGGGGAAGACCAGGGCGACCTCGACCTGGACTTCCAGCAGGGCGACCGCCAGATTGATGTCATCTTCGGTGGCTCGTCAACGTACCAGTCCTGATGCGAGATCAAGGATGCCGCGCGTATGGTTTACTAGGCCACCACCGGGACGCCCACGGGCCAGCCCTGCAAGTGGGCCGGGGCTACGATCACCTTCACGCTCGAGGATGCCCTCGTGACCCGACCATCAGCAACACCATGGTCGGAGGGTCATGGTCGATGGTGGCGCTTCCTCAATTTCTTCTGGCTAAGCAGGCCGACCGGATGCGATCCCCGGCCAAAGGTCAAGAGCATTGCGATTCCGTTTCGGGATCGCTCTCAGAGCTCGACCACTTCTCCAGGGGCAGGTCGCCCCGCCACCTTTGGCGCCGAAAAACTTCCGACCGAATCGATCACCTTCGAGGTGGTCGAGGGTGACCTCCCCTGGCGCCATCCTCCGCCCCGCTCGTCAAGTTCATGGCGCCAACCACTACGGTCACCGATGCATGAAAATCCCGGACCCAGGTCATCATCATCGGCGCGCGACCTCAAAGCGGCAAGACGGCGAGACTCAAGCCTCGCCCTCGCGCAAGATGTTGCCGCAGCGAGGTCGCAATGACCACGAAGGTTGCTCCGCCAAAGGCGGTCATCCACCCTAACGGGCTACAAAGACCGCATCGCCGAGGAGGAGGACCTTCCAAAGGCCCACATCTCGCCAAGCCGAGTTCCAAATAGGAACTCGAGCTCGTCACCTTCCTCCGCGACAACAAAGATATATTTGCTTGGGAGCTAGCGGACATTCCAGGTGTCCCGAGGGAGGTGGTCGAGCATCAATTGCAGGTGCGGCCCGACTGCCGACCCGTACGCCAGAAGTTGTGGCGCTTTTCTCCCGAGAAGGTCGTCATAATCAAGGAGAACCTTGATAAGCTGTTGAAGGCCGGTTTCATTCGTGAGATCAATTATTCGAATGGCCGCCAACCCGTATCGTGCGTAAGAAAGGTGGGAGGTGGAGGATGTGCGGATCACACAGGTTGAACTCGCATGCCGAAGGATAATTTCCTCTCCACAAGACGACCAAATCGCCGACTCCACGTACCAATGCCAAGTCGTTGAGCTTCCTAGACGCTTACTCGGGTACCACCAGATTAGCCGGGCACACGATTTAAAGCAAGACGTCATTCATCACGCGTTCGGGACTCCATCGCTACGACCATGTCGTTTGGTCTCCGCAACACCGGCACGACCTTTCAGCGCCTGATGACCAAGACGTTCGAGCCTCAGATTGGCTGCAACCTCGAGGTCTACGTGGATGACATCATCGTCAAGAGCTCCGCCGAAGCCAGCCACGTTCAAGATCTTGAAGAGACCTTTGCCAACCTGAACAGATACAAGATCAAGATCAAGCTCAATCCGAAGAAGTGCATGTTCGGCGCCGCCTCTGGGAAGGTGCTCGGCTACATGATCGGGGGCTTGGGGGTCGGCCCGAACCCAGAGAAGATCGAGGCGATAGAGAAGATGGCTCCCCCGAGCTCGGTGAAGCAGGTACAGTGCCTCACAGACCGTATGGCTGCCCTTAGCCGGTTCATCTCGAGGCTCGGTGAGTGCGGGTTGCCCTCCTTCAAGGCCTTGCGCAAGCACGGGGGCTTCGAGTGGACGCCCGAGGCTCAGCGGTCTTTCGACGAGTTGAAGGTATACCTGTCGACACCACCCTTACTTATGATCCCGTAGCCGGGAGAGAAGTTGTTGCTCTACCTCGCGGCCACCGCCCAGGCCGTCAGCGCTGTCCTGGTGGCCGAGCGGAACGCGCAGCAGCATCCGATCTACTACGTCAGCGAGGTCCTTCACGGGCCAAAAGAGCGCTACCCTCAGGTTCAGAAGCTCCTCTATGCCCTCCTCATGGCTTCGCGCAAGCTTCGGCATTACTTCGTGCTCACTCGTGGTCGCCCCGAGCAACTTCCGCGGGGAGATCTTGAGGAATCCAAAGGTCGGAGGACGACGCCAAATGGGCCATGGAGCTAGCCTGCTGACCTCCGGCCAGTGGCACGACGCCATTAAGTCGCAGGTGCCGCCGACTTCGTGGTCGAACAGACTCGCAACGGCCTCCCGAGCTCGAGGTCGATGAGGAGAAGCCCTGGTCATGTACTTCGACGGCCACGGTCCTTCAAACGCCAGGCTCGGAATCCTCATCCTCACAGCAGGCGATAGGCCGAGGTACGTGGTTCGCTTTGGGTTCCCACGACAAACAATGCAGCAGAATACGAGGCTCTTATGGCAGGCTCCGAGCTTGCAAGGCGCGGGTGTTCGCCTACCGGTCGCAAGGGCAACTCACAACTCGTCATCAACCAATTCAACAAGGGCTACCAAAGGCTCAAGACTCCATGGCTAAGTACTCGCCGAGGCGCCAGAAGATGGAGAAGTGGTTCCGAACTCGAGATCACACATGTGGCTCTTGAAGGACAACTCCAACGCAGATTTCTCTCCAAGCTCGGGTCGTCCGACGATGAAGTCCCTCCCGATGTGATCCTCGAAAACCCTAGCGCCTCCCTCCATCTCCGACCAAGGGCCCTTGCCGCTTCATCGGCTGTACTCCCTCCTGGGCCGAACCGATCCATCGTTTCCTGGCGACGGGTGAGCTCCCGGCCGAGCCAGCGGAAAGAAGCAGGATCAAGCGCCGGGGGAGCTCGTATAAGCTCGTGGACGACAAGCTTTATCGTCGGAATATCTCCGCATCTCGACAAAGTGCGGCACACGGAGGAGGGTAAGTACTGCTACATGACATTCATTCAGTCTGTGGGGCACACTCTTCTTTTAGGACTATGGTCGAAAGCTTTCGCATGGGGTACTATTATTAGCGGCACTCCAGACGCACGAACATTGTCCGCACTGCCGAACCCGCCAGTTCCATGCTCGAAGTCGATCACCGCCACGCGCTTCTGCACCATCTCGCCAAGGTGGCCCTTCTCGACTGGGCCGGATATCCTCGGCCCTTTCGCAGCGTACGGGGTAGAAGTTTTTGTTCGTGGCCATCGATACCTTCACCAAGTGGATCGGTTTAACCCTTCTCGACCATTACGGCCATGGCAAGGCCAAATTCTTCCGCTGCTCATGGTCACCGGTATGGGGTTCCATGCGTAATCATCACGACAATGAAACTCAATTTACCGACGTGAGTCTGTTCGTGAGTATCACAAGACATCGACACCAAGGTATGCTATGCCTCGGTGGCCCACCCGCAGAGTAATGGAGCAAAGGAACACGCTAACGGACAAATCGCTCAAGGCGCCAAAAGCGAGTGTCGATGAGCTCGAACGACACGGCCGACACGGGTGGACGAGCTTCCCATCGCTCTTATGGTCTATTCGCATACGCACACCGAGCAACAGGTCCACACCCTTCTAGCTCTCGGTTTGATCGGCCGCCCCGCCTCCCGAGGTCACGCTAGGCTCGCTAGGGTCACTTTGGTCGACGATCGACTTCGAGTAAGAACGGTCTCTTGACCTTACCCTGGCGGAAGAAGTAAGATGTCGTGCACTACTACGATCGGCGCAGTACCTGCAAACTCTTCGCAGACATGCGTCTAGATCGGTACGACTTAGGGAGCTCCTTGTTGGGGACTTAGCCCCGAGACGGATTCTGCACCGTCCAACACCAACAAGTTATCCCCACTGGGAGGGCCCCTATAGAGTTGTTTCAACAGATCACACGGGCTTACTCGGCTAGCGATGCCCGATGGCGAGAGCTCTCTAGCTCGTGGAATATCGACTACCGAAAATTCTATGTGTAACCTTTTACCTCAAATTTCAATAAAGTTCTTGTTCAATTGTCATTATTTGTCTTTTATGACCTTTTCTTTCTATGTTTTATGTTGGCTTGAGCTCAATTCTCTCGAGCCCGACCTCACGGATGAGTGCGCTTGCTTTTTGCCCAGTGTCGCGGCTTATCCTTCACCCCAAAGGTCGAGAAAGCGCGGTCACCGGATCTCTTCAAGATCTATACTCCCCTGTGCGTGGTTCGATTTAAGCCCGTGGATCGGGTCCAAAGAGCAAGCAGCAAATCGTTGTCATGACTTGAGCCTTACTATAGATCTTAAGTTTTTCCTCGGCACTATGTTTTTCCCGTGGGCCTTTTTTTCGATCTTGCAGACTTGGTCTTTGTAGAGTTTTAACTTGCGCCCAAGGTCATGCTGTTTCGACCTTGAACCCAACGGGGCTAGATGAGATATACCATGGGCGTAAAAGGCTAAGTGCACGACTAAGGAAAAACTTTCGCTCAAGCAAAACAAGATATTGTCGTTCTTTCAATAAACCCTGCTTTTTTGTTATACAAAAGTCTTGCTTACAAGAAGTCTAGCCCTATTTACGATCGCCCATCTCACGGCAAGCTTCTCCGCCGAGCTCAGCGACCTTGGCCCTCGTGGTCGAGAGCTCACTCTGAGACGGAGAGCCGGTGGAGGCTTCACCGGCGGCGGGCCGCTCATCTTGAAGTTGGGCCCTGGCCGCTCTTCGCCGCCTTGCTTGCCCGACCCAACTTCTCCTCGAGCTCCTTCACCTTGGCCTCTAGCTCGGGGGAGACCCTCGACGAGACGGCTACCTAGTCCGCAACGGCCTTGTTGCGCTCTTCGGCCTTGGCTCGCCACCAGAGCGGGCCCGGCGACCTCGTCGCTTGTCTGTCGACGGCTTTATACGCATGATCCCGCTCCGAGTTGATGGCCCGCTCCAGCTTGGCCTTATGAGTGGCCTCGAGCGTCTTCACCACCTCACGAAGGCCAGCGATCTCTTGAGCGTCTATTGCCGCCTGTTGCGCGGCCTCCTCCTGCTCGGCTTGCAGGTCCTCCACGAGCTTAGAGCGCTGCCACGCGCCCCAAAGACGTCGAGTAAGGCCTTCAGCTCGTCGGAGTGTGTTTGAAGGCCTTACAGCCCTTGGGAGATGAAGTCGATGGCCTGTGGAGGTCAAAGGATCAGCATGGTGCACGCTGCAAGAGTGACAGAGAAGAAGGGAAACGACAGAAGAAAGAAACTCGAGCTAAAGGATCGGGGAAAACTCATGTACCCGGGCGAGACGGCGCTCGAAGGCCGCGCGGGAGTATGCGGTGGAGCTGCTGCCCGACGTTCCTAGGGCGGTGTCGCCCACTGTTGCCGCCTGGTCTTCGGGGGTGCGGTCTTCGGGTGCTCCGCTGTGGGCGGCCGTACCTCGAGTTTCCTCCTCGAGGGGGCTCAACTCGCCCTCGTGCCCGGTCTCGGTGGCGGCTTCCTCCCCCGCAACTGGAGGATCTCTAGCCTCCTCCTCTGCGGTGTTCTTGGCCTGGCCCATGGCTCTGGCCACCGCGCCTCCCACGGCGGGAAGGTCCACAGGCTCGGCGGCTGTGGTGAGGACGCCTCCGGCACCATCTTCTTCGGCGGCCTTGGGCGGGACGATGTCGTCTTCGACGTCTACCTCGCTGGTGCCGTAGTCCTCGCTGGTCGCGGGGATGAGCTCTTCCTCATCCGGGTCGTCGAGCCCTTGGTCGAACTCGCCGGCTGGGGGCTCGATGGAATGCACCCCCGGCTCGAAGGTCTACGGGGCGCTAGCACATAATCGGCCTCCTCCTCCTCTTCGGACCCGGACTCGCCTTGGACAATAGTCATTGTCAATACGGGCAAGTGTTGAGCTCGGGCGCTCAAGGTCTGCGATTAAGAGCCACTACTAAGCTAAAAAGTTGCAAGGAGAGTTGAGCAAATGAAGGGCATGAGACCTACTGGTCGAAGTCTGCTTGCAGAGGTCGGGCGAGGCCCCTGCCCCCGAGGTCTGGGGGCGCCTCTTGGGGTCCCTCCGGTCTGGGACCTTAAAACCCGCGGTGGCTCTAAGTCCCCGCGGTGGAAGTCCCAGGGCCCCCCTCTTGGGTCCTTTGGGCCGCTTGAGGGCTCAAGACTGGCGGCGTCACAAGGCCGTCTTTGCAGAAGAAAGACACGCCGATGGAGAAGCGAGCGCAAGCTCTGGGCTTGACCTCGGGAGTCCTTACCATTGCGCGGTCGGCCCATTCAACGTGAGGCTTTTTGGCCTCACGGTCGTCCGCCTTGCTCGGGGGCGGTTTCTTCTTCCCCTTCTTACTTTTGCCCCCACCGGGCAGTGGGAGCATCCTCTTGACCGTGTCAAGCAACTCCCGTGGTCTGTGAGCACGCATTTAACGGTAAGGAAAAGCGTCAAGTACAAACCGAAGAATGGCTTGGAAGCGCTTACCTCGCCTTCTAGCGCAAGATGTTTTTTCGACCGGGATCGAGGGTGTATTCGGCGCCTTTCCCGAACATCTCGCTTATCCCGCGCGACCAGATTCCTTCGGCTACATGAGCAAACAAACAACAGAAGATTCGAAGGTCGGATGCGAACAAATCTACAGGGCAAGAAGTCGTACCAGACGTACCCTCGTGGGTCATGTCATCGCACCTCGTGATCTCATAGAACGGGTGTTCCCTCTTTCGGAGGGGGAAAACCCGATTCCGCAAGAAATCGCAGCCGATCGCCTGCCCAGTAAGGCCGCGCGTGTGTAGGGTCGAGGATGCGCCTAGAGGGGGGGTGAATAGGCGTTTTACGAAATTCTATCGCTCACTAATTCAATTCGCTCTAATCAACCCCTATGTCAAAACCTAATCAATTTATATGCGGAAGCGATAAATAGGTTTTGACAATTTAAAGCCTAAATCGACTAGGCTCACTAGTGCACTATCTAAATTAAATTCTACACTAGAATTGCTAAATTGAACAATCAATTAATACTAAGCAATTCTAATACATTCAAGCAATCAATAATATGCAAAAAGTAAATACTTGAAAGTAAAGAGACAAGAGACAACCGATGTTTTTCCGTGGTGTTCGGAGACTTGCTTGCCTCCCTAGTCCACGTTGAGGCTAGCCCACACTTGGACCGGCCCCGCCGAGCACCCGCCTCTTTCCACTAGTCGTGGTTTTTCACGCCACTGCGAGGCTCAACCCGAACCTTCACAAACTTCGCGGGCTTTCACAACCTTGAGAGCTCCACAAGACGACGCCACGCTGCCTAGGAGTCGGCAACCTCCAAGAGTAACAAGCCGCTCCTTCGCTTGAACCTCACCGAGCACAACGAATCGCGAACGGTGATCACCAAGTGCAACACATGCACAAGGCCTCACTCAAGTGCAACACATGCACAAGAGGTCTCAAATCACTTCCTAATTGCAACACATTCAATTAGTCTCACTCTTAAGCTCAAGAGGCAAATGGAGAAGAGCAACACATGCACACAACTCCCACACACAAAGAACAACACCACCAACCTTGCCCCAAGCCCCCAAGGGGTATTTATAGCCCCACCAAGAAAACTAGCCGCTTTGGGGGCAAAAGGGCATAATCGACAAAAGCGGTACTACCGCCTCTAAGGGCTGTAGAGTACCGCCCAGAGTCTCAACGGCCGGCTAATCTGACACTTTTATGCGACACTATCGCCCTCTAAGGGCTTAGAGTACCGACTTGCAGGTACTACCGCTCCCACTGAAGCAGCTGCCACGGGCCACGCCAAACTGTAAAATCACGCAAGATCAGTAAAATAGCTATCAAGAATCAAAAGTAGGTAGTATCAAGACTTAGCAGTACTATACCATATACCTCGCAGTAGTGCGGCCTCAGAGAGAAAAACCAGATTAACTCCAAATCCATTTCTCCAAAAACCAAACTTATTCTTTGAGCCACACAGATGATCAACACATGATCATACACACGCAAAACACATTTGCACCAACTTAGCTCATGCTCAAAGAATTCAAACCAAATTGCGAAAACACATTTCACAATCAACTCAAGATCTATTTGCAAAACGATACAAATCAAACCCGAAGTTTATGAGATTAATTCCCTAGCCATGTGAAGGTCAACACAAGACCGGTCAACTTGCCAACACCCGCTGTAAGCCCCACTCACATGCTCTCGAATTGACTCATAAACCTCCGTTTATTCG
The DNA here is from genome assembly GCA_036346375.1 of Guadua angustifolia. Taxonomy (NCBI): domain Eukaryota; kingdom Viridiplantae; phylum Streptophyta; class Magnoliopsida; order Poales; family Poaceae; genus Guadua; species Guadua angustifolia. Next base: position 13,015,064 of record CM070515.1, read on the forward strand.
ACAAACTAACTTGCAAACAACACAATAAACATATCTCATGCTTGAGCACTACTCTTGCAACACATGCAAAAGTCTAGCTCCAAGCAACATCAATCAAGATGCATGAACTCTCTAATTGCAACACATGCAATTCTCTAGTTCAATGCAACACCAAAACCAAACTTCACACCAAAACCAAATCACACGTATGAGCTCTTTACTGCAACACATGCAAGCCTCTAGCTCCATACAAACACACAAACATCAAATCATGCTTGAGCTCTCCTTTGCAACACATGCAAAACTTAGCTCCAAGCAACCACACGGTTTTAAGAAAGATTGTTTTATGAAACCAAAGCATGAAGCTTCAACTAATGCAACACATGCAAAAGTGAACTTCACGCCAAAAGCCAACGACTAGCTTATCACTTGCAACACATGCAAATCAAAGCATTATGCGAAAACCAAATACAACCAAGCATAAGTTTAACCCATCCGCAACACATGCCAAATGGTTTAAACCAAATGCAAAAACCAAATCCAAATGGTTTGAGCTCGAGTGAACGCGATTGAGATCATCAACACATGATGAAGCTCAAGCTTAAAGAGGCAACCCTCTTAATAGAACGGCGCTAAACCTTAGACTCAAAGACTACAAAAGTCCTTAGTCTATCTAGTTATACCTTCCAGACGCAAGCAATCCCTTTGGGGTCTTTATGATCATCACGATGATACTCCCCTGACTTCTACTCGACTTCTTCGGGATCCGCTCTTGACGCCCATCAACTCATGATGCCGTCCTTGTCCCGTTTTCATCCATCTTTGGACCTAACTCAATCACAACTCATACAAATAGTTAGTCCAAGATGCATGGTTGTCTCAATTATCTCTTGCACTCCATTAACACATAATGGATGCCTTTATATCAATTGAGCACAACCTAAATCAATTGAAATGATTTAATTGTGTCTTAAGTACAATGATGCAACTCATGCTTTATTATACTTAAGAACTATTCATTTGTCCTCAATTAATCACGGAGCACCATCAACACATGATGAAGTGTTGTTAATGATTAATAAGACAAATGAACTCAATTTAAATTATCATTTAAATTGATATGAGTATATATTAACTACACAAGTTTTCATATACTCATGTTGATGAAAAGTAATGATCCATAATTTGTAGATTGTATGAAAATGATCATTACTCTAAATCATCAACTATAGAATACACCCCACATGTATATGTGCATAAGTATGATTGACTTGGATATAATATGCACATATCCAAATTGATCGCATTTGAGTATATCCTATATTACCATGAGTATACTTATAACTAGGCAATTCAAATATATACTCAAGGATTTAGTTTCTTTGTCTTGATCCTTATATGTGTCAATAACTAATCGATCAATATAAAGAGACTTTCAAGTTAAACTACTTAACTCCCCTAAGTGTGTGCATCCATGTGATATATGGATTGGGAACATGATGCACGCTTTTGTGGTTAATATAACGGGATATTCATACTTTAACTTGACTCCAAGGTATGCAACTAATATTAAGATGAATATGCAAACATACCTTGGGTTTTCCATTTTCCATGCGATGAGACTAAACAAAGATATTCTAATCAAACAAGTTAGTCTCGATATAAGATTAGTCATTAATAACAATATCACATTAGGGATAAACTTAATATTAGATTTGTCATTAACACAAGATTGGATTTGTCATTAACACCAAAACCATAACTAATGAAGGTTGAACTTACAATCTCCCCCTTTTTGGTGATTAATGACAAATCCAAGCTTAATGAGCACATTTGGATTAAAACTAACATATCGAGAGAGTTTAAGCTAATTGAACACATATGCATATTAATTCTCCCCTTAATCATATTAAGCTCCTTTTAAACCAAATGACATTAAGCTTCCTAGTTCTCCCCTTTTGGCATTAAGCACCAAAATGTGTAGATCTTTTAGTTTTCCATTTTTAGCTTAATCATTTTCCCTTTTGGCATTTAACATAAGAAATAATTCTCCTTTGTATTTCATTATTCTCCCCTTCTTACTTTAATCATTCTCCCTTTTTATCATTTAACAATTTCTTTCAGGGTCATATCTAATGAAGGTCATGCAAGAATTTTAAATGAATACTTATGACCTTTGGCAAGGAATTGAAAAACTTAAGCCAAATGAAAAAGATAGGCAAGGAAATCCCAAATGAAAAGGATATACGAGGAATAAAACAAGTTTTCATTTGAAATATGGCCGATACCAAAAAAAGAAAAACTCGAAAAGAGACCATATTCGGATTTTGGATATCACTTTAAAAGAAATAAGCATTTTGCAAATATGGATACCATTTGTAAAGATTTGCATTAAAATGTGGATACCACTTGTAAAGATATGCATGAAAGACAACGAAGGAAGGGTATCACACGGTTTATTTGAAGTATTATTTGAATGTGTTTCAAATAAATCACCTCATTTTATTAGGCTTTGCAACTTTTTAACATGATTCTTTTAAAGAATCCAACACTTTGCCTAATAGGGACAAACGAGGAACCCAAAGGAAATAGATACCACTTGAGACAATAGATACCACTTGTAAAATTAATCTCAAGGGTTTGCTTGAAGATCCACAAGAAATGAGCCTTTTCAAATTTTGATGAAGAACAAAGCTCAACAGGAGATTTTCCTCTTTTATGTATTTCAACACATAAAGGCTCTCACACGAGAAATCTTAAGCGGTTGAACTTACAATTTTAGCTTGAGAGGAAACTCTTACTCAAGAATGTGGGTATCGGAAAGATACTACAAGGAGGCAATGAAATACCACTTGTAGGAAATAATTGAATTCAATGATACCACTAAAAAGGAATCCATATAATCAAGGATATCACATGAGAAAGGAACACTAAGATCCATGATACCACTTGGAGAAAGGATTCTCAATGATACCACTTGTAAGCATATGGAATGAATAAGTGCTCAATTGATACCACTTAGGATCAACTCACGAAGAATTGATACCACTTGAAAGAATTATCGATAATACTGGATGGGTATCGAGCAATATAATCAAGGCACAATACTTACGGTATCGAAAACTCAAGAAGAATCAATAAAATCACAGAGATTTAGTATCGAGCAAAATAAAGATATGAATTCACTTGAAGCATATAAGTGCCCAAAACTTGCAATGAATAAACTCCCAAGATGTTTAATGAATGAATCATGGAGTTATTTGCATTTGAATTGCACAAGTTTTGTCTTTTCAAAAGATCAAGTGAAAATCACTCTTTAAGTCAATTAAATGCTCTTAAACTGATACCACTTGGAAATCCTTCAAATAAATCGAGAAACTTTTGAAATTTTGCACAAATGAGCTTTGGGATCATAAGAAACTTATACAAAAAGAATTTTGAAAGAGCATATTTCAATCAAAGATATCCCAAAGCAAACCTTGAAAAATTTCGAAGAAATCAGAACCAATTTGGTAGGGCCGGTACTACCGCCTACCAGCTGCCGGTAGAGTACCAAGAACCCCAGATTACCGCTGGTCAGGCCTAGAGTATCAAGACCGATGCATCGCATAACTCCTGATTTTTGCAAATTTTGGCGAAAAAGATTCAAATGAAGTCCAATTAATTTGAAATTTTGCAGAGATGAACTTTGGACTAATTAGAGGGTATTGCAAAAAGAATTTTCTCAAAAACAATTTTATTTTGAAAGATATGGCAATTTACGCTTTGAGGCATAAAAGGAAATTGATTTTTAAAAGCCTCAAAATGCAATTCAATTTGGATTTCATGCAATTTTGATTTTCATGGCTTAGTTAGGTATATCAAGATTGTTTATAGCCAAGATTTGATATGAAATCCAACTTGAATGCCATCATTTTGACATATTGCTCAATTAGGCTATTTTGGATCAACTCAAATCGCTTTTGAGCCAAATTCGATTTCAACATATAGGTTTTCATTTTGAAAGCTTGTAAAACCTTTGGAATACTTAATAGGATACCTTTTCAAAGCTTTTCGCAAATTTGGGCCTTTTAAATATGAATTTTGACTTTTGATCTAAATAGTCCAATTTGAAGAAGCAATAGAAATCAAGTCAAATTCAATCAACACAAAAATTCAAATGAAGCATGGGGTAAGATATATGGATTTGAATTTTGTGTATGAGTCTAAAATGCCATTTTGAATCACAATTCTACACAAGAATGGATCCAAATGGAGAAACTCACTAAGTGCTAGAATATGACCATTACGGGTCAAGTATAGTTTTCCCATGAAGTTTCAAAATCAAATAACTTTTGCTAGGTTGGTCTTTTGAAAATCTTTTGAACACAAGAATTGTTAGAATTGACCAACTCTAGGATTTTTGTTTTGGAATTATTTTCAAAATACTTTTACTTTTAATTTTTTGAAAATTTTAAGTTTAAATCCAAAACAAGATACTAGTAACTAGTTTTTGGAGTTAAAACTCATTTTCCTTTTAAAATAGATTTTGTGAAGCCAAAACCTTTGAGAAACATTTCAAAAGCATTTGTATACATTTTTCAACTAGTTTTTCACAAGATTAGTAATAGTATATAAAATTTTGACTTTTGGCTAAATAGTTGATTTTGAAAATATATATGCACTTATTTTAATATGGGCACATGTAGGGATGTGATACACATGAATATGAATTAACACTCCCCCTAAATGTGCCACTTCTAAACTTGCTCAAGATTTGCAATTAAGAGAATAGATGAGAGGCAAGAGCAAGTGGCCATAACAAGTAATCTAAATTGATATTCATTAATATTGCATTATAACCTACACAAGGCTATATGATTTAATAATAATCAATTTAAATACTTGTTACCCGAGATGGCATTGGCTCATGATGGACTTGATAATCTTCTTGCTTGACACCACTTGTAGATTTAATGTAATCCTTCTCCTCTTGATGTGCAAGCGTCCAATCCATCTCTTTATTGCCTAAAATTCTTTTAGGCGGTTTTTGGTACCCAATCCTTGTTGGGTCCGACAATGTTAGTCACAAGAGTTTTAGGAACCCAAATGGTCCTAATTTTAGCATTATTGAAATGACTAACATGACTAGGAATAGTTTTGCGATTTTTATTCCTCCTAAGCAAAGTATTTGGATTTAAGTGAGAGGACTTAGGAGGGCATTGATATTTTGCAAAACCATTTCTAGTTTGATCCTTTCTAAGCATATGATTATTGAAATTATGAGATGACTTAGAGGATCTAGCAAATCTAGTAAATGTTTTGCTATTATTTTTCCTAAACATATGATCATCATGATTTTTCTTATTCTTAGGAAATCTAGCATTTTGAGCAAATACATTTCTAGAATTACTCTTCCTATGCAAATGAATATTATCATTCTTAGCATAGGATTTGACAAGTTTGGCAAACACATTGCCATTCTTGTCCTTCCTAAGCAAATAATTTTCATTAATGAGAATAGGCTTAGAGTGATACCTTTGGGACAATCTCACGAAATGTCCTTTTCCCAAGCAATTGAAGCATGTCACGCTATTTGGCCCTCTCTTGACCGATTTGACTTGCTCCTTGCCGGCTTGCCTCATGGTTGATGCTTGTGGCTTGACATCCACGTGATTAGGGCACACTGAGGCGAGGTGGCCCTTCTTGTTGCAAGCAAAACACTTGACGATCTTCGAGTGGCGGCGTTGTGTCTTGTCTTGCTATTCTCCTCTTGAGTTGTATTTTAGTCCTCGCTTGTCTTGAGGCGCCTTGGCTTGCTCAAGATTTCATCGAGGAGAGCTTTTCCTTTAACGCACCTCTTCAAGTCATTTTCCAACTTAATAACTTGAGCCTTGAGCTCATTGTTTTCCTCTACAAGGTTAGTCTCAACATGCATAGAGGAAGTACTAGCAATTGAATTTGAGCCACAAGGTAAATCATCGCTAGAAGTGGATATGCATTTATTTGATGAATTGTTTGTGATAGGAATTGAGTGAGGCAATTCATCAACTAAATTACATTGAATGCCCATATCCATACTAGCTTTAGTGAATTCCTTGAAAAGGATTTTCTCATGATTTTCTTTTAGAACATTATATTCATTTTGAAGTGAATCATGTTCTAATTTTAAAACTTTATATTTCTTCTTCTCCTTTCCAAGAAATTCATTGAGCTCCTCTAATAAATTCATAAGTTCATCATATGAGGGCTCACCTTCGTCATCACTTACCTCATTCTTATTTTTCGCCATAAAGCAACGGATTTTTGATGGAATTGAAAAATCGCTGCCGCTGAGGCGGAGGTTGAGGTTGACGGAGTTGTCGGTTCATCAATTGATGTAGACGTTGAATGATCATCAACCGACACTTCCTCATTCTCATTGCAATCCTCAATTGTTGTGGATGATTCAAATTTATCTTGAAGTTTGATCCACATTTCATGAGCGCTTGAGAGGTTGCATATGAGATTAAATATTTCTACGCCACAACACTAAATAAAACGTTAGTTGCGCAAAGCAGCCTAGACCGGAGGGGCAAGGAGCCGGCCAGCCGCCTAGACCAGAGAGGGAAGCAACACCCGTCGCCTGCCGATCTGGACTCTGGAGAGAGCAGCAGCCATCGCCCCGTCGCTCGTCTATCTGGGGGAGCCGCCGCCGATTCTGGATGGAGCAGCCGCCGCCGATCTGGGGGAGCCGCCGCCGATCTGGGGGAGACAGGAGACTCACTCAGGACTGGAGTCACGGGAGGAATGAGAATGAGGAATGAGGAGTAAAGCCGGTTAGGGTTAGGTTGAGTCGTTGGGGACTTGGGGCGTTGGTGGCCAGCCAATTCCATCGCCCATCTGGCCCAAACTAACCGGATATCCGGATAGGAATAATACCCGATATCTGGATCCCGTCCCAGTTTTTCCGGATATTAGGCATTCCGAATCCGATCCCAGATCCAAATTTAAATATCCGGATCCCGTCCCGTATCCGACCGGATATTTAAATTCCGTCCCGGATCCGGTCCCGAATCGGGCGGGAAAAACCCGATCCGTTTACACCCCTACATCTTCGGTGGCTCGTCAGCGTACCAATCCTGATGCGAGATCAAGGATGCTGCGCGTATGGTTTACTAGGCCACCACCGGGATGCCCACGGGCCAGCCCTGCAAGTGGACCGGGGCTACGATCACCTTCACGTCGGAGGATGCCCCTCGTGACCCCGACCATCAGCAACACCATGGTCGGGAGGGTCATGGTCGATGGTGGCAGCTCCCTCAATTTCTTCAGCTAAGCGCCTCGGCCGGATGCGAGATCCCCGGTCGAAGGTCAAGAGCATTGCGATTCCGTTCTTTGGGATCGTTCCTGGGAGCTCGACCACTCCTCTGGGGCAGGTCGTCCTACCCGTCACCTTCGGCGCCTCGGAAAACTTCCGCACTGAACTGATCACCTTCGAGGTGGTTGAGGGTGACCTCCCCTACAACGCCATCCTCGGGCGTCCCGCTCTGGTCAAATTCATGGCGGACAACCACTACGGTCACCGATGCATGAAAATCCCGGGACCCAGTGGCATCATCACTGTGCGCGGCGACCTCAAAGCGGCGCACGGTTGCGAGACTCCGGCCACTGCCCCGCCGACATCTTTTCTCAGCGAGGTCCGCGGCGACCACGAAGGTTGCCCGCCAAAAGGCGGTCATCCAGCCCAACGGGGCTACAAAGGCCGTACCGCTCGAGGAGGAGGACCCTTCCAGGTGCGTCCACATCTCGGCCGAGCTGAGTTCCAAATAGGAACTCGAGCTCGTCACCTTCCTCCGCGACAACAAAGATATATTTGCTTGGGAGCCAGCGGACATGCCAGGTGTCCCGAGGGAGGTGGTCGAGCATCAGTGCAGTCTTCGACCCATTGCCGCCCGTCGCCCGGTTGTGGCGCTTTTCTCCCGAGAAGGTCGCCATAATCAAGGAGAACCTTGATAAGCTGTTGAAGGCCGGTTTCATTCGTGAGATCAATTACTCCGAATGGCTGGCCAACCCCGTCATCGTGCAGAAGAAAGGCGAGAAGTGGAGGATGTGCGTGGATCACACAGGGTTGAACTCGGCATGCCCGAAGGATAATTTCCCTCTCCCGCGCATCGACCAAATCGTCGACTCCACAGCCAATGCCAAGCTGCTGAGCTTCCTAGATGCTTACTCTGGGTACCACCATATTAAGCTGGTAGTCGACGACGAAAGCAAGACGTCGTTCATCACGCCGTTCGGGACCTACTGCTACACGACCATGTCGTTTGGTTTCCGCAACGCTGGCGCGACCTTTCAGCGCCTGATGACCAAGACGTTCGAGCCTCAGATTGGCCGCAACCTCAAGGTCTACGTGGATGACATCATCGTCAAGAGTTCCGCCAAAGCCAGCCACGTTCAAGATCTTAAAGAGACCTTTGCCAACCTGAACAGATACAAGATTAAGCTCAATCCGGAGAAGTGCGTGTTCGGCGCCGCCTCTGGGAAGGTGCTCGGCTACATGATCGGGGGCTCAGGGGTCGGCCCGAACCCAGAGAAGATTGAGGCGATAGAGAAGATGGCTCCCCCGAGTTCAGTGAAGCAGGTACAGTGCCTCACAGGCCGTATGGCTGCCCTTAGTCGGTTCATCTCGAGGCTCGGTGAGTGTGGGCTGCCCTCCTTCAAGGCCTTGCGCAAGCACGGGGGCTTCGAGTGGACGTCCGAGGCTCAGCGGTCTTTCGACGAGTTGAAGGTATACCTGTCGACACCACCCTTACTTACGACCCCGGCGGGAGAGAAGTTCTTCGCTTCACCTCGTGGCCACCGCCCGGCCGCCGTCCACGTCCCGTGGATGAGCGGAACGCGCAGCAGCATCCGATCTACTACGTCAGCGTGGTCCTTCACGGGCCAAAAGAGCGCTACCCTCGTGTTCGGCTCCTCTATGCCCTCCTCATGGCTTGCGCAAGCTTCGCATTACTTCCGTGCTCACTCAGGTCGCGTCGAGCAACTTCCGCCGGGGAGATCTTGAGGAATCCAGAGGCTGGAGGACGCATCGCCAAATGGGCCATGGAGCTAGCCGCTTTCGACCTCCGATTAAATGGCGCGCCACGGCCATTAAGTCGCAGTCTTGGCCGACCGTGGTCGAAACAGACCTCGCGGCCCGCTCCCCGAGCTCAAGGTCGATGAGGAGAAGCCCTGGGTCATGTACTTCGACGGCTCACGGTCCTTCAAACGCTCGGGGGCTGGAATCCTCATCCTCACCCCGCAGGGCGATAGGCTGAGGTACGTGGTTCGTTTTGGGTTCCCAGCGACAAACAATGCAGCAGAATACGAGGCTCTTCTGGCGGGGCTCCGAGCTTGCAAGGCGCTGGGTGTTCGCCGGCTGGTCGTCAAGGGCGACTCACAACTCGTCATCAACCAATTCAACAAGGGCTACCAGTGCTCTGAAGACTCCATGGCCAAGTACCTCGCCGAGGCGCGTAAGATGGAGAAGTGGTTCCAGAACCTGGAGATCACATATGTGGCTCGGAAGGACAACTCCGACGCAGATTTCCTCTCCAAGCTCGGGTCGTCCGACGATGAAGTCCCTCCCGATGTGATCCTGGAAACCCTGGCGTCTCCCTCCATCTCCGACCAAGGGCCCTCGGTCGCCTTCATCGAAGGTACTCCCTCCTGGGCCGAACCGATCCATCATTTCCTGGCGACAGGTGAGCTCCCGGCCGAGCCAGCGGAAAGAAGCAGGATCAAGCGCCGGGCGAGCTCGAATAAGCTCGTTGACGGCAAGCTTTATCGTCGGAATATCTCTAGCATCCTGACAAAGTGCGTTACCACGGAGGAGGGTAAGTACTGCTACATGACATTCATTCAGGTCTCGTGGGGCACACTCTTCTTCGGGACTATGGTCGAAAGCTTTCGCATGGAGTACTATTGGCCGGCACTCCAGACGACGTAACATTGTCCGCACTGTCGAACTCCGCTAGTTCCATGCTCGAAGTCGCATCGGCCGCTTCGCGCTGCAGACCATCCGCTTCGCGTGGCCCTTCTCGACCGAAATTTGGATATCTCGCCCTTTTCGCAGCGCATCGGGGAAGAAGTTTTTGTTCGTGGCCATCGATACCTTCACCAAGTGGATCAAAGCCGAATCCTTCTTGACCATTACGGCTCGCGCGGCGGTCAAATTCTTCCGCCTGTTCGTGGTCACCAGGTATGGGGTTCCATGCAGAATCATTACTGACAATGGAACTCAATTTACCAGTGAGCTGTTCCAGGAGTACTGCGAAGACATCGGCACCAAGATATGCTATGTCTCGGTGGCCCACCCGCAGAGTAATGGAGCAGTGGAACGCGCCAACGGACAAATCGTTCAAGGCGTCAAAAAGCGAGTGTCAGATGAGCTTGAACGACATGGCCAGACCTGGGTGGACGAGCTTCCCACTGTCTTATGGTCTATTCGTACCACAGTCAGCCGAGCAACAGGGTCCACACCCTTCCTACCATGTTCGCATCAAGTCGCCCCGCCTCCCGAGGTCACGCTAGGCTCGCCAGGTCGCCTTTTGGTCGATCAGATCGACTTCGAGTAAGAACGGTCTCTTGACCTTACCCTGGCGGAATAAGTAAGATGTCGTGCACTACTACGATCGGCGCAGTACCTGCAAACTCTTCGCAGACATGCGTCTAGATCGGTACGACCTAGGGAGCTCCTTGTTGGGGACTTAGCCCTGAGACGGATTCAGGTACCGTCCAACACCAACAAGTTATCCCCACGGTGGGAGGGCCTCTATAGAGTTGTTTCAACAGATCGCACGGGAGCTTACCGGCTAGCGATGCCCGATGGCAAAGAGCTCTCTAGCTCGTGGAATATCGATCAGCTTCAAAAATTCTATGTGTAACCTTTTTACCTCAAATTTCAATAAAGTTCTTGTTAAATTGTCATTATTTGTCTTTGCGCACCTTTTCTTTCTATGTTTTATGTTGGCTTGAGCTCAATTCTCTCTGAGCCCGACCTACGGATGAGTGCGCTTGCTCTTTGCCCAGGTGTCGTGGGCTTATCCTTCACCCCCAGTGGTCGAGTTGCGTGTCAGCCGGATCTCTTCGCATCTATACTCCCCCTGTGCCAGGGTTCGATTTAAGCTCGTGAATCGGGTCCAAAGAGCAAGCAGCAAATCGTTGTCATGACTCGAGCCTTATTATAGATCTTAAGTTTTTCTCTGCGACCATGTTTTTCCCGTGGGCCTTTTTCGATCTTGCAGACTTGGTCTTTGCGGGGTTTCTAACTTGCCCAAGGCGGCGTTGTTTCAACCTTGAACCCAATCTGGGTGGATGAGATATACCATGGGCGTAAAAGGCTAAGTGCACGACTAAGGAAAAACTTTCGTTCAAGCAAAACAAGATATTAAGCTGTTCTTTCAATAAACCCTATTTTTTGTTATACAAAAGTCTTGCTTACAAGAAGTCTAGCCCTATTTACAGATCAGCCATCTCACGGGCAAGCTTCTCCTGCTCGAGCTCGGCGACCTTGGCCCTCAAGGTCGAGAGCTCACTCTGGAGACGGAGAGCTTCGGTGGAGGCTTCACCGGCGCGGCGCCGCTCGTCTTGAAGTTGGGCCACAGCGCTCTTCGCCGCCTTGCTTGCCCGACCCAACTTCTCCTCGAGCTCCTTCACCTTGGCCTCGAGCTCGGGGGAGACCCTCGACGAGACGGCTGCCTGGTCCGCGGCGGCCTTGTTGCGCTCTTCGGCCTTGGCTCGCTCAGCTTCGAGCGTCCTGGCCGACCTCGTGCGCTCATCGTCGACGACTTTATACGCATGATCCCGCTCCGAGTTGATGGCCCGCTCCAACTCGGCCTTATGAGTGGCCTCGAGCATCTTCACCACCTCGCGAAGGCCAGCGATCTCCTGAGCATCTATTGCCGCCTGTTGCGCGGCCTCCTCCCGCTCGGCTTGCAGGTCCTCCACGAGCTTAGAGCGCGTCGTCAATGCGCCCTCCAGCACGTCGAGCAAGGCCTTCAGCCCGTCGGAGTGCGTTTGAAGGCCTTACAGCCCTTGGGAGACGAAGTCGATGGCCTGTGGAGGTCAAAGGATCAGCATGGTGCACGCTGGAAGAGTGACAGAGAAGAAGGGAAACGACAGAAGAAAGAAACTCAAGCTAAAGGATCGGGGAAAACTCATGTACCCGTGCGAGACGACGCTCGAAGGCTGCGCGGGAGTATGCGGCGGAGCTGCTGCCCGACGTTCCTGGGGCAGTGTCACCCACTGTTGCCGCCTAGTCTTCGGGGGTGCGGTCTTCGGGTGCTCCGCTGTGGGCGGCCGTACCTCGAGGGGGCTCAACTCGCTCTCACGCCCGGTCTCGGTGGCGGCTTCCTCCCCCGCAGCTGGAGGATCTCTGGCCTCCTCCTCTGCGATGTTCTTGGCTTTGCCCGGCTCACAGCCTCCCGCGCCTCCACGGCGGGAAGGTCCACAGAGCTCGGCTTGAGAGCCACCGCCACCTTGATCGGGGTATCCTCGGCGGCTGTGGTGAGGACGCCTCCGGCACCATCTTCTTCGGCGGCCTTGGGCGGGACGACGTCGTCTTCGACGTCTACCTCGTTGGTGCTGTAGTCCTCGCTGGTCGCGGGGAGGAGCTCTTCCTCGTCCGGGTCGTCGAGCCCTTGGTCGAACTCGCCGGCTGGGGGCTGGTTCTAGGGGCTCGATGGAATGCGCCCCCGGCTCGAAGGTCTACGGGGCGCTAGCACATAATCGGCCTCCTCCTCCTCTTCGGACCCGGACTCACCCTGGACAATAGTCATTATCAATACGGGCAGGTGTTGAGCTCGGGCGCTCAAGGTCTGCGATTAATAGCCACTACTAAGCTAAAAAGTTGCAAGGAGAGTTGAGCAAATGAAGGGCACGAGACCTACCAGGTCTGGAAGTCTGCATTTTGCGGGAGGTCAATGGCCGTGGCCCCCGAGGTCGGGGCGCTCCTCTTGCAGGTCCCTCTGGTCTGGGACCTTAAAACCCGCGGTGGCTCTAAGTCCCCGCGGTGGAAGTCCCAGGGCCCCCCTCTTGGGTCCTTTGGGCCGCTTGAGGGCTCGAAGACCTGGCGGCGGCCACCGCGCTCGCCTGCTGTGAGAAAGACACGTCAGATGGAGAAGCGCGAGCGCAAGCTCGGGGGCTCGACCTCGGGAGTCCTTACCATTGCGCGATCGGCCCATTCAACGTGAGGCTTTTTGGCCTCACGGTCGTCCGCCTTGCCCGGGGGCGGTTTCTTCTTCCCCTTCTTACTTTTGCCCCCACCGGGCAGTGGGAGCATCCTCTTAACCGTGTCAAGCAACTCCTGGTGGTCCTGCAAGCACGCATTTAACGGTCGAGGAAAAGCGTCAAGTACAAACCAAGAATGGCTTGAAGCGCTTACCTCGGCCTTCCGTAGGCATATGTTTTTCGGGTGGGGATCGAGGGTGTATTCGTGCGCTGCCTTCCCGAACATCTCGTTCATCCTGGCGGCGACCCAGGATTCCTTCGGCGCTGCGAGCAAACAAACAGTCAGGAAGATTCGAAGGTCGGATGCGAACAAATCTACAGGGCAAGAAGATGTACCAGACGTACCCTCGCGGGTCATGTCGTCGCACCCCGTGATCTCATAGAACAGGTGTTCCCTCTTTCGGAGGGGGAAAACCCGATTCAAGAAGAAATCGCAGCGTCGCCGCCTGATGAAGGCAGTGGCGTGGCGCAAATGTGGATGGCGGCGATGGCCTCTTCGTCGACCTCCAGGTCTTCAGAATCCGACGTCTCCTTCTTCCCGGAGATTGGGGTTCCGTCGAGCAGCAAGCGCCTTGTCCGCCCTTCTTCAAGTAGAACCACCTCTCGGCCCACGGACCGAGGGAGTCCCGAGGCTGGATCTTGGGGAAGGCCCATGGGATTCCCGTCCACAGTCGGAAGTAAAGACATCCGACCACGGGGTCCTTCCCGGAGCGGAACAGGGTGAAGAATCGAAAGAAGAGCGAGGGGGAGGGAAGGATTCCAAGGAACCCCTCGCATAGGTGAGAGAAGATGGAAAGGAGGAGGATTGAGTTGGGCACCAGGTTGATGAGCTCTATATCACAGTGGGCAAGGATTGCCGCCATGAAGTCGCTCTTCGGTGTCCGCAGGTCGAAGAGCGCATAGTGCTCGGTGCACACAAGCTCGTCGTCCCTAGGGTGCGGCTCGGACTCCTCGTCTGGCAACCTCCACATCGCTGGGTCGAGGAGGCCCAGGCCCTCGAGCTCCCTCATCCTCGTCAACGACATGGTGCTTCTCCCGAGTTTGGCCATGGCGGACGTCTTTGGGCTCGGTCGAGGAGGGAAGAATCGTGCGAGTAAGGGCTTGGAGTCGAGGAGCGCAAGGAATCAGGAAGTTCTTCAAAGGTCGCAGAAGGTTTGGGTTTATAGGCCTGGGTCGGCGTCGGTTGGGGCCTCTCAAAAGGTGTGCCGGCGGCGACTTGACAAGCGTAATTAAGGTTCGGGCGGCGGTTTCGAGGTGTTGCAGGCGTTCCCTCTAAACCGGTCATATTCGTACCTGCATCGTGAAGTCCAAGGGGCGCCAAGTGTCGCGAAGCCGAGATCTTGTCCTAGTAACCTCCGCTCGACCTCGATCAAAGGTGCGAGAAATCTGGAAGTCTGGTCCCAGCAGGCTTCAGGCTCGAGGTCGATCCAGATCTATTCCACGACCTTGAGCCTAGGGGGCTAGCTGACGAGGACTGGGGAATCTCTGGCGAGTCAACGCGTGGTCAAAGGGGCTCCCGGCTCAAGGCATTGCAGCGAAGGCCCACGACCACGGCCCAACGACGCTCATCCCCGCACGACCTCGAGCTCAGGCAACGGGGCTCTGTTCCTGCTCGACCTCGACCTTGGCTCAGGAAAGTGCGTTGACTCAGCAGTTACCAAGACCTGCACGATGGTATTACGGCGGACGTGGGCGGCATTTCCAAAGCAGTTACAACCCACCTTCAATACGCACGAAGCCACTTCCCCGGGGATCTCTCCTGACCGTTACAGGCAACGTCATGGAGGATATAAGACCTCGCAAGGCATATGTATAGGGCAGACTCGCTAGCGATAGACCAGCATACTCAAACAGAGCACTCAGGCTCGAGTTGTAATCATCTCATTGTACGCACAGTTAGTGAGTTCCTCCACCTCCGGAGAAGGCGGGCGTAGAGTCATTACCCTCGCGGGGCTCGAACGATATAATTATTTGTTCCTTGCTCGCTGACACCACACACACCGACCTACGTCTACGCCATTGTTGAGTGAAGTGCTTTCTGGGTCCTTCATTCACGCCGATCCCCTTTTCACTCTTGCGGTCAGGCGATCCCGATCGTCGACAATATTTATTCAAGAGTGGGAGTATGCTAGTGGAGTACATGCGACGACGGCACGTACCTTTGTTCGGTTACTTCAGACCTAGGATCAACTAGTAAATTTTTCGCGACGTAACACGCCGCGCACGACGTTTTTTCGTAGAAATTTTTTTTTTTTCGGGGCCTTTTGTTTTATTTTTTGAATCGTCAAAATAATGAGCGAAACGGTTGAAAGAACACAAAATTTTTCGCGGCGTAACATGCCGCGCGCGTCGTTTTTTCGTAGGAAAATTTTCTTTTTTTTCGGCAGCGTCTTATTTCCTAAATCGTCGAAATAATGAGCGAAATAGGGAAAAAATAGAGAGATAGAGTTGTAAAAATATCTATTTTGATGAATTATTTGAAAAATATTGGACACCGAGCTGAAGAACCGCGGCGGAGAAAAAGTCTAGAGAAAAAAGGGTGAAAAATTATTAGAGATGACAACCTTCTTTTGCCGAGTTTAACACTCTACGCTCTCACCGAGTAATAATACATGTTTTAAAAAATATTAGAGATCGATGAGCGAAACGGGGAAAAAAAATAGAGAGATAGAGCTGTAGAAATATCTATTTCGATGAATTATTTGGAAAATATCGGAGACCGAGCTAGAGAACCGCGGCGGGGAAAAAGTCTAGAGGAAAAAGGGTGAAAAATTATTAGAGATGACAACCTTCTTTTGCCGAGTCTAACACTCTGCGCGCTCACCGAGTAATAATACATGTTTTAAAAATATTAGAGATCGAGATGGGAAATCGAGTTGGGAAAAAAGTCTAGAGATAGAGCCGCACACATATTTCTAGTGACGAAAATATTTTTCCCAGGAAAAACGGAGAAAGGACCTAGACGTAAGTAGCAAGGACCTGAATGTTACGTTTTTGGACCTGTCCGCTATCCTGAAAAATTAGAAAAAGGCTTGTTCGCGATTTGAATTTAACAAGAGGTTCTTTCCGTAAAATGGCGTACAAGGGACCGAAACGTAAATTTGGGCAAAAAATCTTTCCCTCACAAAAAATCGCGAAGGACCTATTCGTAATTTCTAAAAGGACTAAAATGCAAAAAAAAAAAATTGAGCCGAGCTCGGCTCAAACGGTCCTGAGGCCGGCGTTCCTTCGACATTTAGGAAAGGCATTACGAGGCATTTACCATCAGGTAATTTAAAGGCGGAAATCAAACATCCTATTAATTGCCGGTGAATCTTGAGAATAGTACATACGCACGTGATAGGCATGTTTTCGTTGACGAGACATTTGTATTTTTTTAATAGTACACAGCAAGCATACTCCCAGAGTAGTTACTTCATATATCATATATCACAACGCTAGAAATATTCTGTGAAACAAAGAGTATATATATATATATATATATATATATGTAGTATATAAGTCTATCTAGGTGGTATGTATATTTTTTTAACATACTTCTTTTTATATGCATGTATAAAAGTATTTATAAAATACACTAATAAGGATGGACCCTCTTGTATGTTTTTCATGTGGTTTATATTGAAATATCTTATAATTTTTTAGATAAAGAAACAATCCGGCCTCCTCAAGACAAGAACGAATCGCCCCAATCTGAGACTCCAACAAGCACAAAGGCTCCAACAACCAAACATTACTGACCAACAAAACATCAACCAAACACCCAACAACCTAAAATTACAACAAGCTTCGACCAAAAACAACATCATAGACTTAGGCCTCAATTCTGAAATTCCTCCTCCAACCAAATCTTGCAAACAACTCGAAGACTGTTATCTCAAGCATCCTGCAACCCCTTAGCAGCATCCCCTTCTCTTCCTCTTTAGACAGCGGAGACCAACTTCTGATCCAATACGTCCCCCTGAAGATTACCTGTGTAAATGAGTTAATAGAACTTCTATTGAATATGATATCATTCCTATACAACCAAATCGACCAACACATGGCTGCTACACCTACTAAAATTTGGAGCTTAAGCTTAGAATTAACACCCTTAAGCCAAGAACCAAACATAATAGATACATTAGCAGGAGGTTGAATACCAAAGGTAATGAAGATGGTGTTCCAAATAGATCTCGCCAACTGGCAATCAAAAAACAAATGTTGAATTGTTTCGTTAGAATTACAAAAGCAACATTTAATACTTCCTTGCCACTGTCTTTTAGCTAGATTGTCCTTTGTTAGAATAACACGGTCTTTAAGTACCAAAGAAAGATTTTAGTCTTCAGTGGTATTTTTAGTTTCCAAATATCACACGTCTTAGGAATGGAATTTTCTGCACTAAAGCATTGTACATCGAATGTCTTGAAAAGGTACTCTTTTCTTTGAGATCCCATCTAAATATGTCTCGTCTTATGTTAAAGAAACATTGACAACTCTTGACACTAGTTCAAACCAAGTCGTCAAGTCACTTTTCACCAACGATCTTGAAAAGAGATATTGAGCGGACCGATTCTAACACATTAGCTACCAAACACCTTTTTCCTAACAATCTCATAAAGATTAGGATACACCTCCATTAGAGGTTTACTCTGACTCCAAACGTCTTCCCAAAATCTAGCACATTTCCATCCCCTAAACCAAAAGAACCCATAGATAAGAATTGTTCTTTTATTTTCATCAATCCGGACCAAAATGAGAAACACCACTTTCCTCGAATTTGAGTGATGGACTTACTGTGAAGGTATTTCCTTCTAAGTAAGTCTTGCCAAAGGCCCTCCTCGTTTAACAATTTAAACAACCATTTACTTAATAAGCATCTGTTTTGCAATTGTAAATCCAAAATTCCCAAACCCCCCATACTTTTAGGCTTCTTGAGCACCGACCATCTCGCTAATCTATATTTCTTCTTGTGTTCATCACATTGCCAAAAAAACCTGGATCTGTAATAATCAAGATTTTTAATCACCCCTTTAGGAGCCTCAAAAATGATAGCATAAACAATGGAAGACTCGAAAGAACTGAATTAATCGGTACTAATCGCCTCAATCAGAAAAGAAGCACGCCTTCCAACTAGCAAGTTTCTTTTGAAATTTCTCCTCTCTGAAACCCAATCCTTATTGCTCGACCTTCTATGGTGCATAGGAATACCTAAGTATTTAAAGGAAGAACCCCTCTTTGCATCCCGAAACTGGGAATACTTTTTTGCACGTAAGAGCTTCACCAAAAGAAATATTTCACTTTTATGGAAATTGATCTTAAGCCACGATAATTGTTCAAAAACACCCAATACGAGTTTTAAATTCAAAGCCTCATTCAAATCATGATCCAGGAAAAGAATCGTGTCATCCGCATACTGAAGGATCGATAAACCCCCATCCACGAGATGCGGAATAATCCCTTTAAACTGGCTATTATCTTTAGCCCTAGCTATCAAAATGGCAAGCATGTCTGCTACCAGATTAAACAACAAAGGGGAAAAAGGGTCCCTTTGTCTCAATCCTTTCTTAGCGTATGAGTGTACTCAAAGTGATAAATAATTATTTTAAATTTATTTAGATGGTACATCAGATGTGGAAGCAACTACATCTGAAAGTAAGAAGGTATTTTTATATATACATGCGTGTACAAGCATCACTGCACACACGCTAGGAATTTTTCCTACTTACTTCTGTACCATCAGACTTCAAATTTCACTACAGAGGAGCGGGTATGTGCAGCTAGCAGCAAGGCCTTTGGGAGGTTGCCAGTTTGGGCCATACGGCACTCACGTGGTCACAAACTTGAAACTTCCAATTAGTAGAAGTCCAGACAACTTCGTGGCCGTTCGTCCCGTTATGGTATCATGGCCGGCGATCGCCCGGCGGCCCGACGGAGGACGTCGCCGGCGACGCCTCCGGTGCTCGGAATCGCGGCTGGATCGACAACACTTGCTGCAGCCCTCAGCAGCTGGCCACCTGCTGCCTTCTCTGCCGCAGTCCGTGGCGTGAAGAATCTGATGCTACAACAAAACAGGGTAAGAAACACTGCATCTTTTCTTCTTCTTCTTCTAGGATAAAATCGATTTCAGCGACTGATTTCTATTGCGAGCGACATGAAAATTAGACGGGCCATGGATGTGAATGTGTGATCTTCTGGTGTTAGATGAGAATGTTGGAGGTGCGTACTCTGAAATTTATTCGATGAACTCCGCATGTTAAACAAATATACGAAGCTGTTGTCGTCGTCTGCAAATGCAATATAAATCTAGTATGAACAATAGCTAGACGAAGTGTAATCATAGTTGAATACTGCAGTTGACACTTGATACCATAATTCAAAAAGATTTTGAGGAACTGATTTATGATGAGATTGTTCACACGAATGCTTGCAAAGTAAAATGAAGACGAGTAAAAAGGAATAATACAGGAAGAAAAGAAATAATGTTGATCACTGGAGAGAAGATAACAGTTCTACGAAAGCACGCAAGAACAGATACTGAAAAACTACTGCCATGAGAAGGGTAGAGACGGTGAGGTGCCATCTGAGGAGCCTTCACCGCCGACATGAAATATTCCATTGTAGTTCATCTCATTGTCATTCGAGCTTAGGACAGTGTTCAGCTGCTCGCTTTCCACTACAGGGCAGGAAAATCCGGCCGTCGAGACGGCACCGGTGGAAGCCTGAGAGCGTGCAAACCAGGATGGGCTGACGAATTGCAGACTGGAGACCAGAGGTTGAGCCATGGGGATGTGTTCAGTCGGTTGGACCATCCGGCCTACATCGATACCAGAGGAATTCGCTGGAGCTGACAGAAGAGAGAGAGCACAATCCGAGTCGAGCACTGGAGTCAACCCATCAGAGAACATCTTGCTGCCGCTGCCGCTGCCCTCAGGAGGAGCTACAGTCTTGAGGAGTGGTTGGCACACTGAAGCATCGAGCGCCACACTGGTGGCGAAGTTTATTTCACCTTCCTGTAGGAAAGGAAAGCGTCGGCCTTCTTTGCTGTAAGTAGATGTAGAGCCAACAAAATGCTGCCTGTTGCTGATACCTAGAGGGATTTGATGTGTGTAATACGGCTTCTCCTCAGTTTCAATGATCCCTGGCCAGTTTGGCTCCGGTCTTGGAGTTGGAAACGATGAGAACCTTGCGCCTGAGTTTCAAAACAATGTCAAATGGTTGTGATAAGCAAGTAATGGAACTAGTAGACATGCATATGGCAACATAATTGAGTAAATTCATAGTATTCTGCAAGTATTTAATGTGAAACAGAGATTTATTGCAGCTATCATGTGCCCACATGTGCTACAAAAGAATGAAGGTAATATGAAACCTCATATGAATTCTTGAATTAATTTGCAGTGAATTAAACACCACAACTAGTGAACATCAGCATCTAATGAGCACACCAAAAAGGTAAATAAAAAATTTACTCTTGGTAGGCATCTATATGATCTCATTGGAATTAGAAGGACCTTGCATCAAATACACTGATGTTTTTTTAGGGGTACAGGGACGCACACAACCCATACACGCATGCCCCACACACACGTGTGCATCTAGTACATATCCTAAGGAAGTGATTAGAGACTCCAAGATCTCCGTAGCGCGGGAACACGCTTTCCCGCTGAACGCTCACACGTGTGTGTACCAATTTTTTTCCATCCGAGATATCAGCCCAGACGGAAATTCGAGTACCCGCATCCGAGTGAAGTCGAGCGCGGGCGGGCAGCTTGCTCATCTGACGAGCCAACCAACCAAGCAAATGCTCGGTCTCAAATACAGGGATGCTATTTGTGCAGAAATTAGTGCATGATAACAAATTACGTGTTTACATTATCACCCACTTCCATGATTTGGGTACAGTTACAGGTAAAAATAAGGTGCTATCCTCGCTCGTTGTGAATGCTGACCAAACTTGCGATTAATTTACATAGGTACAATTGCTGAATAAAGTGAAAATGCACAATATGGTGGAGTAACAGCCTATCAGGAGAATTAAAGAGCTGCAAGATGTTGATAGTGAAATTATGCAACATGTCAAAAGTATTAGGTGAGTCAGCATTACAAGATGTCAATATCAAAAGAGCAGTGAGTTATAGTTGAACCGCTCTTTTTAGCATGACCGTTGTGAATGCTGACCAAACTTGCGATTAATTTTCATAGGTACAATTGCTGAATAAAGTGAAAATGCGCAATATGGTGGAGTAACAGCCTATCAGGTGAGTTACAGAGCTGCAAGATGCTGAAAGTGAAATTATGCAACATGTCAAAAGTAGTAGGTGAGTCAGCATTACAAGACGTCGATATTAATAAAAGAGCAGCGAGTTATAGTAGAACCGCTATGTAGAGCATGACTTACGTATGCACTTGACCTATTTCAAAGGTTTTTATTCTTTTCTAACAAGAGATGGGATGTCTGACAACCTACGAACCAATTCCAATTTTTATGGACTGTTAAAACAAGAGCAGTAGTAAAAAGAAAAAGACCTTGTTGACTCGTGATAAAGCTTGCAGAATTCATGGTATCTGGCTGTGGCTTCCTGCGGCGACGGTTGTGCCCATCAAGGCGCTTTCTACAGCTGCGCTTTGCCTCATCAAACTCCGCAAGCAAATGAAACCTAAAGAAAACAAAAACTCATGATCAGATAATTGCATTTAAGTTAGGCAAACAAGAAAGTTGAAAGATCAAGATGCCAGTAATTGCTTGTGCATGAAGGATCAATATCAGATTACTACACCAGGAAATGGAGATAATGCAATGGAAAAGTGCAAACCGTTGACATAAAAGCCCTGTTTGTTTCGGCTTAGATTTTTTGGCTTTTGGCTTAAAGCTGGCTTTTTGGTTTAATGAGCTTTTAAGCTGTCTGCTTTTAAGTCAAGACATGTTGTTTGGTATCTTGACTTTTTCATGGGTGGGATTGGATGGTGTAGCTTATTGCTGGAATGTTTGAAATACCCATTAAGGTTGCAAGGACTTTTCTTATGTACTGATTTATCTAATATAAATGTTTCGCACTTTTTTCACCGAATGTCGTATTAAAAAACATAAATTAATCTTGAGATCAAACTTCATTCTGAGTATAATTATTTATCAACTTGAAACTCTTATTATATAACAATTTTGAACTCTTATTAGACTGAAAATAACATAACAATTCTGAACTCTCGTCAAACGAAATAAAAACATATATTGAGGGCCTCGATGAGGCGGATCTGGTCGCCTTTTGCTGCGCCAGATCCAGCAGCCTCCACCCGCCTCCCGCTGTTCCATCCTCAGGTCCAGCCGCCTCCACCCACGCCACGCCGGATTCGATTGCCTCCTGTCGTGCTATGATCGGATCCGTTCAGCTCCACCTGTGCCACGCCCGGACCCTGTAGCCTCCCACCGCTTCAAGCTCATGTTTGGCCGCCTCAACCCGCGTCACGCCTGATCCGGGTCAGTGGAGTAGGAAGGTGGCTAGGGACGATGGAGGAGGGAGGAGGTCGGGGACGACAGAGATCGGAGTGGCGGAGGGAGAAGGCATGTCGCACAGGAGAGAGAGAGAGAAGATGAGAGAAATGAGGAGATAGGAGAAGAATTTTTGAGTTTATATATAATGGTATTTGGTGGCTAATTTTGGAGACTTCTAGTGGCAAATGATTATTTCATCCCAAAAAAGCACCTCTCACCTGGCTTTTGGCTTATAGTTATATAGAGGCCTTAGGCTTTTTTTAAGCCCAGCTTAAAAGTCAGTCATTTGTTTCGGTTTTGGTTTTTTTGCTTTTAAGCCGGTGAACAAGCCGAAACAAACAGACCTAAAGCCTTCATAACATGCTGCCAGTTGATTTGCAAACATCTCAAAATTTAGTGGCGCTCTTGCTAGCCACTTTCACTAGCATAGCTAACAGCCTACCACAATAAAATAACGGCATAAACCCAGTATCTTCCCATCAAAAAATAAATTATGTCAACTTCCAAGTATGAAAACTCACTCAAGGAGAAAAACTTGGAAGGGGATTTTAACTTTTAATAGAAGATGGGGGAAATTTATGGGGAAAAGACCTGGTAGGGGGACAATCCTCCATAGTCAGTAACATTCTGCCGAAACAAAGCAACAACTACAGAGAAAATATTGACTTAATCCATCAGGACCATGAGACCAACAGAAATGATTTTAACTAGGCTGTAGACATATTTCCTCTTAGAATGTAGACTAAAAAGATATTGAACATGACTAAACTATACCTAATTATTATCTTTAAGCACTATATTCAATGCATGCATGTAGAGTAAACATAAATATTTATTCGGGGTATAGAGGAAATATCACACTAATTTTGTATTGAAATGTGAAATGCATCTTATATTTGTAGACAAGACCATTAAGAAAAATACACCCCATATTTTTAAATGGATAAGATACTCCTAGGTTGATTTTTTTTAGCAAGAAAGATGCTCGTAGGTAGTTAGACACATGACCCAAAGTTATATAGCGATGCTCCTGACTAAAAACACAAAAACCATTTCTTTTTTTTTTTTTTTTGGACCTGAAGTATTTCTTACATTTGCAATCTTGTCTTAACTGTCAACTTTAAAGTTCAGTTGTGGTGGTGGCCATTTTTATCTTGCTGAACTGTGGTGGACGATTCTAATCTATCTTTACACTATATAACTTGATAGAATGCTAATGCAGTCCTCTCATCATTTATTCTCTTTATATGAGAATATCTTACCCAGTGGGGACAGTTTTCCAATGATTGATTACTTCGTCCGTTGGTGCAAACTAGATCATTACGCTGCTGCATGCAGACTTTATAAATTAAGTGATCCTCATTGTCCCAACAAACTGCTTGCTTTCTTATGCCTATGGATGCACTATTTTGTGGTCCAAGTCCAACAGGAGTTACAATATTTTTCTGTCGTTGACAGATCTTCGGTACAATAATTTTTATCTAAGATGAAGTCTCCCATGCTCTGAAAGGACTAAATGACAGATGAAATATTAGTGGTCCCTTGTGTACTGTGTATTAAAACAGTTACTGGATTCACTATGTGAATCATGATATAGAGTCGTTGAATCGGAACCGGTTTAGGATACAGCCATATGGGGTTCATGTTCACAATGAAAATTGGAAGAAAAGTGGCAAACTGCTAACCCGAATCTCGTACTGCAGCTCAAACTAACCACGTCTTCTGTTAACTATGTATTAAATATTCTTTCAAAAAGAAAAGTATAGAAGAACCTCTCAAGAGGATATTCAGTAAGATTATATTTGCATAAGTCCAATAAATGAACAATGGAATCCGTGGTAGTATTTGGAAAGGGTATATATGATAAATTTGACCCTATAAGGTCTGTTAACACAATGAGAATAGCTCTGTTTAATGGCAACAGTTAGTAAAGTCTTGAGTATGGCTCAGTTTACAGAATAGCATTTGATTGCCATTGCATGGAAACCAAGATTGAAAAGCTAGCTCAGAAATACAATTGCAGTAGTGGAACTCTGATAAAAACAGGGGCAGGTGGCCCATAAGCACATGAAAATAAACAAAATCCCAAAACTACAAATGCTAAAAAATGGGATAGCATCACCATAAGATACACTTCTCTTTATAATTTGTGAGGACCACCAGATAGAACGTAAATGACCTAAAAATGCGCCCCTAATTTATCGCCAGTAAATGTGAAGCATTAACAGAACAACAGTACTTTATTCTTGTATATTTTTAGGAAAATGGTATCTTTTCAGAAAAATCATAGGATAAAGACTGTCATCAGTTTGTTCAGACGAGGATGTTAAGAGATCTCATTTTTGTCGTGGTGATCAACCAATAGAGTTCACTGCTATCAGTGGTCACTCCACTGGCATTGTGTTTTAATATGCACATCATTTTCAGTTGCCATTACCTTGAACAGTCAGGCCCTTGGCAGGGCAAGCTTGGCCAGCACGAGGAATAGACGCGTATTTGTAAACGCGTAGGGCTATATATACATGGCCCACAAGATGCTTTAGGCAGAGTACATCCATAAGCGCTCTTTCAGTTTACTAACTTTCTAGGCTTGGCCATCTATATCGCCTTTTCCTTTCAAACAAAAGGCGCATAGCTAGCATAGTAGCCTGAAGCCCAGAAGCAAGCAAGGCAGATGTGGTAGCACTGGTAGGCCAGTTCTTGCCGCATGCTGAATAAAGCAGACTGTATCTGCTAACTGTTATGTTGGTTCAGCATCAGCGCCATCTTTAAGGAATTGACAGTCCCACACAAAACATTCTGTCGTGGCCAAGAATCCACAGGAAAAAGCGCAAGAACTCACATGAATGCACCTGTTTCCAGTTACTAATTCAGCAAGGAAAGTTGCTCATGTAAGAGGAGGCAGGCCATCATACACTGCGTCCGACTTATCATCACACAGTGCGTTACCGAGAACAATATCGTAACAGTGCCACAAACACACGGAGCTGAGCTTTTATTTCGCCATCTGATTCTCCCATTCAAACCGTGAAACATCCCGGGCGCGTAATTTTTATCCTTCAAAAGAAAATGAAGGCGGCAACAATTGGAAGGACACTCGCAGAGACACAAGGACTAATCGATTAATCATTGGCTTCCTGTAAGCGACCTTTGGCAGATGGAATGCAGCAATCACTTTTTTCACCAGTGTTAAACTTCTCATAAATGGGTTCAGAAAGTGAGCGAGCAATTGTGAGCAGTGCAAAAGCAGCGCGCCACTGGTGAAGAAGAGCAGAAAAGAAAGGAAAAGCTTGGCAATAGTTCAGGTAATACAAGTTGCCAAGGTAAAGGGTAACAGGAGGAAGCTTGGGGTGGGTACAGTCATAAGAGAGGAAAAAAAAGGCTGAAAAGGCATAATGAAGGAAAGGTAAAGTTGTGCATCTTGGAACGAGACAGGCGGAAATACGCTTCCAAGGGAAAGAAAAGTAAAAAAAAGCAAAAAGAAAAAAAAAACATGGATGGATTGATGCAAAGTAAGGGAGGAAGAAGAAGCAATTGAGCAAAGCAAAAGCCGGCGCGCGCGCAGGAAAGAATCGGCTTGGCCTATGCACATTCTTTACCCATCTTTTTTTTTTTAACAAAGAGAATGATCAGAGCCGGCACGGTAAAAAAAAAGAAGCGGAAAATGAAAAAGGGAAAGGTCTCACACTGAACCCAATCAGGCGGCTCGCTATGCTACTTAGTACTACGTAGTACGTAGTACTATGCTTTGTTTTCTACTAGTCCACTTTTTTACGGTTGGTCAAATTGGTTGCTGCGAATGAGCGAGTTAGTGGCCACTGGTCGTTGAATTTGGCAATTTTGTCAGTGGGAAGGGAGACGGAGGAGGCGTGTGGAGCGGAGTGGAGTGGAGTGGAATTGGCGGGAGTCAGTTACCTGCTGCACTGCTGGCAGAACCGCATCTCGCGGCCGGCGATGACGACGACGGGCGTCTTGGAGTGCGCCTCGCACACCTTGTGCCGCCGGTGGTAGTCGCGGCACTTGCTCAGGTCCGCCTTGCACCCGTCCACCGCGCACGACGGGCACTGCCCCGCGCCCCCGCTGCTCCCGCTCCCACCTTCCCCGCCCGCCGGGCGCGGCCGCTTCGCCGCGCTGGGCGACGCTGCCGCAGGGCCCTTGGCTGGCGCGGGCTCCTTGCGGCTGTCCGCGGCCGCCGCCGGGGCGCCGAACTCGCCCAGCCCGCCGAGCTTGAGGTCGACCGAGCACTCGGCCCGGCCGGCGGCAGTAATGCCAGACGACGCCGTCCCGCCCACCGCGGCCGCGGCCGTCCCGGGCGTGGCGCCGGCGTCGTGCTCCAGTTCGGCTAGGTCCCAGGCGGGCGGCATCTTGAGATCCCAGTCCATGCCGAGGCCGACGACCACTCCAGCAGTAGCCTCAGCTCAGCTTAGCTCGCCTTGGCTCAGCTCACACAGGCGTAGGTCGCTAGTTATTGCCTAAGCTGCGAGACTTCACACAGAGACGCACGCTCGCACTCGCGGTCGCTTTTTTGGGCGGGTGTGTGTTTGGCTTCCCTCGCCTGTCCCTCTCATTCTTCGGGTGTTGTTTTTTTTTTCAAGGAGCGAGTCATACAAGTAGCAGTAGCGCTTACTTGTACCAGGCTACCAGCCAGATCTATGGGTTAATTGCCACATCAAACCAAAATGTCAAGTAAAAACGTAAACTTCAAAAAGGCAGTGCAAACGCAACCCCGGGGTACCCTGTATAATAAAGGGCCAGTGGAGGCTTATCCAATATCCAGAGAGAGAAATGGAAGGGCATTTGTATACTCCATAGCAATTAGCAACCAACAAAAATTTGCGGCGAATAATACCCCAAGGCCAAGAGGCCAGGAACTGGGGGTAGAGGGGGAGGGGTACTCGCTACTCTGTGCATGCAAAAGAACTGGACTGTAGCAAGGGAGTGTGTGTGTCTGTTTCAGAGTATTATTTGGATCTCTGGGGTTGCAACCATTCTAAAGGAGGAACAATAAATGGAGGAAGGGGCCCTCATGGCCATGTTCACCTTTAACACTGCCATGTAAGGGCTGTGCTCCCTACAATTATTGGGGTGAGGGGCTTGGCTTGGGCTTGGTCACTAGGGCTGCCTTGCTGGGGATCGATGATGCAATTGCAAACGCATTGCTCTTTTACTCTTTTTGCTTTTCCTTAGTAGTACTATTAGGCTTTGTTTTGTCATTTTTATGGAATAAGAGATTTCATCTGATGGAGGAGTTTAAAATTGGTCTTAGGGCTAATACAGTAACAAAATCTGCTACTTACTCCATATTGCGTCTATGCTACTTAGAGTAAACACTAAAGTCAGCTTGTACAATAGCTATCTTTAAATGTTGGCTCTATATACTGTACAATAACTATCTCTTCTCTCTTGTATATAACTAATCAACCTATACTCTTGTACAATGCTTATTGCTAAATAAAAGCCAGCTCTTTTCTCTCTCCTCTTTTCTCACTCTTCCGTATAGGATAAAGTTGATGTAGACATACTAAGAATAATTTGATGTGACCTTATCATACATTACCTTAGTGCCGTGTGAACAAAGCACGTTTATCGACAATACCACTTGCCTCAGCTGCCTAAGTACCTTTTTGCCTGGACAAATTTAAATAATCCTCGCATCACCAAAGCTTATCAAGCCGATTGATTGGTTCCATGTTTGGCAGTGTGTGCCACACAGTGCCCCCACTACAAAAATCTGAGCATTTTTTTAATGGCGAACTTGCACTTGCACGCATTACTCCAATTTAATTAGAAAGAGTTGTTCCTAGTCTAGTGCTATTTTTCTTTAATTAAAGTCACTAGTACATCATGTATACAAACCTGAGAAAATAATTCATGTGGTGTTTTCATGCATATTTAAATTAAAAAGAGAGAAGGCGATGCCCTAAGTTTGGTTTGTTGAGCCAAGGTGGTTTGGATGGGAGCCAGGAAACATGACCTTTGAGTGACATGAGACTTGTTTGTTTGTTCTTTTTTAGGTTTTTTTTGGTACTCTTTATCTTTATTTTAGAATACGCGATAATGGATGACATTGTACTAGTTTATGCTAGCTAGAGTCATGGGAGGGTGATTGGCCATGTAAAGTTCACATCTTTCGTGCTGCTCCATTTTCTGTTACATATTATAAAGGACATGCTGCTTCCAACTTTTTTTCCCCAAAAATGAAGTACTGTGCAGATACAAAATATTTTTCTGAAATCACCGTTTCTCATTCACTTTTGAATAGTGACTTGGATGGCTTAATTAAAGTTTTACACGGCATAAAATATGACAGGAGCCTAAAAAAATTAGTAGACTTTAAGAATGGTTACTTTATCCGTTCTCATAAGTGATACTCCCTGCTTTATAATATTTTATGGCCTGTACAAAACTACAACGTTCAAATTTAATTTATATTTTGTTTGTAATTTTTAAAATATTTTGGTGGAACTAGTACTTGTGACAATAAATTTACTAATACCATTTTAATTTTGTAGTCTTATAGTTTATATTTATATTTATTCGTGGCCATATTAATTCAGGCTTGTTTGACTACATAATCTTTGTAGAAACATGATTTAGTGTACTAGAGTGCATGTTTTCTTGAAAAAGAGTCACCTTATTTTGTTACAAATCATTTGAAGTAACATTGTTTTCCTAAAAAAGACTTACTAAAATCATAAAGATAAATATCCTCTTCTGATACATCTTGCCATCAATGATTGCAAAAGATAACATCACTCTTAAACGCCATGTGCAAGCAAACTTCTGGTGACAGCTTTGTAATACATGCGAGCGATGTACTGGATCAGTCACCAGTTGCCTGCTTAATTAGTTACTCCCTCTGTTTCTTTATATTTATCAGCCCAACAGGAACTACTAAATCTAAGAAATATTTAATAAAAATGACCATACATATCCTTATTAAATGACATACTATAATCACTTAATTTCATTCAAAGTACACCCTAGATTCTCTCAGTGACCAAATATACTGAGACAGATACTTTTGAAGAGGGAGTCGTCATACTACATGAAACCTTGCATGAGTTACATCGGAAAAAATTTAGTGGAGTCATCTTTAAAATCGATTTCGAGAAAGCTTATGATAAAGTTAAATGGTCATTCCTGTTACAAGCCTTACGAATGAAGGGTTTCTCACCCAAGTGGATTTCTTGGGTTCAATCATTCATTTCGGGAAGCGTGGCGGTAAATGTTAATGGGGAGATTGGCAATTATTTCAAACAAGGAATGGACGTCAGGTTCCTTTGTCTCCTCTTGTTTAATAATGATATGTTGACAATTTTAATTAAAAGGGCTAAGGATCAAGGGCAAGTGGGTGGGTAGTACCTCACGTCTATTCTACAATATGCGATGATACAATACTCCTTATGGAAAATGAAGCGAACATGAAGTTATTGCTGTGTGCTTTTAATTTGAGCAAATTTCAGGGCTAAGAATTAATTTCCATAAAAGCGAGTTATTCTGCTTTGGTGATGCTCAAAACTCTTTACAACAATACATAGATCTGTTTGGTTGTAAACATGGAAATCTACCTTTGAAGTACTTAGGTATTCCTATTCATTATAGAAAACTACGAAAATCAGAATGGAATATGGTTGAAGAACACTTTGAAAAGAGGCTCAGTAGTTGGAAGGGAAAACATATATCGGTGGGAGGTAGACTGATATTGATTAATTCAGTGTTAAGCAGTCTGCCTATGTATATGATATCCTTTTTTACGGTTCTTAGAGGTGTTCTTAAGAAACTGGAATATTTTCGCTCTCGTTTTTATTGGCAAGGGGATGAGCATAAAAGGAAATATCGACTTACTAGGTGGAATATCTTATGTCAACCGAAATATCAAGGCGATGCGGGATTCATGATTTGAACTTCAAGAATATCGCCATTCTCAGCAAATGGTTATTTAAACTTTTAACATCAGAGGGTACATGGCAACAACTACTTAGGAACAAATATTTAGGTTCCAGGCCACTAGGGCAAGCTGAGTGGGAACCAGGAGACTCACATTTCTGATCCAGTCTAACGAAGGTAAAGCAAAATTTCCTTTGTTTTGGCACCTTCAAAATTAATAATGGATCGCAGGTGAGGTTCTGGGAGGATATCTGGCTTGGTAATTGCACACTTAAAGATCAATACCCTGGATTATATAGCATTGTTAGAATGAAGTTTACAACCATTGCTGAGGTTTTATCAACATCATAACCAAACATTTCTTGGCGAAGGTCATTAATTGGACCAAAGTTAGTGGCGTGGAGTGAATTACTTTCATGTATAGCTAATATTAATCTAATGCAGATTGATGATGAGTTCCGCTGGAATTTATGCCAAGATGGCCAATTCTCGGTGAAATCACATTATCAAGCATTGATTAAAAGTGACGTGCCAAATTTAAACAAACGATTATGGAAGCTTAAAGTTCCACTAAAAATCAAGGTGTTTTTGTGGTATCTTTGGAGAGGAGTAATTCTGACTAAAGACAATCTAGCAAAACGCAATTGGCAAGGTTGCCTAACATGTTGCTTTTGTCAAGAACCTGAGACAATTAGGCATTTGTTTTTTTATTGCCGTTTTGCACACACTGTATGGAACCTAATATATTTAGCCTTTGGCATATCTAGTCCAACGTGTGTCGCTAGTATATTTGGAAGTTGGCTAGGGGGTTTTAGTGCAACTGTTCGAAACCTAGTTCTTCTTGGTGCTGCAGCTACGTGTTGAACTATATGGCTATGTAGGAATGATATTGTATTTCAAAAGAAAGCCAACTCTTCTCCTTTGCAGGTTATTTTTGCTATTACCCACCAGCTACGTCGTGGGGCGTATTTGCGTATGCGTAAATGCGAACTACTTTGGAGGAGGCTACTTAATGCTTGGTACGAGTGGCCAAAGATTTCTATTCCCGGGCATATAGGTGGTGGTCTAGTCTTCGGATTGTTAGTCATTAGTGTGTGCGAGTTACTTTTTATTCTTAATTGGCTGTGTGCTTTACGTTAAGCAGAGGCCAGAAGTAATTTCAAGGACTTAATGTTCTTGAAATTAATAAAATCTCTTCCATTTTCAAAAAAAAAACTTTTGAAACCATAGATAAATATAGCGAAACCGGGAGAGTAATTAGCAAGTATGCACGATAGCTAGTATGGAAACTCCCCCGTTGCGAAACGAATCATGTCATGAAGGAGCAAGGATCCCATGCAATAGCTATTTTTAGCAGCATTTTCGTACAGTAACTTGAAGCAATACCTGATTGCTTAAGGACTACACTATATATCTCCGTCAAAAAATTGCTCGTTTCCTCGAACCGATAGGTGTTGCCTCCAGGCCAGCAAGCTCGATCTCACGAAACACAATACACCCATATACGCATCACTCCATCTATTAAAGCTGGCAAACTTCCGCGACGCTCAGCGATTTGAGCCGAGCCGGTCGGCTCGAGTCGGCCGGCCGGCCGGCTCGGCTCAAAAAATTCTTTTACGATTTGGTCTTTTTTAAAATTATAAATAGGTCTTTCGCGATATTCTGTGAGAAGAAGATTTTTTCGTTAAAATCGCGTTCGGGTCCCTCGTGCGCCGTTTTACGGAAAGAACCTCCCGTTAAATTTAAATCGCGAACAGGCCCTTTTCTAATTTTTAAGGATAGCGGACAGGTTCAAAAACGTAACATTCAGGTCCTTACTTCTTACATTTAGGTCCTTTCTCCGTTTTTCCCCGGAAAAAATGTTTTCGCCACCGGAAATATTTGTGCGGCTCTATCTTTAGACTTTTTCCCATCTCGATTTCCCATCTCGATCTCTGATATTTTTTAGAGCATCTATTATTACTCTCTCGTAACGCAGAGAGTGTTAGACTTCGATAAAAAGAAGGTTGTCATCTCTAATAATTTTTCATCCTTTTCACTCTAGACTTTTGATCTCTAATATTTTTTAAACCATGTATTATTACTCGGCGAACGCGTAGAGTGTTAGTCTCATCAAAAGAAGGTTGTCATCTCTAATAGTTTTTCACCCATTTCCCTCTAGACTTTTTCCCCACCGCGGTTTTCCAGCTCGGTTTCCAATATTTTCCAAGTAGTTCGTCGAAAGAGATATTTCTACAGCTCTATCTCTCTGTTTTTCCCCATTTCGCTCATTAATTCGACGATTTTAAAAAGTAAAACATCACAGAAAAAAGAAGCTTACTCATTTAAAAAACATCGACTATGGCGTGTTACGTATGAAGTCTCTAATATTTTTAAAATATGTATTATTACTCGCTAACGATAGAGTGTTAAACTCGACAAAGAAGGTTGTCATCTCTAATGATTTTTCACCCTTTTCCTCTAGACTTTTTCCCCGCATGTTTTTCAAACTTTGGCTCCAATATTTTCCAAGTAATTCGTCGAAAGAGATATTTCTACAACTCTATCTCTATTTTTCCCCGTTTACTCATTACTTGACGATCTAAAATTAGACGCCTTTAAAAAAAAGAATTTTTCCTTCAAAAACGACACACACGATTGTGTTACGCCCTGAAATTTTGTGTCCTTTCAAATTGTTTTCGCTCATTATTTTGACGATTTAAAAATAAAACACCATCAAAAAGAAATTTTTTCTACTTAAAAACGCCACGAAAAATTTCCTAGTATATACACGCTCGAAGCTTTGCAGGCAGCAGGCATCGCCTCACCATCGATGGATATCGTCATGTCGATCGTCTTGGTCCCGTGCATGTGTACAAGGGGGGCAAAAAAAAAAAAAAAAAACGTGGCGCGATCATGACGTCACCGGGCGTGGGTTTCAGCGGTGAGGCGGCGCGCCCCACCGCACACAACACAACCGCGCGGACAAAACAGTAAATGGCTACCCCTGTAGACAGACCAGTCTAAGCGCGACGGGTGTCCCGTCGTGAGACAGAGGGCTGTACTACGTGCCGTTAGAAGGAAAACAGACACTTTATTTTATTTTATGGTATTTGAGAAGAATATCCATATCCTATGTGTCTAACTTCTCTAGGTTTTTTTTTTGTTTGAAAGAGTGAATAGTCATTTTAATCCATTTAAAAAATAAGAAGCCAATTCTGTTTGTTAGAAGAAAGAGAAGCAGATCTATTCTATACTCGACAGTGGCGGACCCGGCTTTGCTTAGCGAATTGAAGAAATTATAGGTAGGGCAAACTTGAAGTATATACATATCCTGAGTATAAATTTGTTGAAAGA
This sequence comes from Guadua angustifolia, assembly GCA_036346375.1. Classification (NCBI taxonomy): domain Eukaryota; kingdom Viridiplantae; phylum Streptophyta; class Magnoliopsida; order Poales; family Poaceae; genus Guadua; species Guadua angustifolia. The sequence goes on from CM070515.1 coordinate 13,048,971, forward strand.
GTGAATAGTGAATAGGCATGCCCTACCTAAGGGGCTAAATTTGTTTGTATAGAGAAAGATATATACATACTCGATAAGAGGCAATATGCAAATTGTATCTTGGCCTATTTGGAAAAAATGAAGGTTAGATTCGATACCCGATAAGTTCCAATATCCAATGACCGGTTCTTTTTTCTTTATTCAATCTATCTTACCTTCCTTATAGATATAACCTTTCAATCTATATATTATTTCAACTAGCAGGCTTACCCGCAGACTGCACGTCTAGAAATTATGATATTTAAACTATCTTTGATATAGAACTCTATTTCCAATTATTGAAATACACTTGTATTTGTTATATAACTCTATTTATATGTAATTAATCAGACTGTTATAATCTGATCCCACCAGAATAAGTAGTGGAGATCCTTTCAATGATTGAAATATAATTATATTTGTTATATATGAATAATTTATACCATTATACTCTAGCTCCATCAAAATAAGTGGTAGAGATCCTTCTCTTTTTCTTCGACATTGTAAGAATTTCTAGAATTTAGGATTATTATAGGATTTTTCTTGCTCTTAAAACAAATAAAAGAGATGCCTTGAATATCACCTATTGTTTATATATATATATATATATATATATATATATATATACAGATTTATGTATTAATAGAATCCATAGTATTCATATAGAATAAGACAAACAAAAGAAGACAATAAAGTACTGTGGATTCTTTTCTTTCTTCCATTCGATCTTACGTTTCCATATTAAAGTATAGCTTTCTTACTTATATTTAATAATATTAATCTAATATTCCCATTAGTGTTTCAAAAGTACCTTACAGGATTCTCGGAGATGAAGTGGCCTTTTTTTTTGTAAGTTTAGCATGTTCGAATAGAATTATATATATTCTAACTCTAACAGGTGTTTTTATACTGTGAAAGATGATATATATATGTGTCATTTCATCTCCTCCCGTCGAGAAGTGAAGTAGATTAGTAGGTTTATCCCGATAAGAATTAAATATGCAAATGGACCAATTTAACCTTTGCTCGCCGGCGTGGCGCCCACTACAGAGAAGTACTTATTGTGCAAATATATGGTAGACGGCTAAAATAACTCGTGCATAATTAGATTAAGGTTACCAAAATAATAGCCCTCTACCCTAGACGCAAAAAAAGCGGCGCCACCGTCCTCGCCGAATTGGGGTATTGTTTGGTAATTAGGGTGACCTACACATTTGCGTCCACCATACTTTTTCGACCGCCAATCTGGACGGTTTCGCTCAGGTGGACGGAGAAGTGGCCTTTTCCTACACTAGCGCCAAGAGCAGTAGCTAGAGGGGGCTAGGCGTTGTTGCATTGGTCCGTGGATGTGGATCCGTCCTATCCGAGCCGTTCATTGGATGATCAGCGGTCCATGCTTCTCTTGGTATACATTGCACTTTACCTCAACAATTGGTTCTTCAAGGCGAAGTGCTGTCATATACCATGTTAGGCTTGTTCGAAAAAGGATCTGGCAGGAATTAATCGTTATGTTTTCTGTCAAATTAGTACGTACCATCCATTTGGATTTTTAGTATGGTTGTCGTCTACACTAGCTAAACTCTTAATACACTTCGATGGCCAGCTTAGGTTGGAGGATTGGCACAAAAGAGATGAAGATTTGAAGGGCTTGTTCTGCTTCCTGTAAATTAATAAAATTAATGTATTCCAAACAAATATGCCCTAAACGTGTTGGGAAATGAAGATCATGGTCCAGAGACACGGCCACCACGCTTGCAAGAAATGCAAATCTACAAGTACGTACATCTAATTAAGTTGGTAGTACTATATCTATACTACTAATTAAACATCACGACTTACTGTGCACCCAACAAGTACTGCGTTAGCCAAAAGTTGTTTCCCTTTTTGTTGGACAACGAATCAAATATTTGCCGGCTGAGGCAGCTTGTCCATGCAAGATATATACTACTATATGTCAACTTGTCAAGCGCATTAGATCCGGGAATCCAAGGTCACCTATGCTAAATATTACAAGGATCTATTTGTGCATCCATGCTAAACTAGTATTTTTTTCCCAATCAGTACTTGAATACATTAACAAAAGTATATCTGTCATCAAGCTGCTAGCTAGCTAGAGCTCAGGAGTCAGGATCTAGTTGAGATAGTAAGCAGAATGGATGATCCATCTTGTAGCTAGCTAGGAATGATCTGAAATTCATTTGCCATAGGTACCTGACTAATTAGTTGCTTGAGGTGGTGAATTCATTGAGTGGGTTGAGATGACAGGTCCTGTAGATCTTAGATGCAGCATCTATGGGCAGCAAACGCACCGATCTGACACAGTTCGATAGAGCTCGATCTGCGGAGAGAGCGTGAGATCGAGCAACGATTTCCCCTCTTTAATGTGCATGGACCACAGAGAAAACGTGCTCGATCTCTACTGTTCTATTGACAGAGATATGAAAAACAAGAAATTATCAATCGTCCCTTAAAAAACGAATTATATCTGTTGTGAATGATATCGTACGTGGTACGTGCATGCAGAGCGGAGCTAACACAGAAACTGAAAGTGTGCCATGCCGTGTACACAGATATTTTGGATTGGAGGCTTAATTCAATACGGGAGGATGATTAGGTTACAGTATATACCACCTCCTGCGAAGGCTCTCTCAAGTCTAATCCTGCTGATAAAGTATCCTCGGACGATTTGGATGCATTCGGTTCATATCACAGATATGATGGGGCTGTGATTATTATTTACAACCGGATTAAAAAAATCAACGCCGCGCAATTTTTATAGATGAGCAGATCCCTGTGACAACGACGGAGCGATTTGATCTCTTTTGAAACGAGCCACATGCACTGCGCACATATGTCATACTTTCTGATACCAACATTTCGAATGAAATTAACCTGTCAGCTAGCTAGGCTCTCCTCGATCTGTCATCTTCTTGGTGGCGTGTGTGATGGTGATCAGGTTGACCAGAACCTATTTACGTATAATAACATATGGTGCGGATCTATGGCCTGCTGCCGTCGTCCTCCAGATCGACCTTTATTTATTTCCTGTTGCGTGCCCGCCCCTATCTCGCTGGCGGCAACAGTGCCCTGGAAAACGTTGCTTCGGTCGGTCACCTTCGATCCATCGAGCCCACAGACTATAGCTTAGCATGTGTGTGTCTGCTCTAGCCTCTAGCGGTAAGAAATCAAGCTAGGTGCCAATGAAGGGAAGGTTCTGGCCAGGGTTCTCACGTTATCGGCATCCACGGTATCACGTCGTATTCAGAATTAGAAACCGGTTGATAAATCAGTTTAATTAAAAATTTTAAAAATTTGAAAAATTTTATATGATGTAAACCGGTTGAAAATCGACGAAAATCGCTCAAAAATTCGGCCACAAAAAATTGATTGGTCGGTCGTGGTTTTCGGTGAAAATCAACCGATTTTCGGTGAAAACCGACCAATTTCGATTGTTTTTCAATTTTTTTTATTTTGATTGGTTTTTAACTTGATATTACCGAATTTTGAGCTTTTTTAAGAATTGATATTGTTAACCCTGATTCTGGCATTAAATGACGAGCTTAGCTGCTAGCCCATCGGTCGATCGATCTCTGTATAGGAAGAAAAAGCTGCTACTGCCGGTAGAATTGATTGCGAGATCTGCCATTGCTCGCGAGATCGATGCACGGCTTCCTATTATCCTATATATCTAGTAATAGTACTTCAAAACGAAATGCTTGCTTAACGATTTAAGTGTCCTCCTTGCCCATCTCAATTTCTCTAGGAGGTCATCAATTCAGATAAAGTCTGCCCATGAACAGCCAGCGATCGACAGAGTTTACCCCATAGTTGCTCGGTCGTGACACAGATTAAAGATCAAAGAATTAACTGCCCGGAAGGTATACAATCGCGACGGCGTACCGAAGATTGATAGGTCCAACACTGCACGTCTGCACCATGATATGATGAAAATTAAGCAACAGGTAGCTAGCTAGCCTTCAGTTTCAAAAGTGCACGTTCGGAGTGGTCTCTGTAGCAGACGATCCGTCAGCATCGCGCGTGAATCTATATATTCATTTCTAGTACACAAAGACTCTGCATCTATATATTAACGGTTCAAGTTATACGAACGTAGTAATAATGGTAGATCGAAGCTGACAAATCAGAGGTACTAAATGGCGATAAACGCGCGCGTACATACTAGCACTACTGCACATATTCATATTATATATAGATGGTTTATAAAACACATCACTGTGATGGTTTTGTGAACCATCTGTACCGAAATGTCAGTGATGACAATCGGTCATCACAGATGGTTTTGTGAAAAAAATCATCACAGACAGTTCCAATTTAGAACTGTCTAGTTTGCAACCGTCTGGAATGAGTGCCACATCACAGACGGTTACAATTTGGAACTGTCTTTGATGTTGATTTTCTATTTTTTCTGAATTTTAATTTATTGGCCGCTAGTCTCAGGAAATGCTAGCTATACCCTCTAAAACAAAAGACAAAATACAGAGCATCGCCGGCATTATTATGACATACATTTCGAAATGAGCTACGATCACATATCACCATACAACGCATCGATTTTACAAATCAACTCTAATCGCACATTACAATATAGAGCATATCTATTTAAGAAATCAATTCACATATATAAAAACCAATTGAATTGACAACTACAATTCACAAATTCATAGCACAAGGTTTACATATTAATACAAACGGTATCTAACAAATTCACAAATCTTCAGGCAAAGCTTGAGTGGTGTTCGCTTTTGGATTAATGACCTCACGCATCAAGAAGGCACAGAGTTATCCTCAAATACCTAACATGTCAGCCTGTTCCAATGCAGATTCAGCGTATTGCCAAGTCTGTGATGGGAAAAGTAAAGTTTTATATGTATATAAATTAATAAGTGGAAACAATTGTTGCAAAATTAACAAACCTCTATAACATTGGTCGTCTTTGAACCAATAAGGAGTTCCATGTTGTGACAAACGTAGAATCCACATTGGTTAGTACCCTTTGACTACTGGTGGCACTGCCAAAATATAATAGTCTAATTAGTTCCGAAGGTATTATTATGGATTGTGAAGGATTATTGTGTACTAGCAGATACCGGAAAGTTATAAATATGCTTCAACGTCGCTGGGTTCTTCCTGTGTGGGCCTCCATGAAATTTGTAGATACCAAACAACGTGTCGAGTAAACCTCTAATAGACTTCAAGTCGTAGGTACCACTCTTTTTAGAATCAAGGTAAATTATTTGGTTCTGCATTGGTATAATTACGAGTAGAACTCAGTGAAATCTACATAGCCATGTCGCAATGGTCATTAATGAACCTAACTTCATGCTGCATTATATAGTACAAAGTAACAAGTATAGCAACTGGATGAAGCACTTATCTTGGGTTATGGGGTAAAAGTATGAATTTTTTGTTCCATTAAGCTAGCAATACTTTCTTCACGTACTTGTGGACGACTTTTAAATTTTCATCTATGGTTTACTTGGACACCATATATGGGTCAAGGAAACCCACCAGTTGTTTCCTGTCGGGACCCGAATATGCAAATCCGGACCCTCTGTGTATTCAGCACTAGTCCAGGATCACGCTAGTGCATACAGCCTCAACATTGGTATATATCACGGTCATAACCAAATAATAATGACGTACTTTAATTAAATACTCAAACTAGTAGATTGACCTTATGGTCAAGTTTAAAGATACCTTTGCAGGCTTAAAACTTATTAAAATATTCAAAAGCAATGAAATAAAATAAACTCGTGGCGCCAACCAATTTGCCACAGAACAACCGATCGGGCTCGCTCCCTAGTTCGTCGGCTCCTCCCGATACTCCTCCTCCTAAGCGAGGGTTGCTTCTTCTTCAACTGGTTGTGTTGTTGTGGGGTGAGTACTTTGAGCACTCAAAGAAGTCATGCACTGTAACGCAAATCTAATATTCTACATGCATAGCTTAGTACAAAGGATAGGCTATAGTTCATGAGCTGAGACAAAGATTCAAGATAAACAAGAATAGATTGCAAAGCAAGAAACAAGAGTAGGAATAATAGCTTTCACAAACATTTCAATCGTAAATCATTTTTCCATCCTAAGTCAAGTTCATCATCACCAACCCGAGCATTTTCCATAAACAAGTCATTTTCATGAAAATCTAACCCTTGATCAGAATCACCGAGCGATGCTCAATACCGTGAGCACACGCTTATTCAATAGGTTGTACACTCTGCAGAGGTTATACACTTTACCCACAAGATACAACAAATACCACCAAGGCAAATAACCGTGAACGAAGCCTTTCCAAAGTTCCATCTAAACCCAAGATCGCCCGCTAAGGTTTCAACACCGAGGGATCTGGTTACTACACCTGTGGCCCCCTCTTGCGCCATGTGAGTTCTCACCCGCTCCTCCGGCCCCACACCACCACGACAAGACTAAAGAATAGATTTCCCATTTACTCACCTAGGTCCGCCACATTACGAGCTTGTGGTTGTATGAAAGACTCACCAAATACTGCAAGGTTAAGTCCTTAGTTGACCGAGGCAAGACTAACCAAGTATGATTTCCATATCAAAACCAACAAAAACCAAATTCGACCGCCCAGTTGCCACTCTTGGCCCACCATAAACAATCTTGCCACTTGCCCCTGTCTAAATCATTTTCCCACCCCGGTTCTTTACCAGTGCACCACGTGCCATCATTAACTCAATAACTCATGTCTCATTAACAAAACACATTCCATATCTCATTAATTCAATATTAACTTTGTTATTCAAAAATCATGAAATATCCACGCAAGAGGCTAAGCATACTACTCACGATCTACTCAACCCATGTTGGCAAATGATTAATGTCCAACTATTAATCCACAACCTAGGGTGACAAATGATTCATGGCCTACAAGTATACATGACAAGGCAGCATATAGCAACTAGGCATTTAACTAATCCCAAAACTTATTCAAAGTCATTTCTATCAAATTAGCATGCAATAGTTTAAATCAAAATAATTTGCTCTAATAGGTTCAACATGATCAAACACAACTTGCCTTCAAAAATGCTGATTCTCGCCCCGAGCTTGCTCTCGGTCGAACCTCTCCTCAAAACCGTGGGACTTCAACGCTCTACGCAGAACGATACACAAAATAATAAAATAAATAAACAGTAGACAAACAGTACTCAAAAATTCAATTAAAATTCATAAACAGAAAGATCCCAATTTTACAAATTTATAGAAATTGGAATCACTCAAATCGGAGTTAAAACGCAAAAGTTATAAGCATTTGGAGTTTCAAAATATATTTAAAATCAATATACCGAATTAAATAAATACTTTCTTTTTCGAAAATTAATTATTGCGTCATTCGTGACACGGTCGCCACCAGAGAGTGACACGTGGCCCTCGCCGACGCCACCGACCGGCCTCCGGCCGACGCCAAGATGACGCCATCATCGGACGCCAAGACGACTCGGCTATCTCGCTGACAAGTGGGTCCCACCGTGACGTCAGCATGACGTCAATGGTGACGTCACACGCCGCAGGCGCGGCGCGTCGACGAGTGGGCCTGTCATCGGCGTCTGCCTCGCCAGCACTGCAGCAGCGCTGCGGCAGATCGACGTGGGTCGCGTGGTCGCGACACGCGCACAGTGAACGGCGACGTGGCACTACGGCTGCCCTCGGATTTGCATCTAACGGTGGAGATTAGAAGATGGGGTTTACTGTTTACGGGACGACGTGGCAGAATCCGGGTCGTCGATTGGGGATCGGACGGTCGACGGAGCTCGGGGCGACGGCGATGGTGCGGCGGTCTTTGGCTTGATTCGAGCCGAGGAAGATGACGATGTTCGCGGCGCCCGGCAGTGTCTCCGGCCGAATGGGTTACCCCTCGGTGCGCTCCTCTGAGGGACTCGAGGAGACCTTCAAGACGGCGAGCGTCTTCACCGGCCATTTAAACGAAGCGAAAACCGCGGTGGTGACTCCACGAACTTACGAGCGAGCGGCGAGGCGACGGCGACTCAAGCGGCGTGAGGTGTACTGGACGGGTGCGGCGCGAGTGGGATCACAACCCGTGGTGGCGCAATAAATAGCCCCTCGACTTCCGTGAAAAGCGCTGAAACCGAGGCCCACAATCGCATGGTGCCATGAGTCCGGCATGATTCGGATAAAGCGACGTAAGATCGTGGACCGTCTTGATGAAGATCGGACGCCACCGCTAGGGTTTTTTTCCGAACGGTCGCACAAGACTCGCCCAGTACTGTTCATTGGGATTTTAATCCTTTTCCGAATAAAATTAATTCCTAAAATAAAATAATTCATTTGGGGCTTTAAAAATACTAGAAAAATTCTGGAAAAATTCCCAAAAATATTTTAAGACATTTGTGACTCAAATAAAATATTTTCAGCAAAATTTTATTTTAACTTTTCTATTATTTAATTAATTTGGTAAATGGCTTAATTCAAAATAAATCCAAATAAATTCCGAAATTCCAAAAATTCCAAACACCATTTAAATGCGTAGAAAAGCAAAAATTGGGGTGTTACATTTCCTTGCTTCTGCTTTTATGATCATGTATCTACATATACATAATCAAGGATTATATATATTGGACCTTTATCGGTATCACATGAATGTAAACTATAATTACAGACACTTATAATGACCAGCATCTCATGAGTGATGCATCGAGAACGTTGAGGTTGTACAGGTCAAATAGGTCATTGAAGCTGACCACGAAATAGCCATCCAAAACCGGTGTAACAAATGCGTCTCCTTGAAGTTGACGAGATACTCGATGCACGTTGTGCCACCGGCTTGTTGGCTTGTTCTATGCACCAATTTTGCAATCTAATGTAAGATAATATGAGCGTCTCCTGGTGCTCTTTCAGTATGAACGACTGTCCTAGCTCGAATCACCGTGCCAACGGGGCATACGAAAAATCATGGGCTGACGTGATTGTCCCTTTCGATTTGCCCTTGTTGCTGCCTTGTCGTCTACCGAATGCCGTATTCACGAGAGACGACTTGGCCTAAATTGCACTATCGGCCTATGCCTGATGGGACACGGTAGCCGATTTGGTGGGCTCCTTCAGTTTAGCACATAGCTCCAGTAGTGCTGGTAGCTCTGGCGTATCACATAGCTCTAGTAGCGCTTGTAGCTTCGGTGCTCCTGAGCGGTCATCAAAGAAGATGTCCTTCTTGGGTCACTGGATGAATATGCTTGCATCCCTAGTGTGACGATCTCGCCATTTGGGAGTATCTCCAGCGTTACGGCCTTGCAAATTTCATGTACGCCATCGACTTCGACCTTCATGTAGCCCAGTTGTAAACTACGACCATGCACTAATGCACCTGCGCTGGATGGATACGCGCCCCCAAGTAGCCTAAAGGGGAACAGAGCCATTGACAAACTTCACTTAGAGATTGCACGGCGTGGCCATCTATGTAAGAGTACACAATTAATTAGATAATACATCAGACAAGTCTATCGCATTCCATTGCCTCTGAGCCATAAGCAGCTCAAATTCCATCCCCTGCTATATCGACTCCGCCGCCCCATGTGGGACAGCTCCACTACCGTCGCTCTGATGCTGGCTCCGCTACTGTCACCGCCTTCATCTCCACCGCCGACTTACCCTCCGCCACTGCCACCGCCTTTGCCTCTGAAGCCCCTGCGACAATGGCTGTGGCGCCACGGTGCAATATCAATGAATCCACTGGTCGCGGCTTATGCGCTAGACCAACGGTCTCCGCCAGCCAGTACACCTACCTCGAGCACTGCTCCCTTCACCTCAAGCATCATTAGAAAGAAGCGTCCGTCAACGGTAATCTCGGACAACGAGGATAGTTTTGACTCGTCAGTGGGCTATTGTGATGGCTGGGAGCTAGAGAATGACCCAGACAAAGCAGATTCGAGTGAAGACCCCGACGGCCGTAGCGATGACGATTCCAACGATGACGACTCTGGCGACGACGACCAGACTAGCTAGGTTTTTTCCATCAAGAACTTTTGTAGGAAATTTTTTGTATATTGTGATGTATGCAAGAAACTAGTTCTTATATGAAATATTGCATGTTTCGTTTAACTGTTTCGAAGGATTTACTGACAGCTGGGGTTCACTAGAATTGATCATCATAGAAGATTTGTGGATAAAGCGTGGCGTGGCACATCGCACAAACATTCTAGTGTGTGTGTATAGGAAAATGATTCCATACTCTTGAGTGTATGTACTCCCACCTCTAATATACTGTTTAAATGATGTTGTTATACTTCTTTATCCTTTTGAGTATACTCTAATACTGATTATAAGATACTCCAAAGTGAGTTTCATGAAAAATTTCATTAAAATCCACCCTTTATAGCATAATTTGTTTACATATTCCTTATACATATGGAAAAAGGTATTGTCGACGATTCGGGACAGGGTCCTCGCCGAGCTACTTGTTGAATGAGGATCAACCTAAGGCCCCTTTTCCGCGAGGGTTGTCGCTCGAGAGTATGCCGAGCAACGGACGGCGAATGCTCAAGCATCGTGAGGCATGGGGTCGTTTTTATCCGGTTCGCCTCTCACGGGAGATAATAACCCTACGCCCAAAGGATTGCACTAGTATGTGAAAGTGGGTTACAATGCGCTTGCTCGGGAGGCGCTGAACGATCCTAAGGACCCCTGGCGCAAGCGAGGAGCATAAGTGTGTGTAGTATCTATCATCCAACCCTCAGCACATCGCGGGAGGGGGTATTTATAGAGAATTACAGGAGACAAATCACTTAATGCGTGGGGCGCTTCATCAGAGAGGACGATGCAAAGATAGTGGCGCGCCACCCGCCGGGTACCATGCGACGTGGGTACAGGGAGCGCAGTCCAAGGCGGCGCAGACCGGCAACACAGATCCCGGCGCTGCGATATCTCGCCGGTGGCATTAAATGCCACGCCGCTTTGTCGTGGCCCCCGAGCCGTTGCTCGTGGCCGGACACGCTGTCGGGCATGGACGCGCTGTTCGTGCAAGGGCATGGTCGGTACCGGCACCGGCTTCGATGGTCGCTCAGACGCAGACATCCAATCCCCGAGCTGTATGTAGCAAAAAAATAAAGGGTCTCGATTTAATTTTTTAATCATGTTGTATTAAAATCTTAGAATTATTATTGAGTATATCGAAAGTGATAAAGGAGTATAAAGTGTTTATTTAAGCCAGATATTAGAGGTGGGAGTATGACTCAGAGTATGTAAAAGACTTTATATATATATATATATATATATATATATATATATATATATAACATGCATCCGCGTGCAGCCATGATCGATCCATGCACACGCGCAGCAGGTAGCTAGTGCTACTGGACCACAGACACAATCATATACAACTGAGTACGCACGTACGTACGTAGTACCGTATAATACACATCTAGCTTGACGGCATGCATGCGACGTACGTACGTACGTATATGCACGCACTGTTCGCATTTCACGCAACACTGAATCAGTCGGTACACCACATCTGCCTACCTCCTTGTCGTACGACGACTGACTTAAATACTAATATACACATTACTTTTGTACGGCGTGCCCGTTTGCCGTATATATGTACGCGTACGAACGATCCCCCTACACATGATGAGTATTTTACTCACGCCGCCATGTACGTAGAAGTTAACATGCTTCGTCGTTTTCCTGCAGGTGCAATGCATGCATCCAACGTACGTACGTACGGCCCAGGGTGCACGTGAAGCGGGCGACGAGGCATGCATGGACGCATGCACATATATATGCATGGTCCATACGACGACGTGGCAGGGGAGCTCTCCGCAGCTACCGAGCTCCGCGTGTCCGTTCTGTACGTTCTTCTAGGACCTGCTTGATTTGATTTCAAGTTAATTTTTTCATAACTAATTTTAGTTAAGTATGTTTTGTTATACTTTTAAAGCAATAAAATTCAACGCTACAAGTGTGATAAAATTTGAACAAAAAATCAAGTTTATAGCGTGTAGGACATATGACTAAACACTATGATAAATTATAGTTATGACAATAAACCATACTGAATTTATGGAACGTCTAAATTAACTTCAAAACAAATAGTCCCTTAGTTTCTCTACATGAAGCGGCGGGGTGGTCCACCGGTCCACGGCCGCGCCACCGTGCACGTGGTGGTTCAGACTTCAAGGAGCAATCAGCAGCCTATCTGCTGTGTATTGACATGGCCGATCGAGGGCTCTCCACGTGCACCGGTGCGCGTATTCTACGGAGCCCGGGTAGAACTAGGTCGATCGATCTCAACTTCTCAAGTAGCAGCACTGTTAAATAAGATCAGAAAGGACGCGCGTACGTAGCATGACTTGTGGATCCCATTTTAAAACAAAATTAAAAGCAAACCCAATTCACCTCCTAAACCTCCCCTATCCTAAATTATAAGGAGAATTGGAAAAATGTGAGCTCCAACCCAACTCTTATAAGGAACCCTTATTCTAGAGAGACCCCTTCTCACCCCTATATCTAGAGGCTTTCTCCTTCCCTTACTTTTTTCTTCAACATTTTTTTATTTGTTATTTCTATTTTTAGTAAATAATTCATGGATGCAAAGTAATAATAATGGTGAGTAATAGGGAGTGTGGGTTGGAGACAAATTTGATATAGAGTGTCCTTAATTTTTACACCACCCCTAAATGAGTAATTTAGAGGGAAAATACAAGGGTTTGGGTTGGAGTTGCTCTAAGTTAGCTCACCCTGCGTTTCAATGCCTAATACCTTTTCTAATTAAGTACTACATGGCCGTTAGCTTAGCTGCTTAAACGGCTCTCATATAAGTATCAACTATGCCTTTCGGACTTTTCCTAACTGATTGAGTAGTGGCCTGTTGGCTAGTTCAACTGACATGTGTCAGTGGTATAACCGTGTCATCTAGGTTTTGAGTCCAAATAGCTACACATCTGGTGTGTGTAATTGTAAATAATTTTTAGGATTTGACCTGTGATCGTTTGGCGCAATATGTTTTAAGATGGCTCTATTCCAAGTTTCGAACCCACGTCTTCCTTTAAAAATAAGACGGCTTGTTTTAGTGTCAAACATACACTAGCTAGCTAGGGTATGTTAATTCTGGTAGGGGTGTCCCAAGCTCTTGGTCTGGGTTCAATTCAAAGCCTAGATGAAGCAGAGGTATAAAAAAAATTTTCAAGGAAAATAAGTCCTATTTCAGAAGTGTCAAATATATTTAATTTCTCCTTTTATTTTGACTATACTTATAGAAAATTATAGTGAGAGGACAGCTAGCTTATCGCTTGTAGGAAGGCCACTTAAAGCAGCTACTCTCTCCATTCAAAAATATAAGGTCTATAGTTTGACTAGTCTTATTTAAAAATATAATACTTACATGTAGATTTAATGATACTTTTCGTACTATATACCTCTATTTATTCTCTCCCAACTATATGAATTTATTCATTAATTACCATTCAAACAAAACATTATCTCTCATCTTTCAAAACAATTAAATGGAGTATTTAAGCCATTTTATTCCATATCTTTCTCAATTTTATTGCAACCTTAATCCTTATGCAAAGTCAAAATACACCTTATATTTCTCAACAGAGAAAGGAGCAGTACAACTACACATTTTAGCCAAAAGCGCTCAGATTTAAACGTACGCTACAGTGCTGCACCAGGCAGCATTGCTAACAGTGTAACAGCTGGGTTGGCCAGACACACCAGTATTAAATTATATGGGTTGCGCACACTACACAGTACATCGATATATCATGGTGTATCTGTCTAATTGACCGTTTAATTAGGGCCGGGGGTGTACGCGATATGCGCTTGATTTGCAAGTACAGCTGCAGCTATAGCGCTCTTTGGTCCATCGGGATCGAGCTAGCTAGCGCCGTTGAGGTTCAATGCCCGGTTGTTAGGATTCGTGCAGGAACGATCGATGCGATGAACAATGTTATACGTATATATGCATGGTTTGGTGTGGTTTGGCACGCATGGACTACGTACCGCTGCTGCTAGCTGTTTGGTAACCGGGTGTGTATAGTCATCTTCCGGATGTTTTTGTGTAAGAAAACATCTAAATTTTAGACCGTTGGATTTTGATCAATCAAATTGTGAACCGTTGGATCAAAACGCTTAAGTTCTGCACTAATCAGGCCCACTTAATTAACTGCACTAATCATAAAAAAATCAGGCTCACTTAACTGCACTAATCACAATCAGTCCCACTTAACTGCACTAATCACAACAAAATCCAACGGTTCACAATTTGGTTGATCAAAATCCAACGGTTCACAATTTAGTTGATTTTTGGTAAGAAAACATCCTGAAAATATTTATCAAAACCCATCCTATTTATGAAGGGCTTTCCCTAAACGACGTAAAGTGAAGCGGGGTGTGCATGCAAGGGATGACGTGTTTTTTATGAAAAGGGAGAGCGACACAGACGATGTATATATAATTGAGGTATTGCGGTCCCGTACGTACGTAAACGCTTCACACGAGTTTTCGCTCTAACTGTGTACGTAGTAGGTGTACTAACAAATGATTTGAGCCTTTGTATTGCTCTAGCTAGCGCCCGAAAAAACGTACGTGCTGCACTTCGCTTGCCCATTCGGGAAAAGTGGCAATACATTTGCATGCATGCCACTTAATTAAAAGCTTCGATTTTGAGGCTTGCAAATTAATATTCTGACTTTAATTTCTTTCTCCGTTTAAATTGTCTTGTCCATAGATATCGAGTGTATTTCATATTTCAATACAAATTAGTATTTATTCCTTTTATATCCCTAATAAATAGTTAGATTTACTCGATATTCTCTACATGTATGTATTAATTGAATACTAGTGCTTAGAAATAATAACTATGAGTAATCTAGTTATTTTTAATATTTTATTGAGGGTGTTTAAGGAGCTCGTAGTACAAATTAACTTTTGGTCGGGGAGAGTACATGTTTGTTTAGATGGAGTAATGTGCATGGCACGTACTACAATCAAATTCAAATCTAAAAGCAACATTTATGTCGCTAGCTAGCTACTTTTTCTGAAATCCCCAAACCGACCCTGTCCCTCCGCTGTGCTGCGCTGCGTCTGCAGATGCTGATACGTTCGACATTAAGAGCCTCACTACTACGTAACCGCCTTCACAACCGGGTCTATCACAAGCGTTAAGTGCGCACCGCTTGTGCTCTCGTGCTACAAGCGGTTCAGTGGCAGCAGGCGGGAGGGGTCTCTAGAAGCGGTTCTTGACACGAACCCCTTTGAGTCCCATCTTTAGAAGCGGTTAGTGTCAGAACCGCTCTAGATATCTAAGCGGTTCAAAACTCGAACCGCTTCTATAGGTGGAGATCGAAGCGGTTAGTGTGTAGAACCGCTTGTAGAGACCCTGCCCCGCCCAACAAGATTTAAACCCCATCTTCCTCCCCGAGCTCAAGACAGATGACAGAGTGGTGGGCGATAGCAGATTCATGGGGAGGTCTTTGCCAAAATTTTCAATTGAGGTTATTAGCTTGGAATTAATTGTTTCTAAGGTGAGTAATATGTTGTTTGACATCCATCTCCCCATATATATATATTTTTTGTGCATTGGATGTTGAGAAATCATGTTTTGTTCTTGTGGGAATTATTAGTATTGTTTCTGTTGTTGGCTTATTTTTTTGTTCTTAAGGCGATATATTGTTTGGTGTATGGAATGAAATGCAATAAATGTGAAACGATGAAAAATTACAAAGGTGGGGAAAAGGTAAAAAATAATTTTTATTTAGTAAAATTAAAATGCGGATGATAGAAAAGGTTTGCCTGAACATGTAACAATTAGTTAGTTTTATTTTAAAAAAATGCAGCAGGATTAGAAATAATTAGTTGGCTTTAGTTAAAAGAATGCAGAATGATTAAAAAATACAAAACTATTAGACATAGTTAGCTTTAATTAATTAAATATTGTGATAGATGTTGTTATTATTTTTATTGGTGTAGATGAACCGGCAATGGATGTACAATGCGGACCGTCGGTCAAGAGAGTTCAGAGATGGCATGAAGGAGTTTCTCGACACGGTAGTTGCATTTTTGCCTCGAGTGAAGCTTCATCGTTGTCCATGCGAGAGCGCAAGAATGAGAAGGAGCACTCGAGCGATGGATGGTTATGAGCCATGTGATCACGAGAGGTTTCATTGCAAACTATACTCTTTGGACCCACCATGGAGAAACAGAGGCGATTCGACAGAAGATGATAAAGAAGATGAAGAAGAGGAAGATAGAGCCATAAAGATGCCTGGGACACCACTCAATATGGGTCCGTGGAAGATACAAATGATCGGCAGTATGGCGATGATGAGTTAGATCGGATGCTCCGTGATGGAGAGGGAGAGTTCACAGAGGAAAGACAATACAAGAAGTTTGAGCATGGTAGAGGACCACGAATCGCTTTGTACCCAAACTGTGGACGGGGCCACAAAAAGTGCAGATTACACTAGAACTCATGCAATGGAAGGCCACAAACGGTGTGTCGACAAGGCATTCAATGGTTTGTTATCACTTTCAGAAGAAGTTGCTTCCTAAGGTAACACTCTACCCGAATCTACGATGAAGCGAAGCGAGTCCTCGCCCTTTAGGATTGCAAGTACGGAAGATACACGATGTCCTAACGATTGTATCCTCTGATCGCAATGAGTATGCCGATTTGGAGGTTTGTCCGGTGCAGCGAAGAATCCCAGATAAGGTGCAGTGTGGCGATCCGGTGAATTAGATGGGAATCGCACGAAGAAGAGAACTCCACTAAAGTATTGTGGTATTTCCTGTGATCCCCGGCTGAAGCGTCTGTTTGCTAACGAAGGTCATGCCAAGATGATGCGTTGGCATGCAGAAGAGCGTAAGGAAGACGGGATGTTAGACACCCTGCAGATGGCTCGCAGTGGAGGAAAGTAGATCGGGCTTACCCGAACTTTGCAAATGAGGTCGAAACATAAGGTTTGGGTTGAGCACCGATGGGATGAATCCTTTCGGTCGCTTGAGCAAAGATCCATAGCACTGGCCCGTGGCGCTTTGCATCTATAACATTCCTCCATGGTGTGCATGAAGCGGAAGTACATCATGATGCCATTGTTGATCGAAGTCCGGCAACACGAAACGACATCGATGTCTCACCGAAGCCATTGGTTGAAGACCTTGTGAAGTTGTGGGAGGATGGTGTACGGGTTTGGGATGAGTACAAAAAGAGTATTTCAACTGCGTGCATTGTTGTTTGTAACAATCAACGATTGGCTGCTCTCAGAACTCGTCCTACCAAAGCTGTCAAAGGGTTTAAAGCTCGCACCGGTGCATAGATGAAACGGATTGCATGTACTGAAAAACTCTCGGAAGTGTGTGTACATGGGCCACCGCAGTTTCTTCTGGCAGTCATGCTTTGAGGTGGAAAGGCGAAGAATTTAACTGGGAACAGAATTGTGTTAAGCCTCAAAGATCGTAATGGGCGATTTGTGTTTGCTATGATAAAGGATCTGAAAGTAGTATTTGGGAAGGGTCTTGGAAGCATACATGCGTTTAACGAGGATGGTCATGCACCCACATGGAAGAAGAAATCAATATTTTGGGACTGCCAGTATTGGGAAGATTTGGAGGTTAAGTCACCGCTTGACTTCATGCACATCACGAAAAATGTTTGCTTGAACTCGCTAGGCTACATAGATATGTATGGCAAATCGAAGATACACTTTGCAAGCTCGGAAGGACCTTGAAGACATGGAGGTGAGGAGTGACCTACATCAGAAAAACAAAGAAGGACAAAACAACTTTTTCTACATCCTGCGAGCTACACTCCAAGCAAAGAAGAAAAAAAGCATGATTGAGTGTTTGAACAGTGTGAAGGTCCTTCGGATACTCCTCAAATGTAAAGAGACTCGTAAACACGAAGAGAACAAACTCCAAGGCCTAAAATCCCATGATCGCCTTGTGTTGATGACACGCTTGCTCCTGTGGTGTCGGAGGTATAACGCCCGAGTGGGTGCGGGGACAATCACAAAGCTATGTTCCTTCTGAACGCCATTTAGCAGAAGGTTGTCGAACCAGCTAAACCGCCTAAGTTGGAGGCGATGTGGTACAAAGTTTGGTTAGCCTCGAGATGATCTTTCCTCCTGCATTCTTTGATATCATGGTTCATCTCACCGCTCACCTTGTCAAGGAGATAGGTATCCTCGGACCAGTGTATCGCACAACATGTTCCCTTCGAGAGGTACATGAGTGTCCTCAAGAAGTACGTCAGAATGTAGATTCGCGTCCGGAAGGCTGCATTGCCGAGGGCTACGTGACGGAGGAGGTGATAGAGTTTTGTGTGGATTACATGAATGATCTAAATCCTATCGGCGTCCCCATATCACGACACGAGGGAGGCTACGGGCAAAGGGACAATAGGAAGGCAATCGGTTGCATGCAATGATCTTGTTGCATTCAAGCAAGCACATTTCACTGTTCTGAAGCAATCAACTATAGTCGCCCCCTATGTCCTTCAGCACAAGAGTGTCCTACGCCACGAGTTCACAGGGAAGACAGAGAGTTGGATAACCTGAAGCACATGGATTCTTTTGGCAGCTGGCTACAGAAGTACATCCTTGAGGAAGGGTCAAACGATGAACTATTGCAACGCTTGGCTCGGGGACCATCACAAGAAATCGTGACATTCAAGGGTATGAGATCAATGGTTACACATTCTACACCGATTCGGGATAACAGGAGCACCAACTGTAAGCGGCGGTGTCAAGTATAGGCGCCAAGACAACAAATGGCAAAAGTTGGACACATATTATGGTTTCATAGAAGAAATATGGGAGCTCGACTATGGACCTCTCAAGGTCCCTCTATTTAAGTGCCAATGGGTCAAGCCGACTCCAAAGCGGTGTGAAGGTCGACAAATACGCAAGATGACAACCGTGGATCTCACGAAGTCGGCTATAGGCGCGAACCGCTTGTTCTCGCGAACGATGTGATCCGGTCTTCTATGTAATGGACATGTCAAGCAAACCTAAGAAGCGAAGGACAAGCAAAAGGTAATGCCAAAGCGACATGTGGTTCTCCAAGGCAAACGAAGGATTGTAGGAGTTGAGAACGCCACCGACGAGGAAGAGTATGGTCGATTCGACGAGCTCCCTCCTTTTACGCTTGATGTCGACATAAACGCCTGCGTGATGATGATGTCGATGCTCCTTACATACGCCACGATCATAACGAAGGAACAATTGTAAAGACGAAGACTTAAGATGTACTACTTGTATACAAATTATTCCATATGATCATGTTGATATGTTGATGTTTAACATTGCTTGTACATAATTATTTATACAAATTTTAAAATGAAAACAAAGCTTGAAAACCATTTGTACACATTTTAAAATGAGAACAAAACCTGAAAATTTATATCCACTCTATGAAAGGATCACGTAAATTTTACCATAAAAAGAAATTCAGCTTAGCATAGTTAGCTCATAAATTCCCATACAAAAACCCCAAAAGCAAGTGTGAAATTTATAACATTACAATGATAGCTATATTAACTAAAAGGAGCAACATTACAATGATAGCTATATTAACTAATTTCTTTAGCATGTCCTCTACTCTTTCCATCCTTTCTTCTAGCTTTTAATACTCTTGTTGTCATCGGAAGCGTGGATGTGCATCTCTCCTCTTATAGACACTAGTCATCGGATCTGTGAACTCTCCTTGGCGGCAAATCTTCTTGTAATGCAGCAATTTGCATTGCAAGATTTTCAAGACTATGGTGGCTTTATCATTAACGCTAATACTGGACATCTTTGTGCCCTTCAAACGAAAGAATGGAACGGAAGGTGAAAGTCAAGGAATATGAACAAATGAATAACTTCAAAACTTACCGACATATTCAACACTTCATGAACACTCGGGATGGATTCTTGGATGTACGGAGGTGAACACATTTGGGATCTCGCGATCGAGGACACGATAGCTTCATCCGCAATGCCTCTAGTTGTCTCTTCGTCTCGCCATTTGATGAAGCCGTCGACATGAATTAATTGCTTCAAAGAGTGAAACAAATTACCATCAACAATATTTTCTTTACTCCAACATGAATATATCAACAAAACTCCTTGTGGGCATTTCACCGAACACCTTGTGGGCATGAAAACAGAGAGCGGGAGGAGCGTATGACAGAGAGGAGGCGCTTGGGACTTAGAAAATTTGAAGGTGTGGGAGAGTGCATGCGGGGACTTAGAGAGTTTAAAGTTTACCAACTTCTACAAGCGGTTGGTAGTAAGAACCGCTAGAAATCGATCTACAAGCGGTTAGTAATACCAACCGCCAGAAGGCCACAAAAAAAAAAAGAATGGCAAGGGGCGCGAGCGGGTTCAACCGGTGGTTGAGCTCAGACACTCAAGCGCCACGCGCTAGCCTGTGGGGAGGAAGAGATCTTATCGAGCTATGTGGGCACCGTATTGTTTTTAATATTACGCGGTCAAAGACGTTTACAAGCGGTTGGTATTATTAACGGCTTGTAGAGCACTTTCTACAAGCGGTTGGTAATACCAACCGCTAGCATAGGGCCTAAAACCTCGTCCCGCCCATCCATGCGTCGCAAGCGGTTAGTAATACCAACCGCCAGAAGGCCACAAGAAAAAAGAATGGCAAGGGGCGCGAAGCGGGTTCAACCGGGTGGTTGAGCTCGTACACTCAAGCGCCACGCGCTAGCCGGGGAAGAAGAGATCTTATCGAGCTATGTGGGCACCGTATTGTTTTTAATATTACGCGGTCAAGACGTTACAAGCGGTTGGTATTACGAACCGCTTGTAGAGCACCTTTCTCAAGCGGTTGGTAATACCAACCGCTTGCATAGGGCCTTTCCGTCCCCGCCCATCCATGCGTTAAGCGGTTAGTAATACCAACCGCCAGAAGTCCTCTTCAAGCGGTTGATAATACTAACCGCTAGAGGATTTACAAGCGTTGTTATTACCAACCGCTTGTAGAAGTGGGTGCCCTATATAAAGTTCATCTTGCCGCTCTTCCTCACACCCCAAATTTTCTAAGTCCCGCTTCCTCACAACCCAAATTTTCGGCCGCCACCTCAAGCCGAGTCCCGCACGACGCCACCTCGCCAAGGACCTCCTCTGCCACCGCCGACGCCCGCCATTCCACCGGGAGGACCGGAGATCCTAGGTGCGCGCAAACGCCCCCTCCTCTCTCTCTGTTTTATGCACACAAGGTGTTGGTGAAATGCCCACAAGGAGTGTTTATGTTGTCTTTGTGATTAGTGGATGGCTATGAAGTGTTGTGATTAGTGCCCACAAGGAGTGTTGAATGGATGGCTATGAAATGGTTTTTTGTTCTGTTAGTGTTCATGTGTTATGGTGGGTGCGGGGAGGGAGGGAGTAGTAGTCGGCAGTGAGAGAGCGAGCCAGTAGAGTAGTACTCCTGCTCACATATTAATCTCTCACTTGTCACATTGTAGCAATGGAAGTAAAATTAATCCATGCAGATGCATGTGATTAATCCCCAGACTAGTACTTGGATTCCATTCTCCACAATACATATTCCTTCATATCAATGTTCTTTAATGTCGGGTGAGTTAAGTAAATCAAGTAGATGTAGCCATGTGCGCCTTAATGGGTTCAACTCAAATAATAGCCAAGTGACTACTAGTGTCAAGATTAGAAGTATATGTAAGTATATGTGAAATGTGTAAGTATATGTGAAATGTGTAAGTATATGTGAAATGTGTTATTATATTTTTACTAGCACTTCATATATTTTTACTACAATAGTTGCTAAATTGTTGTCGATGATTTAGTTTTCTGCTCTCCATCGGTGATTCATTAACATTCCTCTTTATTTATGCCCCAGGACGTAATCACAATCTATCCTTTATTCCGATTGAGGTTGGTCGATGAAGACGTACACTTTCGGTAAAATTCTTTGAATAAAAAATTAATGAATCATTCCTTATTAGTGTGGAATAAGAATGATTCGTTATTTTTTTATTCAAACAAATAAGTATATATGAATTGTCAATTGTATATGTATCTTGTGAAATGTGTAAGTCTATGTGAAATGTGTAAGGATATGTGAATTGTCAATTGTATATGTATCTTGTGAAATGTGTAAGTCTATGTGAAATGTGTAAGTATATGTGAAATGTATAAGTATATGTGAATTGTCAATTGTATATGTATCATGTGAAATGTGTAAGTATATGATTGCATGCGAAAGTTCATATATAATCTAAGCCTCGAATTGTTCTCAACAATCTTGTCTTCAGATATAATCTAAGCCTCGAGATTTGCTCTACTCTAGATGGCTACACCAAGACGTGGTGACCGAATACGATGAAGCGGAAAATCATTGTTCGAGACCATTCTTGTTGGGTAGCGTCTTAGCCAATGAGGCCGTTATCAGCGATGCGGAAAATCACGATGTTTGTCATTGCCGTATTTGCCGATGAGGCCGTTAACACTTGTACCGAGGTATACTCTTACCCATTATAAATTCACCGTAAACATTTAATTATTCTAAAATCATTCATATTATATGTGTTTGTGTATCCAACCGCACCTCATCGCCACCCAATCCGAATGAATCGAGGACCTAACAAAAGCTTCGACAAAGTACGTGATAACCAAGTCGGCAACGACGGAGTCTGCTAGCCCGGAATCAGCAATTGGGCCTTTCAACAACGCTTATGCTACCACGTGAGGGATCACGTCCCAATCAAGATCCGAAATGGGTCAAGTCCTGCGACTACCAAGGAACGCGCTGGAATGATATAAAGGAAAATTTCACTTTTCCGAAGGATACTGCAACGAAGGCCAAGAGATGGGCTTTGAAGAAGATGGCAACTTCCTTTCAAGAAGGAAGTCGTCCCTCACCCGCAAGTACATCGACAAAGGAGAAAGGCCGACTTCAATAAATTTCCTAAGCCGCCGATCATTGGGATGCTTCGAGGAGTACAGCCGCCGGATGCGTGATGTGCCGCGAGAGAGAAAAACAAGGTGAATGCACGAAGAAGAAATACCACCACCATCTCGGGACGGTGGTTACATCAAGGCCGCAAAGAAATGGGACAAGCGGGAAGATGAGCTTGGCAAAGACGATATTATACCTGGCGAGAATTGGGAGCCCGCATGCGCAATTGGTTATTGGGTCACGGGCAGCCTTGCCGATGACGGTAGCTTGGTGATGGCACCGATACCAGAAGTTGGTGAAAGGATTGCGTATAATCGATCGGCGAGACTCGGTCGAGATCCTTGCGGCGGACGGGGAGAATGACGAGCTAACATATGCCCTTCAAAACCCCGAGCACCCGGACGGACACGAGGTTTCGGAAGGTGCCATGGAGGCACGGCTTTGCCAAAGACTCAAGCACTTAAGTGAGTCGGGACGAAGCAAGAGGAGAGATCGGTAGAGTGAGCCGATTGGAGGAAGAGCTTAGAGCTACGAAGGCTTCCATCGATGACCAGTCACGCAAAAGTGTCCGGCTAATGAGCCGCCGAGGAGCACTACGTTCGACCAATGTTCAGCGGCGCGGAATCCGTGATCGATCCGACCGCGCTAAAAAGCGATTCTATGCGTCTGCCGTGGCCCTCAGAGCGACGACCCGACGCCCGTCATCCCGTGGGCAAGATCAAGGTTCGCCGCCAAGGTCGAAGCTACACATTGATATGCGTAACCTCTCCTTCAAGGTGGCTTACGGCATGGCTTATCCGGTGAGGCGGGCGGACATTCCATCGCAACCGGATACCCTCCGGATACTCCAAGGTCACGGTGGAAGAGGTGGTGGGGGCTTCAAGATCTCGTTCTCGATATTCACTGGGGCGACGAGGTGACCAACCTTGGACGAGCCCTCCATGGCACATTCATCCTATGGCGCAAAAAGTACATCATATTTCCAGATGGTGTGGAGGTTATATCTCCAAAGAAGAGAGGCCCCGCATTTGAGCCGGCTCAGAGCAAGCACGCCTCCACATCGACAACCCACGACTCCTCCGGCGTCGCTTTGACGCAATGCTTCCCGATGGTCCGTGCCGCCTCCTTCACCTCCGCGCCCACAAAGAAGCCCGACTCCGCCACCGCCACCGCTTTGAAAGTAAGAAGCACCCAACATCTCCAATACCACGCCCAAAGATCCCCGAGGAAGAAGCTCGATGTCGAAGGAGAGATCCCACACTAGCACCTCCTCCCACGAAATCGGCATCCGATGACCAGAGAATGTCAAAACAACCGCCAAAGAGGCCATATGACTGATCATGAGGAGCTAGTCAGATCCGTAGAAGACGGATGTGGCTGTGCAACTGCGCCAAAGAAGCGAGTCCAAGCTTAAAATAGATAAAAAATCGTGAAGCACTTTCGGTCATGCGGAACGGCGCCACGCTGTGATGAGCGACTACAAAGGACAATAAGAAAGGCTACGATGCAAAATACACGGGCTCCTTGGCAGAAAGAAGAAGAAAGTGGAAGATCGCAGAGGCCGAGGACTTGAGGAGAATGGCATTCTGAAGGAGGCGGACTCAAATCATTAGACCAGATATTCCAATAATGGCACCAATCAAATGGAAGTATGAGTTAAGAAAGCGCTAATTGATCCAAAGGATATAAAAGATCTCCCAACCAAGATGCGCCAAATGCATGAATGGTACATGGAAAGGGCATCTAAAGGATATACAATGTTCCTCCTCCGCTTCCAAGATGAGTATTTCTTCCAAGGAACAACACGTAACTATGGTCGAATTCGATGACTTGTACCATGTGTACCAAGGAGACGAGGTCAACGTGTCTTTCATGTCCTGCCGGTGTCTGTAAGTGTCGATCTACTAAGTTTACCGCTTGCTTCCTCCCGCACCACAAAATTGAAAATCTAATTAACTTAGTTATCCTTCTTATGTAGAATGGAGATACAACGATGTAAAAGATCGGGCAAACGAACGCTGGCTTCATCGACCCGTAGATTGTCAACGAGAAAATCTGGTCATACTACGACAAGCAAAAACACTACTTGAGGAATACCTTTTGCATGCATTGTTGAAACAACACTACAAACCGTACATACTTCGCCCTTCAACTTCAAGTACGTGTTCTCACAAACCTCTTGTTCTTGTATTTCTTAAGCCATTGATAGTACGAGTAGCTACTTATCCATATGTTGCAATATCTGAATAGGTTTCATCGATCCTTCTAGTCATCGAGCTTGACAACAAAGCAGGATTACAGCTTTATGACTCAAGAAGGAATCCGGTCCAAAAATACCAATGGTTCATTAACATCCTTAACAAGACATTTACAAAGTTTAAGAAGAAGCAAAAGGAGAATTCGAGAAAAGAATTGAAGTCATAGTAAGCACTCAGTGCACGCATTACAAAAACTATTATTAATATACATCGCCATATCGCTTCTTCATCCGATATTCGAAATTTCTCCCGTGAAGGTTAAACGCCGGACTACTGGAAACAACTTATGTGGCTACTACGTGTTCCACTATATTCAAAGTTTAATCCATGGCGCAATTTAGCCGAACATTATGCCGAGGTTCAGATATGCATGTCAATTTGTTAGCTACAACTTACATTTTAATTAATTGCATGTGATCGGATATTTATATACTTCCGCTTAATTAATTGTCATTAACATCGATGAGCACGTTAACGTGCTCCGCCTCACCGTGCGCGCACTCCAAGAACAACTTATCGGCTTCCTTGTCAACGAGGTTGTATCTCCAAATGGCGAGTTCCATGTAAGGTTTCTGCGTTGGACACCGCTGAACCGATGACTTACATCCACGTCGACCAAGGACATAAAGAGTGACGATGCAACAAATGAGTTCGATAATCATTTTTTTCATCATTCAAACTTGTAAACGCCGGTTGCGTGTATGTACTTGTCCATTTTTACACTATTAAGTTCGTTTTTTGTGTAATGAGCTAGCATGTGAACATGTGTATGAGTATGCATATGTAATATATATTTAATTGCAAAAAACTCCTCCACTCATATTTAATTTCACGGTCAAAAACGATATACAAAACACTCAGAAGAACATATTCTATAATGCATATAATCGAAAACTCTCTCCACAACCGGTTGGTGAGTCCAACCGCTCGAGTGTCGTCTCACAAGCGGTTCGTAATACTAACCGCCGAATATCGTTCTCACAAGCGGTTTGTAACACGAACCGCTTGTGGCGCCCCCACGTGGCGGCTACACCGGCCTTTTCGACACGTTTCCAACCGCTTCGTGCCACAAAGACAGCAGCTGAAACAACCGCTTGTCATACCCGACGGGTATCACACGCGTTGCTTAGAAGCGTTATAAACCGCTTGTAAAGGGGTTACGAGCCGCTTGTGATAGCCGGTTCGTAGTAGTGCTCGTTTGTTTTAGCTTCGATTCTCGATTACGCTCTAAAAGCGTAATCAAACAAACAACTGATTCTAGAATCGATTCTCACAATCCAGTCCACCCATATACACTAGAATCTACAATCCACTTCATATGTGCTTTTGGATTCGTAATCAACTTTCTACAACCACAATCCGAGAATCGACTTTTAGAGAATCCAAAAGCTGAAACAAATGCATCCCTAATAATCGTAGCGGTGAGCGGCAAGATGCATGGCCGGTCGCCACAAGACGGAGTTCTGCTCGGACAACGGCGGTATCGGTCGCGCGAGACTCGTAAGGACTGCACAGAGCGCCGACGACGACACAGTCACAACCTCACAGCGCTTTTAGTCTGCTACTGTACGATGCCGCCCCGGCCGGCCGGCCGGCCGGCAAGCAAAGGGGAAGCTAGCACAGCGAACGGCCACGCACTCATGTCTGCTGGGACTTGGGAGACACGTTCTTGCTCTTCCACGGCCGGCCTAGATGTGATCTGTAGCCGGCCAGCCAGTCGACGCCATGCATGCATGATCCGTACGTAAGATCGATCGATCGATCGAGCATGCAGGACGCGCGGCTGTATGCATGTACGTTGAAGACGGGCTGTGATTCTTGGGCTAGCTAGCTAGCTAGCTCCTCCGGGTTAATTTTGATCAACACGTACCACAGTCGTCGTCGCTGAACAAATGCAATGGACGTGCCGTGTTAATCTGCTTGAGCGGAGAGAGAGGTGGAGAGCAGCAGGGATCGGATCACGGCCAAATTAACCAGGCCATGCGCGGGTCATTTTCGTGTGAAATTTTCCTAAAAACCGCAAGTGAATTTAGAGTAGTACTCCTCGTGGAGCTATACACCACCCGTGCGTTAGCTCTTAGCGTACACTATAACAAAAACCTTACGTAGAGACACTTTTTTATAGGTTTTTTTTATTTATCTTTACATATTATTGCTGTATTATATTGTACAGACACTCTTTACGGCGTTTCATAACGTGCCTTAAATGTAGAGATATTGTTTGAGATGAAGAACATTGGGTGTGGATTGTAGAGGCACATTTTGAGGCATTTTGTAAATTGTCAAGACGAAATCACGTGGAGACAAATTTTGAGACACTTCTTGAACTGACCTTAATTACCTGGTAGAGACATTATTTCAGTCACTTTTGATTTTCTAGAGATAATAATTTTTAGATATTTGAGACGTGTTACGTACTGCTCATAAAAATTACAATACAAGCTAGTATAATCAAGTTGAGTTGGTTAGTGTGACTACTTGTTTTTCCATAAGGATTGATTTCAACATATTTTTAGAATATATTTTCCGTGATGTTAGATAGTATACAGAGAGTATAGAGACGGAATATAGTGCTTTTACAAAAATATCTCCAATCGTAGCAACAATGTACGTAAGAACATCATTGTGGTATTTTGAAATATGTCTTTAACATCATACAGATTGCAACGTATTTTTAGAATATATTTTTTTATGGTGTTAGAGAGTATGGAAACAGAATATGGTGCCTTTACAAAATGTTTTTAGCCGTAACGACAGTACACATAGAAGCAACACTGTGACATTTTAAAGATATTCTTAAAATCATACAAAAACAAAAAAAATACATCTTTATCGTACAAGAAAAATAACTTTACACGATGTTTCTCTTGCAGTAGCACGTGAAATATCCTAGCCATCTGGTAGCTAGTTTGGTGAATTTGGCATTTATGCATGCACCCTCCGGCCATCTTGAGAATGCAATTATGACTTACTAAATTCGAAGCCTTCATTTTCATAGCCCCTTCACAAATAACTTCTTATATATATATATATATATATATATATATAAATCTAGTCTCTTTTAAAAAGATTTACATAAATAGTCATCTTCTCGACCACGAAAGGAACGATAGCTAGGTGACACGTGTCACCTACCATATCCAGAGAGCTCGATAGGAGCCGCTAACAGGCACGTGTACAGCTGGCTATCGAGCTTGCTCGTCTCGTGTAATCTCGTTAAAAAAAATAGCCCGGCTAGCTAAGCTAACGAGTTGGAAAATCAGCTCACTATTTTCGATAAAGCTCGAGCTACTCATAAGCAGCCTACGAGTCATGTCAGTTAAGATGAATTGAGGTAAGCTAAGTCATGTGGGTTAGGGTAATTAGTTAAGAACTAAGCTAAGACATGTCATGAGTACATACCATACAATAATTTAAATATTCAATTAATTAAATGGTTCTCTTCCTGACCATAGAAGGAGCGGTAATTGTGTCCGGGAAGCCCGATAAGAGCCGCTACTAGGCACGTGTAGAGCTTGCTATTGAACCAGCTCGTCTCGTGCAAAGCTCATTAAAAAAAGTAGCTCGGCTCGCTAAGTTAACGAGTTGAAAAGTCAGCTCGACTCGGCTTGAGTTGCTCGTGAGTAGCCTACAAGCCACGTCAGTTAAGATGAATTGAGGTAAGCTAAGCCACACGAGCTAGGGTAATTAGTCAGGAAGTAAGCTAAGCCACGTTATGAGTATATATACAACACATTAACACATACATGCAACATGAGTACTACATAAATGAAACTGTATTTGATTATCTAGCACACAAGTAAAACTTAACATAGGTAATTATTGAGGAGCCGATTAACAATCTTAACAAGTATAGTCCAATCTAACATGGTTATATATATGGACATACATTAATTCAAATATTCAGCTAATTAAAACTTTTTACGTCAAATATCATCACGGTAAATGTTTAGTCACCGGGTCTTAATGGGCTTATGAGTTAGCTTAGACTTAACTCGTTAAGATAACAAACTAGAAAATTGAATTAATTACTTCAGCTCATTTATTTTACCAGCTGAACTTGTGCCGAGGCTCGTTAACCTGTGCCGAGGCCCTAACGAGCTAAGTTTGAAGGGCTCACGACCTTCGAGTTTTTCTACCGGCCAAAGTCACGGAGAGCTCGGTAGCAGCCGCAAAATATTTCTCACGCCTAGAGCGTCAGATGAAAGATCGAACGACTAACAGTCACGTTCCGTTTTACTCCGGTGCAAACACCCCCACCCACTCACACAATTAGTTGCACGGTACGAGCGCCCAATTTAAACACCAACAACAAGAGAAGATGCGGCGGCTCCGATTGGGCATGTGGGTCAATTGGCATGTCATCTCGATCAGTCTTATCCGCCTGCCTTCTTGCCTCTTACTAATCAGCTAGCTGCAAATTTGACAAGCCAAATAATGCAGCGTTCGAATAAATTATTGTTCAGACAGGCACGAAAGATCGCAACGACCTACAATTAAGGAACCGAGACGCGGCTGACACAGCAAACGCGACGTGGACCATAGGGACCATCAGGCACAACTAATAAAGGAGGATAGAAACAACAAAACTGCGACCTCTGCTCAACCATAATAGAGCAAAAAGATTTAAGAGGCACGAGACAAGGCAATGAGACAAAGTATATATATTTGTCGGGTCGATCATTAGGTCATTCATTGCATAGCTAACTAATAACATAAGTAAAAAAAATTAAAAATATACCGCTTCATTCGTTATTATCGTAGAAAACAACACTTATCGTCTCAATAACAAACGAGTCTAGGAATCACGTATCATTGCGACAGCTAGCTAGTGGTATTTCGTGTATCTTAAGTCCCCGTAATACAACGGTACTACTCAAATTACCTGGATTTTGCACGGACGGAAACTATTGCGCGTTTCTACCGTTGGCTAAAAAATTCAGGGTTTCACGATTTGTCAGGGTGAGCCCGGCTGCACGTCTGCACGTACGGTTCAACCGTGCCGACCGATTCTACGTTTACAGCCCACCAGGACCACCGGCTTGAAAAGTCAAGGCCTTTGCGGTGGCCCAGCTAAAATAATTCTCGATCCAGCGTGGATGGACTCAGTGGAGTCATGGCGCCAGTCATGGATGTGAAAAAAAAATGCAGAGAGAAGCAAAACACGAAGGCTGAGTTTGTTTATCTTTGAGCGAAATTTAGAAAAGTTTGCCGAGTTGGAATAAAATTTCTTTGAATTTGGATGATGATGGCAATTTTTCGTAAATAATAGTTAAGTTGTAAAGTCTTAGGGAAGTGGGATTTTTAGAAGCTCACCACTGCAAAGCATCGTTTTCTTGCTTTCTCGCAGTAGTGCAAATTTGAAAACCTTCTCTCCGTCTGGTGAAAAAATATTGTTTATTTTGGACATGAGCATAGAGGTGTAGAAGCCAAATAAGTTCAAACTCAAGCCTAAATAAACTGAGCCGAAAGCCTCCGGCTTCTGCTCCTGACGTCTCGCCGTCACGCTGCCGTCATACCCAAGCTAGTCACCGCACCACCATGCCTCTCGACGGTCGGGCTGGCCGTTTTAGAACGCTAGGGGTGTACTTTTTATAGTTGTCCGCCGTTGGTCCCTCCCCCCCTCTATTCTCCGGTGCTCTTATCGGTGTTGAACGGGTGAAGAACATCTCTCTCGCTAGATTTCCTTCACCCGTGATGCACGGGTTTTGGCGTAGTGTATTCTACCAGACCAACTTATACCTTGACGATGGTAACCCTTGGATAGAAACCACCATCAGGTTGAGCTTGGCATAGATAGATCTCCTCTGGTTTTCTTTTGATGAACAGTAATGCTACTTAGGCGTAGGCCCTATGTATATATCTACGGTGGTTGCCAAAAATCAACTTCTAGCTTCCGCGGTCGGTCGTTCGCACTGTCGTGGCTAGATTTGAAGTCTCTAGGCAAAGAAGAAGAAGAAGAAGAAGAAGCCTAGCATGTTCATCATCGAATAAAAAGCTTAACGGTAACATGTTCTGCAAAGGTCAACATTGTAAAGTTAGGCTTGTGCACTTTAACTTTGTGCAATTAATATGAACTAGATGAGTACTAAAAAAAACATGAGCACCTTACTCAAGTACGTACTGCTCGTGTTGGCACAGAATCTAAAAAACTAAATTCCTGCCAAACAAAGCCCTGCAACCTCAAGCTTGTCACAATGATAAATCGCTGCTGGTTGGAGATTATTATTTTACGTACATCCCCGTTCCCAGGGGAGCTGGTGATTGCTACGGCCTAGTCTACGCACCTTTGCTTTGCGGGCTTTCTTTCCGACTGCGAGTCATTCAGCTTATGGCCCATCTGTCTCCCCAGATTACAGTGCCATCAGTCCAGCCCCGCTAGCCTCAGTATTCCGTACTGAAGTCTACATTGATCGATTGTTCCTGCAAACTTTACGATACAGGTGGTACTACAAGTTTAAAAAGGTAGTAATTCCTAAGAGAAAATCCTTTATTTGTCATTGAAAGTTGACCGGTTCTCTAATATGCTATCGCTCAAATGCTCTTTTCTTCGTTGCCCTTTGATCTCAATTTTTATCTCTTATTTGCCACTCTCGTGAGTTCCTATCCAGTTCGATTTCCGTTGACTCAAAAATTTTAAAAATTTAAGCCGTCAGATTTTTCTCAGTCTACCTAGATTGCACTTGGTCCCAAATGTCATATTATTCATTTCTACCCTTTCTATCACACGCCATCTTCTAATCCTCGCTACCTTCTCATCCTTCCTCTTCGTCTTCCATGGCTCGCCGACTCCACCTCCACCCCAACTTCCCGAGCCGGCTCCGGTCTCGCATCCGCCCCCACCTTCCGCGCCATCGCCTCCGGTCACGCACCACCGTCTCCAATTGCATTCGTCCGTCACCGCCGCTGATCTCTGACTTGCAGCGCGCGTGCCATCGCCTCTGGCCACCGTCCTGGTCTGCCTCCGTCCAGCCGTTCGCCATGCCGCCACCACCTCCGAGAGCTCCATTCGTTGTCTCCAGCCAGATCCAGCTGCGTCCAGCTGCTCTAGCCTCCCGCTGGACACTGTCCAGGTTTCCTCTTTCCAAAGCTGCACACACGCACGCACGCACGCACGCACCAAGATCTAAATTCAACTAAATTTTGCACAATTATTGCTTCTTCTCTAGACTTGGGTGGAATCACGGGCAGGAATCAGGCCATGCGAAAACAGGCCCAATTCAACTATGCCCGTTGCCAAGGTCGCCGATTTGGTTCGCCGTAGCTTGCTGTTGAGTTGGTGATGCAGCCGCTGATCGTCGTGTGTTCCTTTCGTGGGCTTCCATTGGTTCAAATCTCTTTGTTTGTTAGTTCTTTAGCTGTGAATCTTGTGAAGTATAATGACGAAAAAGGATTGGTTAAGAGGATTGGGATTTGGCTTCTGGGTTACTGCATAGAACTGGTTTCAATGGTTCTGTACAAGGGTTGGTTCAAACGGGAGGAGGTTGAAGAACACAGGAAGAGGAAGTAGAAGAAGGGTATTTTGGTCTTTTCATGGCTCAGTTAACATCCGGTTGACGGGAGATGGATGGCACTCTGGCAGTGGCAAAAAAGGATTCAATTGAACTCCGATAGGATATAAGGAAGATCAAAATTTTAGTAGAATATCCAGAAAGTGACTAACTTTTGGTGGCAAATAAAGAATTTCCTCTATCCAGTTTTTGCACTGTCGGAGCTAAACATGCGGTTTTAACCTTGAACCTGACAACCTAATGACCTTCATTAATTTGTTATCACTACGTAACGATCTGATTTAGCAATCATTGGCACGTGAACATGATGGCTGTTTTGTTGCCTGCATGTACAGAGATTTGCATCCATAGATGCAGAATCTTACTTTTTTCTTGTGTTTGGTTGCCTGTATTTAGTTTTGAGTCTGGCTCTGTGGATGCAAGATTCTCCATGCAGCCTGGCTCTGTAGATACGTAGAAAATGGGTGTATCTCGGATCGCGTATAAGCGGCCTCGTGTTTCACAAGAAGGCCACTTTCGTACAATATCAAACTATGCATAGGTGCCACGTGGGTACATAAGTTTCTTTTTTTCTTTTTTTGTTTATATCTTTTGATTAGCATCTCCGATTCGAACCGATTTCAAAATGGGTTCTCGTATTTTTCAAACAAAACTAGACCAAACTTGCTATATAAATTTTAAAATATTTAAATTTTAAAAATCTACCTACTAAATACTCAATCAAACACCATCTCTGCATCAGTGCATCCCGTATCCTATTAGCCTGGCTGAGTTGAACAGACCAGGCTCACGAGAGAAGGCAACCAAACAGCCTGTTCTTCAAATTGAGTCATTCTATGCACTCATAAATTCACCCGTTCTAGCTGTACTGCTAGTTTCTCAGTTCTAGTCAGTGAATCGATCAAGCACAAGCAGTCCTTAGCATTTCTCACACGAATGCATCAACGTGAGAAACAAACGCTGCGGGGATTCAGTGAAGGTCGCTGGTAATTAAGCTGATTCCTGTAAACTCCTAATTACATTCCTTGCATATCTACACCATGCAGCCTGTTCTTCAAATTGAGTCATTCTATGCGGTCAAAAAACAGACCTTGTTGGGGTAATTGCATTTTCATACCTTAGGTCAGAAGGGCAACATTTCAAGCTGCTTTAAAAGCATATGTTGGTTGCGCCTCTTGTTCTGTATCTTCTGTTACCATCCAATCTAGCTTTGGCCCCTAAAGCAAGAAAAGCATGAGGTGCATAGTTAAATTGCAGCAGCATCTTTATAGGCCGGACCAATCAAGAAATCAAACATGTAACAAAAGGACTCAAATATGCAACACAAAAGTTATACTTCAATATGCTAAACACATGACCGAGATATAGAACAATTTGGTGTATCTTTATAAATTACATACACTGAAAAACGTATATGTTGCAAACAGAAGGTAAAGCTTCAAATCATGTAATATGGCCCCCTTTTAGTTCATTAGAATATGTACCTTTCCCTGACAAATAATAGTAGGATAGCTTCCAGTCATATCAATCACAGTAGATGGGTCACCAATTCTAATACCACCATCAACAATGAAATCAAGGCCCTGAAATTTGAAACATTAAAGCATGACATGCTCTACACAGAAAAGCAATGCAGCTAACGGATATTAACTATTCCATAATGGTTTAACTAGCCACTTGAAGACATCTAATACTATCTTTTATACATTAATATCAATAGAAAAACTAGCTTAATGTGCCATTTGTCAATAACTGAAAGATATCTAATGCCACTTGAAATAATTCATCCATTACTATCTATTATACATTTATATCAAGCCATCTATTTCACGCCTACTCTAGTTTAACCAGGACTTGGAATGCAGGCACACATCAAACAAATGCAGCTAATGAATACTTAATATTCGATACTGGTTTAACGATCTACTTCAAATAATTCATTACTACTTTCAATACACTGATATAATATATATATATATATAAACTAGCTTGATGTGAGCATTTGTCAGTATCTGAAACCAGCAGTCACTGGACGAATAATTTTGCTAGGTTATGGTTTTTGCTTCAGTTACTTTCCAAAGCCTGAGCGGATGATACAAACAAGTGATACAAAAAGGCATCAGACGGTAGCTATAAAATGCAAATAACAAGGGGCTCTGTAGTTATACCAATATCATCTAGATTTCTCTATAAGAAAACACAGGAAGTGACATTATTTATCGATGTATCAGTGTATGACTGCTTTGTATAGAAAATCCAAAGAACATTACTGAACAGTGCAAAATTTGATGATACAGATATAAAAGGGCTATTTGAATAAGATCACACTGCACAGAGTTTCAGGTGCAGTGGTAAAAAAGAAGGAAGATACATGTGGCTCATAAATATCAGCTATGATCACCGGATCAAGTATCCATTCGTCCTCTGATAGATATTTCACACTGTAAATAAAGGAAACGAGGAGAATAACTACAAATTAATCAATTCCTCCTAATGCTAAGGAAATATTTAAGTCCTATCAAATATTAAAGAAATCTACGAGAATAAGAAAACTCCCCCCTTTTTGATTAGCAAACATAATCAATAGTACACTTGAAGATTTTTCTGTAAAATATCTTCCTCGCGTATCAATAGTACACTTGCTCAAGTAAAATATCTTCCTCGCATATTAAGACCAAAATTGAGAGGCATGCAGAATATATGATCAAGTATTGCGAATGCTCATACATGCCAGCACAACACAAAGTACAACCTACTAATTGTTTGGTGATAGCATCACTCAGCAATACATTGCAACACATTACTGCAAGGCATTCACAATTCCACAGACCAAACCCCATACATCCCAGTTCCCTATAGGGCATACTGGGAGCAGGAAGTAATAAAAGAGAACTGGAGGTATAAGTCTACAACTAACCTTGTGCAGATCAATGGTTCATCCAAATTTTGTACTATTGATTGACATATGGGATCATCTGGAATACGAACACCAACTTGCCTCCTTTTTGCATACCTAGTAGACGACCCATGCTTTATACATTGTTTGGGCAATTGCTTGGTTGAAGGTAAGATAAAAGTGTACTGCACATGATTAAATTAGAAGGTTATTTGTGAAGTACAAAACCGCAGTTCAGAGTGAAGAGGCTGATATCCTTACAGGCCCAGGCAGTGCACGCTTGACAGCACGGAAAATGCTAGCTTGCCCTTGGTTGGTACCTCAAGGAAATCCTGTTGTGTAGGTATCAATGTCTCGTAACGAGCGGCACAAAATGCTGAGAGGCTGTATAATTCGGAATTGGAATAAGAACATGGTGCATCTGCAAATAGGAGGAACTATGCTTGGCAACTGGTATTTCGCTGCAGTATAAGCTTCACACAAAAATATTTTACATTTCTGTATATCTTGCCTTTGATTCTGTATGGAGAAAAAACATACAATGCCAATTAGACCTGAAATGCCTTACCTCATGTATAAAACATACAGCATGAATAAGGTTTGTGTCAGTCATCATGCCGAAACAACCAAAAAAAAAGACTGTACCTGCGAAGGCGCTCAATAGACTCGTTGTTACTCAGATCACAGACGATGGAGTAGCTGTAAAAACGAGACTTGGTATTATTTACGTTCAATAGCGCATTGCTCAAATAAAAACTGAAAATCATGTTTATATCTGTAGGTATATCAAAAATGGTCAAGCAAACCACACAATCGAATAGGACAAATGCACACTATTTATCAGTCTTCTAGTTCAACTTCGGTGGAAACCAAAGCTGCTACAAAACAACCATATACGCAACCCAAACATTTGTAGAGAACTTGTTCACAAATGCACAAATTGCTGCTCCTGCCCGTTATTATTCATGTGTGCTTCAATTTCAATGGGCACGTTACTTTGTGCGTGCGCATGGGCAACAACTGCAATGCAAAATGCACTATGCACTGTGCACCTCCGTAGACCCTAGGCAATGGCGCCCCACAGCATACACGGTGTAACAGCCTAGAAACGAAACGAAACGAAACGAAAAGAAGGCCAGGTGAAAGAAACCATCGCATACACGGTGTCCGTAGGGATCACGCCGACGGCGCCGCGGTTGATGAGGTTGATGACGGGGTCCAGCTTCCAGAAGTCCTCACCGGAGGGCTCAACCTTCACCGGCAGCATCCCGGCATCCCCTCTCTTGCGCGGGAACGGCCCAATCGCCAAAATTCACTAGCACCGGAAGGCCCCGAAGGGGCGAAATCGTCAGTGCTGTAGAGAGACGGAACATACCGTGAATTGGCGCTGGGAGGCGTACTTGAGGCGCTTGGGGTTGCGCTTGGGAAGGGCAACGACGGCGGAGGAGAGGCGGAGGCGGCGGGGCGGTAATGAGGGGAGGCTTTGCGGGCAGGGGGAAACGGCGCGGCGGAACGAGAGGCGCGAGGAGGCGGCGGTGGCCATTGGAGGGTCGCGCTGTGGGGAAGTGGAGCGGGGAATTTGCTGCGGTTTATGCCGTTTCTGTGATCGAAACCACCGCGCGGTAGGGCGCCGTACGAATGAGAGGGAGGGGCGGACATTTTTAAACTGAAGCCGAATTACTAAACTAAATTAACTGGTTATTTCAGTTTTTTTAGTTTTTAGTTTAATTTTTATTTTAGTATAATTCAGTTTTCGGTGTTCGATTCGGTTTTTCACTTTCAAAAACCGAAATAACTGAATAACTCATATACAATGCCACTTTTATAATATTCTTCCTAAGCCACTAAACAATTCTCATGTTATAATACAGTTATGCATATGTTTAGTATATTTATATGTTCTATTATGTTTATATTGTAATGATATATGAATATTGTGTGGGTTTATCCGTACTCTGTGTTGCAATATGAGAATGACTAAATTTAATTTATCTAGTGTTATTCATATTTGGTTAACCGAAAAAACGAATTAACCGAATCGAAATATTTCGGTTAATTCAGTCCGGTTTTTTATTTTTGTCCGAGAAATTCGGTTCCCAGTTTTCAAAAACCGAATTATTTTAAAACCGAAAAAATTGAAAAAATCGAATGCCCACCCCTAACCCTGCCCATTTCGGCCTATTGCCAGTCACCGCCCCGAGTGTACAGATGAAAACGAACGGAAATTGTCAGTGAATGGTGTTTTATTTCTATTTGTATATTTTTTATCGGTAATAGAAACAAAATCGAAAACTTCAGAAATGGGAATGGAGCAGATACAAAAACAAAAGTAAAAAATTCCACAAGAATATAATATTTGATCATAATATACGTGACCACAAAAACTACGTAACTCATTCCACCTTCAAGGCGGACATAAAAACAATGTTATGTTCACCGATATTACTAGGAATTTTTTTTCTCAAGTTTGTCAACTAAAGTCTCGCTATTTGTCTCTTAGATCAGACCATCATATCCTTCTCTATATCATTATCATCGACATTCTCTTACTCTTCTAACTATAAAGGTGTAACACCGTAAAATTTGCATATTATTGTTCAACATTTATTTATGATTTTCTAATATTTATCTTGGATTTTATGGAGTTTTATAAATACTGTTTTACTATTTTTAGATTTATAAAATTAATTTATTCAGTAAAAAATAAAACCAAAATTATGCTAGAAATAATTTTCCTATGTTCAAAATATTCCAAAGGATTTTTGAGAATTTTTTTATCTCTATTTGATATTTTTATAAAGCCATTTGTGTTTCTAAAATTTTTTATTTCAAAATATATGTAAATTCTTCATTCGCCTTTTTAGACCAAGTAGGTCAAGTTTCTGATAGAATTTTTGGTTTTATTTATATTAAATTTTGTTTTCGTCAAAAATGGCTCTTCCGTTTCTATTCCTGATAAAAAAAATTTCGTTACCATTTCTGTACTGATATTATTTGTTTCCATTTTAAAAAAAAACTTCCATTTTCTTTTTCCTCAAAACAATCATAAATTACGTTTTTATTTTCATCTCTGCCTGGGTGGGCGGCACGCCGGGCAGTCTGAGCGAGTCACTTTGTCATCCGTTTCCCGCATTTTTTTTTAGATGACGGAAGATTTTATTAATTTCAAGAACATTACATCAAGATGATACAAGTCCTTAAAATTTCTCCCGACCTCTGCTTAACAAGAAGCACACAGCCCTATCCGTTTCCCGCATTATCCCACAATTTTTTTTTCTTTCTCTGCTATAAACAAACGTTGTCGCTCGAATTGTACAGAACAAAATCTCCGTTTGCCCATTTCAATTCGAGGGGGAAAACGGTCTTCTTTCTGTCTGAACATTGAGATAAGAAATAACATGTCGTGTGCACTTTCCAGTTTGTGAAATGGTACAGCGAGCCATGCATTGTAGTCTATTCAACAGTTTCATACATAGAAACAGGGGTGAAACTAGAAAAAAATAGATGGTGGGCTTAAATAATCGCAAATATTAAACAGTTTGCAAAATATTCTTATCGGTTCGAGGATTAATAATAATACTTTATTATTTAAAAAATATTTATACAATTTTTATTTGTCAAACTTTTGTCAATCTATGAATAAATTAACACTAATCAATCAAATAAATCTGTTATTGTCTATTCAATCTATTTACACGTTACAGTTAAAAAATTATAAATTAGAAGAGAAACTCACATTATCTATTTGTTGTTTTTGTTAGCTTACTTAGTTGGTCTGTCACAGAGTTCACAAAACCATACCATGAAAACCGGTTCGGTTTTCGCAAAAACCGTTCAAAAATCGTTAAAAACCGAAGAGTTGGAAAATAGAAAAAATTGAAAAAAAAACTGAAAAAAAATCAAAAACCGCGGCGCTTGATTTTCATGGAGAACCAACCCGATCAATTGAATGTTATTCGAAAACAGTTTTTGAGCCGCTCACATAAATTTTAGAAATTAGAACGGTTTACCAAGCGATTTTTGATCTCGAATCGGAGTAATAAGGTCGAAAACCGCGGTTTTCGAGCGATTTTCGGCGGTTTTTTAAACCATGGTTAATCACTCACTGACTTACACTATGCTGTCTTTTCTATCCGCTCACTATCGCCACGATGGGTTGCTCATCGCTACATGCTTGCACCCTCGCTGGCTCCCTGGTATCCAATATATGCGACGCATGTTAGACATTCTTGACTCAGTGGGCTACCACATCCCTATGAAGGAGAGATGTTGAGTCACACACTCTCTCGCTTGTAGTCTTTACATGTGTCTAGGGTTTAAATCTAATTGTACAAGCAACAAGCAAAGTCATGAATTACTAAATCAGATTTCAATAAGTAGTGACCCATCAAGTCACATGGCATATGAAGCGGCTTATCCATCTAGCAAAAAATTTTCTTTCTCTAGCTATATCCGAGTGTGTGTTCTCCCTATCACTTTGTCAAAAAAAAAAATAATAATAAGCATCGGTTCTAAAAGAGTACCAGTCCAGTGGTGACAGGAGAGAGGCTCCGCGTGCTGAGGCCTTGTATAGAGCTGGTCATGCTCTTTAAAAAAGACATCATAAAACGAGGGCTTGTTTTTTTTGTATTCTGTAAAAACTGATTTTTAATTGTGGTGGTAGAGAAATTGATTCTTCAAAAAGCTGGAATCCGAAAATACATATAAAATAGACTGTAGATTCTGGTGTATATGGGTGGGCTGAATTGTGAGATTCGATTCTTAGAATTGAACTGTTTACTTTTAATTTTGCTTTTGAGATCAGAATCAGAATCACACGAAAAAAACAAACTGACCGGAGTACACTCCACGCTAAACTCCTCCATCTCTACTAAGAACGTAAAAAAAAAGTTAAAATGGTTACTTTTAGGGCACATTGTTTCACATCGTAATTAAACGTATAAACTCTACTTCGTCTTGTAATTTTTCTGTTAATGTAATATTTGGTTTAACTATTATGAAAATATTCATAAATTTTTTTACTAATGGTTGCACCCATTATAGCGGGAGCTTTTGCCGAGAGACCAGGGGCCACGTGCCCCCCAAGCCAATTGCAAAAAAACCCTTCGGTTCTTCGAAATTACAGATAGGTCCTTTCAAATTACAAATAGGTCCTTCGTGATTTTTTGTGAGATAAAAATTTATTTTTTTTCTTCGCGTTTGGGTCCCTGGCGCGTTATTTTTCGGAAAAACCTCCCGTTAATTACAAATCGCGAACAAGCCCTTTTCTAATTTTTTAGGATAGCAAACAGGTCCCTGATTCTTACATTTAGGTCCTTTCTCTGTTTTTCCCGAAAAAAATGTTTTCGCCCCCAAAAAAACACAGATTCATCTCTATTTTTCCCGAAAAAAATGTTTTCGCCACAAAAAAAACACGTTTTCCCCGAAAAAAATGTTTTCGCAAAAAAAAAACACAGATTCGTCGAAGGTTTATAGCAACTTATCAATTTGCCGATCCGTTTTTACCGGAAAAAATGTTTTCGCCACAAAAAAACACGTTTTTCCCGAAAAAAAATTTCGTCACAAAAAAAACACGTTTTTTCTCGGGAAAAAATGTTTTCGCCACAAAAAAAACCACAGATTCGTCGAAGGTTCGCGTTTTCTCGAAAAAAAGTTTTTACCACAAAAAACACAGATTCGTCGAAGGTTTATAGCAACTTATCGATTTGCCGATCCGTTTTTACCGGAAAAAATGTTTTCGCCACCAAAAAAACACGTCTTTCGCGGAAAAAATGTTTTCGCCACCAAAAAAACACGTGTTTCTCGGAAAAAATATTTTCGCCACCAAAAAACACAGATTCGTCGAAGGTTTATAGCAACTTATCGATTTGCCGACGGGTCTTAGCCGTCGTTTTCTAAAAAAACGCGGATTCGTCAAAGGTTTATAGCAACCCATGGATTCGCCAACGGATCCTACCGACCTCCGTTTTTCCCGGAAAAAATATTTTCGCCACAAAAAAAACACGCTTTTCCCAGAAAAAATATTTTCGCCACAAAAAAAACACAGATTCGTCGAAGGTTTATAGCAACTTATCGATTTGCCGATCCGTTTTTACCGGAAAAAATGTTTTTGCCATAAAAAAACACATTTTTCCCGGAAAAAATGTTTCCGCCATAAAAAAAACACGTTTTTCATGGATTCGTCGATGGGTCCTATCAACTCTACAAAACGGCGCAGCGTAGCGCGCTATTATTGCTAGTATTTTTTTATATATAAAGCATAAAGTGCACATTGAATGAAAAGAAACTCGACAAATATCAATTGGACTTCAGTAGCTCAAGTTGCCTAATTAGGCATCTCCAATCCGTTGTATTAATTTGTTGTTGTATCTAAAGCACTCCACAACATCTAGCAACAAAACTAATGCAATCACTCCAACCTTTTGTATCTTAACACTAAATATGTAGACATCCACTCATCCTAATACTAGGTAGTAGATCATGTAAAAATTTAAAGAGTTATGTCGGGTTGGATAATGATATTAGAGTGGACAAACAAATTTAGTAATATTTGATCCATGCATATGCGTAGATCCTCTAGAAATTTGCAAAATCATGTTTTGGTGTCAATATAAATTTAAAACTATATATTCCAAGAAGGATAAGGATTTTGTGTCCAAAATCTTATACCACACGTCAGCATCTTATCATCTTGGAATGCGAATTGTTTTTTGTCCAATTCCATTGTCCACTGTATCGGATGGAATCCAGCGAGAACTCCAGATGAGTTTCCTTTAGCTGTACTCATATTCTTTTCTTTCGTTCATGTGATTATGAAGTTCCAAAAGGCAATGAGAACAGCCAACAAAGGTGCCGGCCAGCAGCCTCTTTGTTATCATTATTCGCTGTAGAGATGGGGCAATGTACATGATGATCTAACGATTGGAACGGTCTCACTACTACAGAATTGGTCTTTGATATCAGTCCATCAGTGTCGGTTGAGCACGAATCGGGACCGATTACAACGATCCGGTTCAATGACTATTGGGTTGCAGGGCTACGCAAGATCTTGGTTCAAGGAACCAATCGATCGATGATGTAACATCGATACCAATTCGTGTAACGAACCGCTACTAAAGAGCCAGGCAGGCCAACTGGCACGGGGGCTTATTACCAGTTGGAGGTACCAACTGGTTCTGATGTTAGAGTATCAGAACCAGATGGTGCCTCCAACCGGTACTAATTCCCAATTTAAACTTTTTCTTCCTCGCCGTTAAAATGTATAAGTATATGTGAAATGTCAAATGTATATGTATCATGTGAAATGTGTAAGTATATGTGAAATGTCAAATATATATGTACAATGTAAAATGTGTAAGTATATATGAAATGTCAAATGTATATGTATCATGTGAAATGTATAAGTATACTTGTCGATAGTATTTGACCGACTTAAGTTAAGAACATCTTCGGCGTTCCCGCCCGTTCTCTCTACCTTCTCTTCCCTATCGTCCTCCTCGCCGTTTTAGAGTAGTACCACCAGCTTTGCAT
Source organism: Guadua angustifolia (assembly GCA_036346375.1). Classification (NCBI taxonomy): domain Eukaryota; kingdom Viridiplantae; phylum Streptophyta; class Magnoliopsida; order Poales; family Poaceae; genus Guadua; species Guadua angustifolia. The sequence continues at coordinate 13,092,092 of CM070515.1, forward strand.
GAAACGTGGTATTTGACCTTTTGTATATCAAGAAGAATTGAACGCTCGACTTCAACAAGTATCCAAAGTTGTAGGATCACTGGGATGCATTCATGAACTACAAGACTTCGAACGAAGGTCAAAGTTTGAGTGTGAAGAACAAGCGGAATGCACAGAAGAAGAATTACCACGAAGGTCAAAGTTTGAGTGGGAACAGGACGTGTTGCCGAAGGGTGTCACACCCACAACAATGGAATGGCTCGATAGAGCAAAGCATTGGTTCTATGCTCACGGTGGCGGCCTTGACGATGATGACAACGCGGTGTTTGGGGAGGTGCTGAGTGATGTGGCCAGAAGGCTTGTACAGTCGATCGAGGAGTCTTCCTAGGGCACCTTCATGCCAAACAGGGAGAACAACGAGCTAATAAGGGCTCTACAAAACCCAGAGCACCTTGGACGTACATGAGGCGTTGGCGTCATCCCATGGAAGGTTAGTTTTGCTCAGGACGCCGAGACTTATAGGAGTCGGGTGAGAAGCAAGGCCCGATAGGCACAACAGCTCAGTGCGCTTGAAGAACGCTTGAATCAAACACAGAAAAGAATGCAAGAAGAGGTCCGAAGAGAGGTTTAATTAACCTTGAGCCAATAGCGGAAGGCGAGCCAGGAACCTCCCAGTAATCCTAACGTCATCAGCCTCTCCATGCAACAGAGTAGCTGCACTTCCGGTGGGCTGCCCGAAGCGGACTTGGGCCACTATCCCGTAGACGACATCACGCAACGGACACTTTGTGAGCTGCACGTCCAAGCGCGGAACCTCTCCTTCAAGGCGGCCCATGGCATGGCTCACCTAGTGGAGCCAGGACAGCTCATCCATGGCCAACAGATACCGTCGAGCTACTCCAAGGTCTCGATGGAGGAGGTTTGACCAGGGTACGAGGACCTTGACCTCGAAATTCCCGGAGGTGACGGGACTACGAAGCTAGGAGAGATGGTACACAATTTCATCCTGTGGCATAAACGGTTCATAATTTTTCGAGATAACATGAACGTATTCTCTCCACGGAGAGACCTCCCGCACTCGGACCATGGCAGAGGAAGCCCGACTCCTACACCACCTCCCGCACATATAAGCCCTAGAAGAAGCCCATCTCCTCCACCACCCCCTAGCGGAACTCCAACTCCAACATCGGCCAAGACAAGTCAGCCAACTCGACCAGCAGCTCCCAAGAAAACGGAGTCCACCCAATCAAAGAAGCTGGCTCCACTTCCAAAGCGGGCATACGATATGACCAAGGAGGAAACCAACAAGATAGTATAAGGTTAGGTACAAGATAGTACAAGGTGATGTAACTAAATTTTTTAGACCCACGTCACCGGAGAAGAAGGTTCAGCCTGGTACGGAAGAATTTCACAAAGGCTTGAGGACTATTAAAAATTTGAAGGATAAAAAAAATACCTCGTTTATCAAACTACGAGCGCACATTGACTAAGAAATGCTACAAGAAGAAGGCGTCAAAGGAAAGGACATCGGTGAGGAGAAGGCCAAGGATGCTACAATTCTTTGATGAAACCGGACTTGACGCAGATCAAGTATTAGGCACGATGAAGATTGAGTATGCATAAGTAAGATGGCCATTTACTGAGCGAATCATTGGTCGAGCGTGGGGATCGAGATCGGGTTCGACGCAACGCTTGAGGAGAGGAAGCGGCGTGATTGGGGATTGGCGAGATCTGTAAGGGCGGAGGGGGGAAACGATTCTTGAGGCGTGATTAGTTACAAGATTAGAGGATAATAGAGGATGAACCAAATGATTTGAGCCATCGAGTTTGATGAAGTAGTCTCGAGAAAACATCTTAGCGCTTGATTTTGAGGAAGGGGTTTTTGGGTGCACATATTAGGGTGGATCTGAAAAGTACTCTCTGTGGAGGCAAAAATGCGAGATGGTGTGTGGATGTAAAAAAGTTTTTAACTGGTGAATTATAAATGTGTTTAGATATGCTGTCTTTTCTACCCGCTCACTATCGCCACGATGGGTTGCTCATCGCTACATGCTTGCACCTCGCTGGCTCTCGGCATCCAATATATCGACGATGTTAGACATTCTTGACTATGGGCTACCACATCCCTATGAAGGAGAGATGTTGAGTCACACACTCTCGCTTGTAGTCTTTACATGTGTCTAGGGTTTAAATCTAATTGTACAAGCAACAAGCAAAGTCATGAATTACTAAATCAGATTTCAATAAGTAGTGACCTACCAAGTCACATGGCATATGAAGCGGCTCATCCATCTAGCAAAATTTTTTCTTTCTCTAGCTATATCCGAGTGTGTTCTCCCTATCACTTTGTCAAAAAAAAAAAAAAAAAAGCATCGGTTCTAAAAGAGTACCAGTCCAGTGGTGACAGGAGAGAGGCTCCGCGGGCTGAGGCCTTGTATAGAGCTGGTCATGCTCTTTAAAAAAGACATCATAAAACGAGGGCTTTTTTTTTTATTCTGTAAAAGCTGATTTTTAATTGTGGTAGTAGAGAAATTGATTCTTCCTTTGGAATCCAAAATACGTATAAAATAGACTGTAGATTAGTGTATATGGGTGAGCTGAATTGTGAGATTCAATTCTTAGAATTTCTGTTTATTTTAATTACGCTTTTGAGATCTAATCGAATCACAGAAAAAAAACTCGACGGAGTACACTCACGCTAAACTCCTCCATCTCTACTAAGAACGTAAAAAAAGTTAAAATGGTTACTTTTAGGGCACATTGTTTCACATCGTAATTAAGCGTATAAACTCTACTTCGTCTTGTAATTTTTTTGTTAATGTAATATTTGGTTTAACTATTATGAAAATATTCATAAATTTTTTACTAATTATACTTTTAGCGGAGAGATTTTGGAGGCAACCAGCGCTGTCATGTTAGCATCTTTGCGAGAAGGTCTTTCAGAAAATTTGAATTTATATTTAGGTCTTCTCGTTGGTTTTTAACGAAAAAGATCTAAAAAGTCAAAATTACATTTAGGTCCTTTCGTGGTTTACGTTCAGATCCTCTTGACGGTTTTTTTAGCAGAATATACTCGAAAAAACAAAATTGCGCTTAGGACCTAAGGAATCGGTTTTTAGCATATTGGACCCAAGAAAATAGAATTACGTTTAGTTCTCTCCATGGTTTTCTCTAAGAAAAAAACTACAAACTCACCGATGATTTATCATTTCTTCTCCCAAAAACAAAAAAACACAAATTCGCCGACGGTTTATAGCAATTCACCGATTTGCCAACAGGTCCTAGGGGCCCATTTTTTAAACCAAAAAAAAAGAAAATAGGAATTACGCAAAAAATACCTATTTTTTTAAAAAATAAGAAAATCAAAATTGAGCAATTTTTCAAGAAATATCCGTCGGATCAAATTTCACACGACGCAGAGTCGCACGACCAAATTTTCTAAGTGGCTGTTTGATTGCCTCGTTCTACGCGGTCAAAATCGCGGGAGTTAGGGAACCAACATTTGGTTGCTCGCTGTATCGCGTGAGCCTGCATCTACATATGCAAGATGCCTATTTGGTTGCCTGCGCACGGTGCGGAGCCAGACCATCACGATGTACAAAGCACTCGCAGCCCGGACTTATGGGAAACGAGCTCCATAACCGTTTCATTGGAGCCAGGCTAGGATGGTACAGACTCCTACGGTCAGACTCGTGCGAGATGATAACCAAATAGCCCCTAAATTTTGTACGATGTAACGTAGCACGTGATCCTATCTAATTAATGCTACATAGGAGACGAATGCACCTTTGAAGAGTTGTGGCGGTGAACAAACGGTACGAGAAGAAGCTTAATTAAGGAGGCAAACGTAGCATCTCATGCCTCTGTTTTGAGAAACGAAAAATCGAGTGCAACTAATTATAAGAAGTTACCCAGTTACCCTCGTGCTCACACATGTTTAAACTTTATATAGATTTCTAGCATTGCCACGGATAGACATGTGATTCATGTGAATATATGATATGAGACGTGTGGTGTGATTAAAAAAAAAACATTGTAAACCTGGAAATTTTTCTAGAGCTAATACTGGGCCCGGGCCGATCGCACGCCATCCATTTCTACTTCGGTGCAAAGCCCACTTCAGGCACCACTAGCCTAGTACGGCTCGCTTTAACCTGCTCCGAGGTCCGAGCCATCCGCCCACACAGGGTTTTGCCGCACCCACACAACCATGGCCGCCGCTGCCGCCGCCGCGTCGTGCGAACGCGAACACCCCCAAACCGCCTTCCGGCAGCAAGGAGAGGCGGATGGCCGCTTTGCCGACGCCGAGGAGGAAGCAGCAGCATCAGGCGAGGAGCCCGAGGTGGCGGCTGCCGAGGAGGAGGAGGAAGACGACGAGGAGTGGTCCGACTCCGACGTGGGCGAAGCCCTTGACTGGCTGGACGCCGTGGAGGGCCCTGACGGCTCGGCCCGGCCCCCCTCTGCCTTCTCGTCTGCCGGAGGCTCGGCCGTGGCGCGGAGGCCGAACGCGCACGGCGGCGTGCTCTCCCGCCCCCTCCAGCCGCTCTCCAACCGCACCCAGAAGCTCGCCTCTCACATCCGCGCCACTCCCTTGGAGGTATGCAGATTCAACTCCGTATAGGTCAATTTGATTCAATGTGGCAGAATATGGTTTTAGCAACCAGAATAGAGCCCCTGCGTGTGCAACAGGTATGTTTTGTACATTTTGTGCTGAATATTCGATGTGGTGAATTTTGAATGATTCAGGAGTGGGAAGGTAGAATGAACGTGGGGATGTCAAATTCAGTGACGACTGCAATCAGGGATAGCATAAGGGAGACAGCAATTGGGAAAACAAGGAACACCGAGAAGGCTGATCGTGCTACAGTGGAGCAGGTTTGTATTTTTTTCTCTGCTGGGTGATGTTCATTTCATTCTTTGCTTTGGAATCGAACCTGTTCTACTTGCAGTTGCGTAATCCTGTAGCAAATTAAAAATGAACTCCTTCCCTTTTAGTCTTTCACTCTAGTTTGCTCTGCATCCAAATGGCAGCTGCCTAGTTCAAAAGTTTCTTCCCTTATTGCGTATGCAAGAAATAAAAAAACCTATACTATATAACGTTTGGTTTGGGTGTACACTGTACAGGAACAAGAATTTATATTAGCGCTTTTCAGCTCATGTTCTACCTCCCACTGCAATGGATTCTGAAACCTATTGCATTTCTGATTATGTATATAGTCCAAATTGCACCAACAGTCATCACAGTTATTGTTTGTTGGAATAATATTGACTACTGTGACAAGATTTCCCAACCTGTATAAATCGTAATTATTTTCTGATTGTATACCGATATATTGATGTCAGATGTCATTTCCACTTTCACTTTCTATTGCCTGTTGTGTTTGTAAGTTTGGGAGGCAGAAGTTTCTTACGTAAGCCTGAACAGCTCTTCTGATGCCTAGTGCATTTAAGTCTATGAATTCTCTTGATTGATTTGGTACTATTACTATAATGTTGAGAACTAGCAGATGGTCTGATCTATGCATTCTCATCTTTGTGCTTGGATCTTCAAAAGAATATTTTCTTGGTTTTGTGATTTGGTTACTTGGAACTGATGACTCCATGACATTTCAGTTATTATAGGCAGGACATGTTTGCTCTGTTTTTCCCTCTAGAGAAAATCATGATCGATTGAGAGTTGTAATGGCATGTTTAACTTTATCTAATGAATAGTATTTTTACCGAGTAATTTTCTGAGCACTGAATGGCTTTTGTCTGCATACAGGCTATTGACCCAAGAACACGCATGGTTTTGTTCAAGATGTTAAACCGTGGTGTTTTTAATAACATAAATGGTTGTATTTCTACGGGAAAAGAGGTAACTTTCAAGTTGTGGCTCATATCCAATTGAAACTGTTTCACCATTATACAGAATACAGAACTACTTTAGCCGTAGACAGCAGATATTGAATGTTGCTTGAACTGCTAGTTGCAATTTTCTATTCATGGCTGACTATATTTATAGACAGATTCAATGTTAACTGCGGCAGTTGATTCGTCTTTTGTTTTTCTTTGCAGGCAAATGTCTATCATGCAACAAAGACAGATGGCCAGGAGTTAGCAATCAAAGTCTATAAAACTTCTGTCCTTGTTTTTAAGTAAGATATGAACTTCTATAATTCATAATTGTTCTGTTTTGTAACTGGGTACTTGCTGAAAGCTACTGAAAAAATGCTGATTTTGGATTTGTTCTGTTTCTTTCCAGTACTTGTAATATTATTTTGATTTGCAAATGCTTGCATGTGAACAAACTGCACCATGTCCTTCTTGCAGGGATAGAGATCGATATGTCCAAGGAGATTACCGTTTTAGGCATGGTTACTGCAAGCATAATCCTCGGAAAATGGTTAAAACTTGGGCAGAAAAGGAAATGAGAAATCTTTTACGGTGAGTTTTTTTTTTTTTGAAATGGTGAGAAATATTCTTGTCCAGCATGCTTTATTCGTGATGTTCAATTTCTCATTCTAGTAATTTGGCAATATATTTTTCTTTTGTAAATGGGATTCTTCTGTTGGCCTGGATTTTTTTGGGTATGGATAAAAGAGATTTATTTGGAGTGACAAGCTATAGTTGCTGCCTTTGATTTTATTATTTATCTGCCCATCAAATCCTGATCCTCCCTATATTTTTTCTCTTTTTTAAAACTTTGCAAAAATTCTTATTCAAATAGAAATTCAGATAGTGTAGTAGTTCTAACTTCTAACATTTGATCTGCAATCATTTATTTTTACCCTTGTTCAGAGTTAGAGCTGCTGGAATCCGATGCCCGGTACCATTGCTCTTGAGGCTTCATGTTTTGGTGATGGAATTTATAGGTAAAACTTATGTTAAACGTCTATTGGATGCTTGTCAGCTTTCTCCTGTCACAATGGTATATCATTACCTAATTATTGTTCAGGAACAATACATAGCTTGCTAGCAGAACATTTAATTGGAGAGTCCTTTCAATAGTTTTATTGGCAAATCTCCTACTAAATTGATTTGGTTCTCCTTCAGGGAAAGGTGGTTGGGCTGCTCCTCGCCTTAAGGATGCTGCTTTATCGGATGACAAGTTGCGTGAAAGTTACTTTGAGGTACATGCGTACATGATATATCCAATGCTTTATCAAGCTGATATTTGCAGCTTATATTAACCATAGTAGGTAGTTCTGTCATCCTTTATTTTGCCAAAAGGGGAAGGAAACTTTGGTCTACAATAAATGATGACAGATGTTACCACAACTAGCAGCTTAGTCAAATGTTCATAGTTGCAACTTTGTGAGTGTTGGATCATTTCGTGTGTCATGCATGTCTAACCCTCTTGCTTGCTGCGTATGTGTGTAACATTTTCTACTTAGTGGGTGGCATTAATTCTGTTATGCAGGAGATGTTTCCCATTCTGCCATGCAGAAAGGACATTTTGTATCATGGCGTGTTCATAGTCATTTGTTATTAATAACTAATCATGCCGTAACGTGCATGTTCTAGTATAACATCAAGGCTGCCTCTGCATATGGTTTGCATAGTTAATAGATATCAGGCATTACTCTTGTTTTTATGTATTGAAAATATTTTCAATTTGTGTAAGTGCTACTGAGTAGTGACATATGACATGAACCTAGGAGGGTCTCTAGGATCACCATTGTCAATATATAATTTTTATGGGGCTATTGTTGCTCGAACCTAATTAGAACGGTCGATTTCATTCTTACACCTATCATGCAAAATATGTGTTATGATACTGCGGATGTGTGAGAACCCTTTTGCAAAATTTTAGCAGTGATCCTAGTAGCTGTCCTTTTCTTTGTCAATGCCCATGCATAATATGTTCCTTTTACCATTAAATATTTCAAAAAAAGCCAGCTGAATATGATCCTACCTGTGGATCGATGGAGAGAACAAGAACTCACAGGATCCAATTATTAGATTTCAGTTTGTGCATCATATTCACTTTCCCCATATATTTACTTTTCCCATATATTTACTGAACTTTCTTTTCAGATAATCACAACAATGCGGACACTCTACCAAAAGTGCAAGCTGGTCCATGGTGATTTGAGTGAATACAACATTCTTTATTTTGAGGTAGTTGAACTCTGTTGATTAAGCCTTTTCCTCAACTTCATTTTTCCAGATAACTGGTTCTTACCTTCAACCTGATTTGCCTGTTGTGCAGGGACACTTGTACATTATTGACGTTTCACAGTCTGTCGACCTTGATCATCCTTCAGCGTTGGACTTCTTGAAGGAAGATTGCTTGCATGTTACTGTGAGTAAAAGCTGAATTAATTAGACATAGATATTTATAAATGCTTGTGTTCAATATGTGCAATACTGTTTGCAGGACTTCTTTAAAAAACGAGGTGTTGCTGTCATGACAGTAACAGAGCTATTTAATTTTGTTGTTGATCAAAATATTTCTGATGAAGATGTTGACGGTTACCTGGAAAAGGTACTTCCGTATGTTCCCTTTCAATCTTCCTTTGTAATCATCACTTTCTATATGTTACCATCATTATTTATGCTTCATGATGGGTTATATATTGTGGTGTTATCAGGTTCAGCAAAAAATTTTGGAAAGTGGAGATACAGTTGCAAAAGATGATGAAATCACTCCAACAGTCTTGGTACAAGTAAGATAAGTTCAATGATAGAACCTATTGGCAAAAATATACTTTTATTTACTATATGTGTCAATACCTATCAATCATCAATATTGCAAAATGAAAACAGGCTACTTTTATGTATTTTGCTGGCAAAGTATTGGCAGTACTTTGTTAGTAAATGTTTTTATCTCATGTATTTATTGTGTTGGTTTCATTACATGAAAAGGAGGCTATGGCCCTGTTTGGCAACAAGGTTTTACAAAACCATGGTTTTGCAAAACCATGGTTTTTCTTGGAACTCTCAACTGTTTGGCTACAAAGTTTTGGGAGTTGTTTTGGTGTCAACGCTCAGAAAAATTTGCCCAAGACTAAAGTTTCCAAAACAGAGAAAAAACCATGGTTTTGTGAAAACCATGGTTTTTAAAACAGAGTTTTTTGAAAGGCTACCAAACACCTCATGATTTCTAAAACAGAGTTTTTCTCTAAAACTATGGTTTTGTCTAGAAACTATGAAAAAACCTTGTTGCCAAACAGGCCCTATATTTTTTTACGTTGGGTCACCAAGCCTATCACAACCCTCATCCTTTTTCCTGACTTGGAATAGGCTATGTAGAAAACTCTACATGCGTTAGACTTAATAGAACTAAAACTGAGGGTAGGACTAAAACAGTAAAACTGAGGATATAAGATATGTTTTCAGCGGTGTTATGACAGATGATGATGTTAATCTGGATGGAAAAGTAGTGCCTAGAAATGAAACATTTTGATATTTGAGATCAATGTTACAGAGTGATGGCAAGATTGATGAAGATGTGAGCCACATGATTTAAGCGGGGTGGGTGAAATGGTGCAAAGCATTTAGTGTCTTACGTGATAGAAAAGTCACTCAAAAGCTAAAAGGTAAGTTCTGTAGGATACGATTAGACCTGTGATATTGTATGGAGCGGAATATTGGGCTACAAAACTACAATATGTACTGAGCGTAGTAGAGATGCAGATATCGCTGTGGATCTGTGGTCATACAAAGAGAGATCGAATATGCAATGATGAAATACACGATAGGGTTGGGGTGGCACCAATTGAAAAAAAACTTGTCCAACATCGTTTGAGATAGTTCGGACATCTCCAACGGATGCCTCCTGAGGTACTGGTGCATAGTTCAATTTTAAGCCACCTTGAAAACATAGGAAGAGGTATAGGTCCTAGACAAACATGGGAAAAAGCAGTTAAAAGAGACTCCAGGGATTGGAATGTATTTAAAGAGTTGGCGTTTGATAGAAGTGCATGGAAATTAGTGATCCACGTACCAGAACTATGACCTAACATCGAAGGTTTAAGGGTCTTTTGACTTTGATTGGGTTTCATTCGTAGCATACCCCAACTTGCTTAGGACAAAAGACTTGGTTGTTGTTCTTGGTTGTTGTATTTATTATGTTGGTTCTGCATATTTTGTTTGCATGGCAGTATATAGGATGTGATCTCTCCCAGACCTCTAGTACCAGTTTGTCACTATGTTGTTTTTATTTTGTTCCTTTCAATGTTTGTGCTACCTGGTGTACTGTGGACTTACTAATACTTACCTACTTGATCCCATTGCATAGACGTTGGATTATGTGAAGCAGTGCGAGGCAGATCTTGTCAACATGTCAATGATGCAACGTCCATCCTTTACTTACGAACCAACAGCGGATAAGCTTTATGATCAGCCATTATTAGGATTTGTGCGGACTAAAAACAAGCCTACTGAAAACCAGCAAGAACAGTTGCCGCAAAATTCACTGGAAGAACCCTTGGATCTGCAAAGTAAATGCTCGTTGGAGAACAAGGCAGAAGATGAATCAGAGGACAGTGAATCTTGCTCTAGTTCTGATGAAGATGGTTCGTGGCATGAGGCTCCCAAGATGGGGCCTGAAGAGAGGAAGGCTGCTAGGAAGGAAAACAAGAAGAAGGTGAAGGAAGAGAAGAGAGAAGCTCGCAAGACAAAGATCCCCAAGGCTGAGAAGAAGAAGAGGAAGAAAATGACAAAAGCCAAGTGCAAGAGGTAGCGAATCATTTTACGCAATCCACGATCAACAATCAACATCGTCAGTTAGAGGGAATAGATTCAGTCAAGTTAAATGGAATTGCAATGATGGTCTGTGCGAGGGAGTGCAATGCGGAAGTATAGTGCTCTTAAAATGACGATGCAAACAGTGCTAAATGTAATTGGATTTACATTTTGTGTGATTTTTATTATATTTTTTCAGTTCTTTTTAAATGTACTTATTAGAAAACCACTGGTGTAACCTCTGCCAGATCATTTGTGTTTTGAACTTGGAATTGATCACTCATCTGGCTTCTTTTTTTTTTTTTTTTTCCAAAAATGGTACCCTTTCGATTTTTTTTTTTGCAAAAATAGTTTCATTCCGCTCACGGTACTGTGGAAGTACTGTTCCTCACTGCAGTGCCAAGGAAAGTACTGTTCCCCGCTCCCATTTTGTGAATCACCCTCCATGCGCCTGTCGAGCGTGGCATTTGGCCTTTCACGGCTTCAGAGCGTGGCAAGTCGATTGTTGCCGCGCTTAGTGACCCAGTTGTCGCTCTCCCTTGGTGTGGTTTCTTGATCTCCCATGGTTCTTTAGTCTGAAAGGTGTTAGGTGTCTGCTTTTAGACCTTCTGCATCTTCTACGGTGAGAAGGGGGGGGGCTAATTTTGTAAAAAAAAACACACACAGAAGGGAGCTATTTTGAAAAAAAAAAGAAAAAGAAAAGGAGAGGGCTAAACGAGTGAACAGTTTTTGAACTTGTGATACGGCCCAAATGAAGTACTCCTCATCTTGTTTTTTCCTTTTCTTTCTCAAATAAGTGTCTTCAGCTCGGGCCAATAATCACAAGGATTGCAAGAGTGAAAGTGCATCTATGCCCCTTTGAGGATTTTGATGAATAATAACAACAGGATTAAGGGACTAACGAGATTTGTAAGCTATGTTAACAGATTATCGCACCCGGTGATAAAGTCTCAAAGCAAAAAGTCACCCTCAAAACAAAGGAGAAAAAGACAATTTTAGACTTAATTATGTGTATCTAGTTTATTTTTTATTGAGTCTAAGGATTGCCGTACTATAAAGAGGGATATGACGAGAAATATCTTTAGAATGACTTTATGTGCTCAATGATGGATCTTAGTCGCTAAAAGTGTCAAAATGTCAAGTCCTAGAAGCATTTTGCCCAAAATCATTTAGAGTATCCGAACTCCAACTCGGAATGTCCGAATAGACCCTCTCTGTTGGGTTAGGTCAAGATCAATTGGGTTCGGAATGTCCGAAGATTTTTCGGAGTATCCAAACGCTCGGAGTATCCGAACACTTCGGAATGTCCGAAGAAATGTTCGGACTATTCGAACTGAGGCGCTCGGTCCTGTGAACCTTATTCGTTCAGACTGTCCGAATAGACTCGAGCTGAAAGCAAAACGGCTAATTTTGGAGAGGCTATAAATGCCTCTCCCCTCCCACCTACCAAAAGATGAATTCATTTCAAATCATTTATTGCTATTCCTCTTCCTCTTGAGCTCAAGCATTCACTCATTTTTGATCTCTTGATTCTTGAATCTTTAGAGGGAGAGTGAGAAGAAAGATTGAGAGATCGAGAGTCCTAGATCCATATTGAGCACTTAGTTCATTCTCTCGCGGATTTCTCGCCAATCTTTTACTCTTGGAGGTTGAGGACTGCCTAGGCGGTTATGGAGTTTACAAATGAGCTCACAATCTTGGTGTGGAGGCCATTCAAGTTTATGAGGTTCCAGTGGGCAAGCCGATAGCCAGGATATCCTATTATGCTGAAAGGGGTGGTCATTATTTCACCGAAACAGGAAAGCGAACCGAACCGAATTAACCGAGAAAATCGATTTTTTCGGTTTTCGGTTGTTGGTTTGGTTTTTATTTCGGCACTATTCGTTAATGGTTTTTGGTTCAGCTTGTCCATTTGTGAAACCGAACGAGAGTCACTTACACAAAATTCCCCAACCCAGCAACCCTAGATCAAATTTCCCCCACCATTCGGTCATTTCCTTTCCTTACCCAAAGTGAGCTTCCCCGACGCCTCCTCCCTCGGCTCCGACTCAATCTTTGCCGCCAATGCCTACTCCCTCGGTGTCGCCTCAAGTCGACGTCATCATCACCGCCGATACCTCCTCCCACAGTGCCACATTGAGTCGATATCATCCCTACCTACATCTGCTCCCCGGCCGTCCGTCCCCAAGCACTGCCACGCCAACGTCGTCCCCACGCGCAACCTCCCTCCTAAACTCTCTCTTGTTGCTTTGCGCTTCCTCCGGTTGGCGACTGGTGAGGTAGAACTGCACCACCTCAATCCTCAATAAATTTTAGATCTGAGTTGTATTTGGTTCTCTTATTGCTCAATGGACTCTGCAATCTTGTGGAAATAGTTGTGCTCGTTTCAGACGAGGATTTGTGCTCGTTTGTAGATGGATAACAAGAAGATAGACCATGATTTGTGGGTATTACATATTATTCCATATTAAATCTGGGTAACTGAAAGATAGACCAGGATTTGTGGAAATATTTATGCTGGTTTCAATACCTCCATGAATTTGTGCTCTATGTGTATCTTAAACAATGATGTGGAAGCAGGATAAATTTTGAGATGGCAGATACATATACAAATTAAAAATAGTAGTAGAAACAAAACTGCATGCACATATGCCAGTGTGAACTGCATATATGAATGACGAATCAAGCCATAACAATTAACAATATGTATTGAAGATGACGCAGAGATGCATTTGCTGCTATCTTACCAAGGGTAACCTGGGACATTTGTTCTTGATTTGTTATTTTTGTTTTCAACTCATTTTCTGTGGCATCATTAGAAACCACAGTAAGAAAAATAGAACAGTATTAAATTGGTTCTTTGATCAAATGACAAAAGTAAGATCTGAGATGTACATGTATAGTGTCCTTATGGATCTAAGAAGTTGTACCAACGAATTTTCGGAATCTAAGATGTACATGTAATGAGTTGGATCTGATGTTGTACAAATGCCTTCTGGTAACCACTGCACTTCTGGTTTGGAATAGGAAAAATGGCCACCACAACCGACCTATCCTGCAACGTATTGTTCAATTCATTGGTTGTTTACTTGGCCAATTCTTTTTTATTTTCAATCACTAACCATTATGTTACACTGTTGCTCAATTTGTAGATGGTAGAGCCCGACAAAAATCCTAGAAACCATGATAGCCAATGGACGAGGCGGAGACTGCATAGATCAGCAATAGTCACAGTAGCAGAAGGTTAAGAAAAGAAAAACAATGGCACCAAGATTAGATATGTGGGAAAGCTTTAACAAGATCAAAATTAGAGATGTCCTTAAGGCCAAGTTTAAACATTGCGGCCATGAGCTTCGCTGTGATCCAAAAACTAATGGTACATTCTCCTTAAATTCTCACTTGAGAATCTGCAAGTGTAATCCTAATAGGAACACGAACGCTAAGCAATGTACTATGCAAGTAGAAGCAAATCAGGGGGAGAGTAGTCATTGTGCCATCACATGGAAGTTTAATCCCAAAGCACTTAGGGAGTCTTTTGCTGAAATGATAATTACAAATGAGCTTCCTTTTGCATTCTCTGAATGTGAACGATTTAAAAAGTTCATATCTAAACCTTGTCCATGTTTCTTTGTGCCTTCTATAATAATAACTATTAGGGATTGTGTTCGCACTTATAATAATAAGAAAGCAAAGTTGAAACAATTTTTAAAGGATTCTTATGAAAGTGTTTCCCTCACAATTGACATATGGACTTCGAATACACAACAGAACTACATGTGTGTGACCAGGGATCAACTTTTCGTTTGACAAAAAAATTCGGGACAGGCCGAAATCCGAAATTTCGGCGAAATTGATAATTCGGCGGAGGAGATTCAAAATTCAAATTTCAAATTTCAAATCCGGTTTGATTTCCACCGAAATTTTCTGAAATTCGCCGAAAATACCCCGAAATTCGCCGAAATTACCCGAAATTTCGGTCAAAATGAACTGACTGAAAATTGGTTCAAACGATGTCAAAAAATTTTGAAATTTTTTCTGTAGGTTCCTGACACATTAGAGATGTTATGATTAAATTTTTAGGTGATTATCGGTTCTGTGGATTTTTAAAAAATTCAAAGATTGGTACTGTCCTGGTAAAGCGTTGATCGGCAAGTTTGAACCAGATGAAAAATAGTACAAAGGACGTTAGAACATTTTAAAATTTTTTATTGAGATCCCTAACATATTTATTATATTTGTGTAAAAATTTCAGATGATGATCAAATGTGAAGAATTTATAAAAATTCAAACATTGGTACTGTCCTGGTAAAGCGCTGAGCGGCAAGTTTCATCCGGATGAAAATTAGAACAAACAAGCTTGTAAAATTTTGAAAATTTTTCTGGATGGTCCTGACACATCCATAATATTCTCATAAAATTTTCATATGATGATAAAGTGTCATGAATTTTAAAAAATACGAACAGTGCTACTATCCTGTTAAAAGACCGATGATCAATACATACATTTAATTTAGCAATAAAAATGCTTAAATTTTTAAAAATTTTACATAAGGGTGGAAAGGAAATGGTTAACATCTCAAAAAAATTTGGAATCATGGACATGCTCCAGTGAATTTATAAAATTCGTAGAAAGCACAGTACCATTTTTGTTCTTTCTCTGTTTGATTTTTGAAATATAGATTTTATTGCTTACTACATTGATAGATTTTATTGAGCAAACCAAAAAGTTTAAATTTTTTAAAATTTTATATTATCTTCCCCAAGAATAAATGCATCAACATTAAAAATATCAGAGATTAATAAATTAATTATGATATTTAAAAATACAAAAACAGAGAGAATTGAAAACTAGTACTTTGAATGTCAGAATTTTTATAAATTCCTGGAGAAATATTTTGAGCTGAAAATTTTAAATAAGAATCCTTAGATCAAATAAATTTTAAAAACAAAATTTCAAAAGTTATAAAAATATTTGAATTGCCTGATAAATCCAAAACAAAAAACAGAAATATGTGCCTCTGAATTGATTTTTGAAATATAATACCACAAATTAAGTTTAGTGCTTACTGCATTTATTGAGCAAACTAAGAAAGTTTATTTTTTTTGAAAATTTTATATAATTGTACTAAGGAAGTTATTAATCTGTAATAAAAATTTTAGATGATGATCACACTCGAGAAAATTTACAAAAATCTAACAAGTTTACTGTCCCAATTATGTCCATTCTGTTTTTGATTTTTTAAAGATAACAAATGATGTTAACTTATTTTGAAAATTTTTTTGTATGATCCCAAAAAACAAGGGATGGTACCATAATTTTTTTAGATGATTATCAGGCTTGTAAAATGTTTTAAAAATCTGACAGTGTTTCTGCCCAAATTTTAAAAAATCTAAAAAAAATTAGTTTTTCATCAAATGTTCATATAACAAGACTTTGTTAAGGGTTATTGGACCCATTCCGTTCAAATCTGGCCAAAAAATTTGAAAATCCGGACTCCAAACCCGAAATTTCAGCGAAATTTGCCCGAATTTCGCCGAAGTTCCCGAAAATACTGTAGCAGTTACTGTAGCAAATCAATTTTTTTTAAAATTTTGAATTCGTCCGGTATATACAAACTCGGAGGGGGCCGAAAACCGAAATTTCGGTGAAATTTCGCCGAAATTCGGCGAATTTTGGATCCCTGTGTGTGACAACACATTTCACTGATAGCGATTGAAAGCTACATAAGAAGATCATTGATTTTTTTCTTGGTTAAGGACCATAAGGGGGAGGATATTGGGAAATCCTTAAAGAGATGTTTCATGGAATGGGGTATAGAAAAAGTTTTCACAGTAACTATTGATAATGCTAGCTCTAATAATAGTGCTCTAAATTATATGAAAAGGGTACTAAATAATTCTAACAGTAGCAGTTCCTATGTCAACAGTTGCATCTGAGTCAGCTTTCAATACGGGGGGACGTGTCCTCAACGACTTCAGGAGCGAGCTCATGCCTTTTATGGTCGATCCCTAGTTTGCACATAAGATTGGTTACGACGATCTCTTCCTGTCAATATTGAAGAAGAACCTATGGATTTGGTCAAAATTGATGAAGGTAAGTAGACAAATTACTTTACTAATTGATGCATTTAATTATATCTTTCTTGTTCATCATAAAAATTGACTGATGATTGATTTTATTCCATTTCAGCTATAATTACAGAAGATGTTGCCAATTCATCCAAGAAACCCAATTATGCGTCCATCACCAAACCTAATGAGACTACTTCCTAAATCTAGGTGAGATTCGAGACTATGTATACTCCATAGCACCATAGCCTGCTCTGAAATTTGATTTGATAAAGATTCGATGGAAGTGTTAAGGAAAACCATAGCCTGCTGTTTTTAGTGTCTGACAACTGAAGTAATCTTTTGTTCTGTTGTCTGTATTTCCATAATCAACAATTGACCTACTGAAACAAGAATAATGAGTTACTAGCCGGCTGAAAAGTCCTTTGGAACAAAGACCTTTTAGTGCTCTCCTTATCAAAAAGGTCATAGAAAAATAAGTTTCTAAGTGATATAAAGAAAACTCTTAACTGTCAAAATCTCAAAGATGACGTAGGCTTACCTGCAACTCTTCTTATCCTTGATTGATGCTATATATATGTTGTGCTGGTGGATTACTTCAAATTTCAAATGGAGGTATTGCAAAGAGAGAACAGAATTCACCCCTACTAACACTTTTTTGCCTTTTCTGCTCTATGCTTTTAGAAGCATGTTTACATCTGCCGGCGTGCATGCTTTCCTCTTTGTATTTTTTCCTATTCAAAGCTTCCTCTACTTAACAATTCTCTGAAGTGTTAAAAGCTTGCATTTCTTCATTCCTGCATACCATCTTCATCTTTGTGCTGATCTGTCATCTTTTTCCACCAACATGGTATATGACAGGTATGAACTTCTACATAACTCACATCTCAACTTTAATGGTTTGAGTGATCTCTTCGAAGTTTCATAGGTAAACCAAAACATATCCTTTTAATGTCCTTCAGCTATCACACAAGTTCTTTGCTTGTATTTATGTTTTAGTTCAAAGCATGTTTCTTATCCTCTTAATGTCTGTCGGTGTATTCTACACCGGGGTACTCTCTCTACCACTGTTAGGTGGGACCGCGTGCGCGAGATACAGAAAGAAGAAGGTCCTGTGCAAAGGACTCAACCTGCTGAAGAGAGACTTGGCGGATGACCAGGTCTCAGCTTCGGGCGACCAGGTCCCAGCTCCAGGCGACCAGGACACGTGGCCGCCCGGTGGGCAGTTGGGCGACCAGATCATGACCGCTGAAGACCAGGACACGTGGCCGCCCGACGAGCAGTCGGACGACCAGGCCACGTGGCCGCCCGACGAGCAGGCAAGCCCATTGTCAGTCATCCGTGCAAACAGGGCTGGGAGGCTTCCGCCCGAAGCCTTCGCCAGGATCACAACGTATCATAGCCATTAAATGTGCATGGGAGGCATTAAATGCGCATGGGAGCCATTAAATGCGCGGGGAGCCGTTACAGTACGCCTGGAGGCCATTAAATAGGTGTGGCTCCTTGACGCTATTATGACCCGTCCCTCCGACTGAGCCAGCTTCACCAACTCTCGTTCCATCTATACGCCTGAGGCGAGGCAGGGAGATGCGTGTACGGCGTTAAATCGCATAACGTCTGAACCCCTCCCCTCGGGCGATCCGAAGACAGGCGGCGTCAAGCAACGGCGTATACGAAGAGGCTCTGAGGGACGGTAGCGACAGGACTAGACACAATCAATGTAATTAATGTAAAACCACTCCCTCTGCCTGCCCTAGCTAGTCCCGGGAGTATATAAGGGAGTTAGTGTGCATGAGGCGAGAGCGATCGGTCGGTCGGTCGACCAGTTCACAACAGAGAGGAAATCCATAGCTCGAACGATCGAAAGATCAGGCGAACTAAGAGCAAGCAAAATACTAGAGCAACACGAGCTTGAGCAGGACGTAGGGCTATTACCCGCATTGGGGGCCCGAACCTGGGTAAATCCCTGTGTGTTCTTGAGCTTCCTGTCCTGCTCATCACGCGAAGAGAGTAGAGAAGAGAGCCGAGAGTAACGCAGCTGCGAAGACCCCCCTACCGAAACTCGATTATACACTCGAACCAATACTATCTGGTACAAACACACCGACAATGTCCTTCAGCTATCACACAAGTTCTTTGCTTGTATTTGTGTTTCAGCTCATGTCGATGAGCAAGATGTCAAGAAAGCTACACCAAATGAATTTCCTGCCATGCAGCCCAATCTCTTTGAGTTGAGCGATATCTAGCGCCCTTTTGAAAGCTGCCATACTTCTTCTATTGAGGTTAGAGTTACTCTTATCCGCCGTCTGATATATCATGTTTAAATCTCCTAGTATGAGTCACTCCCTGCACATTTGACCCTTGAGAGACTAGATCTCCTGCAGAAATCCGCTTTTTCTCGATCAGACTGAGGTCCGTAAACCACCGTACAAGACCATTTGGACCAGTCATCCTTCGTTGTGATGGTTGCTGAGATGGTGAAGGTCCCTGTGTATGCGTCCTGAATGAAGAAGTGATCCCGAAGGTGGCTAGAAGAATGCCTCCCCACGTGCCCTGAGGAGGTAGGCAACAGTGATTATGGGTGAACCTGGAGCCTAACATTTCAACTATAAGAGAATCTTCTGTAACCTGCAGCTTTGTCTCTTGCAAACATACTATGGTTGCTCTTGTGTCCTGGACTAGCTGCTTAATGACCGCTCTCTTCGCCGAGGAGTTACATCCTCGGACATTCCAACTTATTAACCTGCAATCCTGCTGCGACATGAAAAGATGAGGAACCCAGTCGCTTCATGCAAACCAGCCGGGAGCGATCTCCCTGATGGTTGGTGAGGCCCTTGAATGGAAATCAAAACTGCAGAGCAGGTTGAGGAGTCAACATTCCAGGAAGACCATATTTGCATAAGGGGCCATCGGGTTACATTAACACGATACAAAAGACAATCCTTGACGGGCTTAGCCCCATCTGACACCGGCGAAGTAGAACTAGGGATGAGGATACAAAAGTGCTGCCTCCTAGGCCAAGCAAGAAGTTAAGGCACAAGTGACATGCAGAAGCAAAAAGACCACTGGACCTGCCTACTGCGAATCGGCTGAACCTGAACGACACTTGACGCTGGAACGAAGGCACTAGACCTAGACCTATAAGCAAAAGCATCCATTGACACATTCAAGATGCCGCTGGACAGTGACTGCATTATCCCATTCATGAGGTCGGGACCTCCCAGGCATTCGCTCCAGTCGCTTGCAGCAGGTCTCTGTTGTGGCCAACACCGGCAAGGTCGGCAAGGGCGCGAAGCATGTCATCTTACAAGGGCTTGTCAAATATTCGCTTGTACTTGTCGAACAGGTTGACATCCTTGGTATCGCCGGAGGAGAGGAGTCCCAGTTTTTGTGTGATAGTCACGTGGCCGTGCGTTGCAATAGAAACTCAATTTATGACAAAAAAAATTATTTGCAAAGATCATTAACTCTGTCTGAATGATACTATTCACTCTAAACGTGCAATGATTGAATGATTAAATCAATTCATTAAAGCATACAAATTAGAAGTAGTTAAGATAGAAATCCACTTCCATATCAGCCGTTTGTACTAGATCCAACGGATCATGTACATTGGAGAGAACGGACGACCGTCACCAACTCTTAATTAGAAGTAGTAGCGATCCGCAGCTACGCCTTCTCTGAGGCAGACATTCTGGCGGTTTTCTTACTCGCTAGGCGAGCGCTCCGTCTCTCCTTCTGGTGTGCAGGGGCTTCTTTTGCCGGAGGACTAGGCGGCTGGTCCGGCAAAATCGAAGGGGGCAAAGGCGCCTTGAGCGACCTACGAAAAGCAGTGAGGCTGTGGTCTTGGCCCCCTCCTGGCTGGCCTGAAAGCCGAGCTGGGCATCTGCAACATTTGGAACCTGGGCTGCGGTTCTGTCGGCTTCCTCGTCATCGGATCAACCCTGCCCAGCTCCGAACAGTCCAGTAAAGCATTGATCTGCGGTAAAAGAGCCGCATCATCAAGAGGGGTGGAGCCGGCGAGCTCCTGACGTGGCGGTTGCTCAGTCAAAACCAGTAAAGGTAATGTCTTGTTCAGAGTTTGTCGGTATCAGGTTAACAGTTTGTTAGGGGTAATTAGCTTGGCGTCTGGATCTGAGAGAGATTTAAGAACTCCGTTGTGACGATCCAGTACAGAGGAGATTCTCCAGATGATATCAGAGAGTGAAAAGGGGAAAGTAAGAAAGACTTGAGAAGGAAGAAAGAGCAAGAGGAAAAGTTTCATTCCATATCTTTTTCGTATTCATGCGATTACATCTCTCTATATATATGCAGTCAGTTCTTTTCATCCTTAGTTACCCTTTTACCATCGGGGACATATCCAGTGCAATCAACACTTTGGTGCAATCACCGTGCAATCCAACTAAGAAAAGTTTCAAAAATTCTAACAAAAATCGTGGATGTACATCTCATCTTACCCCATCTACATATAAAATTTCATGATCAAATTCATCCTATGCTTGAAGTTACAAAAAAGACAAATTTTGGGTGCATTTGAACTATTCAAGTTTGTCAGAAATTTGTCTTTTTTATTACTCTTAACATAGGACGAATTTGATCATGAAATTTTATATGTAGATGGAGTAAGATGAGATATACATCCACGATTTTTTTCAGAATTTTTTTAAATTTTTCTTAGTTGAATTGCACGGTGATTGCACCAAAGTGCTGATTGCACTGGATATATCCCCTTTACCATCACAAGCTATTACATCCCAGCTTTTACCGTTTACAAGCACCCATTTTACCGACAACACTATTTCCCGTCCAGTAGCATGATCAGCGCCGTCCACTTCCTTTAATCTTCATCATGCCATCTCTGCGTTGTTTGGTTCTCGAAGACTTCACTTTGATTAGCGTTTTCCCGCCTTGACTCATCTTCAACAGCAGCCCTCCTGACACCACCCCCGCCTGCAATTTCTGCTTGTCCCCAAGCAGACGCAGATGGAAAACGCTTTCGCACAACATAATAATCCTCCCATGTAGCCATCTTCTCTGGGATATGCCGCCACTTTACCAGCACTTGAGGCACTGAAGAATTACCTTTCTTAACCATGCGACAATCAAGGATGTCCTCAGGTTCTGTTGATTCCATATTAAGATCAACCACAGTTTTGGGATTATGGAAAATTGGTGTGTAATCAGGCACAAATGTTTTGAGCTGAGAAACGTGAAAAACCGGATGGATTTGACTGCCAGATGGTAATTCCAAGCGATAAGCTGCATGGCCAATTTTCTCCAAGACCCGATAAGGACCAAAATACTTAAAAGCAAGCTTAGGAAAGGGTCGATTCACCACAGATGATTGAGCATAAGGTTGGAGTTTCAAATAAACCTGTTCACCAACTTGAAACTACCGATCCGAGCGCTTGCGATCAGCTTGCAACTTCATTCGGTTTTGTGCTGAAGCGAGATGGTGTTTGAGCGACTCTAACTAATGAGCACGTTCAGCCAGAAAGTCTTTAACAGAAGAATTAACCACATCAGAAGCATGTAACATGGTGCCATATCTAGGCTCAACCCCATATACAACCTTAAAAGGAGAACATCCCAAAGAAGTGTGGTAACACGTGTTATACCAAAATTCTGCCATAGCAAGCCATTTGTGCCATTTAACAGGATGATCATGTACTGCACAACGAAGATACATCTCCGGGCATTGATTCACCCTTTCACTCTGCCCATCCGTTTGAGGATAATATGCAGTACTAAAGTTCAATTTAATGTCCATAGCCCTGAAGAGCTCCTTCCAAAACAAGCTGGTAAAGATCTTATCTCGATCCGAGACAATAGACTTTGGCATGCCATGTAACTTAACAACATTATCCACAAATAAGCGAGCTACCTGAGGTGCAGTGTAAGGATGCTTCAGTGCCACAAAATGAGCAAACTTGGAGAATCTATCAACCACAACCAAGATAGTATTATAACCCTCAGAACATGGCAGCCCCTCAACAAAATCCATTGTCAGGTCTTGCCAAACGCCTGCTGGTATCGGAAGAGGTTGCAAGAGTCCTGGGGACTGAACATGCTCATGTTTAGCTTGTTGACATATACTACATTGTTTCACCAAATTCACCACATCACGCTTCAAACCAACCCATGCAAATAGCTTGCGCACTCGCTGGTAAGTAACTGATATACCCGAATGTCCACCAACCGCACTTGCATGAAAGGCATTAATTATCTTCGTCTGTAAAGCTGAATTGGCACCAACCCAGATGCGCCCATGCAGTCTGATCACACCTTGGCGCAACTCAAAACCACTTTCATCTGGACTGTGAACCGCCAAAGTGGTTAACAAGTGTTGAGCCTTCGGATCTGTAACATATGAATTCAGAACTTCCTGCAACCACAAAGGATGCGCCCCAGACACAGCTTGAAGGGACATCAAATGGCCAACACGAGAGAGTGCGTCGGCAGCAGCATTTAGCGACCCGTTTTTATACTGAATCTTGAATTGAAGACCCATCAATTTTGTCATTGCCCTCCTCTGTAAATCCGAACCCAAATGTTGCTCCCCCAAATAACAAAGACTACGATGGTCAGTGTTAATAATGAATTCTCCTCTCTGCAAATATGTACGCCAGCGCTCAATAGCCATAATGACAGCAAGAAATTCCTTCTCATAGATGGAGAGTTTTTGATGTTGTGGGCTCAAAGCTTTACTTAAAAAAGCAATAGGATGCTGATTCTGCATTAAAACCGCACCAATTCCGAGATCACACGCGTCTGTCTCCACAACAAATGTTTGCCGGAAATCAGGCAATGCCAAAACTGGAGTACTAACCATGGCTTGTTTGAGTTGCACAAAAGCTGTGGCAGCTGTTTGATCCCAAACAAATGCTTTCTTCTTAAGCAAATTAGTAAGGGGACGTGAAATCATACCATAATGCTGCACAAACTTACGATAATAACCCGTGAGGCCTAAGAATCCTCGTAACTCTGTAACATTGGTAGGTTCTGGCCACTTGATCATTGCCTGTATCTTACCAGGATCAGTTGCTACGCCATGCTCTGAAATAACATGACCCAAGTAGGATAAACTCTTTTGTGCAAACTCACACTTGGACTTCTTCACAAAAAGTTGGTGCTGTCGCAGTAAAGAGAAGACCACTGCCAAGCGCTCACCATGTGTTTCCAAAGTAGGGCTATAAACCAAAATATCGTCCATAAAAACCAATACAAATTTGCGTAAAGCAGGAGCCAATATAGAATTCATAAGACACTGAAATGTAGCCGGTGCGTTTGTGAGCCCAAACGACATAACTCGAAAATGAAAATGCCCATGGTGAGTTTTAAATGCCGTTTTCTCCATATATGTCTCAACCATCCGAATCTGATGGTATCCAGCTTTCAAATCCAATTTAGAGAAATAGTGTGTGCTGGCTAATTCGTCAAGAAGCTCATCAACTACTGGCATTGGAAACTTATTCTTGATGGTGATGCTATTCAATTTGCGGTAATCGACACAAAACCTCCAACTACCATCTTTTTTCTGCACAAGTAAAACAGGTGAAGCAAATGGACTAAGACTTGGTTGAATAAAACCCTTCTGTAGCATGTCCGAAACCTGCCACTCAATCTCGTCTTTTTGCATTGGTGAATATCTGTAAGGCCTGCTATTGACTGGCACTGCACCTGGAATCAACGTTATAGCATGGTCGTACAAGCGAGACGGTGGTAATTGGGATGGTTCTGTGAAGACATCCTGGTACTGATCAAGCACTAATTGTATTGTGGTAGGAATAGTGGTACCAGCTTGTCCTCCCACACACTCACTGACCACCGCCACAGACCAAATAGCATGAGCAGTGCGCCATTGGTACATCTGCTTTCCAGACAATGACCCTTGTTTAATACTTATGCCCTGCAGCTTAATACTCTCACCATGATCAGTAAATTGAATAGTCTTGTTCTTCCAGTCACAGACCATAGGGCTGTAAAGTTGCAGCCAATCTATTCCCAAGACAGCATCATAAAAATCCAAGGCAAGAACTCGCATATCGGTTTTAAATGAATAACCCTGAGTCCACCACTCAAGTTGCGGCACCACCTTGTCACACAAAAGCACCTCTCCATTTGCCACATGAACTTGAACAGGAGGAATACATATTGTTTGATATTTAGTACGTTCCAGAAAAGTTGGACTGACAAAACTATGAGAACTACCGGAATCAATCAACATTAGTATTATCTGACTTCCCACCATTGCTTGAATGCGTAAAGTGGTCAGATCTTCTGTTCCAGCCAAGGCATGCAGAGATAACTTATATTGTTCCTGCTCAAACTCCTTATCAGCCTCTTCCAAGGCTTGTAACGTCTCCTCAGGAAGATATTCAGGACTTATATCACTTGCCATTGCATGAAGCTGAGCAATCGGCAATGCTTTACATTGGTGATCCTTGTCGAACTTATCTCCACATTTGAAGCACAGCCCTCGGGCACGGCGATATTCCCTTAATTGCCTAGCTCGTGCCAATTCATCCACTTGAGGCTTGGTAATGGCATTTGTCCCATCCTGACGATAGACAGTACCAGCCTTCATGGACAAGGGTGTCCGAAATGATTTCATCCTGTTTCTTTCACATTTTTCCTCCTGAATTTGAGCCAACAGAAACGCCTTTCTGACAGAATCCGGCAGTTGAATTTCCACATCAAAGCGCACCTCATCCTTCAAACCCATTAAAAACTGATTAACAAAGAATTCTTCAGTACACGACCGGGTGTATGCTCGGACCTTATACATCGCTATCTCAAATTGATTGCGATAATCCTCCACCGTCCCTGTCTGTTTAATCTGAAGAAGCTCTCGGATGCATCTTCTAGAGTCATATGCCCCAAATTCAGACTCTACCGCAGCCATAAACTGTTCCCAACCACTAGAGGGATGTTCTTCCTGGTAGATTTGTAACCACATCGCCGCATTACCTTCCATATGCATTGCTGCGGCTGTGGTCCACAAGGATTCATCTATGTCATACATCTTGAAATATTGCATGCAACGATTCCTCCAAATACGTGGTTCATCACCTTCAAACTTAGGAAATGTCATTTTGGGCATTTGCAACCTTTTCTCTCCATGTACTCCAGTGGTCATCTGAGGTGATGTCTCCAGTCCAAACTTCAAAGATGAGGCAGGACACTTGCCCAGTAAACCAGCCGTCGGAGCAGTGAGTTCACCCCGTTGCCCAGTCATCATATGAACTGACGACGGTGTAGTCATCCCGATATCACTTTCCATCCGGGGAAAATTTGATACTCCCGGACTCTCCCTCATAGATTGAACAACCTTTTGAAATTGTTCCATTAATCCTACGATGACATTGTTATGTTCAGTTACCTGAGCCTGCAGGACAGGAATGGTCTCCACGGGTTTGATTTTCTCAACGATGAAGTCCAAATGCGCCTTCATGGACTCCCATTTCTCTTCCATCCGTCCCCATTTCGCTTCAGCCTGCTCTGCTGCTTCCCTAACTGCTTCTAGTACCATCCTGGTTTGCACCGAGGGTTTAGGAGGCGCCGTGACTGCTTCGATCGAAGGAACCAGAGTCGGGAAACAAAAGTTTGTGTGGAAATGCCCAGAATCAATTTCTTGATCCCAAGCTTCTCCAACCCTCGTCCGGGATTTTACCCCTCAAAATCGAATCAGTCAACCAGATGATACCTGCGGAAGAATGTGGACCGGCCTGCTCTGATACCAGATTGTGACGATCCAGTACAGAGGAGATTCTCCAGATGATATCAGAGAGTGAAAAGGGGAAAGTAAGAAAGACTTGAGAAGGAAGAAAGAGCAAGAGGAAAAGTTTCATTCCATATCTTTTTCGTATCGTTTCATGCGATTACATCTCTCTATATATATGCAGTCAGTTCTTTTCATCCTTAGTTACCCTTTTCCCATCACAAGCTATTACATCCCAGCTTTTACCGTTTACAAGCACCCATTTTACCGACAACACTATTTTCCGTCCAGTATCATGATCAGCGCCGTCCACTTCCTTTAATCTTCATCTGTGCCATCTCCTGCGTTGTTTGGTTCTGAAAGACTTCCCGCCTGATTAGCGTTTTCCCGCCTTGACTCATCTTCAACAGCAGCCCTCCTGACATCCGTATGGGAAAGAGAACAGCACGATTTGAAATATGAAGAAACTCTTTGCTCCTCCTCCTTCCTCCTCTCTATCTTCTGTCGTCTTCTGAAATGCTTCGGTCTCACGCCCAGCAGTAGCTGTAGGCCACAGGACATTACAGATAAGTCACACCAGGGACATTTCATGAAGCAAAGACATGCACGTCTTTCGGCTTTTACATTGCTTGAGCCATGGCAAGCAGATGCCCACTGCAGAATATACAAGTCAACTGCCTGGGTAATCATTAAATTTAAATACGGAATTGTTGCATCTAGTGATTATTTGTTGTTTAAAACAATATTTATGGTTATTTATGGTCTTGCCGGCCTTCCTACCTTAGTTTGGAGAATTAGCATGTTATGGACATAATTATTGTGGTTTATTATACTTCCATTTAGTATCACTTTGTATTGTTTGTTTAGTTTCCAAACTCCATATGGGCTTTGAGAAAACTATGTATTATTTGTTTTGTTTCCAAGTTCCATATAGGCTTTGAGAAACTATTCTTTATTATAGTCATGTTGATGAGGATGATCAGGGGGTAAATGCCACGGCAGTGGCTGCACAATGAACCTGCACTTGTTACTGTAAGTGGTGATGACAGGTGAGTAAACAATACAACGATTATATGGATCGTGATCATTTATCCTTCTGTATTTTGTATCACTTACCAAATGTGCTCAACTATTCTGCGTGCAGCGTTGGAATGTGGAATGTTACTCTAGGTCAGCCTTGTGTCAGACATATCGTCACCCATACTCGATGTGCTAATGCGGTAAAGCCTGTGTTCTGACATTCTAACTGGTAATCCTTTAGTTGATTTTTGCTGATGCTTTAATTTTGTTGTGGTGCCTTGTTGTGTCAGACATATCGTCACCCATACTCGATGTGCTAATGCTGTAAAGCCTGTATTCTGATATTCTGCCTGGTAATCCTTTAGTTGATTTTTGCTGATGCTTTGATTTTGTCATGGAACAAATTCCAGGTTACTGTAGCCCCTAATGATGAATACATCTCCACAGGAGGAGGAAAAGTTGTAAGTTGCTTATTTGGCCTTGTAGCTAGTTTCTTCTTATGATGCTCTGTTTTGCATGGATATAGGTGATTTAGATTGTTTTGTTGGCTCTGCAACCATAAAACATTATAAAAAAAGGGTGAAATGCAATACAACAACCTTCTTAATATGGTTTACTGAGCAGTGATATAGAACTAGAAGAACCAAAATTCACACTGGATAGCTCATTGCATTAACTGAGAAAATCTATAAGATGCTATCAGCAGGTTTGTGCTCATCTTATCATTTGGATGAGTTTTGAGTTTTTGCCTTTACGTATGCAACTGACTTTCAACGTGATCCCTAAGGGTAATGATCACACCAAGTGGTTGTGCACTTGTGCTTAATTATGTATTTCCCTTTGTTGGTTCTGATAAAGGAGTGACTGTCGCCTTGTTGTTTCTAATGTTTAGCTGCTCGTGTTGCTTGTTCTATTGGTTTGACAAATTTTATATCATAATAGAGGTCTTTGGACGGAAATCAAACATCTCCCCTTTGCAGGTTATTGTTGCTACGTCCCATTGGCCTGTTGCTTGGAGAACTATTCTCGAGCACTGCTACGACGGTTGGTACAGGTGGCAATGGACGGATGGCGATCTAATTTTAGGATTGATAGTACTTAGATAATAGCAGAGGCCGAGAGGAGGACTTGTCGATGTAATGTTCTTGAAAGCAATAAAATCTTCCTTTATCAAAAAAAAAAACATCTTAATTAGCGCCTCACGTACTCTCTGCCAGGAAATGATTGATATGCTGCCAGAAATTGTAGGATGATTCCACTATTGGTAGGCGACTTCTTTTTGCACTTTCTGATGTTGATGAATTTGCGAAGTATCGGCACACAAAGAACAAGGACTACCGAATGACACGGCAATAAATATATGGATATGGTATCGATGCATACAAACCTACTTCTATTAATTTTTGTATAGATTTATTAGAGTAGTTGTTGTATCTTCACATATCAGACAGAGAACATACTGTAGACATCTAAGGAACAAAAAAGAAGGAAAAATCAAATTGGTGAAAGGCTTTGTTTTATCGTGGAGACATCTGCTGTTTTGTCTTCATAAGAGATTGAGCAGCTTCTGTTATTTCCCAACGCACTCTGCATTCTGTTCCTAATTTTCCTTATATGCATGTCTTTTTCAGCTGAGGATTTATCTGCACTAGGTTGTTGAACTATAGTAGAAACTCTGCTGCTCCAAATGGATGCGGAGCCAGGACTGGTATTGAAGCCTCTGCTTGATGCATGACTGCAGCTTGTGTTGGGTCTTGATATAAATGAATTATCATGCCTCTTTACAACTTGAGTCTGTATCTTTTTATTCTCCTGTAAAGAGAGCGTTGATAAAACCAATGTCAACCTGACTAACCTGACTGGTGATAGTTTTCTATTCTTAGTAAAATGTTAGCACAGATTATTAGTCGATTCCCTGTACCAACAATTGAGTTATCTACGCACCCGTTGCCTGTATTTCTCTTCTTCCTTTTCCTTGAGTTTTAACATGTAGTCTTTCAGCATTGCCAAAAGGGGAAGCTGCAAAAATTAATGTTAAGCAGTCCTTCAAGAAATTATAAGTTCATTCTATTAGTTAGAACCATTAAGTTCACAATCAATCAACCAGAAATTGCGTGTTTACTAAAAATAATTTTACTGCATGTTTCAACTCAAACAATATAAATCTTTATTTCTGTTCTCAAGGTTGTTTTTACATGTAGAGTTAACCATATCAGTACCAGAAACTTTACCAGAGCACTCACAATGGATATGCAAACCAGTGTTCTGATCAGAATATTAGAAGCAAGTTAGCATTGCTGGCATCTACTTGCTAGCAGACTTACTGTGCTGAACTGAAAACAACATGATGAGATGAGTGCTTCACATATACTGTTATAAACTTTTGCTTAGCATTATCGTTGAACTGATTGGTAGTGTTGTGCAAGAAATGCAGTCAATCACTGAGCTGTCTTATGTTTCTTAAGAATGTTCAACTGGGTACATCTGTAACCTTAACTGGCTGAATATAAACTGGATTATGTTTATTTACCAGTACTGTGTCATGATTTGTTTACAGTGGCTACTGGACTTTGTAATTCAGGAAATTTAACTTCACTGTCACACAATGTTTGTGTATCAGTAATCTTTATGAAACCCCTTTTAAGCAAGGTAAGACAAGGTCTTTTTGGTTGTGCAACATTATGCATTTTTATATGAGAATCACAATTATTTTGTTCACCATATTTTTCAAATATTGTGTAGGCCCTGGTATTGCTTAGTTTGCTATAGTTGATGATCTTGTCCATTTTAACATGTGGGTGATCATACCTCATGCACCAACCACTAAGAACCTTTGGGTTTTATTCTTTCTGAGATTAATATGTTAAAGAATAGGTTTCTTCCAGTAAACTGCATATTATTGTTGTTTCTCTCTTCGTATGCAGCTTTCTAGAGGCATGGCATATGTGACTTCGCTTGATTGGCTTTGAC
Organism: Guadua angustifolia; assembly: GCA_036346375.1. NCBI lineage: Eukaryota > Viridiplantae > Streptophyta > Magnoliopsida > Poales > Poaceae > Guadua > Guadua angustifolia. Next base: position 13,122,522 of record CM070515.1, read on the forward strand.
AGGGTTGCTTCCACCAAAGGGATAAACTAAGGGCTTTGCTATCCATAAGATGTACTCTACTTCTTAGTAGTTCACCATTCTACAAGTATTTTGGCTTCACTTATGCTGTTTTTGTACTTTGTAGAGAATTTTGTTTTTCATTTCAAGACTAAAATTTCAAGTAGACAAGATTGCCACTTGGTTTTGAGAGACCATGTGGTGGTCTATTCATATTTGTGATGAGTAATTGATTGTATTTGAGCCTGTGATACTCAAGTTTGAGTGTAATATGAGCTTGCTTTGTCATAGACAATTTAGTTTAAGAAGTCATGACCTTGTCTTGATTGGTCGTGACCTTGTCCAAGGTAGTCATAGCCTTATCCAAAGTGGTCATGATGCTCCTAGAGAAGTCGTTCCCTAAAGTGCTCCTTCCTAGAGTGGTCGTGTCCTAGAGTGGTTGTGGCCTTTGCAACCTCTAGAGTGATCGTGTCCTAGAGTGGTTGTGGCCTTTGCAACCTCTAGAGTGATCGTGTCCTAGAGTAGTTGTGGCCTTTGTGACCTCTATGATGGTCGTTTCTTACAGTGGTCGTGGACCTTTGTGACCTCTAGGGTGGTTGTTTCCTAGAGTGGTCGTGGCCTTTGTGACCTCTAGAGTGATCGAGGGCTTTGTGACCTCTAGGATGGTCATTTTTTAGAGTGGTCGTTCCCTAAAGTGGTCATGACCTCTAAGGAAATGATCGTGACCTTTTAGGACCTCTTAGGGAGTGGTCATGATCACTTGGAGAGTGATCATGACCACTTGGGACTTCTAAGGGAGTGGTCGTGATTACTTAGAGAGCGGTTGTGATCACTTAGAAAGTGATTGTGACCACTTGGAAAGTAGTTGTGACCTCTATGAGAGTGATCTAGAACACTATGGGAGTAATCTTGATCTCTAAAGACCACTAGAAAAGTAATCGTGGCCTCTGATGAAGTAGTCTTGACCTCTAAAGACCACTAGAGAAGTAGTCGTGACCTCTGATGGAGTGGTCTAGACCACTGTGGGAGTAGTCTTAACCTCTAAAGACCACTAAACAAGTGGTCGTGACCTTTGATGGAGTAGTCACAGCCAAAGGTGACCTTGAGTGGTCACTGCAAAGAGTGGTCTTTAGCTTTGAGATATCATAGCTAAGAGTGTCTTTGAGTGGTCAGTGCCAAAAGTGGTCTTTGGCTTTGGGAGATCACAGTCAAGAGTGGTCATGGACTAGAGTGATCATGGATTATGATGCACGGACATGGATACATCAACATGACACGATACCGATACAGAATTCGCCATTTTTACAAAAAATACCGACACGACAACACAGCTACATATATTTAAATAATAATATACATATGTATTATTTTTCATTTTTCTACGTGTTTGTCAAATTGAAATAATGTAAAGTGTAAACTAGGAATATGTACCCCATCCTTTGCAACTTCACTTCTAAGTTAAGTAAGAATAGGTATCGTCACCTTAGTACAAATCTTTCACTCACCATTAGTAATTTTCATCAAGTGCACTTTAACTCTAGAGTGGCTACTAGTGCCAACATATTTGCTACTTGCATCTGCAAGTGCCAACATATTTGCTACTTGGATCTGCATTTCACATTTCCTCTAGACGGACCACCCTTATCTAAAATGTTAACATGGTTCCACAATGGAGCCTTAATGTTAGTGTTTTGCTCCTCTCGGGTGGCTAGGGTTACCCTTTAGGTGGCTAAGTTAGGCTAGACTATGTCACCATATGTGTCGGATACATGTCGATGAAGTGTCGAAGCCGTGTCGAATAATAAAATTATTTATTTTGGCTATCTAATTGTCCAATACGTGACCGATACGTGTCGACCAGTGTATCGGTGTCATATGTGTGTCGAACATGTATCGAACACTGATACGGCACCAAACCAGCATGTCGGTGCTACAGAGGTGATGGACTAAAGTGATCACAACCAAGAGTGGTCTTTGGCTTCAAGGGGTCACAGCCTAGGGTGGTCATGATTTAAAGAGTGGTCATAGACCAAGGTGGTCATGGTCTAATTGATCCCAGATGAGATCTTTTGATGTTTGACTAACCGTTGTTCTTTGTCTGGTTTTTTATGCATGTTATCTGGAACAATGCTATGATGGTTTTCTTATTTGTATTGGTTGCAGAACTTGAGTGCTAGGTCATGATGAGGCGGAGGAGACTGGGATTAGGCTAGGAGAGCTGAGATCCAGAGTGGTCAAGGGACATCGGAATATGACTGAGGTCGAGAAGTGGTTGTGACCCGGGAAGACAAGGAGTCGGAGCATGAAGCATTGGTGATGGACACGACGGGCAATGGAAAGGTGGATCAGGACTAGGCTCAGTGGGGAGTTGAGATCCAAAACATTTAAGGAAGCTGAAGTCATCATGGTGAAGCGGATAAGGACATATGGCGTGCCAAGTGATTTGGGTCCGTTTATAAGCAAGGACAATTTGGGGGAGTTCAGATGCGTGAGAGGCTTGGTGATAAATCATTGGGGCCACATGGAAGATGATGAAGCATGGGCAATGCTTCAAGTGGATGAATATGATGCTAATTGAAGCCTTACTAAAGCGAAAGAGGATCGTTGGATCAAGTGTTCACAGGTAGAGTAACTGTTAAGTTAGTATGGTTAAAACCCGTGATGTTGTTGGGTTTTGGGTTAACCCATGTATGAAAAAGGGAATGAATCTCAACCCTTAATGAGGTTTCTTGAGGGTCAAGAAGGTCATCTAAAGGTGAAGATTGCTCCCAGTGTATTATAAATTGAGGGGTAGAGGGATGTCTTCATACCCTGGTTTTGAACCAACCCTGATTGGAACCAAGGTCAAAACCAAGTCTTAGAGAAGGGTTCTTTCGTTTCTTTATGCTCTGTTGAGCTTTGTTCACTTGGAAGTGTGACTTTGTAACTATCCCTCTCTAAACAATGCAAGATCCAAGTTCATATATGTTTTGAAATCTATTTTTGTTTTTGCATTTTTGCTTGGTTCTTTCTTGCAACTTGAGCTGTGCTTCACCTCCTTCTACTTGCTCTATCTCTACTGGATCTATGATGCATAAGAGGTTGAGGAGTTCATCAAGAACATGTTCCAACCGAGCAAGATCCAATAGAACTTATCTTTGCTCAAGTTTTTTGTCTCCCCTCTTTTTGAGTTCTTGATCTTTCTTTGTTTTTTTTTTGATCTTGTACTACTAAGGATGAATGATTTATAATGAATCTTCTGTAGATCATGTCCTAATCATCTAAGTAAGTTTTGAACAAGATCTCTAAGATTCCTCTCAAGAAACCAGTAAATCTTTTCTTACTCGTTTGAAGGGTGTGTCTTTGGGGTTCTTGCTTGTTGTGACATGTGGGGGATCTTCTTGATCATCAAATCCCCACGAGCAAGTTCAGGGAATAGGTTGTGAGTTTGTCTTAATTTTAGCGCAACCTTCCTTCAAACTGAAAGGTCAGAATTTTGACATCGATCCTTATGGAAGGTGCACGCAAAGTTTCATGGGATTTGGATCAGCTGTTCAAAAGTTAGAACGATTCTTGAATTTGAGATCATGTTGATTTTACTGTTCACCTCTATTTTACTATTTATTTGGGAGTTCTGCTCTTTTATCAAGTGCTGGACTGGCTGAATCTTTTAGTTAGCTCTTTTACAAAAGAGGTTTTGGGAGTTCTGTTGGATATTTTTGGAAGAGAAATTTTTATTTGGCTCATATTTACCACCCCCCTAGTTGCCTTTTCGGTCCTTGAGGTTTCTTGCTAACTTGCCAATTCCTAAAAGTTGCATGCCCTTCAATGAAAGCCTTAGAAGAAAGTTCTAATTAAAATGCACTTGCATAATTAAATGTCCTTCCAAACCAGAAACTATAATGCTTGAATATGCTTGCGCATAGTTAATATTATAAAATATTTTCCTTGTCTATAAATTGTACCATTTGCATATTACTTTCCACATTCGTGAAGATTTTGAGAGATGAAATATAGCCAGTAAAAGATTTGGTTAGTTCCATTAAAATAAAATGTGGACCCTGAATGTATTAAACTGTTTTTTATCCATCTAGGTTAGTTTAGGTCAAGTATAGGGTGACGTGATCATTTCTAAAATTGAAATGTTATATGAAGGATTTCAGGTGTGGGAATTCTGTTTCATCACAATCTCGCACCTCATCATAGTAGAAGACCTTTTTTCTCTCTTGTTCCCAGATCTGTGTCTTTGCCATTAGGAGTTCTACCAGGCCTGCACTTTTCAAGTCAAGTTAATATATCTTATATGTACTAATTATGTTCCTGAAAAAGATTAAAGATGTACTAATTATCAATTTTACTTAGCTGCTCTAATACTTACCTGGAATTTTGTTAACTATAATTCGAGCACGTTCTGCACGTTTCAAGTGCTTGTGGGCTCCTCTGCTTATTGAATACCTTCTCTCATCCTGTGGAGAAAACTATAATTAGATCAATGGAATCAAAATTGGAGTTAGATTTTGATATATTGTTATGGTCAACAGGCAGGCACTGCACCCTGCTGTATTCTTCTAGCCATTGCTCTTCTTCACATGAAGCCATCCATTTTTCAACCTTGTCCATTATGTCTTTACGGCTTGTGGCCTCCTCTTTTGCTATGTATATATATTCATCCATTGTCTTTAGTAGATCATCATGGTCCACATCTCCTGTACATATTATTTTCCCAAATAGATTTGTCAGTCATTGCAGTAGAAAATATAATTCTACCCTTAAAAGAATACAATGAATTCTAATTGGTTGCAATCACCTGACATTATCAGATCCATTATGTTGTGCATTTCTCTCTGGTAAGGCATATCCATGTGAGATTTCTTGCAAATTTCCTCGATCACAGTTTGCTTTTTTATGAATAGCTCTTTCATTTTGCCTGCTTTTAAATGGTCTAGTCGCTGAACTTCAGATTCAATCTATTTCATTCAATATGGTGGAATTAAACACCTATCAGCTGCAGACAATACAACTCATATACCATAATTTAAGTATTGTTTTGAAGGTTTTATGTCTTGGGTTTGTTTACCTGCTGAATCGTCTCAAGTGTCAGGCTTCCGGGACCTAGCATACCATTTCCTGACGTCATTGAAAATATCTTAACTTCCCCATATGGCTGGCGCTCCTCCATGGTAGTATCCAGAATATTCCATAAGTTTGTTAAAGCTTTTCCAAGGCTATGGAGCTGCAAAATAATACCTGCATTAGTAGGTAGTTGTGCAAACATTTTATGTTTCTCTATCCTATGTTTTTCTGGTATATCTCCTGTTAGAACTAGAAAAATTCACGCTCACTAATTCTATAAGAAAAAATTTAAAGTGTTCAACAGTTTTTCTAAGAAGACTAGTGAAGTTTCTGGTAAATGCGTTGAGCATGTCTGCTTTATTGTTGTGTTGTTGAACTTGAAATGTCATGGAGTGTTGGAGTGCTTTTCCAATAAGTATCAACCCCTTTAGAGCTTGACAGTAGTCTCTGATCTCAATACTGAACCTATACAGCAGGTGAGGTGCTCTGTTACCTGTAGCAGAGATTACTACTATACTGCAACACGAAGAAGGCTTTGATTTTTCTGAAATTTGCCAGATGGCTCCAATATTGATTCATGCTCACATTCCACTGATCTAAGGTGCACATTACTTTATGTTTTCATTATCTTCATGATAATATCTATTGTTTGCATGGCCTTTAGAAACAGTGTTTTCAGCCACAAAATATCTAACAGTATAAATCTTTATGATGGTCCATCCAGCTTTGTAAAAGATAAAAAAGGAGTAAAACTAAAAGCAAGCATTCTTCTGGTTAGAATTTTGTGCATCAATTTTCTCCATCCATGACACGGGAAATTTTAGCATAGTCAGCAGTGTTCAGAGTACGGTTATTTCTTTGCTGGAATTTTGAAAGGTCTAGCTTCAACTTCCTGAGGTTTTTGGCAGTTCTGTTTTCTCTTTTGCTATCAGTTTCCTATTGTTTCTAATTGAATTGATTGTAAGTTTTTAACCTTGATATTTTGGTGTGGGGGCTGATGCTGTTTATTATGTTTTTCTAATAATTCTATCAGCTCTTTGCATTGCAGAAGTATTTGCAGAAGGACAAGAGATCACCTTTTCCATTCTGTGGTTCTTCTCTTCTTTAAGCTGCTGGACCATGGTGTTGAGCTTGTTGAGAATGTCATCACTGATGTTCTTCGTTTGTTGTTCATTTGCTCCATCCAGCAAGCTTGAGTGAACATTAGCAAGAATCTTTGAAGGATCCATCCCCATAATTATTGCAAAGTTGTGAATCAAAACTTTATACTCTTCAACTTTGCAGAGGCGATCACTCTGGGAGGAAATAAAATTCCGATGGGTAAATGAGATGACCAGGACTGTTATATATTGATTGTAGCACAAGTTTTCCCTGGTCATGTACCTGTTCTCTCTTAAGTCTTTGCAGTTCACTTTGGTACTCCTCGAGTTTCTTCACTGACAAATCTTCTTCGTTCACAGTGACAACTTCATTCTCTGAGCATCCTGCTATTTCGGTGGCAATTCTTTGTATTTCAGTCTGAACCTCTATGAACTGCTTCAGTCTGGCTTCTTTCCTCATCTGCATTTCTTTCAGAGCTGGTGTAATAGAATTCAGCTGCTCCTTTAGAGTACCTGTCATTTTCTCAGGCTGCATAAAGAAATTTCAGGTTAGCTTCTTACTGTTTTCCTGTTCAATTTGATTTAATGATAAGGCCTTTAAGACGCGAATGATACTCGTCCTGGGAACGATCTTTCTCCAAGGGAAAGAAGCAGATTGGTGAATTCTGCCTCAGATTCAGCCAATGCTTGATGCAGCTGAATCCGAGACATGTTTGCACTATTTACTTTTCTCCTATAAACTTCCTGGCATTCCTGCTCTAGCTCTTCCAGTATTCTTTCCTTCTCATTTTCTTCATGCCCGACTTCATCCCATATCATCTGCAACCGTTCAGAGTTAAGTGGGCGTAAAAACATCCTCAGCTATTATCCTACAAAGCTAGACATTCTGGGAAGAGGAGCTTACCTTCAGTTCTTGAAGCAAGTAGGCACACGACGACTCTGGCAGCGCTGCACAGGGAGCTTTTCCAGTCATCCTGAGTGATCCCATCTCGAAGATCCTCTAACAATCTTAAGAGCAAATATGGCTGGGAGCAACTCAATCAGATGCACTACAAGTCTTGCTCAGAGCTTGCATTGGAGGGCAGAGATGTGTAAGTAGTGTGTGACAGAAAAGCTGGGACATACGTTAGTGGATCGAGTGCTTTAGATGCTGGTTTTTTGCTTGCAAGACAAGTAGCACATCTGCGGTTGGTGTTGCCATGAGCTGAAACAAAGCCTGAAGCTTTGGGAAGAAGGGTCTCGGCAGTTGCTTTGTTGGTTCTTTATTTTTTGTCATTGGCTTCGCGTTTGCAAGAAGTTGAGCAGGTATGGTCTCTTCGCACCTCTGTTTTTCTATGCCGTAATGAAGTAGAAAGATGAGGGTTCAAAGTCACAGTGATGGCTGCTCTGCATCCTCAATGCACTGAATGCTGGAGGCTTCCATCTCCGGTGACCGGTGAGCTTACAGCTGAAGCTGCCCATAAATGGGTGCTACTTTGTTGGACATGTGGATTGCTTTGAGAGCGAAGTGCCACTTTGTGGTCACTGGCTGGTCGATCTGAAAGTGACAGATCGATTGCTTACTCCCTGACACTTAACCGCGGACTTTAATTGGCTGGTAACTCCAAAATATCTTCACATGCAAGATGTTATTTATACCCACAGGATATCTTTTTCTGGCAAATAACCCGTCTGTTCCTCTGGCTCCTAACGACCTGCGTTGCTGTTGTAGGTTACTGGATTTTCCGGCGTTGCTGTTGTAGGTTACTGAATTTTCCGGCATCAACGTTGTTTACGTGAATTTGAGCTGAAGGGCAATTCGTCATCTTTACGTTGCCTTTCATCGTCATGCTGTCCTGCCATATCGCACTGTGGAACGTATAGTCAAATCAGATTTATAGCGACGCCCCATCTTACCGCAATAGCATGTTTAAGGTGAAATCGCACAGATCACTACAATAATACGGCGGTTGTCGGCCGTCCCGTCCCGGTTCAGTTCAGGTTCAGTTCAGGGGCAAAATTTGCAAAAGATGGTTGCCGTCGCCCGTCCCAAACTGTTGTTGAGCAAACAGGAAGGAAGCTGCCGGTTCCGTTTCCAAGATGGGATCGTGTTGAAAGGCTATCGTGTCGTCGCATGCTGTGCGAGAGTCACAGTGCCGACTGCTGCGAAACTTGATATACCGTGGCCGTCCATTTGCACGTGTAAGATCAAGATCCACCGTGAAGGCCCATGTCTGAACGGACGGCCAACGTGCCCGCGGAGTCGATATGCTCCCTCCGGCTGCCCGATCGTATTCCCCGTAAGGTTCAGGTCGCATCAGCTGGTTCGTATCTCACTCTCATTGGACATTTGTGTCCGTGCAGCTGAGCAGTTCTATTGCACAGTAGCCATGAAAATACAGGCATCGAGTAGACAGACGATCACAAGAGAGACGGAGCGTGCGCACCCAGCCGATTGGCCACTCGCACCCGCACCTAATTAAAATAAAACACAGCTGCTGCTGCTACATGATCAGCCATAATTTGTTTACAACTTGAGCGCCCATCCATGCTGCTAACGATAGCTGGATTAGGTGGCCAGCGTGGGTGGGAAGCAGCTGTCGTGCACGCAGCTGAGCACGTCGCGGTAGCCCCTGTGTCGATGGTGGATAAGCCTGGGAATTGGGCTGTGCCCGTAAAGAGCCAGCACGACTCGACGTGGATTCTAGCTAGCTGGACTGGCAAGGTATGGTATATTGGGCCATACCAGGCTTGGAAATTAGATTCAATGGGCAGCACGGTAGTTTGAGCTGTGTTTAGGTTAGCCTGTAAAAAAAAGGTTTGTTTTAGCAATAAACCTAGTCCATTAAACATAGTAACCAGCCTATATGCCTTAATTTATTCTCTTCTTTCATCCTCTTCACCTTTCTTGTGCCAACACAATGGATCGCTTTTCCGTGTCCGCACCGTTGTCTTCACGGACGTTGTCCACCGTCGTCGATGTTGCGTCCCTCTTCTGTGCCCACGCCGCTCTTGAAAGCATCTAGGCCCCCATGTGGTTATGGTTTTGATAATTAATGACAATCACGCGAAAAAGACTAACGATGTTTGTGCAAGTAAGTTGGAAACAGGATAAATGTATTCCTCGGAAGATGTTGGACGGCTTCAAGTACAAAAATGGAAGGAGTACGCACAAAAGAAGCTAAAGAAGTGAAGGTATAAAATTTAGAAGTATTTTCTAGTCTTTTCACCGATTTCGAGTTGGGAAAAAGATCGGATTATTAGGATAGTAGCCGTACTATTAAGAGGGACTTGATTTGGGCATTGAACTTGAAAAATGCGCATAATATGGCTCATTAGTTCTTTTGTTAGTGCATGCATTCGAGAGAGAATTTAAATCCTGAAAATTGCATTGAGTCCGACACTCATCAAGTAGTGTTGAGCGGTAGTACGCAAGTCTTGATACTAGGGTGTTAGATGGCGATAGCTAAATTCCAGAGAATAATTTTTTGCCTTCTTGAACCCCGAGGGCGGCTCATCATTGGTGTCGGCGGTAGTACCATAAGTCTTGGTACTCTACCTGGCTTATAAGGGCGGTAGCTTTATAACAGATCGCATCTCTCGGTCGCCAGTGGCAAGACTATCAAGCATGGTCGAGCGGTAGTACTGCGAATCTTGATACTACCACACATTAGATGGCGACTTTATTCCGAATGTATCCTTTTCCTGTCGATAGTGCGGTACTCACACCCCAAGGGCGATGTAGTAAACCATATAGAAAATTGTCAGAACGGACTCGTGTCGATGCATTAAATACCGTTCTAGCCGTTACACCAGTGCGGTACTCTAGGCCCTTAGAGGGCGGTAGTACCGGCCATGGCGCAAATTCGGCAGAAAAAGTAAAAAACGGCTAGTTTGAGTGGGTGGGGGTTATAATACCCCCTCACCTGTGCTAGGGCATGGTTGGTGACTCCATTGAATACAATCTAAGCCCTAGCAACTCTCTCCATTCTCTTGTGCATTCAATTCTTGATTCTTGAGTTTTGGAGAGCCAAAAGTGAGTGCATTGCATTAGTAAGCCATATTGATTGCATTCTTGAGTTCAAGCCTACGTCAAGTTTGTTACTCTTGGAGGTTGCCGCCTCCTAGACGGCTTGGAGGCGTGAGGCTCCGGCGATCTTCACTAAGGAGGTTGTGTGAAGACCCGGGCGGTTGTGAAGGCACGAAGCTCGCCTACCCGGAGCGGGGAAGAGCTATCGCTAGTGATCGGGGAAGGCTCAAGCGAGTGGAGCCGGCTTGAAGTAATTCAAGCTACCTCAACGTGGAGTAGGGGAGACCGGCAAGTCTTCGAGATCACGGGAAAAATTCTCTTGTCCATCAATTGTGGTTTGCTTGTTTTTACTCTTGTGAAATTCTAGCAATTTGATTCTTGTGTGCTACTTGCTTAGCAATTAATATACTTGTGTAGTAACATTATCTTGTGATCACTAGAATTGTTAAGTATTAAATTTGGCAAAACTATCACTTGTTCTTATAAATCATTAAAACTTGAATTTAGTGATAGAAAATTTTAGATAAGCCTATTCACCCCCCCTCTAGGCTCATCCTCGATCTTACAAGTGGTATCAGAGCTTGGTCTCTCTATTTCGGCTTTACCGCCTAGAGAGAAAGGATGGCCAACGAGGAAATTTCAATCGGAAAAGCTCCCTTCTTTGATGGTACAAATTATGCATATTGGAAAATACGTATGACGGTTTACCTTAAAGCTATGAATCCTAACATATGGAGAATTGTTAATGAAGGTTATGTTGTGGCCGGTGATCCCGCTTTAACCCGGAACAAAATGAAAGATATGTTCATCTAAATGCACAAGCAATGAATGCTATTTTTGGTGCTCTAAATGCGGATGAATTTAATCGTATAAGTAATCTAGGTACCGCATATGAAATTTGGAATACATTATCGGAAATTCATGAAGGAACATCCACGGTTAAAGAAGCTAAATTGCATATGCTTAGAGTAAAATATGAAAGTTTTATTATGTTGCCTCATGAGAATATAAATGAAATGTATTCTAGATTAAACAATATTGTTAATGAGCTCAAGGGTCTTGGTACGACCTTGAGTGATGTTGATATTGTCAGAAAAATGCTTAGGGCTCTTCCGGAGAAATATGAAACATTGGTTACATTATTCCTCAACTCGCCGGAATTGCCAAGGATGACGCCAACCGGACTTCTCGGCAATCTTTTCACCAACGAGCTATACAAGAAAGACAAGGAAGAATTATTAGAACAAAGCTCATCAAAGAAGAAAAACATCGCTTTCAAGGCAAAGGCGGAGTCAAGTGATGAGGACTCCGAAGATGAGGACACCGAGGAGGAAATGGCTCTTCTCGTGAGAAGGATGAAGAAATTTATGAGAAGGCGATCGAGCTTTAGCGGTCCGCAAAGGTACAAGAAAGGACAAAATTCTAACACTAACCGGTATGCAAATATCCGGTGTTATGAATGTGATGAAAAGGGACACATAGCCTCGCATTGACCTAAGAAGAAGGATGACAAAGACAAATCACCTAAGAAAAAGAAATTCTTTCAAGGCAAGAAGAAGTTATTCAAGAAATTCCAAAAGGATGGCAAGGGTGAAGCTCATATTGGAGAATGGGATTCCGAAGAAGAATACTCGGACTCCGATTCATCCGAAGATGAAGCTCCTTCAAAGAAGAAAGGGCTTGCTGGCATTGCTATCAAAGAGGCTTCATCACCATTCGTCACTCCTTTATGTCTTATGGCTAAAGGAGATGTCAAGGTAAATTCAAACGACGACAATGAACCCTCATATGATGAGTTAATGGATATGCTCGAGGATTTAAATGAGAATCTTGGCAAAGAGAAATTGAAATTTAAGGTTTTGAGAAAAGAATTTCTTTCTCTCAAAAATTCTTATGAGGAGCTAAAGGAAGCTCATGAGGTTCTCCTTGCCAAGAATCATTCAAAGTCCTCGAATGACATTGGAATTGAATGCAATATTGTTGATGATGTGTCTAGATTAGAAATTAACTCTTGCTATGTTGAAAAATCAAATATAGCTACTTCATGTGATGATTTAATTGACATATCATGCTCTAGTGCTAGCTCATGTCATGAAAATTTGATTGTTGAAAATAATGAACTTAAGAAACAAGTAAATAAACTAAATCAAAGTCTAGATAGATGCTTTAAGGGTAAGGACACCTTAAATAAAATTTTGGGTAGTCAAAGATGCTCATATAATAAAGAAGATTTAGGATATGTCCCTAAAAGGAACAAGAAAATAAATAACAAGGCTCCGCGTTTTGTTAAATCAAATGGCAAATTTTGTTATAAATGCCATGAAATAGGACATCTAGCAAATGATTGTACTTTGAGTAAAGCATCTAAGGATAACGTTCATGATTCTTGCTATGTACTCAAGAAAGATAAAAATGGTAAAATATTTGCTAAGTTTATTGGAACTCCAATATTTGGCCAAAGAAAGAAAGCCATTTGGGTTCCCAAAACCTTGGTTACTAACCTCCAAGGACCCAAACAAATTTGGGTACCTAAAAAGGCTTGATTTTCTTTTGTAGGTAAACTACAAGACCGGTGGACGGCATTGGGTGTTGGATAGTGGATGCACTCAACACATGACCGGCGACCGGAAAATGTTCACCACGTTTGATTCGGGAAATGGACAAAATGACAAGATCACATTTGGGGATAATAGCAAGGGAAAGGTATTGGGTTTAGGTAAAATTGCTATATCAAACGATCTTTCCATTTCAAATGTATCATTAGTTGAAACATTAAATTTCAATTTGCTATCCGTTGCTCAAATTTGTGATCTTGATCTTATTTGTACCTTCTCTAAAAATGGTGTTGTCATTACAAAAGAAAATGATAATTCGCTAGTTTTTAAAGGATTTAGATTTGGAAATTTGTATTTAGTTGATTTCACCTCAAATGACTCATGTCTTCAAACTTGCTTAATGGCAAAAACATCTTTAGGATGGTTGTGGCATAGAAGACTAGCTCATGTTGGGATGATTCAACTTAAAAAGCTATTTAAGAATGATTTAGTTGTGGGCTTGAAAGATGTGAAGTTTGAGAAAAATCGACTTTGTAGTGCTTGTCAAGCCGGTAAACAAGTCGCTAGTTCTCATCTCTCAAAGAGTATCATGTCCACATCTAGACCATTAGAGCTCTTACATATGGATTTATTTGGCCCGACAACCTATAAGAGCATTGGAGGTAATTCTTATTGTTTAGTGGTTGTTGACGATTATTCTAGATATACTTGGGTTTTCTTTTTAGACGACAAATCCGAAACCTCAAGTATTTTCAAAAGATTTGCAAAAGGGGCTCAAAACGAATTTGATTTTATAATAAAGAAAATTCGTAGTGATAATGGTTCCGAGTTCAAAAATACAAGAATTGAAGATTTTTGTGATGAAATTGGAATAAAGCACGAGCTTTCCGCAACATACACTACGGAACAAAATGGAGTTGTGGAACGAAAAAATCGTACATTAATTGAAATGGCAAGAACTATGCTTGACGAATATGGTACGTCCGATAGTTTTTGGGCGGAAGCCATCAATACCGCTTGTCATGCTACAAATAGACTTTATTTGCATCGACTTTTGAAAAAGACTTCTTATGAGCTCCTTGTTGGAAGAAGGCCGAACATTTCTTATTTTAGAGTTTTTGGTTGCAAATGTTATATTTTGAAAAAGGGTGTTCGGCTCTCAAAGTTTCAAAGTCGTTGCGATGAAGGTTTCTTGCTTGGATATTCATCAAATAGTAAAGTTTATCGAGTTTTTAATAAAAACAAAGGATTTGTTGAAGAAACTTGTGATGTTGAATTCGATGAGACTAATGGCTCTCAAGAAGAGCAAGAAAACTTGGATGATGTAGGTGAAGAAGGTCTAAGAGAAGCTATGAAGAATATGACAATTGGAGATGTGAAGACGGAAGTGGATAAACATGATCAACCTTCATCCACTCAAGCCGAGCCTTCAACTTCCACAACGCCAAGTCGAATTCAAACAATCGACGAAGATGACAAGAGAAATGATCAACAAGTTCAACCCCTACCTCTACGAATTCATCACGGTCTCTCCAAGGATCACCCAATAGACCAAATATTGGGTGACGTGAGTAAGGGTGTTCAAACTCGATCCCGTGTTGCCTCTTTTTGTGAGCATTACTCATTTGTATCTTCAATTGAACCTACTCATGTAGACGAAGCATTAAGTGATCCGGATTGGGTAAATGCCATGCACGATGAACTAAATAACTTTGCTCGTAATGATGTATGGACACTAGTAGAAAGACCTAAAGAACATAACGTAATTGGCACAAAATGGGTCTTTCGAAATAAACAAGATGAGAATGGTATAGTAGTAAGAAATAAAGCTAGATTAGTGGCGCAAGGTTTCACTCAAGTCGAAGGTTTAGATTTCGGTGAAACATTTGCACCCATAGCTAGGTTAGAAGCTATTAGAATCTTGCTCGCATTTGCATCAAGTTTTGACATTAAATTATTTCAAATGGGCGTAAAGAGTGCATTCTTAAATGGACAAATATCCGAATTAGTATTTGTCGAACAACCTCCCGGTTTTGAAAATTCCAAATATCCCAATCATGTTTACAAACTCTCTAAGGCGCTATACGGACTCAAACAAGCACCTAGAGCATGGTATGAGCGACTTAGAGATTTTCTACTCTCAAAGGGTTTCAAAATTGGGATGGTTGATACTACACTCTTTACAAAAATAATTGATGAAGATTTCTTTGTATGTCAAATATATGTTGATGATATAATTTTCGGTTCTACTAACGAAGATTTTTGCAAAGAGTTTGGTGATATGATGTCTAGGGAGTTTGAAATGTCAATGATCGGAGAGTTGAGTTTCTTCCTTGGACTTCAAATCAAGCAACTCAAGAATGGGACGTTCGTGAGTCAAACCAAGTACACAAAGGATCTTCTCAAAAGATTTGGCATGGAGGACGCAAAGCCGATTAAGACTCCAATGGCATCAAACGAGCATCTCGACTTAAACGAGGGAGGTAAACCGGTAGATTTAAAGCTTTATAGATCCATGATTGGTAGTTTGCTTTACCTTACCGCATCTAGGCCCGATATTATGTTTAGTGTTTGCATGTGTGCTCGTTTTCAAGCTTCTCCCAAAGAATGCCATTTAGTTGCCGTAAAGAGAATTCTAAGATATTTAAAACATTCCTCAAACATAGGTTTATGGTATCCTAAAGGTGCAAAATTCAATTTAATTGGATATTCGGATTCGGATTATGCGGGTTGTAAAGTGGATAGAAAAAGCACCTCCGGGAGTTGCCAATTGCTAGGTAGATCCCTAGTTTCATGGTTCTCCAAGAAACAAAACTCCGTAGCTTTATCCACCGCCGAAGCCGAATATATATCCGCCGGTAGTTGTTGCGCTCAATTGTTATGGATGAGGCAAACTCTAATGGATTATGGAATAAAATTTAAAAAGGTGCCTCTCTTATGTGATAATGAAAGCGCGGTTAAAATAGCCAATAATCCCGTCCAACACTCAAGAACCAAGCACATAGATATTCGCCACCATTTCTTGAGAGATCATGTGAGTAAAGGGGATATTGAGATTAGTCACATAAGAACGGAAAATCAATTAGCGGATATACTCACTAAACCCTTGGATGAGGTTAGATTTTGTAAATTGAGGAATGAATTGAATGTTATTGATATCTCTAATGTGGCTTAAGTGTACTTTCTTTGGTTGTTTGTTGGATTTTATTTAGTATTTGTTCTTTAGATGTGTCTCACATCAAGGGGGAGTAATATGCAATTCATGCATACACCACATCCCTTAAATGTGAAAAATTGAAGATTGTGTTATAAATATCTTAAAAGATAAAACTAGACCTTATAAGTCAAAATTATTTGGAAATAATCTATTTTGGATTTTCAAAGAGCAAAGGGTTCTCAAACCTTCATTTAAAAATCAATTATTATGTAAATCTCATCTTTTGGAACTTATATCATGTTATAACCTATTTATGTTTATAACGAAACAATTGTTTTAAAAAGGCTTGATAAAATTCAAAATCGCGATCTATATTGATCTAATAAAGGCACATCTTGAGTTTTGCCCAAAGAGCTAGAATTGCCATACTTCTAGTTGCTTATGTGGTATTTCAACTCGAACAAGTCAAATCATTATTCCTTATTTAATTGTGTTTAAAGTTTTTGCTTTGTGCTTTTCTTATGGTTGGAAATGTTCTAATATATACTCAAAATTACTAGTATAACTATTGAGCAAATTCGCGACCAAAATTCCTCTCTTCTCCTCGCAAATTGTCTCCAAGACTACCGGCCATTGACGGCATGAGTAATCAAGCATTCTTGATACTACTGGGGTCCAGGAGCGGTAGTACCGCTCAGATCGAAAATTGTGGGGCCACTTCATTTCCTGCCGTTTCTCTGCCTTCTCTCTCTCTTCTTCAATTCTCCGCACCCGAAACCGCCTCCTCTTCCATTCCCGTGCGGCCCCTTTCTCTCTCCTCCTCTCAAACCCTAACTTCCATCTCACTCAAATCTTCGTGTTTTCGAAGATTTCTTCCATTGATTCCAGTTTTTGAGACCTCCTCCTTCGAAAGGTATCACTCATCTCCATTATTCTCTTTTGTTTCATCCTTTTGAGCAATCTAGGGTTTGAATGAAGATTTAAAATGAGTAATCGTGTGTTGAGGCAAAATACTTGAGGATTAGGTGTAAAATTGAAGTCCTTAATATTTCCTAAGCCCTAATCCTAGTTTAAATCATCAGTGGATCAAGCATTGCCCCGAATGCGCTCAAATTCTCCTGGGTCGCGCTCGGGCGGCACTACCGGCCACCAGGAGCGGTAGTACCGATTTTCTTGTACTACTAGGCCTCCAAGAGCAGTAGTGCCGACCATCTCTGCTTGACCTTCGGTTTTTGAGCCATTTGAGGGAGTTTTGCTCTATTGTTGTCTACACATTTCATTTCTATCATGTCAAATCCTATCCATATTCATTACTCACACCTCAAAACTCCTTGAATCTTCTTTAGACCATGCCTCGCACCAAGATTGCCGGAACCGGTCCTTCTGGAGGGGGCAAGGGTACGAAGAAGACGACTAAGGGTCGTGGCGTTCCCACCTCGGACTCGGACAGCGGAGACAGCGACAACTCTTTCACTGTCGCCATGAGGACCACTAGGGCTAAAGGAAAGGGTCCTACTGAGCCTTCCCAGGCTAAGAAGAGAAAAGTCCCCGCACCTGCTCCTCAAATAACTGGCAGCGACGACGAGACTGAAAGCGACAATGAGGAAAGCTCAGAGGAAGAAGAAGTGGTGCCTCCAATTGGAAGGCACGATCCTTCTCAAATTAAAGGAGATGACTATTATGCCCGCAGAAGTCAGAATCAATATCTCTAGCCTCGCTCTGCCACCAACCAAAGGTTCCATTCTTTGTTTCAGCAGAAGGTCTATGAGCAAATATATCTGGAGAAGGATTTTGCCAACCAGCGCTGGGTCAGTTGGAAGCATGTTCGAGAGCAGCCAGAATTTGTCGGTATTCCTGAGTTATTTGGTGGAGCTGGCTTATACAACTTCCTTGGTACAAGGACTGAGACACTTTATGTTTCTGAAAATTGTGAGCAAATCACCTAGATGACCCACTCTACCCGATACACTGCTTCCAAGGATGACTTTGAGCATGCCTTGGGAATCTTCCACAGTCGACATCCTAAAATCCATGACGAGCCTCTTCTGACCTTGGAACAAGCTGCAGCTTTTTATGACCAATCTCATACCTTCAGAATTGGAAACTCAGCTGGTCTACAACTTCAACCGAGCATGGTCAACAAAATCATTCGTGTCACTATTCATCCAAAGAGTGGAAATTTCGATGCTGTGAGAGGCCATGCTTGGAATGTCATTGCGAAGATCATGGCAAAAGAAAAATTTGATGTGGTGGACTTCATAATGAGGGAGATGTCTCAATCTGCTAGGGATAGGGGGAAGACGATCTACTTTGCTCCATACATCATGGCACTAATCCGGAGAGTTGCCGAGTATAATGGTGCCACCCCTACTCCTCATAAGCCATACAAGCCCCATGTTGCTCCACCTCAAGTATTGCATCACCTAGCCGAACAAGCAGCTCAAGCAAAAACTCAAGCGGAGCAAGCAGCCCAAGCCCAAGCCTCTCAAGCTGCCTCTGTGCCCGATGCCTACCTTGCGAGTCTTGAGACTCTTCGTTCTGATATGATGGCCGGGTTTGCTCGACAAGAATCTTACATGCAGGGCCAGTTTGCACTCGTTATGGAGCTTCAGTACAATAATCGTCAAATGGTTGAGGACATCCGTGAGCGCTTGGACACGCTGAACACTTCCTTTGATGACTATCGTTCATATCATCAGTCTTATCAGCGTCGTCGTCCGGATGGCAGCAGTATTCCTACTTCCTCTCACCCTCTACCGCCATCCGACTGGTCTCCTTGGTCTCCTCCTCCGCCGCCTGCTTCTGCTCCTGGCGATGATGAAGAGTAGACGGCATGTTGGCGCTCCTCTTTTGGTCCTTGATGACAAAGGGGGAGAAGAATGAAGAATTGAAGTCCGTTGAAGCCTAGCTCAAATCTATCTATTTTATTGTAATAAACTTGCTTAACTTATGTGGTTGTTGGTTTTGAACTCCTTGTGGTTATTTATGTTGTCATTTTGCGTCTTGTTGAATCTATATTGTGAACTCAGTCTTGAACTCAATTCTATGATCTTTTGCGCTCTTTTATCTAAAAGCATCCTTATTATGAGTTTCGTAATTATGCCATGAAAATTCAAATGAATAAATATCATCTCTATTGTCATATAAAACTCATATATAAATGTGCAAAATTTTATTGTTTATCCATGGCACATTTGTAGGGGGAGCTATGTTCTCATTTAGCAATATTTTCATTCAAATATCTTTTGTCCTCCAAAGATAAAATATTGCTAAATAAGAATCCCGTAGTGTGAGTAATTGATTTCTATTGGTCACTCAAACTAAATATCAACTTACTTCAATTCGACTATGAGGATTATCATCAATTACCAAAAAGAGGGAGATTGAAAGCATCTAGGCCCCCATGTGGTTATGGTTTTGATAATTAATGACAATCACGCGAAAAAGACTAACAATGTTTGTGCAAGTAAGTTGGAAACAGGATAAATGTATTCCTCGGAAGATGTTGGACGGCTTCAAGTACAAAAATGGAAGGAGTACGCACAAAAGAAGCTAAAGAAGTGAAGGTATAAAATTTAGAAGTATTTTCTAGTCTTTTCACCGATCTCGGAGTTGGGAAAAGATCGGATTATTAGGATAGTAGCCGTACTATTAAGAGGGACTTGATTTGGGCATTGAACTTGAAAAATGCGCATAATATGGCTCATTAGTTCTTTTGTTAGTGCATGCATTCGAGAGAGAATTTAAATCCTGAAAATTGCATTGAGTCCGGCACTACCGCAAGTGTTGAGCGGTAGTACTGCAAGTACGGTACTACCGGGTGTTAGATGGCGGTAGCTAAATTCCAGAGAATAATTTTTACTGCCTTCTTCGGAACCCCTGAGGCCGGCACTACCGCTGGTGTCGAGCGGTAGTCTGCATAAGTCTTGATACTACCGGGCTTATAAGGCGGTAGCTTTATGATGATCGCATCTCTCTCGTGTCGCGTGGCGGCACTATCAAGCATGGTCGAGCGGTAGTACCGCTGAATCTTGTACTACCGCACATTAGATGGCGGCAGACTTTATTCCGAATGTATCCTTTCCTGTCGACAGTGCGGTACTAGACCCCAAGGGCGATAGTAAAACCATATAGAAAATTGTCAGAACGGCTACGTGTCGATTGCATTAAATGCCGTTCTAGCCGTTACACCCAGTCTTGATACTCTAGGCCCTTAGAGGCGGTAGTAGTACCGCCATGGCTAAATTCGCGAAAAAAGTAAAAACGGCTAGTTTGAGTGGGTGGGGGTTATAAATACCCCCTCACCTGTGCTAGGGCATGGTTGGTGACTCCATTGAATACATTCTAAGTCCTAGCAACTCTCTCCATTCTCTTGTGCATTAAATTCTTGATTCTTGAGTTTTGGAGAGCCAAAAGTGAGTGCATTGCATTAGTGAGCCATATTGATTACATTCTTGAGTTCAAGCCTACGTCAAGTTTGTTACTCTTGGAGGTTGCCACCTCCTAGACGGCTTGGAGGCGTGAGGCTCCGGCGATCTTCACTAAGGAGGTTGTGTGAAGACCCGGGCGGTTGTGAAGGCACGAAGCTCGCCTACCCGGAGCGGGGAAGAGCTATCACTAGTGATCGGGGAAGGCTCAAGCGAGTGGAGCCGGCTTGAAGTAATTCAAGCTACCTCAACGTGGAGTAGGGGAGACCGGCAAGTCTCCGAGACCACGGGAAAAATTCTCTTGTCCATCAATTGTGGTTTGCTTGTTTTTACTCTTGTGAAATTCTAGCAATTTGATTCTTGTGTGCTACTTGCTTAGCAATTAATATACTTGTGTAGTAACATTATCTTGTGATCACTAGAATTGTTAAGTATTAAATTTGGCAAAACTATCACTTGTTCTTATAAATCATTAAACTTGAATTTAGTGATAGAAAATTTTAGATAAGCCTATTCACCCCCCCTCTAGGCTCATCCTCGATCTTACAGCTCTCTCCACCAACACCATCTTCACCTCTCTCACGCTCGCACCGTTGCGCTCGCGCCACCGTCTCCACTGACGCCATCTGCTGCCGCCGATGTCGCGTCCTCTTTAACGTCCATGCCGCCATCTCCACCGATGTCTTCACCTCTCTCGTGGACACGCCACTGACCACTCTTCCACGGTAGATGTCTTCACCTCTCTCGTGTCTTATTCTGTTATGTTTTGAATATAAATTCTGTTAGCAGAATAACCTTAAGTATTATGATTTCTGAACTTTATAATATGAATAAACGAACCTAATAATAATAATAAAAAAATCTATAGTTAAGATATTTGTATCATCAAAACCTTCTTAAAAATCTCGAATATATATAACCAGTAACCTATCTTAACAAATCTAACATATTCGGAACCGCTTCCTATGCAAAATCAATTAACGATTAAGTGATATTCATTCATATCATACAGCAAAGTGGCTAATGTTCTAATTATATTAATCTAAATAATTTTTGCATCTTGAATTCAAAATTATAAATATAAAAGTTCATAATTTTAGCTTCTTGAATTCGTAAAACAAGAATGGATAATCTATAAAGTGAATCGCGCATCGCTCAATTTGAAAGCTAATAACAATATGATTGTCTAATCATTTAAAACACGAGAACTTGGAATCATGCAACTCAAACTCTTAAGCTATTCCTACTTTCTGCAATGAGTCTTTATTTGGTATTCTGTCTGTCTTCTTTTTGCCTTTATTAAAGTTTGTTATTTGCTATATTTCTATTGAACGACGTGTAGAACTCGACGTTATTAACTCCGTCATCGACACCATCAGCTGGACCACGACTTCGCCATAAATAACAAATAAGCAAGGCAAGCATCCCTTTGATCATATTGATTCCAGTATTTAATTTTTTATTTTGTTTATCAAATTGTTTCATGCATGCTTTTATTTTCTCTAAATTTACTATTTTGTGGTACTAGTAGATATACCTGTTATTTCATGAAACTTTCTTGATAAGTATGGATATGTGAACCTTGATAACCATAGAAAATGGTTAGACAATACATAATGTCAACTTGGGTATATGCGAATATTATCCATGCTTAGCAGTAGAAGTTGGGATGATTGAATTAAACTATCTCTTGAGAATCTGAAAATGTTGGATATGACATGGTGTCAGTTATTGGTACTTTGGCTAAAAATCCAAAATAAAACTATAGTTTAGATGTGGGCAATTAATGGCAATAGCCAATTATGTAAGGGGTGGACTTGTACGTAGTGTAGGGGAGAGATTATTGCCCATATTGGATTAAGGACCGAGCTATGGGTTACTTACAAGCCAAGAAAACCGTACAACCACAAGTGCTGAAATGGGACAACCTTAACCTATTAAGTTGCTTAGATCTAGCTTTGCACATTGGTAGACGGGAGATAGTACAAGCACTTCTTTCTAGGTTTGCTTGTAAGGGGCTTCTACACCTCGGTGTGGGTAAATGCATGTCGTTACAACGGTGTACGCCTTGTTATAGGAAGAAACCATTATTGCAGGGGGACTGCCTATGTTGTTGATCTAAATACAGGGGTGGACTGTTATGTTTTATTTGTTAATGTTTCTTCTACCATAACAAGGGTTTCACGTTACTGGGCTGGTGCAAAGTTAGATCTAAGTAATGTAACAGTTATGTTATGATCGTTCTGCGGCACACCAAAGGAAGTGTGCTAATAGCTTGCACAAAGAGCTGATCATTTCTTGTGGGTAAAGTTGTAGATCTCTGTAGAGTATAAATCTAATCGATCAGCCACACCTACGGTCAAAAGCACTTGGTAACATTATCACATAGTTAGTTGTTTTATTGTTTTTAAATAGGATAATTTTCACCTGATGTGTCTTCTTTTGGCAAAGATTATGGTTATGTCACGAGTTGGCAGGAAATTGGATATCGCAAAGCTCATGTCATAGAGGACTGTGAGTTATTACTTATGCTATACTTATTTTTTATCAGTTAAACTTGCTTTTACAAATTCCATTTCTAAATTACAATTTATCTTACAAACTAAATGTTGATTTATGCAATTTAACCTTAGAAGCTTCTTTTGATATTACCTGCATTACTGCATTTACAAATACCACCTTAAATCTTGCGGAGTACGAAAGTACTCAACCTTGCTTAATCCAATATTTTAGGTGGATAATACAACAAAGCTCCAAAGAACACTTTTCGTCGCAGGTTGTGAGAATTTCAAATGATGAGATCTTTCTAGGGATTTATGCCTCATTAGTAACCTACGGGTCGGATGGGCATACTATAAGACCTTACTTCTTCTATAATGTAGATATATATATACTCTGAGTTGTAAAATATAATATATAAATAGCTTCCGCTTTGATAATATGATGTATGGTTGTGATTCCAATTGTTGTAAATGTGTCTATCAGTCACTGATCATGGAACTAGTACGGTATGCATATGAGATTTCCATTTTTACGTTTATGCAAAAATAAGGGTCGTTACATGTTCCCCGAGGAGGTGTTGCCTCAGCTGCAATGGTTGCTCACATTGCTTCTGCAGAAGTTTCAGCCGGAGTGACGAGAAGACACTTCAAAGGATCAGGTCATCTTTTTTTTTCTTTTTGGCTTATGTAATTGATCCAATAGATATTCATCATTTATTATTCTGAAAGTTTCTGTAGTGTGTAGTATCAGTATAAGAGCCTCAAGCGGTCTGGCATGCTCTTAGTTTTACCCCATATTTTAGTGTTTGTGTATTGGTGTCAAGATAAAATGTGCTTATTATCATCTGAAGGATTTGCGTCTCATTTTAGTACAATGAGGTTTTTCGTAGGCATCCATGCCAAAATCGGAATCGACGAAATGCCATTTGAATCAAAATCAAGACGCATCAGAGCAGTCAGGTATTGCTAGTAACACAATTGCTATCCTGTGCATTTTTGTGAGTCTCCTGCAATTTTGCTGGAACTAAATTGGTATGTGAGATGCGTATTTTCCTTCTCTATGTGTGAGAAGAGGTCATTGAATGGTTGATGAAGCTTACCATTAAGAAAGCCATTTCAGTAGTTTAGGACTGCAATGGACTAATGGAGGTACTATCTTGGATGAAAGACCTAAATCACCTAATCGGTGTAATGAATCATCATCTTCCCTGCAACTTCAGAATGGTACGGACTCGGCTAAGGATTCGTTAGAATCAGGAGAGGAAGAAGCGAAGCTCCAGTTAGCTAAGGATTCTTTAGACAAAACGCTGAAGGATATGTACTTTGTTAATTTTATTTGTGAAATATGTATGTGATGATTAATTTGACAACAATATTTGTGATGGATTACAATATTTGTGGAAGAAAAAGATACTGTGTGATTTGTTGTTTTTTTGATTGTGGGAGTCAGCGGGCCGTACACACATATATGTGGGTTTTTGATATATGTATGTATTGAACTAAGTGTAATTGGGTCTGATGGATATACATGCATGCGGTTAATTAGAGAGAAGAGTTTAGGATTAGCCTTGAGTATAAAAGGCAGCGGGAGGAGACCTCCCACGAGTGAGCCGCACGGGAGCGTAAAAACTGAAGAAAAAAAAAGCAGCGGCTGCGGAGCGAAGGACGGGCCAAGAAAGAACGAGGCGGCGCGGCAAGTGGTCGCGCGTCTGCACGAAGGGAGTACAGCAAGCAGCGCAAGATCAAAATAGCAGCACTTGATGCAGAGAGGCTTCAAGTGCGTCGTAGCACAAGAAAGCAACAGGTAATAGCCTCCTGGAGCAAGCGACCGGACAGCAAGAAAAAGAAGACAGAGGAGGTAACGGTGCGCATGCAATTTAGTGATTAGTAAAGGTAATAAGTTTGCACTGGGAGTCATGTATTGACTATGTGTTTTATAAATAACATGTTTAATCTAATTTTCTTTCATGATCTTAGATAATTTATTCTAGATTAATTCTCTAGGTTTGATCATAATTTTATCGATTTTCTGAATAAATAAAAACAGAAAAAATTAGTTTTAAGTGTTAGTTTACACCAATTCACCTCTCTCTTAGTATGTCTCGATCCTTCGTACTTAATCAAGGACCAACCGTCAAATGCTGTATCCATATTCCCATATTCCATATAAACTGGATAGTTGGCTGATTTCTTCTCTCCTTTTGCAATTCCAAATTTTTGCGGTGGATAGACTCTAGCTTACAAATGTTTTTCTCATGTTTTTGCAGGGAAATACTAACGCCAATGAAGCCATAACAGGATGAGGAAGCACTTAGGAAATGCTGGTTTTGTTCTTTTAGCTCTAGGGACATTTTTCAGCAGCAAACTATTAGCTGAACTAGTCGGTAACCCGTACATCCGCATGAGCTAGCTTCTTAGATAAAATCACTTGGATCTGCTAATTTAGATTGTACTTAATAGCTGTTATAATCTTGGTCGGTTAGATGGACGCTAAATCTTTTTCTTTTCTTTATTAATGTGAAAATTTTATCATAGTTCATAATTAGTATAGTTAATAGATTATATTATGAATTTTAATAATTTATAATTTAGCATTGTAATTCACATACAAATCAAATTTTTAAGCATCCTTTAATTTATTCCTAATTGTATAATTCTCAATTGTACTTTTGGTGGATTTTTTTCAATTTAGATGGAATTTGTATAAAAATATATATTTTATTTTTATTTATTATTACTCGATTTTTTAGGTTTACTCTCAAATAACAATGAAAATAAAATTGCTAATTTTTATTTTAAATTTTAGTTAATTTGGCTTGTACTTGATATAGACTCGCTCTGTCAAAAAATTATGACATATTTTTTAGTGGTCTTGTGCATAAATATACATTGTATTTTATATTCTAATACAAAATTAGTGTGGTCTCCCCTCTATACCACTAATAAATATCTAACTTTACTTTATATCCTCCACATACATGCATTGAATATAGCATAGCGAATATGGATTTTAATTAGAGATTGTGCAATATCATTGGATGATCATTTGCAATATATTTTTAGTCTATATGACAAGAGAAAATACACCCTATAAACTTGGACATGATCAGTAATTATTATTTTTTAAGTTTTAGGTTGGAATTCATATAAAAATTATATTTTTATTTATTACTATTCTGAATTTATTTTTAGGGTTTACTTTAGAGTTTGTATGAAAATCAAATTATTTATTTTATTTTATTTTATTCTAAATTTTACTTAATTGGCCTTGTACTTGAGATAGACTCATTGTTTTAATTTTCTAATTTTTAAATTTTAATTATTTATCTTGTTCTTAGTGCCAACTGCCAAGAGAACCCTATAAAGTAGAATAGATTGAGTAATTATTATTCGAGTTTGTATATTTTTTTCATACGTGGGGTGGATTTTTTGAGTTTTAGGTTATAATTCATATGAAAATTTATATTTTTATTTATTACTATTTTGAATTTATTTTTGGGTTTACTTTGGAATTTGTACGAATATCTAATAGATTATTTTATTTTATTTTTATTCTAAATTTTACTTAATTTGGTTTGTACTTGAGATAGGCTCATTGTTTTAAATTGCTAATTTTGTTTAATTATTATTCTAATTTTTTATATTTATGTATTTACTTTGGAAATCGTATGAAAGTCGATTGCTAATTTTTTATTTTTTATTCTGAATTTTAGTTTACTTAATTTGGCTTGTACTTGAGATAGACTCATCGTTTAAATTTGCTAATTTTATTTAATTATTATTCTGAATTTTATTTATTTATGGATTTACTTTGAAAATAGTATGAAAGTCAGATTGCTAATTTCTTTAATTTTTTATTCTGAATTTTTCTTAATTTATATTGTATTTGATATGGACTCTTTCTTTTAATCTAAACCGTTATAACTTAGGCCCAACAAATAGATGACCAAAACTTTCTGGATAACATGAGAGCTTTCTTAGAGTACCTAATTAGTATAGGTTTTACTTAATTTGGCTTATACTTGAGATTGACTCATTGTTTTAATTTGCTAATTTTGTTTAATTATTATTCCAAATTTTGGATACTTAAGTATTTACTTTGGAAATCGCATGGAAGTCAGATTGCTAATTTTTCTTTATTTTTTATTCTAAATTTTAGTTTACTTAATTTGGCTTGTACTTAAAATAGACTCATCATTTTAATTTGCTAAAGTTATTTAATTATTATTTTAAATTTTATTTATTTATAGATTTACTTTGAAAATAGTATGGAAGTCAAATTGCTAATTTCTTTAATTTTTTATCCCAAATTTTTCTTAATTTATATTGTATTTGATATGGACTCTTTCTTTTAATCTAAACCGTTATAACTTAGACCCAACAAATAGATGGCCTAAACTTTCTGGATAACATGGGAGCTTTCTTAGAGTACCTAATTTTTTTTTTGAATGAAAAGCTATTGCATTAAAGAAGAAGATAGCAAAGTTTACATAAAGGTGAAAACTTTGACCAAGCAAAACAGTGGAATAAGAACAACCCTGGTTTGATTACATCATCATACTAGCGAAGGATGGGGAGAGAATAAATCAAAGCATCTAGGTCACGAGGTTCGACGCCCGTCATGACGATTGCATCGGCCACCTGCTGCACCATGCTATAGACATTTTGGAAGATCCTGCAATTCCTTTCCTTCCACAAATT
Organism: Guadua angustifolia; assembly: GCA_036346375.1. Classification (NCBI taxonomy): domain Eukaryota; kingdom Viridiplantae; phylum Streptophyta; class Magnoliopsida; order Poales; family Poaceae; genus Guadua; species Guadua angustifolia. The sequence goes on from CM070515.1 coordinate 13,150,021, forward strand.
CCACAGCCCGTAGATAACCAAGCCATCAAAGTCCTTTCTCTTGGCCGAGTTGACCGCGAGACGAGTGGCAGTCCACCATGAGTTATTCGACGATTGATCCGTGAAAGTTGAGGAGGAGTTAGGTTCGGTTGTATGAGGTGAAGGACTCTCGCCCAAACTCTGTCTTGCAAAAGGGCACAAGAGCATCGGGTGGGATGCGGTTTCCTCTTCAAACCACGAGGGCATGTGGTGGAATGAGGCCACCCCGATGGCTAACTCCGTCGCCGTGAGAATCTGTCTGGATGAAGAGCCAGCGAAAAACCTACATTTTCCTTCATGCGCGCGCGCGTGCGATCATCTTGTAGTTGTTGTCACCTTGGCACCTATGAACTGGGTCCAGATGCCGAATTTGCGGTATATTCTCCGAAGGTGTCCACCTCCACCAAATCGATCCTCCATTTGTGGTTGAGTTGTACTGTTGCGGCGCTTGCCAAAGGTGAAAGAAGTCCTGAAGCGCATTCCGCTTTGTAATCCCGCAAAGGTCTAATCCATTTCTGGTTGTCGGGATGTCCTTGACCTTGCTGCTCTTCTTCTAACGAGACCATAGAACGAGGCGCCAACTCTGCTGGAGATTTTCCTCAGTAACCATCGTGACCCCGAACTCCGCCGTTTCGCCATTACCTAATGCGATAGCGGTGCTTGCGAGTGAACAACCCGCGATCCGAGGTCGCACAAGGGACCGTGAACGGACCAAGGCTTATTCCGGTCTTTCCAAGCATACCACAACCACCGAACTCAAGCGCGCGACCAAATCATCCAAGTCTTTTACCCTAGACCTCCTGAACGACTTTGGCACCGCAAATTTTTTCCAATTTACGTGCGGTGACCCCATTGCATTCTGTTTCGCCTTTCCAAAGGAAATCGCTGCGCGGATTCTGTCGATCTTATTTGTTGCCCATTTGAGGGGATATCTGGTGAGGTGATAGACGCAAGGGACGTCAACACTCGAATTTAGCGGCGTCAAGCTTAGCTGCCCTAGATAGCGACCTCCTTTCCATCCCGCCTATCTGGAGCGCACCTTGTCGATGAGAGGTTGGAGATCGATCCTTTGAGCTTCGTCAGGCGAAGAGGGAGTCCAAGGTACCGTAGGGAATTGTTTTATGGTAGGCGGAAATCTTGCAAAATTGATTCCATGTCAAGCCCGTGCATCTTATGGGGTAGACCTCACTCTTGTGGATATTGTTGTGAAGACCTGAGCTCCTCCAAAACAAACAAGGATCTCTGAATTGCTCTGAGTTCCACCCGCATGGGGCGCAATGATAGCCACATCATCAAAGCATATAAGGAGATCGGGATTTCGCCCACCCGGTGGTGGCGCGGACAAGATATCTGGAGTCCATGGCCTTGGAGAATAATCTCGCGGTGGGTCCATGGCCAAAATGAAAAGCATAGGAGATAAGGGATCGCCTGCCGCAGCCTCTTACGTGTTGGATTGGAGGACTGGGATGCCATTAAGGATAACTCGAAGATGAGGAAGCCAGATCATTACAATCCACTCCTCCAACGCGCCCAAAGCCCAAGCGGCTAAGAAGGTCAATGAGGAACTCCCAGCAGTCGAGTCAAAGGCCTTCGCTATATCTAGCTTAAGGAAAAGCGGCGGTATCCTCTTCGATGCATCTCGGAGATCACATTCTTTGTATAGAAAGTTGTCTGAATGGATCTTACGCTAATGAAAGCACTTTGGTGTGGGAAACCAAGCCACGAAGGTTAGGTGCCGACGCACGCGAGCACCTTGGAGAAGATCTTCCCTGTGCTATGAATAAGGCCGATAGGCTTGAAATGGAGGATCATGAAGCATCTTGCCTTTTAGGAAGCAACACAATGTTTGCCTTTGTTGAGCATTTGCAAATGCCGCCACTCATCTTTGTGCAAGCTAGGAAAAAAACGAGCATGAGATCCGACTGCAAGACACAGAAAAGAGACCATGAAACCATCTGGACCGGCGCCTTTTCGGTAGGCATAGAGAACACCGTCCACGACCTCTTGAGTGAGGAAAGGTTCTTCTAGCATGTTGAGGTCATGCTGCGGGAGTTCGAGAGATTCGATTAAAGCAATGGGATCGCTGCGACTTAGAACCCAACCGATGGCAAAAATATTTGAAAAGCTCTTCACCTTCTGAAGGAATGTGTGTGCCGTTCCCCCGTCAGTTGAGATGGACTGAATGTGGTTTTTCCTCTTACGCGCGTTCACCCTAATGTGGAAGAATTTTGTATTAGCATCTCCTTCCTTAATGAAAATCATCCTTGATCGTTGCCTGATGCGACTCCGCTTGACCGCCGCCAGGCCCAACAGTCTATAACGAAGTCTGCCCCGAAATTCTCTTTCGGGACCGAGAGACGTGGGATTCTCTGCCAAATCAAATTGAAAAATAATCTCGCGCGATAAGGAACCGGAGGAGAGATCTCCCGAGATGTTCTGCTCCGGGCTCTCAACGCCTTTTGATCTGGCAATTTTGATATGCCATCTCTTTGGACCACGTGGAGGAAATCGGGCATTTTGGTCCGAAGGTCTCGAATCTGAAACCTCTATATCGATCGGTGGAACTGTCCTTGCGTAAAAAAGGCGAGTGGTCGATACAAAATTTGGACAAAGCACCGAGGTGACAATCCGGAAAAAGGCCTTCCCACTCGTTTGATGCAAAGAACCTATCAATTCTTGTTTGCGTTGGGTTCTCCCTGCCATCAGTCCAGGTGTACTTTCCGCCATTCAACCTAATCTCCCTAAGTTCCGTGTCGTCCAGCATCCTTTGGAAGGCCCCCATTACCCTCCTGTTTAGATTGGTGTTGTTTTTGTCGGCCGCCCTATAAATCATATTGAAATCCCCCACAATAATCCATTCTTGGCACATACGCTCCTGAAGGTCGGAGATCTCTTGCAAGAATATGACTTATTCTCTAGGTGCGGCCCATAAACACTTGCAGAGCCCAACAGTGCCATCATCCTTCATATGCAGATCGCAGATATGAGTTTGTTGTGACATACCGCCGGACATGCCAAAATGAGCGGAGGAGAAGGCTAGGAGTATGCCTCCTCTTGTGAGTTTGCGGGAGGAAGCAAAATTATCTTGGAATGCTTCGCCCGATAAATTCCTCACCGAGTTATTGTCAATCTCACGAAGCTTTGTTTCTGTAGACACACAATGGTGGCCCTAACACTGCGTGACAAGCTCCCTAATGACCGCCCTTTTTTGGGTTATTGAGACCCTGACATTCGACTTAAAAAAGCACATTATCTTTGAGCCATGCTTAAATGGAGCAGATCTCGCCACACGTCGATTGCCAATCCTCGGGACAATATTATGAGGAAGAGAGAGCAATAGCCTAACCTGCATGCCTGCTAGCAGAGGCCCTGGAAGTGCGAGAGGTGAAAGTAGGACCGATTTATACTTGGTTGAAAGATCAAGAGGTCACTGTGAAAGAAGATCGCATGCCATATAGATAGACAACTTGGTTGGACCCACTTACGGACATAAAAGCTTGCTTGATTGCAAGATTACAACAGGGATAACAATTTAAGAAACATAGTTCTTGAGCATATGCCCTTTTACGATGGGCAATACAAAAGCGAGCCGAGAACAGCGGGGCTCAAGGCTTTGGGGATAGAGGAAACTAGTTTTCATTTTGCAGCGAGGACTCGACTTGAACCTAACAACAGATTCGATTACACCCAACAGATGATTACAACACGGCGACATCGACCTTCTAAAGAAAAGTTGACAATACCGACTTCATTGGACCCAAAAGAGCTTGCAGGCGCAAAAGACATGCAGCCAAAGCGATCCACACAAAGCGGCAATGGGAGGAAATCATTACGGTTCTTTGGAACTCCGTCCTGTGCCCCATGGCAGCGATGAGGTCCTACCACAATCGAGCCAACCAACTCGCTAGCGCCTCCAAAGCTTGTAGGACGGCGGCTTGCGGAAGATGTGCTATGAACGCGGCTTCATCGAAGGATTCGCGCCTTCATTACTGAGTTTCTTCGCCAAAGTTCAGGCGGAGAGCTTGCTAGAAGTCTTTCGGCCAATCTCGCCTGCAATGGTGGAGCGGCCTACCGCCGGAGCTTTTGGAGCAATTCGGTGAGAATGGGCTCGGAGGAGCCCGCTGATGAATTGATAAAAGCACGAATGTTGCACTCGACTTCTTTGGTGAGAGTTCAAGGTGACAATGGTTGAGAGCGCATCTACACAAGCGTCTTTGGGACCTGCGGGCTGAATCGGAGGCCTCGAAAATCATCCGTCATGGTTCTTGCGGGCTGTGAGGGGGAGTGGACATCTCGGAGGAGACTCGGCTGCACCATGACCTCCATGGCCCCAAAGAAGTTGAGGGCGATGGTGATCTTCACCACTGAAACTCTGGGCGAAGTGGCTGCGGAGGTGTTCATGAGCTCCTCCTCCATGGGATCCACCCTGGTAAAGTTGATGTGCAAGTCGTCCATCCTGGAAACGAGGAACTCCTGCTCAGAGACAGCTGAAACAGGAGGCATGGGGGTTACCTGCGTAAGCACGTTGGAACTGGAAGCGGACCACCGCACGCTGTGGGGAGCCCCATTGTTGATGTGCGAACGGTAACGAACCATGAAACCCCTGACTCTGCCGAGAAGATTCTCCCGGATTTAACAGTGCCTGGCGACCTAGGCCCCCGGCAGGGGGAGGCACGTCCCAGCCAGAAGGCCTTCTCTCGCCCGCGCCACTTTGGCGGCGGCGATCTCGACCAGTATTGCAGCCGGTAGTGAATGGAACCCCGCGGAGGCAGAGCACCATCAACAACGCCCAACTGCCACGCGTAGACATGGCGCCTTGGCCATTCATCCTCCGAGGACGCGAGTGTCATCTCACCGCTGACGTCGCTGTGGCCGGGACTAAGAGACGCGAAGATGGGGGCGATACCATCATCAGGTGGCTCGAAGTCCAGGACTTGGTCGATATGCAGCAAAACCCTGTAAGACAGCATTCTAGGCGGCGGCCTCTCCTCGAACCCCCCGTGGATTCCAAGCTCAGGAAAATCAGAGAACGGAGGAGATCTCCTGAATGGTTCTTCAATGTAGACTATCGCCGTTTTCGGAATAGCTGCAACATCTCTAGCCCACACCCAGAGACACAGGCAAGCTGTTTCATTGTCTGAGCCAGGAATGTCCAACTCCGGGAAGGCAAAACCAGCGTCCTGGATCAAAGGAGATGACTGGACGATGACCATGCGTGACGGAATCCTTCAATGCAGAGGCGCACCTTGAAGCGGGCTCTCGCGACCGGCTTGCACATCCGCGACCATGGAACGATCTTGATGTCAATGCCTTCTGAATGAATCTTGAATCTTCCGGCATAGCGTTCGCGAAGGTCGAAGAACCGCTGCCGGACAAAGTAGTCTGCGGCTCATGAATGGCAACATTGAAATCATCCCTGTTAGCTCTAAAATGATCTGCAAGAAGACGCTGCATTTGCCGGACGGAAGTCTGTTGGTCGCCTAAGGTGTGGACGAAGACAGCGAACCTGCAGAATTCCCTCTCCAGGCTGGAGGCAGCAGAAGACAGAGGGAAATGGCGACGGACCAACTCCGGCCTATCATCAGGATCTCCCGGCCGGAACCTCGGAGCATTCATTGCTGACCTGCCTCTGTCGTTAGAGCTTGGCGGAGGTTTAAGCCGTACGGTGACAGGTGGAAACACGGGCGGCGATCGGACCGAGGTGAGAACCTGCGAGCTCCAGAAACAACGCCGAGCCCTATGGCCCGAACGGTGGCAGAGCAGACATTTTGGAGGTGAACGGCAATTGGCGACAAAATGGTCTGTTGCCAGGCATCTGAAACACCTCCCTTTGGACTGAGACTTGAGAAGAGCCGAGAACCTGGATGAATGCTGAGAAGCGGGGGCAGCTGAAGCCAATTTATGCGCATTGAATTGCCCCTTTCTCCAGAAGTACTTCGGCCTGACCTGCTGCCATTCCGAATCTGAGCGCGAAGCGAGCAAAAGATTCGGCACCGCAGCAGGAGGCAAAACATCGGAACCTGCAGCGCCAGAGAGAGTCGACCTAGCCTGCTCCAAAACCTGCTTCCCCGCCCCCGCTGAAGAGGAGCCATTAATGCCGGGGCCTGGAAGTTCACCTGGATGAAGGATCCTAAGAGAGGACTTAGGGGCATTTACATCACCTAATCTCAACAACGCATTAACTCTGCCTTGAATGCCAGAGGAAGCCGGAGGAGGCACGCCAGCCGCAGCAGGCCCCTGGGGGAGCGAAACCAACCGAAGGCCCTGGGAACCAGAGGGATCTTGAGCGGCACAGGCCTGAATCGGCGAATCCGCCTCGAGGAGGTCATCTTCGTCCTCATCCTCGGAGCTCCAGTGGACCCGCTGGGGAGACAATGTTGACCTCAAGGAAGGACGCTGGGGCTAGGAAGAAAGCGGTTGAAGGGATTTGGCCTTGATGGGAGTGGAATCGGCGGATCCTAATGGAAGAACAGGGGGATTCGGCGGATTGGGGGGATTTGGTAGGGAAGGCGATGGGGAGCGCTTGCGGGGGCTCATTTCAAAAACTTTTTGGTTAATCAATTTCATCCATGCAGAATGAAGTGCAGTGCGCTCATCTAGAAGGGTGTGATGAACCCTTCATGATGAAGCAGCACTACCTCAAGAACATCTGCAGCAAGATGTTACTATTGAAGTATCTGAGCCTAAGGAATATGAGTACCTAATTAGTATAGGTTTTACTTAATTTGGCTTATACTTGAGATTGACTCATTGTTTTAATTTGCTAATTTTGTTTAATTATTATTCCAAATTTTTTATTTTTAAGTATTTACTTTGGAAATCGCATGGAAGTCAGATTGCTAATTTTTTTTATTTTTTATTCTAAATTTTAGTTTACTTAATTTGGCTTGTACTTAAGATAGACTCATCATTTTAATTTGCTAAATTTATTTAATTATTATTTTAAATTTTATTTATTTATGGATTTACTTTGAAAATAGTATGGAAGTCAAATTGCTAATTTCTTTAATTTATTATCGCAAATTTTTCTTAATTTATATTGTATTTGATATGAACTCTTTCTTTTAATCTAAACCGTTATAACTTAGGCCCAACAAATAGATGGCCAAAACTTTCTGGTTAATATGGGAGCTTTCTTAGAGTACCTAATTAGTATAGGTTTTACTTAATTTGGCTTATACTTGAGATTGACTCATTGTTTTAATTTGCTAATTTTGTTTAATTATTATTTCAAATTTTTGATATTTAAGTATTTACTTTGGAAATCGCATGGAAGTCAGATTGCTAATTTTTCTTTATTTTTTATTCTAAATTTTAGTTTACTTAATTTGGCTTGTACTTAAGATAGACTCATCATTTTAATTTGCTAAATTTATTTAATTATTATTTTAAATTTTATTTATTTATGGATTTACTTTGAAAATAGTATGGAAGTCAAATTGCTAATTTCTTTAATTTTTTATCCCAAATTTTTCTTAATTTATATTGTATTTGATATGGACTCTTTCTTTTAATCTAAACCATTATAACTCGGATCCAACAAATAGATGACCAGATCTTTCTGGTTAACATGTGAGCTTCCTCATAGTGCCTAATTAATATAGATTTTACTTAATTTGGCTTGTACTTGAGATAGACTCATTGTTTTAATTTGCTAATTTTGTTTAATTATTATTCCAAATCTTTTATATTTATGTATTTACTTTGGAAATTGCATGGAAGTCAGATTGCTATTTTTTTTATTTTTATTCTAAATTTTAGTTTACTTAATTTGACTTGTACTTGAGATAGACTCATTATTTTAATGTTCTAATTTTATTTAATTATTATTCTGAATTTTATTTATTTATGGATTTACTTTGAAAATAGTATGAAAGTCGATTGCTAATTTCCTTAATTTTTTATTCGTATTTTTCTTAATTTATGTTTGTACTTGATATGGACTCTTTCTTTTAATCTAAACCGTTATAACTCGGACCCAACAAATAAATGACTAAATCTTTCTAGTTAACGTGAGAGTTTCCTCAGAGTGCCTAATTAGTATAGGTATAGATAGATAGATAGATAGATGTGCTAGTTTGTGTTATAAATAGCACTTGTTATATTCAATATGAGGCTAATGGCCAGTATATATAGTTGTACAAGTGGGAATAAAAGTACAAGTGAGAATAAAAGGAAAGCTTATATAAAGCAATACTATATATGAAAAGCCTATATAAGGCAATATATCTTTAACACCCTCCCACAAATGCAAGACATATGTAATAGCATTGCATTTGGAAAGGTTGATATTTTGAAAAATCCAAAGTCCTAATCTTGAATTAGTCATTGTAGCATTCAACTTTTGAAAAATTGAGTCGACGAAGAGTTGAGTCGATGAAGAAAAAGCCAAGTTGACGAAGAATAGTCGATAGTGGAGCCGAGTCAACGATGGAAAGCCGACGAAGGAGCTGAATCAACAAAGTCGATAGAACAAGCCAAGCGATGAAAACAGTAGAGCCGATAAAAAGAGCTAAGCTAACGAAAGAGCCAAGATGCTAAGGACTTGGATGGACGCAATACAAGCTAAAAATAAAAGACTCGAACGAGAGTGGAAGAGCCGAAGCTGAGCCAAATAGCCGAGTTGCTGGAGTTGAAGCCGAGCTGAAAACTAGAAGTTGAAGCTAGAGCCAAAAGCCAAAACGAGAAGCTGGAAGCCAGCTTCGGTGGAGAACATGTGCGGAGGTGGTGCAGCCATAGATGCGGCGTCAGCGGATTGGAAGCTGGCGCGAGCGACGGGTGCAAGAGACAGTCGCGTGGCCCGGCGTGGCGAAGCCAGCAAGACGGTAGCACGGGCACCAGGCGAAGCGGAGTGGCGCCGAAGCGTCCTGACAACAACGTGATTTGAAGGTGGTGAGCTGCACGGGTCCACGCAGAAGGTAGCCCGCACGACGTTGGAAGCCGAGGAGCCAAGGCGGCCCGAGGTGGAAGAAGGGCAGGTGGTTGTGGACGCATAGACCGAGGGTCGGCGTTGACCGATAGGAGAACGGCCAGAGCCACTATCGAAGGCTGGCGCGTCGGGCTGGAACGACAACGAAGGGCTCTGGCGGGCAGTGGAGGCGAGCTGGCGCGAGCTGGCGGCGTAGAGACCGCAGGGAGTAGATCGAGGAGGCCGCCCTCAGGAGGGGAGATTTCTTCTCCCGAGGGCAGCGACAATAGAAGAAATGAGGTGGCAGCTAGGGATAGTGCAAATGCATGCCGGTAAACTCTATCCCTTAAAACCTCGCTCTGATACCATATTATAAATAGCACTTTTTGTATTCAATATGAGGCTAATGACCATGTTATGAATAGCACTTGCTGAGATTTTTTGGTGATCCATTGGAAATCTCTGCATTTCCACAGCTGAGAACAGAAGATACTCGTTCACATCTTTGCAAATGGAACTACTGAGTTGTTTTATCAGGAAGAATGGAACACCTGCCATGTTCTTCTCTTCCGCATGGTACGTTTCGTTTCTTTCTTCTTCTTTTTTATTAATTTCCACGTTCTGCGTGAGATGCGAAGTGCATCTTTTCTTCCCGTTGTCTCAGGGAGTCAGGGTTAATGCCAACAAGCATAACTGGCATGCTGTCACACAACAGCACCAACTATTGAAGAACTAGGGATACTATTAAGTATGAAGCACAGCAATTCTGCATTAACAAAAGACAGCCAGTACAGTGTCCATCAAACTGCCTGCCATTATACACAAAAATGTGGTCTGCGACGCAATGATAACACATTCTTAACGAAGAAGGCAAACGACGATTTCTTGATATCGGATCAACCAGCAACGGCAATTATTTCTCCACACACAAAAAAAATAGTAATTTGTAACACTTCATTGGAGATACTCAAGCTCAGACCAGCAACACAACTCCAACATAGAACTGTGGTAGAATGGTACAGCCTATGAGAAGATCATAGAAAGCTGCAGTAACTTATTATTTCGGGGGCAATCATAGACTCCTGGGAACAACTGCCCTGCTTGTTCCAAGCGATCAGCAACGCACTTCTTTCACAGTTTGGATCTTGCTACACACGAAGAATTCTGTACTTTGATCCGATGCCAGGATGTGTTGAGGATTCCTCTCAGATTCCATATGTCTTCCACGTTTTCGGGTTGAACGTTTGCAGCTGAGTCCACCTGTTGTCCACAAGATGCATTTTCACATCCTTGCAAAGCACCAAAATTTGGGCAAAACAGTACTTCATCCAGAGGTGGATTTCACTTACCGCCTTAGCTACTATCTCAGCATTTGCTGGCACGTCTAATGTAGCCTCAAAGAGAACCCATGCCCATTTATCACTTTGAGGTCCATCAGATACGTATGGCACATTGCATTTCTGATATCTGTGGGCCTCAAACCATGTTTTACCTCCATCAACAGATATATCAACTCTCTCGATGCCACGCCCACCACCTGAGACTGCATATCCAGCAATCCTATTCTGCATGGAGCAAGCATACCAATTACCAGTGCGTACATAAATTCTCATTTCCAGATTTACCCATGCTATGTACACAAGCTGCAGCCTCATGGTACACCATAACTAATATGGAAGTAGTGCTAACCTTTCCTTCCTTGATAACATCCACATCCTCCAGGGTACAAATAGCAGACTGCTTGATCAAATAAAAAAAAGTGACGATAAGATATCCAGAAATCTATAACATAACTTCATTAATAATGCAGAAGCAGAAACAAGTTTTAGGATAACTAGGCAATTGATAGTCGCCTGCAGTGAATCAACCAACTCACTGCAGTTGGATAGTATAATGAATTCATGGTAAATTAACTTATACAGGGATATCGGCTGCATTAATTAAAAAAAAAAAGGCACACCTATCGGCTGCATTAATTATTAAAAAAAGGCACACCTAAAATAGAACACAACATTCTATAATATATAATATTTTTTCCATCCCATTGGACATCAAAATGGCATTAACATCAGATAATCACAAGACAAGAAATTCTATGCAAGCAGCCTCCAGCCTAATAGAACACAACATCTCTCTATCTCTCTCTCTCTGATACATGGATTCAATGTATTGTAGTTGACAAAAATTAGATGCATAATAACGTTTGGAGTGGATTCTGAAGTGTGTAACTATGCAAATAAACATATAAGCAAGATCTTAGAACAGAACTTTTACATCACTTGGTCAACCATGCAAGCAAAACAGTCAATTTAATGTTCGTGTCAAATTGTCAATCATCAAGCAAAATAGTCAACTTAATATAGAATGAATTCGTGGTAAATTAACTTCTACAGGGATAGCCGCCTGCAGTGAATCAACCAACTCACTGCAGTTGGATAGTAGAATGAATTCATGGTAAATTAACTTCTACAGGGTTATCGGCTGCATTAATTATTAAAAAAAGGCACACCTAAAATAGAACACAACATTCTATAATATATAATATTTTTTCTATCCCATTGGACATCAAAATGGCATTATCATCAGATAATCACAAGACAAGAAATTCTATGCAAGCAGCCTCCCTCCCTCCCTCCCTGATACATGGATTCAGTCTATTGTAGTTGACAAAAATTAGAAGTTTGCAACAATCCTGGTGTATTTATAATCAAGAATAATAGCAGTAAATATCCACTATCAGCTAGACATTATATTATACTAAATCAAAAGTGTCAGCCAGAATGGTAGTGTGAGATTTGGGAACACTCTAATAGTCAGCAAATTAGCCTATTTCAGTAAAATTGTAAAGATGAATTGAAAGAGTAAGCATAATTTAGTAGTGCTGAGGTGAAAGCTGTTTTCTTGTGTTAACGTGAGTACTTATGTAATATGCTGCATGTCTTCTAGTAATGTTGAGTACTAGCCCCAAAGGATACGAGGGAACAAAAATGAAACCATCACATACAATCATAAAGGCATGATAAGTATCACTATGTTATCAATCCAACTCAACTGTAATTAGCTTAACAGAAGATATTAGCATAGAAGAATTGCTAGTATAGTATACCTGTACAGGAAAATCCATTTGTGGCCTTCTAGTTGACCAATTAATATTGTCCCAGTCTACGGTAGGTGGAAACATCTTGTAATCTTTTTGCATAAAAAATCCCTGGTTGAGAACAGCAATCAGTTTATACTCCAAATGATTATGATGAGGAAGCACTGCATTTAAATTTTCAGTAAACCTGGCATTCTTCCTTGATTATGTTGATACTGTCCAGCCATTTTACAGAACGTGCGCCGATAACTCCAGGTACAACAACACGAAGTGGGTATCCATGATCACGGTTGATGGTCTATACATGGTAAGTCATAACGAGTGAAGTACGACACAGACACATTATAACCACAATTGCAGAAAAATTTAGCAAAAGAACAGAGTTGCATCCAAACTCAAGCAGAGCATGGTCCAACAGATATTTAAAAATCTGGTGTAGTAGTGCTTGATAAGAGCAGTGCAACATTAAATTATCATGTATGCTTGTCAGTGCAAAATAAGCTTCTGATGGATATTTACATTCAGTAAGAGATGCTTTTGGTGTTATACTAACTGTTCTGCCTTAGGAAGTAAACACCTACTGACCTACAAGAACGTATTATGTTACTATAATGTCACATTATTTCATATTATCACTCTGTTCCATCAGAGGCAGCTTCAAAGAAAAATATGCATTAGGTAGTAACAGAAAAGGCTGTAGCACTAAGAAACAGGAGGAACAAGTGAAAACTAGGAACACAAAGGCATTCACAAAAATCGACACTTTGAAGAATATTATAAACCCCATAAGGAACGCTATATGAAATCAATTTTCAATTATTAAAAAACCAATGTTCTGTCACCTCTCCATTCATTTCATATGCAAGCAACACATCAGCATCAGGATCTGTTGCCTGCTTCAGTGGAATTGATGCCTTATAAGGACCACCTTTTTCCTCCTGAAATACAAATGCCTCGAGATTAATGAGGTGGTCTAGAAGGACTGCTGATGGTTGATAAGGGCCAACATACTCACTTTACACCTGTCAACACTGACAAATTCAACATGCTTGCCTCCTAAAGATGAGACTGAACTGAGTTTAGGTATTCCAACTAGTTCAAGTACATCAGATAGTTTTGCTCCTCCCCAAGTTGCTGGAATAATAGAAAAGGTCAGAACATAGTAGAATTGTTTTAATCAATAAGAACAAAAATGTATCCATTTTGCACAAAGAAATTTTGGTGAGGACAAAGCAGCCCCATTCAGTATTTTATGTGTGATATAATAATTACCAAGTAGGATATTGTTATTAATTCAGTTGAAAAGACAAAAGGTAAACAGAAGTAATCTATAAATTAGGCATTCAGAATGACATCAAAAGTCCAAGTCTAGGGATATTAAAAAGGACAGCAATCCTTGTAAATTCCCTCCACTCGTATGATTGCTATCCTTACAGTTCCTGTTGTATGCAAAATATATTTATGCAGTACTAACACCAACATGCCTGGATCTCACAAAGTGCATTTTCTTCTGGGTGTAGGTATTCACTAACACGAGCACATCAGATTGCATTAATACAACCTGCAATTAAAATGCATTCCCCTACATTCTGAACATTCTAAATTACCATAATGCATTTCTTACCATTTCCAAGAGCAGATATGCCCCACCCAACACCTCTCACCTTCCGTACCTTACTCATCGCAGTCCTCCTATTGCCTGCACACTTTTAATATCACAATCGTACTGTTATTACATTACAAGCAACACTGATACATTAGCCATCACAGAAAGATTAAGAGGGGAAAGCATAGAAAGCATGTGTAAACCTGTAATGTTGCGGTGACATTGTACTTTGGAAGAGTCCTGAATGTGAAGTTTATATCACTAATTTACTCAAAGACAAGAAGTATTTCAGGTTGCCTGATGAGACACTAAGAACTGCATTACCTAATGTCAGACATGGATAGCTGAATAGGCTTGTTGACAAGACCAGTAATAGAAACACTGTATCTGTTGAACAGGTTATATAAAAATGTAAATGTTTGCCCTTAAAAAAAGTAAGGAGTTTGCCCTTCAAAAGAAATGTAAGGGTTTGTAAGCAAATCTTAATGATAAGGGAGAACCATAGCTCCTTCTAAAGACCTTGAGAGATCGTCAACTTTTGGAATTGGTCCATGATTCCTCTTATAGAAGAAATCCACTGGGGTGATGTAAGATGAAACTAACACAGATTGATGAGGCTCAGCATTAAATGGCTCCTGCAGAACAAACAATAAAAAGAGTTTTATAATATTTGATGGTTTCTTGGATATGTTATACAACAATTCATGAAAGATCATACCAAAAAAAATGTACCATTTTTTCCTTCATATTTATCTTTTTCAAGAACACAAGAATAGTTCCCGGTTGCTTTCTTGTGATGTAGAGTGTGATAACTCTAGAGTATAGCGCAGCATCACAATTCAAATGAAGTTGAAAGAAACATAGTAATTAAGTGATAAATTAAATACAATTCTTCCATTTTTGTCATTTTTATTTAAGAAACAGATAGTACCTCCTACGCAAGGGTTAACACAAAGAGTGTACCAGTAGGTTCCATGACAAATTGACAACACAACGACATTGTTCATCCAAATTTTTCCGTAATATATGGAAATCACAAACCCATTACTCACCCTTCCTTCCTTCAATATCTAGGAGCAGTTAATTGGTACCCAAACATGCCACAGAATATTATTCCAGCATCCAACTTGTTGGAAAAACTTCCTAAACAAATCAGATTGATCCATTCCAATATCTTTTGAGATAATTAAGGAATATCTCTCGCTAATCTACACACCACAGCAGGCTGGTGGCACGCCCAGTAACACATCCGAGTCAGTGTATTAGATTAGAATGAGGAGGAACGCGGCACCCTAATCCTAATCCTGTTTTGCCTCGTTCAAATTGGAAAGAGGAATTCCATTTTTACGCCGTGCAAGACTAAAATTTTGTACTCTCCGCACTCCACTACGCATTGAGCCTAAGCCCGCACACGCAGATACGCTACCGCGCACCACGCGTGCGGGCAGCTGGGCACCAGACAACATAAACGGCGGCGCCGTGATCCCGCTGTGTGCAGCGTCGACGGCGGCGAGGCCCTCGCGTGAATCCACCCGGTCCGGGCCGCGGACCCGCACGATCGGCGAGCCCTTTGTCGCCCAACCCCGCACCCATTCAAAACCCACCCGCACGGCCGAACAACAAGGCTGAGGAGAACATGGGCTGACACGAGCGAACCTTGGAGTTGATCTTCAGGGCCGGATGGCGGGGCGGCTCCTCCGCGTAGTTCGACGGCGCCGTGAGCCCCGGCATCTCTCTGGGCTCGCGCTTCCTCTTCTGCTGGTCACTGCTCTCTCTCTCTCTCTCTCTCGCCCCGGCACTCTCCTCGGCTCTACTGTTCCCTGTCTACAAAATCTTTGAGACGCCGATGACACCGAGAGAGCCAACAACTCTTGCTGTTTTGGTGTGTGGTGAGTCGGCAAAGGCGAGGCTGCCACTCGCTGCTGGCCTAACATTTCGGTGACATGACTTGGAGCTTTGGTGTTTGGGCTTTCACCAAAGAAGGGGCGCGATCTTGTTCTTGGGCTCATCTAGTTCTTGGGCCTCTATTTCTAGGCCCAACCTAGTTGCACTTGGTGCTGGCAAATAAAATGGTACCGGGCGTGTTGGATCTTGTTCCATGGGAGCAACGATCAGGGTTTATAATACCGAATCAACATCGGTACCAATTTTCGACGACCAAAAAATGTTGGAAACCGAACTGTTTGTGTGGTCAAACAATTTAAATTTGGTAGTCAAATAAAGGCAAAAAAACAAAAACCGACTAGTTTGTTTGATTTTCAACACACTCAAGGACCGGTTTTGATTTTCGATTTTCGTTCGGTTTTTTAATTTTCGACCGGTGTACATCGAAAATGGTACTCAAGGAAAATTATAAAAATAATCAAAAAATTAAATATTGAAGAAAACATGAATAAATCCCAATTAATCTATAAAACATCTCAGAGAAATTTTAATAATTTTTTAATTCATATAGTGCT
The DNA here is from genome assembly GCA_036346375.1 of Guadua angustifolia. Lineage (NCBI taxonomy): Eukaryota > Viridiplantae > Streptophyta > Magnoliopsida > Poales > Poaceae > Guadua > Guadua angustifolia. Next base: position 13,166,109 of record CM070515.1, read on the forward strand.
TCTAAAAAATCAAAAACAGCAATTAATGAAAAGGAATCGAGACACTGTCAGATTTTTATAAAAATTTACAAGCTTTATCGTGCTCTAAAATTTTAATGGTACCATAACCATTTCTCAAGGATCATGTATTAAAATTTACAAAAATATTATACTTCGTTTAGTGCTACCTAGAAAATCAAAAATTGCAATTAATGAAAAGGAACAGAGACACTGTCAGATTTTTATAAAAAAATTACAAACTTGATCATGCTCTTAATTTTTAATGATATCATAAAAAGTGCCCAAGGATAACATATTAAATTTTAAAAATACTAGACTTCATTTATTGTCACTATAAAATAAAAAAAAATAGAAGAGCATATACAAAGATAATGGCACTACCAAAATTAAAAAAAAAAATCATAGATCTGATCATCATCTAAAAATTTTACATCATCAATAGTATTGCCTAAGGACCTCCGGTTTGATATGCTCAAAAATCGCAATTTTTGAGCTATTTCATTGATTTTTCAAACCCTAACAACAGCAATACAAGCTCAAAAAGGTGTGCTCAAATTTTAACCTCTAGGTGTCACATCTGTTATACTAGCCATGTGCCCGTGTGATGCAACGAAAACTCAATTTACGATAAAAAATTTATTTGCAAAGAGCACTAACCTTATCTAAATAATAATGTTCACTCTGAATGTGCAATGGTTAAATGTTTAGATCAATTCATTGAAGCATACAAATTCTAAGCACCTGTTTACAAATTCGAGCTTAAAATTATCTTTAATTTTACAAACTTAAATAATAACATCATAGCATTTGGAATTGTAAATTTGTAATGCCACAATTCAAGATCGATCGATCGAAAGAGGCATCACCTGCTGCTCCCTGTGCGCAAAGGCATTGAAGAGGTAAGCGTCATCCGTATGTGGCTGCCACCGTCAGCAACGTGCGTGGCTCGTACGCCTTGCTCCGGCCATACCATAGCCCCACCCCATCAACCAGCTCCACCGCCTCCTCGCCTCCCCCCGCGTGCTCCTCTCTCAACCTATTGACATCAACTACATACATGAAGCTCTAGCGAGATCGCCAACCTATCTCATTGCCACCACCGTGACACCGCTCTGCGCAGATCGATAAGATCAGGAAGGTCGCCCATTACCTTCGCTTAACGGATAAACTCAACACATTTGTAGGAGAGGTAAGAAGTGGTGGGGTTATATAGATTCAGCAACTGAGGAGATATCTATGGAATCCAAATTAAAAAAATCATCGAATAAGGAAGGTAACAAAAGAGAAAGAGGCGAGAAGAGACCAAACTCTATGAATCGGAGCTCTACTTCCTTCAGAAGGGAATCAATTGATCCAATCCGAAAAGCACCGGAAGCAATCGCCGTCGATTTGAATGCCAGATCAATGGAAGAAAGAAAAACAATAAATGGGCCATGCATATTCATTTACCTCCTGCGACGGGTTGATCCAATCCAATCTACCATGGTGGCCACTGCTCGCTTCTCACTTAGCCACACGTGTGCGCATACATGTTGGGGTGAGGGTGGAGAACGGACGTATCACCACCAACTCCTAATTAGAATTAGTAGAGATAAAGATAACAAACTTCTCTAGTTGCGTCATGTATAACCGTGCACATGCTACTGACCGGCTGGAATCAAGTCCATCCGTGATTAGATAAAAAGAAAAATGATCTTATCTATACATGCAAGTAAATATTTAATGGAAATGATGCATATGGCAACTCAAAGACACATGGTAACTCAGAAGTTGTATGTGTGTAGTATATGAAAAAATAAGTATTTGAAAATAGAATTGGCTGATTGAGATAAGAGTCTGATACGCTGTAGATCACACATGCATGCATATCCAACCGAATTAAAACTTTATCCGTTCGCCAATGTATAGAAGATCGGGACAATGATGATTTCGTAGGTATATCCAGGGGAAGAATAGACCACCGTCACTAACTCATAATTAGAAATAGTAAAGACTAGCTGTCGATAGATCAAATCTTACCATCTACTGTGTGTGTGTTTTTACTTATAGTGTTGGATATAGACATGATCTCCAATACAAATCTTTGATCATTATTTTTGTTCTAATTATATGTTTGTAGAAATTATTAAAAAGAAAATACTATGGAAATATTTTTATGACAAATCTAGTGGTAACATTCCTATGTAACAAATTCAAATACTTTTGTGTATATCAGTGGTCAAAATTTTAAAACGTTAGTTGCGATTATTCTAAAATGACATTAAAAAATGAAGGAAGCACTAGGATTTACTTCCTCCGTTCCCAAATACATATCATTATAACTTTCAATTTTTGTTCCATAATATATGTCATTCTACACTTTAGAGGTGATTTTTTTACCTTTTTCCTCCTATACACCTTCTCTTTAGCTATTTTCAATATCATTTATTATCATGTACTAGAATAAGATACACCGCCCAAAGATATAATCAAGAGAGGTAATGTAGTCTTTTGCAGATATATTTTGGTGGAAGTGTGATAACTTGGAATGACTTCTATCCATGGATGGAGGGAATATTGATATGGACTTGAAATGAGAAGAAATCAAGGTGGAATAGCCGTCTTTCCAAGATTCGAAGGAATCTGCCAATACAAGACCATCTTGCCTATCACCTTCTTTGAGAGCGGAGCGTTACCTTATAAAGGTGCTATATCCGAACTGCTATTGCTTTTCAAATGAAAACGTAGTCTCTCCTCGAACTGACGTCAAACAAGGTTTATGAACAATGTCACGCTTTGATTGACAAACCTAACAGAGAACTCTGCGACCTAATGCTTTAATTAATGTACTACTACGACTGTGGGGCTTAATTGTTTGATGCAGAGTGCTGTAAAGCTCGACATTGAGCAAATAGTTAAGCACCATCAAAGATCACAGCACAGGTAGAAATATCCATAGAAATGAATCCATTTTCCAGGACCATACGCTATCAATTTCGACAGAACAAGGAAGGTTGCTGATCCTCGTAATCTCCTCATGCAGATCATGAATATGCACTGAATGATTGGATACACCAATATCCGAATGGACCGAATGTACTGTATATACATTCCTGAATTTTATGTATTTACATCTGTATATTAACCAATATGAATATCAAACATAACAAACCCAAAAATCATGTTCGTAATGCAATTCGTGGCTTGAGGAAGTGATGGTTGCCAGGCTGCACAAGATGCTGCTAAGAATGTTCCGATCACGAGCAGAGCTCTTCTGATCACCTGACGAACTTCTGCACGCCTTCAAAGAAATCCAGCAAGTACTTGTCGAGATCGTCGAGGCTGTACTTGATGTGCCTCGCCGAGTGCCGGCTGCCGGACTCAAGCAGCGGCCTCGACCGCCCGAGGAACGACCGGTACGCCGGGATCAGCCGCTCTGACACGGCGATGCGCAGCTCCTCCCGGAGCTGGGGATCGACCACCTTCCATGACGTCTGGCTCCGGTACAGCTCCTCGAACGCGGCGTTGAAGCTCCTCGCCTTGTCCTTGAGCGCGGCCCTGTGCGCCGCCGACGGGCTCGCCGGCGTGCTGTCGTCCCTGAGGTAGGACAGCACGGCGATCCACGACGCCCGGAGATAGCCGGTCTCGTACTGCCGGATCTGGCCGCGGTGCCGGCGGAGCCAGTCGTCTCCCAGGAGCTCCCGGAGCGGGGAGTCCATCACCTTCTGCACGATGTAGTAGAGGTTGTTCATGAGGAAGATGTTCTTCAGCCCGGCGTCGTCGTAGAGGCAGGACTTCTCGTCGATCTTGCGGAGCAGGTGGGCGAGCAGCTCGCGCATGCACCGCCCGGACGGCGTCGAGGTGGCCCCGCCGGTGGAAGCTCCGCCTTCGCCGCCGCTGTTGTCATCGAGGGCGTCGACAAGGACCATGTCCAACGTGCCGCGGCAGTCGGCGAGGAGGCCGCAGTAGTTGAGCACGTAGCGGGTCATGGGGTGGATCTCTCCACCGTGCATGGGTCTCCTCGACGACTCGCCGTGGATGGCGTTCCCGAACTCCTCGACCGTGTGGCGCACGGTAGAGCCCAGCAGCGCGACGACGCCGGATACCTCGGCGGCAAAGAACTCGCGCGCATCTCCGGTGAAGAGGGCTTCGATCTCTGGTTCGACGTCAGTGAGCGCCTCGTACATGCCGAGCATACGGTAGAGCTTCTCGGTCGCGCGCGCCGACATGGCGACGGCGTCCGCGAAGCCGAGCAGCTGCAGGACGCATCCCCTGGCGACGTCAGCGAAGCACTCGTGGCCGAGCTCATCGTCGGAGGCGAAGACCTCGTCGCAGAGACGCCTCTCACCGGCGAGGAGGGTCTTGATCACGGCCCTGACGGCGTGGCTCCACCGCCGCATCTTCTGGTCAAGAACCGCCCACTCCATCTTGAGCACCTCCTCGATGGCGACGGCCTCGACGCCGAGGTGCGCCACGGACTCAGCGAGCGCGTCGCGGCGGACGGCGACGTAGACCTGCGCGAGCTCTGGGCCGTATCCGGCGCGCAGCATGCGGTCCGCGACGCCGCGTGCGGTGAGAGGGCGTCGGGGCGCGGCGACGCGTCGGGCGTCGCGTCGTCGAGGTCGTCCGAGGACGAGGAGAGCGAGAGGCGCCGAACAGAGGAGCCGAGCAGCGCGCTGACCTTCTCCTCCAGGCGCGGCATGGCGGCCTGCACGGCCGCGGCTGCGCGGGAGGCGAGGTCACCCTGGAGCGCCGCCGCGGCGATGGCGTCGTCGACGGCGTACAGGTAGTCGGTCATGCTGGAGGACGACGACGAGGAGTTGCACCGGCGGATGACGTCCTCCGCGGCCGCAAACGCCTCCTCCTCCTGCTCCTCCCCCTCACCGCAGCCGTACGCCTCCCCGGCCCCCTTACCCGTGACCGGAGAGGACAGGGGGGACAGGCTGGTGCCATAGGTGGACAGGATACGCATCATGTCTTCCGCGGCGTTCTTGGACACGGCGAGGCGCTTCACTATGTTCTTTGCCGCTTCCATGACCCTCTCCTCCCCGCCGTCCGTCAGCGGCGGCAAGGACGACGCGGTCGCGCTCGCGCTCGCGCTCGCCATGGTCGATACAGCCGTCGCGGGAACAAGAAGAAGAAGAAGAAGAAGCGAGCTCCCTTGGTCGTCGTCGCGTGCTTGCGCGGTGGACGGTAGTAGCTTGACAAGACCAAGTGCAGTGTTCGCTACGCCGCTGTTTGTAACGTGGGAGAAGCGCCGCCAACCAAACGCTCGCCGTCTCGGACAATTTCTAATTTTCTGTGGATGAAATTTCTGTTTCGAACGGCAAATATATCTGAGGGGCAATTTATACTTGTCCTTTAGACCTTGAGAAATAAATAAGACCTAATTTTCTTCCCTTCTTTTCCTTTTTAGGATGGATTAATTGCGATTTGCAGAGTACTTAATGCCACTTCAGGTTCATCGTATGGTCATTTTTGTTGGTAGTTCACGTGGTTTTTGGGATCAGAATTTGTATTCGTAGGCGTCTGGATGCAGACGGGTGCAGTACAAGTTCGTAGGATGCGAGAAGACCAGGGCAGTGGACCGGATCTTTTTGAGCAGGCACGACAGGGATGTGTGTAAGCCGGGCTACTATGGCATGAATGATAGGACCAGTTAGACTTAGCATCTGCGTAGGCCATACTTGAACCGGTACTAAATAGGCATGAAGCAAATATGGTACTTATTTTTTTCATTTTCCCTCCTATTATTTTCTTTTCTTGCTCCCTTTTCCTTATCCTTATCGGCTCATTCAGCCATTCCCTTCTCTTTCCCTTTTTTTCCTCAAGCGAGTGGACCTCAAGGTCCTTGATACCGGTAGGAAAGCAAAGAGCTACCCACCTTCATCGCCTCCCCACACCATGGTTGTCACCCCGCACTCCATGGTTGTTGCCCCCTTTATGGTCACCAGCTCGTTGCCCCCTCCTGCCCACATCAATCGCTGGCCGTCTCCATCATCCCTATCTCCGTGTTCTTGCTGATCTTTGCACTTCGATGGTGGGCTAACGGCACTGGTGGCCATGGATATAGAGACCATCCTCGGTGCCCATGGATTTGGAGCCCACTGGCTGCTCTAGGTGCACCGGTACTACTACTGGCCACGACGCATCTGTGCAACTCCTTATCCCACGACGATGGTGTCGGCCCTCTCAATGCGACAACGCTTAGGTGCGTCACACATCCTTAGCTCCCTTCCTTTCCTTTTCAACAATCCAAATGGACCGAGTCTGAGCCAACACAGTACAGCGGTGGCACAGCGTAACAATAGGTCATGCCTAGACTTGTCGGAGGCGAGTTAGGCCATGTCATCACAGCACGGTAGGCTAATCAGGCTATGGTTGCACAGCACGATCTAGACCTCTAGGTGCAGTGTCAATCTGTTCCTGTCCAATGCCCAGCTCTATATGCGAGTACTACAGCCGGCAGGAGCTCCGTAGAACTCGATTCCGCGTGAAGAAGATGTAGATGGTTGCGCGGCAAGTTTGTAGGAAGCACAGGTTTCACGGTAGCTTCTTAGGAAGTACAAACTACTATTCTAACATAAAGGACGGAGAACAGTGGAGTGTGACTACTCAAGTCAAGCGCTTGTCTTTGTCTGTCTTGCCATGTTTGAGCTGGTCCACGCCATGTTTGAGTTGGTCCAACAATAGGTGTATTGTTTGGAGGGAGATCTTGGGTTCATCTCCCACACACGTAGGTTGTTTCCAGTTATCAAATGCTCAATGAGATCGGCTATAATATACATACAAACTTTGATGTACTGCATGCTTAATACATTTAGTTGAATGGTGTATATCAGAGGTAGTTGGTGACTTGATGTAGATTTTATGGTAGGGTTGCATACAAATAACGTAAACGCATACAGTAATCAAAACCATCAGCCAGGCAGCATATAAGACTCTCCATTATCCAACGGTTGTCTAAGGATTCTCTTTTAGTCGGTGCAAGGACAACAAAATCAAATTTCCTAAAAAAGGCATGTGCTAAAATTGTTTGTTTCTATAACACTTCTGTAGCCGCCCGTGCAACTTTTCTATATTCGAAGTGTTCAAGTCAGCAAATTTTGATAAACTTAGCTTGCTTCATTTGGTATGCTTGACGGTTTTGTCTGGGAAACTCCATGCACATTGCAGTGAACAGGCCTGAGTCGCATGACCAAGCAATTTTCTTCTAGCTTCTCGAACCCTTGGTAACCCTCGATCTGAGCCGTCAATTTTCTATCAGGCGGTTATCTAAAATTCTAAATGTGCAACATCTCTACTACTTCTAATTACGAGTTAGTGGTGGTGGTCCGTTCTCCCCTTCGACATACCCACGAAGCCGTCATTGTCACGATCTTCTATACATTGACGAACGGAGAGAGTTTTAATTCGTTTGGATATGTATGCATACGTGATCTGCAGCGTATCAGACTCTTATCTCAATCAGCCGATTCTATTTTCAAATATTGCACATCTTATTCTTTTTCCATATACTGCACGCATACAACTTATGAGTTATTATATGCCTTTGAGTTGCTATATGCATCCTTTCCATTAAATATTTACTTGCATGTGTAGATAAGATTATCTTTTCTTTTTATCTAATCATGTATGGTCTTGATTCCGATCAGCCAGCAGCATGCGCACGGCCATATATGACGCGACTAGATAAATTTGTTATCTCTATCTCTACTAATTCTAATTAAGAGTTGATGGTAATACGTCCGTTCTCCACCCTCACCGAGACACGTGTGCGCACCTGCGTGACTGAGTGGGAAGTGGGCAGTGGCCACCTCGGTATATTAGATTGGATCATCAGCCGCGGGAGGTAAATGAATATGCATGACTCATTTATTGCTTTGCTTTCTCCATTGATCTGGCATTTGAATCGGTGATAATTGGTCCCGGTGTTTTTTGGATTGGATTGATTGATTCTCTTTCGAAAGAAGCAGAGTTCCGATTCATAGAATTGGGTCTCTTCTCGCCTCCTTTTCTTTTGTTGCCTTCTTTATTCGACGATTTCTTAATCTGGATTTCATAGATATCTCCTCGGTTGTTGAATCTATATAACCCCACCGCTTCTTGCCTCTCCTGCAAATGTGTTGAGCGGAGGTAATGGACGACCTTCCTGATCTTGTCGATGCAGCGCAGGAGCGGGTCACCGGTGGTAGGCGGCGAGATAGGCTGGCGGCGCTGCTAGAGCTCGCCACGGTGGATGATGTTAATAGGTAGAGAGAGGCACTCGCGGGGGGAGCCGAGGAGGCAGTGGAGCTGGTTGATGGGGGTGGGACTATGATATGGCCAGAACAAGGCGTACGAGTCTACACGCCGCTGATAATGTCAGCCACATATGGATAACGACTACCTTTTAAATGCCTTTGCGCCCATAGGGCAGCAGGTGATGTCTCTTTTGGTCAGTCGATCGATCTCGAATTATGATGTTACAAATTTACAATCTCAAGTACTGTAATGTTATTATTTAAGTTTGTGAAATTAAAAATAATTTTAAACTCGAGTTTGTAAACAGATACTTGGAATTTGAATGTTTCAATGAATTGATTTAAACATTTAACTATTTCATATTCAGAGTGAACATTATTATTCAGATAAAATTAGTGCTCTTTACAAATAATTTTTTATCATAAATTAAATTTTCGTTGCAACGTACGGACACATAGCTAGGCTACGGAAAAAAAAATCAGCGACGTCCTCTCCGTGCTCAATGGCTAAAGAAAAGTCAATGGTCAGCGGCAACTTGGTCTGGGCGACTTGGACAGGCAGTCAGCTTTCTCTGGGCCCATTGGCCCAAATAGGCCGAAATGTCGGGCCCATCAAGAGTCAAATGACCAATAACGTGAAGGAGAAAGATCCTTGTATACAGTAGACGGAGTCAAGTCCACACGTAGAATTTTCAGACTAACGAACTATGCATCACGAGTGACGTGTCCCATCCCAAAATTCACACTCAAGTCTGAACCTTGGTTAATCACTTTCATTTTTCTCCACTGAATAGATTAATCTCTCATTTACATTGATAAAATTAGAACAATATAGAGATAAGTGCATGCTCGTTACACAAGGATGACACGCACGGATCGGCTTTCAACGAATCGAATCGATTTTAGCGCTCGTGGTTTCGTGTAAACCATGCGGTCCAACATATCCTTCGAAACAATTTTATCATTCCTTACCACAACGAAAGTATTCCCTTTAATTTACAAAAACACGCTGTTTAGATACCCGTAGTTAAAATTTTAAAACCTTAATTATGGACATTATCGTACTATTTAGTAATAGCGAAGCCACCTCCCGATAACCCTGGGTGGCTGTCTAGGCTCGCCAAGGCTGTGGTCTTGGGAGCAGCATCTAGAAGGCTATCTTGGACCTTAGACTTTGGAGCTGGGGATCGAGCAAGATTGGCAAGGGAAAGTGATGTGGCTCCGTCTAGATGATGGGAAGTAGAGTACGTCTCGGAGTTTCTAGAGGAGGACCAATGACGAAGCCACCTCCAAGAATAGAAAGAGAGGTCGGAGGATCTGCGTAGTGTCAGGAGAAAGATGAAACTGTCAACCTGTTTTGTAAATTGAGTTATGAATCATTTGATCTAATTGGTTTGGCAATTAAAGCATAAGGGTTAACAACCTAGTCTATTATGGAGTATATGTATGCAACCTATTTACAATTGACTCGAAAGAAGTATTAAATGATGCCATCAATTGGTTTCTTACCATCGAGACACATAAGAGCCGGGCGGCATAGTCTAGGTCAAGGCTGCGAGGCACACATCAATGATGTTTAGGCTCGTGTTCAGATGCAAAGCAAGGCGATCGGCCCTGAGGCGACGGATGGGCAAGGTGCATGACTAGAGGTTTTAGGCAGTCAGGATAGAAACGTTGTTTTGTGCACAACGAGCTGGCAACCAATGAGATCATCGCCTGATATTTGTACAGGAATTGTATCAACTTTGTACTTTTTTTTTGTGGCTGAGGATGTGGATCAAAGGATTTCTTTGTAATACGACTGTGTTTATTCGGATAAATACTCGTCATGTTAGATTTACCTAGGCTCTAAAAAAAATGTCTAGGTTCGCCACTACTATTTAGTAGTCGCTATCTTCCCATTAATATCTCTTTATCGTCAAGTCCGGATTTGCATAAATGTGTTCGATTCGGACGATCCATTGAAAAAGGATCAAAGATGTCTCATGGTCCATGGTTATCATAGCCTCGTGGATATATAGCTTCATTTCTGATGCAGACCATGTTTCTTCTCTACCAATCATCTACGCCTAATAAATATCAATCGATTCCTTTTGCAATTTTGTCTCGGCTGAAGAAAGCGACCACACGCATGAGCAACAAACTAGTACTATGACACCTCACCTCATTTTTTTTCTATACGTCCAAAAAAGAAAAAAAGAGTCCAGACAACATTAGAGAATAGCAAAACATGACGTAGAAGATGATGTATAGGCTATGCTTGGTGTGTGTAAGTGTATATGTTGATGTATGTGTGCTTATAGTTCAGTCATTGTTCTTTTTTCTACAGTGATTGGTAGGGCTTAAAAAAGAAGATGATTATAGGCTGTATGGTAGTATTAATCACTGCCGATCTGATTGGAGTAGCTGAGAGACACATCAAAACAAGTCCTTGACGGCAATAGTTTGACATTCAGTGCGTACTTTAAATAGTTCGTCAAATGAGCATCAAACTTTATCACTTTATGCGACACTAAACTGTACTATATCATGAAACTTGTCGATGATAGAAGTCGCTAAGAACTCGCAAAAGTCAAACTATTTAGTACGCAGTATCCATCGGAGGATTATGCGCTCGGCAATTTGGAAAGCCACATAGATCTCTTCGGAAAGCCCAGTCAGCCAACCAACCAAATATATGCTGTCTATATCAAAAGATCACCGCGAAATTAAATTTTGAGCCTCATCAATCGAGTGGGCTAGAGGAGATCAAGATTTGAGTCTCACCGGATTGTTTGCCTTTCCCAAATGGCTTCAACTCGCCGATTGTCGTTGGTTCAACTGGTAAAGCCAAGGTATCTTGGTTGCTTCGCAGCTTCGGTGACGATTAGAGTGAAATCTAACCACAAATGTTATGTTTGCTTTGTGGGCCGAGATTTTGGGTTTCCTGTATAAGCCCTGAAGAGTTGTTGTGCTCACCTTCTATGTTAACTAAGATTCTGTTTGTTTTAGCTTTTGATTCTGATTCTAATCCTAAAAGCAGAATAAAAAACAAACAGTCTTATTCTAGAATCCGATTCTCACAATTCAGCCTACCCATATACACTAGAATCCACAATCCGCTTCATATGTGCTTTTGGATTCTAGCTTTTGTAGAATCAGCTTCTCTACAACCACAATCCAGAATGAGCTTTTAGAGAATCCAAACAACAAGGTTTTTTCATAGTTTCTAGATAAAATCATGGTTTTAGAGAAAAACTCTGTTTTTAAAACCATGAGGTGTTCGGTAGCCCTTCAAAAACTCTGTTCACAAAACCATGGTTTTCACAAAACCATGGTTTTTTCTCTGTTTTTGAAACTTTGGTCTTGGGCAATTTTTTCTGAGCGTTGGCACCAAAACAACTCCCAAAACTTTGTAGCCAAACAGTTGAGAGTTCCAAGAAAAACTACGGTTTTAATAGGGTTTGATAAAACCATGTTTTTTATGCCAAGACAATTCCCAAACCATGGATGATTTTGCAAAATCTTATTGCCAAACAGGGCCTAAATGTTTATGGGAAATTTAGTGGTTAAGTTTTAAATACAAGCTTTGAATACTATGGTGTTTTACTGCATGCACATTCCGCACATATCATAACCGGAACACGAATCAATTGTGCGCCGGGCATGCCTGAAAAATGTGGAATTTCAACGGTTAACCCATTTCTTGTAGAGAGCAAGGACAATAAGTTAGTATGCCATCTTAAGGTCCTGTTTGGGAGAAACATTTCTAAAACATTTTCGAAATTTGAAACTTATAGGTTAAAATAAAGTGAATTAAGTTTATATTTTTAGTCTAAAATGTAAACAAGATGATCTACCTAAACATTCTTAATGTACCCATGACTCAATTTCTACAAATTTAAAAGCTAGAAATACTGCCCACCAACTCCATGATTTTAGTGGGCTGGAATATCCCAAACACCCCCTAAGATTTACAACTTATGGTCACGGGTTCAAATCCAAAAAAATCTTGATAAAAAAACACACACACAATTAGCCACCCAATTGTCATCGGTGGGAATCAAACTATGGCCTTCAATCAAAGAGAGTGAGAGAGAAGGTGCCACGTCGTGGAGCTACGCAAGATCCACGTCATTCAGGTACATGCTCTGGCCAATTCTTTCCATTCTAAGCAAACTAATTTATTCGTTTTAAAAAATAAAATTAAAGGCCTATTTGGTAGAGTTTCAGATCCTAACTTCATTTGAGATCTGAAACTTATAGACTAAAATAAAATAAATTAAGTTTATATTTTTGTCTAAAATGTAAGCAAGATAATCTATCTAAACACTCTTAGGCCCTGTTTGGTAGGGCTTCAGATCCTGCTTTTTTAGATTCAGATCTAGCTTCCTGAAGGATTTACTTCATTGAGAAGCTGGATCAGTCTGACAAAAGCGTTTGGCTAGGAGATCAGCTCCAGATATCTTAAAGTGAGGAATGAAGGCTAATAGACCATGCTACCCTTAAAGGGATTCAGATACCATTGAATGAGAATCAGAGCTGCAATCTGATAGCAAATCTTTCCGATACATGTTACAAAAATCATTCAACATGATCAGATTCGTGTATGTGGCCTTGTGCAGCTGTGCGATGAGATTCGAGATGTTAAAATTCAAATTATGCATGCAACTAGTCATTAATCATTTGTGAACCCTTTTTTGGTAAAGGATAGACAGCACACCACACTGACACTACATGCACACGCACACAAGATAGGATGCTAGAAATGTTAAACGTGCTTACGATAAGTGTGAGAAAATTAACTACAACCAAGCAATCCTTAACACTTCTGTTTGCATCATTGGATCAGACCCTAACCAGTCTTCCTCGCATGAAACAGTTCAATTCCTGGAACCAATTTTTCAACTTTTTTTTTTGCTAAAGGATGAGCCATGACAAGTTGACAACACAGTTTGCTGCATCTAAAAAGATAGTCACCAACTCACTAAGTTCAAACATTACATTGAAAAAAAATGTATGCCGAAATACCAATATCAACCATAAGTGCTAACAAAAGACGAGAAAATGCCATAAATAATATATCAATCATCCTGCAATTGCCTGTGCAAGCACATCACGAAATGCGTCCATGGATGTATCACTCCTATCCGATGTTGACGCATCCGATGCATCTTGAGAAATGACATATCTTTTATATCTTGATGGTATTGTAGGCACGTAGTTTGGATCCTGATCAAACCTTTCAAAATCACTATCGGCGCATCATGGTCACGTATGAAGTTGTGTAGTCCCATAGTTGCGGCTACAATCATCTTTTGCTTTGACATTGGATAGCTTGGCATCTTTAAAAGAATTCTCCATTTCATCTTCCATACACTAAAGCATCTCTCAATAATATTGCGTAAACTTGAGTGCAATTGGTTGAACTTCTCTTTATTACCACTTGGTGCAGACCCTCTTCGAAACTCTGGCACATGATACCTTTGGCCCTTGTACGGCGCTAAGTACCCTGGACGATTAGGATAACCGGCATCCACAAGATAATACTTACCTGAAACATATAATGTACATGTCATTTGAGTACTCAATATATAGAAAGTACAAAGAAAATAAGCAAGTACAACTTACCTTGAGGAGGATGTGGAAAGGTATCTCTATCCGCTTCCAATGCATGATATAGGACAGTTGTGTCATGCATTGAACTTGGCTGCCCAATAGATGCATATATGAATCTCATATCATGATCACACACTGCCATTATATTTTGAGTTATAGACCCTGATCTACCAATATATCTAACTTGTTCTTTTGCAGGAACAACAGCTAGAATATGAGTTCCATCAATAGCCCCGATACAATCCTTAAAATGTGGCCACATGCGACGATCATTTCTGATTCTGCTATGTACTGTAGAGAAGTTCGGGTCTTTCGGCTTCACAAGGTCAGCCGACATCCTAACCACACACTGCAAAACCTCATCAAACTTCCTGCTAATTGTCTCACCAGAATGCTTGAACCGATTTTGCACATTTCGATTAGATTCACAGCCCCCACAAAGGTATAGGAACATAGACAATGACTCCATTGAATGCATATGTGTAGTTGATTTTAAGCCATAAGTACTAACCAAAAGATCGTGTAGACTCTAAAAGATTGTAGAATTCATGCGAAGCATGCGATGACATTCACCTGGAGTGGTCAAAGTTTCCTTCACCCAACCCATTCCACTAAGGCGTGACGTCCTAGGTGCATTTCTTCCAAGTGTGATACTCATTTCTCAGTTTATCCCATTTGTTCTTAAATTGTCGCTTGGTGTAACGCAAACCGGTTCTCCCCACAAATCTCTCTATGACAGCATCATAACCAGGGTTGCATAAATAGGTATTAGGACGATTCCCGGCCACTACTTGTTCAACAAAAAGCTCACACACTATTCTAGTGTTGTGTTCATTCCACTCTGCATTGTCCATCTGCATTGTTCCATTTTCAGTAGTTAAAAGTTTGGACAAGTTGGCCATGCGATATTGCCCTAATGAAGCTACTGTTTTCCCAACAAGTAACTACATTATCTGCAGCTAAGCAAGTACTAGTTCCTATGATCGCCAAGCTGAAATAGCAATGCAAGTATATGAACAAGGAAAAAGGAATACTAGTACTCCTATCCTATGATCACCAAGCTGAAAAAGAAAGAGATACTAGTACAGTGAGCATGAGAGAACGACTTTGTCAGAGAGAGAACCACATGCCGCATGCAAACAATTCTTTGGGCAGCTACCGAAAAGAAACAGATCTCATGCACAGGTATTTGAAGTTGTGCTGTCTCTCGCATTTAGCTCATGCAGAGGCAGTCTTCTTCTTCTGGAAAACAACTATGCATATCCTTATGCTTTCATTTTTCATATAAACTATTAAATCTACAACAACCATAACCTACATGCCACATAATGCAAAAGCAAAACTTCCAGGTTCCTATGAGCTAGTATGTCCACAATGACACTATGCGATACTAGTTCTGTAAAACCATTTTAGAATAATTGAAGGTAACATGAAATTCAAACACATTGGTAAACATGGGATCCAACCAGGGTGAAAATATCATTTGTGTATGGTCTCTAGTAATCACATTTACCAGCAAACAAGTGCACTCCAAATAAAAAACCACAACTTCTAATCGTCTTCCAGATAAGCATTATGAAGGTGGCTTACAGAGCAATCTTTTCTTACCATTAATCGACACCTTGAAAGTAAGAATTAGAGTGGCAGAGATGCTTAAATCGAACTACTTTCTTGCAACAAAGAACAAACCATCCACATTTACCATCTAATAGCATGAGGATTGGGGATTAGGGTTTACCTTCTACTAGCACGAGGTCGAACCTTGCACTCGAGGACCACCGTGCCTCGAAGAAGCTCTCCTCCCGGTCGCGAGTCACCCTGCCGCCTCCTGGGCCCACGGGTCACCGCTCGTCTCTTCTCGCCGTGAGTTCGTCGCCTTGCGCATGAGAGCAAACACCGTACTTGTCGCCGGGGACCTCATTCATGGCCTTTGTCGCCGGAGGAGCCATGCCATGACCACCGTCGCCAGAGGAAGCGCCCTCAGTCGCCTTTGAGTCGCCCGAGCGAGATGCGAAGGGCTTGAGCAGGCGCCTGGTGGAGAAAGATTAGGGGGTAAGTGAGTGGCATTGCGGGTAATTTCCTTGAACTCTGGTGGCTTTTTATTTCCTTGTGTTGGATTCGTCGTGGAGCGCCGGAAGGTCGCTCCGCATTTTCTATTCATTTCCAGCTCCGCTCCGAATCCAGATTCATGGATCAGTTTTTGCAGCTGGTAGTGTTTGGTTTGGATCCAGCTCCACCAAATGAAAATCTAGGATCTGGAGCCCTACCAAACAGCCCCTTAATATACTCACAGCTTCAGCTCTACGGATCTGATGGAGCTAGGTGTAGAGCTCCGTGGATCTGGTAAAGCTAGAGTTTTACTAAACACACTCTAACTAATTTGATTTTAGAAAACAAACGTAAAATAGAAAATGAGAAAAAAAAGGTAAAGGCCGGCCCAGTCCCACAAATGGGCATTTACAATCATGGTAAACCATTATCCACACTTTGGGGCATGTAGTGTCTAGCTCTAGGGTTTCTCCCTTCATCTAAGTCGCCGCCGCCGAGTCAGTGCTTTCTCTGCGCGGAGAGTTCGTGCGAAGGCTAGGCCACCCCCGCCGCGCTCCGACCGCCGCCGACATGGTCAGCGTCACCTTTCTTTGCTCCGTTGTAGTCATGTACTTGTGGTTCAGCCCGCCGTTTTGACATCTCGCTGCTGCATCCGTCGCAGGTGAAGTACTCGCGGGAGCCGTCCAACCCGACCAAGTGTAAGATCTCGCCTCTCTCCGTTCCTGCAATGGTTTGGTCTTGCTTCTCGGTTTGCCTTCTTCCCCGTGTGGTGGTTTTGATGGGATGTTTCGTGTTGTGTGCGCAGCGGCCAAGGCCATGGGCAGAGATCTCAGGGTCCACTTCAAGGTGCGTTTCTTGAACCTTGCTTGATGGGATCTATGTTTGTGCACGATGTTATTCGTTGCAGATTAGTGAGCTGTCCTTGTCATGCTATGTTGCTGAATTAGGGCTAGGCAGTGCACAAATGGCGTCATGAATGGATTGGAGTGTGATAACCTAAAGAGTAAAGGTTCTGTTCTGTTGTTTATATGAACAGTTCCCACGTTACTTTAGGGACATAAATACATTGTTATCTGACGAACCGTTGTATTGTTCATCATGACAAATGGTTCGTAGGAGATGTGACATTAGATGTTTTTGTTTTGGGAAAATATCTACATGCTGTCCGCATTTCATCCAAAATCTACAGCATCTCACTGCAAAGTTGAAATAGAAGTTTTGCGCTCTAAATTTTGACTAATATAGTAATATTCCGTAAGATTATGGGAACTTTGAATATTTTTGTTTGGGTGTGTCTAGGGATTACTCGGATGTTTTCTCTAAAAAAATTAACCAAATTTTTGGATGTTGCACGCATTGGAAAAAAATGTTGCACACGTAGGAAAAAAATGTTGCAACGCGCTTGAAATTTAGGAGCCTCTTGCAACATTTTTGTTCAACGCTTGCAACATTTTTTCCGACGCATTGCAACATTTTTCCTCTACGGATGCAACATTTTTTTCCAACGCGTGCAACATTTTCCTTTGACAACAGTAGAAATGCGGCACAGTAAACAGATGTTGCAAGTGTTGAAAAAAAATGTTGCACGCGTCGGGAAAAAATGTTGCAAGAGTTGAACAAAAATGTTGCAAGAGACTCCCAAATTTGGGTGATTTTAACAAAGAAAACATTTGGGTGATGTTTATCAAAACCCTTTTTGTTTATATTGCCTGCATCATGCTAATTACGTCTTCATGTTGTTGTGGGGTGCACTTCTCAAATTCCCAGAGTCCTGGTGAAATTTTGTATCTTACATTAAGTTAGGGTTGACTGCTTAGAAGTTTCTATTTTCTCCTTGATATAACCTGGTGTTTACAGATATTTTATGTTGCTGTGTAATCTGTTCCAGTCTTACTGTTTCTTGGAGCATCTTTCTATCTTATATAGTTATACGTTGAAATAGCATTTAGTAATGTTGAACATACCAAATTTCTGTTAGCTTGTTCTATTTGATCTTTTCCGTCTAGTCCCATATACCACACAATGGTCATTGGGAAAATATTCTCTGCTTATTACAGTGAAAAAAATTGTAACTAGTATTAAAAGCTTTGGGGCTTGAGGCTATTTTATTAACTTGTAATTGAAGGGAGTGGTCTGTCGGTGTGGAATCCGTTTCTGAACTTTTCCACATATGGCAAGCTGAATTCAATGAGTAGTTTATCATAGGACTCCGATGCCCATGGAATGGTTGTTGGCTGTTTGTGCTAGGTTGTTAATGTCCTACTTGAATCATTGTTTGTATGGCAAACTGAGTTCAGTGAGTAGTTTATCATAGGACTCTGATGCCCTTGCAATGGTTGTTGGCTGTTTGTGCTAGGTTGATAATGTCCTACTTGCATCATTATCAACTTTATGTATCCGTTTTTCCTTGTTTCTTGTACTAAACCCCTAATAATGGACGCAGAACACAAGGGAGACAGCTTTTGCGCTTCGCAAGCTGCCTTTGGCCAAGGCTAAGCGGTACCTTGAGGATGTTATTGCTCACAAGCAAGCAATCCCCTTCCGGAGGTATTGTGGAGGTGTGGGCCGTACTGCTCAAGCGAAGTCTCGCCATTCAAATGGGCAAGGTCGCTGGCCTGTAAAATCAGCCATGTTCATATTGGACTTGCTGAAGAATGCCGAGAGTAACGCTGATGTATGAAGCTGCTGCTAGTGTTTCCTTTTTCTATTTTTAAGATGCATGTCGCTCAACCTTTGTTTGAGTTAACCTATGATCTGTTGTTTATAGGTTAAAGGCTTGGATTGCGACAACCTCTATGTTTCACACATCCAGGTGAACCAAGCCCAGAAGCAGAGGCGCCGTACATACCGTGCTCATGGACGAATTAATCGTAAGTTATCAAGGATCGTATGTCTATTTTTGGTTCCTTTGTATACTGTACTAATATTGCTCTTGTTGCAGCTTACATGTCCTCACCCTGCCACATTGAGCTGATCTTGTCAGAGAAGGAAGAACCTGTGAAGAAAGAGGTATATTTCTTTGATCCCTTTGTATTTGTTTCAGTTGTGTTCATGAATCGGAGTTTGGCTGAGCACTGTGCTTTGATCCGGCTTTTTGCAAGCTGTCTGAATTAAAATTCTTAGTATTCATCTTTTGAACTAGACTCACATTTTGTACAATAAATACAATTACAGTTTTAAAGGGAATCCGTTTACCCTTATCATTTTGAGGTCCTGTTTTCATATGGAGTTAATTTTAGTAATTTTTATTCGATTTCCTTTAGCTGTTTCTCCTAATCCATATGATCATTGTTTCTTTTGTAGCCTGACAACACTATCGCACCAAGGAGGCAAGTTATGTAAGCTTGCAGGGTGAGCAAGTTTTTCCAAGAATCCTAGCTGTAGCTCATTTCAAGTACTTTTATGGCATTGTTGCAACCTTGATGTTTCTGGTACAAATATTGAGTCGGATTTGTTGAGGTTGATGTTATCCTTGTGATTGCGTATGGTTAAATGGTGATGTATGCTGAAATAGTTTCAGATATTTGAGCACTTGCCTACCCGAACTTGTTTACCCTATTTTACGCTGTTGTTTTGCTGCCCGCGTCAAGTATGATCTGCTACTTTTGATTGCTTGTAATGTTTCTTGTCGAATCTAGTTCACAGGTGTGTAAAAGTTAGATAATTTCTGGGCGAATACTACCGTCCGGACGTCCGATTTTTTTGTTTTCTTCGGACGCCTCTTGAAACATTTTTTGTCTACTTCTGCAACATTTGTTACCAACGTGTGTAACATTTTTTTTGAACTCTTGCAACATCCATTTACTGTAGCATTTGTCGAAAGAAAATGTTGCACGCGTTGATAGAAAATGTTGCATGCGTAGAAAAAAAATGTTACGGAGTGTTAGGACGTCCGATGCCTAGCAAAACCGTAATTTCTGACATACGGACGGTTGGCTGTTTGGCTAGTATACTGTTTAAAAGCTCAAGGTTTTAAATCGTGATTTTCATGGCTTCACAGCAAGGTGCTAAAAAAGCTATAGCTAATTATTTACGAATTATTTACCTATTTGTGCGGCTGTGCAGCTTAGCGTTTGGAGTTTAAAAAAGCTACATGGCTATAGGCTATAGCTAGCTATTTACAGCATTGACCGTGCTATACCGAGGTAGTATGCCGGGCTTTTTTTCTTCAGTAAAACTATCCAACGGTATATCGTTGTCTCTGTTTGTAATGCCATAGCAATTCCACATTTTATCTAATAGCTATAGTTTCTCCTTTCTTCCATGTCCGGGTTGCATGTGCCCTGGATCTTTCTACTCATCACATTCACATGCATATGCTGATATACATGCCCCAGCTTTTGAGGTTTATGAGTTTCGGGGTTAAGTTTTAGGACGTTTCATAGATAAGTTACATGAGATTCAGGATGTTTCACAGATAAGTTTTATGATGTTCAATGCTAAGTTTCGGGACGTTTCATAGATGAGTTGCATCATGTTCGGGACTAAGTTTCAGGACGTTTTGCAGATAAGTTTCAGGACGTTTCACAAATGAGTTGCAGAAGGTTTAAGGGCTAAGTTTCATGACGTTTCACAGATAAGTTTCATGAGGTTCAGTGCTAAGTTTTAAGATGTTTCACAAGTAAGTTTCATGATGTTTAGGGCTACGTTTCAGGACATTTTCACATATGAGTTTCATGTGGTTCAATGCTAAGTTTTGGGACATTTCACAAATGAGTTGTAGGAGGTTTAATGGCTAAGTTTCATGACGTTTCACAAATAAGTTTCATGAGGTTCAGTGCTAAGTTTGGGGCGTTTGTGATGTAAGTTTCATGAGGTTCAAGGCTACGTTTTGAGGATATTTTCACAAATGAGTTGCATGAGGTTGAGGCTAAGTTTCAAAATGTGAAGATAATTTTAATGAGGTTGATGCTAAGTTTTGGGACGTTTCACGAGATGAGTTGCATGAGGTTCAAGGCGTTTCACAAATAAGTTTCATGAGGTTCAATGATAAGTTTGAACGTTTTACACATGAGTTGCATAAGGTTAGAGGTTAAGTTTGGGCGTTAACATCCATGGAAATGTACGTAGCTAGCGCATTTTCTTTTGCGCCTCGCTTTTGGCATGCGTACCTCCTTCCATGGACAAAGGCAGTAGTGCCGTTTGTGGCGGTCTTTCTAACAAAAGACAAAGGCATGCATGAATGCTTTGATCTGCCACCAAACAAGCTAAGTGAGAAGGCAAGAAAGAAGGTTAATTAGGTACACGTACTATAAACTCAGCGGGAGGAAGGAATTAGGATTGGACGGCTGGATGCTATACCGTTCGGATCAGATCCGAACAGTATAGTGTACGGTAGTTGCTCTCTTTTTTTTGGGTGTTGAACTTCTGGTTGTATGCGGTTCTTGATTGCATCTACATGATGAATACGATGAGCGTTTATTTCGATTACGTAAAGTGGAGCATTGTACTAAGAAACGGCCGACTTGATTAATCGGTGATGATGATTAAACCGTGACAAATAATGTAATCAGCGTAAATAATGCGGACAAATGATTAACTGTATTATTCAATTAATCGGCTGTTTTTTTATTAATTACCCTTTTCCCCATTTATTCACAAAACATCTTATTTTTATTCACTGAGTAAAATAAATTGGTTTATAATATTATGTTATAATATTCATAGTATGTACCTTTTGAATAAAGTATAAGCAATGAACCGTAAAACATGTTTTGTGGAGTCATAATTTAGAATAACTTTAGGTAAATAGAATTGTCATATGGCAGACCACCATCTCTTACTAATGAGCAAAGGTCCTTCAAAAAGAGAAGACCCTCTAGCCATGAAGGGTGAGCGCCTGAAGGGTCACCAAAGGGCCAATCACCCCTCGGAGAACATGAGGAAAGCTTAGGTAGCAAGCTAAAAGGGGATTGGTCCCTTCGGCCATTCACCCCTAGACTATTTGGAGAGATACTTTCAAAGAGTCAACATCCGGAGAAGGCAACGCATAGAAGCTTAGGTATGTCGGGACCACAGGCCTCAAAGGGCTAACTAGCGAAAAGGTTAAAGCACCACTAGACCATATAGTTCTAGGACCATTATAGGGGTATGGTTATAATATCACTCCCTCACCTTGGGTGGGGCTTTATAAATAGCCATGGATTCGTACGAAACCATGAGAGAAAAGGATTGCAAATAAAACCAAAAGCACATTATTTAGTCTTGTTTTACCTAATCGAGTTCCTTCACACTTAGGGACGGAGTAGGAGTAGCCGAGTAGGGACCCCCCCCCCCTCCATAGGTGGTAGCAGTGGGGTCCTCCACTTTATACTATTTAGCCTTAAGGCACAACAAGTATGTTTCTAATTAATTCCAAATATAAATAAATATATTAATAAAAATACATAATCATCTATTAACTTCTAATTAATTGGTCATATTATGATTAATAGCTTAGCGGTACCATATCTGTTCGTTGATCAGTACCATTTTCTATAACAATGGTGGGACTACGGAGCAACGTGAGAATAAGCGTTACGGTAATTACAGAATTCACAGTTGAATTGTTAACTATGATCATATTCATTTTTTACAATTGCGTATGAATGGTCAGATAAATGCAACATTGTCAAACATATAACGAGCTCCTAACATCAATCCCACAAGGATAAAAACAACCATTACTCACCAAAAAAAAAAAGGAAAGTTACGTGCAAAGAATCAGTGTGATCACTTCAATGGATGCATTTGCCGGGCTTTGTCCACCGGAACCCTCCCCGGCGCCTGGCCTCCGGCGGCGCCGTCGTGTAGTTCCTCCAGTCGCGCAGCACGTTCCTGAGGTCGTGCACCTTGTTGGCGAGGCCGGTGCAGCAGTTGGCGTGTAGCGTGCACACCCTGCCCAGGTCGTCGCTCAGCTGGCAGAAGCCGCCGCAGTGCGCCGTGTCGAGGAACTGCATCCGCACGCCGACCCGCCGGCTCAGCTCCCCCTGCACGCCCCCGAGGATGTACTGCTCGTTGCTCCCGGCCGGGAACCGGTCGCGCGCCTGCCGCCACCGCCTGTAGAACTCCACCGTCCGGTTCCTGGACCTGACATACAGGAAGCCGCCGTTGGGGCGGTTGCGCATGCTCTCCGGGTCGCCGTTGAAGTAGTCACTGGCGATGGCGACGTCCGACGCGATGGCGATGTGCCGCAGCGGGTTCCGGAACCACATGATGTCGATGTCCTGAAACAAAACACGCCATTTGCCTGTAGATTTTAGAGCGAGTAATTAAGGGTGTGTTTGATATGGCTTTAACTCCACCAAATCCACTTTCAGACTAAAAATATAAACTTAATTCACTTTATTTTAGTCTACAAGTTTCAGATCTCAGGTGAAGCTGGGATCTAAAACTATACCAAACACGCCCTAAATTCGTAAACTTGTGCCGTCGTGGGCGCGGTAGCGTGTACCGTGAAGAGGAAGTTGAAGCCGAGCTCGAGGATGGTTTGCTGGAACCGGTTCCTGCCCCACATCATGTCGAGGTAGTCCTTGGTCATGAAGTACTTCTCCTCGCTGTAGTCCACGGCGCCCTCCGGTCGGAGGAGGTAGCAGTGGCGGTGCACCGACCGGCACCTCTCCAGCGCGCCGGGATCCATGGCCACGATGAGGACGTGGTCCAGCAGCTGCTCCGTGCCCTCACCAAGCCGGAAGCTCTCCAGGAAGAGGTCCAGGAGGGAGTCCGGCGCGGCGTACGCTTGGTTGATGGACGTCAGTATGACCGTGTTGTCCTCCATTGATGCGTTCTTCAGCACCTGAGCTAGTTCTGCAAGTGCTTTCGTCTGCATTTTTTGTGCGCGCGTTCGATTAGATGTTGCAAATGTGATTAATCCATGATTTTGGTTCGATGATCTGAACAATAGTTCATGAAAAATCTCCCATCTCACTCAAATTATCATTTTGCCTGAGTTGTAAATGTAATAGCCCCACAAGCCTGCTTGGACACAACAGGCTAGCATATTCGTTGCTTCCCCAGTAGTCAATTTCACCTTTAAGGCTTTTGGGTTCTGAATATGACAAAGCTACATTAGACTAATCTTAAGCCTATCTTGCAAAAGTGGCATAATCAGCATGTTCATCGGCTTTACGATATCTGCAGCATCATATTGACATGGATTTGCATGTCGTTGTCGCTTATTATTTCACTGAATGAAGACATATATAGCTAAGAACCTAGAATAAAAAGGTAATCCACTACTCTAATATTCATCTACTGTCCATAGTTCCGTGCTACTCTTAGGGTGCGTACGTATGGTACATGTAATTTCACATTCCTTATAATTTAATATACCCCACAAATCTAATTGCTGGTAAACGTACTGGTTTATCAGTAATCTAGGATTTCAACGTTTGGTTGGTTTGAAGGAAACTACACAATGGTCTCTACAACAGTATAAACATTTCATAACTCGAACCAACAAGTCCATAAATTTAAATTATGTGATTTAAAATTTCAAACATTGAAGGTTAATATTTATAAATTTTAATATAAAAACGAAAAATTTGAAATTTACAAGTAAAATTCCCACAATTTAAAATTGCTACATCCAAAATTTCAATTACTATGATTCAAAAGTTCAAAATTTGGACTTTTGATATTTTAAAATTTGAGTTCTGCAATTAAAATTCCCAAAATGTGAAAGTCTAAAATTCAAAAATTGAAACATACAAAATCAAATTTATAAAATTTAAATTCACCGAATATAATTTTTTTGAAATCCAAAATTCAAAATTTTAAAAAATGAATTTCAAAATCCAAACGTGAAAATTTGAATTTTGAAATTTAAAATGTCTAAATTTAATATTCCATAATTCAGTATTCAAATTTTGATATTTTGGTTTCAAAATTTATATTTTGTTAAGTGTTTTTACATTTGAATTTTGAATTCTTAAGGTTCAAAATTGAGTACGGCAAAATAAATCAAATGATAAAAGCATAATAGCCTTTTCCTTAGTAATCTAAGATAGACACCCTTTTATACCGAAAACAAATTCCTAGAATTGATAGTAATCTAGTTTCTGAAGTAATCTTGGATTTTTGGTTCAGATTACTTGTTGTTAATTTACCAAACAAGATAAATTCGTAGAATTACTGAAGGATTTCCAGGAATCCTCCGGGAATTCCGTCGATCAAATGCACCCTTAGAGCAATACAGATAAACAAATCTCACGATCCGATTATATTAGAAATATCTTACGAGAGAAAGGCACTACGTTTTCAATGACCAGTTAATTAATAAGGTCATGAACATTGTCTGTGTAAATTTTCTTCTGTTCTAAATAACTTCTGCCCGGCCAAATTGCAGTTAAATATGCATGATCATGTTTTCCTTCCACCTTTTTGATGAATCACCATGCATGTATAAATCACATGTCTCATGCAGAAAAGACAGATTGAAAGTTTGTTTTTCCGAAGACATAATATGTTTCCTGCAAACAAAAGAAAGCTAGCTTGCTGTTCTTTTCTCCTTGAAAGATCAGCTTCTCATATGTTCTATACATGCACGGGTCCTAAAGCAGTTCAACAAAGAGTCAAAGACAACAATAACGACCAAACCTTTTGCTCCGAACAAGTTGGCATATGTTAGGAAAAAACCTAATCAAAGTCAATAAAATCTCTAAACCTTCAATCTTAGATCATGGTTTTGGCCCGTGGATCGCTAACTTCCATGCAATCCTATCCATCACCAAATGTGTATGGAAACTAAAGCAGCTCAACATAGAATGGCAGCAAAAAATTCTTCAAGGACAAAAGCTGCATATCTCAGAAGAACAAGCAGCAGCAGCGCAGCAGCAGATGACTAACCTCGTCATTGGGGGCCGGCTGAGCACCATTGCTCCATGAGGCCAGGGCGGAGAGCCGCCAGTTGACATCCAGAGTAGCATTGAGGAAGACGAATGCCGCCGTCAACGCCGCGCCGAGGAAGAAGGAGATGACCGGGAGGAGCTTGCTCATGTCCCCTCTCACCTTGCAAGCCATGTTCCTGCTGCTCCTTTGAGAGGGAGAGATACATGATGGATCATCAGAGAAGAGTGGCATGTTTTGTATGGCGATTAGTAGTACTACTTAGTCTTCTCGAAACTTATATGATGTCCAAACCAAGAAGCCAAACTTGGCGGCACAAGTTTGAGCCTTATAATCTTTTTTATTTTGAGAATTGTTTTATGACAATACTGTAGATTAAGGGCTCTGAGTTGGAATCTATTGCCGAAGATTTGTTCTAAAGCCTATATATTACGCATCATCAGATAAAAATATAGGCTTGAGAACCTGTCACCCTGAAGCCTGAAGGAATTGAAAGTGCGTGGGAGTGATGGAACGGGAAAGAATATGCTGTCCAAACGTCCAGCAAATGGTTTTGTGCAAAGCCAATGGATCAATCAATTAATTTTGGCAACTTTGGTCCACTTCCCATGTTCACTTACTTTCTGCCGCCAAGATACAGGTACATAAACCCTCGTCGCAAAAAAAAAAAAAAAAAAAAACCACACACACACCAACTGGTCATACCATGTGACGCATGCTGCGCATTAATTAGGGGTGGGCATTCGGTTATTTCGGTTTATATGGTTCGGTTTTTTTGGTTTTTAAAAAAATCGGTTTTCGTAAACTATTAACCGAACCAAACCGAATAAATTTAAAAACCGAACCGAATTAACCGAATTTAATTCGGTTCGGTTTTCGGTTTTTTCGGTTCACCGAACGACCGCTACTCGCTCCCCACGCCGCCAAAAGTCGCCTCGGCGTGGTCTCCGGCTTGTCGTAGCACCCACAAATCCTATCGCCCGCCCATGCCCCGCGTTACACGCCCACCGTTGCCGCACACAGCCAACAACTCCAGCACCGCCAGGTCTGCCATGGCATTAAGATTCAAGAACGCACAAACATACATAGAAAAACACATTTCCAACTCCCTAGGCCCGACGAGCGAGTTCTTGATGGCGATGTCGTGGCCTCTCCTCCTAGCGTTGAGCTGCGCCTGCGCCACGAAGCTGCGCTTGCCGATGATGCTCTCCTGGCGAGGGTCTTGACGCCCTTCTTGCTCCGGAACAGCCACGACATCAGCTCCACCTGGTGGCTGAGTGCGGTGAAGCGAAGAGTGACGAGCCGCGGGTGCTCGCAGATCTTTCGGTATGTGTTGCGCCGTGTCTTGAGCGCAGATCATGTGCCGTGGAGGTCGAGGATGCTTGCATGGCGGACAGCCACCATTCCTTGGTCTTGAGACGAGTGAGGCCCGACCACGGAGGTCGAGATCGATCTCGCCGCCCCCGGCTGGCGAGTTGAGTCCGCCGAAAGAGGCAGCGGAAGACCAGGCCGCCATCAGGCGAGAGTCTGAGCCCTGGCCCGTCTGCGCCAGTAACCATGGCGGCCCGACTCAACACGCGGCCGATGAGGAGGAGGAGATCCTCGCGATCGTCACGGACGTCATAAAGAATTTACCGTGCTGCGCTGGAGGGCCATCTCCATGAGGTAAGGGTCTTCTAGACCGTAGTTCGTAGCTGAGCTCCTTGTCCACCCACATTTTGGGCCCCCTTTCGTCGTGAAGGTGATCGACCATGCCTCTCGCGGGCTACAAGGCCTTCAAGAGCATGCTGACGTCTTTGAGGGCCTCTGAGCGTGATAGAGGCGCTGGGAGGTCGAGCGCCCAAGCTCATCAGACCATCGAGGTCGACCGGGGGAGCTCGGCAAAGAGCCCAAGGGCTCGGCGATCTGCGCCAGACGATGAGGGCGCAGGAGGTAGCTCACGCGGTAGAGCTCGAGCAGGCCAGGGCCTCCGAACGTGACCATGGCTTTAAGGCCGTGGAGCAAGAACGCGCACGGTCGGCCAAAGCGCTCGAGGCCGAGCGGGCTAAAGTTAAAGCTCGGAGAAGGTTCTTGCCGGTAGCGTCTCCCGTGCTGGCGCCCCGAGCTTCGAGGCCAAGGTCCACGAACTCGAAGAAGCTTGGGCACGCCAACAAGGCGGTCGAGGACGAGCACGCCAAGGTCGAGGTGACCTTGGAGAAAGCCGCGGACCGGTCGTCCTCCTGAAGAAGTGGCCCCCGAGCTCGAGGCCAAGCTCTGAGCTCGAAGGGAGACTTGAGCGCGCCAAAAGGCGGCGGCGAGCGTGATGGCCCAACTCAAGACGAACGGCGCCGAGTGCGGATGCTCCACGGTGGCCCTTCGAACTGAGTGAGCTATCGCCCCGAGGGCCAAGGTCGCCGAGCTCGAGCAAGAGAAGCTTGCGCGAGATGGTCGGTTGTAAAAGACGTTATAAAGCAAGTAATGTTCCAATAGAAACAGTCGTTTTGTTTGGGGAACGAGGAAACCTTGCCTCGATTTAAATTCATAGTTGCGGATACTTGTCCCTCGGCTTGTTTCGTTTGCCACGCTCGCGCTCTCTTGGTCGTGCGCCGATAGGATAGCCTTATCCAGCCCCCGTTGGGCCCGAGGTCGAGCGACGCGTGCCTTGGGCACAAGACGTAGACACGGACGAGCGGCCACGACCTGTAGAGTAGAGGAAAAAGCCCGCAAGGGGAGTGACACAAAGCGAGCCCGCTAAGCGGATGGCCACACTCAGGTTAATGCTCGAGCAACCATCACGACCATGCGCATTTGCTCAACAGCCAAAGTGGCGAGGCCCTCGGCTCGGGCCCAGGCACAGGGGAGAGCTAGATCGCGAAGAGGTTCGGCTTATGTTTAGCTCTGGTCCTTGGGGTGAGCGTCAAGCCGCGACACGTAGACCAAGAGCAAGCGTCTTTGCTTGAAAGGTCATCTCGAACACAAAAGGGCTCGTAGTAAAGAATGGTAACAACACAAGTGGAAGCAATCATAAAGGGTGAAAAGGAGCAATGAGTTTTATTGAAATGTAAGGTATAGAGTTTACACATAAAATTTCGGTCGATCTATGTTCCACGAGCTAGAGAGCTCCACGCCATCGGTATCGCTAATAGTAAGCCCGTCGCGATCTGTTGAAACGACTCTATAGGGGCCCTCCCATCGTGGGGACAACTTGTTGGTCTTTGGGCGAGCCCTGAATCCGTCTGGGGCTAGGTCCCCAACAAGGAGCTTCTAGGTCGTCTTCGACCGAGACGCATGTCTGCGAAGAGCTTGCGTGTATGCGTTGATCGTGGCGATGGCACGGCATCTTACTTCTTCCGCGAGGTAAGGTCGAGAGACCGTTCGTGCTCAGTCGACTTGGTCGACCAAGTCGACTCGGCAGAGCCCAACGTAACCTCGGGAGGCGGGGCGGCCGCATGCGAACACGAGTTGGAAGGGTGTGGACCTCGTGGCTCGGCTTGTCGTGGTGCGGATAGACCATAGGGCGGTGGGAAGTTCGTCCACCCGGTCTTCCGTAGCGTTCGAGCTCATCTCCGCAACTCGTTTCTTGGCATACGGACGATTTGCGGTTGGCGTTCGCCACGCTCCGTTGTTCGGGGTGAGCCACCGAAGTGAAGCATATTTTGATGCCGAAGTTCTCGCAAAACTCACCGAACAACTCGTTTTGTAAACTGGGTACCGTTGTCAGTGATAATTTTGCATGGAACTCCGTACCTGGTGACCACGAACAAGCGAAAAAAATGAACTGCCGCCCGAGCAGTGATGGTCGAGACTGGTTCGGCTTCGATCCACTTGGTGAAGGTGTCGATGGCCACGAACAGGAACTTCTTTCCCCCGACCGCTTGAGGAAAAGGGCCGAGGATATCCAGCCCCCATGTCGAGAAGGGCCAGGCGAGCGGGATGGTCTGGAGCGCGTAGGCGGGCTGGTGCGACTTCCGGGCGTGGAATTGGCATGCGCGGCAAGTGCGGACGATATCACGAGCATCTTGAAGAGCCGTTGGCCAATAATACCCCATGCGGAAGGCCTTCCGACCATCGTCTGAATGAAGAATGTGCACCTGAGGGAATGGATGTCGATTAGTAGTACTTACCTCCGCCGTGGAGACGCACCGCGCCAAGATGCCGGAAACATGCCGCCTGTAGAGCTTCCCTTCAATGAGCGTGTATAGACTCGCTCGGCGCTTGATCCGGCTCCTCTCGGCAGGGTCGGGTGGTAGGTCGCCCCGCGCAAGGAAATCACAGATGGATTTGGCCCAGGAAGGTGTACCTTCGACCGCCACGAGCAAGGCCTCCTGCTCGGAGATCGAGGGAGCCGCCAGCGTCTCTAGGATGATGTCGGGTGTGACCTCGTCGTCGGAGGAGGCGAGCTTAGAGAGGAAATCGGCTACCGAGTTGTCCTTCCTGGGGATGTGCTTGAGCTCCAAGTTCTGAAACCACTTCTCCATTTTGCGCACCTCGGCAAGGTATTTCGCCATCGAGTCTCCCGAGCATTGGTACTCCTTGTTGTCTTGGTTGACTGACAGTGAGCCGAGTCGCCCTTACGACCAACCGGCACAGACGCCCAAAGCCTTGCAAGCTCGGAGGCCCGCCAAGAGAGCCGTGATCTGCCACATTATTGGTCGCCGCAAACCCAAAGCGAACCACGTACCTATTTCGTCGCGTAGCGGTGTGAGAATAAGGATGCCAGCCCCCGAGCGTTTGAAGGACCTCGAGCCGTCGAAGAACATGACCCAAGGCTTTTCGTCCTCGACCTCGGCTCGGCGCAGATTGGCGACACTGTTCGACCACGAAGTCGGCGAGCACCTGTGACTTGATGGCTGTTCGAGCGACGACTTGGACATCAAACACCGCCAGATTCCATAGCCCACTTGGCGACGCGCCCGCCACCGTCTGGGTTCGCAAGATGTCTCTGCCGGAAGTTGCTCGGGACGCAACACCATGCAATAAAAATAATGCCGAGCTAGCGCCATGAAAAACATAAAATAAAGCACTGCGCATTGGGAGGCCCGGCCGTGCAAGACCTCGGCCGACGTAATAAATTAGGTCTTTGCGGAGACCCTCGCTACGCCACCGGGGCGGCATCGACGGCGTAGGCGGTGGCGCGAGGTAGACCAAAGAACCTCTCGCCAAAGTTGTGGTGTTGTAAGGAGGGTGGGGACAGCAGTATACCTTCACTCGTCGAAGGACTGGCTGCGCCCCGAGTCTACTCGAAGCCCGTGCTGCTGCAGAGTTTGGAAGAATGGGAGCCCGCTCGCCGAGCCTCGAGATGAACTCGTTGAGGCGGCTATGCGGCGGTGAGGCTCGCACCGCTTGATCGAGGTCGGGCGCCATCTTCTCGATCGCCTCGATCTTCTCCGGATTCAGACCAACCCCGAGCCCCGATCATGTAGCCGAGCACCTTGCGACACCGCTACCAACACGCACTTTTCGGGATTGAGCTTGCTCTTGTGCTGTTCAGGTTGGCGAAGGTTTCCTCGAGGTCGCGAACGTGGTCGCCCCGAGGGGCTCTTGACGATGATGTCGCCCACGAGACCTCAAGGTTTCGCCCGTCCGGGGTTCAATGTCTTGGTCATTAGGCGTTGAAATGTGGCCCCCATTGCGTAGACCAAATGACATTGTCGATAGCAATAGGTGCCAAACGGTGTGATGATGAAGTCTTGCTCGCTGCGTGGGAATGGCCTGATCTGGTGGTAACAAGTAAGCATCCAAGAAGCTCAACATCTTGGCATGTGGAGTCACGACCGGTATGAGCGAAGTTATCTTCGCAATTAAGTTCAACCCCATGGTTTACATTCTCCACTTTCCTCCCTTCTTCTGCACGATGACCGGATTGGCCAACCACTCGGAGTAATTAACCTCACGGATGAAGCCGGCCTTCAGGAGCTTGTCGAGGTTCTCCTTGATGACCGCGACCTTCTCCGGGGAGAAACGACGCAGAGCTTCTGGCGCACAGGTCGAGAGCGGGTCTCACACGCAACTTGTGCTCGATCACCTCCCTCGGGGCCGGGCATGTCCGCGGGTTCCCTGCGAATATACCCTTGTTGGGCGCTGGCGAAGGTGACGAGCTCGAGTTCCTATTTGGAACTCAGCTTCGTAGAGATGTGGATGCACTTGGTCGGGTCGCCTCCTCGAGCGGCACGACCTTCGCCGCCCACTGGTGGATCGCCGCCATCTGGCGGGCGTTCTTCTTGCCGTCGCTTCGGACCGCATACTGGGCAAGATACCGCAAGAGCCAAGGCCTTGGTCTCACACCCATGCGCCGCCGCAGATCGCCCGACGGTGATGATGCCGTTCGGGCGAGCGACTTCATACATCGATGGCCATAATGGTTGGCGCCATAAACTTGACCAAGGCAGGCGCGCGAGAATGGCGTTATGCGGAGGTCGCCTCGACCACCTCGAAGGTGACCAACTCGGTCGCGGAAGTTGTCCGAGTCCCCGAAGGTCACGGCAAGACCACCGCCCAAGGAATGGTCGAGCTCTCGAACGATCCCGAAGAAGGGTATGGCGACGCTCTTGACCTTCGGCGGGAATCAGCATCCGGCCGAGTGCTCTGCCTGCGGCAAGTTTAGAGCTGCCGCCGCCGACCATGACGCGCCCGCATCGCAGTATTGCTTGATGGTCGGGTCACGACCAAGGCGGTTTTCGGTCTCGAGCCATACCGAGGGCGTCCTCTCGGAGAGAAGGTGATGGTGGCCCGGCCCACTTGCGGATCGCTCGATGGGCCCTCCGCGGCGACAGTAGATGGTTATGGCGGCTTTGACCTCGCGCCTGGACTGGTAAGCCGACGAGCCGCCAAAGATGACATCGATCCGGCGCTCGCCCTGCTGGAACTCTAAATCGAGGTCGTCGTGTTCGCGCCCGGTATTTACCTGCCGTCGATCGTCATCGCCGAGAGCACGGGCATCTCGCCCGCCCATCATAGAAGCGTCGGTTTGCTCTTCGCCAGCCCTCGCAGTTCCAGCGGTCGTGGCCGTTGCGCCTATAAACAGTGAACTTTGCCTTGTCATAACCGCGCCTCTCGCCCCCGTGGTCGAACATCGGCCGTTGAGGCCAGTCATTGGCCCTCTTCTTTGGGCCGTTCTGCGCTGACGAGGCCGAGGCCGACCTTGGCGAGGTTTGGAGCCTCTCGAGCGACCTCGGACCTCAAGGACCTCGCTACCGCCGTCCGCTAATACGATCACCCGCGGCAGACCGCCGCCGCCCCGACGGTCACGCTTCCGCTTCTTAGTGGTGGTGCCGTGGTCGGCACCCCTGGAATTGGACGGGCCGGCCTCAGTTTGGTTTAGACCAAGCTTACCTTGGTCGTAGTCGCGTTTCAATAACTGCGTCGTCGCGGCCGCGATATCGCTCGCCATGCGGAAAAGTTTGTTGACGCCGAGCCTCGAGGTGATCTCTGTGTCTTGATGAAGCGCCGTCGCGGACGCCGAACTTGAATGCCTTGATGGCGGCCGTCGGAGATGCTCGAATCGGGTTCCTTGTGCGGATAAATCGCGCACAAAATCACGCAGCGGCTCGTTCTTGCCTGGATGACACGATCCAGTCCTTCTCCTCCCGGCCGCCGTAATAACTCGAAAGTTGAGCGGAGGGTATTTGCGGATTTGGCGCCACGACCAAGGAACCGGGTTTCTCGTTGAAAAGCCAGTCCTCGTACATCCAAAGACGCGGTCGGAGGTAGTTTGCCATCACCAGCTCGTCCCCTCCGGCCGCCAGGATGGCGGTCGAGTAGATGGACAAGAACTCGTCGGGGTTCTTAGTCCCATCGAAGCGCTCGATCAGCGCAGGCTTGAACCGAAGCCGCCATGGCGACGCCGGCGGCCGTCGGAATCGCCATGCGACCATAGGTAAAGACGGCTTGGCCGGGTGTGGTCATCACCGACAAGGTCCCTGCTGCTGCCGGATTCGGAGTCGAGGCTCCCCCGGCGGCCCGACCTTCGGTGGGATCGACCACGGTGCCGGGCGCGGGAATCACCTGGTAGGTAGCGCAAGCGGTCCTGGACCTTACGGCGCCTGGGCGGAACGTCCGGGGAGAGGTCCGCAGACCTGCTGCCGGTCGACTCGGAGTTCGTGTGGCTGGCTCGGGCCTGGGCCTGCTTGGTGCGGTGCCCGCAGGGCGCCGGCGCGCCTGTGTCAAAGCCTCATCCCGAGCCCGCTGCTCGGGGGCCAGCTCCTGCGCAGGAGGCGTTTGATGGGTGCGCGGGCGACGGCGCGACGTGTTGTCATCACTTTTCTGGGAGCGGGTCCCCGAGTGCTGACTTCGGTGCTGCGGAGGCGCGACCTCGGTCGCAGCCCGATCGAGCTCTTCGGCCAGGGCTCGGCCAAAGAGCTCCGACCTTGCCCTATCGGGGTCGGCCATGACCCGGCGATAAGCGAGGCGCTCCCGTGAGAGGAGCACAGGGGGCCGGTGGACGTCTTGGCCCTCTCCTAGGCCTCCGCCAGAGTCGCGGTTATGGCTTGGTTGATGGCGGCGTGCACCATCCGGCGGCGTCTTGGTCTGCGGATCACGGTCATCGCATTTCCCTCGCGCCTTGGCCATCCGCCATCGAGCGTCTTTGCCGAGGGGCGGCAAAGCGTGTGAGGACACGGAGTCGAGTCCCGTGCGAATCCATGCTTGAGGAAAGTCTGCCGATGAAGTCGCCATGCTCCTCGGTTCTTGATGTTGTTCCTGCGAACAAGTGAAACAAAGGCCCAGTGGGCGCCATTGAAATCGACGATCGGGATCGCCGATCGCAAGAAGTGAGTTAGGGTCGGTGTGATACGGGACCCGAATTGCGATAGTCGGAGAAAAGTATACGCGGTTATGGTGTGGGAGTGAGACGACAACGAAGCGAGGCAAGATTTATCTTGGTTCGAGCCCTCAGGAGGTAATAGCTCTCTCCGATCGCCTTCGCAGTTCTTTTGGCTAATTACGGTACAAGGGTGTTTTTACGACTCAAGTTCAACAATGGCTAAGTCTAAGCTCGAGCTATCGCCCCAAAGGATTTGTGTTCCCTAGGTTTTATACCTCCTCAAGAAGCAGTGCGGGCTAGATTCAGAAGTGGCCCTCGTGCATGTTGAGGGCCGCGCGAATCGCTTCCGATCTTGTTGTGCGCATCCACTCCGCCCCACGACCAGCGCCTTGAGCAACCGTCGGTCAAATGCTTGATCCGAAATCAAAGGGCGGATAAAAGCCGAAAAGCGAGGCCGTGCTCGTCTAGGTCGAGCGCCTCGCACGCATCTAGGTCGAGATCGGGGCTCCCGAGCTCGGGGGTCCGATCAAGGCCACCTTGACGTCAAAGGACGCCACCCTCGAAAGGAAAAGTCTCATTAAATCTACATACAAGCCTTACAATTGTAAACAAGACCATTCAAAATTAGACCTTATAAAAAAACGGAAGAAGTAACTAGAACAAAAAATTAGGACAATTACGCCAACAAGCACTCAATTGAATCCTCTCGTTTATCTTGTTTACTAGTAGTCTATCAGAGTAGCAAGCATATAATGGCTGCGTGACCCACCAGTCCACCACCATGAGAGCCTGAGGAGGATGAGAGCTGCCGTGGAAGGTAGTGGGGAGAACACGAGAAGAAGCAACAGGTGAGTAACTGCTGGAGGTGAGGTTAAAGATATTGAGGACTATCTGGCGATGGGAATTGAGGCTGGAATTGTTTGTGAAAACGAAAGGACGACCGAGCACGTAGGGAACATTGCATTTCATTAATTCTATAGACTATACAAAATTACATACACCCGTAGGAGCTCATCTTTTTTCTTCTGTGTCTATGTTTAAGGAAATTATCTGACTAGGGATTGCGTAATCCGCTAATTCCTGGTGTCTTTTTATGGCATCTAGTTAATTACATCTGTAGGCTTGGCCTATATAATACCTTTGATTAAGATGTGTTGCGGTAGTTATTTTTATATTTATATTGCTTGTCCATATGCTTATATGATATTGATGTAGATGCAAATGATGAGGATGTAGATGTAGTATACAAGTGCCTTTCTTTCACTGATGCCCGACCACAATACGCTATTGTTGTGTCAATTCGCAGATAAAATATATCGACTAAGAGGATGACTTTTATATCATCGGTGCACAGTCATATGTACGTCTGCCATTATCGGACGCGGATATGTGTGTCCCAGCACGTGTGTATGTGCGTGTAATGCATGTGTGCGCTCTGTATGAGTGAGATTATATAGCATCAATTCTTACCAGGTTCCCGGCACGCGATGGCCTTGGGCCTGACCTGAGCAGGTTGGCCTCGGCGCCTCACCTCGCAGCGGATGGATATATCGACACCGAGGCTCAGGGCGGCGGCTGCCCTGCGTGTGTCTGCGTGGGGTGGCTCCGTCCCCTCCTGGTTCGTGGTGTCTACTGTCTACTCTGCGCTTTATATAGGCAAGGGATAGGAGGGGCGCCCGGGAGGAGCGACGCACGGGTCGCTGCGCTGTCACAGATCACGCGGCCTCCTACGAGATTTCCGCTTCCGCGAGGAACCTGTAGATAGATATACCGAGGGTTTGATCCGATCGAGTTCGCGTGCTAGCCTTGTCCGCGTCGCAGCGTGTTTTCTGGCCCTCCCGTGGGCTCAGCTGGATGTAATCTGTGATTCTGTGTACGGGTAGACGGGTAGTACGTGTGCATGCGCGCATTGTATTTGCATGATTCCAAGGTGCTGGATGGCTGGTACATGTCTATGCTAGCACTTGATTCTCCGAGTTTCTGGCTGAGATATGTACGTAAGCATTTATTTATGCTGACATGAGCGAGCGGGTTAGTTGCTTTTCTTGTTTTGTACTCGTTTGATCGTCATTACCATATCTTTTAAACCAAAGCATTGGACTTAGAGTTCCGTACGAACATCCGTGCTTCTTATAATAGATCTTTCCAAACGAGTCTAACGTTAGATAAGCTACAGTAGAAAAATATTTGATGATACGTGGGATCTATATATCATGGGTTTTGATAAATTTCATCCGGATGTTTTGTTACTAAAAATCATCCAAATCTTGGAACGTTGGATCTTCTCGAGATTGGTATGATTGATAAAACAGATATATCACGACAAAAGAACAGACCAAAACGAGGCCAACCTGAATTGCATATTGTGATATCAGTCATTTATTTAACAGAGATGGTTTACAATTCTAAGTTTTCTGTTTAGAATAACATAGAAGAACTAACAGCCTTGATCTAACGGTTGGGCCATTAGATTCAATGCTGCAAAATTTGGATGTTATTTCATAAAAAAAACATCCGAGAAATTGCTATACACTCCCGTATATCATAGTCTTGATTCAAGGAGTTTTGTACGCCGCATGCCGCTCTTACATCGTGTACTTTTCACTGAC
Organism: Guadua angustifolia; assembly: GCA_036346375.1. Lineage (NCBI taxonomy): Eukaryota > Viridiplantae > Streptophyta > Magnoliopsida > Poales > Poaceae > Guadua > Guadua angustifolia. Next base: position 13,203,152 of record CM070515.1, read on the forward strand.
ATATGGGCCACTGACTCTTTTATTTAATTTATTCTTTTATTTAATGAATTTTAAGTACAAAAATTCATCAGACATGGATGAAGTAAAATGTTTATGTATAGCGGCTACAGTTAGGGTTGGAGGCTTGCATCTGGGCATGAGTGCTTGCATCGGGCCGGTCCAATCTGTCGGGCTACTTAAATCAAAGCCCTAGCTTGGCAGAAATATTGCAGGCTTAAAATCTAGGCCTAGCCCAAGTTTTCTAGATCAGGCTGCCCATGAACAGGTCTAGCTGGAAGTAGGAATGGCAGCTGGGACATTCTTTGCTAAGGAGCGGCGAAGCATCCCCCTCCCTGATTGACTATTTATTTATCCTATTCCCCGTCCCTGTTGGACCTTAGGTCCTTGTTGGAGCATATGATAAGAAGTAACAACACAAGTAAAAAAGAAAAATATGTAGTAAATAGCTGACAAAATCAGCAAATTTGAGAAAAAAAATTGTAGTGCACGGAAGGCATTATAGAAATTAAATATTTGAGCATGCGATTCATGATTTATAAAATAAGGCAACACAAGTCTATCTTAATTCACACACAAATCACCAAATCCTATTCCTAGGCATGAACGCACAAATAGAAGTATGGAACTGATCACAAGCAAGCTCATGGTTGTTTGAGCCTTACGTGACCATGAGTGGTTTGCTTGGCTTTCGTTGGGCTGGCGGTGTAGCAAGCTTCTGATGACAGCGTTCACCATCAGGATTGGGGCTGTTGGTGGATATGTGGTAGTGAGGAAGTAGGATCGGGCGGTTGACTTGCTGGAGGCGGCGACCGATGGGTAGATGAGGATTAAGGATTGGGTAGAGACTAGAGAGCTTTGGGATTGGGAAACTAGGTTTCGTGTGGAATAAAAAGAGAGAGATTGAAGGCCTACTTGTTGTCCCAGTAGATTAGCCCACATGTCATGTTACTCGAGCCCCAGTGGGGAATGGAGGAATGTCCCTATTTCACTCGACGAGAAAATGGTTTCTCCCCCAAAACCTTCCGCGCTATGGCTAAACTTGCCCCTGTCTCTATCCTCTAATGGAGGAGCTCTCCAACGAGGAATAGGAATCCATTGCCATCTGTACATGGAAGTAGATATCTAGATGGTGTGGGGCAGGTTTTAGCTTGCCCGCATTTGCCACCGCTCTAGTTAAGGTGGGTAGGGTTGACTAGTCAATGGTGCTCCATCGGGTCGGGATGGGTTCTGAGTTTTATGCATTTTTTTAAATAATAAACATATTATTTAAACTTTTTTTTATTAACATGTTATCATAAATCATCAATATTTAAAGTTCAATTTGTAGCAATGGTGACATATATCTTTAAAATAGAAAATACTATTTAATATTGCATTACCATAGCTTATAGAATATTGTGATCCATATAAAAATATAAAATATTGATGTGATCAGGGCGGAGTGACCTTTGACCATCCACCCACCCAAGTGCGTGTCGAGGCGGATCATGGCCAGGTTGGGGTGGAGCGCCTTGGGTTTGTGCATGGCAAGCCGGAGATCTAAAACTCTAGTTGGAAGGGAGAGGAGATATTTTTGATATTTTACGGGTTGTTTTCATCTTTTACAATTTATCCATTAAGGTTTGCCCGTCTATACTAAATGTTGCATTCGATTGGAGTTTGATTTGCATCAGAGCATATTTGGTGGAAACCAACTAAAAGTAAAAAATCTATAAAAACAAATCTTTGAAGTTTTCTATCTGATGTAGGGGGCGTGTTCTCTAACCATGTAAATTTTTGTAAGATTTGAAAATGACAAATTCTAATGTAGGGGAGGGGATGTTCTCTAACCATGCAACTGAATTTGCCTTTTTTCATATATGGCAAATGAGGTTGACTTTGGTTCTGAAATTTTGCACGGTTAGAGAACATCTCCTCCCCTACATTTGTTTTTTTATATATTTTGAGAACTTTGAAGACAAGATTTTCACAGGTTTTCAATGTTAAGGTGATTTTCACCTGATTTGTCCTCTTGATTTCATACCTAAGAGTAGCATGGTGTCGGTGTTTGTTACCGGCAATAATTTATATGGGGCTATGCGCTGGATCAAGAACTCGATGGTAGCACAAGACACGGAAAATTATACAGGTTCGGGCTCTCACGGCGGAGATAATACCCTAGTCCTGTGCTCTGGAATTATATGTGGCTAGCTTATAGCTGATGATGTTGTCTTATATGATATCTATGGTGCCCCGTCCCCTCCCTTTATATAGCAGAGAAGGGCGGTTACAATATGGAATCCCACTCGGATACGAGGTGGGGATTGTATCTCTTTCCTTATCCGTTATACATGATAACGGTTAGGATTACAATTGTATTCTCCCTAAGCAGGGTTGGTTTCCATCTTCGGGGTTTCCTTGCTGCGCATGGCGGCCTGCCTCCTGGGCAATACCCATCTTTATGCAGTCGGCTTGGCCCATCCCCCCTTGGGTGGTCCTCACGGCCTGCCATGTAGATACCCGGGGTCCATATACTCCTGATGGCCCCAGTGCTTTCGCGATCGAGTTGCCGCATTCTGGTCGCATTGGCCGAGTCATGCTTCACGCCGAGTGCTTCGACTCTTGATGTAGTTTCGACTGGTTTTCCTTCCACGGGAGTGCCCATTGTAGGCAAAGAGATCGTGAATGACTCAATAGAGCTCACGCATTGAATTATATCCATTGTCGTCAGTGGCGTCGGTGGTGGCCCATCATAGGGCATACCGTATCCCAAACGATATGCGAAGTCAAAAACGCTTTTCCGCTCATGGCGAAATTCAGCCTTCTCCTTTAAATTTATTACGTCACCGAAGTTCTTGATGTCATCGTTGAAGCATTGGGCACACAGCGTCGCATCCAAATTTAGTAGCCCGAAATGAAATCATGTATATCTTGGGACTTAGGCGTGTAAAAACAACTCACTCGGATATGATGTCCATTGGTTTATGTATAACTTTAGAGTTTTTACTCCTTTATTGATTTTGAATTCATCCGAGTGGTTTTGACTCTTTTTGTTTAAGCACTCTGCCGACTAGTCTAGCCCGGCGTCGGAGTCGGCTCATGGCTCTTTTTCGTGCACGCGCTTTGGGTGACTAAAGTTCGCCGTTCATGGGGAATTGAGCTTCACAATTCGGATGCCTTTTCGGATTCATTTGCAATCGTTAAGTAAAAGAAGAAAGACAACTCAGAAAAAAGATGTGCGCATGCGCACACTATTAGGTGTAGCCCCCGACTTACTGCTTAGTTGTAGATCAACTAAGTAGCAAGTCAAGAAAGTCAACAATTTTATTCATAATGACAAAATTAAGTAAGCGACTTAGGCGCTTTATGCTCCATGTGTTCTTGACGATCATGCCGTCCTTGCTTGTAGCGCGGGCATGGCTCATGGATGTCTTGAAGGTGGCGCTCATGGCGCGAGGCGAAATGGCGCTTCAGCGCGGACGTAAACTCGTGGCCGTGCGAGATTGGCGCTTCGAAGCGCGGCGTAAACTTCGTGGCCGTCGCGAATTGGCGCTTCGAAGCGCGGCGTTAACTTCGTGGCCGTGCGAAGTTGGCGCTTCGAAGCGCGGCGTAAACTCGTGGCGTGCGAATTAGCGCTTCGGCGCAGCGTAAACTCGTGGCGTGCGAAGATTGGCGCTTCGAAGCGCGGCGTAAACTTCGTGGCGTGCGAAAGTGGCGCTTCGAAGCGCGGCGTTAGCTCATGGTCGTGCGAAGATTGGCGCTTTCGAAGCGCGGCGTTAGCTTCGTGGCCGTGCGAGTGGCGCTTCGAAGCGCGGCGTAAACTCGTGGCGTGCGAGTGATGACTCGTAAGCGCGGCGTTAGCTCATAACCGTCTTGAGTGGCGCTTCGAAGCAGCGTAACCTCGTAGCCTACCCGAAGATTGGCGCTTCGAAGCGCGATAAGCTCGTGGCCGTGCGAAGTTGGCGCTTCGAAGCGCGGCGTAAACTTCGTGGCGTCTTGCGAAATTGGCGCTTCGGCGCGGGCGTTAACTTCGTGGCGTGCGAAGATTGGCGCTTCGAAGCGGCGTAAACTTCGTGGCCGTGCGAAGTTGGCGCTTCGAAGCGTGGCGTAAACTCTTAGCCGTCTTTGAAGTGGCGCCAAAGGGGGACCCCCCCCCCTCCCGCTTCACGGGGGGGGCCGTGGGGCCTCCATGTTTGTAAAATAAAATTTCAAAAACAATGTTTTTTTTTGTTAGGTTTTTTGTTTTTTCCATTTTAGGGGTTTGTGTTTTTTTTTTTTTTCGAATTAACAATGTATCTTACTTATTAAGATAAAATTGGGTTAATTCTTTTAAAAATAAGTTGTAAAGAAAAAACCTTCTTTAGTTATCATTTTTAAAATAGGTCATAAATTTTTAAAAACACGAAATGAAATCATGTATATACTGGGACTTAGGCGATGTAAAAACAACTCACTTTCGGATATGATGTCCATTGGTTTATGTATAACTTTAGAGTTTTTACTCCTTTATTGATTTTGAATTCATCAGAGTGGTTTTGACTCTTTTTGTTTAAGCACTCTCCGAACTAGTCTAGCCCCGCGTGAGTCGGCTCATGGCTCTTTTTCCGAGCCGCTTTGGGTGACTAAAGTTACGCCGTCCTTGCTTGTGGTAATGCATGGCTCATGGATGTGCCGGGGTGGCGCTCATGGCGCCAGCCGAAATTGGCGCCGAGGCGTAGCCGAGCTTCGTGGTCCGCCGGTTGGCGAAGCGCATGCGTGGCTCGTGGGTCGTGCCGGGTTGGCGCCGGGCGCGGGCGCTATTTCGTGGCCGCCGGGTTGTGGCCGGGCGCGGGCGAGGTCGTGGGTCAGCGGCTGGGTTACGCTGGGCGCGAGCGTAGCCGTGGCCGCGCCGTTGGCGCTGGGCGCGGGCGTAGGCTCGTGGCCGCAAGCGGAATTGGCGCCGGGCGCTGCGCGGCTCATGGTCGTGCCGGTTGGCGCTGGCGCGCGCGCTACTGCGTCGCTGCCAGGTGGCGCTGGGCGCAGCGTAGGTTTCGTGGCCGCGCTGAGGGTGATGCTTCGTGGGCGCAGCGCGGCTCATGACTGCGCCGGCGAGGTGGCGCGGGCGCAGCGTAGCCTCGCGGGCCTCGCTGGTTGGCGCTTGGGCGCAGAGGCTCGTGGCCGCCGCCGGTTGGCGCCGGGCGCAGCGGAAGTCTCGGCCGTCGCCGAAATTGGCGCCGGGCGCTGGCGCGGCTCGTGGCCGCGCCGGTTGGCGCGGGGGCGCGGCGAGGTCGTGGGTCCGGTGCTGATGCTGGGCGCGGGCGTAGGCTCTAGCCGCGGCTGAAATTAGCGCCGGGCGCAGCGCAGGCTCGTGGTCGAAGTCGACGGGACGCAGGGCGTAGGGTCGTGGTCTCGTTTCTTTGGCGAACACGGCCGCATGCATGTATGAGACTCCCACCACGATCGCCATGCAAGTGCCTCCGGTTTCGGACTCGCATGCATGTGCTAGTTGCGTGCATGAGCTGCCATGCATGCCTCCGGTGGGGCCTGCGCATCGACCACAGCAAGTGCATCCGGTCTTCCACTGAAGCCGCCTCGCGCCCGGCTCGAAATCGCCATGAGCCGATCGAAGATCGCTGCCTCAAAACCGACCGTCGTTCCTTCTCCAGGCGCCTCGAAGTGCGCTGCCGCCGACCGCCCCAAAGCGCCACGCGTAGGCCTCAACAAAAAAAAACTCGAAACCTTTTTAGTCTCGCATGCATGCAACATCCAGCAAGTCTTTTTACTTCATGCGCATAGTGCGCTCCTAGTCGGAGATCTGGAAAAACTTCTAGTCGGCAATTGTGCCGCTTCTTGCATGTATGCAGGCAACAAAGAAAAATCTCGACACGCGCGGCGGACCGATCGCCGGAAAGACCGGCGCCGAACGGTGCAACAAAAGTTTTAGTCGCATGAAACGGCGATCATAGCCGCGAAAAAAATGTCGAAGATCGCCATCGAGCTTCTTGAGATTGGTCCTAGCGACCCTACAGGCGCCAGCTACCGGTGTTGTTCGAACAATAATTTATATGGGGCTATCTTATTTGGATCAAGAACTTCGATGGTAGCACAAGACACGGAAATTATCTGAGTTCGGGCTCTCCAGGCGGAGATAATACCCTAATCGTGCTCTGGAATTATATGTGGCTAGCTTATAGCAAAACGAGCGCCGTTGCCGATGAAGTGGCTTCTGCGCCGTAGCTCGGGACTCGCTGAGTTGGCGCGTTCGATTGCGCAGAAAGTAGCCGGGGTTCCCCCCCGGAGGTTCCGTGTCAGCCGACCAGGGAGCCCGTGCCCCGCGGGAGCGCCGGCGGGCCTGGGGCGGGGCACCCCCGGCCGGGTGGGCGGTTGGGCCGGGCCTCCCAACTCCGGTCGGGCCCGGGGGGGCCCGCCCGTGTGTGGGCCGCTGGCGTCTGCCACGGAAAGGGACTGAAACCGTTTTCAAAGCGCGCAATGGGGGCCCAGAAAGTGGAGATTTTGCGGGATTCTTGTTTTATGTTTTATAAGAAGTTCAATGTCGTTTTCCCGGTAGCCGTGGCTTCCCACAATAGGGGTGCACGTGGCAGCCCGAAAGCCAAAATAAACTATAAACTAAACTAAAAAGAAAAAATGATCAAAACTTTTTAACCCCACCGGGGCAGGGGAGAAGAGGGTAATGGGATGTGGTTTAAAAAGGGATTTTATAAATCCGTTTTTAAAGGTACATCGTTTTATTCATTTATGTTTTTTTTCTTAAGCTTTTTCCCTTTAAAAGTTTGCTGGCCAGTATTTCGTCCGGCTGGCCGTGCGCCGGCGGGGGCCGGGGGGCCCGTGTTGAGGGGGGCGGGGGTGCCTCTCAACCCGTTCGCGAAATAAGTAAAAAAAATTAATTAATTTTAAATAAAGAAAAGGCGTAAACTCGTGGTCTCGGTTTCCTTAGCGCGCCGGATTCCTTGACTGTACAACCCTTTTGCATGCATGCACGGATTCCTTGGCGGTCTCGGTTTCCTTCGCATGTACAGCTGGGCCTGCATGCATGCAACAGCCGCACCTTCCTCTATCCGTCTCGGTTTCCGATCCGGCTTCGCATGCATGTATGAGACTCCCACACCCAACGATGCGCCATGCAAGTGCCTCCGGTTTCCAGCTTCGCATGCATGTGCTAGTTGCGTGCATGAGCTGCCATGCATGCCTCCGGTGGGGCCCTGCTGCATCTGACCACTGCGAAGTGCATCCGGTCTTCCACGCGAAGCCCGCCTCGCGCCCGGCTCGAAGTCGCAAAGCAGCCGATCGAAGATCGCTGCCTCCGAGAGCCCGACCGATCGTTCCTTCTCCCGCGCGCCTCGAAGTGCCGCGCCGCCAACTGCCAAAGACGCCACGCCATAGGCCTCTGCCCAAGCCAAAAACTCCAGAAACCTTTTTTAGTCTCGCATGCATGCAACATCCAGCAAGTCTTTTTTACTTCATGCCGCATGGTCTGCTCCTAGTCGGAGATCCTGGAAAAACTTCTAGTCGACGAATTCGCTGCCGCTTCTTGCATGTATGCACGGCAACAAAGAAAAATCTGCCGCCAGGGACCGATACGCCAGGAAAGCCAGCCGCCAGCCGACAAAAGTTTTAGTCGCATGAAGAACGGCAGTCATAGCCGCCAGAAAAAAGCTGTCGAAGATCGCCATCGAGCTTGCTGAGATTGGTCCTAGCGCAGCCCCTACCTGGCGCGCCAACTGTCGGTGTTTGTTACCGGCAATAATTTATATGGGGCTATGCGCTGGATCAAGAACTCGATGGTAGCACAAGACACGGGAAATTATACAGGTTCGGGCTCTCACGGCGGAGATAATACCCTAATCCTGTGCTCTGGAATTATATGTGGCTAGCTTATAGCTGATGATGTTGTCTTATATGATGTCTATGGTGCCCCGTCCCCTTCCTTTATATAGTAGAGAAGGGCGGTTACAATATGGAATCCCACTCGGATCTGAGGTGGGGATTGTATCTCTTTCATATCCGTTATACATGATAACAAGTTAGGATTACAATTGTATTCTCTCTAAGCGGGGTTGGTTTCCATCTTCGGGTTTCTTCTTTGCTACATGGCGGCTCGCCTCCTGGGCAATACCCATCTTTATGCAGTCGGCTTGGCCCATCCCCCCTTGGGTGGTCCTCACAGCCTACCATGTAGATACCCGGGGTCTATATACTCCACACATGGGGCTTTTTTAAAAAAAATGCTGTAGCACCCTATTATTTGATAGCTGTCTTGTGTATACTTGCCACAAAATCTTCCTAGACATTGCTAGCATGAGTCAGTCATTCGATTTGGGTGTTAAAATTAGATGATTAACTCAAGAGCTGATGATTAAGCAAAGCTAATCACAACCATCTGGGTCACTATTGTTGTCGCTACACCGCATCAGTCATTATCGCATACCACCATGCAAGCAGCTCGTGAACCTTGCGCAGTTGCACCATCATCATCACTAGAGGCTCCTCTGATGCCCTCTCATTGTCCCCTCCAACGAGGTCGAGCAGATCTATAGTACCATTCCTACATGTCACATGGAATCGCTAACTCCCAACTTCCACTATTGCATGAATATTACTTTCTTTCTATGTTCTATATGGTCCATGTAGACCAATAGATTTGGGGGATTTATCCCAACAACCAAGCTGATTCGGTTTGGTCTTGAATTTGGGTATTGGTTTCATATTATTTTCTTCCTTTTAAGTTCCAATAGATTTCGTGGATGTGAATAAGTACATATGGTTTGGTCATGAATTTGGGTATTAGTTCCATATTATTTCTTCCATTGAAGTTATAATGGTTTAGGTGGATGGATGCATATAGTCGTGATTTATGAGAAGGATCAAAATGTTTTAAGATGTATCTCTCAAAACATACTCCATCTAGTTAGAAATATATGTCATTTTAGACATCGACATAGTACCTAAATTACAACTTTGGCCACTAATTTATTATGTAATTTGTTTGTAAAGTCCAATAAAATTATAATATTATGAAAGTACATTTCAAGACAAATCTATACACATGATTTTCATGTATTCAATGTAATATTTTAAAATATGCCCGTAGTCAAAGTTTCGAAAGTTTAACAACAATCATCTCAGAATGACATGTATTTATAACTGAATGGAGTATTTGTTTAGTTAATACTCAGTTAAGAAAAAGTGCCATTATGAAAGTGCAATACTAGCTTACTTTATTAAGCACATGCACGCAACTACTCTATCAAAACTAATAGAGATTCCCTAAAAATGGTCCAATTAAAATATTTGAATTTTTTTCTAAAATCTAGATAGTTTCCTAGGAATATCTAGATACTTCAAATATTTTATTTGAATAAATTTGAAGGTGCTAATTGCCATAAATCTGGTGGTCATAAGAATTTATATAGTCTTTTGAATCCAAAATATACATCATTTGTGAGAGTTGATTTTGGTTTGTAAGTATTTACATTTTATTTTTTTTTCAAAGCAATATGTTCGACAAAATATTCATGCCAAAAACAAAAATATGTACTAATTCCTTTTCTATGTGTGTAAAAAACACCATTTAATATGCTAATATATAAAATAAAAACACAGAAGAGGGTTAGACTTAATATCTATTTAAGAACAAAAATGCACCCATGTGTTGTCACCTAAATTTATAATAGTTTTACTCTAAAAAGTTGTAATTATGTTGTCACCAAATAAAGTGTTAGTATGAGTTTATTAATTTAACTTTTTTTCATTGTTATTGACTTTTAATAGACATAGAAATGTAACTTTTATTTTTACTTTTTATAAACAATATAAGTATATATTAAAAAAATATCCTAATTCGAAGATTTTTTTCGAAAGGGGCAGCACGAGGAGGTGCCGCACATTGTATTAAGAAGAAGGGAAAATGATGGTGGGTCCTGTTTTTTAAGGAAAAAACCGTACCCGTGAAAAAACCTTATAGATAATCGCCACTGACCACTATTAGTGGAAAATTACTTGTAAACAGAAAATAGAAGAAAAACAACCCAACCAACAATTAAAGTTAGACTCCTATCTAGTCCGCCAACTTCCAAGACAGGGCGTGGGCGTGGGTTAGGACTGCGCCCCTGATCATTGTGGCCACCTGTTCTGGCGTTCCATATATCCCCTGAAAAATACGTCGGTTTCTCTCTAGCCAAAGATTTCACCAGAAGTAAATGAGAAGGCCATCTAACTCTCGTCTCTTTTCTTTGTCAAATTTGATTCGAAGTCTTCTCCACCAGATGTACACCGATCCCTGGGGGCTCAAGTTCTGGCATCGCTCCAAATTCCCCCAGCTTAATAGGAGGTTCCAAACTTGCGTAGTGAAAGGGCAATCTTTGCAGAGGTGAGCTGGTGTTTCCTGTTCCCCGTTGCATAGGCAACATGTTGCATTGCATGGCCACCCTTTCTTAAGCATGTTATCTGCTGTTAAGATTTTGTTGTGAAGCAGTGTCCACGCGAAGAATCGACATTTAGGTTCGGCCTTCGCTTTCCATATCGGGCACATCTTCATCTTACAGTACACTATCTGAAATTGCATCAGGTAGGCGCTCTTTGCTGTGTATTGCTCATCAGTAGTCCAACACCAGGTTATCTGATCTTCACTTTGTTCATCTCTATGGATTCTACGAATGGTTTCAAAGAGTACTACGAACTCCCTGACTTCGTTTTCTGAGCTCACCGGAGATAGCAGGAATTCGACAAAGAATCTATCCTAATTCCCAAACCGAATGTGATGCAATGCGCAATCAACTGAACGGTGGAATTTTTATATGCATAGAAGCACCTCTCAACAAATAATTCGCAGTTTTGCACAAACAACACAGTACACGATTTGCAACTGCAACATCAGATGCTATAATTGAACAAAACTCTCCAAATATGTTTAGAACACAAAAAAATGCAATCTGACGAGCAACGAACACCACACCTGGTTGACGAGGATGACGCGGTGGTCGTGCGGCTGCTGGATGATCATGTCGCACAACGTCGTCTTCCCCAACGCCGTTCCTCCCGACACCCCTTCAGAACCACCAAAGCGCACCAAAAATTCAAAACGAAACCAGGAGGGAAAAACGGAGAAATTATAAGTGAGAGAGAGAGAGAGCCGCACGGCAACGACCTCGCCAAGGCATACCGATCACGAAGGGCTTCCTGACCCCCGCGGTTGTGGGGGAGGCGAACCCGTTGGCGGCGGCGGTGTCGTCGGCCGTGCCGTTGCAGTTCACGGAGAAGGGAAGGGAGGACGAGGAGAAGAGGTGCGAGTCGAGGCGGAGTCCGCCGAAATGGTGCTCCACGGCCGACTCCATCACGTCTTCCATCTCCCCCACCTTCCGTTCCCCGCCGTCGCCGTCGCCGACGTGCTGAGCTGGCGATCGCTTCGGGGCTCGGAGGTTTTGACACGGGGATGGGGACTTGGGAGGGTTTTGGGTGGGGGAAGGTGGTGGGGACGAGGAATGCGTGCCTGCGTGGAACCGGTTTATGTAGGGCAAGTGAGGCGGTGGTCCCGCGTCAGTGAGTAGCTGACACGAAGGCGACGAGGCTTTCGGTGGTGCAGCATTTCGCTGTGGATAGTGGTGGGCACTAGTAGAGGTGGGCGTCATGCCGGGCCAGACCGGCTCGGCACGGGCTCATCGTGCTTCGGGTTTAAACCGTGCCGGGCCGTGACGGCCCATCGTGCTTTCGCCGTCGGGCGGGCAGATTTGCCTTCGCCCGGCGAGCCGAGCACTGATTCATTTGCGCTTCGTGTCTGTTTCGTGTCGTGCCGGCCCAGGTCCGGCCCATTTATACTATTACTATAAGAGAAAATGATCACGGATTGAGTTCTTTTTTATTTATTTAGGACTTTCTTTTTCTCCGGTCGAAACAAAATTCTATTGTGTTTATTCTTCTCGATTTCCTTGATTCAGTTGCTCCTTTTTGTCACATGCATGCAGCTATGCATTTACTCCTTAATTTGCTCATCCACACGTACAACACAGTGCGTGCTGTTTGAACGTGCCAGCCGTCTGCCCGGATTGTCGTAGCGGGCCGGGCCACCATCGTGCCTGATGGCGGGCAAGACGGCCGGACAACCGTCTTGTCTTGGCATTCCGTTTAAACGATCTGCGTCTTGGCCGTGCCTCGTCAATGGTCGGGTGTGCCTCGTCTTCGCCCAAAAAGCCCGACCAAATGCTCCACCTCTAGGCACTAGGTAGGGCTGAAAAAAAAACTCGAAATTTCTTTAATTATAGTAGTTGGTAGGTTCAAAATTGAAATAAGACAATTTCGAACGAAAAAAATTAATAAGGTCCGACTCGATAATGACTCGTTAGCTCGAATTTGATGTAACCACCTAAGTGGTACATAAAATGATTTTAAATCAAACTACGTTAATTTCGAAAGAAACTTGATAATAGCTCATTAAGCTCGATATCCAGCCCTAGCACTGGGTCAGACTATTTTGAGTGCGTATGAGACACGTTTGATCTAGTCTGATCCACGGTTGATGAAACGATTTTTAATCGGTCGGTAGCACGATGCGGTTGTCCGGCCGCGTTGAACTCGCTAATCGAGCACGATGGGCGACTGGTCAAGACGGACACGAAACGAGCACACACGGTGTTGTATATGTGGGTGAGCAAATCAAGGAGTAAAGTAAGAAAACTCTGGATGGACTAGAGAAAAGGAAGAAAATAAATCCATGCGTTGTATTTGTGGGTGAGCAAATCAAGGAGTAAATGCATGGCTGCATGCATGTGACTGGAAGGAGCAACTGAATCAAGGAAATCGAGATGAATAAACATAATAGGATTTTGTTTCGACCGGAGAAAGAGAAAGTTCTAGACAGATAAAGAAAGAAATCAATCCGTGATCATTTTCTCTTGTAATAATAATATAAATGGGTCGGACTTGGGCCGGCACGGCACGAAACAGGCACGAAGCGCAAATGGGCTATGCCAGGGCTCGTTGAAGGCGAGCCAGGCCAGCCCGGCCCGGCACGGTTTAGGCCCGAAGCACGATGGGCCCATGTCGCCCAACCCGGCACGACGCCCACCTCTAGCTGTGGACTCGGGGGGAATACGAGGGTTAGATTTTGTTTTTTCTTTGCTCTACAGTTGATCGCAACTCTAGGGTTTTATATACAAATTCTAAAATTATATGTAAAGTATTTTGATCATAAATATAGCATCGTGTTGTATATGAGAATCAATTTATAATTAATAAAAAGAAAAGAGTTGAGATACTCTCATGCGATTTTGCTGTTGTTACATTGTTTGTGCAAAGCGCTAGAATTGTGTTCATGGCACATTGATGTTTCCTGTGGTTGTGCAAAGGGGATCGGATCCGAAGGAATAATAAACAATGACTTGGGACTCTCGACATTATGGACAGGATCAGAGAAACAATAAAATAAATTAATTGGAAGTCCCAGCGTCAAGAGCTACCGATTTTGTAAATCCAGCCAATCCCATTAAAAACTATTACTTGCGACCAAAAAAAACCTAGCATAAGAAAATTAAGGAGTTACTCCAACATATCGAATCAGTTGGATGTACGACTAAACAAATGGATAATTTATCTGTTGCAGACAGGCCTTAAAAATGTAGCACGTCTTTGAGCAATTGAGCGTGTGTGTTGGAAAAAGAATTCATGCGAGTCGGTCAAAGGAACCGGGCTGGCGAGCTAAGCCGATGAAAAACCTAGAGTTGACTGGCCTTTCGACTTTTAATTAGGATATGTACAATGGTATATGTCAGCTATCTATAAGATCATGTCACCTAGGAATTTAGATGATATGGAGGAGAGAGAAAGTTGTTATCTACTATTTAACAGACGGTCTTATAGACAGTTTTCTATTGTATGTACCAGTGTATAGACAGTCTATTAATTGGATGAGAGACCATTACAGACAACTGTATAGATGATCCATTGTATGAGTTATTTTTAGCGCTGTCTATAGATAATGTGGAGATATAATATAGACAGCGCCAAAACGAGCCGGAATCACTTCAGATTGGGCTTCGCAGGCCCATCTGAGCAGCCATGTCCCGTGGGGACTCCGTATCTTTGCAATCCACCGGCTCACTTCACCGTCAGAAGCAGCAGCCCACAAGAAGAAATCGTGTGAGCCAACGTCAGAAAGGAGCCGAGCAGCGAGGTTCTCATCATCTCCAAGAATCTTTTGCCTTCAGAATAGAAGTCATCACCAACTTTGGATAAGACAAACAGAGCTTCGTTCTTTTCATTCATCGGCCGTTCTTTCCAATGGCATTGATGGACTTGATGAGTATTTGAGTGAGGCAACATGCAACTTCTAAGAGATGAGCCACATTACGTGCACTCAGCAACTGCTTTGGCAGCACGTACTGCATGATATAGACGGTCGATGGTCCTGTATATGTGGAGATGCTCGATCCCGATCGAGCTTAAAATGGCGTCCACATGCATGCCAAGTTTGCTTCTTCGAACGTAGGTCTGAATTCTGTCTGAAGTGAAGTTCACTGAGATAGCTTCAGAAGAAAAGAAACATTGCCATGTGGTTCCCACGGTAATTTTTTTTTTAAAAAAAGGTATGACATATATGTAGTTGGAAGCCACAAAAGAGTAAAATAACTAGACGCAGTAGTGGATAGACTAGTGCAAAATTTGTCAACTAATTAAACATTGCCAACTTTAGGCAAACATTTAATCCTTTTATAGGCTAGCTATTTTGTCAATAAGCACATGAGTAGTGAGCAGCGTCTTAATACTTTTCCTCAAAATACAAGTTGCACAAATCTTAAAGCAAACGAATAGATAAATAATCACCATATACTTTTCATTCATATTTTAATATTTGTGCAATTATAGAAAATAAAAGTATGGAAGCGCCTCTCTTAGTTTTATCTGTCCGAATTTAGTTGTTTTTGTGTGAGGATACCAGTGGCTAGCTAGCTTACCTACGAACGGATGCACCAACCAAAGCATTACAGATTTACACGTTGTAAACTCAAAGTGATCGATGCACCAAAGTGGTAGTGCAGCAGCAACAACAACAAACACTGATGTCTGTCAGCAGAGCAGCTGACCACTGAAGCAATTCGATCAGTGACCGGAGCACTATCTTCTGCACTAAGAAAGCCAGGGAATGGGAACGCAGGAGCACCGTGTGTTCATTGTTCACTTTACCTTTTCCGAGGACCAAGTGCAGGCCCATGCTGCCTCGCATGCGCTTTCAGTTACCAAGAAGGCACATACGCCACTCGAAGCCTTGGTGTTACGAGAGAATTGGAGATTGGCACAAGCAGATGTTTATCTGAGTCCGAGCAAATTAAGGGATCAGGTCGATCCGTTGCATGGAATCATGTCCGTTTCTCACTTCTGTTTCCGAGGTGGGGACCTCTCGCGCCCGCCGGTGGCGTCAGAACCCGAGAAAACCAGGAAGGCTGCGTGTACGATCGAACAGCCGTGTGGTAGATGTAAGATGTGCGTCAAGGACCCGTCGACACTGGCAAGCAGAGCCCGTGCCAAAGTCCCAATCGGATGGACAATTAATAATGGGAGGTGCTTTAATTTACGTTTTCTTTTAAAGTTATATAAATATTAAAATATAAATAAAAGGTATCTATTCGTTTAGTTTGAGATTATAGACAAAAAAGATTTATGCGCAATTTAGTACCACTGTTTTGCTGTGTCACAGTAGAGATGTTATCAGGTGGGCCCAGCTATTACTGCAATTGTCAAACTCAAAGCTGAATTCTGGTTGTAGACAGTGTAGTGGTGCCATAGATTAATTTCTAGAAAATTATGGTTGCCATGTTTTGGAATACATAATTATTTCTAGAAAATTATGGTTGCCATGTTTTGGAATACATAATTGTTTTAATGTTTGGATTCCTCCGCCATCATATGCTCTACTAAGGGGGTGTTTGGGTGTTTGGCACAGCTTCAACTTCACCAAAATCTGTAAAGTTGATGGAGCAGGGTATTCCTAACTCTAGAAATTTATGAAGCTAGAGCTGTGGGTACATTAAAAGTATTTAGGTGGGTCATCTTGTTTATACTCTTTAGACTAAAAATATAAATTTAATTCACTTTATTTTTGCCACAAGATCTAGATTTGAGGTAGAGCTGAGATCTAAAATTATGCCAAATAGGGCCTAACTATGGTTCTCTTGCACAACTAGCTATAACTTTTTTTTTTGAAAAGAAGGCAGGAGCTCTGCCATACATTAAAGAAAGAGGTAACCAAACAACAGAGTCATACAATAGGTCGACTAGACCCCAACTGAAACCAACAGAAAGCAAAAATTACAGGGGTTGAATCCTAGAGCCGGGACAGGAGGGAGACACAAACCGCCAACCCCCCCCCCCCCCCTCGCTAGCGATAATCCAGACGGAAGGTCTAAAGGTGACCGGTGTGCAGAGCCAAACTCCGGTTCTGAACATCCTGCTGAATTAAAGACAGGACCGCGTCCGTGGACTGGTAGACGTTGTTGAAGATTCTGGCATTGCGCTCCTTCTATAAGTTCCACAGAGTGTATAAAATCGTACCATCTAACTGCTTGCGTGAGGGGCCCGTCACTATGCGAGGGATGAGCTGCCACTATCCCGACAAAGAAACCCCATCCCGAGGAATCGGGACACTAACTGCATTTGGGAAAAGATACGCGTCCAAATGAGGTTAGCAAAAGGGCATCGAAGGAAGAGATGCACCGCTGATTCCGGTTCAGAGCCGCAGAGGGGACAATAAAAGCAATTTGGTCATCCTCTCGCCACCAACCTGTCCGCCGTAAGAAGCCTGTCGTGGATGAACAACCAGCTATAACTTTCTGGTTCAAGATTCAAGATGTAACTTGTAAGTTTATACATATATTTACTTGGGGGACATATCCAGTGCAATCAGGCACTTTGGTGCAATCACCGTGCAATCCAACTAAGAAAAGTTTCAAAAAATTCTGAAAAAAATTGTGGATGTACATCTCATCTTACCCCATCTACATATAAAATTTCATGATCAAATTCGTCCTGTGCTTGAAGTTACAAAAAAGACAAATTTGGGGTGCATTTAAACTATTCAAGTTTGTCAGAAATTTGTCTTTTTTATTACTCTTAACACAGGATGAATTTGATCATAAAATTTTATATGTAGATGGAGTAAGATGAGATGTACATCCACGATTTTTTTTAGAATTTTTTGAAACTTTTCTTAGTTGGATTGCACGGTGATTGCACCAAAGTGCTGATTGCACTGGATATGTCCCCATTTACTTGATGTAGTTGCCTCCCGTTGCAGGTGTATCCTTCAGCACCTACATATGGATATTCTAAAAAAAATCTTATTACATTGGTTAATATGGGAAATACTGTGAAACATAAAACAGCTGCCAATTCCATGATGTACGTACAGTGGGGTATTATATATTTAATTGAATATAATATTACTAGAATTTAACTATAGGAGGGTTAGACCAGATTAGCATTTGACGGCCGCGTAGTATGGAGAGAACTCCCTTGACATTGTTCGAACTTCTCTGAAAGCACGTGTCACACTGTGACGACAAAAGGAAAAGTAAAATTCTGATTATACTGTCTGTCCTCCATGGATATACTACTAGTGCTGCTAGTAAATTTAAGAAATTTTATAGGACATTATACTAGTAATATATGGTGGATATCAGAAATTACTTAGATATAGCGATTGATTTATTGAGTATATTTGTACTACTCTATTATAAGATGAAGACTAGCTAATCTAATCTATTGGACGAAAGAAATGAACGGTCCGTAATACACTGTAAAAGATCTCTAGATTGTTACAGTAGTAGTTTCTGCTACGTTCGTGCACACCATACAATAGATGCAAAGCATCGCATTGAGTAACTTGAAGTTCCTTGGCCGGGACATCAATCCTGCTTCTCCATTTCAGTTATACATCCTCTCCTCCTCTTTGAGTTACTCAGAATTTACCAAGACAAATTTTGGAGAGACACAGTTATGAACGTATGCCTAATAAATTCCCCAAGAATTGAAGTGGGTGCATGGCTCGTGCTCATCCCCAGACCCCAGAGCAGAAAGCAGCCAATGCGTCGCGTTCGAAGAATTAAAGCAGCTAGCCAAGGTCAAGAGTCTCACTCACCGGTCGACCCATTCACACACACGCACTCAATTCGCTACGGATCACTGGTCACACTAACCCTCCATTTGCGCTTGCACTTTAAATACGCGCGCATGCGTGCACTCCTCGATCGCACTAAGCGCGCACCAGCTAGCTGCAGCTAGTGGGCAGTGGCACGCACCGCCAACATGAGCCCTGCGGATCAGCGTGGCTTCTCCTCGCCCTTGGCCGTCGCGGTGGCGGTCGCCGCTGTCCTCCTCTCCTTTCAGCTCGCCGGGGCGCGCGTCATGAACCGCGGCGACCTCGTCGGGCGGCGCGACATTGCCGGCGCCGGCGCCTGCGCGCTCGCAGTGGCCCCGCTCGGCTACGCCTGCGAAGAGCATGAGGTTTCTAATTAAATCGATATGTGTATCTTGTGTTCTTGATGACGCGGTGAAGTGTTGCACCCTGTGAATGTATCGATCGATCGTACGTTTGTGCATGCATAGCTCACTAATTTATTTGCGTATAGGTGACGACGGGGGACGGGTACATCTTGGGCTTGCAAAGGATCCCGAGGGGGCGCGGCAGCGGCAACGTTGCCGGCGGGTGGGGCGGAGCCGGGCAGCCGGTGCTTTTGCAGCATGGGGTTCTTGTGGTACGCATGCATGGCGCCAAACATTCTTTTATGTACTTGTTCTCTCTTTTTATCAGCTTCATGTTCTGATGAGCACCCTGTGATGCCGTCATGCCGGCCGGCCGGTGCCTGCGAGCATTTATCTAGATATCTCTTTTTTGGGCTATTAGCTTCATATCCAACTTTGTCAACACTGTAAAGTGTGCGTGTGCGTGGGGAGCAAGATATACTTTTCCTAGCTCAAGTAGAAGACATACTTCCAGACGGAGACAAGGAATATATATACTTAGAAAGTTTAGCTAGTGATCGAAAACAGTACAACGATCAATGCTCCTTTTTCGTGATTTCAGAATCATCGGAGTGTTAATCTTGTTTCGGAATGGTCAAATTAACTGTCCAAAGACAACAAACACATCAGCTCTGAACTTCATGTGTCCCCTTGCTAATGCGGTAGCTTTCCACGTGGACTCCGTAGTACTGGTCCGTTACTTTTTTGGTGGGATCAATATGTAGTTAATTAACCGTATGTGATTTTGACCAGTCAATTTAAGCTTTAAATTTAAGTACAGTTCCGGTCTAACGCACATTATGCATAGCACTGCACGCACGCCAAAAAATTAGGAGCTGATCAGTATCATAATTCATAACTAGTATTGGTGGCAGACGTGGCACTCCGTCCTCCGTTCATTTTATTTCATTTCACGACAGATGCTCAGTCATTATTTTAAAATGATGACAGAAATTTTGTCACGATTTCAAATGATGATAGAGTTTTTGCCGCTATTTCAAACGAGGGTAGAGGTATATTTCAATAATTTTTTTATTCAAGCATTTATTTCTATAATATTAATAGAAACTATATTGCTTAAGAAAATCGTCACTTATCAGTCGTCACACACAATGAGACCGCAATTCACAGTACACCACTCCTCTCCAGCACTACTTGCAGGCTTGCAGTCAGCAGAGGGAGGTACACATGCATGTCAGTCACTTCACGTAGACTGCCAAGGTTTCTTACGTCCGCCGGACTGATCCGCGTTGCAGGACGGCATGACATGGCTGCTCAACTCACCGGAGGAATCGCTCGCCTACATCTTAGCCGACCACGGC
Organism: Guadua angustifolia; assembly: GCA_036346375.1. Taxonomy (NCBI): domain Eukaryota; kingdom Viridiplantae; phylum Streptophyta; class Magnoliopsida; order Poales; family Poaceae; genus Guadua; species Guadua angustifolia. Next base: position 13,222,957 of record CM070515.1, read on the forward strand.
TTCGACGTGTGGATCGCCAACACCAGGGGCACCAGGTGGAGCCGCCGCCACGCATCGCTCGACCCGTCAGGCCGGGTTGGTTTTATTCGTCTGACTGACTGATGAACTCTTTGCCCTCGCACCTCCTAGTATCACACTATCACTGTATGCATTTGCACATCGCCTGGCTAGTAACGGCTAACTGTCTGCTAATTGGAGTGGTATTTTCTATCCCTTTTTTACTGTTATGTGCTGTCAGAGCTACTGGAACTGGTCGTGGGATGACCTGGTGGTCAACGACATGCCTGCTTTGGTTGACTATGTTTGCAGCCACACTGGGCAGAAGCCGCACTACGTTGGCCACTCTATGGTAAAGAAGAAGCTCTTCACCCACAATTCCTTCAATAATTACTAGTAGTTGTCTGGTTCAATTTTTTCTTTTAAAAAAAATCACAGTCTGATAGATAGATTGTAAGGTGGTTTTGATTTTTGAAGAGTAAGGAATGACATGTGCTCTGCTTTTGACTGCAGGGGACTCTGGTGGCACTTGCAGCATTCTCGGAGGGCAGGCTGGTGGACAAGATGAAATCAGCTGTGCTGTTGAGCCCAGTCGCCTATCTGTCTCATATTACCACCCCTGTTGGCGTACTATTAGCCAAAGCATTTGTTGGAGAGGTAACTGGAAACATCACATTTTTTTATACTGAATAATACTTCTATCATTCATGTATATACTGCACTTGAAATATTTTTCCAAGAATCGTTGTGTTTACATCAAAATATCGATCTGATTAACGATGCACACTCTTCCAAAACAGCTCGTCTCTGATTTCCTTGGTGTGGCCGAGTTCAACCCAACATCGTATGGCATTATCGTACCTTCAGACAGTAGTTTGGGACCGTTTCTGATTCTTGTGGAGATGACCCATTTCTTCTTTGTTTAGTGTAGGCCCCCAGTGTCAAACTTGGTTAGGTCGTTCTGCCGCAAACCTGGAACAAACTGCTATGATCTCCTTACAGCTCTCACAGGTAAGGATTTGCTATGTTTTTTCCTTGTAAATAACAACAGGAGAACGTAAGTGTTAAGTTATTCTCATCTATCCATGCTATGTATGTCAGGGAAAAATTACTGCTTGAACAATTCAGCAGTTGACATCTTCCTCAAGTACGAACCCCAGCCAACATCCACAAAAACCATGGTCCATCTGGCTCAAAGTATTACTCAATCTTTTCTTTGCCATTCTTCTTTCTAATCCAGTACATGCGTGTCAAGTTATGAACTTCCTGTATGGTAAAAATATGTGTCAACTCGTATCAACAGCGGTGCGAGATGGCGTACTGACGATGTACGACTACGTGCTGCCGAACCTGAACATCGCCAACTACGGCCAGGTCGAACCGCGGGTGTACAACATGTCCAACATACCAGCCGGCTTCCCGCTCTTCCTCAGCTACGGCGGCCAGGACACGCTATCCGACACCGTCGACGTTCGCCTTCTCCTCGACGACCTCCGGTACCACGATGGCAACAAGCTCACGGTGCAGTATCTGGACCACTTCGCGCACGCCGACTTCATCATCGGCGTCTGCGCCAAGGACTACGTCTACAACGACGTGATCTCATTCTTCAACCGTTTTAACTAGGTAGTTCATTACAGCCAAAAAAGAAAGAATAGCTATATATACATAGTTTTAATATTCCGAAGACAAAATTATACCTATATATAGCTATGATGAAGTAGTATTAGTAAGTACCCACTATTGATTTGACATAGTACTATGGGAACGTTATAGTTACATGAATTGAAAGGTGATCACTAAAGCAGTGTTACCCGTATGTGTATTGTGACGCAAATATTTACAAAGGGATGTACTCCACTATACTATCATGCAGTGCATAATTAATACTCATGCATGTGGACCAACTGATTGGATTGGCCGGGTTGGCCCGACCCAACTTTATAGAGTTTTAAGTTGGCAATATATCCGGTGCAACCCCCTCCGTGAAACCACCGTGCAACTGAACTAAAAAAAGTTTCAAAAAATTCTGAAAAAAATCATGGATGTACATCTCAACTTACCCCACCTACATATAAAATTTCATGATCAAATTCATCCTATACTAGCAGTTACAAAAAAAACAAGCAGCAAAAATGAATAGTGATGAACAGTAAAAAATCACTGTTCAGGCTGAATTTGTCTTTTTTGTAACTGCTATTATAGGATGAATTTGATCATGAAATTTTATATGTAGGTGGGGTAAGTTGAGATGTACATCCATGATTTTTTTCAGAATTTTTTGAAACTTTTTTTAGTTCAGTTGCACGGTGGTTTCACCGAGAGGGGTGATTGCACAGGATATTTTTCCTTTTAAGTTATGTATCTTTCCGTTACTCTTCCAATTGGGCCAAAGCCGTAAGCTAAACCAGCACTAGGCGACACGCGCCAATGATAACCCTCATTGGCTTTTGTAACTTATTTTTTCCCCCAAAGGGCGTATACAAAAATTGAGACATTCATTGTCTCTAACTCCTGTCACATTACCTTCAAAGAAAACATCTATAATAGCTCATTTTTATAGACTATCTCAAACCTTACGTCACTCACCTATTTTATAATTTTCATTTAAACTTAGCCCTACGTACCTGTTAGCTCCACAATTTGCTTCTCTCTCTCCTCTCCCCTAGCCTCCTCCTTCCTTCCGCCATTTGCTCAATCCAATGGCTTCCCTCCCTTGCCAACCTCCCTCACCACTGAGCGTCCCCACCTCTCCCTTGTTGACCTTCCCCACCACCAAGCTGTACTACCAAGTGTCACCTCCTCTCCTTTGCTAACCTCCCTCACCATAGAGACACACCATCAGCACCCACCTCTCCCTCTCTCACCGACCTCCCCCTCCTCCCACGTCTCCCCCCACCGAGTGCCACCACCTCTCTCTCCCTCCCTCGTTGGTCTTCCCCCTTCACTGCCATCCTCTACCTCCCTTCCCTCAATGATATCAACCTCCCCTCCCTCACTCTCAATGCCACCACCAATCTCCACTTCACCATATCCAACCATACCGATGCCTTCCCTCATCTTACCACTGTGGATCTGACGATCACAGCACAGGTCTGACCAGATCCAAGCCACCAACGTGCATATCCGACCAGATCTAAGCTCTGCCTGTCAGATCATAGTTGTCTCCAACTCCAGTGTTGTTAGGCATCATCGAACCAAGTTGTCTTCGAGCACCACTGAGCCAAGTCATTGTTGAGCCAACAATCAAGAATCAGATGCGGCGAGGCAGAGGAAGACTGGTGCACCAATCTACAACGCCTTCTTCGCTGCAGGGTCCAGAAAGCATGTGCTAAAAATGACGACCTTGCTCCAACAACAAATTGTGTCGCAGCTTCGTTCTTCTTTTGTGTGCCGCACTCATCACATCTGAAAAAGGTGACCTCTCTTCTCTCTTTGTCCTCTCTCCTCTAGCTCGGATATCGGGTGATGTGGCAAGCTAACCAGAATATGCCCTTATAGCAAAGATGCGTGGATCTCTCTTAGTTCTTGAAACAATCAAATGAACATGGGGTGTTTCCTTTGTTCTAGAAGATATTTTTTTTTGTTTCAAAAAAAGGGAGGAAATTGTGCTCAATTGGGTAGTCCCTCTATTGGTCAGCTTCTCCTGACCAGAGCAAGGTACTTCGGTTGCTAGCAATTACCTGAGCCGGGAAGCAAATTTTACGGGAGAGGCAGGGTCCCAAACAATGCCTGATTTAATTAATCTAGCCAATCAAGCTCAAATTACTTTCGAAACCATCCGTGGAATCGTTTCGGCGGGTGCTAGTTTTATTATTGTATAGTTTGCAATAGCATGGAAAGAGGTTTCTAATTAATTTGCATTGGCAATATTTCAAAACAACAAAATAACACAGGGTCACATGTTGCTTGGCTAGATCAGAGACTGAAGTGCAGAAGCTATCTGAAAATTAACAATATCCTGTTTTAAATCCAAATCCGTACTCGTTAAATTAAGACTGTACACGTATACAATGACACAGACGTGCAGACCGATCTCTGAGATAAAGAGAGGGATATATAATTATATATTACAAACTCACGTTATGATTTCTTACGGGAAAGGAACAACCTTACCTGAGGTCCAATATAATCGAATCATGTACTAATTCTTATTTTAAAAACGGCAAAGATCCATACGCATATTGCACTGGTGCTAGGGCAGATCTAGAATAGGACGTCATCGGGATCATCGGGGTTAATACAAACTTGTGCACTAATAAGATTAATTATCGTACGTTTATGTACTAAAGAAACTATGTAGCCTAGGTTAAAGAACGTCGGTATCACTTGACTCTTACCCATACCCAGTAGATTTGCTCCCGACTGGTGCGCCACGTATCCTCATCTTTTGCAACAGGTAAGCCACCTGACTTTCTCGACGGTGACAGGTCAGAGAAACAGCCGGCACCGCACGACCGGGGAAGAGCTGGTAAAACTGCACTCACAGACGACTAAGTAGACGAATGGTATTCAACGATGATTTGTTCGTCGAGATTCTTGCGAGGCTCCCTATCAAGTCCATGGCGAGATTCAAGTGCGCCTCCGGCCCGGTCCCGGTCATGGCGTGCGCTCATCCCCAGTGACTAGCTACCTGCGACGCAAGCTCCCGCTGCTGACCGCCGGCTTTTTCGCGCACTTGTCACACGATGGCAGCGGCGGCGACAACAAGCAGCCAAGGTACGCAGGGAGATGTCCCTGGAAAAGACAGAGTAATACGCGATTGCACTTCTTCTTCCTTAATCTTCCTGTTCTGCAACTGTGCTACGCCACAATCTGAACAGAGTCGACCGAGCTGATCATCGTGCAACGGCAACTCAGTGAGCGGTGTCTCCGAGCCTCGTCAGTGTGAGTCCCTACACGGGGCCGGTCTAGAGGTTTCTGAGCAGCACACAACGGGACTGCTCGAACCTATTCTTTCTTGACATCTTCTCGAAGCCGCGCAGTCTCGCAGTGAGACGACTTTCGGTCTGTTTGGCCAGGATTTAGTTTCTCCAAATTCTGATAATCTGGTAAAGCTGAAAATTTTAGCTTCACCAGATTTATGAAGCTGGAGCTGTGAGTACATTAAGAGTGTTTAGATGGATCATCTTGTTTACATTTTAGACTAAAAATATAAACTTAATTCACTTTATTTTAGTCTATAAGTTTCAGATCTCAGGTGAAACTGAAATCTGAAGCTCTACCAAACAGGCCCTTCATCGACATCCTTCTCTCCCGATGAGATATTGGACGAGGGAACATATCCTGTGCAACCAGAGAGTTGGTGAAACCACGGTGCAACCCAACTAGAAAAAGTTTCAAAAAATTCTGAAAAAAATCATGGATGTACATCTCAGCTTACCCCATCTACATATAAAATTTCATGATCAAATTCGTCCTGTCCTAGAAATTACAAAAAAGACAAAGTTGATCATAAGCGATGCTTATTCATTGTTCATGATCAAGTTTGTCTTTTTATTACTCTTAGCACAGGACGAATTTGATCATGAAATTTTATATGTAGATGGGGTAAGCTGAGATGTACATCTATGATTTTTTTTAGAATTTTTTAAAACTTTTTCTAGTTAGGTTGCACCGTGATTTCACCGGTCTGTCTGATTGCACAAGATATTTTTCCATTGGGGGAGCTGCAACTGATTGCTCACGTCAGGAAGATCAGCACTGCACCCAGCCGGCATTGTGCAGCCTTTTTCTGATGTGTATCGAGGCGTTTAGTAAGTGCATATTTTTTATTGCATTACTAGTTCGTGTGATTTTAGTTTAAAATATTGCCTACTAGTACTCTAGACTTTCAATTTGTTTTTTTTTTTTTTGAAACAATGAAATTTGTTTAATATTGAGAAAGAAGAGAGCAATTCACGAGTTTTAACGGATACGGTGCGGATCTTTGCACCAAACAGAAAGCGGAGAGATTACATGCGAGGTCAATTAAAAGAGAAAAGCAAAGGAGCGATTGCTAATTTGAATGGCTTAATACTTTTGTAAGGTGCTTACGCCCGAACGACGACAGTTAAAGCTTCATCCTTGACCGATTGTAGGATTTCTTCATGAGTCGCATCGACGCTTCGGAAGACTCTATTGTTGCGTTCTTTCCACCAATTCCAACAAGTCGGGATAACTAAAGATTTGACACCTTCCAGAAGAGCCGATTGGACGGTTTAGCCGCCGCAGATTCCATTGCTCAATATTCGTAGGGTAATCGATATGTGCAGTGCATGCGGATGTTTCGACGGAATGTGAACCCATTGCGCTATGGGCGACCACAACCGACGAGCTTTGGGGCATTCAACAAGGAGATGGAGCTGTTTCTAAGCTTCGACAAACACATTGGGCGAAATATTGGTTGGGCCATTCTCTAATCTGCAAGCGTTATGCGTCCATAGTCGATCCATTGCATAAACCGGAAGAAAAACTTACTGTGCAATGCGCCAAGCCGACCAGTTGTAGTCACGAAAGATCTGCAGTCTTTGCCGATGAAGCGCATTTGGTACGCCGATTTTGCCGAATAGGTGCCTTTAGAGGAATGTTTCCATGTGATGGCGTCGTGTTCATCGCTCGTCAAGCGTCCACAGATGGATTTTTGTCGAGCGGACATATTCGTGTATAAGATTTTGGTCTAGGTTGTGACGGATGTCTCGTATCCGATTGTTGTTTAGCAAGGCATACGCCACCGATCTTGATTTTCTCTGGAATGCTTATGTAGAAGCGGCGCAATTTGGGATGGAGCGACCTGTATCCATCTTGCGGTCAAAAGGTCGTGTTATGCCATTTCCAATGATGATCTGCGGTTCTTGCCGTGAAAAGCATTTGATCGGTTGTGTCACATGGCATCGCAATCCATTCCATGGTCTCTCCGGATCGGTGCTCTTGAGCCAAAGCAGTATAATGGCGCTCAGTGAACATATCAAGGTCTAGAATGCCTAAGCCTCCCATCTGAAGTGGGCGGCAAACAGCTGCCCACCCCACCTTGCAATTTCCTCCATGCATTACACCATTGCCAGCCCATAGAAATGCCCTTTTCATCTTGTCTATATTTTCAATGAATTTCCGTGGTGCCTTCAGTGCCGTTAGCAGGTAGATTGGTATGGAGGTGAGTCTGACTTGACCAAGATTAGTCGTCCTCCAATAGTGAGGTGGGCACCGCCAAGCCGCAAGACGTCGAGCCACTTTATCTGGATAGGTCAGCAAGCTGCAAGGTGTGAGCCGATGAAACATTAGTGGAAGTCCCAGGTATTTCATCGGAAGCTGTGAGGTAGTTCCAGTGAAAGGTTGAAGGATATTTTGTAAGTGAGCGTCATGACACCGGATCGGCGATCTGAGCTCTTTGTCATGTTGACTCATGACCGAAGCTTGCGAAATGATGCGAGAATCGTAGAAGTGCTGTAGCTCCTCCTTGACCGGATTAAGAAAAATGGCGGCGTCATCTGCATCTGAGGATAGCTGGCGGGTTGGCACGTCCTCTGAGCGGCGATAGGACTCCAGCATCCGTTGCTTTTTTTAGAATGTGGTGCAGAGGATCAATGGCTAAGATGAATAGGTACGGCGACAGGGGATCTCCTTGCCGCAATCCACGCTGGTGCTTAATTTGAGCTCCGGGCACCCCGTTTAGAAGGATCGATGAGGAAGCCGTCGCAAAACAAGTGGATAGCCATTGGCGCCACCGAGGTCCAAAACCGCGTGCCTGAAGAAGGCCAAGAAGGTATTCCCAAGAAACAGAATCAAAAGCCTTTTCAATGTCCAGCTTGAGCATGAGGACCGGTGTGCGCATTCTATGATAGAACCTTGCCTGGCTGCGAACACTAAGGAAATTGTCTTGAATACTTCGACCTTTGATGAACGCGCTCTGGGATTTGGAGATCATCGCATCAATATGCGTGGCCAGGCGCAAGGCCAACACCTTTGATATGATCTTTGCAACAGAGTGAATCAGACTGATCGGACGGAAGTCCGATGCCCTGGCTGAGATATCTTTTTTAGGAATCAGAGCAATGTAGGCTGTGTTGAGTTCAGCAAAAGCTTCTGTCGAGCTTGTTTGAAAACCAGTGACAACGTCCATTAAGTCGTGCTTAATGATTTCCCAGCATTGTTTGTAGAAAAGTATAGAGTAACCATCTGGCCCAGGCGCCTTTTCCGACGGCAGGCAGTGTAATGCATGCTTTACCTCCTCCTCTGTGATTGGCACCTCCAGTGTTTCCATACAGTGGCGCGAGAGGTTCAATTGTTGCCAGTTTATGTCTTGAGCGTGAGGATTTTTTTCCCCAAAATTGATGAAAAGTGTTGGAATAGAATTTCTTCCTTGTCCGTGTGAGTAGTCGCTACACCGTGGTCATTACTCAAGGACTGGATATAGTTTTTCCGACGACGACCATTTGCCTTGAGGTGAAAAAAATGAGTGTTAGCATCCCCCAATTTTAGCCAAGTGACCCGAGAGGCCTGTCTCGCGGGTGCCTTTTCCACAGCGGCAAGGCCAAGAACTCTTAGCCGAGCCTGCAATGAGTGTTGTTCTACTCGAGAGAGCTCTGATTTCCTGGGCCACATCCAGCCGAAGGATAATCTCATTAGCCAGAAGCAACTGCTGCTTAGTATCGCCGAGAAAGCATGCACTCCACGCACGAAGCGCGTTGGCGGTTGTGCGGAGTTTGTGTGCTATCCTTTTAAACGGATTCACAACTGAAGTGGGCTCACACCAGGCCTGCTGAACTATGTGGCTAAATCCCGGTAGTCTAGTCCAAAAATTTTCGAATCTGAACGTGCGAGGTCTCCTGGGTCCGTCTTCGCTAGTTAGCAGAAGAGGGCAATGGTCAGACATGGATGAAGAGAGGGCCTGCAACGTATGACTTGAAAAGATGACATCCCAGTGGTCGTTGCAGAAAACACGATCAAGCTTGACAAGTGTCGGCTCATTACGTTCATTGCTCCATGTGTACTTTCGGTTTCGCAGTGGGATTTCCCGCAGCGCACATCGATTGATAGCCGCACGGAAATTTGCCATTTGACGACGGTTGATGTTTGTGTTATTTTTGTCTCTTGCTTCGTAGATGAGGTTGAAATCGCCGAGGACAAGCCAAGGTTCATCAGCTGCAGGCTTAGAAGTCGATAGCTCCTGCAGGAAGACGGACTTGTCCTGGTCATTTGTCGGGCCATACACCGCAGTAATGAGGAAAGACTCATTGCAGCCTCTAACAGACACTCTCACTGTGAGGGAGTACGAGCGGGTGACCGGGTTCGAGAGATTGACCTTGTCATTATCCCAAAGAATGAGAATCCCTCCCCGAACACCCTGAGCCGGCAACTGAAACGCAGAATTTAGGCACTGCCCACCAATTTGTTGAGCTAAGGATCAGTCAACAAGCTGCAGTTTAGTTTCTTGCAGGCAGGCGATGGCAGGTCTGGTAGCTTGTAGAAGCTGACTAACCGTGGCACGCCTAACCCCACCATTCAATCCCCGAACATTCCAAGTCAACACAGAGCAGTCACACATGAAAACAGGAGGAGCACATCATTTATCCTAATAAGCATTTGGAAGCAGTCGATTACAAGGTTTTTGGACCATGTGACAACATGCATGAAAGTGACAGGATGGAACATGTGAAGCGAGCTGGATACTTCCAAAGGACCACCTTCCCAATGCATGCAACAGGAAGAGAGACAACAACCCGTCAACTGGCTAGCTACTTCTATTGGACTATCCATCTGGTGCATGCAGCAACAAGTAAAATGGCAGCGAGACACTTCTTGCCACCGGCTTACATGCATTCGAAGAGCAAAAGCAAAAGAGACTGAGACCAGCTGGTGAACTGGCAGCAAAAGTAGGAATCTCCGGCACATGACACCACCGGCCACACGACACCCTTCAGACTGTAAGACCTTTTGATCAGCCATCCGCCGGCACTGGGCCATCCCCTGCCAAGCATGCAGCAGCTTGCATGATTTGCTGGCCCTGGTCGTCGAGGCGGCAGATGTTTTTTAAAGCCTCTATGATGCTGTCCGAGAGCGGCTCATCAAAAAGGCGAAGGTATTTCTGAATGGCTTCTTGGTTTGGCTGTCTTTCTTTTGGTGAGCAGAAGCCGAGACGACGCGCCAGCAATTGCTGCGCCATCCTGCATGTTGGCATAGAGCGAACCTTGGACGCCAGGTGCCTGCTGCGGCGTGGAATGCCAGGAGCACAGGATTGCTTGGATGGAGCTCCGCCGCTGCCAACCTTGAACACAGGCTCTGCCGACTGCAAGCCCGGCCGCTGATCATCCGAGCAAATCCGGGGCGCCTGCAAGATGGGCTCTGGAGGTTGAATGAAGACTTCCTGAAAAAACGGCTGGTCACATTTGCTTGAAGGATTCACATCAATCCGACGCATAGTCCCATGCGCCCCGGCCACATCGTTAGCTTCTGGCAGGGAGCAGGGGCTTGGGCTATAAGCAGTCAGAGCGTTGCATGGAACCACATGTAGCATTGGTTCAGGCCAAGCTTGAGATGGGAGGTCACTGTGCTGTTGACTTGCTTCGCTGAGCTGCTCCCCCGGAAGCTCCACCCCGCCAACAAAGCATGCAACAGACTTGATGCTTTCGCCATCACTCAGCACGGAATCAGCTGGGAATTTGATTGCTGCTTCTTCAAACATGGGGTCCAAAAAGTAGACTGGAAGATTTTGTTGGCTTTGCTGGTGAAGAAAAGAAAGGACTGGGTCCTCACATTTGGACGGCAGCACCAGACAAGAAGACTGAGGAGGCGATAATTCCATTGGGACTGGGACGTCTTCTTGCCTCTGAAAATGACTTCCCATTTGAAGGTCGCAAGGGCTTGGACACAGAAGCTGCCTAGGCTTGCGCTCCATTGACCTGGTGCGAGGTCGCTAGGCTGACGGACCTCCTGAGCGGCAGGGGGAGGCACTGCGCCGGCGACAGTAAGACTGAATTCTTTGATCCCCAGGAGAACAGTTCCTTTGATGGCGACGTGGATTCCTTGTTCGACGATTTTCACGCCTATCCCGCGGCACCGGGTTCCTGGAGCGGCTGCGGGGAAGGCCACGATCAACCAAGCGCGCTCTCATGCCGCCCGCGACGGCGGCCCAAGTCATGGTCATCCCCATGCGATCATCATCATCCTCTAGGCGTGATGTGCCAAGGCGGTCACCAAAGCGACAACGACGTTTGACGGCGGCGGCGAGGCGGTTGCAATCCATCGACGACGCCTAGCGTCCAATCGTAGGACATGGTCCTCAAGCCGGAAACATCGTTGGGGCCTGAAGCATGAGAGAAGTCTTCTGCGAGGTCCAAATGGATGAGGACCTCATACGAGACGCCTTCCGGGGGTGCTGATCTTGGCGGAGAATCATCCCGGCCGCCACTACAGGAGCGTGGAGCACGCCCATTGCGATCTTGTGCGAAGACAGTGCAGGAGCAGATTTTGGGGATGGCATCCGGGCTATGAACCCAGACCCATACCCAGAAGATGCCATCGCCTCGCGACTCCGGGATTGGCGATCAATGCGGTCGAAGCAGCACCAACCCCTGAGCACCTCCGCCGCAGAAGTCGGGTTCCAAGCAGAGAGTGGCAACCCTTCCAAGCCAATCCGCGCTCGAACCGGCAGCGACGTCTGAGTGGCCTTGCTATGAAGGAGCCAAGGCCTGATGTCGTAGCCGATGCCGCCATGCTCAATGTGCCTTGCATGCACCGCCAAATCCCGCTGCTCCGGGTAGTCGAACCAAGCAAGGAAATCCTCCGGGCTGTGACGCGTAACGTAGCGCATGTCGGCCCGAGGATGCTAACCGCCTCAATGGATTTCGCCGCCTTGTATGTGTTGGTTATCGCCGACGAAACTCTGTCACCGATGGCGACCAGAGCGCCGCTTCTGGCTAAGCCTAAGTTTGCCTCATCGCCATTGCCGGAGGAAACAGCGTCACGATGAAATGCAAGCGGGGCGGCTTCAGACATCCACGAATGGAAGCCATGGCGGAAGGTTTAAAGGATGGAGGAGGTGCTTTCGGCGGAAGCGCGCAGAACCGGCGGCGATGGCGAGCAAGGTGCCCAAAACGCTTACAGGAGAGGCACCTCACCGGGTCCCTGCAGGAGCGAACTTTGTGGTCTGTAGCTAAGCAGCAGAAGCATCTACCCTTGAGAGCAGGAGGAGTTATCTTGCTGCGCGAGCAGGTGCTGTTTTTAAGGGAAGACGGATGCAAATGAAGGTCCTGCCTAGGGGGCAGCAGCGAGGAAGCCTTAGGATGGCGACTCCTCCACCAGTACTTCGGTTTGACGAGGTGCCAATCAGCAATAGATGAGGCAGGAGGAGCGGTCTTCAGAGCAATAGCATCAGGCATTGAAAGCGAATCCACCGAATCTTCAGGATTGGCCGCTGACGACTTTAAGAGGCGGTGAGGCAGCCTTGCGGATTTCTTGAGCGATTCGGTGGCGACTCATCAATCAGGGGCAAATTTCACGGTAACGCAAACAACGGGTAGGTGGAGCAGAGTAAATTCCTCTGCGGCGGAAGGAGATGGTCATCTCATCGCAGGGTCACGAGCCCGAGGCAGAGCGATAAGCGAGAGAACCGAGCCGCAAGCTGCCTTCCTTGAGGTCAGACAACACACTTCATGACCTGACCAAAGATCTCGAGGCAGAGGCGACCCCGTGGGAGAGCTGAACCGGAGGAAGGGACAAGAGGACGGGAGGCACAGGCGAAGGGCCGAGCTCTGGGAAGGCGACGGCAGGCGGAGCCAAAGGAAGCAATTCCTCATCGTCCTCTTCAGATCCCCAATCCAGAAGTTGAGACCCTCACTCTGGCCGGACGGAGAGGGCTTGGCGGAGCGGGTCAGAGAGGCGCAGCCGAGCAAGCAGACCACAACGCAGGTGGGGAGGAGGGCAGAGACTTCCCACCAACGGAGAGGGCTGCGGCGACTCGCGGTGGCCGCCGAGACCGGGGTGGCCGGCGGCGCATTTTGAAAGTGGGGACGGGAGAGACGTTTGGCTTAATTTGGACCGGTGGATTATATTCTTGTTGTATTGGTTGACCACATACTATATTTCTGCTATTAGCATGATAAGCAATAACTTTGATCTATGTGATACTGTTTCATGTGTGTTGCTAATTTGGTTCGTAGCAGTTTTAATGCTTCTGCTGCTTTATGTGTTTTGCAACTCGTAAGGAATACTTGGTTCAATTACTTTACTGTTGCAAAGTCGTCAATTGAATTAGTGACAAAATATGCTTTGATTCCAACAGTCTTTTCGTCGGCGGCCGGGACATGGGCCGAGTACGACGCATGGTTCGGCGTATGGATGCCTCGTCATTGTAAACACCACGCACTATCTGGCTGGCGCGTCCTCCCGTGCTTTCGCGAGACCTCGCCACGATGGCGCCGCGCGAGTTAAATCCATTGCCGCGGACGTGGACGCCTTGACGTGCGCCTCGAACGCTTGCATGGCCCGCTCCATTACGCCAAGAGCGACGGCGAGCGGCTCAAGGTGTGGCTGCTCTACGAGGACGATTCGGGAGCTTGACGCATGCGGTTGGCGTCAACGAGATGATCGGTAATGGCAGGTGCAACCGTGCAGGGCAAGTGAGGTCTAGTTCTTGGCGTTACATCCGGAGACAACGGATGTGGTGTACCTCTGGTCGCCGGGGAAGCTCGTGTGCTGTGTGACCTGAGGAGGGCTTTGGAGCCGGGAAGGAACAAGGCGATGCCCATGTCGTCAGGTTCTGGTTGCTGGCTCTCCTCGTCCTGTTTGCTGAACTGTTTGGGTGATGTGCTGGCATGTGCAAGCATGTCAGGCTAGCTACTTCCACGATTGCTATTGTCCTATCTTTTCATTTTTCATATGACCATGGAGTTGATTATTGTACATCTCAGTTTCGGCTTCGTTTATGTTCGATTCTGCAATATTGTACTGTTGTTGTTCAGGAAAATATTGAATTAAATAAGATTTTTCGTTTTCACAACTTGTTGCCTCGACCTTTGTCTGAAAAGGCCGTTCGAATATGTGTGCTCCATGTTCAGGACTAGTGTAATTGGCTTGGAACTGCGTCGTGGGGATTCATGGGCTGATTCGAGACAATTCGAGGTTATCACGGACACCAATTAGGGCCACAAGAAGCCTTGCTACTTGCGTGCACTGGTAGTGCAGGTTAACCAAACAATTGCACCTTAATTTTTCCTCTGGTTTGCGTACGTGCGCAGTAGCACAAATACATTGTATTGAGTAACCGACCATTCTTCTTGTGATACCGACAGATGGCGGTGTGCTCAACAAAAAGTAAAACAGAAAACACACGTGTACATGTTTAGTGGGAAAAGGTATTTCCGTGCTCTCGACAGAGTGCACTTTTTTGAGCTTGACGCATGCGGTTGGTGTCAACGAGATGATCGGTAATGGCAGGTGCAGGGCAAGTGTTCTTGGCATTGCATCCGGAGACAGCGGATGTGGTGTACCTCTCTCTGGTCGCCGGGGAAGCTGCGTGCTGTGACCTGAGGAGGAAGGAGGTACTGGGTGGGTGTTTGACTTCGGAGCCGGCAAGGAACAAGGGGATGCCCATGTCGTTGATAAAGATAATCTTGTTTTGGAAAGTGTTACACTGTTACTTTAGACACCGAGTCAGCTAAGGCTTGTCGTGTGACCAGCCTTTATAAGGCTGGGTAGAGCCTAGTAAACAATAATTTGAGAATAGAATAGAAGTAAGTCAGAAAGAGCTCTGTAGCTCAATGGTTTGCACAGTCCTGTGGATGCAGAAGGTTCCGAGTTCAAGTGTCTCGCTGCATTATTCGATACTCATGAAGAACAATTATGAAGTATGGGCAATCAAGATCAAGGTGTTATGAGGGCTCAAGGACTCTCGGACATAATTGTGAACAACAACGTCAACGTGCGCAAGGATCAGATAGCCTTGGCAACCATCTATGGAGGTATCTCAGAGAAAACGCTCTTCCTACTGGCCGAAAAAGGAGACAACCAAAGCTGCATGGGGGGCATTGAAGATGATGCATCTTAGCGTCGATCATGTAAATGAGGCAAAGGTACAGACCCTTAAAGCTGAGTTCGAAGGGCTGCACATGACAAAGTCGATCGAGACAGCCAAAGCTGCGTGGGGGGCGTTGAATACGATGCATCTTGGCGTTGATAGTGCAAATGAGGCAAAGGTACAGACCCTTAGAGTTGAGTTCGAGGGGCTGCATATGATAGAGTCGATCGACGATTTCGCCATCCGGTTAACAACAATTGTCAACAAAACCAAAGGGTTTGGCGACACAATGGAGGAAAGCTATATAGTAAGAAAATTCCTTCATGCAATCCTCGTAGGTTTCTGCAAATCGTCTCTACCATTGAGCAGTTCGGTGACTTCAAGGTGATAACGATCGAGGAGGTGATCGGTCGTTTGAAGGCTCATGAAGAACATATTAGAGGATCCGGCAGGAGTGAAGAAGAGCACCTACTCCTGATGCACACCGAGTGGGAAGCCTGATCGTCGAGGCGTGACGACAAGAGCTCCTTCAATGGCTCGAAAGACGATAGTTGACGAGGCCACAAGAATTGGCAATTCAACAAGGTAAAAATGAGATGTATAATTGTAATGATTATAGGCATGTTGCTTCAAAGTGCCACAAGTTGAAAGATGTGAAAAAAGCGCTCCTCATTGAAGCTCTAAGTGACGAACTGTCACTAGTTTGACGTAGTGTCAAGTAAGAGAGTTGAGTCCTTCAAAGTTGACTCTGAAACGTTGAGAAGATACGTTCGCCATCTAAAATCATGTCCGTCGAAGATGAGATCAAAACATTGAGGAGATATATTCGCCGTCTAGATTTAAGTAAGATATGTTTGGGATGTTGAAGAGATATATTCTTCATCTTGTATTGAGTAAATATTGAGTAACTCATAATTAAGGCAGACTATCTCAATAAGTTAGAGTTGAGTTACAAAATTAAAGAAGTGACTCATAGAGATAATCTTATTTTGAAAAGCGTTACTTTAGACTCCGCGTCCGCCGTTGAATTGAATCCGAGTCGGCTAAGGCTAGGTAGAGCATAAGTTGAGAATTGAATAGATGTAAATCAGAAAGAGTTTGTAGGCTTGTAGCTCAATTGTTTGCGCCTTCTTGTGAATACAGATGTCCCGAGTTCAATCCTCCATGCCGCATATTTTGGTTGACATTTTTGTTTTTTTTTCCCCAACAGTCGTCAGGTTCCGGTTGCTGGCTCTCCTCATCCTGTTTGCTGAACTGTTTGGGTGATGTGCTGGCATGTGCAAGCATGTCAGGCTAGCTACTTCCACGATTGCTATTCTCTTATCTTTCATTTTTCATATAACCATTGACTTGATTATTGTACATCTCAGTTTGGGCTTCGTTTATGTTCTATTCTGCCATATTGTACCGTTGTTGTTCAGAAAAATATTCGAATTGTATACAGTACTTTCCAGTTTTCACAACTTGTTGCACTGACACTGTGCAGAAAAGACCGTTCGAATATCTGTGCTCCATGTTCAGGACTAGTGTAATTGGCTTGGAACTGCGTCGTGGGGATTCATGGGCTGATTCGAGCCAATTCGAGGTTATCATGGACACCAACTAAGGCCACAAGAAGCCATGCTACTTGCGTGCACTGGTAGTGCAGGTTAACCAAACAATTTCACCTTAATTTTTCCTCCGGTTTGCGTGCACAATAGCACAAATACAGGGTATTGAGTAACCGAACATTCTTCTTCTTACATCGACAGATGGCGGTGCGCTCAACAAAAATTAAAACAGAAAACACACGTGTGCATGTTTAGTTGGAAAGTATATTTCCATACTCTTTTAACTCCTGTGCCTCTAAATTAATTCATTATTGTGCATAGGGAATGAGCACGTGTGTGCTTGTGGGGTGTTAAGTATGGGTTCTTGTACCTAAAAAACGTATGGGTTCTTGTACCTAAAAAACAATCTTCTTATGTTCTCTATTTCTTTCTTAAACAATATATGCTCACTCCATCAAAGTTTATACACTCATCCAAGTTTGTAACGGATATATTTTAGATGGTCTTATATACAAATATAAAATATATTGTATATTTTAATGTAAAATTAGTGTGCTGCTCACTCCATACCCTTAATAAATTTTAAATTTTACTTTATATTCTCTACATACATACATTGAATATAGTGTTTAATAATAATAGTTAAAGATAATTTAATCATTATCAATATCATTTGATCTATATATTAAGAGAAAATATACCGTATAAACATCTGACATGGGTGTACTATACACACGGCACATCGAAGTGCATGCAACAATTGACGTTAAGAATCCCTCACTTTAAAGCTACAAGCAGCAGGGGAAAACACGAAGGCAAAATGGAACGAAGTTTGACCATCAATTTAGCAGCGCTGCGCGGGGCCATCACCCAAGCGATCCGATAGGTGCCACGAGGACGGGACCAGCCACGTCTTCACGACGCGATTCTTCTCACCCTTAGCAAACTCCCAAGCTTCGCCAGTGATCTCCCTCTTCCTCAGGTCGTACTCCACAATCTTCCATGGCGACCACATGTACACCGCGTCCTTCTCCGGGTGCAGCGTCAAGAACCTGACCTCGTCACCTCCTCTGCACCCTCCCTCCACGAAATCGTCGACTTTCACGGCGTGCTTCAGGCGCCATGGGCGCGCGGTAGATGAGTCCACGAGCGCCCAGACCATCAGCAGCTCGCCGTCGCTGCTCACGTAGTGCAGCCGGCCGCCGGAGTGCCCGACGCAGCCGTCCCCGTCCATCGGCTCGGGAAGCTCGATGACTGAGCATGTGGACTCGGCGACGTCCATGCGAACGACGCAGTCTGGGTCGGAGGCCAGGATGTAGACGACGCCGTCGTGGTAGTGCATCGAGCCGGATAGGGAGCCCGCCGGGACGCCGAACTCCGGGTTGCGCACGGTCCACGTCCACGTCTCCGACGAGAACACCTCGATCGTCGCGCCGCGCTCGCGCCACCCGGTGAAGTTGATCACGTGGTAGTGCGGAGAGCTGAACGGGTCGAACGCCAGCATGGACAGCCGCGCCTCCTTCACCGACCTGGGGAGAACCACCCACCTCCTGGTTACCGGGTTAACGACGTAGAACTCCGGCGCTCCGGGGGAGCGGCAGAGGAGCAGTCCACTGCAGCCGTCGCAGACGACGGCGCCTTCCTGGGAAGGGAAGAAGCCGAGGTCGCAGTCCTCGAGCCGGTGGCCGTCGCCAGCGTTCGCGTACCGCGGCCCGCTGCCGCGGGCAGGGTCGTCGGGGAAGTAGACCATGGACATGTTCAGGGGGAGCCGGCGCCGGAGGTAGTCGTCGGAGATGGTGGCGCACCAGTTCTTGGATACGCACTTGGACCGCGCCACGGACTTGACGGGGAGCCTCAGGATGATCTCGGCGAGCAGATCATCGCTCAGGCTGATCTCACTCTCTTCCGCGAAGCTCGTGTCACTGTCGACGGAAGAACTCTTCAGGATTGCCATTGTTGGCTCTGTGTGTTTCTGGAACAGAGGTTCAAAGAGTTTTGCAGATGCAATGCTGAGATTAGATATACACGAGAGGGCTATAAATAGGAAACCTCTAAGTGGCGAATATACAAGATTCATTTCTACGTGAAACGACGCTGACACTTGGGGCTTCTTTTATTGACAAATGGCAGCGTTGTGTCCAGGTCGCCAAACCCAACTAGCATTATTGAAAGCCTGCGTGTGCGCCGACCTGTCTCTAGTAGGCCAGGTCAACAATTCTTTTTGTCCGATATACTTTAAGTAACCGTCGGAGCTCAGAAATCTATGACACGTGTATACACCAAGCGCAAACACCGACCAAACCAAACTGTGACTACGCACTTCCAGACTTCCAGTGCCTTGTTGCAGTTTTCAGCCTCTGAATCTCTGATGTTCGGACGAGAATCCGGTGCCCTTTCTATATGAATGTAACTTACACGGTCTTTGTTGGCATAGATTGTCCGATCGAGCTTGTGAACGGTCTAGATATGTAAATAATATGGTGCTACAGTAGTTCACTACCGTACTTGCTACCGTTCATACAGTAAAAAAATCAACACAGCACTTTCGAAAGATTCGGACCGCCGTTTTTCAACCGGATGATCCACGAGGGACTGCTTAAATTGTAGTCACTATAGGACAGCACCATATCCTCGTCGCTGATGTTCATTTTTTTTCGTCGCCATGAGTCAAAACCGTTAGAGTTTTAATAAAATGACGTAGTAAGTGCATTTTCATAAAATTATTTTAAAACTCTTGGTATCTTCTATGATCTTCATCATTTAAATTTTTGATAACTCTTAGTATCTCTTGACGCTGGTTTAATGGATAGCTATATTTAAAAACGATAAAAAATATCTCAAACAGTAAAGAGGCGGCACCTGCAATAAATATTTAGAATGACGAAATAGAGACGAGATTAATTAGGGTTGTAATTAATTAGCTGTGTAAACTGGCAATAGTTTATTTAAATTGACGATTTAGCGATCGAATTGTATAGGTTTTTAGTTATTAGTTGTATAGAGTTATAATAGCTATGATTATAGAAAACTACAAGAATTATGAGAGATACAATGTGTGCAAGAATTACGCGAGATACAATGTGATACAAAAAATTAATTTTTGTAGGGCTGCAACAGTTGTTTGAATTGGTGTAGAGTATGTCGTCGTATAGGTAGATTAAGACTTGAAAGGTGGTAGTATTATGTCGTATGATTATTAAAAAATTCATGAAGTGTTTGACAGGTATAGACGAATGAGTAGAATTTAAAATACACTACAGAGAAGGGGTTTCGTAGATGGGTGCACAAGGGATGGAACTTAGTCATTTTTCAAGTGTTATGACTAGCCTGTCACATGCTGGTGAGCGTTCGTGAGGCACGGTTAACAGATAGTTGTACCACATATTCTTGTTGGATAGTAAATTGTATGACCTCAAACTGCACGAAGTAGGATCTTGGAGACGGGATTACACGCACTGGGAGTTAGTAGAACTGAAGGGGCTGAAGTTCTAGAGCTCGTACGTAAGATTGGCAACTAAAAATGGTTGGTCATTAATGTTGTTAGCGTAAACATTTGAGAAAACCAATGCTGACTATACGATACATAGGAGGTTGGTGGTGATGAACCGGAGGAAGTTGGGGACAAGGATCAAAATTTCGACGAAATTCAGCGAAATTTTGGATTTCGGGACTAGGAGAATCTAGAGTACCGGTCGAATTTGAAATTTTGAAAAATTTTGAATTTCCTACGGTAATTTCGGCGAAATTTCGGGTTTTTTAACCGAATTTTGATGTTTTAGGGCTGGATTTGACCGAAATTAGTCCAATAACCCCTAAGAAAGTCATCTTACATGAAAATTTGTTGAAAAACTATTTTTTTGAGACGTTTTAAAATTTGGGCAGAAACACTGTTAGATTTTTATAAACTTGTAGAAGCTTGATGATAATCTGAAAATTTTATGGTATCATCATTAGTAGTGTATGATCATACAAAAAATTTCAAAATAATTTAACTTCATTTGTTATCTTTAAAAATCAAAAATAGAATAAACATAATTGGGACGATAAACTTTTAGATTTTTCTAAATTTTCTCGAGTGTAATCATGATCTAAAATTTTTATGAAAGATTAATAATTTCCTCATTAATATTATATAAATTTTAAAAAAAATTTAACTTTTTTGTTTGGTCAATAAAATCTATAAAACCATTGAACTTCATTTGTTATACTATATTGCAAAAACTAAAAGAGAAATAACATAAATGTTATTATACCTTGTAAAAATTTTATAAATTCACTGGAGTGTGATCATGATTCAAAATTTTTATGAGATATTAAAAACTTTCTTATCACTCTTCTGTAAAATTTTCACAAATTTTAAACCTTTTTTTATTGCTAAAGCAAATCTATGTATTAATTATCAGACTTTTATCAGCACGTAGCACTGTCAAAATTTTTGGAACTTATTCAAGCATGATAATCATATGAAACTTTTATAAAACATTAGTGATACATCAGGACATTCCACAAAAATTTCCAAAATTTTCCGACGTGGTCTGAACTATTTTTCATTCCGTTCAAATTTACCGGTAAGGCTTTTATCAGGATAGTAGCACTGTCTGAATTTTTAAAAATTCTTGAATCTTTATCACCATCCTAAAATTTTATTAAAATATTAGTGATTCATCAGAATCTTGTACAAAAAATTTCAAAATTTTCTAACATTATTTGTACTATTTTTCATCCGGTTTAAACTTGCCGGTCAACGTTTCATCTGGATAGTACTAATGTTTGAATTTTTAAAAATTCCAAAGACTTGATAATCACCTGAAAATTTTATGAGAACATCTTTAATGTGTCGGAAACCTTCAAAAAAATTTAATTTTTTTTTGACATAGTTTAAACTATTTTTTTATCAGTGTAATTTCGGGAATTTCGGCCGAAATTTCTTGTAATTTCGGCGAAATTTCGAAAATTTCGGTGACAAACAAAACGAATTTGAATTTTGAACGGATTTCGTTCGAAATACCGAAATTTCGCCAAAATTTTGGATTTCGGCCATGGACGAAATTTTGTTCCTTGGTTGGGGAGAGCAGTCGAACCAAAGGTTACTTAGTGAGGCAGAATGTCAGCTTGAGTCATAAGGGTGTGCGAGGTGAGGAAGCTGATATTCCAAATCCAGATGTTCACACATCATTGAGTGTGGCAGACGAGGGATAAAACATTGAATCGTTGGATGAAGCGATGGATGCAGAGAGCTAGGAATATGAGAATTTGACCAACGACGCAGACGATGAAGAACATTTCCCTACGAAGTGGGATGCATATCAGTTCGATAGATTGGTAGTTAATGAGGGTGAACACTTCGTATGGCAGTCGGATTAGAATAAGGTGAGGCAAGATGCTATTTACAAGAATAAGTTTAAGATTCAGAAAGCAGTAACACTATAGGCAATATCACTTCATAGAACCTTTAAGGTTGCGAAGTCAGACCAGTGGGTGCATGATGTCAAATGCCAGATGAAGAGTTGCCCATGGTGTGTGCATGCGTACCAGTCTAAGTGGGATACCATTTGAAAGTGTTCTATAGTCGTCCCACATACATGCGTGCTGACGGAGTCTGTCCAATTACATAGAAATATATCTTCAGGTTTTGTTACAAATGCAATTTATGGAGAGATTATGGACAACATAAATTTAGAATCACGTGTCATCATACTTACAATAGAGTAGAGATTTTAGTACCATATGTTATGCGAAAGCATAGTAAGCGAAGCAAAGACATTAAAAACTTATCTGTTTGCCCTGCAGCGCAGCCGGAGCCAAATCTGGTGCACCCTTTCCGCGCCTGCTTCGTGGAACACTGCAGAACCACCGCCTGATCTGACCGGCGAGGCATAGAGGAGATTGAGAGGCTGGTTAAAGTTGAGCTGCCGGTGTGTGGCTCCTGCATGCCTCGCAAGTACGAACGACGACTCATCGTCTCTTAGACGCGTGGAGAACCATGAGAGACACCTAGCCCTCATCACGCTGGAAAGGCAGGGAAGTGAAAGAGCTTTTTTCCTTCTTATTTTTCAGAACTGCAGTGCTTTCTAGCTTACTGCATCTCCAATCGGATCAGGTTAGAATTTTTTTAGATAATGTGTGGGAGCTTTAGAGAGAAGAGAGAGAGAGAGAGCAAAGCCATTCCTCGCACGAGAAGTAACCAGGCATGCAACACAACCAGCGAAGGTGTTCGTCGACGACAAGATTGTTGGTGTAGATCTCCGGTGCGTTACGTGGTGTCGTCGATCTAAATCTAAATTATTCTCTTACTCAACCTCAACTCTGATTAACAAAATCGAAGGTGTAGAGAGGAAGCCCTCACTTTTGGTCCTCCTGGATGAAGAACACGCCGTCGAGCGTCCCCTGGCATTGATGCGCTACAACTCTAGTGCTGACGTCCGTCGTTGACGCACTATTGTTCTTCTTCACCTGACTGACGGAAAATTTCCTCGAAATTTTGGCATTCATGTTTCCAAATCAAAGTGTAGAACTTTCGTTGAATCCAGAGTTAGGGCCTAAGTGTTTTTAAACGGAAAATTACCGTTCTACACTCGTCACACTTGAGTTTATGTTTTGTCTCAAATAAAGACACGTGTCAGCACATCGTGAGGTTTGATTTCGTCAAACTATAAAAGAAAACGCACAATATCTCAGCCTCAACAAAAGAGAGGTCAGCATCACATGTCACGTGTGGCCCGACTACCGAGCGGCAAACGAATGGCCCGCATCGTCTTCCTCCGCACGGCCGCTGCCGACCTCACCGCCGGTAAGCCTGCGCTCGCGGGCATCCCGGCCTCCGGCCCGCTCTCCGCCGCGGCGTCGGCCATCCCGGCGTCGCCGGAGGCCGCCGTGGCCGTCTGGCGCGACGGCGCCTCGCCACTGGCGCCGGCCGCAGACAGCGTGGTCGGCCTGCTGAGCTCGCTCGACGTCGTCGTTTTCCTGGCATCCCACCCTGGAGGCACCTCCGCGGCAATGAGGACGCCTGCCGGTGACGTGGTGGCGCAGGAGCCAGCGGTCGTGCGCGAGGTCGAGCCCGACACGAGGTGAGCGAACGCGCGCGGCGCGCTACGCCTTGGAAAATTTCATCTCTTTCGCTTTGTGTCTAGTGTCACTTTTGTGCTTGTGAATCAAGAACAATTCTTACCTAGATGATAATTTGTAGAAGTAAGCTTCCTGCCCGTAATCTATTCTCTTCTATATGCATGCTACATTGCATTGCATCCTTGGTTCAGCCTAAGAAAAATGAAACAGAAAAGAAAAGCTTAGACTTTCTTTATGAACTGAATGTAATGATCTGACTTAAGCATACGCACTGCCGCATTCAGATCCCCTTGTGTTGCATAGCGTGCTCTTGATGCAAAACATTTAACTGATCTTGCCTTGGTAGAGTCGGTGAAATGCTAATGTCTATTGTGCTTTATTTGGTTTGGGCTAGACATCAAACTGCTACAATGGTTTGTATTGGTTATTGATAATGTTTGTGAGGTTATTCTTTGTAATAAGGTGCATGCTCATATCTCGGTCTCAGCTAGGCGTTCTTAGCCATGTGTCAGCTTGACAGAGATTTTGATCTCAAGGTTGTGTCTACATTAAGATGAATAGGGGTCTTGTTTCAAAAAGAAAAAAAAAGAGTATAGGTCAGGGGAACATGGAATGTGCATTACTCAATCATGTAGGTTTTCTTCGCATATAGGCCTGATTGGTAGAGCTTCAGATCCCAACTTCACCTGAGATCTAAAACTTGTATGCTAAAATAAAGTGAATTAAGTTTATATTTTTGGTCTAAAATGTTATCAAGATGATCCATCTAAACACTCTTAATGTACTCATAGCTCCAGCTTCACGGATCTGGTGAACCTAGAAATACCCAGCTCCACCAGATCCAGCTGGAGCTCTACCAAATACAAGTATCTGAAATTCGAGAAATACCACTGTACATGTCTGGCTATCTGGTTACAGAGTATGACGAACATGGTTTCAACTGCCATTTGTAATACCTACTTCAGTCCACAATAGGCATTTCAATTTAATTGTTTAACTAATACATGAGTAGGCAGTTACCAGTGTACATGGTTGGTTATCCGGCTACTAAGATTTGCCAATCCATTTCTTGTAGTGAACATTGTATTCACAGTAGTGTGCAGTACTCGTACTTTGGTTTAAAACTGGCACTTTCACAAAAGCCTTTGAACATCTGCCATGTTTTCTCGAATAACACAAGCTAATACACTTCAATTTCATTCAAGGTTGATAGAAATAGTGGAGCTAATGAAGCTGGGGGCAAAGCGCGTCCTTGTTCGCAAGAACATTACAGAAGGATGCGCCGTCAACAAGCAGCCATTTGCGCCATTTTACGAAGCTCCGCTGAAGATCACTGGAACACTACGCACAGCTGCAGCCCAAATCATAAGTAGGTCATCACCAGCAACGCTTGGCTGTGACAAGTACTGCTGCCTGACCCGGGAAGACATCGTTCGCTTCCTCATCAACTGCCTCGGTGCCCTTGCACCGATCCCATTGCAGTCAATCTCCTCTCTTGGAGTCATCAATCGTAGCTACTGTTATGTCGAAGCCTCCTCACCTGCTATCGAAGCCGCATTGAAGATACCCTCCGACCCTCGTGTTGTTGCTGTCGTGCAGTCGAACCATGATGGATCACACATAATTCTAGGTGAGATATCCGCCGACAAGCTGTGGAAGAGCGACTACTTGGCTGCTGCGGACGCAATGGCAAAACTGTCAGCGTTAAACTTTGCCACCGTGATCGACGAAAATGGACCAGAACCAGATGCTGCAAATGACATCAGTAGCAGTGCACGGCGGAGGGAGGTTAAGAATGGCATTGTGCCTTCTCCAAGGCCTACGAGTTTCAGCAGCAGGCGAACTGGGTTCTCGGCAAGCCTTGCCGATCCGACGGTGGCAAGCCACCGGAGGAACGCTGTGCTGACCTGCAGGACTACGAGCTCGCTCGCTGCCGTCATGGCACAGATGCTTTCGCACAGGGCCACGCACCTCTGGGTCACCGAAGGTGGCGACACTGAGGAAGCTGTCTTGGTTGGCATGGTTGGGTACATGGAAATCTTCAATGCAGTCACCATGGGTGTCGCTCCTCCCCCTTGATTGGAGACTGCAGATTCATTTTCGGGTGCACTGTTTAATTTCTTGAATGTCTACCAGCTTTTTTGCCGAGCCGGGAGGTAGCTGCGGCCAATTTTATTAAGATCGAGATGGGGAAAAGGCGGTACAGCAGATTTGCAAGGCTGTTGGTACAGGGTAGCAAGGAGCTAAAAAATCGAGCCCTATTAGTTGGTGAGATTACATTGCAAGCCCAACTCCTGACTGATTTACTAGTTAGAACTATGTCAACTGTATAGTTTTTTCTGTGGTTTTTCTGCTAGGTGGATGATAATGTGTTTAGGTCAAGAAAAAGGAGACCAAATGAGTGTGAGCTTGGCTTGTTGTAGCCTTGACCCCAATTTTATATGTAGTTTGCTCTTTCTCCATCTTTACAACAGAAAGAGATCAATTCTGTTGTCCTGTGATTGTTTTCTGCTGCCATATGTTCAGTAATTTAGCTGAATTCAGATTATGAGTGATTCAGTAAATAATTCGAAAAGGTACGTAGTAAGCAAACAAGACAAGGCTAAAATACAATGTCTTGTATAGCCACTCTTGCAACAGTAAACAAACAGGAATTGAATTACATCTGAAAGAAGGGGAAAAAAATGTATCATTCTGCTTCTGGTGGAGGCCTGTGATAACAAGTGGGTTTTGTTTTTGTTTTTGTTTTGTTTTTGTTGGTAATGTGATGTTGTTCTTCCTTAGCTCAATGCACTCACGGTGGGCACCGGAGCTGTTGACTACAATTTCCATTCTATCTCCTTGTAAAATCCATGCAACAATATTTTTAGAGTCAGAATGTTCAGTTATTCGATAGTAATCACTGAGCATGTAACGGCAAAAAAGCAGCATATACAGTGTATATATCTCGCTCCGTGGCTGATGCAAAAACGTCCTTCATAGTTCACCAGATCAACCGCATGCGATTCAAATAAAGGAGTCACGGCGTCCTGCATAATTGGGATGGCATTAGAGTTCTGATACGTCAAAAGAATCATACGTTGCAACTCACAGCAAAAGGTTATTTTCTTGATTTCATTTACATATATAACTATTTCATCATTTGCTTTTCAAGAGCCTGTCGTTATTAACTAAATTGTCCACTGCAAGGCTAACAAAACATCTCAGAAGATGATTAAAGCAAAAAATAAGTCCAGTGTGTCAACCAGTTAATAACCACCGAAGTGGTTATTTCAAATTCAAGCTAACAAGCTACTACCGAACGAGCCTTATTAACTTTTTTCATTTGAAATGGACTCATTTCAATTTTGAACCTATTAACTAGTATAATTGAAGAAATTTTGATTCGAGCCCTAACAATTTCTTTTGCCAGCCCTGGCTGGCAGTAGCAAAGGACTAAGGTTATTTTAACTGGTTGTCTAGAACAGGAATCATCAACGCTTAACCTGCTCCCTGAGCACTATAACCTGTCCGCTCATACGACCCAACAGCATCGTGTGTGAAGACACATCCTTCACCTGTGAAAGGAGAAGAAATGTTCGGTGGCATGATCATATTCAGTGATCAATGTAAAAACAAGTAACATCATACCTTGGCTGTCCAACCCAACCAACACATTGAAAGCAAAGTATGGGAAGAATCTCTTGTACTAGAGAGTGTTCGACAGTAATTGTGCCATCGCTGGGCAGCTCATCTTCTTGTTATGGTTGTGTTTATAAACCTAAAAAAGCAGACTCGAGCAGTACTTCAGTGCTTTTTCTTTCAATATAAGTTACATAAATCTTAAACAATGGCCGATCTAGGAATTTTAAGATGGATGTACAGAGTAAACAAAATATTATTCAATATAAAAGTTTAAGGTTCACAATAACGGAAATTAAAATACAAATTGTTTATATTAGAGCAAATATGTCACAATAAATTAGAAAAATTCAAAATATTTAAGAAAAAATAAAAATTAACTCGCAAGACTCCATAACTTGGAAGTGAGATATTATGGCTTCATCACTAACTTGTAGAAAAAATATTGATCATCCATTATATTTAGTTTGGCTGTGTACACCCTAGCTGTGTAGAGGCCGGGAATCTTTTTAGTATAATTGTATCACCTTGATGTAATTTACTAAGATTAATAAAAGCTTCCTTTATCGAAAAAAAATCCATTATATTTAGTTGGTTCTTTCACAAAATTAATTATTGAAAACAAATTTGCTTTCTATGGGTATTAGTTTTGATGTGGAGATAATAGTTATCTTCTGTGTCTTTTCGGATCGATCCCACAAAGCTTTCCAATATATAGAATGCCTTTTCATTTGCTTAAGCTCTACATCCACACAATTAACTAATTAATCCCACTGATTCACCTTTTATCAACATTTTTAGTTCTCAACATTCAACAAGACAATATGTGAAAGCCTATAGGATCTGGTCGATGGCCTTAACTAGCTGCTGCATTGGTACAACCCATAGTGTTGCTGCTGCTGCTTGGTCAGTAGCACGATTGTCACCTCAACCCCATCCGTTCGGCGTTGCCTGCTTGTCGAACTGCCTCGTTGGTCGACGCTTTGAGGCCAAGTGAGAGATAGACGGACAGAGAGCATGAGAGAAAAAAAAAGCTTTGGCTAGGGTTGGTTGTGATGTGCGATGTACTTTGCTCGGTTGAGAAATAGAAGGAGTGGGCTTTTCGCTAATGGATTAGGCTGGCTAGTTGAGGAGAGTTATAGGAGAATGGAAATGGAATAAAATTAGTTGGTAAGTGAATATATATATGTTGATTTGTCCTAATATTAATATATATAGCTAATATACATATTATATAATCAATTTTTTGCAACAAATTTTGGGTGTACAATTATACACCCATGTCCCTTAGTTGGATTCGCCCATGATCTTAAAGCAAGCGAAGGGATAATCACCATCTATATTTCATTCATACTTTAATATTTGTGCAACTATAAAAAAGAAAAGTATGGAAGCACCTCTCATGATCTCCACCACCTATTTTGGTGGGACCAGATTATAACGGTGTAGATTAATCACACAGAAATATTAAAGTTATATAGCAAATATATTTATATTTCAATTAACAACTGGTGATATTCAAAGTGGCATTTCCTTTGTTTTAAGTACAAGAAAATCTCACAATAATCCTAAAAAGGAAAAGTCTTAGAAATTTTCACATTAATCGAAAGAAAAACAGAAGGATTTCCACCACTTATTTTCATGGGACCAGATTATAACGATGCATATTAATCATACATAGATATTAGATTTATATAACAAATGTAATTGTATTTCAATTATGTTAAGTAGAGTTGTATACCAAAGACAACTATGTTATAATACCTAGCCGTGTAATTGCATGGGTAAATTTGCTAGTTATATTAAAAATAGAAGAGAAAAGGTGTTCAACGATGCCTGGCACCAGAAGTAGAGAGATGCAAAAGTTAAAATCTATTATATATTAAAGCTCATAGCATGTCTTTAGAGTTGCTAATAAAAAAAGAAATAGACTAAAAATTCTAAAAAAAAGCAAAACATCTGGCCTTTAATCTCGTGGAACATAACTAAGTTGAACTATAGTAGCCATTGGACGTTATTATTTCAATAACAACATATAACCGCCTATATAACAGACCCGAGTTATTAAAAGAAAGAGTTCATGCCAGATACAATAAAAAATAACAGAGGCTCAAAATAAATAATAAAAAGAAATTGATTTTCATATAAACTCCAAATTAAAACCATTATATAGCTAAAATTCAAAATAAAAATTAGTAGTTGGATTTGTATATGAATTATAACCTAAAAATAATATTAAAAACTAAATAAAAAATAAAATTAAAATTAACATCTTATACTAGAAGAAAGAGTCCATACCAAGTAAAATACAAAATAACATAAATTCAAAATAAAACATTAAACAAAATTAGCCATTTAGCTTTGTTGCGACGCCAAATTCTAACCTATAGATGACTTAAATTCATAACAAAAATTACATAAAAATTAGTCATTAGATTTTTATCCAAATTCTAACCTAAATCGATATACAAAAATTAATTAAAAATAACAATAAATTAACATAAATTTGAATAAAAATAAAAGTAAATTAGTCATTTGATTTCCATATGGACTCTAAATTAAAACCTATACATATTTGAATTTGAATAAAAACTAGATGAAAATTAGCATTTGGATTTTTATATAAATTCTAACCGAAAATTGAAATTAGAAATTAAATAAAAATAGCAAAAAATATAACTGAAAAATAAAAATAAAAGGAAATTAAGGATTATATTTTTAATTATATACCATGTGAAAAATATAAATTTTGGTTATATTAAAATTAAAATTCCATAAATACGGTAATTCAAGGAAAAAATAAAATAAGGTAAGGTATGAATTATTAACTATTTCCTTCGTTAAATTTAAGATGTATTTTGGTTTTGCACAAGGATTAAATTTGCGGTGAAATTATAATACTTTGAGTAGGTGGTAATGAATAAAGGCATATGGTTGAGAGAGAATAAATAGTGGTATAGTAGAAAAATCCTCGTTGAATCTACATACAATCTATATATTTCTAAACAAGATTATTCAAATTATAGGCTTTATATTTTTGAACGGATAGAGTACTATGTAATAAAAGTCGATGACATATTTTTTAGGTCCATAAGAAAATGTAGAATATGCTTGAAAAATCTAAAAAATAAAATATTTTAACTCTTTATTTGGTGGACCCCTATGAAATGGAAGGATTAATAGAGAGATATATCGACAAGTGTTCACTCGGCAATGAGATGTGCATTAAAAGAAATAGCGAAAGAAAGAGATAAGCATTGCAATAATGAAATTATGAGGTGATGATATAAATAAAAAATATTATATTATGCTAATTTTACTGTTTTTCTAAGCAAGTATTTTGGAAAGAATGTTTCAGTTAGATGTGACAAATATTGAAAAATGGGGTGAATATATTCTCCTATAATATATAATATTAAAATATCATAAATAGAGCTATACAATAATCTATTTCATAAAAAGCACAATCACATATATATTACAAAGTCATTTAAATATGTTTTAAGGATTACGTATCCGTAAATACACGGGTCACCATGCTAATTACATGAAAAGGACAATAGCTACTAAGAGAGCACCAGCTTGTGACTACAACAAGCTCTACATCAGGCTTCAAAATCTCACCAGAAACTGGCGAGATCTCACTTACCGGACGGGGACGAGATTTGAAATGTTGGTCGGAGTGAAAAAAAAATCAAAAAATTTAAATTGCTACAATAATCTCAAAAATCTCGGCGACATTTCGGGGTTTTTGACCGGTTTTTGCCATTTTTTGACCGGATTTGATCGGAAATTGATCAATAACCCTTAAAAAAGTCATCTCCTATGAAAATTTAAAGAAAAACCGAATTTTTGAGATATTTTTTAAAAGCTACAGAAACACTATCGAATTTTTATAAAATTATACATCATTTATGGTAGCATCCTAGGAAGTGTAGGATCATACTTAAAAATTTTCAAAATAATTTAACTTCATTTATTACCTTTAAAAAATCAAAAACAGAATGAGCATAATTAGGATAGTAACCTTGTCAAAATTTTATAAATTTTCTCGAGTTTGATAATGATCCAAAATTTTTATTAAAACTTAATAATTGACTCAGTACCATTATATAAAATTTTCAAAAAAATTTAACTTTTTTGTTTGCCAAATCAAATCTATGTATGCATTGAACTTCATTTGTTATATTTCAAAAATCAAAAACAGATAGAACATAAATGGTACACTACACTTGTAAGAATTTTATAAATTCACTAATGTGTGATCATGATTCAAAATTTTTAAAAAATATTAAGCACTTCCTTATAACTCTTCTGCAAAATTTTTAAAAATTTTAAACATTTTTTTATTGGAAAACAAATCTATGTATTGATAATAAGGCTTTTATAAGGACGTAGCACTATCAAAATTTTAGAACTTCTTGAAGATTGATAATCATATGAAAATTTTATATAAACATTGATGATATATCAGAACTATACAAAAAAATTTCAAAATTTTCTAGCTTGGTTTGTACCATTTTTCATTTGATTGAATTTTGTCGGTAAACCTTTTATCAGGACAATAGCACTTTCTGAATTTTTAAAAATTAATGAAGCTTAATCATCATTTAAAAATTTTATGAAAATATTATTGATGCTTCATAACCATGCAAAAAAAATTCAAAATTTTATAATGTGGTTTGTTTCATTTTTCATTCGGTTCAAACTTGTCGGTCAGCGTTTTATCAGGACAGTAGCAATATTTGAATTTTTAAAAATTCTACAGATTTGATAATCATCTGAAATTTTTAGTAGAACATCATTAATATGTCAGGAACCTTTAAAAAAATTTCATAATTTTTTGACATCGTTTGAGCTATTTTTTGCTCGGTGCAATTTTGCCGAGATCTCGGCAAAACCGACGAGATTTCGATCCAACTGGGAGCTCCAGAACCGGATTTGAATTTCTGTTTTTGCATTTCGACCAGAATTTATTTGAATTTCCGATATCTCGCTGAAATTTCGTTCTCCGACTAGCGACGGTATTTCAAGCGAAATCGAGATTATGAACCTTGCTGTGCATCCGCTTCGCGCCCGAGCATCCAATAGGGCGTCTTCTAGATTAAGGGGGTGTTTGGGAGATGTCTGCTCTTTAATTTTCAGCTCCACTTCAAATTCGCGTAGCCAAACACCCCAGCTCTACAAAACTCCGGCTTCAGGAAAATGCGAATTTAGGGGGCTGCTCCATAGTTTTTGTAGAGCTCCTCAAGGGGTACTCCAAGAAATACCGTTTCGTATCCACTCATGAAGTTTCTAGGTAATTACCTACCTTTGCCACTGGTTACACATACGAGAAAGTTTCTAGATAATTACCCACCTTTGCCAATGGTTCAACATCCAAGGACATAAATAGGTATTCAAACCAAAACCATCTATTCTTGGAGCTGGATCTAATTTGTAAGCCAAACACCTCTCTTCCCTATTTCAACTCCATAGTGGAGCTACTCTATAGTGGAACTGGTAAAGTAGAGTTGATTTTTTTAAAGTAGAGCTCTCCCAAACAGCCTCTAAATCAAGAATTCGCTGCGTTGTTTTTTTTTTCGAAAGAGCGGCATGAGAGTTACCGTAAATTTTATTAAGGGGCAGAAGAAAAGGAAAGAAGGGGGTGGACCGTTTTTTATGGGAAAAACGAAGCCCGGGAAAAAACCTTACAACGATATACCACTCATAGCAACTCCGCAAACAAAAGTATCACACTCACGCTAAACGATTACAAGAAAACGCACCACCGAAAGGAAAAAAAGGCACCGAACGGAACGAAACACCCTATTGAAAAATTCGCTGCGTTGTTGAAGACACGTTTCGGAACGTGCGCTTGTCGCGCTCGATCCATATTTGCCAGCAGATCAGGATGAGGATGGATTTGACTCCCTCCCTTTCCGTGGAATCATTGATTGCCACACATGGAATCCACCGGTCAAGGATTGTTGTGCCCGTCGGCTATTTCGCAGGAGCCAACTGTGTGCAGCGTGTCCATGTTGCTAATGCTATGCCAGTCCAGATTTGCTTTGAGAAAAGCACAGCCGAGGACAAGATGATGCGCTGTTTCCTGTGCACCGCCACATAGTAGGCATGAGGCATTATGAAGCCATCCTCTGGTCTGTAGTTTACTAGAAATCTTTCCGCGGCGTAACACACCACGCGGGGCGTTTTTTGAAGAAAAAATGTTTTTTTTTCGGCGCCGTTTGATTTTCTAAATCGTCGAAATAATGAGCGAAACGGGGAAAAATAGAGATAGAGTTGTAGAAATGTCTCTTTCGATTGAATTATTTGGAAAATATTGGAGACCGAAATTTGGAAAACCACTAGGGAAAAAGTCTAGAGGAAAAGGCGAAAAATTATTAGAGATGTTAACCTTCTTTTTGTCGAGTTTAATACTCTATCGTCACGAGTAATAATACATGTTTTTAAAAGTATTAAAACTCGTGGCGTATACGCCCAAGCGTGTCGTTTCTCCGTAGGAAAAATTATTTTTTCTCGCGACGTTTTATTTTTTAAATCGTCAAAATGGGGAAAAAATAGAGAGATAGAGTTGTAAAAATATCTCTTTCGACGAATTATTTGAAAAATATTGGAGGCCGAGATGGAAAACCGCGGTGGAGAAAGAGTCTAGAGGGAAAAGGGTGAAAAATTATTAGAGATGACAACCTTCTTCTGTCGAGTTTAACACTCTACGTGTTTGCGGAGTAATAATACATGTTTTAAAAAATATTAGAGATCGACGCGATTGTGAGTAATAATACATGTTTTAAAAATATCGAGATCGAGATGGGAAATCGAGCTGGGAAAAAAGTCTAGAGATAGAGCTGCACAAATATTTCTGGCAACAAAATTTTTTTTTTGGGAAAGCGGAGAAAGGACATGTTTTAAAAAATATCAGAGACTCGAGACCGAGCTAGAAAACCGAGGTGGGGAAAAAGTCTAGAGGGAAAAAGGCGAAAAATTATTAGAGATGACAACCTTCTTTTGTCGAGCTTAACACTCTACACGTTCACGGAGTAATAATACATGTTTTAAAAAATATCAGAGGCCAACGCGTCCGTGGAGTAATAATACATGCTTTAAAAAATATTAGAAATCGAGATGGGAAATCGAGGTGGGAAAAAAGTCTAGAGATAGAGCTGCACATATATTTCTAGTGACAAAAACATTTTTTCCCGAGAAAAACGGAGAAAGGACCTAGACATAAAGAGCAAGGACCTGAATGTTACGTTTTTGGACCTGTCCGCTATCCTTAAAAATTAGAAAAGAGCTTGTTCGCGATTTGAATTTAACGGGAGGTTCTTTTCGTAAAATGGCGCTCGAGGGACCTGAACGCGAATTTAGAGGAAAAAATCTTCCTCACTCAAAAAATCGCGAAGGACCTATTTGTAATTTACAAAAGGACTAAATCGCAATTTTTTTTAAGTCGAGCCGGCCGGCCGGCTCGAGTCGAGCCACCGGCTCGGCTCAAATCAATGTGGCTTGGCTCAAATCACGGCTCAAATCAATGTGCTGCCGGGAAGTCTCCAAGATTTAGAGAAGGTATGATGCAACGTCCATAGACGATTCTGGAGAAGAAGCCAAACAAAAATAAACTTGCACCGAGTTGGTGCCCCTGGCTTCCAAATGATCTGTGGGAAGGCAGACGTTGTCGTGCCGCTGAACTACGCCTGAACTATAGAAGTCATGACTACTCATATAGATATCACAACTACTGAACTATAGAAGATCTCAAGTGGTCATGACCATTTTTTTAGAAGTCACGACCACCTTAGATAACAACCACTCTAGAGTTTACAAAGGTCATGACCACTCTAGGAAACGACCACTCTAGAAATCACAAAGGTCATGACCACTCTAGGAAACGACCACTCTAGAAATCACAAAGCCCATAACCACTCTAGGAAACAACTACCCTAGATGTTATAAAGGCCACGATTACTTTAGGAAAGATTACTTTAGGGAACGACCACTCTAGTAATAATCACTCTAGAGTATAACCTCTCTAGGAACATCATGACTACTTAATGGTAAAGCCGTGACCACTCAAGACAAAGTCAGGATCACTTTGGATAAGATCATGACCACTCAAGACAAGGGTATGACCACTCTAGACAAGGTCTCAACCACTCAAATCAAATTGTTCATGACAAAATAAGTTCATATCAAATTCAAACCTGAATACTACAGGCTCAAACATAGTCAATTACTCATCATAAATATAGATAGACCACCACATAATCTCTTAGAGATCTCAATCAGCCATTAGACTTACTAATTCCTTTGAAGCCAGGCTTTTCTGCAAAGCTTTGATATCACCTTAAAATCCAAAGGACGCCAAAACACATTTGTCCGTCCTAACTAAAGGAGTGCAGACAGAACAACATCAGCACATTCATTTAGCGATAAACCAAGCTATCAGATTAGGATAGATAGGTCCATCTTAGGGCTGTTTAATTCATGTCATCTTTGCCACACATTGAGATGGTCTAGTTTGACCGAGTTAGCCGTCCGTTTGATTCATAGCAACACCAATAACAAGATTCTTTTCTATCATCTAGATCCCATGTGTCAGTGATTCAAAAAAGTGCAGCAAACTTTCTTTTACTAACCAAATTGTGGCTTCAGTTTTGATGACTGATCTTAGGTAAGTTTAGCAAAAAAAAACTATGACAAAGTAAGCGAACAGCCCCAAAAATTCTAAAATTCACTATGCTGGGTCCAACAGAACTACTTTTGTCTATAGATTTTAGGATACATGATTTGGATTAATTTTTTCATGACGTGATACATTCCGTTTACCTCTAGTTTTACACATCATACTGTTCCAACTAGACAAAATGGATCGTCAGTAGCACTAGTATAACCTCTTCCGCTAACTCGGCAAGATTTGAGTAACAGAGTATGCCATTTCAACTGTCGCAAAATTCTCGCCCAACTGTATGACAGAGGTTGCAGAACATGTACTCCCAGACAAAAGCATCGCATGAACAGATTCACTAATTTACTTTCCCGACAGCTAAGAATCACAAATCCATCCGCTCATTGGCACTAACCAAAGCGCCCGTATTACCACACAGACGCAGTGCAACCAAGCAGTGGGATTAGGATCGCCGAATCGACCCGCCACCAATCCCACTCCAATCGACAATCATACATTGGACGGGGAGCGAGGGAGGAAGGGGGAGTTGGAAGGAAGCATATAGGTGGGCGATCTTGGAGTGGTCGCGTGTGAGGACGCTGTATCCGACGGAGAGGCTGGTGTCGGCGGCGGCCATGGCCACGCACGTGCCGCCGTTGTTCTCGTACGGATCGAACCTCGCAATCTCCTTCCGCTCAGAGACGAACCAGGAATCGACGGTCACCTCGGGCTCTCTCTCTTGCGATCTCTCTGCGCGGCTCTTCCTCCGTTTCTCACTTGGTACGAAGCGCGGCGAGGATGAAAAGGCTTCGCTTGTAAGGCGGAGGAGACGCCAGGGGAGTTGCTCTGTTCTTGTCTGCAAGAAGAAGTCCGGCTCGGTCGCTGCCTCGGTGTAGACACAAGGTAGAGCCGGCAAGCATTATGGATTTTCTTGTTCTTTTTCTTTCGTGGCCTTGTGGACGGCTGATCGGAATAAGCCCAGGTCAACAGATTGCACTTGCTTCTTCTGCTATTGTTTTGTTGCTGTGGCCTGAGCCACACTGTTCAGGAAATTTGGGTAAAAAATTGGCATGAAACTTGCTATCGGTTTGGATTTGTTATCAAGATGCGGACTGGATAGCTCAGATCGACCTAAATGTGCCCTTCAGAGTCCGTACTGTTAATCTGTCATTGGATAGCTTCCAAGGCCTTCTCTGATCTCTCCTTATGTGACGGTTCTTGTTGGATTTCAGTGATGCGCCAAAACCTCTGGCCTCAGTATTGGGAGAAGCAGCATATCAAGGAGGAAGCAACAAAGAAAAAAAATCATTTCAGACATGGAGGTGATTGTTTCAGAGTTGCATTCGATCAACAAAAGCACAGCATCTTCTTTCTTTAATTTCTCTGAAAAAGGAGGCACGCACTTAGTTAGCACTTGGGTTCGGGTCCCTGTCACTTCGAGTGGTCAGAAACGCCGGAACAGCTCAGCTCCGCCGTGTGGAAGTGTCCCAGCTGACGAGCTTAATTATTTACTTTAACTAGCTAGCTAGTGCATGCTAATTAGCGAAAGAAACCTGCCCCTTTAGTTGCTTTATTATCTAATCATGACGTGAAGTATGCTTGCTTTCTTTACTTAATCGAATTTATGTTTGCCTCCGACTGCTAGTAGTGTGCTGCATCTGCGTGTGGTAAGAGGAGTCGCCACTGCTGACTGCTACTAGTGCTAGCACCAACCATGCCTACCACCTTCCTGCACCTCTCTTTTCCTTACCACCTGCATATTGGTAGAACGTAGAAGCAGCAGAGCATGGCCATCCTTTACTTGTCCTCTGTTTCTCATGTCGGCCCAGTTGTTACACTCTTTTAAGGTCATTTTAGCTTACCTTTAGTTTGTTCACATCAGCTGTCCTATGTGAAAGAATGAGAAAAAAAGAGTAAGAAGAGAGCTGACTCTTATTTGGTAGTAAACATTGTACAGGAATATAGGTAGATAAGTTATGTACAAGAGAAAAAAGATAATTAATGCATAGCATCTAAAGTCAACCTTTAGAGATAACTATTGTACAAGATGGCTTTAGTGCTTACTCTAGATGATATGGATAGGAAATGGAGTAAGCAACTGGTTTTGTTATTGTACTTGCCCTTAATTTCTCTCTCTCTCTTCCACAAACGCGCGGAGCTAGTGTTAAACCAGACAAATTTTAAGATCATTTAAGTTTGTAGGACGTATTTTTAAAATAATTTTACATATAAATACAGGATATATTTCATGTTTTAATACAAAATCAGTATGATGCCCTCCTATATAGCCCTAATAAATATTCAGCTTTACTTATATTCTGAACATGCATGCATTGATATATAGTGCTTAAAAATAATAATCAGAGTTTATCTAATCATTTCCAATATCGTATTGATCTATAAGCTAAGAGAAAATACACCTTATAAATTTGGACGGAGCAAGTATTTGTTAACTAATCTCAAGTGTACCAATTGATACCAAATTGGATACTAATTAACGCTAGTGGCACATTACACCGTTTTTTAATTATGTACGATCAGAGCGTAATATAGGAGAATGATAAATCGAACTGAATGTGCGCTCAGACGAGATATTCCCACGCTGGCACGCTGCCAAAAAGAAGCTAGCTAGCACTTGCACATCCGCGTGAATGCAGCTGTGCTCTCCTATGATGAAAGCATGACATATATGCAGGCATTTTTGTTTGTAAATGGAACGGTGACACGATGAATCGATCGATTGGGAAATTAAAGGGTGCTGAAAACGATGTTTACCGGCTGATTACGGCGGCGGAACCAGAAACATGTAGTTATATAGGTAGAGTTTTTACCATAGAGCAAGTACAATAATAAAATCTACTATTTACTCTATCTTTCATCTGTCATCTAGAGTAAGTAATAAAGTCAGTTTTTACAATAACCATCTCTAAATGTGTCTCTAGAGAAACATTAATTTGAGCATTCAACCATGACTTTATCTTTATGACTATTGGCAAAACACCAACTTCAACATTAAAAGCCGTTCTCGTCGGCTCCAACACCGTCTTTTAGCCAGCGATAGCATCTATGTTGCTGTGCGATACTTGCTACTAAATAAGAGCCAGCTCTTTTCTCTTTCCTCACTCTTCATATACGATAAAACTGATGTATACATGCTAAAAATAAACTGATGTGGTTTTATTGCACATGCCATTAGGAGGTACCATAAGTTAACATAAAATTACATTTTTATACTCTTGTATCTCTTGTTACCGTACCTTTTAGATCTATGATATCTCTTGATATTAGTTTAATGTATAATTTAATATCTTCTCCTGATGGTGAAAAGTGTAGTTTGATCATATGGATCAACACTGTGGCCACGAGCGGAAAGAATGGGCCGGCTCAGAGTTGGATACTTGGATCCAAGGCCGGGACGACGCCCGCCGTAAGTTGAGGTTTTTTTTTATTTAATATTTATTTTTAAACATATTTTCAGAACTAGTCGTCCGCGGGAAAATTTTTCAAAAATACCCGCCCGTCGCCTCTGCCAGGGGCGATCGCCTCGCACTGCCTGCGATCGGAGGCCAGCCCTAACGATCGGAAGCGGCGCCGTTTATTAAACGCGCACATGAGACACGCGTCGGCCGTCGCCAGGTGATCGCCCATGGTCAGGCGATCGCTGGAATGAGCGACCGGCGGTGTTTTTATACCTCAGCGACATCATGCCCATTTGCTTGCTGCCGGCCGAGAGCGAGAGCGAGAGCGAGAAGAAGAGGAGAGGAAGGAGAGGAAAAAAAGAGAGAGGGAAGAAAAAAGAGGGGAAAAATATTCATCGTTTTTTGAAGGTAAGTCCGTAAATTTATATGTAATTTTTTTAAAATTTTAGTATTTTGTAATATTTAGAAATATAGAAATGTAGTAATTTAGAAATTTAATGTAGTAGGATGGGGTAGTTCAAATATTAGGCAATGTTTAGAGATTTAATGTAGTATTTAGAAATGTTGAGAATCAATATAGTATTTAGAAATTTAATTTAGTTAGGATTGGTAGTAGAAATATTAGGCAATGTTTAGAGATTTAATATAGTATTTAGAAATATTAGGATTGTAGTATTTAGAAAGGTTGAGAATCAATTAATATAGTATTTGGAAATTTAATTTAGTTAGGATTGGATAGTAGAAATATTAGGCAATGTTTACTGATTTAATATTTAGTATTTGCGGTATGTAATATTTTAGAGATATAATATTTAGTATTTATGAATTTAATAATTTAGATATGTAATATTTGCGGTATGTAATATAGGTAGTCGAATTACTTATTTATAGTCAATAACCGTACTACGTTAAAAATTAGTATATTTAAAAACATGGTAGGCACCGTTAAAAATCGATGAAGTAAAATTTGGCGACAATATAGTGTAACATTTATATAGCGGTTAGGTGGAGAAATGATGATTTTTTAGGTTCGACGTTGTAGGCGGTATGTCGGAGAAATTGTATTTTCAGATATTCTATGGAGATGGGGAGATAGCACGGGGGCGAATGGAGTCGATTTGTCGGCATTTTCATGATCATCTGAGGCATATCTAGGCCGAGATAGGACATCTGAGGGTTTGATGGAGTGGATATTTGGATGTTCGGTTTGGATGCCCGAGTGTTAATTGCGGGTTAGAGCGATAGTAAGCCGTCTTGTGAGACTTTTTATGGAGAGTGATTCCTATTAACGCGACCTCGGCATGAAGGAGCTATGTTGGAGTCTGTTGTAGAGCGGGTTGGCGCTCATGTTCTTTGTAGATTGGTACGGTACCTCCATCGGTGTCGGAGGTGCGTGATGTCGGGGTAGATATTACGGAGGAGGAATGCAGATATGCAACAACGTGATGATGAAGGTGGTGGCGAGGTTGGCGGTGGCGGCAGGATCGAGGCGAGGAGCCACCGTGGAGGCGCGGGTGGCCGGCGAGGGGAGGAGGTGGAGCACATAGTTGAGTTGATGGAGGAGGAGGACCGTGCGGATGAGGAAGTCCACGATGGCGAGCGCTCGGACGAGGAGGACAATACTCTGAGGTGCTGTCCCGGTCGCGTGGACTAACTATAATTTGAAGACGACAATGAATGAAGGAGCAGAGATGCATGGGAGTATCATGAGAGCGAGGTCGCGAGGGGCCATATATAAAGACAAGGAGGCCGTGATGGATGCGGTGAAATCTTGGTCAATGTCTCTTGGCGCCAATTCGAGGTAGTGAAGTCCAAAAAAAGACTACGACGTGAAGTGCGTAGTTGATTCGTGCCCATGGCGGTGCATGCATACAAGGGAAGTGGAGGGACTCTTCGAAATGTTCCATAGTGACGAACATAGCGCTAATCGGAGGAAGCGGAGCAGAACACATAATCTGTCGTCCACTTGGGTGGCAAATGTGTTTTATGGTCAGATCGTCGACAATCCGCACCTGCAGTCTCGATCCATTATCAGAGCCGTGGAGGAGAGGTTTCAGTACAAGATTAGCTACGGAAAGGCTTGGAGAGCAAAAAGAACAACTATGCAAATACGGTTCGGGACATACGAGGCTTCTTACGAGAATATTCCACACTTGCTCAGGGCAATATCAAGTAGGAATCCCGGTATGGTCATCGACCTTGCGGAGTTTCCCGCGGATGGTGCGTGCGCGGGTAAGTGGGTCTTGCAGCGGGCCTTCTTCGCCCTCGGCGCATGCATTAATGCCTTAAAAGCTGTCGCCCGGTCATTTGCATGGACGGCACATTCCTCCGAGGAAATACAAGGGCGATTCTAATCGCAATCGCGGTGGGCGCCAACAACCGAGTTCTACGGTCGCATTGGCCTTCGTGGAGGGGAAAACACCGAGAGCTGGTCTCGGTTTCTTGAAAGAGTCAAGATGGCGGTTGTGCAAGACCGCCCGATGTATGTGTCATCCATGACCGACACGCAGGTTCTTGAGGCGATCGTGGATATGCAACAAGGGTCCGACGTCGTGGGAGCAACAAAGTGGCGGACGAAGAGCGGTGGTGCATGAGGCACATGGGTGCCAATTTTTCCGTCGATTCAGAACAAGGAACTTATGAACATGTTCAGCGGTAGGCAAGCAGAACCGGCGGAGGAAGTTCGAGTCATTGTGGAGGGCGTTGGATGAACTAACCAAGAAGCAATCATGAATCAAGGGATGGCGCTAGTTAGATCAAGGAACCCTATGGTGTACCACGAGCAAGGAGATGACCCTGACCTTGTGTGCGCTCCCCGAGCGACGCAAACATCCGGCGAGGCGGGGCAAGCATAAAGAGTTTCACGGATTTGGATCGACACGAGCCGTTGGAGAAATGGTCCATTCGCATGACGAGGCGGTTCCGCTATGGAATAATGACAACCAACTGGCGGAGATTTACAAGCCCGGTAATGAAAGCGCGAGATGCCTCCGTTGGTGGGCATTGTTGAGGTGTGTTACTAGGCACCCAAAGATATTTCGTTGAGCGGTACAAGGCCTCCGTTGCATGTATGTCGGACAATCGCCTGTCGTACTCGACGGTTGTCTCTACGTACATGGCAAACAAGACACGGAAGGCACATACACATCGCTTGACACCGGAGAGTGGCGTGGAACGGAGGTACCACGTGCACTGCGGTGACCGGGGTCGAAGAGGTGCCCACCGGGAGAGGACTTCCCATCTGTGCATACTCCGGCTGGCGATTGCGAGTGCTCTGCCGAAGCCACGCTGCTACACTTGCCGTGCTGCTGCGTGATTGCCGCGGCGAGCGAGACACACCGATCATATCGTCGTACATCTCCACTACTACTACAAGCAAAGTGTTCTCAACACGTGGCATAACGAGGTGTACGGGTAGCGGGTCAATGGATCGTTCACGGTAGCCCCCCTCCAGGGCATCGATGGGTACCGGACATCCGAATGTTGAAGCAGAAGGTCGGGCGTCGAAGGACACGGCGTATTAGGAACGATATGGACGAGTGCGGTAGCGTCGTAATTGTGCATAATGCAATTCTATGTACCAGTTATTTGTTGTCCCCGTCAATGTATTTTCGATTCTATGTACCAGTTATTTGTTATCCCCGTCAATGTATGTTCGATTCTATGTACCAGTTAATTGTTGTCCCCGTCAATGTATTTTCGATTCTATGTACCAGTTATTTGTTATCCCCGTCAATGTATTTTCGATTGTATGTACCAGTTATTTGTTATCCCCGTTAATGTAATATTTGAATATGGAACATTGCATTACTTTTCATTTAATTTTTGTAGTTACAACGTGTACCATGAATTTGCTTTCTAACCATGAATTTGCTTTGTAACCACGCAGTCAAAGCGACGATGGCGAGTTAGGCGTCTTCTTGGCGCTACTCCCGAGTGCTAGACCGGCCGTGGACTTGACCCACCGGTCTAGGTTGTCCGCGATTGAGGGCGGCGGTGGGGACATCGCGGTCTCGGTGCGAAGGAGTTTCTTTGGATCGACCCGCGCTGGGTTCCTGATGGTCGCCGAGTTTCGCACTCTTTACTTACGCTAATGGAATTTTAACGCGCTACACACTACGTGCGAGGTTCTGTTGCGGCTTACTTCCGTTCTGCCGGATGGTGGAAGCAGACGGCGTGGAGGGCCCGCCGTCACACGGTTCTCGTCTGACCGGTCCTGGCGACCGCTCTCGTGGACCGGTGGAGACCGGAGACACACATGTTCCACTGCCGTGCGGAGAGATGGCTCCCACGCTGCGGGGCGTGTCGTACCTCCTCGGCCTCCCCGCACAGGTCTGCGGTTGTGCCGCCACAGCGCCCCCCTCGATTGGCGTGGCGATTGGCGCGCGCCGCCAGTGGACCGACACCCGCGGCCGCCCGTCGTGCCCCACAAGGCAGATGAGAAGCACGGAGTCGTAAGGCGTGGTTGCTCCGGTTCACGGTTAGTACCTCGTTCATTGCAACCGCGGATCGACCGAGCTGCGACATCTTGCATGCGAATGCTCTGAGTTGAGCATCTCCACCGGAGGCCGCGAGGAGGACTGGCACGCCACACGAGGCGTACCTCCTAGTCTGTTCGGTTGGTACATGTTCCCGTCCTCGCACGGGGACACGGTGGACCGGCACCTGATCGAGTTCGCCCAGTTTATCGCCGACACCCCAGCGAATCAGGTAACACATTTCGTTAAAATCTCTTACGACAGGACATGCCTAACTTTGCCGTTGTACAGATGGTGCAATGGTCGTGGGGCTCGCTGCGTGCTTTCGCGTGCTGCGTCTGAAGTGCTGCGAGGTTGTCTCCAAGGTAGGCAAAGAAGCTGCTGACGAGCTGCGTTCTACTCTGCGGTTGTGGTCTGGGAGCACTTCTCCTTGATAGGCCCGAGGTTGACCAGCGCCGTACTCACTCGACACAATACCACGACCGGCCCAGATCGGTGGCCCACTATGGGCCTCTCTTGAATTCGATGTGATGTATGCCCCTTGTATCTAACCCCTAATTTGGACACTTTAATAAGACGCACTACTTTTTGTTCGCGGTGGTGTCGCCCACTGCAGACCAAGAAGTCGTACCGAGTTCGTTCGGCGGTTTGACAGTTTGCCACAGCGAGGGCGTCGGTGGACACCGTCAACAGCGCGACGTCGAGTCCGAGCACCTCACGGGTTGTCCGAGCTTTCTTTGGCGTGACCATCGGCTCGCTCACCTGTAAGGTCCTCCTCTTTGACTGTTGTCGTCGAGGAGTACTCGCCGCACCGAAAAGTCTTTGTGGCGATTCGGCCTCTTCGGACTTTCCCCT
This sequence comes from Guadua angustifolia, assembly GCA_036346375.1. Lineage (NCBI taxonomy): Eukaryota > Viridiplantae > Streptophyta > Magnoliopsida > Poales > Poaceae > Guadua > Guadua angustifolia. Next base: position 13,267,599 of record CM070515.1, read on the forward strand.
GCAGACTACTCACCTTGTCTCACGTGCCGCGCACAAGTAAGTGTCTGAGCACAATACTTTCCATTCGGCGGAATGAATGTTGTATGTAAATTACCGTTTTGCTTTGCGAGATGACCGGTCGGGGCATCCACTAGGCACTCCGTTCTTTGGGCGCATGATACCGTGGGCGATGCGATGGGGACGAGGCGAGCGGGGCAGGGTGGACTAGACCCGCCGTCTGGCCGTGCCGCGTCTGGCGATTACATGGATCGGTTCGCGCCACGACTCGGCTTAGGGTTGGGTACACACCGGCGAGTATGTCAGCTCGGCATCGGTGTCGGAGCGTACCCTTCACAGATGTCCGAGAGGAGAAGCGTTGCGGTAAGGGTCACCCCAAAACCCTACGTATGTTTTTATGTAAATTAACTCAAATCAAGTCGGCATTACTTGCGAGCCGTCTTGCGAGGCGGATGTGCGGGGAGTTCGAGTCCGTGTTGGCGGGCCTCGGCGCGACGTCGTGCTCACCCCCTTCAGCGGCGGAAACAATTAGTCGGTGGCGCGCCACGATGGGGCGGATGTGCGGCCTACTCACTGCCGGGGGCGAGGCGTGGTGCCCGCCACCGGCACCTCCCGCCTAGTGGGCGTGCCCACACCTCGCCCAATGAGTCGGCCCTGCTTGCCCGGCGTCACCCGGTCGTGCCCTCGTGTCCTCCACGAGACGCGATGTACGGTGGGGTGACGCGGCGATCTTCGTCTCGCGCGATGCGGCCGCGGTGTCGAGGGTGGGGCGTGGCGAGTCGCCGCAGTCTTTGTCGACTACTCGAGCTACGGCGACATTAGCGAGGATCACGAGTTTCGGCGTGGACGAGTTCATGTCCACCGAGGACCACGGGCCACCACCCCAGCAGACACGAGCCGCCGACATACTCGCTACCCACGAGGAAGCGGGCGGGCTAGGAGGGTCGTCCGTCGCCGTCGCCACTCACGTACCCACCAAAGCGGATCGGAGGCGTCGCCGTGGTGACTTATTATGCAGTTGTACTTTTGTAATTTATTTATCTTGACACCATGTTGTCTAACTATCTGAACTAAGTGCTTGCATTTGCGTAGGTTATGTTTTCTTAGCCATGTCGTTCGACTTATTTTTACGATTTTCGCAACCGTGCGAACAACGTCCATATAGCTCGACAATATATAATTGGCTATTAATAAGCGATGAAAAAATAGCTCTTTGTGAAAATGTAAGGAGGCACCTTGCCCAAGGTAAATTTGCATACTGAAATGGGGCGATAGCCTGATATGTCGAGGCACCTTGCCGAAGGTAAATTTCATACTGAAATGGGGCGATAGCCTGATATGTTAGGAGGCACACTTGCCCTAAGGTAAATTTCATACTGAAATGGGGCGATGGCCTGATATGTCGGGAGCACCTTTGCCGAAGGTAAATTTAGCCGAAATGGGGCGATAGCCCTGATATGTCGGGAGGCACCTTGCCGAAGGTAAATATCGCCCGAATGGGGCGACGCCCCATACCCAGCGATATCTACCCTTTATAATCTTCGCTCTCGCCGCCCCCTCGCATACCCAAAGCGGCGAGAGAACAAGAAAGAACAAGAGAGAAGGGAAGAGAGAACAATGTCGTTCTCTGTCGCCTCTTGACAGCGAAGTCCTCCGCCCGAATATCCGGATGCGATGGCGTCGCGCCCGATTCTGCGGAGTTGCCTCGACCCAAATCGATTGCAACCTACGGCGAAGATGATGCAATCTACCCATGGAGAGCGGCGGCGCGCACTCACCTCGCTGCTGTGGCCGCACGTACAAGGTAAACCTCTTGGCGTCCACACAATCTGAGGTAACACTACCATCTCATGCATCGTTCTTTCTTTTCTCGGCCACGAGGGCGGTGTTGCTTCTTCCAATGGATCGGCGGGCGGAACAGCGTGACTACTGAATTTCTCAACAAGCGCCACGACAACTACCCGCTTAGCGAGAACTTCACCGGTGGGAGGCCGCGAGGATATGTCCCTTTTCTAGATCGACTAGAGCTTAGGGCGGTGTGCAAGGGCCAACCGATCGGTGAGTTTCATGCGACATACTCATGTTGAACTCACAAAGTAGTAGTTCTAAACCAGTTCATCGCACACAGGAGTTCAAAGGACACTTGCAAACATCAACAAGTCAAAGGAGGAACCTCCTCGGGGCCACCAAAGCCCCGACGTTTGCGTACATGGCCTCGGCGATGGTTGATACCGCCACGGTGATCTAGCGGACCGGAGATTCTGGGTGCCCTTGGCGAGGATGAGCAGTCTTTGGTACTTCAATTGGGTGGACCGGAGGCGTACCACCCACATCTCGAGCAACTTTGCATGGGATAAGCGGGGAACAACCCTCTCCGTGGTGCCACTACCGCCCGAAAAGCCGGACCGAAAGCACGTTCACGGTGTTATGCAACCACCAGCGGGCATCTTGCATTGGCGCAGGCACGCTTCCGGTTGTCAAGCATAAGCCCAACACACACCTCCTGCACCATATAGTGGAGTGCGAGCGAAAGCAGGCGGCGTCTCGCATGTCTCCGCCAGCAGCCAACCAGAGAGGTGCCGGAGATTCCTCCTCTCGAAGAAGAAGGGACAAGGGAAGCGGCCGGCGAGGTCCGCACCACGCAACAAATCCTCGGCGTTCTTGCGGACCATCCGGGAACCGGGTGGTATTAACATAGGGGCGCCGGGAATCGGGATGACATGCCCATATGGGAGGCGAAATCCACATAAACAACAACCAAAATTTAAGTCTTATACACGGGGCGTCGGCATAGGCCACCCAATGGGCGGCAATTGGGAGAAGCTGCGGAACCCCATGGAGTTCTTTCATAGTAGGGATTGGCGGTGTCCGATGACACGTCGCAATATTAGAGCAGGTCGGGTAATATCGAAAATATCTTACATCATTAATTTGTACCGGATAGGCGGAACGATCATTTGTTCCACCACGACGAACAGTGCTTTCCTTATTAACCTCGTCACTGTTGTAATGCCCATGTAATATAATATAATCTAATCTATTGCTTATTTTATCATCTGAACTTTCGGTGTATGTGCCCTTATATATGTATTGTTTGAATTTTAAAAAATTCCTCATATATTAAAATCATTTGAAATTTTTATGGTAAAATCACTGATTTATCAGGAACCTCCATAAAAAGTTTCAAAATTTTCTGACCTCGTAAAAGTTTTCATGGTTTCGTGGCCGCGAGTGCCTTTTCCGATTTTCGCAACAAAATACCGGGGCAACGTCCGGCCATCTCGCCCTCGTAAGTGGTAGCCGCATTGCGTGAGACCCCCTTGATTTTTCCGTATTTTTTGACCATGTCCGCCTGTCCCCGAGCTCGAAAACCCTAAGTGGCCACCATTTCCGTGGTTTCGTGGCCGCGAGTGCCTTTTCCGATTTTCGCAACAAAATGCCGGGGCAACGTCCGGCCATCTCGCCCGTACGTAAGTGGTAGCCCACATTGCGTAGGCCGCCCTTGATTTTTCCCGTATTTTTTTGACTGTGTCCGGCCTATCCCGCGGGGCTACGAAAACCCCTAAGTGGCCACGATTTCCGTGGTTTCGTGGCCGCGAGTGCCTTTTCCGATTTTCGCAACAAAATGCCGGGGCAACGTCCGGCCATCTTGCCCGTACGAAAGTCGTAGCTCGCGTTGCGTAGGCCGCCCTTGATTTTTTTAGTATTTTTTAACCGTGTCCGGCACGTCGTGAGGCTACGAAAACACCTAAGTGGCCATGATTTACGTGGTTTCGTGGCGCGAGTGCCTTCCGATTCATTACATGACAATAAGTTTTTTCTAATTCTTCCGGTTCAATATAACAATTATTGTACAAACAATTTACAACAAAAAATTCAAAAAAAATTCTCTGATCTGATCATCGCCAGGTGCGGCACAATTTTTATTATTTTTTACTACGCCGATTAGGTTGGAAGATTTGCCGTTCGCAGCCCGCGATCGCCCGTCTGACGATCGCCTGGCGGAGGCGACGGGAGGGTACTTTTGAAAATTTTTGCCGCGGGCGACTAGTTTTGAAAATATATTTTAAAATAAATATTAAATAAAAAAAAATTCCCGTAAGTTCGAGCTCTAGGCTCTTGGTCTGAAGACGAGGCCGCTGGTAGGCCGGGCACCTAGCCATTGTAGGTGCAAAGTGACTTAAGAGTTAATTAGCCAAGGAGACTTGTATGAGGGCATTTCCAATGGAGAGTTTCTCTACTTGTTTCAAAGACATCCATGTCACTAAGAAACACTAATTTATACAAAAGCTACAATGCATTGTTTCTTAATATGGTTTTATCATTTAATATTTAACTATTACTTTTTCATCACCCTAAGCATGTATAAGAAACCACCATACCCACAATGCAGTTTTTTATGGTTTCTTAGCCAAAGCATTTAATGAAGAAACCATTTCTAGTTTAAGAAACTCTAACTTTCTCTCTCTGCATTAATTCATTGCCACCTAAGCTTTTTATCCTACTCAGAGTACTTCCAATGCTCTAGTCAGCCGTTTCTAAGAAAAGTCATATAAAATAAGGAGTAATGTGGAAGGATAATTAATGAGACGAGAGAAGAAAGTTGTATCTCATAAAAATTACAGTCTATTTGAGAGGATTATTGAACTAGAAACAACTTTGAAACTGCATTATGGATTGAACCGTTTCAATTTTACTCGGTTTGTGGTCTTGTATGGACCATTTGTGCCATATTTGATAGTACCAAGAAGCTAGTCACATAGGAAAATAGGTTATAACTGGTCTTTTTTCATATGCAATAATAAATAATCTTGTTGGCTCTATAGCTATAACTTATACATGCTATACATTGAGGTAGTTATATCTAAGCATCCATTTAATACACTACAAGAAAACCAACATTTTTCGTCGGCCAAAATATATTTTCGTCGGCCTGACAAAAGCCGAGGATTAATACCGATATTTTCGTCGGCCTGACCAAAACGTACATATGTTCGTCGGCCTGACCAAAACGGTAGCCGACGAAAATGTACATATCCACGTCAGCTCGCCCCGTCAGGTCCTGACGCACTATATGTTCGTCGGCTAGGTTAGGCCGACGAAAATGTATTGATTTTCGACGGTGGCCGACAAAAATGTATTGATTTTCGTCTGTTTTTTGTCATCGGCCAATTTTCGTCGGTCGGCCGACGAAAACAGAAAACAGATGTTTTCGTCGGTTTTATTGTTATTTTCTTGGCCGACGAAAAAATGTCACTTTACTGTAGTGATACGTTCTCACGTTATCTAGAAACAGTTTTAGAAACAATACACTGAGAAGTACCCCGAGAATATACTGATCCTTCATTCTGCAAATTTGCAATGGCACATAGATTAATTCGCGATGCATTGAACGCATGCATGCGGCATGCCCCCTTGGTGAATTAATTGACGGGTACGCAGTTTTTTTTTCGCTCTCACGTTCTTCGGAAAGTGAAGAAAACCGCTTGGCGCTTAGTGCGTGGAGCACGATCCATCGTTTCGCCAGCCGTAGGTTATTCTGATAGGAAATCGCTATAAGGGTATGTACAATAGTTCACAGTTAGCTGTCTATAAAAGATGCTATATAGGAGTTTAAGTGATGTAGAAGAGAGAGAAAGTTGTTGTCTACTATTTAATAGACAAATTTATATTTTATATACCATTGTATAGACAGTCTGTTAATTGAATAAAAGATCATTATAGATAATTGTATAGATAATCTATTGTATGAGTTGTTTTTAGTGCTGTCTGTACATGATGTGAAGATGTATTATAGACAACTATCGTTTATATCACTGTGTATAGATGTATTATAGACAATTGTCGTTTATATTACTGTATATGGCCTAAGTAGCACTGAGTATTTCTTCCTATTGGAAATACTTAAATTTTCAATCTATCTGATTTGCATCGTGATTGGTGCCTTCCAGTGACCCAATGGCCAGCGGCCAGAATCAAACGAGGTTAAGAATAGGGTTTGCTCGGATTAGAATTTAGGTTCACCGGTGCATCCAAAATATGATCGCATAATGCTATATATACAGCTATTGCACAGTGATCGGAAGGTGATAAATAAGATGATGAGAGGTGTTTTTATGTTTTTTTTATAGTTGCATGAATATTAAAGTATGAATGGAAAGTAGATGGCGATTACTTACTACTTCGTTTACTTCAAAATTTATACAACTTGTATTGAAAGGAAAAGTATTAAAACACTGCTATAAGTTGATTGCCACTTACTGTAATACTGACCACACCCTCCATAAATGTACTGCTCGATGGTATTAGACAGTAAATTAAATCAGAATTTAATACGCATACGAATATACGATTCAGGTCTATGTCACACACATAATGAATCGAATCTATCAATCCGCGCATGTCAAAACCGCACGAAACGTGTCTCGGTCGCAATGCACACATGCGTCGTCGCCCGTATATTCATGTAATTAAGCCAGCAATGCAAGTTGCATGTGTATATATATATCTCTTGTTAGTGTGCATGCCACCATTATTCATGCCATGGGCTGTGCTGCATGTATTTATCTCGATCTCCACCGCAAGTAGTACTGCATGCCCCCTCCAATATCTCCCAATGCAAGACCGTCACAAGAATTGCTTAAAGCAAACATGCACCGACGAAACCAGCTGCAAGCTCCCAGGAATAGGCCAGGCATCATGCGGTTCCACAGATATGCTGCTCGATCTGTATCCATTACCATCCAGCTCTCGATCGAACAATATAGGCATCTATACTCTGCGTCGCCTTTCCGTCACCTTTAGTCCCAGTGACGTACGTGCCATCCAATTCCGACCTTAATCCGGCCTCTGTTTTTGCGTGCCGAGCAGCCGAGGCGGCGAGGCAGGCAGGCAGGCAACCAGATAAGACATGCAGGCATATTCCTTCGATCTCCTGTGTGGCAGTGTACGTCCTCTCATTCCCTCTTTCCTAGGACCTAGCTAGCTATATAAGAGGAGCAAGGGCAGCACACTCGATCAGAGCCTCAGGCACAAGAACGAGACTGAAACACGTACGTTCACTACTCCACTGTTTCCTTTTGAAAAGCTAGAGTGAGAGATGATAGCGTGGGGTGATATCTACAAGGTGATAGCGGCAATGGCGCCGCTCTACTTCGCACTGGGGCTGGGGTACGGCTCGGTGCGGTGGTGGCGGTTCTTCACGCCGGAGCAGTGCGGCGCCATCAACACGCTGGTGGTCTACTTCTCCATGCCCTTCTTCACCTTCGACTTCGTCGTCCGCACCGATCCCTTCTCCATGAACTACCGCGTCATCGCCGCCGACGCCGTCTCCAAGCTCCTCACCATCCTCGTCATGGCCGCCTGGGCGCGCTGCTGCGCCAAGGCCGGCGCCTACTCCTGGTCCATCACCGGCTTCTCCCTCGCCACCCTCAACAACACACTAGTCGTCGGCGTGCCGCTGCTCAACGCCATGTACGGCAAGTGGGCGCAGGACCTCATCGTCCAGATCGCCGTCGTGCAGTCCATGGTGTGGTTCCCACTCCTGCTGCTGGCCTTCGAGCTGCGCAAGGCCTGGATCGTTGGGGTCATCCTCCCGTCCACGGCCGACGTCGACGGCTCCACCAGCAGTGACCGAGGACGCCGCGTCGAGCCCCTGTCGTCGTCGTCTTCGTCGACGTCGCCGGAGAAGGACGGCGACGTCGAGATGAACGTGGAAGCGCCTGCCAGTGCTAGCGGGATCCGGTTCTGGCCGATGGCGAGGATCGTCGGGCTGAAGCTCGCGAGGAACCCCAACGTGTACGCCAGCGTCGTCGGCGTCGTGTGGGCGTGCATCGCCTACAGGTATGTACAAACTCTGCCGCCGTACGTGCGTGCATGCATCATCATATACCGGAAAGTTCACGACTGTTTTGCGTGCGTGGCGCACGGTCGTTGTGGCACGCACATGCAGGTTGCACGTCAGCATGCCGGGCATCGTGACGGGCTCGCTGCAGGTTATGTCCAAGACCGGCACGGGAATGGCCATGTTCAGCATGGGTGAGGACGTACAACTCACGTACATGGATATATAGCTACAGAAGAATTTATAACAAATTGACACGTACGATACGAGTGTTCATGTGCATATATGCATGCTGCATGCACTGCAGGCTTGTTCATGGCGCAGCAGGAGAAGATCATCGCGTGCGGGGCGGGGCTGACGGTGCTGGGGATGGTGCTGCGGTTCGTCGCCGGCCCGCTCGCCACGCTGGTCGGGGCCGTCGCGTTCGGCCTCCGCGGCGACGTGCTGCGTCTCGCCATCATACAGGTACGTACGTACCTCAGCGTTGTACTCTCAGCTGGGCAGCACACGGAACTGACGTCACATCACGCGTCACGTCGCCCTTTCGGCTGTCTGCTGAATTCTTGTCTTTTGAGCGAACAAAGCTATTTAGTTTTCGGGTAATACCCGGAGAACGTACGGACGGGCGTTGAAAAGACAAGCCTGGCCAGGTTGATCTGGTGAGTCTACGAGAGCAGGACTTAGTAGTGTAGTTCACGTATATACTCTTCTACTATGAGAGGCAGCCTACTATGGCCAGCGAGCATGAGAGGCCGTCTTCTATAGTAGGAGAATATATTGGAGGGAGTTAGATTTATAATTTCACTCAAAAGAGAAATAGTTTTAAGAAAAACAAAGTAAAAAAGCTAGAAAAGTCATAGATTACATGCCGATCTCTCTTGCCTCTGCCTCCTGCACCCTGTGCAGCGGCAGCGCGCTACTCCTGCCCTCATTGCCCTTTCTTTGGTCCCACTGCTCTCGCCACGGGGCCAGTAGGCGGCTCCCACGGTAGGGGAGTGCGGGAGCACGGTGAAGAAGACTAGAAATGCAAATTCGCTCGAAAGAAGGTTAGAATTATATAAAAAAAAGAGAGATAAGAGAACTATAAAAGTCATCACTTCGCTGCTTGGTTGGCTGAGCATGACATCGAGCAGCTGGCCCGCACCCTTTTGACTCCAGTCGAAGTGCGCGTTACCCAGTATAGAGGATGCGCAAGTGTGTTGTATACTTGTATGAGTATAATGTGTACGATTATGTGTTGCTTTGGGGAAAAAAAAACTAGGCGGTGACTGCACATTACGTACGTCCGTCGACTAGAAGTGTGCGCGCTGATAATTCGAAGTTAATGCGCCGCGGCTCGGTGCATGCAAATGAGATCGCAGTACAAGTGTTGCTCTACTCGCGTAGGGCTGGAACTAACTTTTGCGTCAGATGAGCCTTTTCTGTTGCGAAGAACAAATGAGTTCCATCGATCGGCAGTTCGGCACTTCGGCAGGCAGCTAGTGCTGACCGACTTCACCGTTTTCTAAATTGTCGTTTCTCGGTGAGCAAGTTGGCGAGTGGTACGTGTACTTTTCGCTTTAGATGCCCATCAGCAGTCATACATGAAACGCACGAACAAGTGGCAGAAAGATGGAGTAATGTATGTACGGATCATATTGTCAGTAAAAATGATTAAAAAATAGGAATCATTAAATGGCACTTGAGTTTTTTTCGGTTCGTGATCACTTAAATTTTTTGTCTATTACATGTTGATGTTTTTTTATTTGTGAGCATTCAATTTTTTTATCTATTAGATATCACTTTGCGATCCATGTTGTACTTTATCATTTTAATTTTGTCAATATTTGACTTTGTAATCGATGTTTTTGTTTGTTTTGTTCCTTATAGTTTGTTTTGTTTGTTTTATAAATTGTCACATTATTTTTTATGTAATTTAGTTTGTAAAAACTAGTATATAATTGATGTAAAACAAGGCCATACAGGAAAGAATAATATATTTTTACAAATTATCACATTATTTTTACATAGTTTAATTTGTGTAAAATTAGTATTAACTGATGTAAAAAGGCTAGGTAAAAAAGAATAATATTCCTTATCCAATACTTAAAGAATTAAGTACTCCCGGATAAAATAATACTCAAATGGGGAGGAGACGATGCAAATTGGTATCATCCATTAGATCTAGATCTGAAGGCTGGAAAAATACTTTGATTCTCTCTAGACACCCCAAATTGTTGACGTGAAAAACGAAACGAACTAATAAAGCATGCTAAAAGAGTAAAACGGCACTATATATGCATGCATTTGCATGGACGGTAAATTTGACTATTTGTTTTTGAGAAAGTAAATTTGACTAATTAAGACGACGTTCTGAAGATCTCTTACCGCTCATCATTAATTCTCCACGTACATGCAGGCCGCGCTACCTCAAGCTATTGCTTCCTTCGTCTTTGCAAAGGAGTACGGGCTTCATGCCGATGTTCTTAGCACGGCGTAAGTCTCCTCATCAGTGTCACAATAATAATGTCGTGCTTTTTCCCCTTGTGTTATGTTCACAAGGACTAACTTGGTGAACATGATTGTGCATGCAGGGTTATATTCGGAACACTGGTTTCTTTGCCGGTGCTAATTGCATACTATGCAGTTCTGGACATCGTGTGACGAAGAACTGCTTAGTACTATACTACACAGGGGTCATATCATGTGCAATCACCTATATGTATGTAAGCGTGTAATCAAGCAATCTGGAGCACTCAATTTATATCCAACGCTGGCTGCTAGCAGGGGGTGTTCAGCAAATTTCAGGGGCAGGGAGAGAAGAGATGGAGGGTGAGGTGGGAGAGTTTAAACGTAAAAATAGTAGTCAGCGTTGGATATAAATTGGGTGCTCCAGATCGCTTGATTGCACGCTTACACACATGTGGGTGATTGCATAGGATATTTCTTCATACTACACAACCCTACTGAGATTTACACTAATGTACGCGTGTAGTTAAATGGTTGTGCAGTTTGTGCTCAATCACGTAATATATGTCCTCCTTCCTTTGTTTTTCACGTACCAGAACTCTTGTGTAGCAAGCTGCCAAGCTCTGAGTTAATTTTGTTTATGAGTACGAGATATATAATAAAGTTTGAGTTAAGCACAAGTTTTCAGCTCCTTATACCCACTTGAATCATTTGATGTACATGTTATATGTTATGTGTATGGAGGTAAAACCCTATCGTTTATGCTATGAGAACTTCAGTGATCACCTCGCAAATAAAAGGGAAACAAAATCAATCGAGGGTGCTCTCTCGATCAATTATCTATGGGTTCGTGATATTGATTTGAGTTCTTCACGCTGACTCACTCTCTCGCTTAAGATAGCTCACCCATAGAATTAGGGCATGTACAAATGAGTGGTGCATCATTTTGATCATCCTGTCATGCAGACTTTTTTTTAGACGGAGAAGAGAACAAGGAGAAAGAGTGGTTGACTCTTGCCTCTTGGTGAAGAAGGGTCGACGACGCAAGCACTTAAACCAACAACATAAAAACACCATTATATAAGTTAATGTCTCTAAGAATTTTTTTCATGTAAGAAGTAAAAGATTGTAGTGTCTTATAAGACAATATTGCATTATAAAAGTTATCTTTTCTCTGGATAATACGGAGGAGGTACATAGACAACGGTAGTCGCTACCTTGTACGCGGGATGGATACGATGGTGGAGTCGTATGGAAATAACTTTACACGGAGCGCTGCTATTTGCTCGAAAGTTGAGCCTTTTGTCCTTTAGAAAATTCCGTACCATTTGCTAAGTGCTAACGAATACTTACCCCTCTCCTGCGCTCCTAGCTGTGTACGCTTGCAAATGTTACCGATGGCAGCTAATATTGTATACAAAATTCATGTGCATACATATATTATATGCTAGTGAGCGATCACCACCGTGTTTATTATTAGTAATTGACTGTGTTTAAACATGTAATATTTAGGTTTGAGTTTAAAACGATTTTGCTTTGATTTTGAACAATTTGAGTGATCGTGGTGCCCTAAAGTGGTCGGGACACTTTTCAGTGGTTATGATCTTGAGTGGTTTTGGCCTTTTTGAGTGGTCTAGGCTTAACTGTTTGGGCCTTAACTGGTCAGAGTCTTAAGTGGTCGGGTGTAAGCTGATCACAACCTAAATGATCTAAAGAGGGATTCCTTGGTATTTGACTTGTCAGCAGTTTACATAATTATATATGTTGTTGGATATTGCTATGTGGTGTGTTTGCTTATCGGTGATGGTTGCAGGATTTTGAAGCTAGGTGATGGTCAGGTGGAGGAAACTGGGACTAGGTTAAGAAAGCTGAGATCCAAATAGTCAAGGTGATGTCAGAAGATGACTGAGACCGGGGAGTTACTGCAAGCCAGGATGACAAGTGAATGGAGAAGATGCTACTTAAGTCTTACTTAATTAAGCAAAAGAGGATCGTTGGATCAATGGTTTACGAGTGTAGTAGTTAAGTTAGTAGTGTTTTGAGAGGTGTATGCCAAAACCCATTACGTTGTTGGGTTTTGGGTTAGCCCATGTATGAGTGAGAGAGTTAACTCCAACCTTTGCTATGGTTCCTAATGGGATAAGAAAGCCATCCAATGGTGAAGATTGTTCTGAGTATATAGTTATAAATAGAGAGGTAGAGGGATGCGTCTTCCTAAGGGTTTTAGGGTTTGTGAGAAGAATTTTGAATTCCTTATACTCTCTTGAGCTTTGCTTGCCTAGTTGTCAGGCTTTGTAACCATTTCTCTCATGAAAAAAATAAAATCATCGTTTTCATGCTCAAGTTCATCCTCATCTAGTTGCCCTTCCCTCTTGAGTTTTGATCTCTCTTTGATTCCTTTATCTCTTGTTATTATGTTACCAACGATGAATGATTGTTAGATGAATCTTCTATAGATCATATCTCAATCATCTAGGCAAGCTGCAACTCACTCTTTTAAGTTTTTGTTTGGAACCAATTTTTTTGTTTTAGAAAAGAATTAAAGATTTTTTTTGGTTGATCATGTTTCTGCTCATCTAAGGGTTGTTTTCTTGTTATTCTTACTTGTTGTGATATGGAGGAGACCATCTAAAGTCATCTTGATCGTCAAATCCCCACGAGCAAGTTTAGGGTGAAATTTGTGGTTTTTGCCCAGTTTTAATGCAATCTTTCTTAAATTAGAAAAAAAATCAAAACTTTGACATCAATCTCTATGATTGAATGTTAGAATAGGTTCCAAACTTTCTTAGGAAGGTGCATGCAAAAATTTACGGGTTTTGGATCAGTCGATCAAAAATTACATCATTCTTTGTTTTGAGATCACGTTGATTTCGTCATTTTATCCGCGTACTATTCACCCAAATACTATTCATCTCACAAGTATTTTTCACATGAATATTGTTCATCTAATCACTATTCACCCAAAACACTACCCGTTGGCCAGTTTTTGCTGTTTTACTGTTCACCAGCGCGGTCTGTTAGACCGGTTTTCTGATTTCACTGTTCATCCGATCAACTGATGATTTGCTGTTCATCTGACCCGTTGACGATTGTACTGTTCATCAACCACTATTTATCCAGCTACTGTTCATCCAACCTATTCTTTTAGCTAGAGATGTGGTTTGAATTTTTATGTAGAAATTTTATTTGACTCCTATTTATCCTCTCTAGTTGCTATTTTTGGTCCTTCAGCTGGCTAGAGGTGTTTGAGCCTAATTTATTTCAAAATCTCTCTATAAGTATAATCAAAATCACCCAATTGGATGATAATACTAATCAAATGCGAACTTGACTATGACAGCTTTATTTTTCGTGGAACTTACTTGGGGCTTGTTCCTGTGGTAATTGGTAGGTCAACGTCCAACCGGACTGCATGCTATGAATCACTCTTTCGTAGAGAAAACTTTTATTGATCTATTATCATGTGAAGACTGTCCTCGCATAGCTTTCATTCGATGGTAAAGGAAAGTCCCGTGATCAGGTGGTAAAGAAAATTGCTCACTTAGGAAACGACCCGGTAGCATAATCTCTCCCCTTTCCATCACACTTGTTAATACCGTGTTAAACACTATACTGATTTTGTTCTTAAAAAAATAAATTCTGGTACAGGTCTATACCAGCTTATAGTTTTGAGTTTAATATAATAATATATGTTTATAAGTATCGTACATATATTTAATGATATACATGTACACTAAATTTCACTTATAATATTATTCCAAATACATATAGTACTATGAAATATAATATATAGTTCAATAGACCATATTATAAATTCTACCGGTATGACTGGTATTGACCGTTATCGAAGTTGGTATGACCGATATTGATCTATATAGAGACTGATATGATATATAGGGGGTGTTTAGTATAACTCTAGCTTCACCAAAATCCGTGGAATTGGTAGAGTAGGGTATTTCTAGCTCTAGAAATTTATGGGGCTGGAGCTATGGGTACATTAAGACCCTGTTTGGTAGAGCTCTAGATCCCAGTTTCACCTCAGATCTGAAACTTGTAAGCTAAAATAAAATGAATTAAGTTTATATTTTTAATCTAAAATGTAAACAAGATGACTCATCTAAACACTCTTAATATTTAATATACTTATAGCTCCAGCTCCATAGATCTGTAGAGTCCACCAGATCCACGGATTTGGTGAAGCTGGAGCTGTACCAAACACAGCCTAAAAGTGTTTAGGTGGCTCATCTTGTTTACATTTTAGACTAAAAATATAAACTTAATTCACTTTATTTTAGCCTACAAACTCTAGATCTGAAGTGTAGTTAGGATCTACAGCTCTGCTAAACGGAACCATAGGGTTAATTTGTATTGGTTTAAAAGTCCAAATAATATTTACCAACCACTAACACTAGTATGATATTGATAACTATACTTTCCACCCCTACCATTACGAGGAAACCTTTGTCATAGACCACTGGTGGCTTCATCGTTGGACTAAAGGTCAACTGAGGCACCTAGCCCTTTAGCTGGGACTTGCGTATTAATTAGTGTGTCTCGAGGGCTCACTAGTCACTACCCTTTACTCCGTGTTCGGAACCCGCGGCACACACTTTTCTCCACCCCAAACCCGACTTGCTTTGCATTTAGTTCTAGAGAAGTTTTTTCCAAATAATACTTTATCTAGTCCCATGTGGCTTATTTTTTTTTTATATAAATCTAGCTTCTCTACACATAGTTTGCAAATTTGCACTCCTCATCATGGAAGGTCCGGCGTTGCAGTAGACCGAGCGAGCACTGCTATGCCTGGGTAGAGCAGACGCCACCCTGCTACGTTGGGCTATGCTACTCCTGCAGTTAGCCGAGTTCCTAGGGCGCCAACTTCCGTCCGTGCTCCTCAAGTGCAGCAGGAGACATGTATCACCTGTTGTGCCTTTCGAGATGGGGGATCGAATTTGCAAATATATGTATAGAGTGTTATATTTGCAAAAAAAAAAAGTACATGGGACTAGATAAACGATGATTTCAATTTTTTCTAGATTTCTGCAGTCTTGTATCTAGTTGTTGTGGGAGTGGTCCCTACCGTCTCACTAATGTTGCCATGTTTAGCCATAATTTTTTTGTCAAACTTGTTTAAGGTTAGGTTATCAAAATTGAAGTCATACTTTGGCTAGGAAAATGAATTTTGCCATACTTTTTTGAGTCAATGATGCGTGGGATGTAGATGGCAGGAAGGAATTTTGTCACAGGTGTGGCTATGAATCAAACAGAGATCTAACTCAATTAAACTTATCTAACTTGAGACATAGTAAAATATGGCAAAGTTTGACTATAAACCAAACAGATCCTTAATCCTTTATGCCCACGACCACCAGATCCAGCTTGGTCCGGTGGATGTACTCATTTGGGGGCGCAATGCACTAGCTGGTAGAAGCCAACACAAAGCAATACATGGCAGCAATAGGGGCAAAAGGACCTTTAGGCCCTGTTTGGGGGAGCTGCAGCTAGGCTAAAAAACTGTTTTTGGTTTGCTAAGCTGTGAAGCAGCTGTAGCTAGCGGCTGTGGTTTTTCTTGTTATACTGTTTGGCAAATTAGTTATTATTGACTATAGCTTTTAGAGGCCAACCGGCGGGAGGTAACAATATAGCAATCTGTGGCGTCCGAGTGGGGAGGTGACGTGGAGGCGGCGAGTCGGGATGGCGGAGGTCGAGAAGGCAGGGCGACCGAGGTAGGAGGTGGTCAAACCAAGCCATAGCTGAAAAGTTCTTCCTCGGCTGACTTGACTTTTGGAGGTGCTTCTGCGTGGAAACAACTTTTCATTGCTTTGTAGCCATCTTTGTTTGGAGGAGTTTTTGGTCTAGAGCTGAAACACAACTCCCTCAAACAAACCCTTAATGCCATAGTACCGTAGCACTTTAGAAAGGAACTATAAATAAAAGTACTGGGATTATTTGAAGGGTTAAAACACTTGTAAATGAGCACTATATACAATTCTCCTTCTACCTGTTCTCCATCTCTCAGTCTTCGGCTAAGCACCCTTTGGGGTCCACCAAAGACCCCATTTATATTACTGTTTTTGTTGGCTTCAAAATCTCAGCACTAGTGTAAATAAAAAGCTAATGTATCACTACCATAGTTTCATTGTTCGCTAGACCTTGAAGAAGTCATCACTTTTTTAAGCTCCTGACATTTTTTTTTGGTAAATTTGGCCTCCTTTCAAATGCAATTACAAAAATAACCCCATCCCAAATCGCAAAAACACTGATAACCTATCGCATACCCGCACTGCGGAAGGAGTTGGTACAAGAGCACAACAGGTAATATGTGTCGCCAGTTAGTGTTTTCACGGTTGATGATGAGGTTATTTTTATAATTATATTTGCAAAGGAGCTTGATTTTAAAAAATATTTGTTAAATGCTAAAAAAAGTGATACTCCCTCCGTTTTTTATAAGGGCTATTTTTTTAATGGGGGCATATCCAGTGCAATCAGGACTTTGGTGCAATCATCGTGCAATCCAACTAAGAAAAGTTTCAAAAAATTATGAAAAAAATCATGGATGTACATCTCATCTTACCCCATCTACATATAAAATTTCATGATCAAATTCGTCCTATGCTAGAAGTTACAAAAAAGACAAATTTGGAGTGCATTTGAACTATTCAAGTTTGTCAGAAATTTGTCTTTTTTATTACTCTTAACATAGGACGAATTTGATCATGAAATGTTATATGTAGATGGGGTAAGATGAGATGTACATCCATGATTTTTTCAGAATTTTTGAAACATTAGTTGGATTGCACTGATTACATCAAAGTCCTAATTATGAATACGCCCCTTTTTAATAGTCTTGTTTACAAATATAAGATTTGTATGTAGATTTAATGAGATCTTTCCTTCTATACCCCTATTTATTTTCTCATCCATATGCATTTATTTATTACCACCCACATAAAATATATCTTTTATCTTCCAAGACAATTAAGTGGGGGCATCTAAGTCATTTTCTTATCTTTCTCAATTTTAACACAACCTTAATTCTTATATAAAATTAAAATACGTCTTATAAAGAAAATGGAGGAAGTAATATCCACCCGGAACAAAAGAGGACTGTAACTGGTTTTTCCGTTCGGAGTGCCGCCCCGCCACTAATCAGAAGATTCATAAGTGCGTTCCTGTCCCCCACTGCCACCAATATATCTACGGCTAATTGCCAAAGTGCTGTACGAGGCTTTGACATTTACCTAGTTTCACATTTGTTCCGACCGTTAGGCATCCTAGAAAAGAAGCCAATCGCCTCAGAAACTTTCTTCTTTCCGTGGTGCGATGCGTACGAACGCCTCATATCCCCCTCCACCCCCGCACCCCGAACCCCAGTTTCACATTTGCTCAGAAACTTTCTTTCCGTGGTGCGATGCGTACGAACAGCATATATATATATATATATATATATATATATATATATATATATATATATATATATATATATATATATAGAAGTCTTTCATTACTCCTAGAAGTACATACTCCCACCTCTAATATACCATTTAAATAAATAATTTATATTCTTTTATCACTTTTGGTATACTCCAATAATAATTCTAAGATACTCCAATACAATATGATTAAAAAAATTCATCAGACCCTTTATTTTTTTGCTACATACCCTTTTCCATATATATAAGGAATATATAAACAAATTATGCTATAAAGGGTGGATTTTAATGAAATTTTTCGTAGAACTTACTTTGGGGTATCTTATAATCAGTATTACAGTATACTCAAAAGGATAAAGAGGTATAACAACATTATTTAAACGGTATATTAGAGGTGAGTACATATACCAGAGTATGGAATCATTATATATATATATATATATATATATATATATATATATATATATATATATAGTTCAATAATGCGTTGCTTCTTTAAAAACAAAATTGCTAACGAAACATAAATGTCAAGCAATAAAAGTTAACTGCGAGGGCTCTGGCAAGCCTTCATGAAGCTCTCTAGGTAGGAAACTTGCGAACTTTAGTATATAGAAGATGGCGAGGAAATGTTTCGACTCGGAAAGTCTCAAGCGGCTCAAACTAAAAAATGCCAAGCGGGTTATACAAAGCCATGCCATTGCAAACCCTTTATTTCAAGATTTCACTCACGCGAGTAAAACAGATATGTTAGTGGATGGCATTGAGTTAGAACCACTTGATCCTACTTGTGGTTTTCGATGATGAATAGATGATCTTGGTGATATGCATAAACTCATTAATCGGAAATGGCAAGGAGGAATCAAATAAAATGTTGTGCCAAAAGGCTTGATGCGTTGCAAAAGAATATACTGTTTAAAAATCCATGGATTAAGCCAAGCTGTCCAATTGGTATTCTTGAGATGGTTCGAATCGTCGTGTCGAAACTCATTCCATACAAACATTGTTTCATAAACAACCTGCCCATTATTCTTGTCGGTTATGTTCTTACGAAGGTGCGCATGGCGTTGTAGGAGTAGCTAAAGAAGAAGTCTTTCGACAGTCGATCGAAACAAAGCAACCTTTTATACCTCAAAAATGTGGGATAAAAACATAAATATCTGCCGATAATGAAAGCGAGAAAAATACTTGCATGAATAAATTTGTAGTAGATTACATTGTTAATAAATAGAATAAAAATGAAGAGAAATCTGAAACATTTCTATATACCTCGACCATATGAACACCATACACTAAGCTCGAGTCGCAAGAATTGCCATGATGGGTGACCATATCAGTTGGATGCATATTGTTGTCAACAAGCAAATTTTGTACTTATAGGCAAAGTGACGTTAAATGCATACACAAAACAAAAGTTACTATCTCCTTGCACAATTGGACCAAATGGAATTGCCCATGTTTAACTACAAGCGTGAATACATGAAGAACTTATCGAAATTATGATAAGCGTCATAAAGCAGTACAAATAATGAAAATAATATACATCATTGCCAATAATGCACAATCTCACTCTCATCACAATGTAGCAACACAATTAATTGAAATAATTTGGAAAAGAAAGGGACTATAACAAGATAAATGAATAATGAAACTATAATATGTCCAAATACAAAAGAAAGCAAGCTAGCAATTTTGATATTGCTAAGAACCGTGATGGATTTACAACGAGATAATACACGATATTTACATCTTTGGAAAAACAAAAGACTGTTCTCATCCTAGAATAAGACACGCTAGGCGGACTATAGGGCTTGGAATTGCGATCATTTCACTCTTGCTAATAGAATAAATATCATGGCCGCATATTGTGCCGACTTTCCTTCTCTGGTTATTAGAACCATGTAATAGGGACCAAGAAACTTTATAAAACACGAGGAAGCAAAGATGAAGCAAATGTTATAATTTGAAGCTGCTACAAGGTTGTGATTTATACACTCAGGGAATCTCGATTCAGTTCATGTTGAATTACCAACTATTCCATATCATTTTGTGACAAATTTCAGCCCACCAGTCACCCTATTCCCCTCATGAATCCGCCAAAGCAGCTCATGGCATTCATTCTCCGTATAATTAGCAGGATCTTCCTCGATACCCAACTCAGTAGACTCCAACCGGTCAATCTTTAGCACCCTCCAGAGAATCCTGCCCTTCTCTCCCAGTAAGATAAAATTTCTACACCAAAAAAGCATGCGCATATTAATGAAAATGTAACAAGAAAATGTAAAAGAAAATTTGACATTAAATATCATTTTCAGTAAATCATAAATAGTGCAAAAGGATCAACAATTAAACAGAATATATTATCTATTGTACCAACCAATAGTGAAATATTAAATTCTACGCTATAAAGCTAATTATCTTCCAATTTTGAGAATCATTATGCATGTACATAACGTCAACCGAAAGCTTGGAACCTTGTATTTTGGTATTAGCAAGACAGTAGCAAAGCAAAAGACAATTGCACATTAGATAGAAGCCAAACAACACAACTGTACAGCACCATTAAACACGATGATCCAGGAAATATTTTAACTTCCTGAAACAACTGCAGGGAAATAGAGTATTAAAAAGGAATAACCTTTTTTTTACTCTCTACCCTTCCTTGCACAAGAAACAAAAAAAAGGATCTTTCCTCACCTTTTTGCAGCCTATCACTCTTTCCTATAAACAAAATTCAACCGAACCAATCATAAAAGAGATCCCTCACACAGCGCAAGCACTAATCACTCAAGAATCCAATTAATCACAAACAAACAAACACACACACACACACATTGCAAGAAAGTCAAACACAGGTGGTTTATTGACAGATCTCCATGTTTAAGGAACCTACAATCCGGTTCAAACCAGGCCAAATGAAACGACTTAGCAAGCAAAATTGGCAAAAGATGCCTACCGATCTGGTCTCGTAGAGCCGAAACTTCTGAAGGAACTTACCGCCCGTCATAGCCTTCATCAGATCAGATCAACAAACAAACACAAGAGCTCTGCGAATCCAAACCGATAAATTCAGGAAAACCAAACCCTCGATTAACTTTCGGCTCGGTCGATGCTTCAAGTAGAGCATCTTGCTCGCGCACATAAATGCTCCAGGGAAAGAATCCAACCAATGCTCCCACCTTTCGGGTTAAGAACGGACCAGCGACCGCCAAGACAGTAACAAACGGATCGAAATCGATCCAATCACACCCCCAACACCGAGAAACCTCCAGAAAGGCCGCACCTTTGGATCTTCACAAGGTTGAGGCGAAAATGGGAAGAAACCGACACAAAATCAACAGCTTGGCGAAGAAAGCGAGCCTTTGGAGAAAAAGTGAACACCAAGGTTCTAGGATTTTGGGGTGGTTCGGATGCGGGAGCTAGACAAAGACCTACCTGGGTCGGTGAGGGAGAAGCAGCTGGCATAGATCTTGTGGTGCTCCTTGAAGCAGCCAGTGTCTGCGACGGATCATGCAACCTCCATCTCCGATCTCCCTCGTCAGGTTCATCTGCACAAAACCAAACCAACAGAAGCTCAAAGTTTAGTATGCATCCAACACAACTCAACACTCTCCAATAGGTAAAATCTCAACCTAAAAAAGGGTCAAAATAGCAAATCCGGCGCACACGAAAAACCTAAAACTAAAAACTAAATCTAAAAATCTTGAATTGTTAGTCTTCAAACGGAAAGAAAAAGCGGATTTAGCAGGCAAAAGCAGACACTGCATAAGCGCCTCGAGACTCCGAGGCAAAGAACTAAATCTTCCTATCTGTAAGTGCCACCCTTTAGTGAGAGCGAACTCTTGTGTAGTACCCATCGATTGGCGTGACTCTGGGAGCACCGCTGCGGCCCCTCACCCCAGAGGATGAGACACTGTGCCCATGTCCCTTGCGGAGATGCTAAGCCTGGCTGCCTGACACCTCGGCCATGGTTATCTTGCCCTCGGATCGAATCCTTCCGCATGAGTGAGCGAGAGAAGAAAGCGAGCACACAAGAGAAATGGAAGTATGGTAGCGAGAAGAGATGAACACAATGGTGAGTGGGAGAGAAGTAGCGCCTTGAGACATGCATCACGGTGGAGAGCGACAGATTCGGGCTGCTATCGGAGTAGATCTGGATGGGAGGAGGATCCGCGCGGCAAATCGGGCGGGGTCTCCAGATCGAGAGGGGCTGCGGGCCAAGGATTGCGGCGGCGGCGGGGAAGGGGTTGTGGGGCGGCACGGAGAGCCGTGGAAGAGGGCGTCGCGAAGGGAGCGCCGCCATGCCCGTGCCACAGCTGAAGACGACATGGGGAGGCGTTTGGAGCAACCGAATTTGGGGTTTCGTGGGGAACGAAGCGTTTGGGAAAAGTGACCGCCGGTTCGGTTTCGCAAATCTCTTGATTGGGGGAGACGCGGCGGGAGGGAGGGTTGTGGGGTAGATCTCGGATCGGGAGGGCAGCAATGGTGGGGATCTCCGGATCGTGAGGTATGATGGTGAGGATTGCGTCGGTGGGGTGGGGATCATGGCAGGTCGATGGGCCGGGGTGGAGGAGATCGTGGGGGTTGGATCGGGAGGAGCTGCCGAGGCGAGGATCTTGTGGGGCATCGAGAGGAGGCGGGCGAGGATGCAGGTGCAAGCCCGAGGCCAGGTGGAGCGGGGCATGAATCGCGAGGCGGGGGTGTTTCTGTAAAATTCTGTGGTGGAGAACGGACCAATCACCACCAACTCAAAATTAAAAGTAGTAGATATATATATATATATATATATATATATATATATATATATATATATATATATGCGAAATATTTGGTGAAAACCACCAATTCGATGAAAACTCCGTGGAAACCACCTGTAGAAGTTTTGAAAAATTCTCAAAAAATTACCATATGTAGGGGAGGTGAACCTATACAACCCTGAAAAATTTGAAGTTGAAACTCAATCACATTCGAAAGATATGAAAAAGACAAACAGCAAAAAGAATAGTGCCAAAACAGTAAAAATTACTATTTATACTGACTTTGTCTTTTTCATATCTTTCAAATGCGATTGAGTTTCAATTTAAAATTTTGCAGTATTGTAGAGGTTCACCTCCCTATATATGGTAATTTTTTGAGAATTTTTCAAAAATTAGGTGGTTTTCAATTCATGAAAACTCCATGAAACCACCGTAGAAGTTTTAAAAATTCTCAAAAGATTAACATATGTAGGGAGGTGAACCTCTACAATCCTACAAAATTTGAAGATGAAACTCAATCGCATTTGAAAGATATGAAAAAGACAAATTCAATATAAATAGTAATTTTCACTTTGTTTAGCACTATTCTTTTTGCTGTTTGTCTTTTTCATATCTTTCAAATGCGATTGAGTTTCATCTTCAAATTTTGCAGGATTGTAGAAGTTCACCTCCCCTACATATAGTAATTTTTTGAGAATTTTTCAAAACTTCTACGGGTGGTTTCATGAGTTTTCATAGAATGGGTGGTTTTCACCTTGAATATTTCGCCATATATATATATATATATATATATATATATATATATATATATATGTATGTATGTATATATATATGTATATATATATGTATGTATGTATATATATGTATATATATATGTATGTATGTATATATATGTATATATATATATGTATGTATATGAAACCTCTTTCCTATCCCGTATCACACAATGTAGGGAGTATCTCGCTTGAGGGGTATGTGCGTGTAGTATACAGTATATAAGACTAGTTATGTGGTATTTACATTTTTCAGAGGTGGTATATATATATTTTTAGATATACTCCTTTTATGTTTATATATAAAGGTATTTGTAAAATGAGCTAAAACTATGTACTCCTTTACAATTTTTTCAAGTGATTCATCTTGAAATATCTTATAATTAGTATATCAGTGTAGCCAAAGTGATAAAGGAGTATTTTAAGTTCGTTTAGGTGATATTTTAAAGGTGGGAGTAACTATACCTAGGAGTAAAAGATATATATATGTATATATATATATATATATATATATATATATATATATATATATATATATATATAGAAACTCTAGTTTGAATTTCAGTTCAAACTTATTTAAACTAGTTAGTAAACTGGTTAAACTTAGCATCCTAAAAATTTTAAAATATTTCACATGAAAATACATAGAGAAAATATCCTCTTTAGATCATGATGCCTAAGCACTATGGTGCCCTAGGTAATTATAACATAGATATATACATATTGTCGGGGATTGGATAATTTCTATAAGAACTATTATATCTTGGCAGTCAGTTTTGGTCGACCATGCATGCCTTTGGATGGTGTCCCCAAGGAGGACCCTCGGATAGTCTAGCTGGCGGATCCGCCCGACAGGGGTAGGCCCGTGCTCGCTTACGGGAACCCAAGCTCGCCTACAAGCACCCAAACTCGCCTACAAGCATCCAAGCTCGTCCATGAACATACAAGCTCGTTCCCAAGCATGCATGCTCGGGAAAGTGCAAGGATCAGTCAGAACTGGGGGAATCCTCGAGTATGATTGGAAGATCGTGTTCGTCCCATAACGTTTAAGTGGCGATAATTACGCCACGATTTAGGGCCGTTATGCCTGCTACAGGAACGTGGCAAGAATCAAGACTGCAATTACGGCCACGGTTAATGCAGTAAACGACGCATTATTCGGCTACAGTTATTTCGAGTATTTTGTAAGCTATAAGAACCCCCGGTGAATCGGTAAGGGGAGAGAGAAAAAAGGAAAAGAGAAAGCAAGATACAAACTCACAGATAACACACGAGTCTTCCTGTAAGAGTTCAACAGCAATGGTGAAACCACTGGAGTAGGGTTATTATCTCCGCTGTGAGAGGCCCAAACCAGTATAAACCTTTGTCTATTTTTCAAGTATCCCATCCTAAGTGCATTCTCCAGACGCAAACCCTTCACCAAAAAGGGGCTCTGTTGATCCCTTATTTAACAAGTAAGTTCGACGGGGGTCTGTTTCCCAAACGTCGACACACATATACGTGCTGGCCGAAACATAGTGCGTTAATGCGTTGCAAAAAATGCCAGTAAATGTAACCCAGTAGTAAATCATAAAATATTTTACAACAGATTAACTCATAAATTTACTGGCGAAGTACATGCAAAGCACACCGCACTGATTGAATCCAATTCAATAATAAATCACAAATATGTTTTACTATAGAACAACAGATTGAAGTACTACCGAATCAGTTACTAGTTAATGCGTTGGTTAACTCAGCTAGTTAATACGTATTGTAGTTTGTATATGAATTTGTTTCTTCTTTATTTTAGCCATATCTTTTTATTGGTAACTCAGATTTGTAAAAGGTTTTCACCAATGATTTACTGACAACAAGAGAAATAAAATGATATAAGCCTCACTATTAAATAGTAATTTTCCTGACCGGTAACAAAAATTGATATATCTACAACATGAAATTACTACATCTACAACATATTCTGCAAAGATCAGTTATTCGGCAGTAAAGTCCCTGATAACTATATATACAAATTTTAAAAAATTTACCATAGATAGGGCATGTGAGTTTCTACAACCCTGTAAAATCTGAATAACATACTCAGTCGCATTTGAATGATATGAAAATGACAAATAATCATCAATTTACTGTTTATTAGCGAGACTTATATCATTTTGTTCCTCCCGTTGTGAGTAATTTATTAATAAAAACCGTTCATGAATTAGAATTACGAATACAAAGTTATAGATAAAATAAAGAACAAACAGATATACGTACAAATTACAAAATACATTTTTTAGCAGGTTTGACTACGCTACTAATTCATTGTAATTTCATTTCTTCGTCTTATAGTAAAATAGTAATACATGGTTGGATAAAAAATAGAGTGTATTTATTAGTTGGTAAAAAATGAGATGGCTAGTAAAGTTACATTTTTTTCTCTGCAATATAAGGTAAGAAGTACGATAGAAAAATCATGCATATACGACAGTAGCATACAAAAAATTACAAGGTAGTAGATTCTACTGTCTGAATTTGTAAAATTATTAACAACTGTTAGTAAAAAAAGCACAAAAACGATCATGGTGTTAAAGGGTAAGGTGGCCGGGTCCATCGCCACCAACACATAGCGTAGCGAGGCCCATAGACATAACTCTACCATTACTAACATTATACGTATCACTTTGATCGATAGAATAATGCCAGTTTGACTATATAAATAAGTATTGATGAATCTCCGCAAGCGATATGGGACTAATTTCCTACATACAACAGTCAGTTGGCATAGTACCACTACTACAGAACGAGACATAACTATCACAGATATACGTAGCCGGTTCTTAAGTTTTTCAAAAAACGATTGTGATAAGTAACCGGAGGGTGTTAGTAATAATCACTATCGGTTCGAGATTATAAGTGATTGTGATGTAGCACTCGACACATCCGAATCGGTTTCTACTAAAAGTGATAGTGATGTACACGGTCATCACTATCGGTTCTTTTCATAGAAGTGATAGTGATGTGCGTGATCATCACTATCACTTCTATGAAAAGAACCGATACTGATGACCTACACATCACTATCACTTTTTAGTAGAGAACCGATTCTGATGTGCACATGGTTATCACTATCGGTTCTTTTTATAGAAGTGATAGTGATGACCGTGCACATCACTATCGCTTGTTGAAAAGAACCGATTCTGATGTGCTCGTGCTCATTACTAAAGGATGGTCGTGCACATCACTATCGCTTTTTGAAAAGAACCGATTCGATGTGCCTCGCTAGGTTATATATACCACTCGACTTGAACTCTTCTCTGTTGTTGCTCGGAGGAGATTTCTCCGCCGCCACAGAAAATAGCTCATATTGTGTGGTTGGAAGCAATACTTGAGTGAGAAAATTTGAAGTCCTCATGGGTGGGTATTAAGAGGGCAAAATTGAAACCCTATCTTGAGGAGATTCCCCTCTTTTTGCCCTCTTTTGCGGTTTTCTTCAAAATGTGTACGTGCTTTCAGATTTCACACTCTTTATTTGACAAGCACTCTTTATTTTATGAAAAGTTTTGCAGTATCCTGAAATATGTTTCTGCAAAATTTCTAATAATTTCAACAATGTATGACAAAGTTATGGCATTTTTCTCTTTGATGAAATCTGAAAATTGAGAACTTGCGATGTCCGAAAGGAATAGTGCAATAAACTACATCGATGTCGGTTTTATTAAAAAAAGTGATCTCGACGACTAACATCGGTGTTCTATTAGAAAAGTGATGATCAAGCATCGATATCGGTTTTATTAAAAATGATAATCGATGATTAAGCATCGAAGTCGGTTTTCTTAAAAGAGTGATACTAATGATGAAGCATCGAAGATCGGTTTTCTTAAAGAATGATACTAATGATAAAGCATCGATATCGGTTTTATTAAAAAGTGATACTAATGACTAACATCAGGTTCTATTAGAAAATGATGATAAAGCATCGATGTCGGTTTTATTAAAAAAGTGATACTAATGGTGAAGCATCAGTATCGGTTTTCTCAAAAGAGTGATACTAATGATTAAGCATCAGTATCGGTTTTCTTAAAAGAGTGATACTAATGATAAAGCATCAGTATCGGTTTTATTAAAAAGTGATACTAATGACTAACATCAGGTTCTATTAGAAAAGTGATGATAAAGCATCGATGTCGGTTTTATTAAAAAGTGATACTAATGGTGAAGCATCGATGTCGGTTTTCTTAAAAGAGTGATACTAATGATAAAACATCAGTGTCGGTTTTATTAAAAAAGTGATACTAATGACTAACATCAGGGTTCTATTAGAAAAGTGATGATAAAGCATCAGTATCGGTTTTCTGAAAAGAGTGATACTAATGATGAAGCATCAGTATCGGTTTTCTTAAAAGAGTGATACTAATGATGAGTACTAGTTTTGACCAAAATGCACTGAGTGAAAATTGGTCCAAACGATGTCGCAAAATTTTCAAATTTTTTTTGTAGATTCCTGACACACTACAGATGTTCTTATAAAAATTTCAGGTGATTATCAGATCTGTGGAATTGTTAAAAATTCAAAAAGTGATACTATGTAGATGAAACGTAGATCGGCAAGTTTGAACCGGATGACAAATAGTACAAACGACGTTAGAAACTTTTGAATTTTTTTGCAGATTCCTGAAATACTTGTGATATTTATGTAAAAATTTCAGATGATTATAAAATTTTAGGAATTTTAAAAATTCAAAAACAGAGAGAGTTGAAAACTAGTACTTTGAATGTCGAATTTTTATAAATTCTCGGAGAAATATTTTGAGTTGAAAATTTTACATAAGAATCCTTAGCTCAAAAAATTTGAAAAACAAAATTTAAAAAGTTATAAAAATATTTGAATTGCCTGATAAATCCTTAGCTCAAATGAATTGATTTTTGAAATATAATACAACAAATTAAGTTTAGTGCTTACTGCATTGATAGATTTTATTGAGCAAACCAAGAAAGTTGAATTTTTTGAAAATTTTACATAATGGTACTGAGGAAGTTATTAATCTTTCATAAAAATTTTAGATAATTATCACACTCGACAAAATTTAGCAAAATCTAACAAGTTTCTCTGTCCCAATTATGTCCATTCATTTTTGATTTTTTGAACATAACAAATGATGTTAAATTATTTTGAAATTTTTTATATGATCCCAAACAACAGAGGATGGTCCCATAATTTTTCAGATGATTATCAGGCTTTTAAATTTTTTAAAAATCATGATTTTTTACCCAAATTTTAAAAATCTCAAAAAATTGTTTTTCACCAAATTTTCATGTAACAAGACTTTGTTAAGGGTTATTGGACCCATTCCGTTCAAATCCGCCAACAAATTTAAAAATCCAGATTAAAACTCGAAATTTGTAATTTGCCCAATTCACGAAAATCCCGAAAGTACTGTAGCAGTTATTGTAGCAAAATCAATTTTAATTCGGGGTAGATATAAATTCGGGGTCCAAAACCGAAATTTCGGCGAATTTCACGAAATTCGGCGGTTTTGGATCCTGGCGGATCTCGATAATCCTTGGCCTAACCTAGCTTATTCATCCATTCGGCGTGGGCGTGACGCCCGCCACCGCCCGCCCGACATCACAGAGCAGTTTTAATTTGAAACCGTCACAAATAATAAAAATAGAAAATTTTAAATATTGATAATTACCTCTCCGGCCTTCTAATTTGAAAGAATTGAAATTAAATAATATTATATTTGAAATAATTGGAACTAATATTCCATTTGCAATAATTAAAAAAACGGTAAACAGATTCAAAACTTGAGGCCGTTTTGAGGCCCTAAGCGACCTTTTTTGGAATTCAAATGCAAGGCGCCTCAAGCACAAACCAAACGAGGATCCGACCATTTGATTTACGAGCCAAAAGAACGTCCGATCGAGATTCGAGTCAAAAGTTATGACCATTTTAACAAAAAGTGCTCGTATTTCTTATTTGCAAACTAGAATCGGTGCCCAAAAGAATATAATCGAGAGCTCATCATGTGATGATTAGGAAAGCTCAAGAACACCAAAATCGAAGGTACGAATCAAAAGTTATGGTGTTTTACAAGTCCGTGAATAGTAATGACACATATATTGCAAGCATCATTAATAGTCAAAAGTATGAAAAATAAATTTGAAAGCTTTATCGGTGTTCGGGGTGCTTCACGGGGTTAAAAGCGGAGGAGACATAATATGTCGGATGTTATCATACCACCGTTAAAATATTGGATCTTATAAGAACTCGAAGTTAAGCGTGCTTAGGCGAGTAGTAATAGGATGGGTGACCTCTGGGAAGACCACACGTGTGGTGTTAAAAATGTCTAGGAAGATCACACGAGTGGTAATTAGACGAGAGTAGTATTAGTGGTATTAGGATGGATGACATCCTAGAAATCTCTGTTAATTTAGTGTTTTTAAATCACCCGCTAAACGGTGTTTTAATCAGTGCTTTTTTGGAGAATTTGCAAAATTGGCACACCCAATGGGTCATCGAATCGGTTCTTTAAGAAGTGATTACGATGACCTCATCGAATCGGTTCTTTAAGAAAAGTGATTACGATGAAATTAGAACCGATTCGATGAGGTGTCATCGTAATCACTTTTCTTAAAGAACCGATTACGATGAGGGGTCATCGTAATCACTTCCCTTAAAGAACCGATTACGATGAGGAGTCATCACAATCACTTCCCTTAAAGAACCGATTCTGATAGCTCCACCTCATCACTATCTAAAGACATCGTATCGCCACTAAAACCGATTCTAATGCTAAAAAAGAACCGATTCTGATGTGCTGTTCTGTAGTAGTGTACACCACCTTTATCGTATAAAGTCCATAAAAATAATATGTACAAGTTCTAAAAAATTCTTTAAAAAATTACCATACATAGAGGATGTGAGCTTCTATAACCTTGTAAAATCTAAAGACCAAATTCGCTCTCATTTGAAAGATATAGAAAATAAATTTACTATTCATCATTGATTAGTGCTTATTAATTTCATATTTTTTAAATGTGATTGATTTTGGTATTCAAATTTTACAAGGACGTAGAATCTTATCTCCTCTACTTTTGGTAATTTTTTGAGAATTTTTTAAAAGCTATACATATGATTTTCATGAATTTTATACGATAAAAGTGGTTTCACATGATATGTTATCTTTTACTATCCACAAAATAATATGTTACTAGCTATACACAAGATGTTACTAAACTAAAATAAAGTGAACTACCAGAACAAGAACCTAGCTCTGTTTGTTGATCCTATAGTAAAATATTGTGTAATAACTAGTAAAATGTTATTTTGTAACATGGTTCAATATGACGTTAGCTAGCTTCAGGTTTCAACAAGTGAAGTTAGGATGTTATATATAAAACTATATGTATAATTTTTAAAAATTCTCAAAACTTACCATAAGTAGGGGATGTAAGCTTCTACAGTCCTGTAAAATTTGAATACCAAACTCAATCACATTTAAAAGATATATATCTTTCAAATGTGACTGAGTTTGGTATTTAAATTTTTTAGTACTGTAGAAGCTCACATTCCCTACATTTAAAATTCTATGTACAAGTTCCAAAAAATTCTCAAATGAGCTTCTACAGAACAATTATTCTACGTTTAAGAGTGTAGAATAGGTATTCTACACTTAGGAGCTCACATCCCATACTTATGGTGATTTTTAAAGAATTTTTCAGAACTCGTACATATAATTTTCACAAAATTTTACTGCCAATATGAATGATCTGTGTAAGATCAATAATTAGATTTTACTATTATACCATATGATATTAATTTCTAGTTGTATTTGTAGTAATTTCATATTGTAATATAGTAATTTATGTTATCGGTTAGCAAAATTACTATTTAATAGTGATACTTATATTATTCTATTTCTCTTGTCATAAGTAAGCTCTGGTAAAAACCATTTATAAATTGGAGTTAAAAATAAAAAGATATGACTAAAATAAAGAGAAAACATATTAGTGTATAAACTACAAAATACATTAACTAGTTTGTTTGACCACGTAACGGATGCAATCATTTGAATCGATATTACTAAGTGTTGGGTATGTATTATATACTCTGTTGAATCAATATTACTATATCAGCAACATATAGTTACGATGTTGTATATAAATCTTGTGTACTACGTTATCGACGAGACCTGTTGCTGCATGGCAAAAATTGCGGTCGACGAAGTTCATTAATTACTGTTAAATATAATTGAATGGTGGGAATTCTGTCTTGCTAATTAAGCTTGAGGTGGTTCAGTTGGACCACGAACCCGGCTAGCATGTAGAATAACAAATTCTATCTTGATGAAGAATAAGCATATATATATATATATATATATATATATATATATATATATATATATATATAAGAAATTAAGAGAGAGAACCTGAGTTGTCTTCCCTGTCGATTGTGAATCATCTTTACCAAAAAAAAAAGTAAAAAATAAGATAAAACGGCAAGTCGCATGCTAAGGGTATGTTTGGTTGACGTACGAGGATGAATGGGATGGGATAATACATAATGGATGGGATGGTTTTGGATAGGATGGTACAGATAGGGTGTTTGGTTGGCTGAATGGTATGGTATATACTGTTGTTTGGTTATCTAACTAGGATGATATGGAATGGTTTGAGATATTGTTTGGTTTGTGGGATGAGGTTGGTATGGTTATAGTATGAAAAGATGGGATTTTGGGACTTCGGAGTCGTTTTGTGTTGGTCGTCCAAAACTCCAAAACCCGTCTGTTGGTGTCTGATCAGACTCCAACCAAACGCACCCAAATCCACTTGTGGGAATTTGAGTCCGATTGGCACGAGAATTGAGCTCGGTGAAGGCAGGGCTCGGTCGGCTGGGGTGGCCGGCACTGGCAAGGCAGAGGATACCGGCCGACGCGGGTGAGGTGGAGGACGCTGGCCGGCTCTAGCGGTTGAAGTCGTGTGTTAGCGCAGGCGTACGTCGGAAGCGGGTGGCCAAAGGGCACGCATCGTTTTGCGCATACATCGGCAGCGTGTGGAGGTGGTGTCGGCCGGTACGACATGAAGCCCACGCAAGCGAGCGAGCGATCCCATCCAGGACAAGATGGTTTGGCCGATTTTGCCGAACGAGCTGATACAACATTTAGGATGGATTGGATCATCCCTTCAACCAAACATGAAGACGAGGCATATTCGGGATGATCCGATCCAGATTCGAACTCATCCACGGAACCAAACACTGCCTATGTTGGTACTCAGATCATGAGATCATCAGCTAGCGCCGCTCGTTCCATGTATTTCTACTGAGAAATCATCAAAACGCACCTACTCCATGCGCCCGCGTGCCGGCCGATCGCTACCGATTGTTACCACTAACCTTGCAGCTGCAGCCTCACCGGCCGGACCGATCGATCGGCTAGTGTTCCATGCGCAGTACAGTGTGCCAGTGCGGTTTGTGCGTACGTACGTACGTACGTAGTGCGTCCTGCCACAACGTGAGCGAGCTAGCGCTGTATGTGCTAGCCTCTCAGGCGCCACCTCAGACCACTGCTGGACGCTTACCGGATAGACACATCCAAAATCTGCACGTTCCCTCCTGAGTAACCGATAGACGTTGGAGTGACTTGTGTCCGGACGTTTAAAATTTTCGAACGTGTTGTAATATTTTTTTCTATATATGCAATATTTTTTACAACACGTACAATATTTTCTTTCAACAAACAGTGAAATGTGGCACAATAAACGAATGTTGCAAGCGTTGAAAAAAATGTTTCACGCGTCAAAAAAAATATCGCAAGCGTTGAAAAAAAATGTTGCAAGAGACGTCCGATAGAATAAATAGTAATCGGACGTCCGAGCGCTAGTTTCACCCTTTTAAAAATCATGAAATTATTTTTAAACTTTTGGTATCTTTATCTTTTAATTTTTTTTATCTCTTAGTGCTAGCTCAACGGATAGCTCGGTACCTCTTAGATGGTAAGAAGTCTCCTATGCATTATATATTATTCAGATTTGCTCTAGCATCAGAACTAAATAACTAAACCTGTGGTTATGTGTTAAATGCGTCTCTCATTAGCTTGTTTCGAGCAAAATATTTCTGCAGGAATTCCGAAAGGATTGCTCAATTCCGGTGATGTTCTTGTGTGCTTCCCAAATGAGCCCTTCAAATTGATGTCAGATAATAGCTCTGGTATCTTAGTCCAACACTAGTTTTCAGGTTTGTTTTCTACGTTGTGCGTGTCTGAAGCACAAACAGTTTGATATATAACTTGTGTACTTCATAAAAAATCAAATTATTGCTGTCTTGGAGAGAGAGAGAGGAAAAGAAGAAACAAAAAAAATCATGGCTAGAACGAGAGGTGAGGCTGTTCAGAGACATTCCTCGCCCAGACCGGACAGTCTAGACGGACGCGCTTTTTCGGTCGAAAAGCAGCTTTCTATACTCGGAAAATTTTATCCCTTCTTCAGTGTTGGCATGGACGCGCACTCCTCGTCGCCGTCGGCTGTCACGCATCATGCACTGAAAAATATCGCTTGCTCTCCACAGTTTTGCAGAGATCGAATTGCGTCCACTGACCTGGCGAACACAATTACTAGCAGTACGTACGTTGCATTCCATAAGGCTCATATATATCCTCTGGTCTTTGCCTGACTCGTATTAAGTCTCAAAGCAGCCCACAACAACAAACATCAGCATATAGCAAGCACCGTTATCTTTACAGGCATAATTACAGGCTTTGTTATCTTTAATTTCGGATTCTCTTCTGTAATGGTTCTTTCGCATTAGCGCCGAAGAGCGGCTGCAAATTTTGTAATAAAACCGGGCTGTATACTTTGGCAGAGACCGGAGACATCTCCTTTTTCTAAAAATAGCAAGCACCGTGGTACGTAGTACAATGAATGGTACTAATATATACTAGAATCATATATAGATCAGCAGGGGCCCTTTGCTTTCGCTTTTTAATTTTCAGTTCCTCGCACAAAGGAGGCACTTTGAACACTTTGGATCGATCGAGTCCCTTTTTCACTTTTCACTAGCAAACACGCTATATATAGAACATTGATAGCGTTCTTTTGGCTTTAATAAGTGACATGATTTGTTGATATGGCAGTACGATGGGTGCACCATTATGGTAGTTTCTTGTGCTGTTCTGGTCTATCTTGTATTCTTGTCCCTCTCAGCCAATCCTGGTTGCATCATATCGTCCCTCCGAGGTGCTTGCTTTCTTGGCAGCTCGATTCGAGCCCACTAGCCAGCTGCAATGACGCGGCAATTAAAGATTGTTGATTTAGTTGTGTTTAGTGAGGAACAATGGAATGCTAGGCGATTTGGACCGTCACTAGCGTGCTAGTCTCCCTCGGTCTCTGCTCTCTGTCACTATGAGCCGATTAAGATATTTTGTATTTGGACATGATGTCATTTTTAGATCAGATCATTGCTATATGCTCTGAACCGTGCTCCAAAAATCGTACGTACTGACCGCATTGTCTTCTCTTTTTGAGAGCATTGACATGTTTTTACGAGGACTAGCAGCGTGATCCGTGCATTTATATGAATAGATTTTTTTTAACAGTTTGTAGCATTAAATGATATAACTTATATGCTTGATATTATATTAACATATTTTATAGACAATTTAGAGTTTTAAGATATTATAAACATTAGAAATAACAATAGAAGCTTAAAGAAAAATTCAACTTAATGAATCTCTACTATATAAAGCAAGAGTTTATTCCCGCGTCACTTCATCAAAATTACCCATCTTTGTCACTGCTCTTTAATTACCCACCTTTGCTACTGCTCTTTAATTACCCACCTTTGCCATTGTTAGTGCTCTTTACAAATAAATTTTTTATCGCAAATTGAGTTTCAACCATTGTACATTCAGATTGAATAGCATTATTCAGACAAGGTTAGCGTTTTTTGCAAATAAATTTTCGTCACAAATTAAGTTTTTATTGCAACGCACGGGACATGACTAGTGTAATTGAAGTAAAAGTTCTGATGGAAGAAAATCATTAAGAATAAAAAGTTGTTAGGGGTTCTTAGCAACGTAGCAATTCTTCATTTTGCATAGAACATATAGCTATATATATCCCAATTCTTTCTTTATTAGTAATTTTTTTGCAACTTGTTTTGGTTCAAATGAGTTCATGCATGCATATACACATGCGTGCAAGATATTATACATGCTTGATTTACGTTTGTCCTATATTAGTCGCTTCTCTTATTCGATATTTGCTAACTCAACATTATTGCTTTCTCACTAACACGGGGACCTCCCATCTTCTATGATACTAGCATGTTTGCTTTGGTTGTTATCTAACAATATGAAGAATTTTTCCACCATCGTGTGTATATGATATCATATCCCTCAGCAGCGATAGCATGTTTCTAGCTACCCAATGGATATATATATCCTCTGTATGTTGTCTTTAATGCAAAGCTTCTTCTCTTCTCCATCAGGGCCTCCCCGTCATCAAGTTTCTTTTTCTACTGACTTCTTCAACAATGCAGACGTACAACACTCGTTATCGCGGCTTTTGGCTCC
Organism: Guadua angustifolia; assembly: GCA_036346375.1. Taxonomy (NCBI): domain Eukaryota; kingdom Viridiplantae; phylum Streptophyta; class Magnoliopsida; order Poales; family Poaceae; genus Guadua; species Guadua angustifolia. The sequence continues at coordinate 13,303,401 of CM070515.1, forward strand.
TTCGGGTTTGGCCTTTCTCTTTTTATTTTTATTTCAAGTTTTAATTATTTTTTGTGTGTTGTTTGATCATACATGACATAGATTTTTTGGAATTATATACAAATCAAATTGGTATTTTTTATTTTATTTTTATTTCGAACTTAAGCGATTTAGGAATTTTACTTTAGAGTTCGTATGAAAATTAAATTGCTAATTTTATTTTGCTTTGTATTATAAATTTTAGTTTTAGGTTGGTATTAGTATACAAATCCAATTACTAATTTCAATTGATTTTTGTTTCATATTTTTATTTTGTTGTTCGTATAGAAATCAAATTGTTACTTTTATTTTATTTTTAGAGGAACTATAGTTTTTATTGTACTTGATGTGGACTCTTTATTTCGATGTTCATATGGAAATCAAATTCTTATTTTTTCATTCCGAATTTTAATTTTTATGTTGGAATTTGTATACAAATTCACTACTAATTTTATTCTAAATTTAAGTTTTATTTTGATGTTAGTATGGAAATCAGATTACTAATTATATTTTGTTTTTAAATTTTATTATAAATTTAAGTTTTATTTTGATGTTCGTGTGGAAATTAGATTATTAATTATCTTTTATTTTTTGTTTCAGTTTTTTTTACTTGGACTCTTTCTTTTAATTGTATGGAAATAAAATTTCTAATTTTATTTTATTTTTATTTTGAATTTTAGTTATTTTTGTATTGTATATAATACAAACTCTTGTATTGCACATGACACAAACTCTTGTATTAATTGTACATGACACAAACTCTTTCTTTTAATCTAGACAGTTATAATTTGGACCCACCATAATCAATGGTGTAGATCTTTCTTTTTTTTCTCAAATTAATGTGAGAATTTCTAGTCTTGAGAGCAAACATGGTGGTTTCTTTTGCATCTGTTTTAATATTATAATAGATGAGAAGAAAGTAATTGTCGTAGGGGAATCAGGACCATGATCTTAGGAAGCACGTACCGGAAGATATCACCACATCGATTCAGGATATATGCACTATTTGTTTATATTTTTTTTCGTTGGGAGAAGCTGTGCAAGGTCAGGAAGAAATTGTGGGTCTGTTTGGAGGAGCTGTAGCAAAAATAAAAAGCTACTTTTTAGTTTTATGGGCTGAAAAATAGCTATATCTTTTTACGAGAGACTATTTGACAAATAACTAATTTCCATTCGCAATAAGTTGTAAAAACATATCATGTACCGTTTTTAGCTTTTGGTAGTTTTATGTGGTTTAGACTCATGCCAAAAACCACTTAAAAACTTATCTATTTAGAGGCTTACTAATTTTTTAAAAGCTAAAACTAGCTTTAAACCCCTCAAACAAGGCCTAAGTCCTATGCAGTCGTATCAAAACGACATTGGTTTATAACAGTATAGGTTAAATCAAACAGAGACTCCTAGCTAACCAAGCTAGTAAGCGGTAAATGGTAAGAGACGTATCATATGCTAACACCCGAGTCCTAACTCTTGACCAGACAATAATTAAGGGCATGTTTATTTCAGCTTTAGATTCTCTAAAAGCTAATTCTGGATTATGGTCGTAGAGAAGTTGATTCTCTAAAAGCTAGAATCCAAAACACATATAAAGTGGATTGTGGATTCTAGTGTATATGGGTGGTTGGATTATGAGAATCAAATTCTAGAATCAAAACAGTCTTGCTTTAATTTCGCTTTTAGAGTCGAATCCATAATCGTTTAAAACAAACCGACGCTAACTCGTGAAGTGTATGCGACGTGGCCTCCCGTATTGGCTCAACACCTCATACTACAATGCGATAGCCGGAATGTTTGACTCCCGAAGAATTCCCCAGCTCAGAGGAGAGGGTAGTAGCTAGATCATAACTCTGAACCTCATACACTGCAAAAACGACGACGCCTTTTTCTGAACGGCGACATGGCATTACTTGGTGGTGCACTGCACACATGCCGCACTAGGCGTGCCGACGGTGCCGTGTGCCGGCGCGCGCGCGGCTCGGCACGGCATCGCACCGAGCGGTGGGCCGGTGGCCTCCAGCTGCGGCTCCCGAGTGGGCGCGCGAGGGCTCAGTACGTCGGTACAATGCCAACAGGACGTCCACTTATCCACAACGCTAGAGCGCGCGGCGGCCGCAGCACGCGGGGCACGGCAAAGCGAGGAGAGAGAGAGAGAGAGAGAGAGACGGGGAGAGGGCAGTGCCGGCCAGCACACGCGCAGCCGCTGGGAACCATGACGCCGCAGTCACAGTGTCAGCGTGTCGCTGGCTCATTGCCGCCGCCGTCGAGTGTGCGTGGCCTGTCGCGCGATCAGGACGAGCTACCGGAAGCTGTTGTGCCGTGCAATTGCAAGCTCGTCATGTGTGCGGGCAGCTCCTGCAGGGACACAGGCTGACAGCTAGTGAGAAGTTCAAAGCATCGTAGGACGACGGCAAGATTTCGAGTTATTTGTGATTCAAAAGCCCAATAAACAACAGCCTGTTGCAATGCATAAAAATTTCAGTTCTCTGTCTAGTACTTCAGTCCATGGTCAAGAGTCCAGACTGCAGCATCGCTAAGGGTGTATTTGGTTGATGGAATGAGGTTGAATAGGATGGGATGGTCCTATACCATTTGGTTTCATTGTTTTGGATGAATGGAATGGTTCAACATCTATATGGAATATTTCTGAAATTTGTATTATACCGTTCAGGACTGGATAATTCCATTCAAGTAACCAAACACATGGATAATATTTTTCTTAAACTATCTCATATATGTATCACTTGGTACAAGCAACCAAACGCACCATAATTGAACACGCGCGCGTGTGTATACTGTATTATAACACCTGCACAAAAAGGTTTCTGCAGAAACAAAACTCTTGCTTTCTGGTAGCAACCGATTACTCCAATACGTCGAAGACTCGATAGCTGCAATTTACAAAGTTGTGTAGATCTGATAAAGAGCAAATGTTACGGTTTTGTTCACTTCCTGTTAGAGACCTCAGTAGCTCGACACATACGGACATTCTCATCCCAAACATAGCAGTGACATGATCTGAGCTGCTCAAAAGTCATGTTTCCATGTATCATTCTCGACATTAAAAAGCTAAACACAGGGGGGCGGGGCACACTACAACAAGGTCTATTTCAGTTACTGAAACTAGAGAGAGAAATGAGGATAGCACCCCTCCCCCCGCCTTCTGGACATGGGCTGACAACGGAGTGTGTCGCCCGTTTCTTGAGCAAGCCCAGAATGGCGTGAGCAGAAGCTTGAAGACGGTCTCGGTCCATGGTTCCCTCTAGGATAACAAGCAGACTAGTGAAACAAACTCGGATGTCACTCTGCCTTTCGATCTTGTGTTGATGACAAAATGTTCCGGGTACTTTCCGAGCAGCACCAGCTGGCCATACCATGGCCGCCCCTTTGCTTCAGTCGGTGACCAGTCCTCTGGTGTTAGGTACTTTCGCACCCTGCTGTGGTGCCACAAATTGCCAAACAGTTAAAGAAGCTGCAAGTACTTAAAACGAGTTAGAGTTTGCATGCCAACAAAGAGCTTTTTGCATGTGTGCTCATGCCCGGAGTGTGTGCATATATGTGCAAAGAAAGGCAACAAGCAAGACGAGATGGCTTGGTGAAACAGATCCCTGAACAATCTGCTGATGCAGAAAAATATGCACATATTATGTCAGGGGCACCAATAGGATTGTAACTGTAACTTTGCAACAGTAGTGTTTTAATGTTTTATTGCTGAATTCTTTGATGACTGGCTGAGTGAAGAAAAGGAGATAATCAGAAAAAGGGATACTGCAATAGAAGTTCTGAATGTATAGAAAGAAACAATAAATGGTCAATGACAAGTGGAAGAATATAATATAACTGTAGCAGAAAGGGGCAAATTAAAACTAACTTCCCAAATTCTTTAGGCAGCTACTGAAGAGGTCTAAAAGAAAAGAAACCACCGTCTTCATGTCAAACAAATAAAAACCAAAGCTAACATTCTGGGTGCTGGTAACAAACCCAGCAAATAATCAACTCACACTAGAAAATGGAATGTCTGGACATTTCTAAATAATAGAAAAGGTTAGTCCTATATTTTTATTTTTTATATTGGGACTTTTATTTTTTATATTTTTATTTTTATTCTTGTGGAGGCATCTGTCCTGCCAAGCCCTATGTTGACATATATAGGTCCTATTTGGGAGAGCTCTAGATCTTATCTCCAGTTCAGATCTGAAACTTATAGGCTAAAATAAAGTAAATTAAGTTTATATTTTTAGTTTAAAATGTAAACAAGATGATCTACCTAAACACTCTTAATGTATTCACAGCTCCAGTTTCATAAATTTCTGGAGTTAGAAATACCCTGTTCTACCAACTTCACAAATTTTGGTGAAGCTATCCCAAACACCCCATTGTTAGATTCTTTCTTTACTTGTTTATTTTGTGAGAAAGCCAAAGGGCAACTACAGGATCGATGGCTCTGAATCATTGAACAGTGTGTTTTAAGTACTGTCGGCGCTTACCAGTCACAGCCATTGTGGAGGCCACATTTTTTAAGTGCGTATAATAGTTTGTAGAAGGAAGGGAGCGGGAAGTTAGATTGACACCTGGTGGACAAATGTGGGCAACACCGCAACACAGGTGGAAAACTTATTACAGAAAAAGACGTGTTTTTATGCATTTTTCCTTATTATAGGTTATATCTTGAAGCAGATAAAGTGATAAGTAACTACTATCCTAACTAGTCCACGGATCACGGGCTGCAGCAGAGAGAAAAAAGATTGGTGGTCGAGGATCATAGCTCCTGGGGCTCGGGCCACAGGCCTATATCCTTGCTAACCAATTTGATTGGCCACCATTATGGGTCCAAGATTGAACCAGATCATCGACTAAATGGATGAGACGGAGGGAAGGAGTCTAGGCCACCAAGCAAGGCGCTCCACAGGAGATCGCAATCGGGATGGTACATTTGTGTTTTCGAAGACCTTTTGTACAGTTACTCTTTCTGTAAATATGTTCCGACTTCTCAAATTTTTCTAGGTGTGTCGTCAAGCCAAGGTCAGCAATAAAGGGCTCCATTTGAAGAAAATGATGCTGCACTGCGAGTTTATGCATTTTATTTTCAGATTTGGGTTGTATAAGATAAGAAATTATGTTTTGAACAATGCAATTGTGTCGGATTTTATCATGTAGTCCATATCTATATAAATGAAAACAGCCGGTGATATTCAAGACACATCTTTTGTTTTAAAGGTAAAAAAATCCCACAATAATCCTAAAAAAGAAAAAATCTAGAAATTTCTCACATTAATCGAAAGAAAAATACGAGAATCTCCACCACCTATTTTGATGATGCCAAATTATAACGGTGCATATATATATATATATATATATATATATATATATATATATATATATATATATATATATATATATATATATATATAGGAAAATGACTCCATACTACCAAGAGTATGTACTCCCATGCATGCTGAGTACAATAACGGCATGGTTTCCTATTTATAGGTTGGCATGATTTCCTATGCATGTGAAGAAGCTTTTAGTTGCTACCGTGATTTCCTATTTATAGGTTGGGAGTACATACTCACAGGTGTACAAAACACCCATGTGTGCGTATATAAATATGTATATGTTATCAAACCAAATACAATTGTATTTCAGTTATAGGAAGTAGAGTTGTATATCAAAGATAACTATATCGTAATATCTAGCCGCGTAGTTGCGCAGTTAAATCTGCTAGTTACCATAATTCCAGAGCTAAGATTTAAATTTCTGAACATGATTTTAGTTTACAACTTCAGATACTAGTTTTTTACCTCAAAACTTGTCATCATGGAGATATTTGTGCTGACGGCAATTAAATACAAAAAAGTTTTAGGTCACATAGACAGTGCAGTGCTTACAACAACATGAGCAACTCAAAATTGGCCAGTTCACGTAGGCCTCAATATTCATACGTCGGCAAAGACATAAGTGAAACAACTACGTTGTTGCACTCAGCATATAAAATCTCCACACACCTAAAGATTACAAAATCTGCTCCAAACACGTACAGAATAAGATAAACATGCAACTCACATAACTGAGTACTATATCGATTTTTAGCTCACATTTCTAAACCATATGTGCTTGGTGAAAATCTGACAACAGTTACAACTCGTTCCAACCTTCATACAGGAGGCGTAGTCTCCTCCTGTTGTGCGTCGTGTGATTCCTGTGTTGAGCCAAACATCTGGGACACATTAAGTGAGCCAAAGTCCTGCGATGGCATTGGTGGATTGCGCATACCATGATCAGATTAGATTAAGGGTCCAACATGTTGACCCACCTGTCAATGAAATTACAGTTCATTTGAACTGAATTGTGAGTGGAAGAAAACCATAACGAAAGTAGGTTGTATGTCACCTGGCTATCGCCTTCTATTCCTGAACCACAACTCAGATATGCAGAATGCAACTACGAATCATATGGATCCAGACTTGTTTCATCATGTGCCGGGGGACAAGGGGTGCGAAGCCGAGCAGATGACTGATCATCATCTGAATCTATATCATCTACCTCCTCAGGTAAACCTGCTTCAATCGGCATATTCTGAAGTCTTGCACTCCATGTTGAGATCTCTCAAATTGCCACAGAGAAGTCTGGAGCATCATCTTGCCAGCCTTCTTCCATCCTCTAGTCAACGCACAAGTTATTCCCCATGCAGCTTGCTTTATGATTCGAATAGCCTGGAACAATAATTAAGATGGTTAAATACAGTAGATACATATAAATTACATGGACCAAACAAGTTCATACCAATCTAGCTATAAGTGGTCCACTAAGAATACGCTGATCTAATGCATTGGCATAGTGAGACTGGAAGAACACCGTGTGCGCGGCTACATACCCTCTTTCGAGCTCTTATATGATACACTAAAATCAATATAGACCGTTTATTCTTCAAAGTTTAATGATTCAAATTAGTTTTGATTTACTTGTACTAGCCATGGTAGTATGAGCAGTAGAATTGTGCGTGGGTTTAGAATTGTAATAGCTTTTTTTTAGATGAAGGAAGATTTTATTAATTTTAAGAACATTACATCAAGATGATACAAGTCCTTAAAATTTCTCTCGCCTCTCGCTAACAAGAAGCACAACTCTTAAACAAAACAAAAAAGAAAAAAGAGAAGCCTTGATTGCTACCACCGATCGCAGAGATCTCCCTTTTCATTAAATTGCTTAGCGAAAACATCATCGAAATCTTCTTGGCGTAAGCAATCCAAGCACCCCGATTTCCAACATTCAGGCGCCACAATCCGCAGCCTCTGGATTTCCAACATTCGACGCCACCACCAAGAACACCGCGGCTATTTGAATCATTGCCCCAAAATCTTGAACGCGATCACGGACTCCATATCGTCCATGACCACCAACTTGAAATCTTAGGGTACGAAGACCACCACGAAAGCGAAGTGGACCACCATAACTGCGACCATTAAATCGATCACCACCAGAAGCGTTGCCGTTCGCGCCATGACCGCTTTAAATTGATTCTTAAAGCATCGTCGCCAATATCCTGCGATCCGGTTGCACATCGCCGAGATTGGACTCAGAACAAAGCCAACATTGTCAAGAAGAGGATCGAATGAGCACGACCGCCATGGCGTCGCCTCATCCGCATCCTTCCCTCTCCCCAATTGAATAAACCACCGATCTTGCCCGATCCGCACAACCCGCCCAACATGGAGCGATCGCCGCCTCACCATTATCATTTGCAAGAGCGGCATGCCGCCTCACAAAGAGAGAGATAGATCCAACCAACACCGATCTCATTGCTGCGATCGACCGACTAGATACATGGGCGAGAAGATCATGCATTGAGACTTCAAGGAGCTAGAGATAATACCTCATATCCTTTGGCATTTTTCGTCGTTACCCTTGGAGCCGAACCCTCGTCTTTTCAGACCGCCGCTTCCTCGCGAAGTGCGCCTCAATTTTGACTTTGCACGATCGGATCGCTAATCTAGACATTCTTTGAAGAACAATAATTCCCCTTCAAGCCGGTAGGGGATTGACGCATCATAGCGACAGGAGACGGACTCACGATCTCTTCCATGGAAGGCACCCAGCGTGACGCAGCGCAGGAGACTAGGAGAGAATCCACGACCTCCCCCGCGCCGCGCTGATTCCATCGCGAGAGAACGTCGATGGGAGGGAGTTTTGAATTTTGAAATCCGGAAATCCGCGCTCACTCCTCATTAGCATTACATGGGAAAAAGACGAGAGGAGCGACCAGAATTGTAATAGCTGATGTGGGAATCAATTGGAGTTGTGTCCTGCTTGTCGGAGCGCAGCGATCAGGAGCGGTCGGTCTCTCCTCCCTTCCCCTTCCCCACCGCACCTCCTCCCTCCCTACTCCCGCGCCGCCCCTCCTCTTCCCCAGCGTCGCTGCCTTCTCGTTCCCGTGGTGCCCCTCCGCCTCCCCCGCGCCCCCCTCCGTACCCCCACCACCACTACGCTAGCGCCCTTCCCCGTAGCGTCCGCGCCTTTCCTGGCCACCTCGGTGCCGGCCACAGCTCCGCCAGAGGCCAAGGCTTCTGCGCCTTAGTCCCTGGCCATCCACTGCCCTGACGTTCTTGCCTGCACCAGCCACCCCGTCCCCGGCGGCGGCCCCTCTGACCATCGAGGCTCCCGCGACCACGCCGGATTTTAGCGCCGTTGAGGCGGCGTCAGATCTCAGCGTGCGACGGCAAGGTTTTAATATTGATATGCATAATTTGAACTGAACATTTTCATACTTTGTTCTGTTAACGGATTGCCATGGCTGATGTGCACTAGATGCTCGACGAAATGCCTTGGAAATCCTATGCATGAACTAATTTGGTACCCGTTGCTACATAAAGCCAATAGACAAGAGAGGCATTGTCGATTCCAACAATTTTGATAGGTCTTTGTTGTTTTCTTACACTGAAGTAGAGACGCTAGGTAGTTCAGAAGGAAGTGCCTAATACCTAGTCACACATGCTTGATGAGTCATTCATTGCCCTATATCCAGGATAACAGGGTTGTTGTAATTGTTAATCCCCATTGAAAAATTTTGGTGAACTTTGTTGTAAGGATGTTGCAATGTTACAGGTACAATCTCTCTTTTTTTCACCAAGTGTAGTAATCTTTTCACATTCATGATCCATTGAAGTTTGTGGTAACTCTATTTCTCGCCATTTGTCTGTGACAGACTATATAGTAGCTTTGAAAGTGATATCAATTGCTCAATGGTGTATAGGTTAGAAATTACTCTCTCTCTCTCTCTCCATTTCATTATTTTGAGACAATTTTCCTCACCATTTCATTCCGAACTATCCAATGCTGCAAGGCCTTCCAGCAATAACTGAGAGTGGCCTTTTGTGCAAGACACTTCCGAGGGCGCTGTAATTTTCTGAACTTATTAGTCATGATGATGGTAAACTATATGAATATGATTAGCAAGAATTGTATGTCGGGGTTTGCATGCTTTTACAAAACTTGATTTGGGTTCTTAAGACAAGCAAACATATATGTATCAATTATTGCCAGGAAGTTGTATGGACCAGCAGCCAGCAGGCCAACACATCGCACCAAGATGAACATGTCTCTGTTCATGCTTCCTAAATCATTTTGTACACTATTTGATAGTGCATGTTGAACTCCTCATATACGTCATACATGCATGCAACTCTTGGATGTAGTAGGATGCCATTGAAGATCCAATGGTGAGTAGTTTACATGTTACCAGTAACTTACTTGTCCGGGTAGTGATGAATGCAGCAACAAGTGCTTGATGAGAGACTCTGTTTTGATGTTGAGTGCAGACTGCAGAGTCATGAGTTGCTTGATCAAGTTTTTATTAGAAAAAGGAGTTTCCTCCGGCCTCTGCCGAAGCATACAGCCCAAATTTATTACAGAGTTATCAGATACATAGCTGACCCAAAAAGCAAAAGAAATAATACATAAGTAAAACCAGTCTCTTAGAAATAACAAAGCCTATAATTGTGCAGCCATCCATTATGAGCAAAAAACTTCAACGCCACCACTTCCAGACTAAAGCACACAGAACGAATCGTCTCCCGTCCTTCCTCCCGTTGCAAAAGCGCCTAGAACCTCAACCAATATGTTGCCTCAATATAACTCCGCAAAATCGAAACAAATCGTTTCTTCGAAATACGATATCGTTAGACAACCCCAAATTGCCCAAACAGACACCGCCACACCAATATATATCTGGTTTCTCTTATGATTATTGATCCCAAAGGAGCTACCACCCAACATATGAGCCATAGAACTAGGTCGACGAAATCCAGTAACAAAATAAATGATTCGCCAAATAGACCGAAGCGTAATGACAATCAAAGAACAGATGATGGAGCGTTTCATTACACTCACAAAAGCAGTACCTATGATTACCCACCCAATTCCTCTTAGCTAAGTTATCCTTCGTCAAAATGACGCCACGTTGGAGATACCAAAGGAAAATCTTAATTTTCAACGGAATCTTCAACTTCCAAATAACATTATGAGAAGAAGGGATGCCTTGATTCATCGCAAATTGATACATAGAGCTTAATCGTAAATTTCCCTTTGTACATAACTTCCAAATAAAAGTATCCTTCTCATTTGATAACCGAATATGCTCAATAGTAGCAACAAGGCTAAGCCAACTTTTAATTTGTCCCCACTAACGCCTACTTAAAAGAAATATGAAGTGGCACACTACCCAAAGCCTTTATGCATAAAGAATATTATGATCACGCAATATCATATAGAGTAGGAAATTGCTCCTTAAGAGGACGAATCCTACCCAAACATCTTCCTGAATCTACACCGAGAACCATCATTAATTTGAAAGTATCCGCAGTTTAGAAAATAATTCTTAACCTTCAAAAAACCTTTCCAGAAATGAGAATCATTATGTTTACACCGAACCTGAGACAAAGTATGAGAATACAAATACTTATTCCTAAGTATAGATTGCCATGCCCCATCTGCATTTAACAATTGAAAAAGCCACTTGCTCAACAGACACCTATTCTTAATCGATAGGTTAGCAATCCCTAGCCCACCTTGATCCTTGGGCCGACAAAGAATTTCCCATTTAGTGAGATGGTATTTGCACTTAGGACCATTACCTTGCCAAAAAAACCTTGAGCGAAAGAAATCCAACTGTTTTAAAACTTCCTTAGGAATTTCAAAAAAAGACAGCATAAACATTGGAAGGCTACTAAGAACTGAATTTAGAAGAACCAAATGGCCTCCATAAGACAAATGTTTAGCCTTCCAAGTACTCAATTTCTTTTTGAAGCGCTCTTCAATGCCACTCCAATCTTTATTCCGGAGTTTACGATAATGCATTGGTATTCCTAAATATCGAAATGGGAAAGCACCAACTCCGCAACCAAATAATTTGGTATAGTCCACCTCACATTGTTTTGCATCACCAAAACAGAATATTTCACTTTTATGAAAGTTTATCTTTAAACCAGATAATTGTTCGAATACGCAAAGTAACAACTTCATATTCTTTGCTTGTTCCAAATCATGATCCATAAACAAAATGGTATCATCAGCATATTGTAAAATGGACAAACCATCCTCCACAAGGTGTGGAATAACCCCTCTAATTTGGCCATCATCTTTTGCTCTCTTTATCAAAATAGCAAGCATATCAGTCACTATATTAAAAAGAATTGGAGATAACGGATCTCCTTGTCTGAGACCCTTTTTTGTCTGAAAATAGTGCCCAATATCATCATTAACTTTGATGCACACACTACCCCCAGAGACAAAATTCTCAATCCATTTGCACCACTTTGAACAAAAACCTTTCATACGTAATGTCTGCTGAAGAAAAGACCATTTCACCTTATCATAAGCCTTTTCAAAATCTATTTTCAGTATTACCCCATTTAATTTCTTAACATGTAATTCATGGATAGTCTCATGTAAAATCACTACTCCCTCCATAATATTTCTACCAGGCATAAACGCTGTTTGAGAAGGTTGCACACAGGACTTGCAGGCAGCACAACAGATCCTGGAGAAGCTCCCACCTGATCTAGCTCTAATCTTCAACTGCTAGACTATTCTGATAATAGCCAAAGGCTTGTCAGTTGTTGTAATCATGAAGCTTGCTTGTTGTAATCATGATTTCTGGTAATAGTATCATGAAGTTTACTTGTTTTAGAATTGGATTATGCAAAGTGATATATATGCGTGTACAATTGAAATGAATCCTTGGTGTAAAAATTATTGTCTAGTGGTCAGATGACTGAATGTGTCTCTTTAATGAATGCAAATATAAATTTCAGTGATTGTCAAATGCAAATTCCAGTGTCATTTCTATTAAATGCAATACTTTACTAGCTGAAAAGTTTCTGACTTGATGCAAAATGGAAGAGGGTGATGCGAAGCGATCCAATGAAAAGGATGCCAAGCTATCAATATGGCATGATTCTTATGGTTTACAATTGTTTTATCATGAATACTATGGTTTTACCAAACCCTTTTGAAACTATGGTATTTTTTAGAACTAGTAATTGTTTGGATGCAATATCACAAACCATGATATTTGAATGAAAATAGACAAGAAGCTAGTTAAAACCATAAAAACTTTAGGTTGGAGTGGAGTTTCAAATACTCCAAAAATACTATGGTATCTATCAAATCATAGTTTTTAATACAGAGTTTTTGGTATGGTAACCAAACACCTTATAGTATAAAATACCATAGTATTCTTAGAAACCATGGCATTACCTAGAAACTGTGAAAATACATTGCTTCCAAATAGGACCTTAATGGTTAGATTTAGTTTCTGCTACTACTGTTTACTACCGGTAGAATATATCATAAAATTTCTCGTGAAGTAACCCAAGTTGTCTCATGACTCTTATCTGGGTAGTGATGCTCAACAACCGAAAAACAACCGAAAAATGAATTAGTGAGAGTGGAGCAAGCCATATTGTCCGGGACTGTTGCACCTGAACAAACATCCAACGCATGACATCATCGTATGGAGTCCAAGTCACCCGACTGTCGCTTATCTGATCAATTTGGTCACAGTAGTAGGCAACTCCTGAACCGTGCGGGCTACTAGGAAATAAATGAAGTGTCATCCACCTCACAACATATGCAACGCAAGATTCCATATCTGGTTTCCCCCATTCTATTCCTTCTTTAGATCATCTAATTGGACGTCCAATATTCAATCGAATCCATGACCATATTTGCAAAAGAACGTTGGGCCAGCAATGCTACAGGTGGCTGCACTGCATGGGCACCATTACACAACCCTCTATAAAGCACAGCCAAGGCAGCGGCTCCCCAATTATATTTTTCTACCTCCTCTAGGTTCTCCAAGCATTGCAAATACATAACTGGCACACTATCTCCTGAGGCATTTGGAAAAATAACAGAACCAAACAAATCCAAAACAAAAGCTAAAGTGTACCGATCGATTTCAACTTGTTTTGCATTGTTTGGCATCTGCTTTGAATGCATTTAAGATTTGTGGAAAAATTAGAGCACTGCGTCACTACCTTGCCCGGCATATTCATCTTCTTCTTCTTTACAATGTCACCGGATGCAGGGATGCCAAGTAACTGCTCCTTTTGGAATCCACCCTTCTCATACACCAGTGACTGGTTTACCAGTAATAGGCAGGCCCCATAAACAACTTACATCTTGAAAAGAACTGTTGTCTCCCCCACTGACATGTGAAAGGTATGAGTATCTGGCCTCCATCTCTCTACCAAGGCAGCTATGAGGAACTTGCCGACGGTGAAGTTTTCCATTTGTGAAATTTTGTATAGCCCAAGCTTCTTCAATGCTGGTGCACAACTCATGGTATTTAATGCCTGTGCGATGACTGCGAACATACATACAATCAACAGGCTGCAGAAAAAGATAGAAATAAGTACATGAAACAAACTACACAAAAAGAGTGGGTCAGTAAGCATTACCCACTCGATCATGAAAGAGTGATGTCCTATGCTGTGAAAGGGGTCTCCACAACAATGAGCTGAAGCCCTGTGGCTCATTAGATTGTTCTGCATGTGATTCGCCTGAGTCAGTAGCAGCCTGGGCTGAATTGTGAGTACCCTGACCTGCACCCCTACCTTGGTCTTGTGTTGGCCTAGTCATCCAGGACAGCTGATTATAGAAAATCTTATAGCACAAATCGTTGACAAGCTATGAACAATCTACTGATTGTAAGATAATGTTTCTTACAATCATGAAGAAAACTACTTTAGTATAATCAAAGTAAGCATAATATATTTTATTTCAGTAAGCATAATATATTTTATTTCAGTTTTTATTTTTCCAACATCAAAACCAAATCTCAGATTTGCATGGAGGGGCAAAAGGTGCAGTAAAATTAGTTTATCAGCTGATCGGGCCATGACGAAGCTTAATACTCGATGCAAGCAGGATCAAAAGCAGTTGGTCTTTTAATTAGTTCAGCAAGCCCAGTTAAATTAGAGCAAATCATTGTTTTGTTCCCTGATACTCAACCTGCCGCAGCTTTTCCCTTTTGCTCATACCCTTCGTACAGTATTGTAAAAGAGTGGTACTACTGTTCCAACGGTATAGCATGTTTCATAGTTAAATTTCATCTCGATAGATTCATGTTATTTCGTCTAGATAGGTTTCATGTTGTTTCACAGTTAAGTTTCAATAGGTTTCGTAGTGTACTAATAAGTTTTACAATGTTTTAGTTTCGTTAAATATAATTTGACAAACAGGTTTCATGTGTCAGCAAGTTTTATATCTTATGAATGTTTCGTCAAATTTCAAAAGAAGTTTCCAACAAATATTCATTCATGTTTCAGTAAGTTTATGCAAATTCCATGTGTATTTCAGAAGTTTCAGGAAGTTTCATTTATGTTTCGGCGAGTTTCAGTAAGTTCCATGCGTGTTATGGCAAGTTTCAAGAGAACATTTGAAAAGTTTCATATTTCGATAAGTTTCACGTGTTTCTAGAATATTTCAAGTTTCAACCCATGAGTTTCAACAAATTTCAACTAAAAGTTTTAATAAGTTTCGAACAAGCTTTTCAAGAAGTTCCAATGAGCTTACCAGGGCTATGATAGTCTACCACGCCGCTGAAGACCACCCAATACCGCTACCAATGCATCCTCTTCTCTAGCTCCTGCCTTGGTTACCGTTGCCACCATGGAGCCAAATGATGTTGCCCGCCGCCAAGTCCGTGTATAAAGGCTTCAAGTTTCAAGCTAATTCCAGAAGATTTCATGTTTCAAGATTTTGGATCAAGTTTCAGTAGGTTTCAAGCAAGTTTCAAATTAATCTTTAAGTTTCATAGCAGTTTCAAAAAAGAACTTCAAGTTTCAATATGTTTGAAAATCCAATGGTATAGCAAGTTTTATGGAAGTTTCAACCATACATCAAGTTTCATGGAAGGTTTCGAGGTCGAGTATCAAGTATGTTTCGACCATACATCAAGTTTCATGGAATGTTTCGAATTCAAAGTATCAAGTATGTTTCAACAAGCTTTATTGAAGTTTGAAGTTTTAATGTTGAATTTTTAAGTAGGTTTCACGAAGTTTCGAAAAAAAATAAAAAGTTTCATGTAGTTTCAGAAGGTTTCAAGGAAATTTTAAAAGGTTTCAACAAGTTTTATCCTTATTTGAACAAGTTTCATAATAATTTACGTGAGTTTCATACAAAAATAAAGTAGATGAAAAAGT
The DNA here is from genome assembly GCA_036346375.1 of Guadua angustifolia. Lineage (NCBI taxonomy): Eukaryota > Viridiplantae > Streptophyta > Magnoliopsida > Poales > Poaceae > Guadua > Guadua angustifolia. The sequence continues at coordinate 13,319,120 of CM070515.1, forward strand.
ACTTGTATGGATCTAGAAGCTAGTTTTTGAGCTCATGCCAAGGCCTTCAAAGCTAGAGCTCACACCATTGTCATTGCAGGCCAACTCAGGTACCACCGTGCGAGCCCACTCAACTGCACGGGATGCACGGGATGGCTGCTCATAGTTGAACGCGTCCACCACCACCACACGAAGCCACAGCCATGCGCTTGGCACGTCACCATGTGTGGCAATGCTCTTATTCTCCTCCTCGCCGCACGCCAAGCTCTCTCAGCAGTGGCCAGCGATGTGCACCTGGAATACACCGACATCGACACCTGTGGGCTAGGTCTATACTAGACACGGATCCAAAACTCACAATCAAATTACTAGAGCATGCATGCATGCATACGCAGAGGGCTAGGAAGTCGACCTTAATTTCTCATCAAGTAGCTGACAAACAAACATATCACCAGTGCACCGGCCGGAGTTGCCGGCGTTTGCGCCGGGCACGACAGTGGGCTCTATGGTGCGGCTCAGCGACTTGATGATGAATGCGTCAGCTATACAAACTGTCGGAGCTCCGGATGGACTGCCACATAGGCACCCACGTCGACACGTTGGGCACATGAACCAGGCCAACAATGCATACCGTTAGAAAGCTAGGGAATGGTACACCATTTCCTAGTATTTCTGTTTTAATTTAGTGGCCATATATGTATACTACTCGTAACATGGTACAATACATACACGCAGGGGCGGATTCAGGCCTGTGGGTGGCTCCACTCAGGCGTGGAAGAAATTAGATGATGTTAACGCCAGCTTAGGGTTTACTAGAAAAGATAGTAACGATCTATTAACTTGCACTTTCACCCTATTTCACAAAAAAGGAAGTTTCCCTACTTAGTGCTTTTAGATATTGTATACAGCATTTAATGGGCCAAACTATGACGTGCTACAAATGCATGCATATAAAAAGTGTCACACACACTTCCAGGACACCTAGCTAAATCAACGCATTAGAGTTTCAAAACGTGATTGAATCACAACATAAGTAGTCAATTTAGTCTTAATAGTAATGCTGGTCGAGTGTATGAATCAATAAGCTCTTTTGAATCAGAAGAATTAGTACTGCTTACGGTCACAGGAATTTAATAGTAGTTTAAGTAATTAATCAGCAGTATATTTGTAAAAAGAGAAAAGGTTACCTATCTGCTTTCATGCAGTATATAGTATATAACTAGTTTTTAGATCATATGACTCTTTCATCTTAGGATCATCCCATCATTTTGGTGAGATTACCCTCATGCTTGACTGTGACGAGGGATTATATTCATCCAATTTCTTGAACCAAAATAAGTAGGTTAAATTTGGAGTTAGGATCAGAAGTATGGACTTAATCTTCATTATTTAGATAAACATCACACCCTCCAACTCGATGTTTTATCATGTTTTATGTTATAGTAGATTATACGGTTAAATTCACGTACCAATCATGTATTTGTGTTTCACTTTTTTTAATTTCTTGGTATGCTTAGTTTTCGTTGTTTGTAGATAGTTTAGTGCATCATATTTTAGCCCAGGGCTTGACGAGATTTTGGCTCCGCCACTGCATACACGAGCCCAACACATCGTACCTTGTATGCATGGTATGGAACAGAAAATAGCCCATTAGCAATTTAGCATGCATACGTATACGTTGGTATATATTGAGCGCTATTGGAGTCTGGGGACGCTGCAGACGCATGTGTGATCGAGTCGACGCGCCGGGCACATGAACAGGGCCAACAACACATACCGTTAGAAAGCTAGGAAACGGTATACTATTCACTAGTATTTCTGATTGTAAAATAACTCATGTATGTGTTCTAACTTCTAATCCCCTTCTTCAGTTAAATTAGTGGCTCCTCACTAGTTCAGAATAGAACAAACTACTATAGTCAAACTTCGATTTGATATTCTCTCGTCACACGATAGTTCTGCTAAAATACCCCTAATTCGTGGCGGCTAAAGCTTCTCCAGACTAGTGATTTAGAATGCACCTTGTAGGATTGTAGCTTCAACACCGACTTATGCGCATGCACCACGCACGCCGCCGAACGCCGAGGTGTCGAGGCCGCAGCCCCCTTGTCGTCGAGGCCGCCCACCGTGCAGCCTGCAGCTCGTTGTCGAGGCCGCCGTGCAGTCGATCAGGGGAAAAAAGAAGGAGGGAACGGTAGCTAGGGCTTGGTGTTTTCCTTTCTTTCCTTTGGTGTCATTCTGTGGGCTCATGGGATGTAGAGCCCAGAAAGGGACTTCGCCATTGATGCCGCCGACCCAAGGGAAGCTAGCGACAATGGCGTCCTATGGCCTATGGGAGTAGTGCCGACGGTCTTCCTAGCTTTTGAATTCTACTAGGTGACATTTTCCTAAATTTTTTATTTTATTTCTTTTTTGTTCTTACAAATAAAAAATTCGGAACTTTTTTTGTGAACATGGATAGGTGAACATTATCAAATTTGACCAGAAAATAAATAAGTGATAGGGAAATTTAAAACTCAAGCGCGATAAAGGCAACCAATTTTCACTGTATTAGTCAAATGTTCAGGTCTGTTTGGAACTTGTAATTCTGGTAGGAATTTTCGACGAATTATATTGTTTCTTGCAATATTTTTCCATGTTTTAGACATGTCTTAGACTTCAGGCTGTGACGAGTTAGAGCTAGAAAAAAAATACAGGGCCTAAGCAAAACACACACACAAGAAAAAATCGAATAATTGCCATAACTGGACACAACTTCGTTAAGCAAGTTTGATTTTTTTTTCTAAGCTTTTGTTTGGTTTCTTGTCAGACTAGTGTGGAGCCGAACTTTCTTATCCCCGTATTCTAGCAACATTAGTCACGGTTTCAGACAAAATTTTGCCTACACTTGAGACGAGTGGTCTGTTTACCGCAAGAAGTGTGGCACACCGTGCACCACATTCTAATAATTTTTGTTTAGCAAAATGTAGCTTTCCAACTAGGAGTTTGGTTTGTGACTAACTTTTCTATAACTAACTTCATCCAAGTGAGTCTTATCACATTTTTTATGGTAAGCAAATTCAGTGTTACAAGTGTAGCGAAGTTTGCCAAAAAAAAAAAAGTATCTCTAGTATGTGAGATGTATGACTAAGAAAGTATGGTAAACAATAGTTATGACAACTAATCAAACACTCACTTAAGAATCTACTGCACACATAAGACTAAGTGAGGCAAAGTTAAGGCTTCAAACTAGATCTTAAATAGTTAAATATGCTCACATGAGTCTAATGAAAAGAATGATCCCAGCCTGCTTGAATGAATACTACCTATACTAAAGTTCGAAGCAATCGCGATCGGAGGGCTGTGCCACGTCTCCCCTTGTGCAGTGCCGGCTCGATGGCGTCGCTTCGGCTCCTCGTCGTCGTGCTCCTAAATCCTGAAGGATTCACGCGCTGCCATCGCCCATCGCTTTGAGCCGAGCCGGCGGCTCGGCTCGAGCCGGCCGGCCGGCTCGGCTCAAAATTTTTTCTTGCGATTTGATCCTTTTGTAAATTACGAATAGGTCCTTCGTGATTTTTTGTGAGATGAAGATTTTTCCCTCCAAATTCGCGTTCGGGTCCCTCGTGCGCCATTTTACGAAAAGAACCTCCCGTTAAATTCAAATCGCGAATAAGCCCTTTTCTAATTTTTAAGGATAGCGGACAGGTCCAAAAACGTAACATTTAGGTCCTTGCTCTTTACGACTAGGTCCTTTCTCCGTTTTTCTCGGGAAAAAATATTTTTGTCATTAGAAATATGTGTGCAGCTCTATCTCTAAACTTTTTTCCCATCTCGATTTCCCATCTCGATCTCTAATATTTTTTAGAGCATGTATTATTACTCCACGAATGCGTCGGTCTCTGATATTTTTTAAAACATGTATTATTACTTCGTGAACACGTAGAGTGTTAAGCTCGACAAAAGAAAATTGTCTTCTCTAATAATTTTTCGCCCTTTTCCCTCTAGACTTTTTCCCACCTCGGTTTTCGAGCTCGGTCTCTAATATTTTCTAAGTAATTCGTCGAAAGAGATATTTCTACAGCTATTTCAACGATCTAAAAAATTAAACGTCGCCGAAAAAAATATTTTTTCTTAAAAAAACGACACGCGCGGCGTGTTCCGCCGCGAAAAATTTCCTAATGTTACGATGAATGGAAATTTGGAAGCACTGCACGGTGATGTAACAGAATTTTAGGATAACGCAAGGTATCCCAGGAAGAAACAGGACGGAAGCAATTATCACATAAGACATGACATGATCACATGAGTACACTGTGTCAGTTCGGTGCTAGTAAGCAGTAACTAGACTCCCGTCCCCTTCTCTCAGCACGAAATCAAAACAGGAGGAGCCACTCGGCAGCACCGTCCGTACGCCGCCGTTGCAGCCACTTGCCGGAGGAGGCGGGAGGAGGGGAAGAGCAGCAGCGTCGGATGGGGGTCCTGGGCGACGGCACGGGGTGGTGCTTCTGCTCCGGCGGGGCCAGGCTGGAGCGGATCAAGTCCACCATCCTCGCCGCAAAGGGCGCCGCCGTCGTGGCTGTATCCTTCCCTGTGTCGGAGAAGGAGGAGGCAAAGGAGGAAGCGGATTCCTCATCCACCGCGGCCTCCTTCTCACCACGCACGGCACCATCCCCTCAGCCGCCGCGGCGGGCACCGCCGAGGTCCGGCTTAGCCACGGCCGCCTCCCATACCGCCTGGTGCCCCAGAGGTAACAAACCCCGTGGCTATTTCTTGGATTTCCTGCTTCGCTTCCGCTTGGGTTTGTGTGACTGTGCAATGCGGTGCCAAATTATTTACATTTTTGCGGTGGTTTCGCCCGGGAATCGCTTGATGTTACAATGCGCTGTGGAAAGATTCGATTTCGATAGCGAATGCAAGGCCTTCAGCAATTTCTTTGCGCTGCACTCGTACTCGTTCGAAGTTGCAGCGTGGTGTGAAAAGATCTAATTTTCGTCAGCAAATGTAAAGCTGATAGTTCTCTTTACCGATTCCCAGTTGCAATGCTGTTAAAAATTCAAGTTTTGGTGAATTTATGGGTCAATGCCATGTTGGTTTCTTCATTTGAGCGAAAAGATGTCATGCTTGTGCGAAAGCTTAAGACTTGGGGGGGCCATTGTGCTGGGTTTGACTTCCATGTGGTTCTGGGGATCATTTGGGATTGTGGTCATGGAACTGGACAAGCTTGATGTTATTAATGCATTCAGTTATTGACTTATTGTAGCAACCTTACGTGCCAGCGGGGATAAGATTTTGATTTTATTTGGTTGTCGAGGATCAAATGCAACCAGATATAGTATATAGATAGATTATAATGTCTTGTTAATATGATTTTGGTGAGATTGAAGATCTAACAGATTTATGGACAACTTTAGGGTAATTAATTACCAAATAGCAAAGCTCTCTGACCACACAACATGTAAGTCAGAAATCCTTGTTGTCATTTGTTGAGGTATGAAGGATTATAGTCGATTGCTAACAGGAAATCTGGTATAGCTGCGTAACATCACCCCACCTCTCTGTACAGGTAGGCATAAATTATCTTGAATTTTGGATGCCCGACTAGATAAGAATCAATGGGGTTATATCTGCTGAAAGTGGTCCTTGGTTCACTTGATTGATGGGCATAGGACATGTTTTTAATGCATTCTTTACTCAAGATGGGATCAGTCTGTATTTCCTCTCGAAAAATTCATTGGCCAACAGCCCAACAACATTCAAAACTCTGTTGTACGATCATATGAAGAAAGGAATGGTGATTTTAAAGAACTAACTCTTGTGAAAAAAAAGGCTAGCAAGTATTTGCTTTGGAGTGGAATTTACTTAAATGGGCCTTTGTTTCACATGCCTTTGCTATGACATTTCACCACTTCTACATTTTGTTTCTATATTTCAGATTCTTTATTACTAGTCCCATTCTTGACCTTACAATAGTCGGGCTTGACGTGGTGGATGATGACTCAAATTCACATGGGCAACAGCCTCATTTCCTGAAAACCTGCTTGAATCCCAGCTTGGACCTTGGCAGTACAGTTTTGCTCCTGAGCCACACTAACAGAAAAGATTTGGCGGTAGGTGAGGGGAAGGTTGTAATAGCAACGGACAACCTTATAAAGTTCTCAACTGATGAAGTGTTGTGGCGTCCTGGATCTGCTGGTTTTGATGTGCATGGGAATCTAGCTTTCATGGTCTGCGATCCAATGAAGCTTGCACCTTCTACACCTACAGGGTATGCTTCTGCATCATCAACTGCACTCCTTGCATCAAACAAGGATGTGCGAACACAGTTTGGGATACCCGTTCCTGCAGTATGTGAATGGTTGAAACAGCACTGGAGCGGTAGCTTGGAAGATGTTGGCAAGCCAATGATGCCTCCTGCACGATTGATATCTACCGGACAGCAAAGTGAGCGCTCTTCTCTTGGTCATATTCATTATATTAAGACCATGGAGCGAGAGGGTGGCAATGTATTGTCGTCATCACAGATACCACCAAGACCAATGTGGCAGTATGGGTCATGCAGTTCAGCATCTGCTAAGATTTCGTATGGTGACAATGATTCTGTTAATTCACATTCTTTTCACGAGCAACGAGATACGGCTTCACAGGTGCCCAAACCCAAGAATGGGCAACCTGCTTCACTTATGGATATTACCTTTCCTCAGGGGCATCCAAGATCAATTTGCCTACCACTTCCTCTAAAGCAAATGATGTCTGATGAGAATAAGATCAAACCGAACTGCTCAGTTTCACATGAATCACGGCTAGGTAATGTGCGAGTAAACTGTGAAACACTTCACAATGTTGCTTACCAGGAAAATTGCTGGAGTGAGGTGCAGTCCAGTTCCTCTCCTCTGGAGGTTTCAGAATTAGGAGATGAGAGGGACGGTTTTAGCAGTGGGGAGGAGACAATGTACTCGGCGGAAACTAGGGAAAGCAGAAACATTCCAAGTCCAAAGGAAAAGAGGCCTGAGATAATTGGTAGATCACAGAGTTTTGTGAATCATAGCAAATGGGATTCACCTAGAAGTGTTGAATCTTCGAAAAGGGCCCCCTCAAAGTCGCATACATTCATTCCTTTGAGAAAACCGCATTTGCAGGCAGCGGCCATTTCACAGAAAAGCCAAGATTATTTCAGCCCTACCGTCTCCTCAAACATGAAAAAGAGAAACTTGTCCCAGATTCCCATGAAACCTCGACAAAGTGCTCAAGTTATCTCAAAATGGATCATCTGATACGATTGCTTTTTTCTCTAAATCATAGAAAGATATCATATCTCTTGGATTAGTCAGTTCCACGCAATATTTCCCCCCTTTCGTAACTGTATTGTGTAAATCGATGTATTCTCGTCGCAAACTATGCTCTAGTGATTCTTTCCAGTGTAACATATGCTAGCATATATTCTTTTGTCTTTGCTCATCTTGGTATAGCCTTTTACGGTGAAGTAGTCGTGTGGGTTGCAGTGAGCACCTTCTTTATTTTTCCAGGGTATACCAAAGTCTCTGCAGGAAGGGAGTGCATTGCTATAGGCAACCAGCCTGGATTACTCGTGAAGCTGTACATGTAGCGCCATCTTGTGAGGCGAACAAACGAATACCTCTGCAGCCGTGCCGCCTTCTCTTCAAGTACAAAAGCCGTGCCCCTTCGTGAAATGGATCTATGTTTACCAATCAGTTCTGTTTGGATAGGTGGTAATTTCTAAGAAGGTTTTAAGATTTAGTTCAAATTTGAATTAGATCCTAAAATATTCCCATGAAATACCTCTAATCCAAACACTCCTTCAGTGGTTTCTGCATCCTGTTTTATTTGATGAGGTACGTTGTGCTCACCGTAATAATCACCTTCAAAAGAAAGGCACCAAGTCTAATTCCTGCCTGTACAAACTAAACTGGAGAATGTTCTGTAAACGATTGCAAGCACGTCTCATTTTGCGTCTTTTTGATGCCCTTTCTGTCTAGTTGAACAAGTGTCATGATCGATGAATCATCATACGTTAGCTCACCTATCAATTGCCCTGGAAGCTATTTGATATGGATCACCGCATCTGCAACATTGAAGCGACACTGCTCGTTTATGGAAATCTCTCACCACGTGATAGTATGAACTCGTAATCATAGCATTCCATCGTGCCACGAACTAAGAGTATGTTTGGTTGTTTGTATCAAGTAGTACATATATAGGATAGTTTAAAAAAAATATCATCCATATATTTAGTTGCTTGAATAGAATCATATTACCCTGAACAATGTAATACAAATTTAAGGAATATTCTCTATAGTTACTAAACTATTCTATTCATCTAAAACAATAGAACCAAATGACACAGAATCACCTATCTCTTTCATTCTCATTCTACCGACCAAACACACCTTAGATGCACAAACAAACAAGATCAATTCTCGCGTTGATCGTACGGCTAAGATGCGGTGTCACGATTTCACCTTTCATGAGGCTCCGCTCCGTCCGAGGAGGCGAGGGCTTCCACCTCCTGCTTTCAATCTTCTCTCCACCGTTCAATCCAAAATCGGACGGACCCACGTTAAGCTGGTGGCATTAGCGGAGGCTCCGAATTCCGAACTCGTTCTCTATAGGATCCTTCGACCCTATCCCCGCTCCGATCTCTCCTTCTCGTCGCGGCCTCCTCCGCCGCGCCGCGAAACCAACTCGAGATCGACCGATCGAGGCCTCCCCTCCGCCGCGTCCCACGCCGCCGGACGGCGATCCGGTAACCCCTGCCTTCCCCTCGCTCTCCCTCCCCCAAGGTATATCTAATCTTTAGGATGCTCACACGTTGTGGGGGTTCTTGGAGGTAGAGGAGTTCGCTCGCGATCGGGAGGGATGCGGCAGCAGCGGCGAGGAGGCGGAGGCGGAGGCGGAAGGCACGGGGAGCCCGGGCTGCTGACGAGGGCGGTGGACAAGGTGTTCCGCTTCGTCCGCCTCGCGGAGTTCGAGATCCTCTTTGTCCTCTTCGTCCTCATCGCCTTCCTCCTCTTCAAAGATCTCGTAAGCCCGCTACCCCCTGCAAATTTCGCCTCTAGTATCAGGTCAAATTTTGGTGCCGCGCTTGCTGGAAAGTGATCGAGTAGGCTGGTTTATGGCTTTATGCCAAATTCGCATCGCACGTTTGCCTTCATCGTGATGAAATGGTTACAAATAAACAACTCAATCGAAAGTTTGAAACCGTAGAAGATTTGGTAGCTAATTGAATGTAAGTATTCTCCACACGTTCTGGTATTTTGACGGTGTTGGATGACAGAGGTAGAATGGTGGTATTTTTTTTCCATGTATATCTTTTTACTGTATGAACTATGCTTTAACAATCGAAACCACTAGCAGTACAGATGTAATCCTGCATATAATTGTGTGATTCTGTCAGCCATATAATTTAATTTGGAGGCATATATTTTACCTTGAGACAGCTCGGTAGCAGATCTTGTCCATATGTGATTTAGTTAGCTTAGTGTGGCAACAAGTGTAGTTTTGGTTTACATAGTTTGCAATATCTTGTATTGTGGAATTTTCGTCTTGTACTAATTAATGAGTGAGTTTTTCTACAGATGTCACGACCACAATACAACCAGATCTTTGTCAAGAAGCCTGATCTAGATGACAGCTGGCCTTAGAGAGGGTAGGAATCATATAATGCTCTTATTGTAGTGTGATCTTATTTTTGGGCCATATCGCCTGAAGTACATTTCTGAGGTGCTTCTTTTAAATTCCTTCTTATGACTATTTTTAGAGTATGTTCTTTTTGTGGTGATGAATATATTTACGCGTTTTTCAGTACTTCAAAGAAAATTTTGACATATTGTCGTCTTCAATTTTCTGACTGAATTATTTCCTTAGTGCTATTTTTATGGTTATTTGGTATGGGCCTTCATAGTGATGTTTGCTACAGCATGCTTCTGGAACATTGTTAAGTAGGCATACTGAAGTTGTTGCCACGGCATGTTGCTTTCTTCATTTATACCGTGTGATAACCCCATGAATTCTAAGCGAAGCTTGGTGTATGAAATGCAGTTCTTTCTTTTAGTCAGTCATGTGTCGAAGATTAGGCTCTGAAAGTAAACGTTGTTAAGAACTCAATCTAATCATGGCTCCTACTCATTTGAAAACTCCAAAATCTAGATAACTGTCAAACCTAAAATTTGCAATTTTGCCCATGCACCATTTTATTTAATCATAATTTGACAGTGGGTCCATCTTAAAGATTTGAATGGCGTCCTCCATGATCATAGAAAATTTGAAGTTACTGATGGTTTACAAATGATCAAAGATTTCAGATTTTTTATTTCTTTAGACCAAGAGCTTTAACTTTCATGTATCGGCATGATTACACTCGTGCTGCAGGATAAGCAGCAAGGAGCCGGGCGCTTGGCACAGCCAAACAAGTCTGATAAGCAAGCGAGGCCTCTCTACATGAATGATAGTGAAGAAAAGATAAATTTCTGCATAGCTCTTGGATATCTGTTAGAATGGACAAAATCTCTGCCCGATGCATCAACCGTATGTTCCAAATATTCAGAGAATTGGTCTCCACCATACGATCAATATGCTGATCTTTGATCATTTGTAAACCATCTATGCGTGCAAGCGCATCTGCTTGCAACGCATTAGAAAGTGTCGGATAGCGGTGAACTACTGCACCAAAGAGGTACCTGAATCATTCACCGAGAGAGACAGAGTACCATTCACATTCATTTTACACTCCCCGTAGCAGGATAGACTGTCCAAATACCTCTAGACCGCACATTAACGCTATTTATCATAATTTTCCTCATTTCTGTACTCATTTATGTTATTTTAGTACTTAATTTAGGCTGCGTCTGATTCGACGTTAAGGTAACCAGGTTTGTTGCCAGCTAACCCGAAATTTTGGGTTTGCCAACCAACCTCGTTAATCTAAATTACTATTTGGCTAGATACGTGGGTTCGCAATAGAGAGAACTGAATTTAGAGGGTTAGTTGTGCTAGGTTAGTTTATTCCAACAGTGGTTGATTAACTTAATCATGGATTAGGAGGGGAAATTAAAAGGTTTTGACCGAATTGAGTATATTCTCTCTAATTCAATAATGTTTGGCGGATGAAACCCCTAGCCTACCTCTTAGCCCTGAACCAAACGGGCCTTAATGATTTGAGTGATCTCTATACTTGCTATACACGATTGTAATATCGGAATGACAAGCAATCAGACCTCTGATATGAGATTCTTTCGGACGTCTGCAACAATTTTTATCCATGCGTGCAACGTTTGTAGTCACCGTGTGCAGCAAAAACACGCGATGACAGTAGGATTGTTGATCCGGATCGGCGCAACATTTTTTACTCATGCGTGCAATAATTGTAGTCACCATGTGCAATAAAAACACGTGATGATAGTAGGAATGTCCATAAAAAAATGTTACACATGATGATCAAATTTGTTGCACACGTTATAAAAAAATATTGCGTCGACACGCCCGAGAAAAAAACTGACGTCGAATGTCCGATTGTTAGCAACGCCCTTCTAATATTTCAGGTACACAAGACACGTGCAACTGGGTCACGACTCACTGGCCCGCTTGTTGGAAACCCATTTTACGCCAACATTTGCCTACGGAACGGCTGGATCGCTCGTTCGAGCCACACAAAGTTAGTTCGTATCTACACCTTGTTACAAACGAGCTACACATGCAATTCTTTTCCTGGACGTACGTACGCACGCATGGCCAAACGCCGATTCCAAGGAAAGGATTTACGGTTTTACGTACACATACATACATACGCACGCACGCGCGACCGCTGATCTAGCTAAATTAATCGACTAGCAACGAACGACAATGATTAGTTTGGGGTTAGCTAGTATTCGAACCACCATCGCCACCGGCCGATGATCTTGCCGACGTACTCGTGGTCGTGGGGCTTATAATGGCACATGGTGGGCAAGACCCCCAGCACGTGCCTGCACTCCCTGAGCAGCACGTCCCCGATCAGCCTCTTCTCCCGCCGCTGTGCCGGCGCCTCCTTGGTGGCGTGCCTGCCGGTGACGAGGAACATGTGCCCGTCCTGGAACAGGTACCGGCAGCCACCGTTGTCGACGCGGCACTGCGGCGCGTACCCGGCGCTGCTGTTGAAGACGACCACGTCCTGGAGGAAGTTGCCCATGTAACCCCACTTGCAGAGGATGGCGTAGGGGTCGACCTGCGGCTGGAAGAAGGCCTGCTGCGGCTTGTACGGGTCCAGGATGAAGTAGTGGAAATACTCCCAGTTGCCCGAGAAGTCGGCGCGGCAGCTCAGGATCATCTGCCCGCCGGTCATCGTGCTCAGCATCGACACCGAGTGGTTCTGCCCCGGCGTGGTCGCCGCCACCCCGGGCTCCGCAGCGTGCGGGGAGAGCATCCCCACGAAGATCACGACGGAGGGGATCGCCACGAACACGAACGGGATAGAGATGATCGTTAGGCGACGGAGCAGGTCCTTCTTCTTCTCATCCATCGATCACTGTTCTATTAGGTTTCTTGATCCCCTCCTCTCTTCTTGGTTAGTGCTGTAAAATATAGGAACTGCCCTGTATAACAATGAGCAGATATGCCAATGTTCATAGCGTGGGGTTTATATTTAGAAGAGGGGGAATCTATAATTAGGACGTGTGGGGGAGACGATGATTACGGTGGCTCGAATTGATCACTCCGATGTTGAATCCAACGAAATGACGAACTAGGTGCATATATGATCGATCAATCTTAAAATGCATGCCAGCTCTTCGTTCCAAAATGATTCTTGATAATTGATGTTGTAAAAGATAGCTAGCCAGAGCGATTGCATCTTCCAAAGTTGCACGCGGTGAAAGCATGGTATGCAAACATGCGGTCGACGAGAACTGATGGACAAATGGATGCGAGAGTTTCAGACATGCATGTGCGATGCGTACCTGTAAATTGGATAGGCCGGATCAAACGGAACACGCTTTTGCGCTCGCCGCACCTGATGGCTCTGCCTAATCTGTATGCATGCCTCGCGCAGAGGAGGGGGACAGCGAGTCGGAGGAAGAAATGAAGAACGAAGGCGAGGGGGAAGAGGAGACTGATTCTTGTTGTTTCGCGCGGCCAAGGGGAGAGAGAGAGGAGGGCCTTATAATAGGCATTCGCATGGTGTGGCTAGCTAGGCAGGTTGGTGTATAAACAAACCACCTTTTGGGCGATGCCAATTTAGGCTGTTCAGTTCTACAGGGCGTCTTCCCTGTTGCAGATCTGTTCGCAAAGATGGTTTTCATGCGTACATTGCACTTGCATTTATTTTGGCTGGACACCTGAGCATTCACGTTTTAATAACTCAAGGAATAAGTATGTAAGTACAGATTTTTTTTTTTGGGACATATCTAGTGCAATCATGATTTTGATGTAATCATCGTGCAATCCAACTAAGAGAATTTTCAAAAAATTCTGAAAAAAATCATGGATACACATCTCATCTTACCCCATCTACATATAAAATTTCATGATCAAATTCGTCCTACGCTAAGAGTAATAAAAAAGACAAATTTCTGACAAACTTGAATAGTTCAAATGCACCTAAAATTTTTTTTTTGTAACTTCTAGCATAGGACGAATTTGATCATGAAATTTTATATGTAGATGGGGTAAGATGAGATGTACATCCATGATTTTTTTCAGAATTTTTTGAAACTTTTCTTAGTTGGATTGCACAGTGATTGCACCAAAATCATGATTGCACTGGATATGTTCCCTTTTTTTAGTGCTTCTATATATTACTTTTTGAAAGTTACATACAGTGCAACCAGTGCAATATATTAAAGCATAAATAAAAGATAGATAGTAATAGCTTACCACTTCACTTACTTCAAAATTTATACAACTTGTATTAAGAGGTGATGAATAGAAGCACTACTCAAATTTTTTATATTGAAGATTATAAATGAATAATTTGTCACCATAGAGTCCTGCAGTCAATAATGAGCTGGAATTTTTTACTTCATTGCCGAAGACTATGGATATTGTAACAACTAGGATAGTTTGCGCGGCGTATACGCCGCATGCGCTGTTTTTTCGCGAGAAAAATTTCGTATTTTTTCCCATCGGCGTTTTTTTAAAAAATCATCGAGGAAACGCGCGAAACAGTTGAAAAAACAAAAGTGCATCTGCGTTTGCGTTAAATCGAAAGGTCCTTTTCGTGTAAAACAGTCGGAATGATCCAAACGTCAATACGTTTTTTTTCGGTATCTATTTAGGGTCCTCTCACGAAAGATCCAAACGTCAATACGTTTTTTTAACACGCCGCGCGTGTCGTTTTCTCATAGAAAAAATTTCTTTTTTTTCGGCGGTGTTTTATTTTTTAGATTGTCGAAATAATCAGCGAAACGGTTGAAAGAACACAATTTTTTCACGGCGTAACACGCCGTGTGTGTTGTTTTTCGTAGAAAAAAATTCTTTTTTTTCGGCGGCGTTTTATTTTTTAAATCGTCAAAATAATGAGCGAAACGGCTGAAAGAACACAAAATTTTTCGTGGCGTAACACGCCGCACGTGCCGTTTTTTGTAGAAAAAATTGCTTTTTTTTCGACGGCGGTTTATTTTTTAAATCGTCGAAATAATGAGCGAAACGGGGAAAAAATAGAGAGGTAGAGTTGTAGAAATATCTCTTTCGACAAATTATTTGAAAAATATTGGAGACCGAGCTGGAAAACCGCGGTGGAAAAAAAGTCTAGAGGCGGTGGGGAAAAAGTCTAGAGGGAAAAGGGTGAAAAATTATTAGAGATGACAACCTTCTTTTGTCGAGGCTAACACTCTACGCGTTCACCGAGTAATAATACATGTTTTAAAAAATATCAGAGATCGAGATGGGAAATCGAGGTGGGAAAAAAGTCTAGAGATAGAGCTGCACAAATATTTCTGGCGACGAAAACTTTTTTTCCCGGGAAAAACGGAGAAAGGACCTAGACGTAAGGAGCAAGAACCTATTTGTTACGTTTTTGGACTTGTCCGCTATACTGAAAAATTAAAAAAGAGCTTGTTCGCGATTTGAATTTAACGAGAGTTTTTTTCCGAAAAATGACGCACGAGGGACCCAAACGCGATTTTAGGGAAAAATATCTTCCTCTCACAAAAAATCACGAATGACTTATTCGTAATTTATAAAAGGTCTAAAACGTGAAACTTTTTTTTGAGCCGAGCCGTCAGCTTGGCTCAAACGAACGTGAGCGCGGCAATTCTCTTGGAATTAGGAGACGGATGATGCCATTGGTGCCGATGATACGATAGTGGAAAGTAGGTTGTCAAATCAAAACCTAAGCATAAGTAGTAGAGTTGTTCATCAAAAGAAAATCAGAGAAGATTTATTTGTGCCTACTTAGCTCGATGTTGATCTTTGCTGTAGACGCTATCAACATCTAGTGAGTCGATCCATTAAAACCAGTTATAACTAAATGAAATCTAACTAAAACTCACCTGAGAACAAAACTAGAGCAACTTAGGGCGGTCCTAACCTATGGTTTCTATGAGCAGTGTCTAAAGGAGAGAGGAAGAGCAATAAACCAATGTATAGTTTCCCAACCTATAGTTTCCATAAGCAGTGTCTAGAGGAGAGAGAAAGCAATAAACCAATGCATGCACCACAAACACAACTTGATCAGCGCGCAGAAATGTTCAACCCCGATTTTGTTCGTTTCTTGCGTCTTGATACGCACGCCGACCCAGTTTCTTGCGTGAGACACGGTTTCTTTGTTTTTCCTTCTCTCCCTTCTTTAATTCCTATGCCACATCAGTTTTTTGCTTAGTTGGTAGCGTAATTAATTCTATGGACACCAGCTGAGGTAGAGAGTTGGGACTGCCCTTAGTCATAGAAAAAAACATAATAAAGTAAATAAACCTAAAACTACTTTTCAAAATCAGTTCCCCCACACTCAATGCCGACGAGGATTATGGGGTCGGTGGCTAGGGTTCTTAAGAGCATCTCCAATGGTACTAGCTATAAAAAATGTCCATATCATCTATAGATAGCATATAGACAACCTCTCCAATAGATTAGTTATAGCATTATCTATAAAATTAAATATTGGCCCACATATAATAGATAATAAGTGCCTTGGAATCAGTTATAGCCTGACTATACATTAGTAGCCGGTCTATATCTCTCTCCTCATTTTCTCTCTTTCACCTAAGCAAAATGCTGAGATAGTATCTTTATAGCTAGCTGAAGTGGTATCATTGGAGATGCTCTAATTGTATATCACCAATCGGCCGGCAGCGCATTTGATGCAACTTTTTTCTTGATCCCTAATCAAGCTGCACAAGCACAATAAACAAAGCGCAGCCAATGAACCAAAGCTTGGGGTTCAGGGCCACTCTGGGCTTCGAAAATGAGACGACGGCCTAGCAAGCCTGGCACCACTGCCGGGTCGGGCCTGGATGGAACAACTCTGAATTACAAGGGTTTTACTCACATCCAGACCAACCGAACACCACCGTCCCCAACCAGCAAGACCGTTTCTTGCAGTCCTTCGCCTTCCGCGTAGGCTAGGGCTGAAAAAAAAAAACTCGTTAGAGTTTGAATCAAAAAAATTTCGATTACAGTAGCTGATAGGTTTAAAATTGAAATAAGATAATTTTGAGCGAAAAAAATTAATAAGGCTCCTATGTCAATTTCAAAAGAAACTCGATAATAGCTCGTTAAGCTCGATATCCAGCCCTACTTCCGCGCTCTTCAGGTTCCAAATATCGAAATTTCGATTTTCAAATGAAACCGGTCGAAAATCGATAGAAATCGTATCAGTTCGAAGTCAAAATTTTAAAATCGACGGACAAACATCATCGAAAAATAGAAAATAGACCAATTTTTGAGCATTTTTTATGATTTTCAAGTGATTTTATACATTTTTCGATACACTAAAGGAAAATTGGGAAAACAAATCAAAGAAAATTTTAAAAAAATTGTAGAAAATTGGAAAAAAAATACAAAAATTCTGAATAAATCCAAATTATTCTATAAAAACCTAAGAGAAATTTAAAAAATTAATTCATTTAGTGTTTCTAAAAAAATCAAAAACGGCAATCAATGAAAAGAAACAGAGACACTGCCAGATTTTTACAAACATTTACAAGCTTCATCATGTTCTGAAATTTTAATGGAATCATAACTAGTGCCCAAGGACATGTACTAAAATTTGCATAAATATTAGGCTTCATTTAGTGCCCATAGAAAATCAACAACAAAAGAGTATATATAAATACAATAGACCTGTCTGAATTAAAACAAATACGTAGGTATGATCATCATCTTAAAATTTTACCTAATCATTAGCATTGCTTCAGGACCTCACACAAAAAATTTCAAAAATATTAGACTTCATTTAGTGCCCCTAGAAAATCAATAACAAAAGAGCACATACAAAGACAATAGCATTGTCAGAATTTTTTAAAAAAATACACAGATCTGGTAATAATATAAAAATTTTGTCAGAATTTTTTAAAAAATACACAGATCTAGTAATAATCTAAAAATTTTATAGCATCATTAACTTTGCCTCAAAACCTCACAAAATTTTCAAAAAAATTTAGCACTTTTTCATAATTTTTTCCTAATTTTCTGATTTTTTTCATTTGAATTTGAATTCCACTGCTTTACCAAGCGATTTCAGATGCCGAGCCGACTCGATACGCTCGATAATCTCAATATACGAGCGTTTATCAATGATATTATGAACCCTGGCTCTCCCTCCCTCCAACCTTCTCGACCTAGTCGCAAACACATTAGAGCCTGTTTGTTTTTGCTTTTGATTCTGAATTATGACCCCAAAAGCAGAATCAAAACACAAGCAGCTCGATTATAGGAATCGATTCTGACAATCCAGCCTACCCATATACACTAGAATCCACAAATCCACTTCATATGTGCTTTTGGATTCTAGCTTTTGAAGAATTAGCTTCTCTACAACCATAATCCAAAAATAGCTTTTAGAGAAACCAAAGCAAAACCAAATAAACCCCTAGCTCGCGCACCAATCGATTCTTCCGAACCCTCTCCTGCATCCTGGTAGGTTTCCTGGCGCATTTCTTTCCACCCAGTTCTGCTCTTCGTCGCTCATGCGCGCTTTGCTTGATCTCCTGGTGGTTTTTGTTGGTCCCGAATCCGCGGCGCTTGGTGGAAGCAGATGGATGAGAATAGCAAACATTCTTTGGATGTCCAATTTTGTTTGCTTTAGTTGAGCGAACTAGGATTTCTTCTTCTTCTTCTTCTTCTTCTTCTTCTTCTTCTTCTTCTTCTTCTTCTTTTGAAAAGAAGTGAACGGAGTAGGACATGTCGCATTGGTAATGTTTTGTGGTATGTTACTGTTACTTGCTAATGCTTTGCACTCTGTGGAAAACTTGACATATTCTTTGATACGTTGAGCTTTGCCCCATTTGTTTTTTGTGATATATGCAACATGCTTTAGATACACCTTGAAGTTGACAAGCTCCTCGTTTTCAACCGACAGTCTTCAACATGTTATGAGTGCTTACTGCTTTGGAACACTCGTGTAATTTTCTGCAGTTGTGATAGACCAAGATAGGTTAATTTTGATGGTAGTCCTTGTTGACTTGCCGGCTGGTACATGCAAAATTTTGGATTCATTCTGAGATGTTGACTTAGCAGATACGTGCAGGCGAGTGTTGGAAGATTTTGATTCCTGGAAATATGACATCTATCGCCGCAGTGTCAGTGCGAATACGTGCATGCGACTGTTATTACTTATTACTACTACTGGCAGGCTAAAACTGGTTTCGTATTTCCCTTCTGATAAAAGTGCTCAACAGCTGATGCCTGATTTCCTTTGCCCCCTGTTAGCCTTTTGCATTGCGTCCCTGCAACCCTGCCATTGTTGGTGTGTTGAAATGCTATCCTGTTCAATGTTTAGAGGCGTGTGTGCGTGTGGCTAGGCGGTTCGTGCAGGTGCAGCAGCGAGGTTTGGGGTGTTGCCCATGATCCGCACCGCGCTGGGCTACCGCTTCTTGGCCACGATGTGGCGCCACTGATTGGAGATTGGAATGCGAGCCAGGGCAGTACGGCAGCATCCTTGGGAAGGATGGAATCGATGGATGGTGATTGGCGAGTTGGAACTTTCCTTGATCAGTTGCTCCGCAAGCGGCTTGTGTTTCCCAAAAGTAAATGTCGCCATACGTGCTCACCGTTTTTTATTTGACGAAATAGTCGTTTTTCTAATCACTTTACCTTTTTTTTTAAAAATTAGCTTTCTATGATCTATTTTCAAATTTAGTTTCATCCCAACCGTGGAAGTACTAGAAGGTCACCGGAGCTTCCAAGACCGCAGCATTGCTCCTTTTGCGCTCCCCAGCTATGGCAGCTTGCACTCCTCGACGCACGGCAGCGCCTACTCCTGCACTCTCTAGGCTCGACTGTGGATAGGTGTCGCTTGTAACATTATTCGTGGTGGGGGAGACTAAATCTGTAAATATGTTCAGAGAAAGAGAGATCGGATTTGTAAAAAAAACAAGATGACGGACTAGAAAAGCGCCAACATCTTTTTTTTACTCCCCTTTACTTATTTCGTAGATACACTCTTTAAAAAAAATGACGAAAAATTTTGGCATTCACTAAAGAAAAATAATAGCTGGACTACAAATATGCACACATACACCCCCACACACGCACCCACATATATACACTGGGGCCTTCGAGCACGCGCATTGTGTGAGCCTCGAACACGGATGGACAGAGTGTGCGGCTGGCGTCTCACCAATCTAGCAACCTCGGTTCTCAATTTTTTTCCCCGGGTAGATGCTGGATCAGGCTCAAGTTGCGGTATAATCGCTAGTACTACTTGACAGTACAATTTGAAAGATCCAGCCGAAGCACCCAACAAACCCAATCACGTTGCAACCGTTATATTACCAAACCGGCAAACGGGCGCACGGCCCAGACCGCAAACTCCACGGCGACTCGGACCACGTTCCTCAGGAACCGGACCAGATCCCGCGGATAAACGATTCTGCCACGCAGCAGCACCGCCCGCGACCGGCACGGCACGCGGCCCAAACGTGGCTCCGACAGATTGCAGATCCCACACATCACTCCCTGCCGTTCCGCTGCACTGATGCATCCCGTCCACTCCCCACCTCCGTCCTCCCTCCCCCTCTGCCTTTATTACACCTTCCACCGCTGCTACCTTCCAAAACCGGGAACGCGAAAGGCAGCCGCAGCCGAGCGTGGCGGAAGGAAAGACGGGCAAAACCCCGCAAAAACAACGCGATTTCGGCCCAAATCCGTGGCCCCGCGCCGAGATCCGAACCCCGCACCGCTTCCCCAAACGCCACGCCGTTTGCTCCTTTTTTATCAAGCGGAAGCTGCCGCTGGCCCGCTGCTGCTTAGGAATAGGCGCTTTCGCTTCCTTTCCATCCCCTCTCTGCCGGCCTTGTCCGGACACAGGCAGCGAGGCAGGCTTGGCCGGATTAGCGAGGAGGAGGAGGCGGTGGTGGTGAGGAATGGAGGGCAGGGTGCTGCGGCGCAGCGTGACGCTGGCTGACCAGCTCACCGCGATGGGGCCTGCGCCTGCGGTGGGGCCTGCAGGGTCGTGCAACCTCCGCGACCTGCTCAAGCTGCGCGACGAGGACGACCTCGCCGCCGGACGTCGGGCGGCGGTCACCCTCGCGTCGGCCATGGCAGCCGAGAGGCGGGCATCGTCACCGTCGCCGTCGTCCTCCGCCGCGGCTGCGGCTGCGGCTGCGGCGGCGCGTACCCTGCTCGACATCATCCGCGACGACCAGCCTCAGAACTCAGTGGCCGCAGCGGGAGCCAGTGCTGCGGTGTCCCTGCCAGCGCCACGAGCAACCTCCCCCCCGGCGTTGACCGCCACCGAGGCTGCGCCGCCGCCTCCGGAGGCGCCGCCGAGTCAGATGCCGACGGAGGAGGAGCAGGCGGAGAGGGTGTCCCTGATGGCACTGCTGGAGCAGACGGAAAGGCAATGGAGCGCCGGCGCCGGCGCGACGGTGCGCGAGCAGGAGCTAGTATCTGCCGCATCGGCGTCGGCGTTAGGGGCGGAAGACGAGGCGGAGCCGGGGGCGGAAGACGAGGCGGAGCCGGAGCCGGAGGCGGATAAAGGGGCGGCGGGAGGCGGGTGCTGCTGCGTGTGCATGGCGCGGGCTAAGGGTGCGGCCTTCATCCCGTGCGGCCACACCTTCTGCCGCACCTGCGCCCGCGAGCTCCTCAACGGCCGCGGCCGCTGCCCGCTCTGCAACGCCGCCATCCTCGACGTCCTTGACATTTTCTGACCCAGCCCTCCAACCTCCACCTCCTCTCATCCTACCGCCCCTCAGCTCGCCGCTGGCGATGCAGATAACCTGTCCGGCGAATGGGCTTGGCGCACGCGCAAGAACCGCCTGGAATCGGCCAATCTGGTGCTCCTGAAACTGAGATAGGATCCAGACAGATCTCCGTCCTGTTCTTGCGTTCTTGCAAAAACTGAAAAGATTAGAACATGTTCAGCTATTAATCATCTTATTGCAACTTGCAAGAGATCGACATTTTTGCATTGCGCATTTCGCTTCTTTGTTGTTCCAATTCCCAAATCCAAGACCAATCCTGGATCAACAAGTTCTTGCTTCCTGTAGGGACCCATCAATCAAGGTGAGTGAGCTAATGGTGGGCGGTAGGTTGAAGTTAAAAAAGAGTACTTGAGTTTGCCTCCGGATTAATCTGCCAGAATTCTTTTGGCCTGTCGTCCTCCTAGCAAGCACGCACTGTGAAGATCTCAAGAAATCAAGATACTCTGCAATGCATAGTGAGTTTAATTTACAGCTCCAGAGTCCAGAGTCCAGTACTCCACTCCACTGTGCATTTTCTAAGGCATAAACTCATTTACTTCCATGGAGCGCATTTGATATTCTGTTTGGACGCCTGATGTCACGAGAGATACGAAATTCATGGGACAAAACGAAACCTCATAAATTCCAAAACACCAATTGATACATAGCATCCGTCAACTTTACAAGTACTCCTACGTTTGTATCCACCAGCCATTTAATATCACAAAGTTCTAGTACTGCAAGAGATTTATTTGTGCATCCGTGATCCATCCCTCGTTCAATTACAAAATTTTAGTATGTAGTACTACAAGAAAATTTTATTTGTACACGTAGCAGCGCTAGCTTCCATCGCGGGTGAAGTGTCCAACCTCGTCGGTTCGTTGATGCGGACCCAATAAACGGAGTTGCTTGTGCCAACCTTCCCCTTTTTTTTCTCCGTAAATGGGGCACACACAGATGGGAGAGGTTGGTTGAGAGTATTTGTCAATGCTGATGCCGTGATGTGTGGAAGAATTGTAGTATAGCCGTGCATCTCAATGGCGTGTTTCCTTCTCAAGTTCTGTACGTGTTTGAATGCTTTCCAAGACTTAGAGCATGTACAGTGGTACAAACGACAGCTATCTATAATATATCTTCATATCATCTATAGACAGCACTAAAAATAACTCATACAATGGATCGTCTATATAATTGTCTATAATGCTTTCTTATCCAATCAACAGACTGTCTATACAATAGCATACAAAATAGAAAGATATCTATAAGACCGTCTGTTAAATAGTAGACATCAGTTTTCTCTCTCCTCCATATCACTAAAATTCCTATGTGATGTAGTCTTACAGATAACCGATATGTACTATTGTACACATGCTAAGGCCTTAGGACCCTTATAGAGATATTATTGAAATCTCACCCTTTTGCCGTGAGGAGCACACTCGCCTGGCAGGGTGGACCCAGGGCCCCTCTGCTGCTCACTTGCCCAGCCTCAACCGTTGAACTCTACTCGGTGTAAATTGCAGCCTTGGTACCTCAATCCTTGCGACCTTGTACAAGGTTGGGTGAGGAATGTTTGGAGGGGCAAAATAAAAGCTCAGTGCCTCAACACAACGACTAGGCCAATTGTTTACCAACTGTCCAACGTCGATCAGATCGTCGGATGGGTTTTGGCAAGGATGAAGGCGACGACTCCTACTTTGCTCCTGCTCCTGTATTATTAACGACTTTTTTGGGCTAGTGTAGGTCGATCTGATCCAGTTTGTTAAGCTAACCTTTAGCATCACAGCTTCATTATTCGATCGCTTTGGACTCTTGCCCCGTTACTGGTCAAGACGCAGCCATCCAAGTGTGCCCGGAATCAGCTCATGTTCTAGCGGAGTAGTAGTATATTAATCCTGGGAGGCGAGCGGGACAGGCGAGCTTATCTGCTCATATAATTTGTCATCGCGGACAGCAACGGCGTGCACGATGTGATGGCCCGCGAAAAGCGTGGAAAGCGAACGGATGATCCACGAAACGGTGGGGATTGGCTTGGAATCGGCCGCGCGGCCGGCGGTGCACGGCGTGGATGGCACTCGGCTTTTTGGGGGGTAAATTTGGCTCGGCGAGGTGCCGATTAGTCCGAGAGATTCCTGGCGTGCGGTTGCAAGCCACGCGCATATGGGAATTGGGAAGAGAGGCAGAGGAGAACATGGGAGAGATCAATTTTTGTTTTTAATTAACGTTGGAGAGATCTGCTTAACTTGATGCTTTGGGATGTATAAAGAAAGATGGCATAAATTCACTTAAAATGTAGAATGATATGTATTTAAAAACAAAAAAATTGAAAACTAGAATGACAATGTATTTAGCAAGGATGTAGTGATTTTTGTCACACATTGCATAAAACCCCCTTCAACTACTACAATATTACCAAACAAATACTTAGGATGGTCAAAACTAGGGATGGCAACGGATCAAGTCGGGTGCGGGTTTTACAAAACCTGACTTGACCTAAAACCCAAATTGAAAAACCTGATCTGAACCCGAATATTCTATCGGGTAAAAAATTATACCCGATCCCGGCGGGTACCCGAAATCCGACGGGTTATGTAGTATGGGTGGCAATAGGTTGGATCGGGTATGAGTTTTGCAAAACCCGACCCGACAAGAAACCCGAGCCAAACCCGGCGGGTACCCGAAACCCGATGGGTATATGCGGTATTTCGGGTACTCGATGGGTACCCGCGGATAAAAATTAGAACCCGAACCCGACCCGAACACAATTCGGGTACCCGACCTAAAGAACCTGCGGATAAAAATTAAAATCCGAACCCGATCCGATCGGTTGCAAAACCTACTGATACCCGAACCCGCTTGAATAATTGCCATCCTAGTCAAAACCCTAGCTAAATGGTCCTTGATTCGTCAGAAGTATACTAGTCCTAGCACACTGTTAAATTAAGCGTTAAGACCAAACCTACTAGCCTAGCACTACCATCCTACGCTATTATAGCCTGGTAGACAAAGCATGGATCTTGGAGGAAAGCTGGCCGCCAAATTCCCTTTAACGCTTTTTCCTTGGAATTCTGCGCATAACCACGTCCCTTGCATATATTGGACCTCACCTAGGCTAGGTAGCTCGGTGTCCGACCATACCCAACTTGCTCGTACTAGTACCATTACTAGGATTGCTTGCGCGGCGTTATACGCCGCGTGCGTCGTTTTTTCATCTGCGTAGCAAAAATATATGTTTAGCTTAGATTAAAGGCTGATGTTTAACTTGGGACTATCAGTTTATTTTTGGGTGTAACTGCACTGGGATAATTGAAAAGCTCAAACATTAATTGGTGTACGATTGTATGTGAGCTTATCTAAATGATATGGAGGAAAAACGCCGATGAGCGGAACGGAAATCATATGGAATGGCAATTGGATGTCTTGGAGGTATCTTCAGCAAATTCTTCATTGTGTCATATGCAGTGAAACCAATAACCACAGAGGGTACCACCTACTAAATTACCCATATTTCGAGCGCCATCCTCGTAAAAAACACAATCAGATACATCTTGACTACAAACCCGATCTCAAGATGAAATACACTAATCAGCGAGTAGAATTCGAAGCTAGAAGACTGACATCGACAAGTAGTCAAAACCAGAGAGTTCAAGGTAAGCTGCGTTTCAATTTAATGCAAAGATTTAGGGACGATGAAGATTTGGGTAAGTTTAAGAACAAAAATAACCATTTGTCAATGAGACAGCAAGTAGCAAATGCAAAATGCGAAATTTTTCAGCGGAGTATGTATTCAGAATACAAACTACTCACAAAAACGGCCACATTTCAGATAAGGTTATAGAGCATTTGGCAGAATAATTCAATTGACAACTACAGTTTGTAGGCAAAACAAGAACAAGAAAGCCGTGCAAAAGCGCAAATTGCTTAAGGGTGTTCTCAAAATTGTGAAACCACTTTTGTCTTTTTCTTTCCATCATTTGATCTTTAAAATTTATGCTCAGAATCGCAAGCACACACAAGATGAAACATCCGAGGTAAAGTTGTTGAGTTTCGTGCTCTAGCAACAAAGAGAGAGCAAGTCTTCTTAAGACTTTCAAACTACCAAGGAGCTATTCGAGTGAAAATGTTGTAAAACAATCGATAAAACATTCTTTGAGTATATTGGAAACTAATAGATGCCTATAAATGTGCAGTTGAACCCAAAATGGAAAGTATTATCTGCAGAACCACTTTGATGTAATTGAGGCTCAAACCAACAAACAATTGTCTCCATCCCTATGTTTGTTTGATCACAATAAGTCCCTCGAATGTGCCCGTATTTGTGGGCCACAAAAGCGATCGATTCATTGATGATCCCGAACCTACATAAGAGAAGCGAATAAGAGATGATAAATAGTTGAGAAACATAGTTATTAAGAAAACTAACAAGGATCTCTAAAAGGGAAGAAAATTAACAAGGATCAAGAAAAGGACACACTATATGGAGCAAATGAAGCACTGACTTGTCTCGACAACATCTAATGGGTAAGTTAGAGTCTGCGAAATAAACCAATTGTGGCACCACAGACAATTTCAATGTGACAATTTTTGTAATCCTCGGTACATGTGGCTTCATCCTTCATATATGTAGAATTTAAGACCAGCATAAGGAAGTATTCGCATGAGCGTTGGACCTGAATGCAAATAATCCAGATAGAGGCTCAATAATGTAACTACTACAGTGACAAATGTACTGAAATTATCGAGGCACAAGAGCAAAATAGGAATACATACAACTCACAGCAAACTTTCAGCTCACCAGAGATCTTTTTAGTGCTTGAATAAGCATCAGAGGTATATGAAGGGGATATCTATACCTACTGCACGATAGAGAGCTCGTGCTCCACCTTCCGAATAAACACCTCTAAAAGCAGAGATTGGTTACGCATAAAACAGAACACGAGAATAATATGATGGTTTCCTTAGAAATCAATAGAGAAATATCATAGCGCGAAACATTAGTGCATTTAAAGTAGATATGTAAGTTGTGCTCTTTATGATGCTTTGAATTATCAACAGGACATAAGCGTAGGCGTTGTACTATCTAGGAAATCCATAGCTTGACGGTAGTTCGAAAGTCAGAATATAATAACAATATTGCTATATTCTTGTCAAGCTCGAAAGCTGTAATATAATAACAATATTGCTATATTTTTCCAGAGGTGGATTAAAGCACGACGATCCGCTTTGCTCCTCTGCTGCCTTGAAGGTTTGCTGCCGAAAGCTTTTGGACATATGCATCCTGTCTAGCATTATATAGACAGCATGGGTCGAAGGTTCAATATATATGCAAGCAAACTATTTCACGCAGATACTTTACATATAATGTATTCATTGTTTATGTTAAGAGAATCTATTAATGCTTGATTAGCGTAATGAAACCGACTTGAATACATACGAAGAGTAAATTTTAGAAACGATACATACAAAGGTACTATTTGAATAGCTAGCAAGACAACCTTGAGCTTCGTTATTTATCGAAGACTATAGGTTATTGTTTTGATTTAATATGCATCGCAGCAGAAACAGATTATGTAATCTGAATAAGGAATCAATAGGTAAAAGACGTACTTGTATTCTATAGTTTGGAGCTTTTCTTGATGCAATAGCTTTAACCGTCAGTTTTGTATGAAAGGGTAGCAAAAAATGAAAGAACATCGTAGTTCTTAATAACGCGATAAGGCTACATAATCCATCTGCACAACAAAACAAAAAATACCAACTGATTATCCTATTCTTTAAGCCAATCTTATTAATATTGCTGCCATATAATAGTCGCTCCCAG
Source organism: Guadua angustifolia (assembly GCA_036346375.1). NCBI lineage: Eukaryota > Viridiplantae > Streptophyta > Magnoliopsida > Poales > Poaceae > Guadua > Guadua angustifolia. Next base: position 13,346,225 of record CM070515.1, read on the forward strand.
ATGATCCTAAAATGACCGCACCCATGATATGTCGATGGACAGTTAGGACCACTTTAGTGCTTCAATAATGTATAAACAATATCAAGCAACAAACCACAGGAATTGGGACCATACCTGTAGCACGAAAAGACCGGTGTGGAAGTAGCAAGGGTTGATGAAAACCGCGCAGAACTGGCCACACTGGAAGAGCTCATCGGTGTTCTGGAGGAAGATGTTGTCGGAGTCGATCATGACAACACAGTCCTAGTTGAATTGGGCTCCATGCATAGAGCTTGTTCAGTGTCAGCCTGAACCTCCTGTTGATCCCTCCAAGGTTGTTCTCGTAAGGATTCTTCAGGTTCCCCATCAACACCACCCTCACGCCATCCTCCTCCCTCCTATTCGCATTTGCCATCAAAACGTGTCATATTCCAATTCACATTAAGAGTACGAAATACATCGCAGCATTTAAACAAAAAGGTATTTGTTAACCATCTTGTTTGCATTGCATTTTTCTCTCTGAAACGATTTATCCATGATTGGGAGGCAAATGCCATTGCTTCAAACCAATCATTTGGGATTTGACTCTCTCGGGAAGTCTGCAATCGCTCTTTTTTTTGAAAGAAAGGAAAGTTGACCACTCTAATTGGACATCAAACATTTCAGAAATTACTTCAACCAAAGCCACTACACAAATGGTAAAAGCTCCAAACTTCCGAAGCTTGTGCACCCAAAGCAGCGTCTTTTCTTTGAGATTAATGTAACACACAAAGGTAGTGTAATCAGACAGGAAGATTACAAAAGCAAAATACTTGTAAACCCCATAAAGAGTAATTAAAAAACAGAATCGTCGAACTCAAGAGGTTTCTATCGCTTACGCCCGCTTCGCTAAATCATCGATTTGCCAAATACCCAAAGATACCTCCTCGTCTTGACTTCACCCATCCGCACACGCCAAGCAAACGAGTCGGATCGGCGCGAATCAACGAAATCCCGCTTGAATCGAGCGAATTAATTCTGTTGTGTAATAAAAGAGGCTAGAATAGGAGAGAAGAATAAGTAGTACAGAATAGGGAAGTAACCAATCTAAGTAGAAAATTTAAGAAGTGGAGAAGACGGTAGATAGAGAATCTGAGGAGGCTGGTGGGAAGTGGACTCGGCGAGTAGTCTTCTTACTCAGGAAGGAAGGGAGATGGATGCTTCGTAGGCTTCTGATCTCCCAGTGAGGTCGATATGTCGAAGTACCGCTGGCACATGAGAGGAGCGGAGCGGGCACGCATAAGCTGGAGGACACCGGAGACGAATAGGATGGGTTCAAGGGCGAGGGCTAGCGCGCGGGGAGGAACTACGGCGGCGGTGGTGACGCGGCCGGATGAAGGCAAGCGGGAGTGAGGGAGAAGGAGAGTGGCCTCACCTGGTCTACAAGCGGAGATGTCGGCATCTTCTAGAGGGCTCCGGAAGGAACGAGGGCAAGCCACACGGCGCCTCGCGTCACGAACCGGGAAAACAAGCCAGTCGAGCCGAGCCGCGCGAACGCGAATCAACCGAGCCGGAGCCGCGCGAAAAACGGGACGTGGCACGTTCGATAGGCCGGGAACTCTTCAATCTTTAGGAAAGGTATTATTCTTCCCTCCATGTATGCTCCGTTACGGGCCATCCACGAGTTCCGGTGAAAAACGGAAACAAAACACTTTTTTTCAGAAAACGGAAACAAAAAAATATTAGTATGAAAATGGAAATAAAATATTTTTATAAATAAAACCGAAAATTCCGTTGAAAATTTGGCCAAAAAGGAAATAGAGTATTTAAATTTATTTTCGAATTAAAATAATTTTACAAATACAAATAACTTTATAAAAAATATCAAATCGAATTCCAAAATTTTAAAAAAATTCTAAAAAATATTTTTGGAACATTTTGAACCCGAAAAATTATTTATAGCATAATTTTGGTTTTATTTTTCATGAATAGTTAATTTTATAAATCTAAATATAGCAAAATGACATTTATAAACTCCAGAAAATCCAGGATAAATCTTAAGAAAAATCATAAATGAACATTAGACAATAATATGCAAATTTTAGGGTATTACACCTTTATAGTTAGAGGAGCAAGAGGATGATATGGAGGAGGACATAATAATCTGATCTGATGGACAAATAGCAAGTCTTCAGTTGACAAATTTGAAAAAAAACTTCCTAGTGATACCGGTGAGCATAACATTATTCTTGTACCTGCCTTGGATGTGAAAAAAGTTACATTGTTTTTGCGGTCATGTATATTGTAATTATGTACTATATTCTTGTGGAATTTTTCATTTTCCTTTCCGTATCCGTTCTGTTCCATTCCACATTCGTTTCTGTTTCTGTATCTGTTTTTGGGATTTCTAATTTCGTTTCCGTTATGGTAAAAAAATGTGGTAACGGAAACAAATCCGTTCTGTTTTTATCCCTTGCAGTGATAATAGTGTAACTCAAAACAGAATACGAGAAACACATCGCAATAGGGGAGGATATTGAGGTGACTAATTGACTCTGCGATTTGTCACCAACGGCAGTCCATCCATTCGTTGTTATTGCTGCCGTGGGCGGATCCACCTATCGGGGCAGGGCAATGCGATCATAATAAGCCTTGGAGGTACAATGCGGCAATGTTATCGTAAACAACACAAAAATAGAGCTTTTTTGGGTAAATATTCATTCCAAATCGTTAAACTGTCAAGTTTGATTACACTCCTAAAGCTTCATTTCATGGATCTGCTGCTTTTGCTCCCTTGCTACGCAAGAGAGAAGAAAGCGAGCTGGCTGGATAGACCTTGGAAGCAGAACGTACATAGATAGACGGGTGGGTGAGCCTGTCTATATACGTACGTAGCAAAATGTACTAATCCAGCAGCACGAATGGATCGACCGACGCAAAGCCGGAGACAGGCATGGCCCTTCGCGTACGCGCGCATTCACTGCTCTTCTTGTCTGGATCGATCGCCAGCCACGAGCTCAGCTCCCTACGCCCTGCCCTGCCCCTGCAACGCATGCAGTGCTGCATCTGCGTCGGTCTGCCTGCATGGAGGCGCCGAGAACTGAAGAAAGCGCTGATGAGATGAGCGCACGGCATTGGATTCCATGTGCGTCGCGATGCATGCGCCCATCCATTCCATCCGCATCAATCATAGCCCGTCGCCCCCCATGTCCAATCCCTGCCTGCCTTTGTCGGAACCTACACGCAGCCTACACCTGCATAGCTGCTCTGCTACAACGTACTCTTGTTTTCGTTGAAGCTACTACAGCCCCTCCTCCCTCCACGGGAGGAATTATTGCGTGCATCGCCGCATCGCGAGGCGGAGAAGGCAGGCTAATTGTTTCCATTTAGCTTGAGCCAGATGGCTCGCAACAGCTGCTACTATTGTGAGGCGTGTGCCGTGCACGTAGGTAGATGTACATGTATGTACTGGGATCTTCTTAATAGGATGTATTAAAGGAGGCTTTCGGCCATGATGATCAGTCCAAGCACTCCATACAAAGATGAAAAGATCGCCTCAGTTGTGCAATCACATCCTCGGCTTTCAAGGAGCAGGGGTACCAGGGTTCACAATATCGATGTGGGGATAATTGGCCATATGGAGATTTTTGAAAATCGGAAAAAATCGGTAGAGAATCGAAGGGTTTCAAAATCAAATTTTTGATGAAAAATAAAAAAAATCGATTTTCACTGATAATCTCTCGATATGCCTTGATAAACGCTCGATATTTCTCGATAATCGATCCGAGCGATTTTGCGAACTTGTGTTCTTCGGCGATTAATTTTGTGAGCGATTTTCGCTTGATATTCACCTATTATCGTGATATTTACATCATATAAATTTTTTTGAATTTAACCGGTTTACCGACCGGTATTATATACCGTACCGACTCGATAAAGTCGATAATCACGATATTCGAGCGATTATCAACGATATTGCGAACCCTAATTAGTACTCCATAAAAGCAAATTAAGAAGTGCCTCTCCTGCACCCGGGCTTGCTACAGGGCTCGGACTTTGCCGCACTGGCTTAAGGGAATCATGAGAGCCCATAATGCATCTAAGGACAGGACAGCGAGAGGAAATTCAAGGCAGCGAAGGCTGTACCTGTACATCTGCTACAGTGCGTAAGGATCCAGGTTGAAGTCGCCGTGTATTCCATGGGACATGCAAGCAGAGGCTTTGGATTCTTGCCACTACATCCAGCCTTCAAGATTTCTCACCCAGGCTCAGGACAAAACTTGCACAACTCTCCTCGTGGCACATATACCATTTCAAGATCCTACTAATGGCCAGATGATTACAACGAACCCATCAGAAGCAGCTATCAAGAAGTCGCCTTCTGAATTAAGATGGTCCCTCTCACATGCATTTTCAGGAGGTGTCACCTCTCCTCTCCCATCTGGCCAGAATTGAAGCTCCGAAGTACAGTTGCACAAAGCATGTCATGTGCCGGGCCTTTCGCCTCTTCCTTTTCCTCTCTCCAGAGAATAAAGGGCATTCAATGTTTTGCTCCATAAGCAGCAGTGACCCCCAATTGAGCATGCACAATTACATTTACAACTGCACATCCTTTTCTTTAGCAAGGTAAGAAATACTTGGAACCATGGCTGGTGTTTTACAGCTTGAGCATCGTTTTTGCAGGCATCTTGATTTTCTACACCATTGTTGGCAACAGGGGACAGATTCCATCGGTCGTGATCGACTCATTATAGTGCCGTCTATTCACTGGTTGACTGGTACACCCATTTCATTGTCACAAAAGCTCGTTCGAAGCAGACGAGATAGCTCTCAATGATGTAGTGGCGATGAGGCTGTTCCGTTCACTTGGAGAGCAGCCCAAGGTAGGGGGTTTGCCATGGCAGACGCGATCTCAACTCCTACCGCCATTGAGTATCCCTCGGCATGACGTGGAAGGCGTTGGCTCTGAGTTTCTGGAACCCGCACAGCTCCAGAAATTCAACGCCGCCTCGCAGATTGCCCACCCTGTCTTGTTAAAAGAGAAGAATGGTAGGTTAAGGATGATGGTATTGCAGGAAGCAGCTTTCTGAAATATAACGGTGTCCCATTTTGTAGTTACCTTGAAAACGGGATTGCTTACTGGAATCCTCCTGAACTTTTCCTCTTCTGGGTCTTCATTATGTTGGCTATTATCTTTAACAGTATTTGGAATGCTCTTGTAACTCTAGCACTGTCATCCTACAAATAAAGTGACATACAACTCATCAATTGGTTCCTGGCATCCCCATAACACCAAGGTCGATTGCCTCATACAGTTTTATACTTTTATTTTGCATGAATTCTAAGAGGGTGCTGATGAAAGAAACTGTTGAGAAACAACAGAAAGTCAGCAGTAGACTGCAAAAGATAGCCTAAGAGCACATAATAGAGAAATTGAATGTTCTTGGTGTGTGGAAGGGCTAATTCCGGTCCTCCGCATGGACAAAATTCATAGAACAGCATTTGCTTGGAATATTAACATATATTTTGGTATTTGCAAAGCATCATATTAAATAATGTTCAAGAACAGTCAATAGCTCAATGCTTCCGTGTCAATTAGATCACAAGGGATCATAATTCATATCTGCCATGGGACGATCATTTTACCTCGTGATTCTTCTTCAGAGTTCTTAGGCAGTCTCTCAGTTGTTCTGATGTTACAACAGGTTTCATCTGAGCAGTTAAAAATTGTCAGCAATGTGCTTTTGGAGGTTTTGCTCACGAAATGTACAGGCACTCTGGGGTGTTTTAGACCTTTGTGGGAGTTACGATCAGGACTGAAGCTTACACACATGATTTGGCAGTCGTTCATCCTCATATCCTTGGGGTTGCTTCATGTACACATCCTCTTCAAGAATGCCATGAAGATTTGCATTTTGAACATCTAGCTGACGAAGATTCCAACCTCGTGACACGACAATTGATAAGATAAGGCGGATAGTAACTGGTTTTACCATTGGACTAAACGTATTAGCAACCAACCTAGCTTTATACCTATCAATAGAACCATCAGCTTTGCGCTTCAACTTGAAAATCCACTTGGATTCAATCAAGTTCAATCTTGACTTGTATGAAACAAGATGCCATGTCCATTTTTCATTAAAGCTGAATATTCTTGGTCCATGGCTGATTTCCAATTGTCATCTATCACTGCTTCCTGATAATTTGACGGCTCAAAAATAGCAACACCTGCATGCCTTTGTCTTTGGTATGGAACCATACCATCAGTGCGTATCTTGGGCATTGTAATATTGTCCTGTAAGCATGTGTGCATGGAGTGTGTACGAGTAATGCCACTATGATTTGTAGCAGTATCAACAGTGGTTGTGGTCCAGGAGGATCACCATGCATAGTACTTGAAACACTATCATTGATAGATGGCTCATCAAACCCTGTACATCAACACGAAAAATCCAATGGCCCATTAGCTTGTTTAGAGACAACAGTAGGAAGATTAGTATGCTCATTAGACATGTGGTCACCCCATGTATTCAAGTGTGCAGGAATAGAGGAAGGAACTGAAGGAAGAAGGGCATGCTCAGATGGTAAATCGGATGTGGAAGGAGAAGATGTATTGGCAAAAGGAAATACACCTTCATGAAAAATGACATCATGAGAGATGTAAATACATCCAGTTTTAGGATCTAAACATTTATATCCTTTATGCATGCTACTATAACCCAAGAACACACATCGCCGAGATTTAAACTGAAATTTGTGGTTATTGTAAGGTCGAAGATGAGGCCAACACGTAGAACCAAAGGTTTTAAGAGATTTGTAATCTGTCTTGGTCCCAAGAATCCTTTCAATAGGAGTTGAGAAATTGATCACCTTCTTAGGCAACCTGTTAATAAGAAAACAAGCGGTTTGAAAGGCCTCATCCCAGAATTTAAGTGGCATGGATGCTTGAGCAAGCAAGGAAAGCCCCACTTCAACAATATGACTGTGTTTTTCACTCGGCAGAACTATTTTGTTGATGTGTATGAGGGTATGAAACATGATGTACAATGCCTTGGCGAGTAAGAAGAGCATTCAATTTTTGATATCCCCCCCCCCCCAAAAAAAAAGTCTATTCGCACGAAGACAATTTTTCTATGTAGCAAACGTTCAACATGGGCTTGAAACTAAATAAATATGTTTTCAACATCAGACTTTCCTCTCAACGGATATAACCAAGAGAATTTACTAAAATCATCAATGAAACTCACATAGTATTTGTATCCTCCAACTGAGGTAATAGCAGGACCCCAAACATCAGAGAATACAAGATTTAAAGGAGAAGAAGATATACTATTGGATCTAGAATAAGGCAACTGATGACTCTTGGCTTGTTGACAAGCATCACAAGCAGATACTTTATTCAACTCTCTAGAACACGCAAGCCTATTTTTCTGAACAACTTGATGGACTATGGAATTGGCAGGATGTCCAAGACGGCAATGCCATAGAATATGTTCAGGTTTGATGATTGAACAAGCTTCTTTGGCTGACGTAGAAGATTTAGGCCCTAAGGGGTACAGACCACCCCTACTGGAACCACGAAGAAGAACCCTCTTCGTGGCCCGATCCTTGATGAGAAAGTGGCCAGGATGAAATTCAAAGAAAACATCATTGTCAGAGGCAAGTTTATGAACAGATAGGAGGTTCTTTGCGGTATTAGGAACATGAAGCACATTATTAAGATGCAAGGGTTTAACATGGGTTGAAATTTGTTATTGACCAACATGCTTAATGGGCATATCTGATCCATATGCTGCATGAACTTGATCTTTACTGTGATACTTCTCATGCATGGTCAACTTGTCAAGTTCACCGGTGATGTGGTCTGTTGCACCTGAGTTAGTATACCATGTGTTGTCGATCGAGTAGCCAATAGAAGCAGCTGCAGCAATTCTATTGTCATTAGCCTGATAGTTGTGATCATACCTATGATAGCACTTAAATGCTACATGACCAGCCTTTCGGCAGGCCTGACATACCGGCCTGTTCTTGTTGCTGCTAGTGTTGAAGAATTGCTGACCACTGGTCTGATTATTTGGCGCCTAACCTCTGCCTTGACCACGGCCACAGCCATGACGGCTGCCACCACGCGATGCAGAATTTGCAGACACTCCTGATATCTCCAGTGGGGAATTGCTGTTCTCCTAACGAATCTCATAGCTCAACATATGAGCATAAAGATCACTAAGACTGATTGGATTCGATCTGGTCGTGACCGAGGTTACCAGCGAATCATAATCATTGTCAAGTCCCGTGAGCATGTAGATCACAATATCTTCTTCTGAGAGAGGATGCCTTGCAGCAGCTAGAGCATCGGCCAGACTTTTCACTTTGTGGAAACAGTCAGCAACAGACAAATCCTTCTTGCGCACCATTGTGAGTTGTCTTCTGATCTGTATCATCCTCGCTCTTGATTGCGAAGAGAACATCTTTTCCAATGTTGCCATGCTTCATGAGCTGTGGTCATGAAAAGAACCTGGGAAAGAACTTCAGGAGACAGAGAAGGCAAGATGATGCTGAGGACCATCTGATCTTGTTGAATCCAGACTTTGTAATCTGGATTGGGAAGCATCGTCTCACTTCCACCTTCTTGTGTGGCGGGTTGAACGATTGTCATGGGTGGTGCGGTGCTTGTGTCTTCAACAAAACCCAGGAGCTGCTGCCCCCTGAGGTAGTGTAACAGCTGCGCCTTTCACAACAGGAAATTGTCGCGCGTAAGCTTGACATTCACCAAATGCCCAAAGGAAGGCGACAGAAGAAGACCGGCTGTTGACGATGATGTTGCCGGCATGGTGGCAGAAACTAAAGAGCTAGACGTAGTCATTGGAAGATAGAAGAGGAAGGCTCTGATACCATGTGAAAATAATCAGAGGTTTTAGGAGAATGCCACACCCTGAACAGTGGTGCTTTGATGTATATACACACACACTGATTATGTGCCAGATTGGCTACATTACAAGATGGCAAGTCTTGCCATAAAAGATAATAACTGAATCAATTTGCAGTATCAGGATAGAGATCATATCTAGTGCTATCTCTAGTTTAATATTTAAGTATTTGGTTCAGATTCTATCTCTTAACATAATGCATATCAGAATGGATTTCTGGTAATGAAGAATAATCACATTATTAAGAAATAACATACCAATGGTAGCTGCTCAATGTCTGGGTCACTTTCATGTTCCAGAAGCCAGTTTGAAAGGACCGATATGTCGCCTAGAGGGGGGGGTGAATAGGCGTAATTAAAATTTGCAATTAAATAAAATCACCCGATGGCCAAAATCCGGAGTGTCCGGACTTAATGTCCGGATAGTCCGGAGTTAATATCCGGATAGTCCGGATTAAATGTCCGGAGTGTCCGGACAAGTGACCTCGAAATGAGAATTTTAAATCCTTGCAAATTTTCAACAATCTAGCTGAATACAAAGGTTCTAAATGATCTCAGGTACCTTAGAAAAATATGGATCTAGAGCCAAACACAGAGATAAAGTAGATCGGGCACCACAAGTTTCAAGAACTACAAACCCTAGCACAAGCAAGTGAAGAACACAAAGACAATGAATTTGTTACCGAAGTTCGGATTCTTGAAGGGAATCCTACGTCTCCGTTGAGGAGGCACAAAGCCCGGGTCCCTCTTGACCCCTTTCCTCCCGGTGTTGCACGAAGCACTCGCCGGTTCTTCACTTCTTGCCTCTTTCCTTTCGGAGGCGAGGCTCGCCTTCACAAACGACCGGGGCTCTCCACACGAAGACTTGGAGGCTCCCGGTGACTCCTTGCCGTCTAGGAGCCCTTCAAACTCCAAGAGTAACAAATACGCCGCTAAATCAACTTGGAGGATGAACTTGTGCTCAAGAATCAACAATGCAAGCTCAAATCACTTAAATGCCCTCTTTTCTCCCAAAAGATTCAAGCCAAATCAAAGATTCAAGTGGGGAGAAGAGGCTAGGGCTCAAGAGAGTGAGAGAGTGAGCTTGGGAAATGAATGCAGCAATGAATGAGGTGGGCAACGGTTAGATTTGGAGTGAGGGCTTAAATAGCTCTCCCAAAATCCAACTGTTACAAGTGTTTCAGCAAGACATCCGATCGTCAGGACATTTTCTTCTTGATACTTCGGACAATTTCCTGAGTGTCCGGATTAAATGTCCGGATATCGGACTTATCGAGAAAAACCAACCGAGGACCCTAGCTCGAGTATCCGGATTTAATCCCTGATACTCGGACATTTTCCTGAGTGTCCGGATTAAATGTCCGGATACTCGGACCGACCTCCTCGGCCAGAGTATCCTTTTAAAGGAAATGCAAGGTTTTAACAGATCTTTTGAGATGCATTTTTCATCCTATGAGCACAAGTATATCCTAGAAGCGATTTTCCGTCGTATCCCCCTTTATAGTACGGCTATCCTTAGACTCAATAAAATAAAAGATGTACAATCGAAGTCTTGATGCCGCCTTTTCACATTTTGAATATAGTGGGGATCTCCAATCGCCTTTCCAAAAATGATATCTCCTTGATAACTGCATAGAATCTCACTTGCACCGTTAGCATACGTAATTGTGTTGCCATAAATCACCAAAACACTTTGAGGGGCCTAGATGCACTTTCACAGTTTATTGCAGATTCAAGACTGGAATTACCTGGTAAAGAAATTGGATTATTTCCCCAATTTATTCAACTAAGTATTGAAGAATATACTGCATATTTACAAGAAACGTGTTGCCATAGCTTTGCAGTTAAATCATATAATTTGCAACTTAAAAGAAAACATACCTATCAATTGGCATGACTGAAATAGACATACCAGAATAATGGAGTGCCCTAATTGAACAAATAGTGGGGAATCCCATAACTTCAAGTTCACCAAACATTCTCTTGTCAACTTGTGGGACAGCCATTTCTATAAGAGAGATGAAAAAGAAAAAGAGCACTTCAATTGCCACAAATGCAAAATTAGATGGAATAGAACAGGAAGAAAAATAAGTAGCCTTGTGGAGAAAGTTGGTTCACTTGAAGGTAGATGCTCCATAAAATTAATTAGAAAAAGTTAATGGTAAAGTGAGTGTCCCTGTGATCAGAGATCTATACGTAAATATCTGTAGTATTTGCAACCTGTTGGTATGCTGATCTTAATCATCATACCTGGAGGAATAGGTGACCACAAACTGCCTGGTAACTGGTAAGCATAAGCTAGGACTACAGGCTATAATGCCACAGATAGGAAAAAAAGAGAGACATGTTTGCAAAATTTGACATCACAAATATGCAGACATAGAAAGCGCGAGGAAAAAAAAACATAGGATCCAGGTAGTTTGACAAAGTAGTTCAGGAGATTTCCAGGTTGCATAAAAACTTAAACTTTGATTACAACAACATGATGAATGACGAACAGAAACTCTTACCTTTTCAAAGTTTTTTCCCTCACTTTGTAACTTCGGAGACACGTTGATGTACAAAAATCCTGAATAAGTAGCGGATAAAGCAACAAACGCATTACAGCGCATGGAGAGGGAAGAAGGAAAATTAGAGCTTGGCTTCCTCTGTACTTCACTCATGTCTTTTCTTCCCAGATGGTTCATTGGTTCTCACAAGAGACTCAGGAGACTTCTTTCTTCTTGCAATTACTTATACTTTTCTTCCTACTTAGAACTTCCCTATTAAATTAACACCCTGTTCACAACTGGATCATAAGTACAGCCACATTTTGGGTTTACTTATACCTTTCTTCCTTCTTGCAGTTACTCGTTGGAGTATCAATAACATCAGAAGTACAGCCACATTTTGTTGTCCAGGGAAACCCGTATCGTCCAACAATATAACCAAGCAGTTTGAAGTGCCTATGACTGAAAGACATCACAGGAGCATCCATAGTAACCTCCAGCAATGATTTAATAGATATATTCCTCAATGGCCCAATCCTATTGTGTCATGACCATCATCGAGAAGGAGCAGTGTCCCTCTTTCACCTAAGAACCTGGATTGTTTCATTTAATGAGCTCAAAATTAAATATCCACATTGCCATGTAATTGTGCATGTTTGGCCCACAAAAAATCAAGTTTACAACTACTGAAGTGTAACATCCTAAACATTGAGCAAAACACAGTTCAAGGAGACAGACGGCAACCAAGAGATGAATATTAACTAAAATTTAGTTATTTTTTCTTTTAAAAAAGCTAAAATGAGTTGTTTGATCTCAAACAAATGCAGGAAAATTTCCCAGACTTCCCACTGCGACTACCAAGTACACTGCTTAGATCCACAAGCCAAAACCCTCACAAAGAAAGGGGAAAAAATCCACTAGTCATACTTTGATGAATTAGGCGTAGACCAACAAGAACCATAGAGACGTCCATACAGAGCTTGATTGGCCTCAGTGCAAATGCCAGAGGTGAATGCAGCCATCTGCACGTTCTGGGAAAGAAAGTGGGAGCTCGAATCAGAGACACTAACCACTCGCCGCCTCCATTGGCTCACCTCCCACTCTATTCTAGTCTCCCGACCTCTGGGGTCTCCTCGCCGCCGGCTGCCGCAGCCATTGGCAAGGCCCGTAAGAGGAAGGGCCGAAGGGCAGGCTGAGATGGGCGTGATATCATAACTTAAGGGTCAATTTTGTAAAATTACACCAGCCACTTCTTCCAGGTCTTGTCTGGGCCTCATAGATCCGATCTGAGGGTTCACAATGACCGGAACTTGGATCGCGAATTTTCTGCTTGACCCAATTCGGTTAGGTTTTTGAACGTGGACTTGAATGCTAGTATCTCTTCTGCAAAACTGTTGCTGCCACTTTACCTACCTTCATCTGAGCCGTCTAGATCCAAACGCACCGTTAACAAGGACCAGAAATTGGATCATATATTTTCTGCACGATCCAATTTAGGGAAGTATTTGAGCGTAGACTTTAATGCTAGGGTCTCTTATGTATAAACTATAGCTGCAATTTTACCCACCTCAAGCCACCTAGATCCGATTGGATGGTTCACATGAAACAGAAATTGGATCGTACATTTTCTGCGCGATCCAATTTTGGGAAAGTTTTTCGGTGCTAATATCAGACGGTTTACATGGATCAGCAATTAGATTTCACATTTTCTACGCGATACAATTTGGAGAAGTTTTATAGCGGAGACTTCGATACCAAGGGCAATTCCAACCCTTGATTTTTATGAGCAATATCTAAAGAAGATAGAATAATAAATCAATGCATAGTTTCCTAAGGGCAGTCCCAACCCATGATTTCTATAAGCAGTGTTTAAAGGAGAGAGAACAATGAAACCAATGCATAGTTTTTCAACCCATAGTTTCCATGAGCAGTGTCTAGAGGAGAGAGATGGCAATAAACCAATGCATGCACCACAAACATAGCTTGGTTAGTATGCAGAAACGTCCAACCCTGATTTTACTAATTTCTTGTGTCTTGGTACCCGTACCGACCCAGTTTCTTGCATAAGACATGGTTTCTTTGTTTTTCCTTCTCTCCCTTCCTTAATTCCTATGCCACATCAGATTTTTGCTTAGTTGACAGCGTAATTAATTCTATGGACACCAGCTGAGGTGGAGGGTTGGGACTGCCCTAACCCATGGTTTCTATGAGCAGTGTCTAGAGGAGAAAGAGAGAGCAATAAACCAATGCATGCACCACAAATACACCTTGATCAGCGCGTAGAAACATCCAACCCCGATTTTGCTCGTTTCTTACGTCTTGATACCCGCGCCGACCCAGTTTCCTGCATGAGACACGATTTTCCTTCTCTCCCTTCCTTAATTCCTATACCACATCAGATTTTTGCTTAGTTGGCAGCGTAATTAATTCTATAGACACCAACTAAGATAGAAGGTTGGGACTGTCCTAAAGCCTCTTCAGCGAAACTGCTGCTACCACTTTACTGTTGGATTATTTGGGCTTGGCCCACCTAATTGAGACAAATAATTCCTAGAAAATCTCAAAAGCCCACTTATGAGGAGGCATGTGCACTATGAATAGTCCCACATTGCTAGCCTAAAGTGGTGAACACTAGTTTATATAGTGGAGTGTGTTTCACCATGGTAGAACCATGTGGGAGAAAGGAGAAGGCCCACACGCTGGCCGCCGCCTCGGGGCGGGCTCGGGCTCGGGCACGCGGGGCGGGCGGAGGGCGCGCGGCGTCGGCACTGCGTGAATGGTCCGCGAAATCCGGTCCAGGGCCTTGCGCAGACGCAGACCTCCTTTGCGCTTTATTCTTTTACTACTCGGGATAGTCGCGTTTGCAGTATGAGATACGGACTCCGTAACGGACTCCGATCGTGGCACGTCCTCGTGTCACGGTTACCAGAGTAACCTTATAAATACTGCGTCGTGCACCTGTGTAGATGAATGCAGACAGCACACATCGTTAGGGTTTTTGCCACCTCTCGCTGCCGCCGCCGCCGTCGTAATCTTCTCCATCCCGAGCGCCGACGTGCATCTGCAATCGGGAGAGTAGGTCTCCGGAACCCTTCGTCTTCGAGATCCTGCACCGGGAGAGGGCGAATAAGGTTTTTGGGAAGCGCTCCACGCGACTGCTCAAGATCGTCACCACGGCTCGTCTTCCTGTTCCTGCTGCTGGACGTCGTCGTAGCCAGCGGCTCCTGCGACACGCCGTCACCAACGTCGACCTCGTCAACACTGCATCCGCATCTACTACGTCAACACCGCAACCGCAACGCAACGCGCCGTCATCCTCTTCTGATCAGTACGTTCGATCTGTCTTAATCTCGTGGCTAATCATGTTTATCAAGATGATAATGATGTTCGTGCTATCTAGTATGTTAGAGATGTACATGCTAGTTTCTGTGATGCTGTTCATGATTTATATTCAGGATTTAATCTGGAAAATGTCTAATTTCTCAACAATCCAAAAACCTTATTGTAGACATTTTCTTGGATTAACAATGGCTGGATTTGCCGACGACCGAGGCCGAGAAATTCTCTGGTGTGCACTTTAAGAGGTGGCAAGTCAAGGTCACGCTCGCTTATGGCTATGAATGTATTCGGGTTAGTAAAGGCAAACTGAAGGTGATCTCTCTGCCGAAAGCGCAGAAGAGTTTCACGGATGCCAATACTCTCTTCATGGGATGCATTCTTAGCGTTCTTGCCGACCGTCTGTGTGATGTGTATATGCACATAACAGACGCGAAGGTGCTATGGGATACATTGAATGCCAAGTTCGGTGCATCGGATGCGAGCAAGGAAGCGTATGTCATGGAGAACTTTCATGACTATAAGATGGCTGATAATCGCTCTGTTGTAGAGCAAGCCCATGAGATACTGATGCATTGTCAAGGAACTCGAACTCTGGAATGTGTCTTACCCGATCCTTTTGTGGCGGTTGCATCATTGCAAAACCGCCTCCCTCGTGGAGGAGTTTCGGCACTACTCTAAAACATAAGAGGACAAAGATATCAGTCGAAAACCTGATAGCGTCCCTTGATGTTGAAGAGAAGGCTCGGGCTAAGGATTTCAATGGTAAAGGAACCGAGGGCCAGTCCAGCGCCAACATGGTTCAGAAGAACTACGGCAAGAACAAAGGGAAAAATAAGCCTAACAAGACTACCAACTTCAAGAAGAAGAAGATGAACAAGGCTGAGCTGCCCTGCTTCACATGTGGTGAGGTCGGACACTTTTCCAAGGAATGCCCTGATCGTGCAGACCGTCGAGGGAAAAAGGCCAACAGTGGACAGACGTCCAAGGTCATCAACACAATGACCGCTAGCAATGCCGAGACGCAGGTATGGTAATTTACCTTCAGATTCTCGATATTTCATCTTCTAGTTGGTGGATTGATACGGTGCTAACGCTCATGTGTGTTCGACATCAATATGTTCTCTTCTTATCGTGTCATTCGGGATTCCTCCGTCCGATGGGGAATGGGTCACATGCTTCGCTCATGGCATCGCACGATGGATCTGAAGTTTACTACGGGAAAGATCGTGCGGTGAGGAACGTGCAAACATGTCCTTCTATCAACAAGAATCTCGTTAGTGGCTCCTTCTATGCGAGATGGGTTTAAGGTAGTGTTAGAGTCCAATAAAGTAGTTGTGTCCAAGCATGGACTATTTATTGGTAAAGGCTATGAGTCGCGGAGGCTTGTTCCGCTTTTCCTTTCAGATTTCAATAATAAGTCTGTGAACCATATATGTGGTAGTGTTAATGATGATGCGAGTACTTGGCACTCTCGTTTATGCCACATAAATTTTGGTCTTATGAATCGGCTTTCAAAGATGAGTTTAATTCGAATTTCACTATTGCCAAAGGTTCTAAGTGCCATAGTTGTGTGCAATCGGCAACTTCAAAGCCTCACAAGGCTACCGAGGAGAGGAACTTGGCACCTCTAGAACTCATACATTCGATCATGCGAGATGAATGGTGTGTTGACAAAGGGTGGAAAGAGATATTTCATGACATTGATTGATGATGCGACTAGATTTTGCTATGTTTACTTGTTGAAAACTAAGGACGAGACGCTAGACTACTTTAAAATCTATAAAGTCAAGTTGAAAATCAACTAGAGAGAAAGATCAAACGCCTTAGGTCGGATCGTGGTGGCGAATTTTTTCCCAAAATCTTTGATGATTTCGTGCGGAACATGGTATTATTCATGAGAGGACACCTCCTACTACTTTGAATCAAACGGGATTGCCGAAAGGAAAAACCGCCTGCCGACCGACTTGGTGAATGCCATGTTAGACACCTTCTTTGGTTTATCTAAGGCATGGTGGGGAGGCAGTGTTGACTTCATGTCATGTCTGAATAGAGTTCCCAATGAAACATGGAGAAGACCCCTTACGAGAAGTGGGTTGGAAGAAAACCATCACTTTCTTACTTACGCACATGGGGATGCTTGGCGAAAGTCAATGTACCGATTAACAAAAAGCGTAAGCTCGGGCCTAAAACAGTGGATTGTGTCTTTCTGGGATATGCTCAGCGGAGCATCGCTTATAGATTTTTAGTAGTTAATATGATGTGCCTGATATGTATGTTGATACTATTACGGAGTCTCGTGATGCTACGTTTTTTGAGAATATATTTCCGATGAAACATATGCATAGCACTTCTAGTTTTTCTTCTGAGATAATTCCTGAGACTATTACACATGTTGAGTCTTCTGAGCAACCACTCGAGAAAATCCTAGAGGAGGATGACAATGAAGCTCCTAGAAAGAGCAAGAGACAGAGGATTGAAAAATCCTTTGGCAATGATTTCATTGTGTACCTTGTGGATGATACTCCCACGTCCATTGCAGAGGCATATGCATCTCCAGATGCAGATAATTGGAAAGAAGCTGTCCAGAATGAGATGGACTCGATTCTCGCCAATGGGACTTGGGAGGTGACCTGAACGGCCCTATGGGTGTAAACACGTGGGTTGTAAGTGGGTGTTCAAGAAGAAGCTTAGGCCCGATGGTACTATTGAGAAGTACAAGGCTCGGCTTGTGGCTAAGGGTTACACCCAAAAGAAGGCGAAGATTTCTTTGATACTTATTCACTGTTACTAGAATGACCACCATTCGAGTATTACTTTCCTCGGCTGCCTCATATGGTTTTCTCGTTCATCGATGGACGTGAAGATGACTTTCCTTAATGGAGAGTTAGATGAGGAAATCTACATGGAGCAAACTGATGGGTATGTAGTAAAGGGTCAAGAGAGCAAGGTGTGTAAATTATTGAAATCTTTGTATGGCTGAAACAAGCACCTAAGCAATGGCATGAGAAGTTCGACACCACTTTGACCTGCGAACTTTGTCATTAATGAGGCCGATAGATGTGTATACTATCGCTATGGTGGGGGTGAAGGAGTTA
Organism: Guadua angustifolia; assembly: GCA_036346375.1. Classification (NCBI taxonomy): domain Eukaryota; kingdom Viridiplantae; phylum Streptophyta; class Magnoliopsida; order Poales; family Poaceae; genus Guadua; species Guadua angustifolia. The sequence goes on from CM070515.1 coordinate 13,364,032, forward strand.
TATTGTGCCTTTATGTCGACGATATCGATCTTTGGCACAAATATTGATGTGATCAATGAGGTCAAGTCTTTTCTATCAAAGAAATTTGATATGAAAGATCCGGGAGAAGCCGATGTAATTTCAACATCAAACTTATTAAGGATGAGAGTGGGATTACTCTTTCGCAATCCCACTATGTGGAGAAGGTCTTGAGCCGGTTTGGCTTTATGGATGAGAAGCCCTCTCCCACTCCTTATGATCCCAGTGTGACATCGAGAAAGAATAAGAGAATTGGCTTAAACCAATTGAGATATTCTCAGATTGTCGGTTCGCTCATGTATCTTCTTTGGTGCAACGAGACTCGATATATCATTTGCTGTGAGCAAATTGAGTAGGTTCATGTCAAACCCGGGTTCAGATCATTAATTGGCATGCACTTGAAAGGGTAATGCGCTATTTGAAAGGTACTATGAGTTATGCGATTCACTATTCAGGCACCTGCGATGCTTGAGGGATACTGATGACTAATGGATTTGATGTAGATGAGCTCTATGCCACCGGTGGATATGTGTTTACCATTGGTGGTGGCGCGATGTCATGGAGGTCATGCAAATGCACCATCTTGACAAGGTCAACCATGGAGCGGAGTTCATCGCTTTGGATACTGACCACCGAGAGGCAGATTGGTGCGAAGCTTTGATGAACTTGCTTGGTTGAAAAACCGATACCGGCTATCCTTATGAATCGTGATAATCAATGTGATTGCTAAAGTGAACAGTGCTAAGGATAATGCGAAGTCATCAAGACACGTTAAAAGACGACTGAAGTCTGTTAGGAAATTGAGAAACTCCGAGTAATAAGTGTGACTTATATTCAAACAGACAAAAACCTGGCAGATCCCTTTACGAAGGGACTATCACGGAATGTGATAGAAGGTGCATCGAGGGAGATGGGTATGAGACCCATATAAGTTGCAATAGTGGTAACCCATCCTTTGTGATCGGAGATCCCGTGAATTGGATCCTGGGTAAAACAAGCTATTGGCGAACTGAGGAGAGTCTGTTACCTCTCTATGTGAAGATACAATGCTCTCAAAATGTCAGAAGGCGGGATGGCAATATGCCTTAATGTGTTTCTATTGGCTATAACTAGCGAAGATGTTTGTTCTCTGAGCATTCTTGAAAGAACACACCTATATGAGCCCGACTGCCTAAAGTCGCGATCTATGAGACTCGGGTGATCTCTAGTAAGCTCATGAAGAGACCATGGAGTACGACTTATATGCTCCACCATGGAGAAGGCTCTTGGCGCCAGTATCGCTTATGACTTTGAGTGAAACTGTTCACACAAAACTTGCAATTCAAGGCATAGTCCATTGTTCAAGTTGTGGATGGGTGTATCTTAGAGCTCTAGGCGAAGTTCAACTTAATGTCTCTCTTTAAACGCTTATTTGGTATATCAAACAAGAGTGAGTATTGGCAAATCTCTAAATGGACTTTGAGATCGGTGGGGATTGTTGGATTATTTGGGCTTGGCCCACCTAATTGAGACAAATAATTCCTAGAAAATCTCAAAAGCCCACTCATGAGGAGGCATGTGCACTATGAATAGTCCCACATTGCTAGCCTAAAGTGGTGAACACTAGTTTATATATTGGAGTGTGTTTCACCATAGTAGAACCATGTGGGAGAAAGGAGAAGGCCCACACGCTGCTCGCCTCGCCTCGCCGGCCGGGCTTGGGCTCGGGCTCGGGCTCGGGCACGCAACGCAGGCGGGCGCGAGCGGAGGCAAGCGCGGCACTGCATGAATGGTCCGCCGAATCCGGTCCAGGGCCTTGCGCAGACGCACCTCCTTTGCGCTTTATTCTTTTGCTACTCGGGATAGTCGCGTTTGCAGATGAGATACGGACTCAGAACGGACTCCGATCGTGGCACGTCCTCGTGTCACGTTCGGTCACTGATTACGAGTAACCCTATAAATCTTGCGTCGTGCACTGTGTAGATGAATGCGACAGACACATCGTTAGGGTTTTTGCCACCTCTCGCCGCCGCCGCCGCCGTAATCTTCTCCATCCCGAGCGCCGACGCATCTCAGATCGGAGAACAGATCTCCGAACCCTTCGTCTTCGAGATCCCGCACCGGAGAGGCGAATAAGGTTTTGGAAGCGCCCGCCGACCGCTCAAGATCGCTACCACGGCTCGTCTTCTTGTTCTCGCCGCTGGACGCCGTCGAGGCGGTGACTCTCGCGACGCCGCCACCAACGCCGACCTCGTCAACACTGCATCCGCATCTACTACGTCAACACCGCAACCGCAACGCAACGCGCCGTCATCCTCTTCTGATCAGTACGTTCGATCTGTCTTAATCTCGTGGCTAATCATGTTTATCAAGATGATAATGATGTTCGTGCTATCTAGTATGTTAGAGATGTACATGCTAGTTTCTGTGATGCTGTTCATAATTTATATTCAGGATTTAATCTGAAAAATGTCTAATTTCTCAACATTTACACACCTCGACCAAACCCACTTGGATTTAATTGAACGGTTTACATGGATTGGAAATTGGATTGCACAGTTTCTACGCGATCCAATTTGGGGAAGTTTTTGAGCGCAGACTTCAATGCTAGGGTCTCGATTCAAGATATTGGATCGCATGTTTTCTGCAGATCCAATTTGGGGGAAGTATTTTGAATCTAGACTTCAATACTAAGGGCATCCGCAATGGATCCTAGTCAGCTATCTATAAGAAGTCCATATCAGCATCTATCCTATGTGGTAAGCAATTAAATGAAGAGAGAGAGCGCTGCTATCTACAGACCTGTAGATTGTCTATTAATTAAATGAAGAAAGAGAGAGAGCACTCTATCTATTAAAAATAGCTATAGGCATCTATATAGATTCACCATTGTAAGGGTTTACTATAGCATGATATATAGATGACATGGATCTTACTGTAGAGAGCAACTATCTTTAACCATTGCGGATGCCCTAAGGTCTCTTCTGCAAAACCGCCGCTACCACTTTACCCAGCTTGATCCGGGCCGCTAGATTTGATCGGACGTTGTACACGGACCGGAAATTGGATCACATTTTCTGCGCAATCCAAAGCGGTGGTAGTTTTTACATAAAATGTTAATAAAAGGTACTTATTGCAAAATGCCATCTGCGGTTTTCTGACCTTCTGCTGCCCGGGGAAGCCAGAGGCGCGGACGACGGCGCCGCCTGCGGAGGGATGGGCGGGCGATCGGAGATTCGAAGGCGGAGTTGTATCGAAGGGTGTGGAGGCGAGAGACGGCGAGCGCATGCGGAGAAGGGAAGGGGAGCGGGATACGCCGCCGACGCTCACGGCGCACGGCGAAGTGGAGGCCGTACTTGCATTTCGCCAAACGATTGGCGTGCGCAGGCAAGACAGACAACCTCGAGGCCATGCATACGCACACGATCTCCCGACGTTGTAGTACAGCTTGCCGCCCATGGAGACGCCGGTGGCGAGCCACAGTTTCCCCTTGCTGTCCACCACCTACGCCGCGCCGGCCTCCCCCACCCACCGCGCGCGCAAGCGCAACACCTCCGTCCTGCGCTCGCACCGTACGTACCACACAAGCCAAGCCAATGAGCAAGCGAGCTCGGACGAAGTGTTGGGAAGGAGTCGCGTGGTGGAAGCACCTGTCTGGGGCCTGGGAGAAGGGGAGGGAGCGGTTGCGAGGAAGACGTTGAGGTGGTGCTCTTCGGTGGCGTCGGATGCGTAGGCTGGCGGCGGGAGGGCGGCCTCTTCGTCGGCGATCGCGCGTTGCCGCGGACGTCGCAGCCATCTGAGCCATGCCCCGGCGCTTCTCGCTTGCTGTAACCGAGTTTCAATGCCCAGAAGATGGAGCTCTGCTACAGAATACAGATACCTGTATTTGAAGTGAAGCTGCTACTTCAAAATTCAAATCTCCACTTACGTCGTTGCAGTTCATGAGTGGAGACGCATGTATTTGAAATGAAGATACATGTATTCGAACCTTTTGAAGTGGTGTTCTTAGGTATAGTGAATTCTAAATTGCAAATTGATAATGAAATATCTAGGTACTTCTCATGGATGCAGTCTGCAATCTTTAGATAAAGCGATTTGTACAGAAAGCCAAAGGTACATCTGGGTCCTGCATGGTCACTGGCTCACAGCCACGACAAACGGATCAACGTCATCACAACATTCACTCATATTGGAAAAAAAATTCTTCTAGTACGCAATTGTAACGATCAATTTGGAAGCACTCATCCAAAATGCAGACAAAAGCATCAACCAATTTGCTTCAAACAAGTCGACTTTCGCATTTCCATCTCCAGTACATTAGCAGACACTCATCCAAAATGCAGACAAAAGCATCACAACATTCACTCATATTGGAAAAAAAATTCTTCTAGTACGCAATTGTAACGATCAATTTGGAAGCACTCATCCAAAATGCAGACAAAAGCATCAACCAATTTGCTTCAAACAAGTCGACTTTCGCATTTCCATCTCCAGTACATTAGCAGACAGACTCATCGATGAAACAAAAGAAGCTATACAGCACACAACTTCCAAAAGCTGTTAGTTGCCTTACAACACCACCAACAACTCACCAACATCATGGAGTTGTCTTTATACATCATTTCAATCAATACGAATTTTGCCCGCCAATGGAGTTACTCCGCAAGCTGATGATGGCGTTGGACACAACCAAATCAGCAAGTCATCTAGTTACTACGCCTAAAGATGCATCAACTGGTAGGTAATGATCTCGAGGACTTCTTTTTTTTTTAAGCCAGTGCTGATAGTATCTTTTTCCGAGGGCCCTGTAAACACGATCAAATTACCAAATGGATATGAACACAAAATCTAGGCCTATAAATATATGCACAATCCAAACAGCGTACAACTGGTAAAGGCAGAGGATAAACATTAAGCAAAAAACTTTACAAGTAGACTGCAAACAAAATGAATAGCTGGACAGCGTAGACTGTATATCACTTAGTTATGACTCCATATCATTTACAAAATACCTTCTGTAGTATGCTAAATCTTTACGGCAAATCTGATACTTAAGCTAACCATGCAGGTAAAGTACAGCTTAGGGTACTTACTACTTAACCAGTTTAATTCATTTTACCCAACCAATGTTTATTTCCATTAGATAACCCAGGACAAGAAATATGTACTAATAACTGAGTTGACTGGATAAATATTCAACAAGACGCAAATCAGACAAAGACATGCAACATATGAAGAATATATATACATTGTAAATAGTTTCATGTCAATCAACATGCAGGGAAGTTATAACATAAACATGTTCTACCAATTTATATATTTAAATTGATTCAGTCAGAAAGATCTCTTATTTTAGCAAAAGAGAAAAATCTAAAACCATTTGGAAAAAAGATACACAACAGACCAGCTTCTGAGAACCATATGACATAACAATGTTTCAGTTCAAGTTCTTGCAGTACCATTGGAATGCCTAAAGACTTCATATCTTCCTCATTCATGTGGACCAAAGCCTTCATATCAACCTGAAAAGTGAGTATACATCAACCTAATGTCTAGAACATCTACAGTTTGAATATTGCCACATAAATCAAATGTACCTCTTCAGCCTGGAAATTTACAGAGTACTTCTGTAGATCAAGAGACTCCAGTAAACTGTCAAGTGAGGCATCAGCCTGCACATTTCAAAGGAACAAATTGTTACAGCATTCAATTGATAATGTTTAATGATGGAACCCAAAAGTAATCGGACAAGCATCTAGAAAAGGATAATCGTATGTTGGTATGAAACAAAACAGACGAAACTTTGGAAATCGAACATGCCAAAGAGGTAGCAGATTAACCTTACATAAGATTACACTTAAAAAACAAGAATTCAAAATAAAGGTTGCACAAATATAAAATGTTCAAAAACATCAGAAGTACATTGTATTCACAGCATTACAAATGCAAAATAAATGAAAAGGTAAAGGCAACATGACAATACACTACTCTCTCGTTAGTAGAACAAACAATGAAAGTGTGACTTATTTTGACTTACAACTAGGTGTAATTTGTACTCTGCGGTTTCCCTTGTAGAGGAAATTGGCTGAGGTTGCTTGAAAAAAAAATGAAGTGTAATAGTTGATCAGGATAAAAGCCTGTACGAAGACAAGATGACATAAAACTCCCCTACCTTTTCCTGGGACTGGGATGGCTTCGGTGCAGCTGGTGCATTGACTTTCTTGGTGACAGGAAGGGCAGAAGTAGCAGGGGGTTCCCTCTTTTGAACAGGTTTAGCAGTCTTAGCAATCTCTGGTTCAGGCTTTGGGATCCGAACAGTACTATTCAGTTGAGGGCGCTGGACTCCAGATAACTTTTCACGGAGATCTGGAACTGATGATTTCTTCACAAACTCAGTGCTCTGCTGCAAATGTGAGTTTTGGTTTGATTGAACATTTCTGGAAGCAAGTCCAGCTTAACCATGCACAACAGAAGCAACAAGCTAACAGTAAATCGTCATTGCGGGAGCAGAAATAAAGGGTATGCTCAAAATTATTCGAGAAATGTTCCTCACTTGAACTTTGAATTCCTCCAGAATCCTTATAAAGCTCACGTCTCCAGGTCCCATCAGCCTGGCGAAACCTGTAAAAGCCCAATAAAGAAGACTGGGAACATATGAACCAACTAATAGCATCAACACTTTGCAATTCTGAGATCAGGTGAAAACACTGTGGTCATTCAAGACTTGCTTAAAGCTGCAATATCCAAAAGTGGCACAAGAAGGTGAGCACTACCAACATTGTCTCATGTCATGTAATGCTGGTCTGCCTGCATAATGTCGCTTTGCCTGTTGGTTCTGAAACGTATTTGAAGAAAATGCAATTCCAAAGAGCCATTGATGATCGCATTTGCAGCGGCAACAATAACACATTTCCTCTCTTTCTGATTAATCACACAAACAACCACAAGCACTATGGATATTGTCTACTGATCGGATACCGTATAAGATAAACCTAGGCAAATCAACTCGCACTAAGAAGACAACAAGCTCAGCTAAGCATTAAAGCTACCAGCGTCACGAACTCCCTTGTATCTAGGAACTGAAGGCTGAAGCATGCAACCCTAACCTAACCATCTCGGCTCGAAAACCGATCCAAACCAGAAGTAGCAAGCCTGTAACATCTAATAGCGCACAAATGGCGAAACAAGCAATGATTCGCACCGAACGAGCTCGAGGGCGCACCTCTTTCCGGCGTCAGGCCGCGGGCGAAAGCCGGAGCCGGAGCCACCCGATCCGAGGCGGTCCATGATGGAGCGCTTCCTCCCGGAGACCCTATTGGAGTACATCGCGAGGGCGGCGGAGGCGAGGGCTAAAGTGTACGTAGGGTTTCGTCGGCGAGGAGGGGAGGACGGGGTGGAGGCTGGAGAGGCCGGGGACGGAATGGGAATTGAGGAGCCGTAGAGGTGTTTATTGTAAATTTCCCCAGACAAGTACCTACCATTTTCTCCAAGGGGAAAAAACGCATTAATCTTTTCGAGATAGACTTATGCAAATTCGGCCCAGTCTAATACAGGGTTTAGGGTTAGGCCGAGCTAAGATTTTGGGCCTTTTGGGTCCAGTAGGCGATTTCAAGCCAGTCCAGAAAAATAACCTGGGGCTCATAGCCTGGGTCAAAACCGACCTTAAAATCTCTCTCCTTATTTTTTCCCTTCCACCTAAGCAAAATGCTGAGATGGCACCTTTATAACTAGCTGAAGTGGCACCATTGGAGATGCCCTAAGAGGCTGTATAGTTGTCTGGTTTCACGTGCAAGATGACTATTTGGTTGCCTGCGTGCGGCGCGGATGTTAGACCAGCACGATGCACAAAACACTCGCAGCCAGACTCGTGGGATACGAGCTCCATGACCGTTTTTCCAGAGCCAAGCTGAGGCGGTGCAGACTTCCGCGGCCAAGTTCGTACGAGACGACAACCAAACAGCCTCTAAGTAACTACAAGGAAAATGATTTATGTATTATTTGGGAGGTCCATTTTCGACTGAAGTCAATGTAAATGGATCAGAAATTTGAGTTAAAATCGAGATCTATTCGCATAAAAGGACTAAACCTATGGTCCATTCAAACAGCGCCGTAGCCTACGTTTTGTTAAGGTGTTCAATCGGCCGGGTCCGTCTGGCGGTGGTGCACGCTAGTGCGCGCGTCAACGGTCTCGTTTGAGGCCCTTATTTCAGTTTACACCTTATGGTTTTTGGGTTTTCCCTCAGCAGATCGTTTTATTATGACGATAAGTTTGATTTGATTCCACCGTGATACATGCCTGTAGTATGTTTGCCGCTTGACGCCTCCTGGCCCTCCACAACATATTAGCATCATGTTTAATCAAACTGGACGTACGTATATGCACACGTATGGTATGAGTGGATATGCGTCCTCCTTTTATTCTTAAAAATATTTGACATCATGTTCTGGACATGATCAATACGTTAATCTATAAGAAGAGATAAATGCAAACTACAAAGGTTCAAGGGACGGTTATGCAAAAATAAAAGAGAGATAAAGAGAAACAGATATATAGTACTAGCGTAAACGAGGTGCCGTGTCTCTTCGCGAACGGCTCCTTGCAAGAAAGCAACCGGCCTTTCGTCGTCCTTTTCTCGGAGTAACTAGTCCTGCCTGCCGCCCTGAGAAGATTAACAAGCTAGCTGCTAGCCAGGAGCCCAGGAGGAAGAAACAACACATATATCCATCTTGCCGGCCACCGCTCGACGAATTTCAGAGCCCCGGGATCAGATCTCTCTCTGCACTGGGATCAACATGGCGGTGAGTTACTCTCTCTTCCTTGCTCTTCTGAGCCTTCCATGTCTCCTCGATCGTGGTTTTCTTTCCGTTGTGTGCCGCGGTTTTCCATTGAATTATCGATCATAAGATAGCTTTGATCTTGTTTTTTTTTGTGTAAGAGCATCTGTTTCCTACAACAGTTTCTTAATTGACTTTCGTCTTTCGAGGAGGTCGATTTGTTTGCGCGGTAGTTGTAGGTCTCGTTGTATGGTATCCTGTGTGCGATCTCTGAGTCTGAATTTTCTGAAGGAAGAACAACAAGAGCACCTATGATTGCTTGCAGACAAGAGCCCTGAACCAACCTGTTTTGCAGCACTTGAATTGCACCAGACATAAAGCCAGCAAATTAGAATTAGAGGCTTTTTTCTAATCCCCTGACGTGCAGAGCTAATCCGCGCCAAGTCTTATTTCTTGACAGTTGAGGTGCATCTTTCGGTCACATTTAAGTTTTATTATCTCCATAATTATACGCGCATCTAGAGATGTAGGCAGGTTAACTAACGAGAATACGACGTCCTGGGTATACAATTGATAGCTCTTACATGAAAATTTTGTCGAGAATAGCTCTTACCTCTTACGTGAAGATTGATTTTTCATACAACCAAATTCCAAAAGATAGGAGAGATGAATCACGCATCGGCGACTCTTGACTTGAACTTTCTTTCAGTTTGGACCTTGGAATTTCAATCAAAAGTAAGGTGTCAGCAAGGTCGACCTACCTTGCGCTGTCACCTGGCCTCCAGAAGCGCAGATTGTCAAACCTGGAAACACCAACCACTGCATTAGCCCGTCCTGTTTGCCTGCTTGGCCTTTAACTAGTTTAAGTGGTGAAGCCACGGCCCACGGCATGTGATTAGTTTCTTGATTAGATAATTAATTGACACGTTCCGTTGATTAGTCCATGCAGTGTGTAAATGGCTGGAGGTCGTGGCGTGTGGTATTCCTTTTTCTGCGCTTATTTGGTCGGTCATACCAATCTACTGCCACTAGTACTACCTACCTAGCCGTGTCAAGTTGACATGTTCTACCATTACAATTCTTCTTGCTAGCCTGACCGCTTAGCGATGTCCTTACGACTTTCAGAAAGAAAATCCCTCATGGTTCAAAAGAAAAAAAATAATTTTGTTTATTTCAAGTGTTGAGAGTTGCACGATTACATGTAAAAAAAAACAAACTGAAATACAAATATGAGTTTGGAACCTTGAACAGATAGCCGGCGTCAAGCCGGAGTAAGGATAGGGAAAATGGCGGGTAATGATGGTTGATTCTTCTCGGCTTGCATTGCATGCAGAAGCAGCAGCAGAAGAACGCGCACGTCCCAAAGTTCGGCAACTGGGACAACGACGGCAACGTGCCGTACACGCTCTACTTCGAGAACGCGCGCAAGGGGAAAGGCGGCGGCAAGATGATCAACCCCAACGACCCCGTCGAGAATCCGGAGGCCTTTTCCGCCGCCGCGGCGTCGCCGAACCGCTCCGAGGGGAGACCTGCTCCTCCCGCTTCTCCTCCTCCCCACCACGAGCGCCGGCCGAGCGACGAGCCGCCGCTGTCCCCCAACCGCTACGCCGGGTCGCCGTACCACCGCCACGCCGGTGGCGAACCGCCAAGAAGAGGCCCGGGCGGACGGACAGGCGGCGGTGGCGGAGGGTACAGCGTCGAGCAGTCGCCGTCGCCGTCGCCGCTGCACCCGTACAGCCAGTCCAGGGCGGACTACTCCGACAGCGGCGGCTACGGGCTCGTCGCCAACTCCGTCGAGAGGTCCCGAGCCAAGGGCGGCACGCGCGGCAATGAGACAGTAAGAGACCCTGCTCTTAGTTCTGCGGTGTTTGACACTACGCTTGATTCACCATGTGTGTGCAAGCTAGCTAGCTAACGTGATGCTGTACTCCTTGTTGGACTGGCAGCCGACGAGGGGGTCGGCGGTGCCAAAGTTCGGCGACTGGGACTCGAACCCGGCGTCGGCGGACGGCTACACGAACATCTTCAACAAGGTGAGGGAGGAGAAGCAGAGCCAGGCGGGGAAGTCGCCGGGGTTCGGCGGGGAAGTCGCCGGTGGCAGGGGCGCCGCGCATGCCAACCGCTCCAAGCAGCACGACGACGGCTATGCCTCGGTGAGTTGCACAATCATATACTCCATATAGAACTGCTCTTGTGGCCATTGGTTGCTCTTGTCCATCCTTTCTTCTCTCACTCAGTGATCATTTGAGCTTTGCATTCTTCTGTTTGTTTCACCTGCAGAGCTGCTCGTGCTTTGGATGGTGCAAATAGAAAATGGCTCGAAGAAGGAGAAAAATGCCAGTATCTTTGGAAATGTAAATTGGGGGTGAAAAGTGGGGTTTGCCATTGCGATTCAGATTGGAACAGCGTTTCCTTCATCCTTCTAGCTATAATTCACATTTTCTGGGACATTATTTGGCATTGGGCACTGCTCAATGTCCATAATCTTTTTGTGACAACTTCTCGTTTTGAAGTGAAATATAGAGTGTATGGTTGCTGTGATGCTAGAGTAAGCATTGCATTGTTGGTTCTGTACTGAGTTTACGATATATGTATGACAGGTTTGAACTTTGAAGTGAATGCATGTTGTTGGTATCTGGGCTGGTTCTGTTGTTCATACGGTCATTTTTTCCGTTGGCAATACAGTAAGTCATGGCACGAGGATTCGTATCCTCTGCCATTGCAATGTCATGGCAGGCATGCACTGTGTTATGTCATTGAACCCATCTGAGCAGGAAGATGCCATCGTAGGATCATATGCAGAGTAATCCATCTGACAGACAAGCAACTGGACTCCTTCGTTCAGCAATCATCCGTTCACTTCTGTAGTTCACTCAGATCAATCAGACTAAAAAAAAAATCAAAGGAATTAAAACAATGGGCACGCGCGAACCGGAACCCGCCGCCGCCGCGGCCCAAAGCGAAGAGATCGTGCATTTCCACTCCGGCTCCGCCCGCGCTTCCCTCACGAACACGAAGCGAAACCCTAACGAGAATAGCCCCCGTTCGAGTCAGGATTCGTGCAAGGACATGTACAATATTTCATAGTCAACCGTTTATAGGAGGGCAACATATCCTGTGTACCTGTGTACACAGGGGTTTTGGTATACACACCGTGCACATCAACTAATAAAAATTATAAAAAATTCTAAAAAAATTGTAGATGTACTTCATAAATTACTCTACCTATGTATGAAGTTTCAAAATCAAATTCATAACGAATTTGAACCTACAATTTTATATATAGGTAGAGTAATCTATGAAGTACATTTACAATTTTTTTTAGAATTTTTAATGACTTTTATTAGTTTGTGTGCATGGTGTGTACACGAGAATCTCTGTGTGCACAGGATATGTTGCCCTATAAAAGATGCCATATAGTATTTTAAGTGACGTGGAGGAGATAGAAAGCTACCGTCTACTATTTTATAGACAGTCTTATAAACAGTTTTACATTTTGTGTGCTATTGTATAGACAGTCTGTTAATTGAATGAGAGAATATTACAGACAACCATATAGACGATCTATTGTATGAGTTGTTTTTAGTGCTGTCTGTAAATGATATAGAGATGTATTATAGATAACTGCCGTCTATACCACTGTACACCAATCACCATCTTCTCCCCATTTACTAATTGCATATGATTCGCATATTTGTGCTGTTGATTTCGCCACCTGTTCGCAGATTTAGTTGGAATTTTTTAAATAATATATGTTTAATGAAAAATTGCATAAATAATATGCCCAAAAATAACAGTTTTGTACACTTGTCGCACGTCCAAATTGCGATAACTCTCTGTCACAATTCCAAATTGCGACAGAGAGTCTCTCACAAGTGTCTCTGTTGTAGATTGGAATTGCAACTGAGTGGTAGCCTCAGAAAAAAATATTAACGGTTGCTAGAATTTTACAATTCAAATTAGGGTTCAATAAATTCAAAAAAAAAATTATATTTGTCGGTGATAATTCATGTAGTATTAGATAAAATTATTTATTAGTTAAATTTTTGATAAAAAAAATTAAAATTCGTTGTTCGTCATTCTCTTTCAGTGTACGATAAATTTCCAAATTTAACGATAAATCATAGTAAAATATTGAATAAAACCGTGACATTGATATTACAAAGTGCAAGACTAAATCACAAACTGGGTTAGAACGTAGGTACATACCTTAAGGAATTCATAAAATTGGGATACAATATGGATACATACATGTCTTAGAAAATTCATAAAGCTGGGATACAACATATTCCATAGGTACATGTGTCTGGTGAAGGACTAAGTCACAAAATCATACATTCTATGACTATGGTTGTCGGAATAGGGCATAGTCAAAACAACGATAGTTATCTATTGGTTCCTAATGGGGTATTATGTTTGGATACCTGATAGGGCTTGATGTAATATCATCGTCAGGATTCGAAGGACTCTGAAGGCGTAAGTTTCGTAGCTTAGGTGGTATGAAATCATCATCTTCGTCGTCATTTGTATGGTTAGGAGCTAACCCTCCTTTAGTGCTGGTTAAACGTCCTCTTGCATTATTTTTTGAACGGCTTGTTGTAGTAGTGTTTGAACGGTCTGTTGTGGTAGTGCTTGAACATCGAGATCTAGGTGGCATGAAATCGTCATCATCGTCGTCGTCGCTGTCGTCATTTGCATGGTTAGGAGTAAGGCCCCCTTCTGTGGTAGTTAAACGTCCTCTTGAATTTACTGCTGCAACAGTAATGGGTGGACCTCTACCCCTCTAGTTGGATTCTCTTCTGCGTCTTCTACGCAAACCAGACATCACACCACCGTCGAAGAGCATATACATCGTCCTAAATTCTGGAATATCTTTTTTCAGTAACTCTTCATCTTCCAGAAATGATTAACACATAAAACGAGCATACGAATTAGTGAACTTATGGATAACACTAAAAAGATTAGTATGGTGAATAAATAAGAAATAACTAACCTTAATGTGCTCTGCATACTGATCGGGCAACATCACTACCCTATAAAGTCTCATAGAGAAATTTGTAGCAGAAGAGTGGTCGGCTAGTTCGCACACCCTGAAACACCTTTGACGCCACCATTGCAAGTGCGCCTTGAGGTTGTCGGAGGTCAGAAGGTTGCTGCTGCCAACGTGTTGTCCAATAGGACCAAAAATGCTGAAAGCGGTGTGAATCTCAACCAGATTTCAATATTCAAGGCAGCGTGTTATCAAATTGGCTTAAGAAACCTACTACCAGCCTGTTGTCACATCGGCCTGAAAAGCTGAGGCGGCAACACGCTGCCTATTGATTTCTCAGTTCGATTAGTCACATCCACCTAAAAAGGTGATGAGACGCGACACCCTTTATCACATAGCGACATACAACATACTGTCTGTCTCAGACTAAAGTGACAACACCCTACAACCCACCGCTTTCTCTGATCGAAATGAAAACATGTTACAGCCCGCTTTTTCAGACCTAAGTGAGTTATAAAACCAACCATCACCCAAGCAACCCTTCGTCCCAACTTCAACCTGCACCCCATTGCAATCACAGACCGAGGAGGAAGCTCAAGCCATGAGAGGGGTAGATGGGGAATACTATAAAGGCCAAATCGCAGGCACACCACAGCTCCCACTCACACTTCACCATAGCTGGATCCTCTAGCAGAGTATTCTCATGTACACCAGATATGAGCACCGTAGCCCTTCATTACATGTTGAAGGTTATGTGTAATGGGAAGGATGATCCATTCAAGGAGGAGAATCTAAGTATAGTGGTGTCCAAATTGCAAGAGTGGCGTCTGACATTATCTAGGCATAATGTGACAACATCTAGCCTAAACCTTCTGTAGGGATGGCAATTAGACCCGTGGGTTCAGGTACCTACGAGTTTTGCACCCGATCGGATCGGATTCGGGTTTTAATTTTTACCCGCGGGTTTTTTGGGTCGGGTTCGGGTTCTAATTTTCACCCATGGGTACCCGAAATATCACACATACCCATCGGGTACCCGTCGGGTTTGGGGTCGGGTTTGGGGTACCCGCTGGGTTTGGCTCGGATTTTTTTTGTTCTGATTTCTTGTCAAGTCAGGTTTTGCAAAACTCCACACCCGACTCAACTTATTGCCACCCATACTATACAAATCCGTCGGATTTCGGGTACCCACCGGGTTCAGGTTCGGGTATAATTTTTTACCTGATAGGGTATTCGGATTCGGGTCGGATTTTTTAATTCGGGTTTTGGGTTGGGTCGGGCTTTGTAAAACCCACACCCGATCCGTTGCCATCCCTAGGTGTGTAGAGTGTTGTCACTTTTCACTTCGAAAGGTGATGGATGCTTTAGGATGTTTGCTTTGGCAGGATGCAGATGCAAATCAAGTTTTACGTATGATCTTGTCGGGGATTGGATAACTTCCATAAATACTATTATACCCCGGCAGCCGGTTTTCGACCGACCATGCATGTCCTTGGACGGTGTCACCAAGGAGTACACTCAGATAGCGTCTCGATCATGCCTAAGCTCGTCACCTCAAAGACGCTGCTTGACACCCTAGGACCAATGTTCGGTCCCGACAGTCTAGCTGCCCAGATCGTGGCCCAAGTTAAGGCAATCGTGACGACGGCATCGATTCAACACAACCAGGAAGAACTAGTGGAGAAGGCGTGCTCTCGCGTCCACGCAGCCACTCAGACCGCTAGCAACAATACTGCCCACAGTCGGTCCATGCGTGGTTGGCATGAGCTTCGTCGAGGCGAGGATGCCCGTCGGAGTATCAGTCGTGATCTCTGCTTGAACCTTAATGCCAGACGACGTGAGCGGGAAGAGCTTCGTCGACGCTGCAGAATCTCGTGAATCCGTGGTTCTGTACTATATGTGAAACTGAAACTTGAGATTTTATCTACATACTCTGTTGTAAATGATTGATACAAGAGACTACATCGTAAAGGTAAATATACATAAGCTGTCAACGAGACTAGATAAAAATGTTCGTGTTTGTGACATCTGATTTCCTGTGCTTCCCTGTGATCCGAGGTGGTGACGATGCGGGAAATACAATTTCCCGCTGCAGTGGGAGCGAACGTCGGAGGGTACCACCTGTTATATGCCTTTCTCCAGATAGGGAAGAAGGAGCCAGTTTTCAGGTTTAATTTTCCTTTTTCGTTGGGAATCAAATTTCTTATGCTTTCAATATTATTGGAATTACACATTAGCTTTTATGCATTCTGAGATATCATCTAGCGTTATATCGGCAACAAGGAGCATTTAAAGTTATACTATGCTTGTGTTTTTCTCCCTTTTTCTAGAATATTAGTTTTGTATTTTCTGTTGGATTATTTGGGTTTGGCCCACCTAATTGAGACAAATAATTCCTAGAAAATCTCAAAAGCCCACTCATGAGGAGGCATGTGCACTATGAATAGTCCCACATTGCTAGCCTAAAGTGGTGAACACTAGTTTATATAGTGGAGTGTGTTTCACCATGGTAGAACCATGTGGGAGAAAGGGAGAAGGCCCACACGCGCGCGCTCGCCTCGCCGGGCTCGGGCATGGGCGGGCGGGCGGAGGGCGCGGCGCGGCGGCACTTGCGTGAATGGTCCGCCGAAATCCGGTCCAGGGCCTTGTGCAGACGCAGACCCTATAAATACTGCGTCGCGCACCTGTGTAGAGGAATATAGATAGCACACATTGTTAGGGTTTTTTGCCACCTCTCGCTGCCGCCGCCGTCGTCGTAATCTTCTCCATCCCGAGCGCCGACGTGCATCTGCAATCGGGAGAGCATGTCTCCGGAACCCTTCGTCTTCGAGATCCTGCACCGGGAGAGGGCGAATAAGATTTTTGGGAAGCGCCCGCGATCGCTCAAGATCGCTCACCACGGCTCGTCTTCTGTTCTCGTTTGTTGGACGCCGTCGAGCTGGCGGCTCTCGCGACGCGCCGTCACCAACGTCGACCTCGTCAACACCGCATCCGCATCTACTACATCAACACCGCAACCGCAACGCAACGCGCCGTCATCCTCTTCTGATCAGTACGTTCAATCTGTCTTAATCTCGTGGCTAATCATGTTTATCAAGATGATAATGATGTTCGTGCTATCTAGTATGTTAGAGATATACATGCTAGTTTCTGTGATGCTGTTCATGATTTATATTCAGAATTTAATCTGGAAAATGTCTAATTTCTCAACATTTTCTACATTTTTAAATTCTGTAGATTTTATATTTCTATGTATTTGTGGAATAAAAATGCAAGCAGTGATCTGAAACCAATCTCTATATCCAACATTTTCTGGAATCTGGACACTACAAATGCTAGATAATCACATCTTTTCCGCGTGCTATTTTCTAAATTTGAATATGGGGCATCCTCAATTATTTCTTTGTGTTGTACATGGAACTCTTAACTATGTCGTTCGCACTTTTGCAAGCCAAACTACGCAGTGTGAGTAAGCAGAGTGCGTGCCAAGGTTTCTCCGAAGGAACTAGTTTTTACCTGCCCAGTGTGTCTGAACAAGTTGGAACAGCCGTCCACAGCAACTGTCGGCCATATCTTTTGCGAGAAGTGCATCAAGGCATCCATCAAGGCTCAGAAGAAATGTCCTACTTGTAGGAACAGTCTAGGGACGAAGAGCTACCATCGTGTGTACCTCCCGAAAATTGCTGATCAAGCATCTAGCCTGAACTTCGATTCTCCATTTTTACAGATTCATCGTAGCAAAAGAACTTCACCGCTTTGTTAGTCCCGTTTTGTTGAGGCCAACTTCCTGTGAGAAGTGTACAGCATGTATCTTGTGTGGAACAGATTCTAAGTTCGCAGACTAAAGCTAATGTATATGTACATGGAAACTTACAATGACTCATGGAACTCACTATACCAATGCGAATCTAGTAGAGTAACTGTAAAGTGATGCTCTGACATGAATTCCACAACCCCCCATAGTGAAGTGAGATGCAATGCATGGTCGTTTTGCATGTCATTTTCACTTCTTCAGGTTCATCCAATCCACTGCTTTCATATGATGGTATCAATGTTACGGCAGTATCCTTTCTACTTTGTACGGACAATGAACACAAACAGCCAACAACTGTCTTACTGGAATCTTTTGACAAGCATTGGCAAAACTGTTTGTTGTTCATAATCAACCTCAATTGTAGCCCTGATCGATGGCCACCTGAACAGAAGACGTGCTTGATGAGGTAAACGGCAGACATAAGGAGAACAAAGATCCAGATTCCCAGTTTCCCATGATAAACCTCCATTACTCTCATAGTACCAGTTGTCATCTGAACTCCGAATATGCGGTGTTCAGATCAAGAGGAAATGGGGACTTCAGGGTGGCGCTGGGTTCACAGGAGCCGTCCGATTCAAAACGTGTGGCTAGGATTGAAGAGGACGATGACCTCGGGAGCATTTTTCGCAAAAGGACTGTTCCATTGCGAACCGTCCGATCAAGTTTACGCGGCTCACACGCCTCTCTTCTCTTCCAGTCTCTACACCTCATCCTCCTCCTCGCCGGCTTGTCCCAATCGATTCGCAATCGATCCATGGCGAAATGCCGTTGATGAATTGCAAACATATCATGACCCAGCGACCCTCACTCGCAAACTGAGGGATTTAACAAGATTGCAAAGGGACTAAATAGGGATTAAAATCTGACCTAGCTACTTAGGATTCCATGATCTTCTCATCCCATAGGACTAGCTAATTAGGGATTAATGTGGCCTAACTTGCACGGAATGTACTTAGCAGTGGCCAATGGAGTTAATGCTAGGATATCTCTACTAACCACCGGCTCGTCTCTTCGGAGACATCCGATAAAATTGGAACGATACAGAGAAGATTAGCATGGCCCCTGCGCAAGGATGACACGCACAAATCGAGAAATGGTCCAAATTTTTCGATATACTTCTTTTATGCAGGTTGTCTTCAGGGGAACCTATTGGATGCGATTTTGGGCGTTGTTGCAATGTAAGGAAGCAAGGGCGAACATTCGTTCTGTTAGCACACGATTGGAGGTTGTTGCAATGGAGTTTTTTGCCAAGAACGGATAGACTATTTACAATAGACTTTGCTATCCTTAATTTTACGTTGTTTCACCATTTATGTAATTTTGCATCCCTTTTATTCAGCTAGATAGCTGAACATTTTGTAATAAGACCGGGCTGTGTGCTTCTGCAGAGGCCGGAGTTAATTCCATTGTCTAAAAAAACCACCGGCTCTGTTAGTGTTATCCTCCTCAAGACCGATTCTCTGAAATGATGGAAAAATAGGACACCTTCTATTAATCCAAGAAAATGGCATGCATGCCTGATCATTCATTAGCAATCGTATTCGCCCAGACAGACGACGCGCTGTCATCTCTGTCCATGTCGGTGAAGCTGGATCAAGATCTGCCCGCTGTTCATGTCTTCAGCTCATTCTGCGTATTAACAATTCATTTCCCGCTTTCATCAGTACTAGTTCTATTAGTGTGTGTCTCATACTTGGTTTTTCCTTTTTTTTAAGAGAAAATTGTTTATTTGCTACTGAAAGTTGGCCGGTTCTCCACAATGCCATCACAAAGATGTTGTTCTCTGTATTACCATCCGATCTCAAATTGTCTTCCCATTTTGCCATTGCCGTCAAGTTGGCTGTCAAGCTACCGTTAGTTGACACGCAAAAAGACCAAATTGCCCTCCTTTTGAGTGTGCATCAGATTAGGCAAACCGAAGCAAAGTTTGGATAAAATGAAATGAACAAATAAATAATTTATGTCGTGGGTAATATTACAAACATAATAAAATAAATAAATAATTTATATCACGCTAGTAGTAATACAGACACTAATAGGATAGCACACTCAAAAGGAGGGCAATTTGGTCTTTTCGCGTGTCAACTAACGGTGGCTTGACAGCCAACTTGACGGCAATGACAAAATGGGAAGGCAATTTGAGATCGGATGGCAATGCAGAGAACAGTATCTTCACGATGGCATTGTGGAGAACCGGCCAACTTTCAGTGGCAAATAAACAATTTTCTCTTTTTTTAAACAACTTTTTTTTCCCTTCTTTTCCTTCCAAGTATTGCCGGATGCAGCACATGACAATTTGCACCTTTCCCTCCAAAAAGGCAACAAGTCCACTTCAATCGGGAAAGCTAAGGACCAGAGGCCGCATTGGATTTTGATCGGACTTGTCTGGATTTGGATAGCCATGTGCTGAAAGGAGAAATCAGACAAGATCAAGATCAAATGGAATCATCATTGCGCATACTATTACTTGGATCTTCAGTCATCATGCATGCTCGTGACTGAAGACTGAAGCCTGAAGCTTCCACACAATGCCATGAGATCTCATAATAATGAGGCGAGGGCACCTCAAGAACCTTCCATCAAGTCATCAACCTCAGGGCTAGGCTAGGGTAGCCCACTGAGTTGTGGGCCTCGGCCATGGTTAGCCGGGCCCACCTCCTGCCTGGTGACATACTGCTCCTGTCATCAATCGTCACTGCATTACTGCACTTTGCAAGAATTAGTTATGGGTCTGTGACAAGCGCGGCCCAATTAGTCTGGAAATGTGTTAAGAGATAATCTTGATATGCATCAACTGAAGATATTAGATTGAGTTCTAATTTTAGAAGGTTAAAACTCTACAAGTTTGCTTGAGTTTGCTAAGATTAGGAGTTTGGATTGTTATCTAAGTTAGCATGTAATTTATAGTATAAATAGCAATGAAAAACCAGAAAAAACTAAGCAGTTGCGAAAGCCAATAAAAAAGTTTTCTGCCTGTTTCAACAATTGATATCAGAGCCTAAGTTTTTAGATCAACCCGCTACCCTTCAAGTGAAGGAGACTCCTATGGGTGGCACCCGAGGAAGAGGCACCAGAAGATCCGATCGAAGAAAAGTCGAGGCAGCACTCCAGGCGCACGCGCGGCAAGAGGAGTCCTCGGTGGCGGCTCGCGTCGGGCGCTCGGGTGGTGGCGCAACAACTTCTGGCGGCGCACGCACTAACCGAGCTCTCGGTCGCTTCGGACGCGACAAGCTGATCTGCTGTCGGTGGAGGCACGTGGCCGATTTCTAGCAGCGTGGCGCGCGGCCTAGCTCTCGGTGGCGAGGCGCGTCGAAAATCGGGCCCGCGGGCTGAGTCCTCCAACAACAGGGTGGCCAACCGCACACGCGTGCTCTCACGTCCATGAACTAATGAGTACTAGTTTATAGGGATGGCAGTTTTACCTATGGGTTTGGGTACCTATGGGTACCCGACCCGATAAGAGTGGGTATGGATAGCACTTTAAACCCATAGATTTACGGGTTTGGGTACCCGATAAGCCCATAGGATATGTGTGTGTGTCAATTTGTATCCATAGGTACCCAATGGGTATCCTATGATATGTTGACCCACTTTTTTAAAGTTATATTAGAAAAACAAACTCACCGACTGCTTAGCTGAGTCGACTCCTCCCTGATTCCCCTCGTCCCCATCACCTCCCTCCCCTTGCCCCCATCGCCTGATTGCTTTGGCCTCCCTCACCTCGCCTTTGCCTCTCTTGGCGGCCGACGCTTGCTCTTCTCCTCGCTGTCGACTCCTCCCATCGGCTCCCTCCGGCCCGGTGCGCATAGTGCCCAAAAGAAGAGAGAGAAAGGAGAGGTGCGAAGGAGATAGAAAGAGAGGTGACCCCTACTTACCCAAAAGGCACTGCTCCTCATGTGTACCTTGAGGTCTAGTGTTCCGGCGGACCAAGCCATGGCCTCCGACGTCTACGAGGGGGGAGGAGCATGTGGCGGCCATAGCGCCCCCCCACTTCTCCGCCTTCGCCCTTCGGTGCTTGCGCACAGATCTGTGCTTGTGGGTACCTATTGGGTTTAGGCATGGGCACAAATCTATATCCGCAAAGCTTAGTGGGTTTGGGTAGACGGGACTTTGCTCGGATTTAGATTTGGGTTTAAGACAGTGATACCTAAAGGGACCTATCTGGTTGTCATCCCTACTCGTTTAGATTGCTCCTTGGTTTGTTGCATGCATATGAGCGTGCAAAGATTTCCTTCCTGGTGTGCAGTGACAGCAAGTACAACAAGAAGCACAATAAGCGACGGCAACAGGCTGCTGGTCTCGTGCATACATGGAAGTGCAAGGTGCAGCAGCAACAGCAATCGCTCTTTGGTGGTGGCCGTGATGGCAAAAAAAAGTTAAGTATTTTTTGTGTAAGTGTGTCCACAGAACAAACGTGTACGTACACAAGTGCCTTCAGAGATGATGTGCGTATTAGAAGTGATCATGTTACACAAAAAGATCAAAAGGAAGCTCCTACATGTGCTATGTCCAGTCTGTTAAAGTTGACTCTGGGACGTTGAGTAAGTGTGTTCGCCATCAAAGTCAAGTTCGTCGTAGAAAGAGTCCAGGATATTGAGGAGTTGTGGTTATCATTCTAGATATGTGTGCGCATGAGAGTTTTTGCAGGTGTGTCCAAGTTTTCTCGTGGGTAAACTCTAATACAAGTCTGTGTCATTGTCAAGGTGTGTTATTGGTGAAAAGAAAATTGAAGTTACGTCAAAAGGTCGTAATCGCCGACGAGGTATGTCACCGGCAGTACGACCAGTAAAAAGAATGCGGAACTCTTTAGAGATGCGTTCTCCATCTTGTGTAAGTATGTGTTAGGCAAATCGTAATTGAAACCGATTGCCTCAATGAGTAAGAGTTGGTGTATCAAGATTAGAGGGGAAAATGTTAAAAATAATCTTGATATGCATTAGTTAAAAAGATAAGATTGAGTTTCAATTTTAGAAAGTTAAAACTCTGCAAGTTTGTTAAGATTAGGAGTTCGGATTGTTATCTAAGTTAGTATGTAATCTCTAGTATAAATAGCAATAAAAAAACTAAAAAGGTTGAGCAGTTACAAAAGTAAAAAAAAAAAGTTTCTTAGCTGCTCCAACAAAATGTAGCTTTTTTTTTCTGTTTGAAGACACTGCAAATGTAGTGTAGCTTTGATAAGTGAGGCAGATGCAGATGGCACGGAAATTCCAATTTATCTCTGTATGTCTGCGACAGCCGACAGCATTGTTGGAACCTGCAGACTTTTCGGATATATAAAACCCAACTATATAAGATTACACTAGTGTGTGTATATATAGCCGAAATGGGATACTATGGTGCGTAGACACCATGATTTCAAATGCGCGAATTTAATCCATATTTGGATATATTATTAAAAAATAGCTTTAGGGTATATACCTATCTATAACAATTCAAGTGAAATGAATACCTTTGAAAAAATATACTTGAATTCAAAAATTTTGAATGAGCTTGGATCACATACTTTGCTGGTGGCTGGCTTCATGTTGGGCGAGTCGTGCGGATCGAGCAGGATCGGATAGTTTCTTCCAATTGGGGGGGAGAGGGGAAGGATCTGGATGAGGCGACGCCATGGCGGTCGTGCTCGTTCCTTTCGGATGGCCTTCATTCCGAAATTTGTTTTGGATGAAAGGAGCTGCAATTCGCAGGGTGAGTTGGATAGTGCAAGGTATCGTCTTTCTTCTTCAAATTTGGAGAAGATGCGTTTGTCGCGGAGATTTTCGGTCTCTGTTGCCGGAGACAAATTCCAATCCTCTTGCAGCCGGATGTGCTGCATATTGGGCAACGATGCTTTAAGAATCTATTCAAAGTTTGCTGGATGAATCAAATCAGCGTGTTCTTCGCTTGGTTCCTGTTGTTTCGTCGATCCGGAATGTTACTTTGTCATTCATTCAATTTGAATGGTCTTTGGCTGGTGGGTCTCTGCGCGTCTTTGGTGGCGATCGATTTCATGGTCGCAGTTATGGTGGTCAACTTCATCCTGCTCGTGGAGGTTTTCGTTCCCCAAGATTTCAAGGGCGTGGTCGTGGACGGTATGGAGTCCGTGCTCGCGTTCAAGATTTTGGGGGCCGCGCTGATTCAAATAGTCGCGGTGTTCTTGCTGGTGGCGTCAGAGTGTTGGAAACCCTAGGGGCTTCCGGACTGCTTCTGCGGATAAGGGCTGGATGCGGCATTGGAGGTTGTGGCGTTGGACATTTTTTCCAAGAATGAATGGAGAAGCAATTATAGAATTTGCTTTTAATTTTACACTCTCTTTGTCTCTATTATTCAATAATGCTATGTGGATGTGATCTTTGTAAGAACTCGGCTGTGTGTAATTGCAGAGGCCGGATTTTAATCCTTTATCTAAAAAAAACATACTTTGCTGATTTATATATAAAATCAGCATATATCCTGGCAAGCCCATCCATCTACTTATGCTCAGAATTTTCAACCACATATCGAACTTGAGCTTTGTCAAATAGAGATGAAGGTTCAATTAAATGCACGGAACGGAAGGGTGCATGGAGTGAGACTAGAGTGGCCAGCGACAGAGGCGATACAAGCATCTCTCTCTCACGCGCGCGCGCGCGCACACACGCACACGGGCCGGCTAGCTATGCATGTGGTGTGCATCACTCATAGAGAGCGAATGCATTGCAGATAATGGAGATTTTACAGACGGCGAGATCGTGTCCATTGCTCGCTTCCTGCTCCGAATACGATCGCTTCCTGCACACTGCAAAGTGCAAACCTTGGACATTAGCATGCTTTTTACGCGTGCATTTATCCCCTAATTTCTGCTTGAGGCTACCACTAATAAAGCAGTTTCTACGGCCTGTGGCTAGCTAGTGACTGCTGAATGCTGACGGTTGGACAGTAGAGCTAAGTTCAGAAAATGGCTTGCTCAATTCAATTGCTCGAACTACAAGTTCAGGCAAGCCAGTGTTAGACCATCTCCAACCGAGTCCTTCTCGTCATCCCGTTCCCTTGCGCATGGGAAAGTGGCGGAGAGAGAGCGTTCCCAGCGCCTCCAACCGAGTCCCTCCCGCGCCGCTCGAGAGCTGGGACAGGAGAGAGGATCCCTCCCCCGAGGGTTGCGCTCGCGATTCCCCTCACGCTGGCCCGTTGGTGTGGGCGTCAACTGCCGAGGCTTCGCGCGGCGGCACGGACAGTGCGGCAGTCGGCAAGGGCGTCGCGCGCAAGGAGCGAAGGTGGTCCGCCTCACCGGCCGGAGAGGAGGACGAGCAGACGGAAATCGACACGTTGAGGTACGCACCGAGAGCACCACATTTTAGCCGATTTCAAATGGATTTGGTTGGGGGATCTTCGATTGAACCGAGTCTGGTCGATCTGAAATTGGGGGGAAAACGTGGATGTGGTGAAATTGGGGGGAAAACTTGGATGGGGGAAAAGCTGGATGGGGGAAAACTTGGACGGCAGTCCAGAACCTAGATCGGGAAAAATTGGTGATAGTTGCGTTCGGTGATGCTGTCCGGATTGTGTAGAAGATTGATTGAATGAGCTCTAAAAAATTAGTGCAGCTCGGTGATAGTTGTGTCCGGATTTCGAATTAGTGCAGCTGTTTCCAGCCAGCTGAGGAGCGATTCTTACCAGTGGAAGGAGATTTGTTGATTTGAATGTGTCCATTAGGCTATTGTGTACTTCGTGTAGTGATTGGATTAAATGGGTACTAGTACATCATTCATCTTTGCTGTAACTACTGGTTTGTTACCTCCGCCTGAAAAATGTGTGGCCGTACACGGGGGAAGAAGCGAAGTAATCACCATAAAGCCGAGCCGCCCCTTCAGCGTGACCTCGGTTGATCACCGCATGTCCTGGAACCGATCCCCGTCGACGGTTCGTACCTCGCGCTTGCATCTCCTCCTCCTCTGCGATTGCGAAGAGAAGGGTGTCCTCATCATCAGTAAAGCCTAGTTCATCACTTGAGGAAGAATTGGACTGACTCATTTTGAAGTTGGCAATGGGTTGTGGGTGACTAACCTGATGAATGCAACCCCTCAATATATAGAATGGCTGGGTTGGATGAGAGGGAGGAGGAAAAGTTAGGTATTTCGGGAAGGAAGGGAATGAGGAAGGAATCGGTTGGAGTGCATTCTTTGGGAAGGAAGGAATCAGGAAGGAATCACAGGAATCTTTGGGAAGGAATGAAACATCGAATCGGTTGGAGATGGTCTTACAATGGATCCGGCCCAAATCCGATCCAGGCAGGTAAGCCCGGCCTGAGTCCAGCCCGACACGACTGATCATGTTCTACTCGAGCTCTCAAATTACTACCACATTCCAAGTTTACGGGACGTATTTTTTTTAATGATCTTATCTATAAATATAGAACATATTTTATATTATAATGTAAAATTAGTGTGACATTCTCTATATAACATTAGTAAATATCTATCTTACTTCGTATTCTTTATATACATATATTAAATATGGTGCTTGGTGATAATAATTAAGAATAATTTAGTTATTTTCAATATCCTTTTGTCTATGTATCAATAAGAAATACAACTTATAAACTTACACAGAAGAGTAATATCCAAGCCTAGACCGTAGGCACGGGCCGTTTGATCAAGGCAACGAACGGTCCGGATCAGTTTTAAAAAAAATTACTATAGTAAATTGCTACAGTAAAAATCAGCACATTGATTTTGCTGCATTATTTCTCGAAGATCTGGCCATCACTTTTCAATCAGACGGTCACATATGGACTGCATAAGTTGCAGTCCCAACCCGATCCGCATCCCCAAGTCTTAAGCCTTTGGATTGTCCTACTAGCTCAAAAAAAATTGACCTGGCAAGATCAGGGTAAGGTTTCAAATTTCGTTTTGGGACTATATCTTGGAGGGGACCGGAATCCAAAATTTCAATAAGATTTTAAATTTTCAGATGAAAACCAAAAAAATTCAAATATAGATTTTTTTTCTACTGGGATTTTCGAGATTTCAGAGAGATTTCTGAAATTTCGAACAAAAATCATGAAATCTCAGCAACTTTCAAACCCTATCAAATGGTCTGCTCAGGATATAAAAATGTAGGTAGCTTTCATAGAGCAACAATGCGTTAATGGCTCAATGGTTAAGGCGTGTGAGCTTCTCCTTGAGGTCCAAGAATTGATCCCTCAACTTCTTTTATGCTAACCAAAGTATCCACCAACTGAGGTACGCTATATTGTTGTCATATTAGATGTCTCTATTGTATAAGATGAATGGTTAATTAATGGTTCAAAAATTGCATTCAGTCGGAAATCGAACCGTGGATCTCTCGATGCCGAGAAATCTACTATCTAACATACCGCTCACTCCGGTTTAAATCCAGTCCAAAGAACATAAAATAGAGTAGATTTTATAGCTATTTCGGTCCACCGATACGAGATCTCGACGAAATTTATTAAAATCACTGTAGTAATTAAAATTTTTTAATTGTTTTTATTACGCGGAGATTATGAATTTGGAGGGATCGAAATCCGAGATTCGAGCAAATTTCGCCGGATTTCTATCCTTGGCTCAGACAATCACAACGATGAAACAAGCTACGCGTTATCCTACGGCACAGTAAGTAATAAATGGGGTAGACAGGTTACGAATAACTAGGCAAATCTTTCTGCTTTAATTCTAACTCGATCTAGTGTACGAATACAATTAAGTTAATGTCACAGGCCAGCAGCGACAAACATCCCGTGTAGTTTTACTTTGTCCCTTAATTAAGCGCGTCAGTTCTGACTCTTTTCTGACCTGCTGTCGCTAGGTGAGTACCCCCAACGTATGGAATTAATTAACCGCGTCGATGTTTGCGATATCGTAATCTTTCGGAATAATGGATAAAATATGGGAGATACTAGCGCTCGGAAGCCTAATTACTGTTTATCTTATCGGATGTCTTTTACAATATTTTTTTCTACGCGTGCAACATTTATTACTGTAGTAAATTTCACTGTTTGTTGAAGGAAAATGTTATACGCATTGACGAAAAATATTGCACGCGTATAAAATAAATGTTGCAATGTATCCGAAAATTTCGGACGTCCGAACACAAGTCATTAGGATAAAATATACCTGTGTTCACATATCAGTAAAATAAATAGAATATTTTATCAATTGTAGCATGAAAAATAGGGTATATGATAAATTACCTTTATCTTTCTAGTTTCTACATCGAATGCCAGAGTAGCGGTCTGAACAGTGAATGCTTCAATGCAGTGTCCATCAGCTTTCTTAGGCTCCTAGCTAGCTGCATATTCATGCGAGAAATAAACTTTTCCTATTAAATTTCTACGCTTAAAATATGCGCTGAATCCTTTGTGGCAGCAGCACAAAAACAATATTAAAAATACTACAGTATACATAAAATTCGAGCCATTTTCACATCATATTTGGAACTAGAGTTTACGCTGCCATCAAAGTATCGCTGTATATAAGAAGCTAGGCAGCGGGTCAGCTGGTCAGCCACAGAAGCTTGTACACAGCTGACGCATCCTGCTACAGGTGGATATATACTGGACAACGCTCTCCCTGCATCGACAGCAGTCACTCGCACGGCCGCTTGATGCGCCTGTGCCGGCACTACACAGCGCCGTCCACATGAAACTCTTAACTAAGGGTATGTTCAGTCGTGTTATAGTTAATTTTTGTTTCTCTTAAATTCTGCTCTGACTCTTCTTAATCCTGATTTTCTAAGGAATCAGGAGTAGTTTCTTAAAGTGTTTAGCTAAACTATTTCAGATCCGAGAGAGAGGGAAGAGAGGGGAGCCGTACCTAGACGACACTCGGCGGCACAGGCGGGCTCGACTTAATCCAACTTGGTGGCACAGGCGGGCTTGAGGCGGGGCTTGGTTCGATGGCGCTCGAGTTGGCGACGGAGGGCAGGGCCCATCGAGCTTGAGTCGGCGGCAAAGGGCTCGATGCGGCGACACTTGAGTCGGGGACGGAGCGCTCAAGTCAGCGGGGCATGAGGCTTGGAGGTGACGCGCTCGACAGGAGAGGCGATGCATGCGAGGAGGTGGGTCGAAGGGGAGAGGTGACGGGGTCGAAGGCGAGGCAACAGGAGTGAGATGCGACGGGACTGGGAGGCGAGGGGCAACAGGAGTCAGAGATGAGGCGACGCTCGGGACCGGATGCGGCAGGACGCCTCGAGGATGGGATGAGCGATCGAGAATCCGAAGTAGCGGGGTGGAGGCCTCTCCTCTCACGCCGTGTAAAAATGAGAAGCGCTCCGTGTCAATTATGGAATCAGGTGGGAGGAGCTATAGGTGTTTAGTAGAGCTCCGGCTCCTCTGGACGAGAATTTGGCAGCCGGAGCTCTACCGAACAGGCTCTAAGATTTGTCATGCATATGCACTGATCGATCGATCGGCTCGCTGCCATCTGCTAACGCGCGGCAACACTGTTGGTGAACATGCATGGGGTGAGCAACACTTCTGCTTAACTGTTTAACATGTTAGTATGCCACAAGTTATATAATCTCTTCGACTTACTAATGGGAAACACGTACTTCGTAGTCGTGATTTTTTTTTTCCAAAAGAGGTGTACTAAAGTAGGTTTCAGAGGTATGCTTTTGATGCTACTTTCTCCGTTCCTGGATAGATTACATGTTATTATAAGTTATTACACTTTTATCAAAGTACATCTATAAAAAACTTTATTTTCTCTCTTTATTATATCTTTTAGTGGTATATCGATCTTACTTTAGTTTATGATAATAAATTACATTGAAAATGGCTAAAGGACATGGATATAAAAGGAAAAAATGTTAAAAATTCAAGGAATTAATTAGCCAATGGTATGATATGGTTCTGATGTCGTTCTGAAGGATTTATTGGCCGGCCGGTGTAGCAACATCAGAAGATGATAACACACTATCTGGTTTGGCCCGGCCTAATTCTTGGACCATGCATGCGGTGCCATGCTGAAAGGAGGATGTCATTACAAGTTATTTTCATGCCCATGATGCGGAGGAAATTCTAAACATAGAATTACATAGGCGCAACACAATCGACTGCATTGCTTGGCATTATGAGAAGATGGGGGGATCTTTACTGTTCAAAGTGTATACCGATTGGGTATACAATTGATTGAAGGAGAAAAGGTGGAGAATCAGTAAGTACATGGACTGATGCATGGTCAACTCCTGCTCTGGAGGAACATATGGCAGCTTCCAATTCCTCAAAAGATCAAAGTATTTGCTTGGCATCTTGCAAAGGATGGCCTGGCTTCCCAGAAAAATAAATAGAGACATATGCTTGAAACTAGCAGCACTCGTGAAATTTGTGGAGGGGAGGAGGGAACGGGTTTTCATGTAGTCATTAATTGTTCTCATGCTCGATCACTTTGTGCTGCTATTAGGAGTAAATGGTCGACACCACAAGAAAACCGGTTGCAGTTTGCTGGGCCGGATTGGCATTGCTGCTAGTGGAAGATGGAGCTAGATTTATTTTGTTGCTTTGGCGAACTTGGCAAGTAAGGAATGATTTAACCCACGCTCCATCTAGCTTTTCTGTTTTGGCATATGTGAAGTTTCTAATTGCATATTGGGATGAACTGCTTACTGTCCAGCACGTCAGCGACAATGCTGATCAGAAAGGAAAGCAACTCTTTTTGAGCCACCAGTTTATCTTCAGAAGACGGCTGGGTAAAGCTGAATGTTGATGGAGCTTTTTCTACATCTTTGGGCTATGCAGGGATGTGCTAGCATATGAGATCAAAAGGGCAAGGTGTTGTTATCATTATGGCAAGTGATTTTTAATGAAGGTGATGCTGAGGAAATTGAAGCTCGAGCATGCTTGATTGGTCTCTCTTTGGCGACGGATTGGATTCGTAGGCCAATTATCATAGATCCGATTATTTTGCAATGGTTCAGTTGATGAAGACAGCGAAGAATCAAGGATCAAAACATTATTTTGTGATCCAAGAGGTGCTTGAGGAGGCTCATTGTTGTTCTCAGTTTGTGGTGAAACATGTGAGAAGAGAGTAAAATATTGTACCTAATGATATGCACATGTGATTTGAAGGGTACAATTTCCATCTTATGTTAAGCATCTTATTACTCATGATTATAACTAGCCAAGGCCACATGAATTTTGGGAAATTCAATCGCACAATGCAGCGCCGTGCGAAATTTGGTCCAACTGATATTTTTGAAAAAAAAACTACGCAATTTCGGTTTTCTTGGGTTTTAGCTATTTTTTTGTGTAATTCCAGTTTTCTTGATTTTTTTAAAAATAAGTCGCTAGGACCCGTTGGCAAATTTGTGGATTGCTATAAACTGTCGGCAAATCTGTTTTTTTGTTTTTGAGAGAAAACAAACGTATTTTCTTTTTTTTACGTAAATTTTATTTTCTTATTTTTTTTAAAAAAAGGGTCGCTAGGACCCGTCGACGAATTTGTGGACTGCTATAAACTGTTGGCGAATCCATTGATTTTTTTGGATAAAACCGCGGAGGGACCTAAATATAATTATATTTTTCTTCGGGTCCAATATGCAAAAAAAATCAATTTCTTGAGATCTAAACGCTTTTTATTTTTTTTGGGTCTATTCTAATAAAAACTGCTAGGAGGACCTAAATGTAAAGTGTGTAGGGACCTAAACACAATTTTAGTTTTTTTTTATCTTTTCTGTTAAAAACCGACTGAGGACCTAAATATAATTTTACTTTTTTCAGAGGACCTTTTCATAGAAAGCGTGACGTGGCGCAGATGAGGAAGTGTCGATTCTTTCCGCTTTAAGTATAAGTATACATTCGTTTTCCTTAATTTTTTTTAAAATGGTTTTTTTACGTAATTCCGATTTTCTTGATTCTTTTTTTTCTAAACGGGTCACTAGGACCCGTTGGCGAATTTGTGAATTGCTATAAACCATCGACGAATCTTTGTTTTTTCGTTTTTGGGGAAAACAATTTTTTTTCTTTTTTTCGCTAGGACCCACCAACGAATTTGTGGACTACTATAAACCATCAGCGAATTTGTGGTTTTTTGGGAAAAAATCACGGAGGGACCTAAACGTAATTATATTTTTTTTGTCCAATATGCTAAAAACCGATTTTTTAGGATCTAAACGTTTTTTTATTTTTTTTCAGGTCTATTCTGCTAAAAACCATCTGGACAACTTGAACGTAAACCACAGAGAGACCTAAACGCAACTTTGATTTTTTTTCAGATCCTTTCTGTTAAAAACCGATTAGAGGATCTAAACATAATTTTAAATTTTTCAAAGAACCTTTTGGCGGAAAGCATAACGTGACGCAGGTGAGGTAGCGCCGATTCTCTTCGTTTTAAATATAAGTAAACATTCCATTTTGGATATTTTGGCCGCAACAATAATATAGCTCTCTTTCCTTACAAAAAATTTGTGGATATTTTGGCCGCAACAATAATCAGCACGAACGCGTACGATCGGTATCAACTATCATTGCATGTGCCATTGCTAGACGACCAATGTACGTAGGCCATGGCAGTCGACAGGAACATAGCTGGATATTATTGTGGTTTATCGAAGTATTTCGTGATCGATCCTATAAGTGTTTGGTTTGAGGATAAAAGTGGATGGGGTGGTCTATCTCTGTTTTTTTACTTATTCATTTGTTTGGTTGGCTGGACGAGGTGGATAAGGGTATTAAAAAAAAGAGAATATTCTTTACATATACTGGATAAAGCAATCCAAGTAATTCGACCGGATGGACTCATCCAGGTATCCACCGTATGCTTGGTTTATATATTTGTTACTTTTCACAAGCTGTAGTTTAGTGCAATTGGTTTGAAGCTTTAGTTCGTTACAGGAGGTCTTGCGTTCGATTCTGTCCTCCCGCGTGGTACCGTCGTATCTACAGTATGCACGGATTTTTTGTTTTTTTAGATAAATTTCAAAATTTAAAGCTACAATTGGTTTATTTTTGTCATTCCAAAATTTTAAAAAAGATTTTTTCTCTATGTTAAAATTAACAAGCCGTCTATCCTCACCATTTATCCAACTAAACAAAAAATTGACTTATCCCATCCATCCTCATACATTCAACCAAACAAAAAATTGATTCATCCTTATCCACTTAACTAAACAACTACTTAGATAACTCTATCCCATCTAAATTAAATAACCATATCCATCCACACTCGTCCAGCCAATCAAAGGCACCTAAGTATACACGTTAGCAATCGCTCGATGCTTGTGCATGCCACAGCGATATGCCACAGAATAAATTAACCCACAAAATTGACACGTCACCTCTCAAAGGACACCACCTGACACGTCCGTGTTACCACGCGTATACACGATCGATCGATCCCGTATGAAGGCTAGCATGCATGCAGCCGTACAAGTAAAGCAGAGTACGTCGTCCTGAAGTGTGTACCGTACCCACGTGGTCAAAGCAAACGATCGCCGTCCCCTCATCCTCTTCACGCGGTGAAGATCCAGCTCGGCGCGACACACGAGCCTAGCGCCATTACCGCGGTACATAGACCTAGCCACGGCCGTGGTATATGTGTCACGTGACTCTACTTTTGTGGTTAAATAGAGACTATTTTTGCGAAAGAAAATTACAGAGAGATCATATTTACAAAAGAAATTGTGTTACGGAGCCTTAAAAAAAAAAGGTTTGGCTTCCTCCTTCCGCTGCCGGTGTGTTGGCGAGTGGCGACAGCCCACGGCACACCGGCGCGTGGGCCCACGCGCCATTGCGTGCGATCCAGAGCACTGATCGAGCTGGCCGGCCTCTCGCACGTGCTGTCCAACTCCGATACCATCCCGGGCGATGCTGGAGAGTGTGACTGCAGAGTGCTGACCTTCGTCGTCGAATCAGGAGATGACTCAAAAATGATGCAGAAATGCATCGTTTTGGTTTTTCCCACTCAGGTCTTTGTTGCGGCCTAGCTCGAGTGCTCACCGGTCGATCGCATAATTCGGAACAGGAACACACTCAACTTGCTGTGACCGACCTTGCTCCGTAACTTTAGAATCACTTCAGAATCGGAGCTTCGATTTAGCTTGGCATTGGCTTTGATCATTTTGAAAATGCTAATTAATATGCTAAAGTAATGTAGAGTACTAAGGTAGGACACTTTGGACTTTGGGGGATGCTTTTCTTTTTCTTGTCGATGAAGCATGGCGTTCCCTTCCTTTCCTGAAAGGGAGACGGAGAAAAATGCAAATGAAATCCAGCAAACTCTGTTTAAAAGTCTCCAAACCACCATGGATTCGTTCCGTTCCGACCCTTTTGCAAAATGTCACCCAACTCAGTGCTGAGTAGAGTACTTACTCAGCACTCTCATGCATGTTAGTAAAGAAAGTACTGTTAGTGGTATCAAAGAGGAAGAAGCAACCATCAATGCTCCCCATGTTATCGAGTTATCTCAACGGAAAATTCAATACGTATGGTTTTGGTTGCTTGAGCATAAGAAATCAAACTTGACCTTCTCCATTTAGCTTCATTTTACTCGTCTAATTCTTCTGCCCAGTAGTGACAAAAAGTAGTGGCCAACTACCTCTCCACTATTTTGCAAGGACCAGTATGAACTTGGTTGTTCAATCAGCCGGAGGAATCTATCTTCAGTTGGAAAATTTGTGCTATGCAATTTTAAATAATTTAAATGTTGCTATGCCAAGACTGGTGAAGAGGATGACTTACATCATCTTTGCCAAACTTCTGGTAAAAATTTACGTTAGTTCATCAAAAGGTTTGTAGAAGTTTGTAGTACCATTCTAAATATATCTGAAGATTCTGTAATTCGTGCATTCAAACAAATTGTTCATTATAAGCGATTTACAGAAGACCTTAACATTCATCCACCCTCCACCATATCAAAGTTGTTCGATATGGCAGATTGATATTCAATTGCGCATGAGGCCATTAAATAGAACCGTATAGTCGACAAAGGCCATACTTTACCACAACCTAGCTTGCCAAAGTCAGAAGACAAGAAGTCCAAAAAGAGAATGCTCAACGAGAGGTCATAGGAGTCTCGGAATGACCCGCATACTACAAGGGAAGGCACCTTCAGAGAAATCAACTGGTCAGCAGGACAATAAGGTTATTTCTAAAAAACCTGGTGCGACTAGTGGCAATGGTCGCTGGTACCCATTGAACAGCGCATCAAGGCATGACCTGTGAAATTATCATACTTGGCAAAGACGTAGGGAAGACTTTTACTCTAGTAAAGGTCCTATATCAACCCTACTAGAAGTATAAAATAATAAGGATGCGGATGGTGACAAAGATATGGGCCATCAGAAAGATGATAATCATGTCAACGTAATATTTGGTGGATCATCTGCATATGCTTTAAAGAGGCAGTTCAAGACTATTTGGAGGAAGGTCAACAACATTGACAATCGAATAGAAAAGTCTGAATATCCAAAGTGGCCGGACGTTGCCATCGCCTTCAGTAAACAAGACTGTACAAAAGGTATATCAATTCCTCCAAAACTTCTATTAGTGGTATCTCTTACAATTATCAATTGCAAAGTAGGAAGAGTTTTAGTTGATGGAGGTAGTTCTCTGGATTTGCTTTTTATTCATACCTTGGACGAAATACAAATTTCCTAATCTAAGATCAAACCTATTATAAACCAATTTTATGGAATTATGCCTAGTCTGTCGTTAACTCCAATGGGATAAATAGTGTTACTTGTCACTTTTGGAGACACCAACAATTTCATAACGAAGTTAATATTATTTGAAGTTGTTGATTTTGAATCGGCATACAATGTCATTTTGGGTAGGCCTTCACTAACATAATTTAGGAGGATTTGATCATATGCCATATTTTGCTTGGTGCAATTGATAAAATACCCCGTTTGTCTCACTGACATGTGGCCCCAGGGCCCGCATGTTAGTGAGACATCACGGGTTATTTTATTAATGACACAAGTAAGTGAGGGCATTTTATCAATTAATCCTAAAATTTATGGCAGCTACTCATCACACCTATCAGAGCATAAAGATACTTGATCCAAAAGGCGTGATTAGTGTACAAGGTAACCTAGTTACTGTACTTAATTGTGATCGCAAGTCGCTTGAGATTATCGATCAATTACCATTAAGCAATACTAATGATGAAGGAAAGTATTGTAAGACTGAAAAATCTAACAAGACAAAGAAGCTTAATGCGCCAAATAGGAAGACGAGCTCATTGCTTTCCTCCAGGCTAATGCAGATGTGTTTGCGTGGAAACCATCCGACATATCTGGGGTCCCAAGAGAAGTAATAGAGCATAGATTAGCCATACGACTTGACATACGACTTGTGAAGCAGAAGCTACGGTGATTCACTCCTGATCGGTAAGAAGCCATCCGACAGGAGTTGGAAAAACTCTTGAAAGCTGATTTCATTCGTGAAGTTAGTCATCCTAATTGGCTTACGAATCTAGTTATGGTTAAGAAAGAAAATGGAAAGTGGTACATGTGCGTTAATTTTACCAGTTTAAATAAAGCTTGTCCAAAGGATTGGTTTTCCTGGATTATCATCAAATAATAGTGGGTTGTGAACTGATGAGTTTCCTGGATGTATACTCAAGTTATCATCAAATAAACATGGCAAGTAAAGATAAAGAGAAGACTTCCTTCATAACCCCGTTTGGTGTCTACTCTTACAAGAAGATGCCATTCAAACTGAAAAATGCTTGAGCCACATACGAGTGCCTTATGTAAAAGATATTCTATAGTCAAATAGGGTATAACATAGAAGCTTATGTTGACTATCTCGTTGTAAAGAGCAAGAAAAGCTATAATCATTTGTCAGATCTAGCTGAAACCTTCAATAATTTGAATGAGCATGAAATTAAGCTTAATCCAGAAAAGTCTGTCTTTGGAGTTTCTTCTAGAAAATTGCTTGATTTTATTGTTTGTTCTCAAGGTATTGAAGTAAATCCTGAGAAGATTTAGGCTATTGAATCCTTCAAATCACCTTCTATAGTATAGGAAGTTCAATGTTTAACTGGTCGGATGGCTGCTCTCAGTCGTTTCATCTCAAGATTAGGAGAACATGGTTTGCCTTTCTTTAAGGTAATAAGAAAACACAACAAGTTCCATTGGTTGGATGAAGCAAGCCCTGGGGAACCTTTGTTAATATACTTACAGGCTTTAAATAATATGATTAGTGCTGTACTAATTATTGAACGATAGCAGGTTTAGAAACCTGTTTATTACGTCAACGAAGTTTTACACGGACCTAAAGAGCAATACTCTCAGGTTCAAAATTGTTTTGCACCCTATTAATGGCTTCAAGAAAATTATGACATTATTTTCAATCTCATCGGGTTACAGTAACATCATTTTTTGTCTTGGAAAGTATCTTACAAAATCAAGAAGCAACTGGTCAGATTGCTAAGTGTGTAGTTGAACTTGAGTTATTTGATATCTATTTATTTGCTCGAACGGCAATTAAGTCCTAAATTTTAGTAAATTTTATTGTTGAATGGACAAACAATGAACTCTCTGTAAAAGAGGATACAACTAATTCTGATTACTAGAAATTATACTTTTACGGTTCTCAAGAGATAAAAGGCTCGGAGGCTAGTATAGTATTAGTCATGCTTCAAGGCCACCAATGGCAATATGTAATCGAAACACAATTTCTTGCTACCAAGGGCAGAACTGTAGCCGGGGCGTGGGTGGGCTGAAGCCCCATCCGCGACCCAGCAAACCTCTTATACCCCCTCTCAAATAGGCCTAATAAAACAATCCAGTACCAGTCTGGCAGTCTCTCAAATCTCTTATCCTTTGTATTGTTACACACTTACATTATATGTGACTGTTAAATAAATATTTGCAAACTTATTTGAACATGGTTGGCTTGTTAGGCTTTCGATGTCTTAGTCTTAGCCCCCTCGTTCCAATTTTCTGGATACGCCTCTATGCTACCAATAATGTAGCAGAGTATGAAAGTCTTTTAGCCAGGCTCCGAATAGCAAAATCCATCGGAGTCTATCGGCTTCTTGCGATAGGCGATTCACAATTAGTCGTAAACTAGGTTATCATGGAATACAAGATGTTCGATAAGGTAATGGCTCATTATCTGAATGAAATGAGAAAATTGGAGAAATATTTTAGTCATTTCGAAGTCTAATATATACCATGAAAAGATAATATCCTAACGGATCAGTTATCAAAACTGAGTTCCTCACGATCATCTGTTCCAACAAATGTATTTCTTGAATATCTATCTAAACCTTCTATAGACACATTTATAGAAAAACTCTTGGCCAGTACAGAGGTCAGAGTCCTTGAGTAGAATTCAGATTGGGCTAAACCATTTAAAGCCTATCTAGAAAATATGACACCGCCTGAGGATATTCATGAAAAGACTAGACTAGTTCGAAAGGCGCGACTGTATAAAATTCTTGATAATACTCTTTATAAAAAGGAAACACGTGGTATTCTAATGTGATGTATAACCCAGGAGTAGGGAGAAACATTGCTTAATGAGATACATGGAGGTTGTGTAGAGCGCACGCTTCATATCGAACTTTGGTTGAAAAAGCTTTTCGACATGGTTTTTCTTGGCCCACTGCTTTACAAGATGTCATGCACCTTGTAAAAATTTGTGAGCAACGACAATTTCATGCTCGACAAGTACATGTACTGCTAATCAATTACAAACTATACCTTTGTCATGGTCATTTGCGCATGGAGTATTGATATTGTAGGTCCTTTACCAAGAGCAACTAATGGATTCAAATTTCTATTTGTTACAATAGATACATTTACAAAATGGATTGAAACCGAGCCTGTGGTTTCCATTACAGCCCAGGTAGCAAAAAAAATCTTGTGAAAAATATGGTCACTAGATTTGGTGTACCTAGTAGGCTAATTATTGATAATGGATCATAGTTTGTCAGTGGTTTGTTTCAAGATTATAGTAACGAAATAGGCATAAAAATTTGCTACGCTTCAGTTACTTATTCTCAGAACAACAGAGCAGTTGAACGAGCTAATAGCCAAATTATACAAGGTATAAAGAAACGAGTGTTTGATTGTCTTATCAAACGCTCAGTGACTTGGTAGACGACCTCTACTCTGTACTCTGGGCCATTCATACAACAACCAGTAGAGCAATAAGAGAAACACCTTTTCAACTAGTCCACGGAGTTGAAGCCATGTTGCCAAATGAGATTCATTTAGATTCTACACGGACCTCTCTCTATGAACAGGTTAATCAATACGACTAGTATGAAGATATCAATCTCTTAGAAAAAATGTGATTGGACACTTATCAGGTAAGCAGCTTATTTACAAGGCTTAAAAAGATATTACAACAAAAAAGTTCAACCACGAACACTAAATGTGGGAGACTTGGTTCTAAGGCGTATCTAGAACCAGTTTAACTTAAATAAGTTATCTCTCAAATGGGAAGGTTCCTTTACTGTGATATCGATTACACGACCTGGCTCTACTCGATTGGCCATGGAAGATGGACGAATTCTGTCAAACACATGGAACATACAACATCTTCATAGGTTTTTTTATGTAAATATGTTTATTTCTATTTTTCTTTGTTTACATACATATTTTCTTTATTATGATATCTCAACTTGTTCTCTTCCTTTTTTGATCATATTTTGCGAAAATCACACAACTCGAAAAAAATTATTACCCCAACCTCTTTATAAACAATGCACGAGGTTACTGGTCGGATTGTGAGATAACATCTAATAGAGACTTTACTTGTAAGCTAGTACTTACTGTATTGAAACTCATTAGAATGACTTTATCTCCAATCTGCTGGTTAATACCAAGTACTACATGAAAAGAACAGGTCGTGAATCCTACAACTGTTTGTGTTCCAAATATATTATTGGTCAGCACACAAACAGTTGGGGGTTAGTGATATACTAAAAAAATGCAAGCAAATGAAATACAAGATGAAATATAACACAAGAAGAGATTTTTTCTTTTTCATTTATTCAAAATATGTCATACATGTTGCTTGGATGTAATCTTTATATTTTTCATGTATATCTCAATGGCAGAGACTACTTCTGCATATTTTTTATCAATCTCTTCTTGAATAATCAGCTTCAAGTCGGCCGCCAGTTTCTCCAATTCAACTGCATCCTTATAAAAGTGCCTTAATTTGACAAAAGGACACTCATTTACACAATAATTGAAGCTCGGAGAGAAGTTTTGACAGTTTTCTCTATTGCAGGGATGTGGCTCTGGATGATCTTCAACTGGTCATTCACCCCGCGACCAGGTCATCAACCGACGGATGAGGAGTTGTAAGTTTTACTTCTTTACCCTTTAAATCCGTGGCAATTTTCCAAAGCTGTTTAAAAATAAAGTTCAGAGTGGTTTTTCTACCTCTCTGAACTGTGGCCAAACCTTTTACAAAGAACTTTATTTGGTTAGTCAAATTATCCATTTCATTCTTCATCACTAACTTTTGCTCTTCAGATTTCATCCTCTTCTTCCCACTCGTAAAGTTGAGATTATTTGGTCTTTATTGTATTCTTTAATTCTGTAAAGATTGAATTGAAAGTTGCTTTCATTTTTCCTAAAATAATAATTTTAATTAGGTTGAGATGTGGTTCTTACCTGTTATTTCAGATTTCTTTGCCTGAAAAGTAATCTTGTGCTCTTCGAAGAGTCTTTGGACCTTGTCTTCATTTCTCTTAAAGGCTTCATGGAATCTAGCAGTTTTATCTCTATGATATTTGGCCTTTGTCGGTAGCTAGAACAAGATCAAATTTATATCCCTTGGCAATATTTTGAGCTAACAAGAGTTGCTTTTCCAATTCCTTTATTTGTTCTCTTTGTTTGTGTCAAAACAATTCTGTTAAAGCAAAGAAGATAGGGAAAAAAGAAAAACAATAACCAAACTTATTCATATCTTCTGATTGTTTCAATTTCGGCCTTGGTCATGATCTTTGCATGCCGACCTAGTAGGTCAAGCAATTCTTATGAATGCTATAAAAAGCAATAACAATGAATGAATTAAAAACTACCTGTTGATGTTTTGGGAACGGATCCCTCGCCGAGCTTACTTGTTGAATGAGAGATCAACTAGGGCCCCTTTCCCGTGAAGGTGTTGGCGTCCGAAGATGCCGTCGAGCTAGGAGGATGGATGGTCGGAGGTTCGAGAGGGGACAATAGACAGGGGATTTTATCCTGCTTCGGACTTCTCGCGAAGGAGATAGCAGCTCTACGTCCAGTGGCTTTACTATTGTCGGAATGGTTTACAGGATGCTTGCACAGGTGTGTTGCGCCTTTCTCTCTTTTCTCTTCTTCTTACAGACGCGATTGGGTGATTCTTACAGCCTCCAAATGAAAAGAACCCCCAAATGCTCCTTACAGCGGGGTATTTATAGACGATTACAGTCTTACATCATTTATAACCGAATGACGTGCCACTAATGTGCCCGGACGTGGGCGTAACTGCTGTCCTTACTTTTCGTCATACCGCGACATGGGAGTAATGGCTCAGATCGTGGCCGTACGGTCCTTTGAGCCGTCGCGTGATTAATGCCACATCGTATTAGTGGGCTGCGCACGACCTGCCGATCATGTCTGGGGTCTTCTCTCAGCTCTGGCCGATCGTCGCGCTTCCCCGAGCAAGTACGCTCGGGAAATTGAGGTGCATGCTCAGAGACGGGCTCGGTCGTGGTCGAGGCAGACCCATCAGCCGGTCTATCCGAGGATCTTCCTTGGGGATACCGTCCAAGGGTAAGCATGGTCGGTCGAAGATTGGCTGCAGGGGTACGATGGTCTTTATGGAAATTATCCAATCCCCGACACTAGCTTTTCTCAATATTCCCTAAAAAGAAATGAGATATAAACCTTGGTTGCAAGTTACTGAAAACTTGCTTGAAGTCCTCATGGTTAGAATGACCTGAAGAAGAAGCTTGTAGGAAAGCCACAGGTGCGAAAGAGATTATCATGCCCCTTTCAGGCACCACCACCTCTTCTGCCCTGTTGGTTCGAACAACCAAAGCACACTTAGATTCTGAAGGAAAAAATGCTCAGAAATAAGAGAATGTAAAAATAAATACCTGTAGCAAAGTCCTAAGCTCATGCCCTAGGATATTAAAGGAAGTGATGAAGCCCCAACATCCAGGTCGAGAGTCTTCCATTTTTCTTTATAATTAGAGGAACATTATCCTCTGAATCCTCACTCTCACTATGGACAAAGGAGAATGTTAGAAGATTTCTATATAGATGATCTCAATTGAGGTTGAATCATTTTTTATAGCGCACTTGGGATGCATTCCTCGTCTGTGTCCCCGCAACGAATGCTACCCTCTTGTCTTTGCCCCTGGGACCGATCATGTGCACGCTTAAAGTGTATGGTGCTAGCTGGCGCCAGGGCCTGACTAGTGTTGGTCAGGTTAGCACTAGCCGGAGCGGTGATTGGATCCACCACCTTAGAAGCACCTTTAGCAGAAGTCCTCGCCTTCTTGGTCAGCGGAAGCGAAGTTGAGACCTCTGACTAGTCAACAGCTTGCTTCCTATCATGCATATGAAAACGAGTTTATCTGGTAACACGAGGAATTAACAAAAATAACCAAAGAAAATTTTTGGTACTCACCATGATGCATTTATTAATGAACTCATCGGTTTACCTGATCAGGCTAGATGGTTGCTTATCCAAAGCAGCCTGGTCGGACCAGTCAAAAGAGACATGCAGCATGTACGCAACTCTTAATCAAGTCTCTTCGACGGTCAGAACTGACAGGAGAAAATACCCATAAACGATAGTAAAAATCCTTTAATAAAGAAAGAAAGAGGTTGGTAATTAAAAGTTCCCTTACCTCCAGGTTCATCCTTGGTTGAATATTGGTTGCATTTGATCCTCCAAGCGAATCTAAATAACCTCTTTAGGGGACTCAGCTTGTGGAACAGAAAATCAAAGATAATTTTATGTCTTATCAAGCCTCCCTTCACCAACTTGGTAATGACCTTAACAATATTATTTTCCTTGTTGCTAAGGACCAACGAATTCTTCTCCTTTACTTCAGCCCTTGTCCATATTGGTGCCGACTTCTTAGTAAATCGGAAACGACCACTCCCCAGAATTTTTGAATAAAATCGCACCCGTTGGTAATCATGCCATGTGTCCTTTGTTAAAAGTGGGGGATACTAAGAAGCCATTTTATCTTGGAGCTTAAAATAAATGCTCCTAAAAAAATCCTGGTTTTTGCTACTTCTAGTATATTGATAGAAATAACGGAAAAGACAAACCGATGAGAGAACGCTAAGGAAAGCTTTGCAAATATGATAGAAAACATTCAAAATAGAATTTTGGGGGAAGATGGTGCAGCTTGTTCTCACAATGATCTAGCACATCGGCCAAAAACTCACTTTCGGGAGGCAAAATCCAAATTTCACCAATGCAATGAAGAGAACAGAGACGCCCCTCCTGAGGCACTAGCATCGTATCCTCCCCGCTAGGGTCCCATTGTAGCATTTCACGAGGGATCAAACCTTGATTTTCATATCTCTTAATCCTACTTGTCTATGGCCATTAGTTGGGGGAAAAGAAAGGGATTGAAGGCAAGAGCTCAAAAATTGCAAAAGGTTTAAGAACTTACTTCTACGCTAAAAGACATTAAAGGCATAAGGAATCAAAGAGGATTTACCCTCTTTATATAACTTAACCTATGTCAGTTTTGGACACCATTTTGGTTTTCAAAAAAAGGTAAAAACTATCTTTTTTAATAAACAATAACTAACACCGGATTGATGTTCTCAAACTTCCTTTTAGATCTTTAGACTTTTTACCTCCTTCTTTGATCATACTCTCCATTATATCTGATGTGAGAAGAAAAAAGGACGGAAGATGAAAAGTCTGAAGAGCTAAGTGAAGGATTGAAAATAATAGAATTAACAAAAAAATCAGGAATGGTATCCTCAAACTTCTTTTTAGATATTCATCGCAATTGATGAGAGGAGAAATAAAGATGAAAGATGAAAAGCTTCAACTATTAAGAAAAAGTTTGAAAGTAATTTTTTCTTGAATCAGAAGTCTGAAAGTATGAAGTATACAAAGGAAAC
This sequence comes from Guadua angustifolia, assembly GCA_036346375.1. Lineage (NCBI taxonomy): Eukaryota > Viridiplantae > Streptophyta > Magnoliopsida > Poales > Poaceae > Guadua > Guadua angustifolia. The sequence continues at coordinate 13,407,624 of CM070515.1, forward strand.
CTTCCTTCCCTTTATATGCATTGCACATTAAAGACGGTTAGCACTGGTTTAGTTACTGAGAGAAGTGCAAAGATTTCTCATTTATTAACACTTAAAACAGTTAGATAATTGACGCATAACTCCGTAAGGTCACAAAAAAATGAAAAGTCTTGAGTAAAAAACCCTTATTATTTAAGCCTTAGGGGCTAACTGACGAGAATTAAAAAAGCCTATCTTCCATTTAGGCCTTCAATGGATAAAAAACATATTCTATTAATGGGCCCATAAAAGCCCATAATTTAGAATGAAGCTTGCGCTTATTTAGACGATCATAGCCATCTCGACTAGAGAACTAGTCAGAGACAAGCGGTTATCCCTGCACATGTCTACGTATGGACAGTTGTCTGACAGATGCGCACCACTATCCGGAAGTTATCCCTGAAAAAGACAGCCTCTTGGCGAGAAGACACCCCTCGGTTCCACGATACTTTTTGGAGATCACCTGTTGCCTCTTCAATCGATATAAATAGGGAGCCAATTCATACTGTTAAGGATATTGGCAATTAGCATTCGCAATTAGAATAGATAATTGTAATCATTTTGTAATCTGTATACTCTGTAGAGTCGCTTGGCTAATAAAGAAACAATCCCTATATATTGTTTTCCTCATCTTGTTTACTAGGAACCTACAATTATATTTTCATAAGCTCGATTAAGAGACTCTAGATCTTAGACATCAATACGATCGAATTGTGTATAGTAAGAGACATCTAAGGGCATGTACAATAGTTTGTCTCTAATAATTCCAACTCATCTAAAATAACACTAAAGACAACATCTCCAGTAGTGTGTTTCTAAAATCATTTCTTTAACTATTTAATATTATTTTTATTATATTTTACTCTCATACACTGTCATAATTTGCGTTGGTGTCTCCTGCATAAGAGATAGTACATTCTCTTTTCTCATCTCTTTTGTATTGGAGTTTGCTGATGTGATATAATTAAAAGACAGCTAATGTAATACTATTGGAGATGCCATGATTCAAACATGCTTAAGGCCGTGGGCAGGCTCCCGTCCAATTAATCACAAATCAAGATAGACAGAGACCACAAGAATGTACAGTAGTATCAAGTGCTGGGAATTGATTGGTCAGCCACTACCCTGGCTAAGCCGATAAAAACGCGCTGCGGCTTTCCTCTTCTTCCCACGCGTTGCTGTGAGCCTGTGAATCCTAAAACAGCAGAGCAACCCAATTCGCGGCGACGCGTTCTCCTCCCCCTCGCCGCGCGCCAGCTCTCTATATCTGAAGGTTCTCGAAATTTCTCGCTCACACTCTCAGTCCCCCTCCCCACTTCGTTTCGCAAGCTCGTCACCTCCACTCCCCGCACAAGCGCGCGCGGAGCAAATGCCGCACTCGTCGTCGGCGGCAGCCAATGTGGACGCGGCCGCCAAGGGCGTGAAGCTGGAGAGGTACGCGGGCGGCGCGCTGCTGATGCGGCGGGTGGCGAGAGCCAAGCTCGTCTCGGCATCCTCCCACCTCCTCTTCCGAGCCACCATCCTCGCCACGCTCGCGCTCGTGTGCCTCTTCACTGTGCATTACCCTTCCCTCCTCTCCCACTCCTTCCGCCTCTCCGCGTCGTCCTCGTCGTCGCCGCGGCCCTCGTCGCACCGGAGCCTGCTGGGGTTGTCGGCGTCCTACGGGGGCGCCGCGTGGGAGCGGGAGGTGCGGCGGAGCGCCACGCCGCGGCGGGACGGGGGGGTGTCGGTGCTGGTGACGGGGGCCGCGGGTTTCGTGGGCGCGCACTGCTCGCTGGCGCTCCGGGCCCGCGGCGATGGCGTGCTCGGGCTGGACAACTTCAACACCTACTACGACCCTTCGCTGAAGCGTGCGCGGCAGCGGCTGCTCGCGTCGCGCAGGGTGGTGGTGCTCGACGCTGACATCAATAACGCCGCGCTGCTCGAGCGGCTCTTCGATGCTGTGCCCTTCACGCACGTGCTGCACCTCGCCGCGCAGGCCGGCGTGCGGTACGCGATGCGCGCTCCGCAGACGTACGTCGCGTCCAACGTCGCCGGGCTGGTCAGCCTCTTCGAGGTCGCCGCCAAGCACGCCGATCCGCAGCCAGCGATCGTGTGGGCATCATCGTCGTCGGTGTATGGCCTCAACACCGACGCGCCCTTCTCCGAGGAGCACCGCACGGACCGGCCCGCGTCGCTGTACGCGGCTACCAAGAAGGCCGGCGAGGCCATCGCGCACGCGTACAACCACATCTACGGGCTCTCCATCACGGGCCTCCGGTTCTTCACTGTCTACGGGCCGTGGGGCCGCCCCGACATGGCCTACTTCGCCTTCGCCCGCAGCATCGTCGCCGGCGAACCCATCACGCTCTTCCGCACCGCCGATGGTACCGACGCCCGCCGAGACTTCACCTACATCGACGATGTCGTCAAGGGCTGTCTCGGCGCGCTCGACACGGCCGGGAGGAGCACCGGCTCCAAGTCCGGCAAGAAGCGCGGGCCCGCACCCCTCCGCGTCTACAACCTCGGGAACACCTCGCCGGTTCCCGTCACCCGCATGGTCGCCATCCTCGAGAAGCTCCTCGGCAAGAAAGCGAACAAGCGCGTCGTCACAATGCCGACCAACGGCGACGTGCCGTTCACGCACGCCAACGTGAGCCACGCCGCGCACGACTTCGGCTACCGCCCCACCACCTCCCTCGAGGCCGGCCTCCGGCACTTCGTGGACTGGTTCGTCCACTACTACAAGCTTGACCCCGCCAAGCTCGCCAAGGGCAGCGTCGGTGCCGGCGGCAAGCCGACCAAGAGGAAATCCATGGCCATGACTGCGGCGTCGTGAAGAGCGCGCGCGCCGCCCGCGTGTCCCCCGGCCGTCCACCAAGTGTGTATTCCCTTGTCCTTCGAGGCTAGCACTTGTCTTGTAACTTTGTAAGTGCTTTCCTATTGTGTAAGCCATTGCTGCTTTGTGTTCTTCATGATGCAACCATGCTACTGCTTAGTGGGAAGGGAATAATTAATGGAGGTGGCAAGGGAAAGAGAAGGGATCATAGGCAGCATAAGCAAACGAGATAACTAGTAGAGAAAAGGATGGTGGTATAGATAAGATGACAGCGCGAAGGAAAGAGCCAGGAGCCCAGGACAGAAGAAAGCTGAAGTCGCTGGCTTCCTTTTGGTTCAGAATGCTTTTGCTCCCTTTTTTTTCTTTTTTTCTTTTTTTTTTGTCAGTTGCAATCTCGTTCATTTGGCTAATTGGTGTTGTGAATGATCATGTCAAAAACACAAGATGCTGTGGTGGATGTAAATCCAAGCAGTGTCAGGCTGCCAGAAATATACTTTAAATTTTGGCGGTGGACTTGTGCAATTCCTTTCTCCATATATAAAACCTGCCCGATTTTGGTCTCTGCTCATGCCTTTTGATTTGATTCTCTGACCAAGGCATCTTGCTGCATGTTGAGTGACTTAACTTTTGTGCGTATTTGCTTCTGGTTTGTGTGGCACTACGTGTGAGGTTGGTGGGCGGTGAGGGAGTGAGTGAGCGAATTATGCTTCTTTTTAGTGGCATCCATGATACGATGGGAACACGAGCATTTGGTACAGTGACTAACTACAGTCATGCAGTTCCCAGTTCTTGCTGTCCAGAACGAGATTTCTTACAACATGCAGTGATTTTTAAGAGCATTGGCTGGACCTGAACGAATGTATATTCTGGGAGCAATTTTACAGTGGCTAACATGGATAGTAAATAGTAGTAGTAGAAATCAGATCTAGCCGTATATTTCTCAAGGATATTATGGATTTTTCATCCTTTATTACATTACTAGTTAATCGTTATCGCTGACCTTCATTTTCCGCCGCCGTCCTTTGTTGCGTTACTCGTTGTCGTTGCCCTCTTTTTTCCGCCACCGCTGCTAGTCCGGTTCTGTCGATATCGTATCCTCTACTTTCCTGTTGGTGCCCTTCTAGATTGTGACCACGCCGCGACATGCATCCTCCCACCTGATTCATGACGACGCCGTGGCCTTGTACTATCACATCGAACGCTCTATCATGCGCGGACTATGAACCAGTTCCGAATTTTACACGAAAACACCAAAAAATACATATACGTTCAAAATTTAAAAAATAACTAATTATAATATTACTACTATATGATTTCTACTACCAATATTACCAATGAAAGTATAACTTAATCTTAACTAATCTGATCCGTTAGATTAAATAGAATGGACGGTTAATATTTAATATTGTGTATTTAGATCAAATAAAATAGATAGATAATATTTAATATTATGTATCGTAAAAGTGCTCTATTGTGAAGTGTCAAGCTGTTTGTATCTAGCTGCGAGTGTGTATCTCTAACTGATGGGAATGGAAAGCTGCATCATATGCGTTAGTAGTAATCTGAACTCTGAAGGGAAAACGAGATGCCGGGGATTGTGCAATGTGAGTACACCTTGGATTCCTACTGAAACCAATTTCATTCCCATGGGCAATATCCCATCTGCCCACTCTGATGCAATCATCGTGCTTCGAGGACGACTCCTGTCCACTCCTGCCTTTACACCATAAGCCGGCCTTCTTTCTCTGCAAGGGTCATCTGGTCTCTCTCTCTCTTTTTCTTTTTTCTTTTTCATTCGTTCTAGATAAGCCCAGCGTTTCATGTCTCATGCTGCAACAAGCGTGTGAGGTGTGAAGAGCAATGCGCTGAGCATGGCTAGTACGACCACATGTAGAGAATACAGCCCAGTTGCATACACTATGCAGAAGACAACAAACAGGAAGAACAAAGTGCTGAAATATAAGTGAATTGTCCACCTTTCCTCATCAGCTAAGCTTTTGGGTGTGCATGTAACTCAATACAAAGCATGTCTGTCTGCTCATCTTTTTCAGCATAAGAAACAAATCATATATGGATGATGAGTAGGCCAGGGAGACGATTTGGATCTGATGCTGGACATCTTCAAAATTGAGACTGGCATTGCACATTAGTACTAGTCGAGGCCATTCAGTTTATTAGTTGAAGTAACTGAAGATGTTCTCACCTGCTTCATGTCAAAAAGGTCCAGTTGTTAATACAGTATTACTTACCACTATGTGTTACTACTTTCCAACTAAACAGTACTTTTACCCAATGAGAGTCCAATAAATACCATCTCTTGAACTAAATTGCTCACTGGCGTAGCACTATCCAACTAGGCCTGGCTGCTGCTTCTGTTATTGTATCACAAGCCTGGTCCCCAAAGGACATGGTGAGCTGGAGAAGCTAGCAGTCTTTGACTTGCATTAGCATAAGGTTAGACAACTATTGACCTCATCCTGTTGTTGGTCCCCTTGTGCTTCACCACTTGCACAAAGTCTGACCTGAGGTGAGCCCCATTGTCACTTTTCCCTGGCAGAAGAGTTAAGGATGCAGCTGTATATGTATGTCCTGGGATGAGATCGCAACCTGTTTTTTTCCTTTAATTGCATCCTGATTTTTTTAAGTAGCATCCTAACTAATTGCTTCCTTCATGTGGTGTTGTTTCTTCTAATGTTGTGTGATAAATTGGTTTGTCTGTACCTCAGCATTATGCATTCAGTCAGATTGTGAATTGTGGCCAACTCCCTGACCCATTGATCAAAGAATTGGTTACTGGATTTAACTTTATTGGTACTACTTCTTCTACCTTCAATTAAAGAGCGTTCAAAGTTTTATCAGAACAGATGACTTAAACTATATGGTTCCTACTTCCTACCTTTGAAAAAAACTGACTTTGATAACCTAGCGGCAAAGTATCTTTGAAACAAACATCGTACTAATAGTTGCTTTATTATTTGGTTCCAGAATTCCTAAGACCGATCTGGACTTACACTTGATCAGTAGATAGTGGCAAAAGCTATAGATTTGAAACTTTTCTTTTTGTGATATTGCAGTACACCTGTGCACTTATTTTCTTTCTTTTCCGTCTCTCTCTCTCGTTCTTCTGGCTTGTAGTTATACTAGCTATCCCTTATGGTTCAAGCCACGCATCAATCTTTGGGCGAATGAGCCCAAGCTTTCGCTTTTCATCACCAGATATCGGATCAGACAACACGATCTGATGAAACCTTTTTCTCTATATATTCATCATCGAGGATATCTAGATATAAGTCATCATCCAGATTTCTTTATTGCCCTGCCTGTTTCTTTCTTTGTTTCTTCACCTTTCTCTTCGTGTAGCAAGAAGCTTAGCGTACTCTATTACTCATTGGAGAGCCCCTACAGCACAAACAGCTGCGGAGCTACTATGATTTCTTCTAGGCGTTCATCTAGTTCTTAACTTCTTATCATGAGACTCGTATAGGCAAGCTAACACCATATCTGTGCATATTTCGAAGAGCCAAAAATAATGCAAGTTGAGAGCCGAGCCTTGCTCGGTTGGCTCGGTGCGCTATGGGGCACACGCAACCGGCCCAAGTTCGAGCGCCACTCGGCATGGGAGCTCACCGAGCTGTATGCGTGCGTGCGTGCGTGGGTGTGCGTTTATAGCTCTACTGTTGGTTCTTCTCTTTTAATGAAATGCTAGATCTTTGACCAATTTTTTTTAAAGAATGCAAGTGGAATGAAGCAAAAGAAATCTCTAACGCCAGTGGATCGAAACCCTTTCCACATGTAGATTCTTCTTTGGTCACTCCGACGCACTTCCTAGATTGCTGATTTGCTTCCGAGACACCTGCCAAAATAATCCGGGGCCTCTTTTCCTGTCCTTTTTGCAAGTGCAACTGCTCTCCAGAATGTGCAGTGTTCATGGCATTGGGCACGTACAGTATGTCACTAATAAGTCAAATCATTCCTTGGAAGCATGGCGATCACAGAGCACAATGATTAAATTAGTCACTCTGAAGTCAGAACTCCGAAACTTTTTGCCGGGAAAGATGATAGATGGAATGGAAGCAACCCACCCGTAAGAGAGTTGAGTGCGAAAAGGATGGCTGATCATGGTGAGGCAGGAGGAGATATGGGACCTGATCGATGTAATTAAGCACCAGCAAATGGGCTGTTTGTCACTCAAGTTGTTAGCAGATAGATATTCTTGTGTAGAATAGATAAGATAGTTGTGATACTCTGTAACTGATAGATGATTTCATTCTGCTCTATGAAGCTTTGTCGTATGGACTGTTCACCATTCGGCACGCTTGGTTGTTACATGTTGTTACCAATGTAATCTGAATCTGAGTTAACTATATATAAAGGATTGGGAGGCCAGTTGGCTCTCCAAGCCGTCAATCTAATTTACGTACATGGTATCAGAGCTTCCAGCGATCAACATGACGACTAGCTCCACATCCACCTCTGTGAGCAGTCCGTCTCTTGCACTGGACGCAGCCTCCATCACGGCTAGAGTCCTTCCGATTCCTTTGTTTAACCACATCATCAACATGGAGCTTAATCAGGAGAATTATCTTCTGTGGAAGGCCCAGATTGTGCCATATTTGCATGGCCAAAATCTCTTGGGCTATGTAGATGGCACAATCCAAGCACCAGCGACCCACATCACGTAGACTGATGAAGGCGGAGAGCAGCAGGTACCTAATCCTGCATATGCGCAATGGTGCCAACAAGATCAACTTGCTTTGAGCATTCTCTCCTCATCGAGTGAGGGAATCCTCGGCCACATCCTCTTCATGACCACATCGCAACGGTATGGTGTGCACTTGAGCAGTTATTTAGCTCAAGATCACGGCAAGGATGATGCAAATCAGTATGCAGCTTGCCAATCTCTAGAATGGCGAGTCTAGCATCACTGAATACTTCATAAAAGCCAAGTCTTTACCAACGGTCCAACACCATAGCGTCCATCGGGCACCCTCTTGATAAAGATGAGATTGCCACTTAGGCCATTCCTAGTGGGAGTTTCAACTAAGTTTCATTCTCATTAAATGATATGACACATCATCATATTTGGTGACATGACAAGGTAATTATGAAGAGAGAGATAGAGAGAGTTTTATAGGAGGTGAGAGAGTTTCATCTAGATGAAACCTGAAATACACGATTACCTAGACAAAAATTGATGTGGCACTCTTGGAAACTGAGAAATGAAACTATGCACTGGGAATGGCCTTACATGCTTGCAGGTTTTGGCTCGGAGCATGATGCCTTGGTGACATTTATGACAACATGCACTGAGATTGTCACCTTGAGCGACCTGTACGCCCACATGTTGGGCTTTGAGCTATGAATTGGCAGGAACAATTCCATACTGGGCGCACCTTCCGGGAACAGTGCCTCGCGAGGTGCACCAAAGACAAGGGGTGGACTGCCTAAGTCTGACTATGGTGGCCTGAAAGGACCGATATGTCGCCTAGAGGGGGGGTGAATAGGCGTAATTAAAATTTGCAATTAAATAAAATCACCCGAGGGTCAAGTTCGGACTGTCCAAGTTAATTGACCGGATAGTCCGGAGTTAATGTCCGGATAGTCCGGAGTAAATGTCCGGAGTGTCCGGACAAGTGACCTCGAAATGAGAATTTTAAATCCTTACAAATTTTCAACATCTAGCTGAATACAAATGTTCTAAATGGTCTCAGGTACCTTAGAAAAATATAGATCTAGAGCCAACCACTAAGATGAAGTAGATCGGGGCACCAAAAGATCCAAGAACTACAAACCCTAGCTCAAGCAAATGAAGAACACAAAGACAACGATTTTTACGAAGTTCGGATTCTTGAAGGAATCCTCGTCTCCGTTGAGGAGGCACAAAGCCCGGTCCCTCTTGACCCCTTTCCTCCGGTGTTGCACGAAGCACTCGCGGTCTTCACTTCTTGCCCTTTCCTTTTGGAGGCGAGGCTTGCCTTCACAAAGCATCGAGGCTCTCCACACGAAGGATTGGAGGCTCCCGGTGACTCCTTGCCGTCTAGGAGCCCTTCAAACTCCAAGAGTAACAAATACGCCGCTAAATCAACTTGGAGGATGAACTTGTGCTCAAGAATCAACAAAGCAAGTTCAAAGCACTTAAATCCCCTCTTTTCTCCCCAAAGATTCAAACCAAATCAAAGATTTAAGTGGGGAAAAGAGGCTAGGGCTCAAGAGAGTGAGAGAGTGAGTTTGAGACTTGAATGCTGCAATGAATGAAGTGGGCAACGGTTAGATTTGGAGTGAGGGCTTAAATAGCTCTCCCAAAATCCAACCGTTACAAGTTTTCTGCGCACAGTCCGGACAGTCCGGACATTATTTTCGGATACTCCGGACAATTTCCCCGGAGTGTCCGGACTAAATGTCCGGATACTCCGGACTTACCAGAGAAGAGGCAACCGAGGACCCTAGCTCGGAGTATCCGGATTTAATCCCCGGATACTCCGGAAATTTTCCCCGGAGTGTCCGGACTAAATGCCCGGATACTCCAGGCTCACCACCTCGGCTAGGAGTACCCTTTAATAGGAAATGCACTGTTTAAAAAATTCTTTTGAGATGCAATTTTCATCCTATGAGCACAAGCATATCCTAGAAGCGATTTTCCGTCGTATCCCCCTTTATAGTACGGCTATCCTTAGACTCAATAAAATAAAAGAAATTCAACCAAAGTCTTGATGCCGCCTTTTTCAAATTTAAACATGGTGGGGACCTCCAATCGCCTTTCCAACAATGATATCTCATTGATAACTGCATAGAATCTCGTTCGCATCGTTAGTATACGTAATTGTGTTGCCATAAATCACCAAAACTCTTTGAGGGGCCTAGATGCACTTTCAATCTCCCCCTTTTTGGTGAATTGATGACAACACAATTGAATTTGGATAAAAGTTTGAAATGATATAGTATTTGTAAGGCCAAATACTTGGAGGTGGAGCTCCCCTAAATCGTGCATTAGAGAAATGAGAGTAGAGAATGAAATGCACATATTTAAGAGAAAAGGTGCAAGAGCTCCCCCTAAATTGTTGTTTATGATAGATATGACATGATAATCAATAAGTAATTTTGCACAAGTAAGTAGATATGACATGATATCACACAAGTGCATAACGGAAAGGAAATATCAGATATTCAGCAAATGTAACAATAAGCAAGATAGTTCGACATCACAACCAGTTCACGAAGACAATCTTAACCAAAAGCACAAGACGAAATAAATAAACTAAGAACCAAAGCAAGCACAACCGAAGGATAAACAAATCAACTCTCTCTCCCCCTTTGGCATCAAGACACCAAAAAGAAAGAGAGTACGACACAAGATCACTCCTCGTCGCCTGAAGGCTCATAGTCCTCTTCCTCGCTGTCGTCGTCGCTGCCACTAACACTGCCTTGAGGTGCAGTACAAGGAAGGTCGAAGAGCTGCCGGGTAGCGGAATCCACTGCAGATACATGAGTTGACTCCTCAGACTCGCTACTGGCTGGAAGATCCTCACCCTGCTGACGACGGTAGGCGCGGAACTCACGACGGTGCTCACGAAGCTCACGACGGGTCTCCTTGACTTGATCAGACACATCTTGGCAAAGGCAGAACAGGCACTTAAGCATTCTTTTGATAGTGTCGCGGCTAGTGCGAGGAGAACCTTCTCCCGTGGGAGAAACTGGAGCGGCCGGAGCTGCTGCTGAAGCTGGAGCTGGTGGAGGAGCAGAAGGAGCAAACGACCTAGTCACAGGAGGACGACCCTTGGGACGCTTCTCCGCAGGAGCTGCAGGAGCAGATGAGGCTGACTGAGGACGCACCTTGTAGGACACATGCTCCACATCCTTCACAAAGTCGAGGCCGGTGACATGCTCAATCAGCGCCATGATGAAAGGCGCATACCCGCAGCTGCTGGAGTTGCTCAAGGAGTTGTAGCGGATGGCCTCCCAGATGAAGTCCATAATGTCAAAGCCATGAGTGCGCTCAACCATATGAAATAGCAGATTCCGAACATAAGAACTGATGGCTGAAGCATCCCCCTCCTTGGGCCAAAGGGTGACCCGAAGCAACCTGAGGAGGACAGCTGGCACTTGCTTAAGACCCTTGATAGTGCCAACGACAAAATGCTGAGCTGGGTCATATAAATCCTCAAGCTGCTCAGGAGATAACACTTTCTTGTCATGCAGCTTGGCATCACCATCGGCAGACCTCAGATGCAGCACTCTGGCAAACGTCCTCTTGGTGGCCACATACCAAAGGTGATCAGTCATCCACCAAATCGCATCATGCTTCTTGTCAAAGTAAAGAGTGGCATAGAATTGCATAATAACTTCATCATTCCAAGAAAGCATGAAACTCATAATGTCCTTTACCTTGTGGCGCTCACAGATTTGGATGACTTCATCAAAGATGGGATTCTGAGCCTCAGACATGTATAACCAGTCAATCCTCTTCATCTTCGTTACAGGGTGCTCCATGGGTAGAAGAACTGACTCATAGAAATCAGAGTGGAATCGGTTCCAGAACCTCTTGTCAACGAACTGGTCCTGGTGAAACTCAAGTGGATCCTTGTTCCTCTGCGCAACAATAGCCTTGCCCTTGCCAGACCCCACACGATAGTCAACCACACGAAGTGGCATCATCTGTCCAGTGTACCTCCACTCGGGCTTATATTTCTCCAACGGACCAATGGCTTCACGAGATGCTTGATGATGCTTCTTCTTCTGCTCTCGAAGCCTTGCATGAGCGTCCGCGGGATGCTCGTCGGCGGGATGCTCCTCGGGATCAACTTGAGGAGGAGCTGGAGCGGAAGACGGAGCAGCGGGAGCGGTGAGGAGGTTTGCACGGCCTTGGGAAATCTTCTTGACAGCGCGCCGGTGCCTCTTGGAAGGACTAGGCAACGGCGATGAGGGAGGAGAGTCGACGGGACGCTTGCCGGCCCCGGAACCTCCCTGGGAAGTAGACATCTGAAAGGAGACAAGGTTGGAGTGACAAAAGGTTCGTATGAAGATAGATTTTACAATTTAAATTTTTGGGCCGAGGGGTACAGCTCGGATACTCCGGACATTTTGTCCGGACTGTCCGGACAATTACTCCGGATACTCCGGGGATTTAGTCCGGAGTGTCCGGGGTGTAGTCCGGATACTCCGGGTAAAATATCCGGAGAGTCCGGAGTGTACAGACTTTAACCCAAAAACCTAACTTGTAAACTATGAGAAATCTCTAAGGGCACGTTGCAAGGAACAACCAAAGGGATGAATGTACTTCAATAAGGGGGCCCTAACCCTAGGCATTTCAAGGAATCAAAGAGAGTTAGGGCAAAACGAAGACATACCGCGAGGATGAACAAACAAACGAAGAAATGCCGAGAGGAGATCCTTCCCCCAACCTCCGAGGACGATCCGGAGGCTCCGGAAGGTGAGGAACACGCCGGAGAAGAAAGAGAGAATGAGGGCGGCGGCTAGGGCAAGATTTGAGGAGTCGGTTGAGGGAAATGGCAAAGGGGAGAGAGAAAGGAGGACCCCCGCACGGGCTTAAATACCCATGGCAACTTAAGTCCGGATACTTCGGACAATTAGTCCGGACTGTCCGGGCTGACAGTTCGGGATCGGATAAGGAATTTTCAAGGAATGGATAGGGAGAAAGGCTTGGAGCAATGAGAAAAGAGGTTCTTAATGCCCTTTGAACATATGTGACTAGCGAACACATAATCAAACAATCCATAGTCACATGACATTAGGCTAGATCCGAAGATTAAAGATTTCGACCAACACAAAAAGGTCAAAGAAAAAGACCAAATAAATTTTTTCTAAAACATTTTCCAAGCATCAATCAATGGCATGCACTTCTCAAACCAAATTGCGAGAATCAAGAATATTTAGCCCACTTCTCAATTCACAAAATCTCTTCTCATCAAGTGGCTTGGTAAATATATCGGCTAATTGGTCATTTGTGCTCACATGTTGGATATCGATATCGCCTTTTGTGGAATGGTCTCTTAGGAAATGATGGCGGATATCGATATGTTTGGTACGGGAATGTTGGACGGGGTTGTTGGCGATTTTTATGGCGCTCTCATTGTCACACAAAAGTGAAACATGGTTATAGGTTAGGCCATAGTCGTTTAGGGTTTGTCTCATCCAAAGCAATTGCGCACAACAACTCCGTGGCTATGTATTAAACTTCATTGTGGATAGAGACTCTGAAGTTTTGTTTCTTAGAGGACCAAGAGACAAGGGACCTACCCAAGAATTGACATGTCCCCGAAGTACTCTTCCTATCCACCTTACATCCGGCATAATCCGCATCGGAATAGCCAACTAGTTCAAAAGATGACCCTTTGGGATACCAAAGCCCGAAATGAGGAGTGTGCACTAAATACCTCAAGATTCTCTTTACGGCCACCATGTGGCACTCTTTAGGAGCGGCTTGAAACCGTGCACACATGCACACACTAAGCATGATATCGGGCCTAGATGCACAAAGATAGAGTAAGGAGCCGATCATCGAGCGATATACCTTTTGGATGACCAGTTTACCTTCTTTGTCGAGGTCTAGATGCCCGTTAGCTTGCATCGGCGTCTTGATTGGCTTGGCATTCTCTATGCCGAACTTCTTGAGCATGTCCTTGATATACTTCGTTTGGCATATAAAAGTTCCTTCCTTGAGTTGTCTGACTTGAAATCCGAGGAAGAACTTTAACTCGCCCATCATGGACATCTCAAATCTTTTAGTCATTATCCTGCTAAAATCCTTGCATAAATGTTCATTAGTAGATCCAAATATAATGTCATCGACATATATTTGGCACACAAATAAATCATCATCAATGTGTTTAGTAAAGAGTGTAGGGTCGGCCTTTCCGACTACAAAACCTTGACCGAGAAGAAAATCTCGAAGACATTCGAACCACGCTCTTGGTGCTTGTTTAAGTCCATAAAGAGCCTTGTGTAGGAAATAGACGTGGTCCGGATGATCTGGGTCTTCAAAACCAAGCGGTTGCTCAACGAGACCATTTTGAGAGAGGTCCATTCAGGAAGGCGCTCTTTACGTCCATTTGGTATAACTTGAAATCATGGTGAGTAGCAAAGGCAAGTAATATTCTAATTGATTCAAGCCTAGCTACTGGAGCGTATGTTTCATCGAAATCCAAACCTTCGACTTGCGTGAAGCCTTGAGCAACCAACCGTGCTTTGTTTCTAGTCACTATTCCGTTCTCGTCTTGCTTGTTCCGAAAGACCCATTTGGTTCCAATCACGTTTTGCTTGGGCCTTTCGACAAGCTTCCACACTTGTTTTCGTTCGAAGTTGTTCAACTCCTCTTGCATCGCCATCACCCAATCCGGATCTTGGAGTGCTTCTTCTACCTTTAGTGGTTCAAGAGAAGACACAAAGGAGTAAAATTCACAAAAATTTGCAAGTCGAGATCTAGTGGATACTCCCTTGTTAATGTCTCCAAGTATGTTGTCGTAGGGTGATCGCGTTGTATGCTTTGATGAACTCTCGGATGAGGAGTTGTTGCATTTATACGTTGAATAGGACCTCTGTCATCTTGAGAAGTGTTGGAACCATCTTGAGCTTGAATGTAAGAGGGAGGATCAACATTTGGAGCACTGATGTCCGGAATGTCCGGGGTTAAGTCCGGATGCTCCGGAGTTTTTGTCCGGATACTCCGGACATTATCCCGGACACTCCGGGTTGGGGTGCTCGGGATTGCATCCTGCTCCACCGGTTTTACCTCCCCAATAGCCAATTTCTTGATTGCTTCGCATGGAGGTTCTTCCCTATTAATTTCATCACAATTAACTTGTTCTACTTGAGAACCGTTAGATTCATCAAATGTTACGTCACGCGAGATTTCAACTACACCGGTGGTGTTATTGAATACCCGATATGCGTAAGCATTTGATCCATAGCCAAGTAAAAATCCTTCATCAACTTTAGGAGCAAATTTAGAAAACTTAGCTCTTTTGTTGAGGATGAAACATTACTCCCAAATACTGGAAATAGGACACATTGGGCTTCTTCCGGTGAGGAGCTCATCGCCGTCCTCTTTAACAACTTGTGAAGATATAGTCGGTTGGAGCTGTGGCACGCGGTGTTGTGACCTCCGCCCAAAATATGTCGGAGACTTTGTACTAAATCAAGCATCGTGCGCGCCATCTCGATGAGTGTTCGATTCTTCCTCTCGGCTACCCCATTCTGTTGAGGGGAGTAGGGAGCCGAGAACTCATACTTTATGCCCTCTTCATCGAGGAACTCTTCAACACCGGTATTCTTGAATTCGGTGCCGTTGTCGCTCCGAATTTTCTTGATCTTCACGTCGAACTCATTTTGAGCTCTTCTCATGAATTTCTTCAAGCTTCCTTGGGCTTCGCTTTTATCATGCAAGAAAAATACCCAAGTGAAGCGAGAAAAATCATCAACAATTACTAGACCATACTTGTTACCTCCGATGCTTATGTAGGCGATCGGGCCGAACAAATCCATGTGTAGCATCTCCAACGGTCTTGTGGTGGTCATCACATTCTTTGCGGGATGAGGGGCTCCAACTTGTTTCCCGGCTTGACATGCGCTACACACCCTATCTTTCTCAAACACAATATTCGTTAGTCCGAGGATGTGGTTTCCCTTTATGAGTTTGTGGAGGTTCCTCATACCAACATGGGCAAGCCGGCGATGCCATAGCCAACCCATGCTCGATTTAGCCATTAAGCATGTTTCAAGGTTAACTCTATCGGTATTGAAGTCTATGAGATAGAGATTTCCCTTTAAACGACCCTTAACGGCTATTGAACCATCAACCCTCTTAACGACATCCACACCCTTATCGCTAAACACACAATTGTAGCCCGCTTCACATAATTGAGCAACGGACAACAAATTATAGCTTAGCGACTCGACAAGTAAAACATTGTTTATGTGAAAATCATTGGTAATTAAGATCTTACCTAAACCTACCACTTCACATTTTCCGTTGTCGCCAAAGATGATGCTCTCACTATTTGATCCATTTGCTTCCAAACGCGCGAACATTGCCCTTTCTCCGGTCATATGATGCGTACATCCGCTATCCAAGATCCAGCTTGTTCCACCGGAGAGGTAGGCCTACAAAATGAACTTTAGTTTTTGCTCTTTGGTACCCAAACTTGTTTAGGTCCACGCACGTTAGTGACAAGTGATTTGGGAACCCAAATAGATCGCACATTAGAGGTACTTTTGGATTTACCTCCAATGGGGCATGCAACTACACGACCATGATTAGTTCTCTTAAGTACATATGAGGCAAAGAAAGTAGAATGAGTTTTGTACTTAGAGTTTTCCTTGCTCTTAACGAATTGGATGGGCTTGTTCAACGGAGCAATCACAATATTGCTCTTTTTCCCTTTGGGAGGAGTATATCCAAGCCCATGCTTCATGATATTACCTTGACGCTTACCTAGGAACTCCTCTAGTCCCTTACTTGCCTTGTAAGACTTTTGAAGTCCATCTTCAAGCAATCCCTTGAGCTTCTCATTCTCATATGCTAATACTTGCAATGTCTCAAGGTTAGTGGCACAAGCATTAACATCTACATTGAAACATCTAGCACAACCATTGCTAGTCGAGGGTAAAGAAGAATTAGAACTAATGGATGAGGTAATCGGAGGGCTATTCTTGAGATCAACAAGCTTCAACTCAAGAGCCTTGCAAGCGTCCTTTGCCTTAGCAAGTTCCTCTTCGAGTGAAGCATTGGTGATCTCGAGACTAGTCACCTCGGATTTGATTATTTTTGAGTTCGCAACTAGTTTCTCATTTTTCTCTTTTTCAAAAGATAAGCTCTTCTCTAGCTCGCGATTCTTTTCTTTTTCGAGGATGAGCAAATCCTCTTGAGCCTCGAGAGTAGCTTCCTTTTGTTCAATTACTTCCTCCAGTTTTTCAATATCTTTTAAGAGTAAGTTTAATTTATGAATGTCAAAACTTTTCATAGATTTAAGTACAGTGTTAAGATCATCATCATCACTATCGCTATCGTGCTCATCTAGACATTCATTAGCAATGGAGGGAGTAGAGTCTTTTGATGATACCTTGTGCCCCTTAGCCATAAGGCACATTGGAGCGTTGTCGTCATCGTCGCTCAAGTTGTCGAAGAGGCTCTTCGGCGTTGTTGAGGTGGTAGGCACGGCGATGGCGACGGAGGCAATTCCTCCTTCCTCGTCGGACTCGGAGCTTGAGTCGGAATCGGAGTTTGAATCCCACTCTTCTCCAATATGCGCTTGTCCCTTATGCTTGTAGTGCTTGAATTTCTTACTCTTTTCCTTGTCTTTGCCCCGGTATTTGTCTTTCTTGTGAGGCTTCTCATCTTTGCTCTCCTTATGCGGGCACTCGGCAATGAATTGCCCGGTTTCACCATATTCATAGCATCTTCGAGTAGAATGTCTCCCCTTTGATTTTCTTCCATAGTTCCTTGATTGACCTCCTTGCTTGAAATTCTTCTTCTTGAAGAATTTGTTGAATCTTCGCACAAATAGAGCCATATCTTCATTTGTCAATGGACCACATGACTCTTCATCTTCGCTTGTGCTTTCTTCTACTTGATGCACAACTTTGACAGCTTTTAGAGCGATGCCCTTTTTCTTCCCAGACTTGAGTTCTTCCACAACCTCAGCTTCCTTCACCATCATCTCGTCCATCATGAGCCGGCCAATGACATCATGAGGTGTCAAAGTTTCGAAGTTGGGCTGGTCTCGGATCAACTGAACAAGGTTGCGGTTGGTGGGAGTGATCACGCAGAGTATTATCTTCACCACGGCCTTGTCAGAAAGATCAGTGCACCCAAGACCCTTTGCTTGATTTACGAGCACCATCAGGCGGTCAAACATCTTAGTGTATGATTCACCATCTTCCAAGGTGAACCGGCTTAGCTCGCCAATAATGAGCTCTATCTTCGATTCTCGGACGCTTGACACTCCTTCATGACTGACTAGGAGTCTATCCCAAATAGCCTTTGCTTCTTCGAGTCCATCAACTCGGTTGAACTCGGAATCACTTAAGGCGTTGAATAAGGCATTGACTGCCAAATCATTGAAATGTTGATCTTTGTCTTCTTCGGGAGTAAGGTTCTCGGGATCATTAGGCTTGAAACCTGTCTGCACAATCTTCCAGATAGAAGGGTGAAGCGATCTCAAGTGCATCTTCATCTTATGTTTCCATGCCGCATAGTGAGTGCCGTCGAAATGAGGCGCTCGACCGGAGGGCACGGAGACATATGATGAAGAGCTGAGGGAATTGTAATTAAGTGGAATACCCATCCGAAGATCGTCCCCCGTACCCGAGGTGCGGGTAAGATCCTCGACAGACTTCCCTGTTTGCGACATATTGATTCTCCAAGCGGTTAAGCCAAACTAAGGAGATTTGGCTCTGATACCAATTGAAAGGACCGATATGTCGCCTAGAGGGGGGGTGAATAGGCGTAATTAAAATTTGCAATTAAATAAAATCACCCGAGGGTCAAGTCCGGACTGTCCGAGTTAATTGACCGGATAGTCAGGAGTTAATGTCGGATAGTCTGGAGTAAATGTCCTGAGTGTCCTGGGACAAGTGACCTCGAAATGAGAATTTTAAATCCTTGCAAATTTTCAACAATCTAGTGAATACAAATGTTCTAAATGGTCTCGGTACCTTAGAAAAATATAGATCTAGAGCCAACCACTAAGATGAAGTAGATCGGGCACCAAAAGATCCAAGAACTACAAACCCTAGCTCAAGCAAATGAAGAACACAAAGACAACGATTTTACCAAGTTCGGATTCTTGAAGGAATCCTCGTCTCGTTGAGGAGGCACAAAGCCCGGTCCCTCTTGACCCCTTTCCTCCGGTGTTGCCTGAAGCACTTCCGGTCTTCACTTCTTGCCCTTTCCTTTGGAGGCGAGGCTTGCCTTCACAAACCATCGAGGCTCTCCACACGAAGAATTGGAGGCTCCCGGTGACTCCTTGCCGTCTAGGAGCCCTTCAAACTCCAAGAGTAACAAATACGCCGCTAAATCAAGTTGGAGGATGAACTTGTGCTCAAGAATCAACAAAGCAAGTTCAAAGCACTTAAATCCCCTCTTTTCTCCCCAAAGATTCAAACCAAATCAAAGATTTAAGTGGGGAAAAGAGGCTAGGGCTCAAGAGAGTGAGAGAGTGAGTTTGAGACTTGAATGCTGCAATGAATGAAGTGGGCAACGGTTAGATTTGGAGTGAGGGCTTAAATAGCTCTCCCAAAATCCAACCGTTACAAGTTTTCTGCGCACAGTCCGGACATTATTTTCGGATACTCCGGACAATTTCCCCGGAGTGTCCGGACTAAATGTCCGGATACTCCGGACTTACCAGAGAAGAGGCAACCGAGGACCCTAGCTCGGAGTATCCGGATTTAATCCCCGGATACTCCGGACATTTTCCCCGGAGTGTCCGGACTAAATGCCCGGATACTCCGGGCTCACCACCTCGGCCAGGAGTACCCTTTAATAGGAAATGCACTGTTTAAAAAATTCTTTTGAGATGCAATTTTCATCCTATGAGCACAAGCATATCCTAGAAGCGATTTTCCGTCGTATCCCCCTTTATAGTACGGCTATCCTTAGACTCAATAAAATAAAAGAAATTCAACCAAAGTCTTGATGCCGCCTTTTTCAAATTTAAACATGGTGGGGACCTCCAATCGCCTTTCCAACAATGATATCTCATTGATAACTGCATAGAATCTCGTTCGCATCGTTAGTATACGTAATTGTGTTGCCATAAATCACCAAAACTCTTTGAGGGGCCTAGATGCACTTTCATGGCCATAGTAGTGGTCGTGGAAATGGTGGCCTAACATGGAAAGGACCAAATCATTCTGGCAATGGCAGCTACAACAAGTCGACGTGCCAAGTGTGTGGCAAGCGACGTCATGATGCACTCAAGTGTTATCACCGCTTTGACCACATCTACCAATATAAGATCCAAGGGTTGCAGCAGCAGCAAGCTCATCGTACAACGTCGACACAAACTGGTATGTTGATTCAGGTGCAACTGAACACTTGACCAATGATCTGGACAGATTGTCGATCAAGGAGAGGTACAAAGGCAACGACCAAGTTCATGTGGCTAATGGTTCAGGTTTGTTGATCTCACACATTGGGCACTCGTGTATTGTTGGTTCATGTCATCCTTTACATCTTAGAAATATACTTTGTAACCGATAACAATGCAATTCTTGAGCTTCATCCAAACCTTTTTTTGTCTAAAGGACCAAGTCACGAGGACAACCCTCCTAGAAGGGCGATGTAGAGGGGGGCTTTATCCCCTCTCTGGTGTGCGGCTGCTCCCTGCCCATGATCATGCATTTTCTATGCGTGATCACTCTCAAATAAAGAGGCCACACCACTCCTACTCTGTATCCAAGATCTCTGTTGAGTAGTGGCATCGCGGACTTGGTCATCCAACATCGTCCGTTGTTTCTAAAGCTTTGCAATCTTAACACATTCCTAGTGATTTCAATAAAGATCTCCATGTATGTGATGCATGTCAACAAGCCAAAATACATCAACTTCCCCATAACAGTTCTAGTCGGCAGTCTAGTAGTCCCCTAGAGCTTGTTCACTCTGATGTTTGGGGTCATGCAATCACAACTTAGGGGGTTTTAAATACTATGTGAGTTTCCTCGATGATTACAATCGCTTTACCTGGATTTATTTACTCAAACACAAATCTAAAGTTTAGAATGTTTTTCTTTAGTTTAAATGACATGTTGAGTGTCAATACGGGACTAGGATTAAAACTGTGCAAAGTGATTGGAGAGGTGAATACCAACGCTTGCACAATTACCTTGTTTCCTGTGGTATTGGTCATCGAGTGTCGTGTCCTCACACACATCAACAAAATGGTCTTATTGAGCATAAACATCAACATATTATAGAAATGGGGCTCGCTCGTCTTGATCAAGCATCCATGCTAGTCTATTTCTGGGATAAGGCATTCCTTACAGCGTGCCATCTTATAAATCGCCTTCCAACTCACATGTCCTTGATGGAGCGTCTCCTCTTGCATGCTTACACAAAACAGATCCAGATTACACAATGCTTCGGGTGTTTGGTTGTGCCTATTGGCCTAATCTATGCCCTTATAACACTCACAAACTTGCATTTTGTTCACGCCAATGCATTTTCCTTGGATATAGCAGTATGCACAAGGGCTACAAGTGCTTAGATTGGTCCATCGGACGCATATATCTCTCACGTGACGTCACGTTTGATGAGTCAGTATTCCCCTTCTCACAATTGACCAACACAAATCCTGTTTCTTCTGCTCCAAAATCAAATTCAGTACCTTTGCCTTCTATATCTATTCACTCTTAGTGCATGAATCAGCAATCCATGAGGCTCAAAGTGTTGATGATCATTTACCTGTTACTAATGCCGTTCTTCCAGATGACTTTGTTGCTTCAGGTTTATCATTACCATCCTCTGGTTCTGATCCAAGGAGGTCACAACAGACACAATAGCAGCAATTGCCATCAATAGAATAGAAATCAGCACAACTGCATCGCCCGTGTACATGGCTGCAAAACATTATCTCTTGACCCAGAGATTTTCATGACAACACAATTCGATATCCACTCAATCGACGTGGTTTCTGAGCTGTCGCTAAAATTGAGCCAGAGTTTCACCATGAAGCAATGAACCATTCACAGTGGAAAGCAGCAATGGACATAGAGTTTCAGCTCTCATGAGGAATGGTACCTGGAGATTGGTGCCTCTGGATAGAAGTCAAGACATAGTTGGATGCGGATAGATATTCAAACTCAAACACAAGGCAGATGGCTCCATTGATAGATATAAGGCATGGCTTGTTGCAAAGGGTTTTAAGCAGCGATATGGGCTAGACTATGCCGATACCTATAGTCCTGTGGTTAAGTCCACGATGATTCGGCTTGTCTTGTCCATAGCTATTTCAGAAGGTTGGTCCCTAAGGCAAATTGACATATAAAATGCCTTTTTGCATAGCGAGTTAAAAGAAGTATATATGTGTCAACCACTGGGTTATGAGCATAGCTTACATCCAAATTATGTATGCAGACTTGAAAAAGCACTATTTGGGTTTAAACAAGCACCTAAGGTTTGATTTGCATGACTCAACCTAAAGTTACAGGAACTGGGATTCATAGCTTCAAAGGCTGATACATCTCTATTCATCTTCAAGAAGTCTGGAATAACAATCTTTGTCTTGACTTATGTAGATGATATAATTATCAGTAGCTCTTGTGAAGAAGCTTCAGATCAACTTATAGAGCAGTTCTCCATAGACTTTGCTGACAAGAACTAGGGTTCATTGCATTATTTTCTTGGAATGGAGTCTTCAAAGATGGGAGATGGACTTGTGCTATCACAACGAAAATATGTTTCAGATTTGATGAAGAAGACCAAGATGGAGAACTGCAAGCCAGATGACACACCGATGGCAAGTACAAAGAGGTTGTCCAAGGAGAAAGGCAACCCATTGATAGAGTCTGAAATGTTCTTATACAGAAACACCGTAGGAGCACTCCAATATGTGACACTAACATGATCGCATATCTCATACTTGGTGAAGAAAGTATGTCAATACTTGCAATCACCCACTAACAGGCATTGGGCAGCTGTGAAGAGGATATTAAGGTTTCTAAAAGGGTTTGTAAGTTTGGGACTACACATTCAGAGATCAAAGTCTTAGGATTTGAGTGCCTTTTCAGACACCGATTGGGTGAGTTGTATTCATGATCGCAGGTCTATCGGCGGATTTGTAGTTTTCTTTGGACCAAACTTGATTTCTTGGAGTGCTAGAAAACAACAAATAGTGTCTAGATCGAGTACAAAGGCTGAGTACAAAGAAATCGCTAATGCTACTGCTGAATTAATATGGCTTCAGCCTGTGATGGAAGAACCGGGCGTGTTTCAGTCCAAGGCACCTCAGTTATGGTGTGACAATCTCGGCATAACCTACCTCACAACAAATCCTGTGTTTCAAGCTCGAATAAAACATGTGGAGATAGATTTTCATTTTGTGAGAGAAAGGGTAGTAGATGGCACCAGTGTTGCCCTAGTCATCGTCTCCTACGTGCCAGACCATGGCCTCGCCACACGCTACTGACACCACGCATCGTCACTACATGACGTGCCTAGCCTGGCCGTGCCGAGCTGCCACGCCAAGTCGCGCCTCGGCTAGGGATGGCAATCAGGTGGGTACCTCTGGGTACGACTGTCGTCCACCCTAAACTGTGCTGTCCACCCAAACCTGTTAAGCTTTTCGGGTATAGATCTGTATCCATGCCTGAACCCGATGGATATCCATGGGTAGTTTGATGTAACTAAACATAGGAACCTAGGATACCCATTGTGTGCCCCTTGATGTAACTAACATGAGTACTTGAACCCCATGTGTATCCATTGATGTAACTTAATGGGGTTACAAATCTCTAAAGTGGGACCCACATGTTATATGATACCCATTGAGTATCTATGGGTACAAATTGACATTCATGCCCATCCTATGACCTTATCGGGTACTCAAACCCGAAAACCCGTGGGTCTGAAGTGCTACCCATACCTGTCCTTATCGAGTCGGGTACACGTGGATACCCAAACCCATGGATAAAACTGCCATCCCTAGCCTTGCCTAGGCTATTGCTGCTCCTCGGCTACCCTCCTACTAACTTCCTCCCTCCCTTCTTGTTCTCTTCCCAGTCAACAACACCTGTGACCCCCCCTCTCCATCCACTCAAAATCACTCAAACGGCCATACATGCGGAGTTTGATTGCTAAAATGGGTTGTGCGCATACTTGCGAATGCATTGATATAACATGTATTGTTTGGCTTTTAATTTTTGGAGCTGATTTGAAGGAGAGAAGATGGGAGAGGCTTTGAGGAGTTTTTTTGTGTGCTTGCTTTACTGGTGCTGTTGCTTAGAGGAAGGAGGAGGAACGAGCAGGAGGCAATGAACCAAGTTCTGTTCATGACATACGAGGAGCTGAGCGTCGACACACCCGGTCAACTTAGGCGGCTCGCTGATTTCGTTGGCCACCCCTTCACCGCTCAGGAGCAGGCGGCCAAGGTGAACGAGGCCAAAGTCCATAATACCCATAAGAAATGTACGATTAGACCTAATTTTTATTACCGCTATTTACTACTCATGTTATCTACCATAAATTTTCTCAGTCCGGAAAGATAGTCTAATCTACTACCACAAACCGTCCATTCATCATCGTCTCAAATAGAATCCGAATCACAATATCACATAATCAGGTGTTGGTACAATATAAGGTACCAGGCGCTCGAGCCTAGAAATTGTCCCGACGCAGGGGTGGATCCACCTTTGGTGTAGCCAGGGCTAGAGCACTAACAAGGAACCCTCGGAAATGGAGTAACCTTCGGCTGGGAAGATGGACACATTGGACAGCACACAACGCATATTGTATAGCATGTCCCACTCCCATGCATGAGCACCGAGTTAAATAAAAGTCCTGCATTCGCCACTGAACCCATGATGGTATCTTTGGTTTCACGACAGTGACGGTGGAAGCGGTGAGCGGTGACGCAGTTTGTTTACTATTGGGTTAATTCCTCATATATCATTAAAAATTTCTGAAATATATGATTATGACACTAATATATGGGGCCAGGCCTGCATGTCAATGACATAAAAAAGATGATGCAAGCCTTCGATTGCAAATAAGGAATTGCCCCTTCACTGTTTAGGTGGATGCAGCGTGACAAAGTACCGATGGCTCATGGCCGTGATGCCGCTGGTACATTGGTAGCGGAGCAGTGCACCGCAGGCTGGGCAGTGGTGGGAGACTACGACTAACCCCTCGTCGGTGCAAACCGTACGGCCCAAGCATTGGTGTGGGCTTCTGTTGGACTAGCACTTTCTAGCGTTCTCCAGATTGGCCAGCCCACGAATCGGGCCATCTCATCTCGAACCAGGCCGACGTGGGCCTACGTGCGCGTGCGATGCGTTCGCATGGGCCGGGCCGTTGTGACTGCGGCCTGCGTTTCAGGCAGCTGCACGTTGGCTGGCTTGGTCAAATGTTTTTGGACACTCGCCGGTCCGGACTTGTTTCGTCTCTTCTGCAGACGAAATCACTGTGAAAAAAGTCCAGTGTGCTTGGTGCTGGGAGAAGTCGAGAAGACGAAAATCAGATGAATAGTACTAGTTTTATCTCGTTTCTTTTTACATAGACCTGCCAGATTTTGCTTTGAGGAGGAACTTTTTACATGGGGAGGTCGGCTCCAAAGGAGACAATATCAATCGAGTTCTGGGGCTTGCAGTTCTTTCCACAAAGTTTATGAAGGTTTCGGTACCAATATTGAGGTTTCCAACATGCACAAATTATATATTCATAAAGTTTATCGAGTCTACTTTTCAAAGGATCAAACGGAGATTGATTTGTAGGTTTATACAAAAAGTTGTGACAATTAGAGTGCACACTGCATAGGCAGTCCGAGACGGCGCACGCGAGTTGCCTGCAAACATGAAGAGTACGTGGCTTGTAGGGCACCTTTGGTTGATATCCTGCTTTTTCACGTCTTTAACACACGTTTGGAAGGCTTCAAATTCTTTGTTTCTTATGGATTAGATGCGTCTCAAGTAAGGAAAGAGAAGGTACGAGGAGATGTTTCTAATTCGATCCTGATCAGGGTGGAAACAGGCCTCGGACTCGTATTTTTTCGATAAAGGAAGCTTTTATTAATCTTAGTAAATTACATCAAGGTGATACAATTATACTAAGAAGACTCTTGGTCTCTACACAGCTAGGGTGTACATAGTCAAACACACACACAAAAGAAAAGGCAAAGGACCCGTCTCGGCAAACTACATCACGCAATATTGTCTACAAGGCTATCCACCATCATAGCAACACTTGGACCGCGATAAAAGCTCTCCAATGACAACGCCTCCAAGAAGGACTCGATACGCACACGCACCGTCATTGCCATGATCCAACCAGTGAAGGCCAGACCAAAGGTTTTCACCTCGGAGAGTAAATCCTCATACTACAAAACAATGCCTTCAACAAGGCCATTGTCAGGCACAACCAACAAAGGTCAGACCTAGAGATTTCTCCACGAAGTCGAAATCTGGAAATCGATGATGCAACCACCCTCATTCCGAGCTAGTGCCGCCATACCACTTAATCTTAGCCAATCATAGCGGCCACCTTCTCAAGGCCGGACAAACAATTTTAGATATTCGACTCTACGATGTGATTCGCGAGCTAGCCAATAGGCACACGATCATCAAGTCCATAGAGTGCATCTAAAAATGAGTTGTGTCGCCTAAGAAAGCGAATCCATGAATCGATGCTAAGATGACATAGGTCAAAAGAAATGTATAAACAACGCTAGTAAGAGATGAAGACGCTGGCGAAGAGTAGTCACCAAGAGAGTAGTCCTCATCTCAAAGAACAGCAGCGTGGCCTCACAGCCACTGCGACCGGCGCCCGATGCCGTGCCCTTTCTCCGCTTCGGTGGTGGCGCGACCCAAGGACGCAGTGATGGCGCAGCTTCCTCGGACATCCACTCGGCGTGGCGTGGCCACTCGGCGCAAGCATCGCATCCTTCGGTGTAGTCGCTCGGCCGAAGGCGCGGCCTCTCGGCGTGGAGGCCAGCCCAACCGGCGAGGAGGCGCGGCTCCGATCCACGGCGGCGTGGCCTGAAGACGTAGACCCGGGCGGCGACGATCAGCCATCACGTTGATGAAAAACCTTGTCTTCCATGGCCGCAGCAAGCATATTGATATGCGATACCATTTCATCCGGGAGTGTGTTGAAAGTGGAGAGATTGTTGTGGAGTTCAAATGTTCAGAAGAACAAAGAGCTGATGCTCTGACAAAACCCTTACCAGAAGTGAAACTAGCGACAATGCGTCACATTTTGGGTATTCGTGAGTTGAGGCTCGCCTCGGACTCATATGAAAAGTCCATGTAAAACATATTTAAAAAATCAGTAAAATTATAGATTAGTTTAAGAAGGTGTAGCTCGGCTTGAGGCTTAAATCTGGACTGGCTCCGCTCCTTATCCCGACCTAGAACAACCTGCACATTTGTTGACTCTATATCGAGAAAATCGGGCACCCTATATCACATTTTCTAGTATCTTTGTTGTATGGATAGATGATTCAAACATATAAGCAATATTGTAACGCGCTTCCATTTTCACTCATTTGCCCTGTCCAGAGCAAGGACTCATGGCATGTAGTTTAACCTTTTTTTTTTGTTGAAGTTGATCAATAAGAATTGTCAAAGAATTGATGCTTCCGCTTTCCTTTTGTTTTTTGTGGTTTGCTTCATCTTACTGTATATCTGCATCTCTTACCTTTGGTGGATTAGGCGAGCGGTGGTGCCAGGACGTGGTGAATCTCTACCATTGAGGAACTTTGAAATGTAGGAAAGAAGATTATCTCTCGGGAATGATACCCAATCTGACCGTAGATGATTGTATAGGGGATTGAAGGAGCATAGGGTATTTGGATAGAGAAGCCCCAATGTTTGAAAGGGATGTTTGGAAAAAATGCTGCAAACATCATTGTTGATTATAGCATCTATATTTTTAGAATGTTGCAGCAATGTAACTTCTTCTTTTAATTAGATTCAATTGCTTTGGGATTTCTACACCACTTTTCAAACGCACCGAGGTCTCATACTCTGTATGATGTCCATTATTACTCAAAGTTTGTTAAATATATTTATAAATAAGAATTTTTAAATAGTTTTTTATATTGACACGTATACTTTATAACGTTACACATGTATGCAAATATTATTATAAATACTATACAAAATTGTTACACCGATCTGATGCACCGTACCATACGATACCAAAGCCCCAAATAAACAAGTCCACAGATTACCCAACCGACCGACTGAATCAGTACAGTGGCAGCGTGAAACGTGTCACTAAAATGGCTTTCGCCCACGTTTCCGTAGGCAACCACGGGTATACCTCACCTCTTCGTGGCCGCTTTGGGCTGGGCGCTGGGGTTTTTGATGCGGCGAAGCAAGGAAGGAAGAACACGGAAAGGCTGACTCCGAAAAAGAGAAAGCGACCCTCGTCTCCTCCTCCCCCTCCTCGCAAAATGCCCGCATGAATTCGAAGCGAAGCTCGAATCCTCTGGCGATCGGCAGAAACCCGTCCCAGATTCACTCGGGTTGAGCGCGCCGCCTGTGGATCTCGCCGTTGCCCGGTCTGGTCTCGCGCGGGAACTCGCGTTCCTGGTTTCTGCCGTGAATCCCTGGATCGGAGGGGATAGCTTCCGGGAGCTGGGATTCAAGCTTGGGTCGAATCGGGGACTCTCGTCGCAGTTTGATCCAAGATCGGGAGGAATTGCTGTGGAGACAAGCTTAGAGTCTGGAAGCTTCTGCACTGTTCTCGGTGCCTGGGTTGTGTTGGGTTCCACGTTGATGCGCGGCGTCTCCGGCGCCACTGCTGCGACCGGTGGTGACTACGGCGAGAGTGGTCCTTCAGATCGCGGCGCGGGCCCTGGGCTGTCCTTCCACTTGCTGTGGCTGTGGTTGGGGATTGGTGGTGGGGAGTGAGCAGATGGAGGAGGACTGCACTTACTGCTCTTGCCGCCACTTAGATTTTGCTCGAGTTAAAGAGCAGTAGTAGTTTGGCCGTTCTTGGTGGTCCTGGGAGTCGGATCGCTGCAGGTAGTCACAGAATCGGGGGCCTTTTTGTTTCGAGGATTTGAGAGCCTGTGTGTGTGTGACAGTTGAGTTGTGGTACTCCGGCTTCGCGGAGTCGCTGGAGCTGGAGAATGATATGCTAAAAGGGATATGGTGCATGAGAAAGAATTTGGGTACCTGTTGGGAGAGCTTGTTGAACTGCTTTGCCGGGGATTAAGTCTTGTGGTTGATTTGAGAGGCGTGACACAATGTCTCGGTGCTTCCCATTCCCGCCGCCAGGGTATGAGGCAAAGCCCACGAGTGAGCACAAGGATCTGCTAAAAAAGGTGCATGCCTTGTGCCTTTATGATCACTTGCCAAAGTAGGCTACACTTGATGCTTCACAAAACTAGGTTGTCGTTAGACTGTCTAGGCAGTTGATGAGCATGATTGAAGAGAGAATAAGTATCTTGCTGTCTGCCGGCTAATGCATTGAATCCTTCTTCATCTGTTGGAAACAGAGGGCGCATCTTACTTGCCAGAAACCTGTTAGTTAGATTGTTTTGTTACTCAGTGAATTATGTTTTGGAAATATTGTTTGGATCTATCAGATGTTACCGTTACCACATTTGGGTTATTTTTTGTTCTTTGCTCACAAAAAAAGGTTCCCATAAATTGGTACGTAGTGAAGCAGCTTGTTAAGCATTCATAAATACAGAAATTTCAGATACAATGATTCTATGGAACGAAGCAACTATAATTCACCTAATGTTCTTTGCTGAATTAATCATAAAAAGGGAAATGGCATTTACTTACTGCAAAAAATAGAAAGGCCTATATTTATTTTTTGGAAAACATACAATAGGCTGTATTGTTGAATGCAATTTAAATTTGGCTACAATAACAGATCGCCAGTTTCATAAGAGGGAAAGAAACCGGTTAAAAAAATTACGCTGTAAAAGCTATACTCACAGGTATGATCTCTTGATGTCACAAAACATACAAGAGAAACATGCCAGTCTTGCATTAGTTCTCTCTATGATTACTCTTTTGTAATACAAGAGAAAAATACCAATCTTGCATTAGTTCTCTCTATGATTACTCTTTCGGTCTTTTGTAATCTAGGTTGGGATGGATAGTTGTTTCTCAGAGCAATACTCTTTTCTCTGTCTGAGAAGGACAACCTGTTGGCACGATCTTATATGTGTGTTTCTTAACAGCTTAAGAGTGCATCTTATGATACATATGTCTTCTTTTGTGAGTGAGCCTGTGGACTGCATGATCGAAACTACTAAGAATATTTCATATTCATGTACGATGGTGTGATTTAGACATATAGTTTATATCATTCAATACATATCATGAATTTTTCTCACAACTTTCTAAAAATAGCTGTGCCACCATTTGCTATGATAAAAACTTGGTACCATATTCTGTCCCATCAGATATTTTATATGCTTCACTCGTGCAGGATCATTTTAAGATGTTTACTTATTAATATTTATACCTTGATCTATAACAGAACTATTTGTTTCAATTTCAAGGTTACCTGATCTTGTTTCTCTACTGATATGTCAGCCACTGTGCTATGGCAAGACCTGAGTGGCGCTAGCGCTACAGTTGCCCTTTTAATTTCTAACTTCACTGCATAGGCTACCATTTGTTCCTGCTTTGTGATATCACTCCATCTTGCTACAAGAGTGCAAATTGTAAACCTTTTCTCTGAAATGGCATACTACTTGGAGTGAGTTTTCCTTGTGATCTGCTTCTGCAGATCTTTGTTTGAGTTTTAAATCTTGATTCAGATGTATTTCAGTGTATCCTCTTCTATCAAGGTAGTAACATATGTGTTCTGATTAAGATCCCTGCCTGTAATATGATTACGTTTTTGTTTAAAAACCACAATGAGGTCTTGTAAGCTTTTCTTACAGTGCACTGGAAAAACTGGGAAGAATGATCGGTATTGAAATATTTGCATCTTTATTTCTTCCATAGTTATTTTTGTTAATATTGAATATGTACTACCTTTTCAGGAAAAGCACAAGGAGAAGAAGCGCAAAAAGGAAAGGAAGCATAGGGAAAAAAAGGAAAGAAAAGAGAAGGATAGTGATCATAGGA
This sequence comes from Guadua angustifolia, assembly GCA_036346375.1. Classification (NCBI taxonomy): domain Eukaryota; kingdom Viridiplantae; phylum Streptophyta; class Magnoliopsida; order Poales; family Poaceae; genus Guadua; species Guadua angustifolia. Next base: position 13,438,231 of record CM070515.1, read on the forward strand.
AAGATAAGCACAATAAGAAGCACAAAAGAGAGAAACACAGAGGTAGGAGAAAGAACAAGGACACTGATGAAGACAAAAAACAAACTTTGGAACAAGAAACTCAGAAAAGTGATGATCTTGGCAATAGAAGGCCTAAAGAAAGAGTACAGAATGAAGTTGTCGAAGATATTAAACCTGCAGATGAGTTGGTTCCCCATATCCTAGGTCAAGAAGGTCATGAAAACCACACAGGCAGTAGTACTAGCAAGCTGCTTCCTAGAAGCACCAAGAGCTTTGGGTCTGTAGGTTCTAAAGAGAAGGAAAGAACTTCTTCCAGTAGAGTGGTTCAGGAATCTGGCCAAACTACACGGTGCAATCATGGGATAGTACAAAAGAATGATAATATTGCTTATGCCAATGAAAAGGGGAAGGTTGATGGCCTTGGGTCTAAAACTAGAATACAGAATGGGAAGAGCCTTCAAGCTGGGTCAGCTGAAAAACATTCCACTAGAAGGCACAATTGTAATGGAGTGGGCCTACAACAGGAGAATTCTTTGTGTATTGCACAAAAAGGCTTTGAAGGTGTACGTGCTGCCACCACAGTTATACCAGGTGGAGGGAGAAGTACAGATGACAGAATCATACGAAGCCCAAATGCTTTGCGGAGAACCGAACAAGTGGGCCAACATTCAGATAGTTCTTCCCATTTTGCATGTGGAAAAAGTGAAAGCATGAGCACCAAAAGGATGATGGAGAAGGATACCAGGATGGATCAGCAATTAGTACAAGGTAAATATGGAACAGTTCAAGTTAAGTCAAAGATTAAAGAGGTGAAAGCTAATCATCACAAGGGTGTCAAAGATCATGATGTAAAAAAAAAGGCTAAAGACAAAATTAAAGAGAAAGAAAAGGAGAAAAAAGATGATGTAAATGAGCAGAAACACAAAAAGCTTGATGCACGTGGGGCAAGCAAGCATAATATAGATGATCTAATGGACTCAGCTCATCTTAACGAGAAGAATTTCACTTCTGATGATGTCAAGAAAAGGAAAGACTTGGGAGCTAATAGTTCTTTACATGGTGAGTTCCTTTTTATTAGACCAATGAGGTTTTCCTCTTTTTTTCAACCCCCCCCCCCAAAAAAAATGTTCATTTAGTCCTTCTAAGAATAAGCATAAATTTAGATACTCTTCTAGCTATGATTTTGATTCTATCAAGTTTCATTTGCAAAATGTTGGCAGAGCATAGTATGCGGATGACTAAGCTGCCAAGGATGTCTCTTGCCAATCCTCCTAATGTGAATGGGGAAACGTTGAAACACGCTCAGGGAACTGCACCCTGTTCTTCCAAAGTACCAGTTGGGACAACTACTTGTGAGGCAGATAGGCTTGAAGATAGCAAGGAATGCTACAATAATGGCATCACTGGGCCTCATTATCTGGAGAAACACAGAGCTTCAGTTTCTTCATCCAGTTATGACAGTAATGAAGCCTCTCTGAAACCACCTCCCCCTGATACCAAGTGTCTGAGCAAAGTGTACTCCATACCAGCAGTTGACGACTGCTCAGGGTACGTTGATCAGGACTGGCTGTTTTCTGGGGATCACGTTGACCAGAAAACAGCAGCGATATCCGAGGCTGCAGCATCACCCCAAGTCTGGGCTGAAGCACAGTTGATTGATTCCGCTGATGTAGTTGCTTTGCCTTACGTCGTTCCTTTATAATGTGTACTCCATGAGGACATCAGGTTATTCAGCTCACTCTCTAACATGCTATTTGTTGATGAGATTTCTCACTAATCATTTGTGGGATGAGGATGGAACGTTACCCGTGCCATATCAACACCTATCAGTGGCTCTGGCTGACGGTTTTGTTGGTTGTCAGGTTCTGGATCACATTCAGGGGCACACAGAGAAATTGAATTCAGCAGCAAGTGTTGCTCCTGCTGCGTTGCCACGCAAATTTGCATTGTGTTATGTAAATTGTTCACATAAAGAATGTATAGATACTCAAGAAAGCAGAACACATAAAGCAAGAAATATCTGAAAACTCTATGCAGATCATGTTCTTATGCTTGAAGAACAGCTTCTAGCTGACTTGGTGGCTTGGGCTTGTTCTGTTTACTTGCACTGTGCGAGAGTAATCACTAAGGGCCTGTTTGAGAGGCCTAAAATCCCGTCCTCTCCTAAACCAGGGTTGTCCAGTGGGTTGGCCGGGATTCTGGGCTTCTCAAAGGAGGGTTAAGGGTTTGGTTAGAAAAAAAAGAGAAAAAATATGAAAAAAAAACATACAAGCATTTATCTACATTTTCTATCTATTTGATTACAAAATACTAAGTATTTACATACAAAATTCCTAAGTTAAGGTTTAGGATTTAGGATGATGCATCATGTAAGGTCAAAATCCAAATTAGGGTTTAGGGTTTAGACTGAAATACATCATTTAAGACCAAAATCTAAGTTAGTTTAAGGTTTAGACCGAAATGTATCATTTAAGGCCGGAATTCAAGTTAGGGATTAGGTCAAAATATATCATTTAAAGCGGAAATCCGATTTAGGGTTACATAATTTATATATGTATTTGTTTTGCAAATTTTTTGTATGGATTCCTCACAAAAGGCATTACAATTCTCTAAAAAAAATTGTTGCAAAACTGGCCCAAAAACTATGCAAACCGGTCAAAAAAACCATGTTAACCTGTCCAAAACGCCAAAATCACCGAGAATTCATTGAAATGTACCGAAATCACTCAAGTAAACCTTGATTTTCATTTTTTTTCATTCTGCGAGGATTTTGAATCTCGTCCCTAGCCAAAATCCGAGATTTTCCAAATTTTCCCTGAAATTTTGAACCTTGATTGTGAAGAAATGTTTTCATCGTGAATAGCCTCAATGGCATTGATATATTTATAGCAGATGTTACAACGTTACATGGAGCACTATTAGCTGAATTAGTTACAAGCTGTAATACTAGGCACTAACCCTGAAGAAGAGGTAAAAGACAAGTGAAAGAATAGCTTTACAGCCTAACTAACAGAGTTTACACAAAGGTAATTAATAAACCTATTGTTTAACAATCCCTCTCAATCTGATTTGTGATGAACACAGATTAAGATTGTTACAAAGAAACTTGAAATGCTGAGTTGGAAGCGGTTTTGTAAAGATATCTACAAATTGATCGTTTGAAGAGATGAACCTGACTTCAAGACATTATTGAGCAACTCATTCTTGAACGAAGTGAAAATCAACCTCTATATGCAGTGAAAATTGACCTCTATATGCTTAGTGCGGGCATAAAAGACTGGATTAGCTGCTAGATAGGTAGCACCTATGTTGTCGCACCACAATATTGGAGGCTTGGATTAGAAAACTCCCAATTCTTTGAGTAATGACTGAAACCAAATTGCTTTTGCTACTGCGTTGGCTAGTGTTGTTTCGTATTCAGCTTCTGTATTCGAATGAGATACTGTAGGCTACTTCTTAGAACTCCACGACACAAGGTTTGAACCAAAGAAAATTGCACATCCACCAGTCGACTTCCTGTCATCAGTACATCCAGCCCAGTCTGAATCCGTAAAAGCGCTTAGGAAAGTAGAGGATGACTTGTTGATCAACAACCCACGACTCCTTGTATTTTGAAGATATCTCAAGATCCTTTTAACTGTACCCTAGTGAATATCTGTAGGAGAATGCATCAATTGACAGACTCTGTTTACTGAGAAGGCAATATCAGGTCTTGTAATGATCAAATACTATAGCCCACCTACCGCACTATGAAATTTTACAACTTCTTGAGCAGACAACTTAACTCCAGTTGTCTTGGATAGTTTTTCAGTAATAGACATTGGGGTTGCAACTCCTTTACACTCCAGCATGGTGTTTTTCTTAAGCAAATCAGTAATGTACTTCTCTTGAGACAAAATCAGCCCACCACATTCTCTGCTTTCTTAACACTTACTCCCAAAAAGCAATTCAAATCTCCAAGTTCCTTGACAGGGAATTCAGCTTTCAGCTTCTTGATCAATTCAGACACAACAACATCAAATGGACTGAGTATAATGATGTCATCCACATACACTAATATATATACCACAGTGCCATTTTGGTGATAAATGAATAGCGATGTGTTTGTTTTGGAGGCATAAAAGCCTAATTCTTGGAGCTTAGCACTCAATCTTGAAAACTAAGCCCTAGAAGCTTGTTTAAGTCCATATATTGCTTTATTCAGTTTACAGAGATGATGAGTTTTGTGCTTGTCTTTAAAGCAAGGGGGCTGCCTCATATATACTTCTTCAAGAAATCCATGAAGGAAAGCATTGTTGATATTAATTTGTTTCATGACCCAATCTCTTGATACTGCTAGAGAAAAAAGAAGTCTAACAGTAAAGAACTTCACTACAGGGCTGAATGCGTCTTGATAATCTATACCCAATTTCTACTTGAATCCCTTGGCAACCAGTCGTGCTTTGTATTAATCAATCTCTCCATTAGTCTTCCTTTTCTATTTGAACACCCATCTGAAATCAATGACATTAATCTTCTTTTGAGGAGTTACTAAAGTCCAAGTTTTGTTATGTTGCAGAGGTTGAAATTCAGCCTTCATAGCCTGAAATCAATCAAGATTCTGAAGAGCTTCAATATGGGTTGCAGGTTCAGCGGTAGATGAAACACAAGCATGCTTCTGTCCATAGAAAGTACCATCATTGAATTTCTTTGGCTTCCTTATATTATCTCTTAACCAAGTTCTCATGAGATGCTGAACTGCGTGAGAATTATGCTCATCTAACAAATCTTCAAAGGGTTATGTAAGCTACAAGTTAGTCCGAACAGAATCATACACATTTGTCACATGTTGGTTACTTCTAGGTGCAGGAGAGTGAGAATGATGCTCTGATACTATGCGAAGAAGTGCTTTCACCATGAATGGCCTCAATGGGAATTGATATATTTATAGCAGAGGTTACAACATTAAATGGAGCACTATTAGGTAGGGCTGGGCAAATAAACCGAAAACCGAAAACCGAAACCGAATAAACCGAAACCGAAACCGAATAAACCGAAACCGAATTGTTTGGTTGTTGATTCGGTTATCTATATAAAATAACCGAATTTTGTTCGATTTATTCGGTTTTACTGCTCGGTTAGCCGAACTAACCGGACTGCCCTCACTAGCGACTCGAGTAGTAGCACGTGTGAACGTCAGAACGTGAACTCACTAACCCTAGCTCGGCTGGATGCTGCTAGTGCTAATTCCCCTCAGGCGCTCACACTCCAGGGCTCCAGGCGGCAGGCGGCGCCCTCCCTTGTCCCTTCCCGAATCGGCTTCCCCACTCCGTCTCCAAGCGCCGCCCCTCCCCTCCCTTGGCTCCAGCCTCCAGGCGCCGGCGTGCTGCCCCTCCCCTCCCTTGGCTCCAGCCTCCTGGCGAAGGTGCGCCGCCCCTCCCCTTCCGGCCTTCCCCACTCTAGTCTCCAGGTGCGCCCCGCCCCTCCGGCCTCCCTTCCCCAATCCCCACTCCAGGCTCTCGCCGCAGCCCCTCCCCTCCGGCCTCCCTTCCCCAGCCCCACTCCAGGCGGCGCCCCTCCCGGCCTCCCCTTCCCCACTCCAGTCTCCAAGAGTTCGGTTCCTTCCGGATTTCCCACTTCAGGCGGCGCCCCTCCCAGCCTCCCCTGCCCACTCCAGCCGCGCCGCCCTCCCTCCCTCCCTACGACTGCAGGATCGACTCGAGACTCACGCCGACTGGCGTGGCGAGGTGATGGCGTCCTCCGATTCTCCGACTCCGACCATGGTGGCAGCAACGCAACAGTCGACTTGCAACAACGTATGTGATCTTCACTCTTCGCTCTTCCTCTTCCTGTGCTGTGTGCTACATATTTCGCATGTGCTGATCCAGTGCTACATTGCCTTGTCTAGTTGTCTGAACCTATGTTGTGTTGAGCATTGATATCCAAGAAATTAGATCTGTTTTGTGTCGGTACTACCTGGAATGGGATATGATCATTGCCGTCGAATTCGTTATGCATCTTGTTAATTATGGTTGTTTTTCCGCTACATCGTGCTGCGCATATTATGATTTCTGTGGATGCTTACCCCACGTCTTTTCCGCTTTCTTTGTGGTTGAAGACTTGAAGTGTTCTTGCAAAGTTCTTAACAAGGAATTACAAGTCGTAACATGTATATTGGTGGTCTGGTGTAAGCAACTAGGCATTTATCGTTCCTTTCTTGAACTCTCTGATTAATTCGGTTAAAACCGAAACCGAAACCGAACTATCGGTTAACCGAAGTGTCGAAAACCGAAATTTTCAAATGCAATTCGGTTTTAGTTTTGAAATAACCGAATTTATAAAAAAACCGAAAACCGAAACCGAAATTTTCGGTTAAACCGAATGCCCAGGCCTACTATTAGGGCAGTCTCAACCCATGGTTTTCATGAGCAGTGTATAGAGGAGAGAGAAAATAATAAGCCAATGCATAGTTTTCCAACCCATGATTTTCATGAGTAGTGTCTAGAGAGGAGAGAGATCAATAAACCAATGCATGCACCACAAACACACCTTGGTCAGCGCGCAGAAACGTCCAATGCAGATTTTTCTAGTTTCTTGCGTCTTGGTTCCCGCGCCGACCCAGTTTCTTGTATGAGACACGGTTTCTTCGTTTTTCCTTCTCTCCCTTCTTTAATTCCTATGCCACATCAGATTTTTACTTAGTTGGCAGCGTAATTAATTCTATGGACACTAGCTGAGGTGAAGGGTTGGGACTGCCCTTAGCTGAATTAGTTACAAGCCGTAATACTAGGCACTATCCTGAAGAAGAGGTAAACCGGAGATAAGTGAAAGAATAGGTCTACAGCCTAACTAACAGAGTTTACACAAAGGTAATTGATAAACCTATTGTTTAACATTGATTCCCTTTAACAATCAACTGCCATAAGGACTTGTGCACTGCATGTCTGGGGGAGCTCAATTGTTGGCCCTCAAATTATCCTTCAAGGTTACGTATCTGTATTTTTCTCTTCTTTTTTCTGATTTTGTTTTTCTTTTAGATTCTGAATTATCCAATCCTAGAATTCCTCTCTATAAACAAACAGCGTTAACAAACACAAACAAACAAACAAACGAAGAGAGAGTGTATAGGTATCATCCGGATGTTTTTTGGTTGAAATCACCCAAATCTAGAACTATTGGATTTCGGATCCAAATTCACCGGGCCGTTGGATCAAATCATACGATCGGATGTAATCGATACTCCCGAACATCCAAATTCACCGGGCCGTTGGATCAAATCATAGGATCGGATCCAAATTCACCGGGCCGTTGGATCAAATCATAGGATCGGATGTAATCGATACTCCCGAATCTCAACAATGATCCAATGGTTCTAGATTTGGGTGATTTCAACCAAAAAAACATCCGGTTGATGTTTACAAAAATGGCTTCTTCCTCTGTCGGCGCAGTCGTCCTCCTCGCCACCTTCTTGTGGCATTACCATGGTTATCGTCTCTTCTTACGCCGTTTCGGTTCCGTAGCGTTAAGCTAGTGGCTTTTGTTCTTTGCTAATCACTTCCCTGCTTTGTGTTGCATGCATGCAGTGGCACACGGGTGCCGCGGCCTCGGCGTCAACTACGGCACCGTCGCCGACGACCTCCCCACGGCGGCGCGCTCCGTCGAGCTCCTCCGGGTGGCGGGTGCGGGCTCCGTCAAGATCTACGACGCCAGCCCAGCCATCCTGCGCGCGCTCGCGGGGACGGGCCTGCCGGTCTCCGTCATGGTGCCGAACGAGGCCATCCCCTCGCTCGCCACGTCCCGCGCGGCCGCGGACAAGTGGGTGGCCGACAACCTCGTTCCGCACTGCCCGGCGGCGCGGGTGGTGTACCTGCTCGTCGGCAACGAAGTGCTGTCCAACCGCGCCATTGCGAGCTCCACGTGGTCCAGCCTCGTGCCGGCGATGGCCAACCTCCGCCGCTCCCTCCGCGCGCGCGGCCTCGGCCGCGTCAAGGTCGGGACGACGCTCGCCATGGACGCGTTGGCAGCCTCCTACCCGCCGTCCGCCGGCGCGTTCCGCGAGGACATCGCCGGCTCCGTCGTGCGCCCGCTGCTCCAGTTCCTGAACGCCACCAGATCCTACTACTTCGTCGACGCCTACCCGTACTTCGCCTGGGCGGCAAACTGCAAGACCATTTCACTCGACTACGCGCTCTTCCAGGGCGCGCCGAGCTCCCACTACGTCGACCCGGGCACGAGGCTCACCTACACTAACCTGCTCGACCAAATGCTCGATGCGGTCGTCGCCGCCATGGCCAAGCTCGGGTACGGCAACGTGAAGCTGGCTGTCTCGGAGACCGGGTGGCCGAACGCCGGAGACGTAGACGAGGTCGGCGCCAACTTGCACAACGCCGCGACTTACAACCGCAACCTCGCCGTGCGGATGGCCAACAACCCCGGCACGCCGGCACGGCCGGGGGCCAAGATGCCAGTGTTCGTCTTCTCGCTGTACAACGAGGACCAGAAGCCCGGCCCAGGCACCGAGCGGCACTGGGGACTGTACTACCCGAACGGGACGTGGGTCTACCAGGTTGACCTCACCGGCAGGCGGCCGGCACCGTCGTACCCGCCGCTGCCTCTCGCGGATAAGAACGGCACTCCCGTGTGGTGCGTGCTGGCCGGCGGCAAGGCGGTGAACAAGACGGCGGTGGCGGCCGCCGTGGAGTACGCGTGCCAGCAGGGGAGCGGGACGTGCAACGCTATCCAGCCCGGCGGCGAGTGCCACCAGCCGGACTCGCTCGGCGCGCATGCAAGCTACGCGTTCAATGCATACTGGCAGCAGTTCAGGAAGGCTGGAGGCACTTGCTACTTCAATGGCCTTGCAGAGAAGATTACCAGAGATCCAAGTAAGTTAATCTAAGCATTTCAAATGTTTGCAAAATTGACAAGTTTGGTGATTGCTAGTGCTGTTTTACTAACTGATTTGTCATGGTTAGTTGATGAGGTGGATTTTCTTGTGTTTGTTAGCAGTATAGTTTGATGATATTATTGTTTTCAAACGAGTTTGTTGATATAAATATGAAGGCTAATTTTGCTAAGACTAAAAATATAAAGTAAATAAATAAATATGTGATGGATCTAATTAGGCTGATAAACTCGTGAAGCCTGAAAGGCTGCGTTGAGCTTGCTAAACATTAGGCCATGTAGAGAAAACATTAGAATTGGAGCCATGTCCTTTGCATCTTATGTTGGTTTCAGTGTAATGTTTCTTGCGCATTTTTTTCTCAAACAATGCGCCTTTTTTTTGGGCAAAGATCAGTTCCCCTTCAGACGTCCATTCCACTGATCAGTAAAAGCTGTCAAGTTGCAGAAAACTGTTTATTTCGCTAGTGGTTTGAACGTTTTATTACCTTCGGTTAGTCCGATTTAGGTATAGAGCCAAATGCATTAGTGCATTAACTTATGTGAGGAAAAAAGATCGATCTAAAAACTCTAGGTGAGCGTGAGATGCCTGCCACAGCTTCCACATAATTAAACGTATAGGATTATATATACTTGTGTAGCCTGCGTTGCCTAGCAGTAAAATTCAGAGTTTCAGACTATAATCTCTGCAATGCTGTGGATTCTAGGACGTTTTCAACTGCACACTACTACGTACAGCGCAGTATTTTCACTGATCTCATTTCCTCACCATTGTGAACCATGATATGATTGACTCTGCAATTTCCATTTCCATTTAGCTTTTCAAAACATCGAGTTCTATTCTATTCACGCTGCACGAATTGCATGCATTGTATGTGCTGTCAGATCTTGTGAGAGCCGTAGCTTCATTTTATATCCCATCTTGTTGATCTGTCATTGACATGGGTGTGTTTTGCAGGCCACGGATCATGCAAGTTTGTCAGTTCTCTGAACTAGTTGCAGATCGAGGAGACTGACATAGTAACGATTGGACTAGGGGCTAGGGAGGAAGGCCATTGCGTAGTTGCCCTTAGATATTCTCTATGCCTCTGTAGCAAGCAAAACATCATTGTGATTTAGTTCCGTACTGCTCAATTTAACTACGTTAATTTGTGACCCACCCTCTCTCTCTCTCTCTCTCTCTCTCTCTAATCGCTCTGTGTGTGTCACACGCCGGCGAAGAGCTCTCCGTCCGCGGCTCTCCATGCTCTGGCGCCTTTCAGTTGTGCGGTGGAGGTGTCCAAGGAGTCGGAGAGCCGGCGTTGGGCAGCAGCGAGGAGCACCGGGGTTGCTGCTGTCGTCGAACCATTCACCGACCACTAGTTAGGTTCGTGGGAACCGTTCGATCGAAACGTGCGGCTAGGATGCAGGAATGCGACCGTGGCCTGAGCTGATTGGACCTTGCCGATGTGTGAGTCCCAAGATCTCTGGGCCAATATCAGTGCGAGTGTGAGGCGAGAAACATGCTTGTGTACCCTTATAGCATTTTTTTTTAATTTCGTCTCCTTGCGAACTTAATTGTAAAAATAGTCTTATCTCTTATCACAAAAGCATGAGAAAGTGACACATATCACTTTACACGCTCGTGTCAACTTCCGGCACTTTCACAGTTAGGGATGATCTATTTTTATAATTGCGTTCACAAGAAGACGAGATTTATAAAAAAAATTACACACGGAACTAGAAAAAAACGATGATTTCGTGGGACTACATGGTTGTGCTGCAAAGCTGGGATTCAAGAGTAGTGCTTCCCGACTCTGTTAGAGTGAACTAGTTTTTGTTCTCACAGAAAAGGTGAATTGGTTAACACAGGACTCATCACTTAACATGATAAAGTGGATCGTTTTAGTGGGATTAAGTAAAAAATACAGCAAGGTTAGGATGCTAATACGAAATTGATCGAGTAACCAAATTGCTGCCTCTGAACAAAGGTTAGGAAGGTTAGAGAAAAGGGACAATAATGAACCGCATTCCATCGGCTAGAAAAGGTTACCAATGATTCGATTACGAGGCTATTACTGCTTGCGTACCAAATGAAGATGGGACGAGCACGGTTGACCCCCACGCCGATCAATCAGCCCCGACGCCACCTCCACGCCGGTTCCAACATCTCTCCGGAGTCCAGACACGCCATCCTCGCCGGCTCCCTCGTCGTCCTTGCCCATGTTTCCCACTGGCACATGCAGCAATGTACCGGTGTGCACGCCGGTGAGGACTGATCTGACGGCCGTGAGTTGGCAACAACAACAATGCAGAGCATCTCCAAGAGTGCCTAATAATTTGACTCCCAATAATCCTGGATTAGGAGCTTCCTAAAAGTTTTTGGGCCTAAAAAAAAGACTATACTCCAATAGTTCTCATTTTTTCTCCAAAAATATTTTGACTTGGTCCCGGTGCACAGGTGTCGGTGTCCTTTAGACGATCATCGGTGCTGCCAATTTTCTTCCGCCACCGCTAAAGCTTCCTGCGATCCTATGAAGGAATTTTCTTCCGCCACCGCTAAAGCTTCCCAGAAATTGAAGGAACTTCGCGCTTGGCCTAGTCAGGTGCCGGAGATTGTGCAGGCGGACAAGGAGCAGGGGTAGAGGGTGTCCCTGATGGCGCTGCTGGACCAAGGCACCCCAACCCTCAAATGCAAATGCACTCCATCCCCTGGCGTCTGAAGAGAAGAGGAATGCAACTAGCATAGCCTCGCACCGCGCCATGTAGATCACTCTGAATGACGTGCCATCCTCGTTGTCACCTGCTGGAGCAAGGAACGGCTTTAAATCCAGGAGGTTCTGTTGTAGGATGGAGGCGGCTAGGTTGTTAGGGACGGCGGGGAGTAGCACGTAGCGCCCGGACAAGGGATCGCAGACCGCGAGCTCCATGAAGTCGGTCTCACTGACGCCGCCTCCATCGTCTTCGTGACCGCCCTCGGTGGCGCGGGAAAGGAGGACGCGGCCGTCACGTACGTCGCGGCGACGCCAGAGTTTTGGGGAGGGGAGGAAGGACCAGGAGAAGTCGACAGTGTGGGCGACGGCGCAGGCGGCGGGGGCGCAGGGGTGGGGTGGCTCGGCAAGATGGAAGCCGGCGGTGAGGATGCCGAGGAGGGGCGGGGGTAGAGGACACAGAAGCGGCGGAGGAATGAGGGGTCGGTGATGACGCGGCGGAAGGAGGCGGAGGCGGCGGAGGCTCGTGCGAGGTCAGTGGGGGAGGAGAGGCGGATGAAGATCTCCCTCAGAATGTCGTCCGTGAGGGTCCGCGGCGGCGGCTCGGGGTCTCAGGGGTGGCTTGGGATTCGCTGCGCCGCCGGCGAGGCCATTACGGTGTTGGCCTCAACAATTCCGAAATGGATGATTTGGTGTTTTGGGTCTCTCCCCTTCTCTCTCCATCTCTGTCTGTGTTCGCAAGGGAAGTCCAGATCTGGGTCTCCTCCGCGAGCTTGGGACAGAGGGGGACGTCGGATGGGGTGGAGGGTGGAGCTCGGCTGGATGGCGCGAATGAAATTCTCTACGCGGGAGATGGAAAAAATCGGGATTGGGAATGCATGCGAGCGGCGAATATCTGGTCACTTCGGCCGGAGTTTTTGGGCGCGCGGAAAGATTGGGAATCCGATAGGGTAACTGTTGGAGCGGTAATTTTTTCATTTGTTCCTAAAAAATGGTTTTGGGAATAAGTTTTGGGAACCGTTGGAGATGCTCTAAATAAGGGAGCCCAAAAGTTGCGCAGGTTGTAAAGCCAAAAAGAAAACACTATTTGCTTAGGTTTTTTCTGAAGCTTAAAAGACGGGAAAAAAACAAAAAACTAAGGCGTTATTTGTTAAGTTTTTTTTTCTAACTTAGAATAAAAAAGACAGATTAAACAAAGATGTGGTTTTTAAACTGTCGTCCAATCTTCGTCTGGGACGTAAAGCAATGATATCATCGTAATTGAATCATTGGTAATTTTTTCTATCAGAAGGACAAGTTTAAATATGGTGCATTATTGTTCCTCTACTCTTAAGCTTCCTACCTTTGTTTTGAGAGGTCTCTATTTTGATGTGGAGAATTCAGATATTGTTAATGATTCATAATCCCCGTTAGTGTTTTATCACATATACACACACACACAAGATTGGGTGAGAATACATCTCTCCGAATAGGCACCTTTTGGCAATTAACAACTGCTAATTGCATTTATACAAGATTGATCACATGATTTATTTCATAACTCTCCCTTGATCAATTTCTTCACATGTATATATCTTGTAAGTTCCTCTAAAAACCCTATGAAAAATATGAGGAATAATCGCATGATAATAATATGTCATTGAAAAACTCCTGTAAAATCCAAAGGGAAAAATATCATGAGAAAAATAACATGGCATATATATATATATATATACTTGTAGTTATATTGCCTCATTAAAAATCTTATAAAAGAAAACTATATTGGAAAAACTCATAAAGGAAAAAAGTGCAATATAATCTGATGATTATTAATAGGTTATAGATTAGGAGTTTACACCTCCTGAAACTTGCAAATCTTGAAGTCGTCTCATACCAATTCCGTGAATATATTTTTGGAATATAGATGTTGGTAAAGATTTTGTGAATAAATTTGCAAGATTTTCACATGATTTTGTTTGCAATATATTTATTTCTCTACTTTACTGTAATTTATGTGGAAAAAAAGTAATTTAAGAGCAATGTGTTTACTAATATTGCTTTTTATATAACTTGTATTCATTTGGTAGGTGATTCTAATGAACCAATACCACATTATTTTTGAATGTGGTAATCATTCTGTTAAGCCATACACATTCCTGTGATGCTTCATATAATTTAATTATTTCATAATGATTTGTGGAAGTAGCAACGAGAGTTTGTTTTGATGATTTCCATAAAAAATGCAGTACATCCATATAAATAAACAAAACCAGTCTATGATCTGGTGTTATGGGGATTTGTTAGGTAACCGGTATCAGTATTCCTACCAATGTGATATCTTGATTTTTTTGATAGAATAAACCGAGATCTGTTGTACCTTATAGATATTTGAAGATATTTTTTATACCAGCCATATGCCTTTTTATTGGTGCTGCACTATGTCTTGCTAATAAATTGACTGAAAATGCAATGTCAAGTCTCATACAATTTGCAAGATACATAAGGGCTCCAATAGCACTGAGATATGGAAGTTCAGATCCCAATATCTCTTCATTTTTATTCTTTGATCTAAATGGATCCTTATTCATATCTAGGGATCTAATAACGATATGTGTTTTTGATAGATATGATTTATCTGTACTGATTTTTTTAAATTTTTTTGGATATATGTAAACTGGTATACCAATATTCCAAAACTAAAGTGCTCAAGTTGTAGACCTAAGTAAAATTTGGTTTTACCCAAATCTTTCATCTCAAATTCCATCTTAAGATGATTGCTTGCTTCATTTATATATTGTGTATTTCTGATGATGTTAAGATCATCAACATATACGAAGATGATACAAAATCCAGTTGTGGATTTCTTTATGAATACACATAGGCAATCATCGTTCTTGGAGTAACCCTTCTATAAAAGTAACTTACTTAGCCGGTTGTACCACATTTTACCTGACTATTTTAAGCCATAGAGTGATTTTTTTATAAATTTTGCACAATGCATGTTGCGATTTGCATTTGGGTTCGGAATCTTAAGTCCTTCAGGGACTTTCATATAGATATCCGAATTGAGTGACCCATATAAATATGCAGTCACTACTTCCATCAACTGCATGGATAAATTCATTTGAACTGCCAATAATATTAAATATCAGAAATAATTTTACTCATAACGGGAGAATATGTTTAATCATAATCGATGCCAGGCCTCTGCATGAACTCTTGTGCTACTAGCCTCACTTTGTATCTCTCCACCTCATTGTTTTCATTTTTTTTTCGAACAATAACCCATTTAGCTCCCACAGAGAAGACATTACGAGTAGGTATTACCGATGAAAATACCTCTCTTTTGTTGTAACTAGTAAATGGCCGGAGCAAAGAATCCTTGCTTTAGCAGCCACGTGGGCTCTGCGCGACGGAAAAAAATTTCGTGAATCCGGTCTCCAAACGACGCCCACGCGTACCTTCTCCAGATTAACGCCGCGTGGGCACGCCTGCGATCAGCTTCGCGTATCGCCTCGGCTTCAACCAAACTCGCGAGCCGATTGGTGCCTTCCTCCTCCAGCCAGTCTCCCCCCATCGCGAGCCAGCGTTTGGGGAAAAAATTCTGTGGCGCCGCATCCCTGGCTCATCACCATCCCCTTGCATCCCTGGCGCCGCCAGTGTCCTCCCGTGAAGCTCCGGTGGCTGATCCCCGCGACAAGCTGCGCTCCCTCCGGACTCCATAGGACGGGTACATGGAGAGCTACGCTGCGCGCCGCGTCGCCACCGATTGTACTGGAGATGACCTGCGCCGCGTCGCCGCCGATTGCAAGCTGCGGGTACCTGGAGCCGATTGCAAGTTTTTTTCTACTCGAGGACACAAGGTCGATGTAATTTTGATTGCTTTGCTTTGTTAGCATCCATGTCCGCTGCAGCCTGCCCATATTTGTTGCTCCTGCTTTGTGGATGACGAATAGCCTGATATTAGCGAAACTAGTTTTTGCTTGTATTATGTATGGATCCCTACTATCCTTCTGAAATTTCGTGCTGTCTAGCTGTTGCAGGAGAGTTGTAGTGGTACAGTGTTCTTTCATTCTGCGTCTTACTAAATAAAGCTAGAATCTTTTTAAAACTTCACTTTTATCAGTTTTAGATGGTAGCTAATATGTGATATTTCCAGGTAAATATGATCCCTTTTATTATTTCAAGTGTATGTAGTGAAAAAGATTCCGATCTGCCATGCAACAATTTGATTGCCCCACTTTTCTTTTGAGAAATATACTTTATGTTTTGCTTTGCTACTCTTTTTTAAACATCATTTTGCTGCGGTTATCATGAGGATAAGGGAACCAAAAACTACAGCATTGATATTTGCATCAGGAAAAATGGTAAGATTAATACCCTTTTTGTACAGCTGATGTTATTCATGTCCTTTGGTTGGTAGATTACTTAATGGTTTTGGAACTGTTGTGTTATACTATTTGCGAGCAACCAAAGTTCTTAAGTGATCATGGCAAAGGGGAGTTAGATTTAAGCATAACTTACTCGTTAATTGTTCTTGTATCGTTCTTTACATACTAATGGTGATAAAAGGTTCACTTGACACCTTGTTCTTTATACATAAACCGCTTACAATAGGCGTAATGACCGAGGAAAAGAGGTTTGGGTGATCTTTTGGTCATCGATAAATCTGAGATAGATTTAGGAAAAGAATTGATATACGTACTATTTGAGAACTTTTTAGTTAGCAAATCATATTCATCTCGGTTTGTTAGTTTTGTTTACTGACTTCAAGTTTGGTGTCGATATGATTATTTCAATGAAAGCTCAAGTCGCATTCATTTTGGCAAAATTTGATGGAACTGTTTTTCTTAAACTATGATACTTAAGCATTACGATCTTTTATGCTCTCCTCCCTATAAGTTAGCTGCCTTCACTTTCCTTAACAATCATTCACCAATTCCTCCTTTTCCCCTCATTGACCATTGGAGGAAAAATATTCTGTTCTTGCCATGGAAAATAGAGTATATGCAATTGATCTAATTGGTTATGGCTATTCTGATAAGCCTAATCCACGTGAGCTTGGAGAGAGTTTTTATACTTTTGAGACATGGGGAGAACAGCTAAATATGTTTTGTGCTGAAGTGGTCAAGAGTGAAGCTTTCTTCATATGCAATTCAATTGGAGGTATGCTGGATGCTTACATACTTGAACAGCAATGGACCATTTTATGTTTATATGGTCACTTGGTACAATCTTTAATAGTCTCTCAGGCACTGTCGCAAAGCATATTTTCTCTGAGTTTGCTCCATTGTTATTTTAGCAAACACATTTGAGCACTGGACAACAAAAAGGCCCAATATGCTGGCTGCCCTGGCTTAAAAGTGTTCGTCTTTTCAATTCTTGGTGTGATGAGTAAAGGCATGATGTTGTTTTATTGGATATTTCTAGGGATGACAATGGGGACCCGTTCCCCGATCTCCGGTGGGGAATTCCTCTATTAGGGGATGGGTATGGGAAGAAATCGTCCCCCGCGGGGATGGAAACGGAGAAAATTATTCCCCCGTCGGGGATGGCGGGGACGGGGACGGGGAATTTTTTCCCCGCGGGGACCCGGTTAGGGATCCAAATTTAGTTTAGTCTAATTTAGTTATTAGATTGTAAACATATTCTCTAGCCCATCATATTCACATTTTCATAAATGGGACAACATAATCTTCAATGAATGCATGCAATCTTTTTTTTCCTTGTCTATTGATATGATTTTAGAGTTAAAATGGCTATAAGAGCTTTTCTCTTGTGTGAAATTTTCACGGGGATGGGTCCCCGACGGGCCCCGATACCCGAACGGGGATGGGGATGGGGGGATTTTCTCCCCCGAGATGGGGAACGGGGATGGGGAAAATTTTGGATTGCGGGGACGGGGACGAGGAGGCACTCCCCGGCGGGGAATGGCCCCGTTGCCACCCCTATATATTTCACTACGGATGCTTCATATCAAGAAGCAGCCGTGGTTCGGAAGGCCTTTCATCAAATCGTTCCAAAATCTCCTAAGGTAACTCATATTTCATAGTTGGGATGTTGGTGCTCACTAGCTGCTTGTTATAATGCCTTTTCTGGTTGTTAGGAACACTGCTGTTGGTAAACTCTTCTTCAATGCTGTTGCTACACCAGAATCTGTGAAAAATATTCTTTACTAGGTATTTATTTTTTTTGGCCTCTCATCTTGTAAAAAGACACTACAAAGTATTTAAGCAGACTATGTGACACCTAATATTTAGGGGAAACCTCTCTAAATTATTTAAGAACCACAGAACATAAAGAAGGTGATGGGATCAGAGGCTATCAAGATCAGTAGTGAACAAGAGTGGTCCAGTTCATTTGTATCTGTTCATTTGAATCGTATATCAGTGTTCCTTTGTTGAAATGTTTGATTTGTAACAGCATACTATTGTCATGACATTGGCAGATGAACAACTTCAGCAAGGAGGAGTTCGTCCAGGTTCTCCAGCGACAGGGCGCCGACTTCGTCAGGGGGAGCTTGAGATTCCGAGGTGTCACCTTGCACAAGTGCGACAAATGGGAGGCTAGGATCTGGCAGCTCATGGGCAAGAAGTAATCCACTCAGTCATGAGAACAAAACCAAGAAAAAAGGAACTTTTTAGTTCTCAAACACAAAAGTGTTCAGTTTGTACTGATATGGCTTGATCTCTTGATTTTGTTTGCTGTTTTGTATGGAGCAATGGCTTGTAATTTTCTTGAGCTTTACATGAATGTGATTGAACTTGTACTTCTATGTACAATTGTCATGTATGGTGACCTTCACATTGAATGAGATTGAATTACATGGGATTCAAATCAACACTTGTGCTTGTAATTTGATTATGCTTTCTCTGGAGTTAAAAACAACAATTGAATGTGATTGGTAGCAAAGAATGTATGCTGAACATATGGCAATTGAAAGATTGTTCTTGAGCTGGGAATGAACAGAAACTGAATGTATGCTGAATTTATGCTACAAAATTGCTAAAGCTTGAATTGAAACTGAAGTTTGAAAAAACTGAAAACAGCCATGACTGGACTGAAGTTTGACAAAACTGAAAAAGGCCATGCTTGGTTTTCTCCCATGACAGACAAAGGCGAGGATCAAGAAACTGAAATAGATTGAAAAAAGCTATTGCCAAGCAACTGAATACAGCTATTGCCAAGCAACTGAATACAAACAAAGGCTAGTCCAGATCAAAAAACTGAAATAGAGTGAAAGAACCTATTCCAAGCAAAGAATACAGACAAAGGGACTTTATAGGGAACCGACCTATTGATCTGAATACTGAATAACACAACTACAAGGTAAGAAATAAGTAAAAACAGACTTAAAAGCCTGACTTCGTATGAGCACTTTGCTCAATCTGGAGAGGAGGCTCCTGGCCCTGCTTGATATGTCGATCTTCAATCCGATAAGTTCAAGTAAGCAGCCCAAAGGAACTAAGAAACCCCATACATGCTTAGCTTAATACAACTTCACCGTGGGGAAATGCAAACTAATGCTGGAACAATTATGATTGGATATAATTCAGACAGGAAAATGCATCTCAGCAATACTTAGTTTAATTTGTTTCTCTGTATAACACTAGAACAACATGTCATCTATTTTGATACTTGACTGAAAAAATTGCAACTGCTTATATATTACACCAAATGCTATTCATCGAAATGTAATTGTCTAGCAGACGAGGACAATGTGGCATCTTGCTGAACTCCAAATAAAAGACTTGTAAATCTGCCTTGGATGAAAGGAGCAGCCATGGTCGAAGATTGCCCATACACATCATGCGCAATGTTTGGCATTGTACTATTAGTGCCAATGGTACCAGCATGGAGTCCCTGTGTCATCAATTGCTTTGGGACATCGCTTTCATCTCTATTTTCTGCTGCATTATTTGGATCTTCTCATATAGTCAAACATATAAAATACAAGAAAATAAAAAATTAACCATAGAGGCAGCTCGAATGGAAACAAAACAAGCTACAATGGGTAGGATAAGTACCTTTCTTTTGAGCACTTTTCTTTTTCTTCCCTTTCTTCTTTTCAACTACGTTCTTTGCTCGTTTATTCATTGCGCCTTTTACCACCCGAGGAACTCTAAACGATATTGTACCTTTTAATGTATCTGTACCACAGTCATTGAAAACTAGAGGAACCTCATTGGATTTTTCTTGCATCTTGCTTAGAGAATTATCTGCTTCTAAGTCCAACTTATCTATGACTTTCTCCAAATCATCAAGAAATTCTTTTGACAATGAACACTTCAATGCAACGGATGTTGCCTTTCGAGAGATACGTGCAGCATGTGTTTTCAAATTTTCCTTCTCACTTCCTTGTTTCTCAATATAAAATCCCCTTTTTGCATATTTTGTCCATCTATGCAGTATATATTGAGATGGCAAAATGAAAACTCCATTCGTATTGAAGACTCTGAGGGCATGCTTGCACAATAAACCTATATGGATGTAATTTTTTTAGCAATTGCATTAGAAAATATATTGCAAATTATAATGGGCATACGTACCAATGGATTCGTACTTTCTGCAAGAACATGTAATGGTGCTATCTGCAGTGTTGAATACAACTGTTGCTCCATGGTCAGATTGCATATGTGTAACCATGAATGTCGAGATTGACCCCTCAGTTTGTAACAATTCACAAGACAAAGTAAACTGTCTCTTAAATTCTTCCTCAAACTCTGAATACATCCTCCTTGTATATGATTTAGCTGCAGTCTTCAACATTGGTAAATTTGGGATGTAAGGAACCGGGTTCTTTCGACGTGACTTCAAATCTTCATCCAACTCATTTTCACGGAGACTAGCTGAAACCTTCTCACATTCTACAAGGAGTTCTGAGAGTCCAAGTTTCCTACGAAATCTTTTCTTGAAGACATTATTTATACCTTCGCTCCTTTGAGTTGAGGTCATATCAGCTGTAAAAGAGTCACGGTAGACAACAGCCCACTTTTCCCTCAAATCATATAGGTTTGCAATCCATGCGTTCTCGTCAAGGTTGTATTCACTCAACAATTCATGCCACTTCTTGTTGAAGTAATACTCCGATCTGTCTTCGTACACACATCTCTTAAAATCAACTAGAAACTTGTTATCGGACTCATGAATTACATGCCCGAAATGCTTAGCAGCGTTTAGATAAATGTGCCACAAACAAAGACGATGCCTTGTATTTGGAAATACATAAGCAATTGCTCCTGCCATGGCCGCACATTGGTCGGTGAAAAGTGTGCTTAGATGCTTGCCTGACATTGCCTTTAGAAAGGTTTCAAAGTCCCAAACAAATGATTCAATCGTTTCATTAAATAACAGTGCGGCCCCAAAAATTATGGTCTGCTTGTGATGGTTGGTTCCAAGGAAAGGAGCAAAAGGCATTTCAAACTTATTAGTCTGAAACGTGGTGTCAAATGACACGGCATCACCAAAGCATGCGTAATCCATGATAGACTGACCATCTGCCCAAAAGAAATTAGCTATCCGACCATCTTCCTCATCTATTTGAACAAAGATAAAAAATGTAGGATCTTCTATCTGCTTATTCTTCAAGTACTCCAACAGTGTTTGCGTATCATTGGATTCTAAGTACTTCTTGCGCTCACGACCAATCTCATTATTGCAATCCATCTTTGAGAATGGCACTTTATCAGCTCCTCCATAAAACTCCTTCATGAACTCATACACCTGGGCTGGCTTCATCCCGGCTTCCCGTATCTGGACAATTAACTTCTTGTCCGCCTCTATAACACGTCGTTGGGATCTCAGCTTGTGCGACTTATTTGGACTAGCAAGATAATGATTGTGATCAAGTACAACCTTTTGCACTGTCCAAATATCCTCTCTGCTGACACTAAACTGACCACGAGCATCGCAACCCGTCCTCGTAGTGTCCTGTGATGACCCAGTTTGTCGATGTCCTTGGTTACTGCAAACTATATATTTCTGATATATAGTTTTATCTGCTCGGCGCTTTGTCTGGCTCCTAATACTGAACCCAACCTTACCGGCATAGGTGTTGTACATCTCATAAGCTTTGTCCTCTGATTCGAATGACATTCCAACTTCAGGAATGATCAAAGTTTGCCCAACTCTAGCAACCACCAGCTGTACAATGGGATAAGAATTAAAGTTATATTACCACAATACGAAATATTATGATCTCTCTCAAGTTTGTTAGTTTTAATTCCGTTACCTCATCTTGTCTTTCATCCGCAATTGCTTTAGGTACTACGCAACGGATTGTGTTGTCATCGCCATGAGCGTTGCCATCGATAGCGCCGGTAGTATCTACTCCCATGCTGATCGGTTCGGTGTTCTGTGCAATATGCACACAGTATGAATGATCAAACCGCATAGATGAAAAAAGAAGAAAAAACATGACGATCAAAAACTAGGCGACGACCCTACCTGCGTTGTCTGCTCTCCGTCGGCTCCACGACTATCGGCGACCGCGTCGTCCTGATGCGCAAGTGGAAGCAACCGCTGTCCGGCTATGTCATTTGCTAGGACAGACAAAGACGGCACCAGATGAGACCCGAGCACCATAAGCCCCGTGCCTGTTTCGTCATCTTGGTCTCCTCTTGCCATGGCGGCTGCGTCGTCATCTTGGTCTCCTCCTGCCATGGCTGCTGCGTCGTCCGTGGACAAGGGAGTCGTGCCGCTGGCGGCCTAGGGCTCAGGCTCTGTTCCTTGTATCGGCAAAACAAAGCATAGAACACGGGAAAACACAATCACGCACAGGACAGAGCAACTCTGGTGAAGCAAGCGTTTGCACAGATTTGAGTTTTCAGAGCAAACTTCACACTTTTTCTTATTCATCTGACTAATACTTATACCCAGGTGCTTACATACATCAATACAGACTCTGATTTACAATCCTGATTGTATTCCGCACACACACACGGATAAGAAATCAATTCCAGCACACACACGAATAAGAAATCAATTCCAACTCAAATTGATTTCTTATTCAGTTAGTTTTGATTTCTTATCCAATTCGAATGTGATACGGAACCCCACGACGTAAACACACGGATTCTTATCTCAACTTTCAGCACACACACGGATTCTTATCTCAACTGAAGCAGATACACATTGAACAACAACATCAACTCAAACACAGATTGCAATCGGCGGCGACGCGGCGCAGGTCGTCTCTAGGTACCCGCAGGGTCGCAGGTCGGCGGCGACGCGGCGCAGCTCATCACCAGGTGCTTGCAATCGGCGGTGGCGCAGGTCGTACCCTTCGCTTGCAATCGGCAGAGGCGCGACGCAGCTCTCCAAGTACCAGTCGTATGGAGTCCGGAGGGAGCGCAGGTCGTCGCGGGGATCAGGCACCGGAGCTTCACAGGAGAAAAATACCTAATGGCGGCGGTTGCAGAGACACGAGGGGACGGGACACTGGCTCGCGATGGGGGAGACTGGCTGGAGGAGGAAGGCACCAATCGGCTCGCGAGTTTGGTTGAAGCCGAGGCGATGCATGGCTCACGGGGCGATAAGCGAAGCTGATCGCAGGCGCGTCCACGCGACGTTAATCTGGAGAAGGTACGCACGGGCGTCGTTTGGAGACCGGATTCACGAAATTTTTTTCCCTGCGCGACTGCGGCGGTGGAGAATCTGGACGGTTTGTTACCGCTTGTCCGCATTACCACCGTCGATGCCTAAACCGACGGTTCAGATCTCGCGTGTGGAAACAAAGTGCGGTCCGCCACCGCACGAAAGCGACCAAAAGGCGCTCTTTCACTGCCTAGAAGCCACGTCTATAAGGGTTTAGGGCAGTCCCAATGCATATAGTTTCTATAACTTCCATGTCATCTAGACACTACATGTAGAAACTATGCTCCCAATGGATAGTTTCTTCAAAATAAACTCTCATCCAATCTCCTCTTTTCTCTTATTTTCTCACCCAATCTCCTTTTTCCCTTTCTTGGTACTTGTGTAGAAATGGTTTCCTGCATGAGAAATGGTTTCTTTCTCTTTCATCATTAACTCTACCTCCACATCACCATTTTGCTTACATGGCAACCTAATTAATGCTATGGAAACTATCCTAGTTATCCCATTGGGATTGCTCTTATTTGTTGCCCCTCCGCTCCGGCCGCACGGCCCCGTGTTTACTGCACGACCGTAACTTATCACTGACGTGTGGGCTCGGGTGTTGCATGGTCCCACCTGTCACTGCCTAGAGCACGGTGTGAGTAGTTAACGCGGTGCGGCCTCCCTCACGGCCTCACGACAAGCGCGTATTAGTGGCGCCTCACTATTTCTCTACAGTCTATTTGCGTCGACGGCGACTGGAAGCTAGGCGCTGCATTCCTCGTTATCCGAAGAAGCTTTCATAATCCTTGCCAAGCATACTTACTTCCTAACAAATTGCGAGCCGTTCTTCAGAAGAGTAATCGGACTGCAGATTGATTCGTGGTACCTCCCAACTCGAAACTCATTGCAGATGGGAATGGCTGAGGTGGCGGTTAACATCGACGGCGGCGAACTTCCCGAGCTTGCGGCGGAGATCAGGCCGGGCAGGCGGGTGGAATTGCTGGCCGGCGCCATTGGCTTCGCTACCGCGTGTATGCATGGCAGCTGCGACGGCTTTCTACAAGCCGCCTGCCGGCATCTTCAACGACCACAAGCGCGCCTACTACGTCTGCATCGTTTCCGCCGGCGTTGCAGGCTTAGGGGAGGTGTGTGCTGCGGCCATCTGGTTGTCTGGCGGCCATCAACCAGACGGGCAGGGGCACCAGCGTCTTGCACGCCGTTGCGTCCTGTGCGCTTCCTTCCTCCTGTTGGCATTCATCGCCGGCATCGGTGGAGTACGCATGATTGTGAAGTAAGAATTGCTACCCCGGCCTTTATTACCTGCTCGTAGTAGTCGTCGACAAAGTGAGAGCTTCATCCATAATATACTTGGTTTGTACTTGGAGCAATGGGTTTTTGTTGGATGGATGTGTTGTTCCATCTAAGGGTTTATTTGTTGTGCCAGTAATAAAGAAAACAATTAAACATGAGGTATTCGTTGCCTTTGTTGCAGAGGGCGAGTTTGATGTTTCTTTTCTGTTGCACCATAAACTGTTTTTGTTGCACTTGAGTTGAAGCACTGGATAATCATATTTGTTTATAGGGATTTGATAAACATCAACCGGATGTTTTTTTGGTTGAAATCACCCAAATCTAGAATCATTGGATCATTGTTGAGATTCGGGAGTATCGATTACATCCGATCCTATGATTTGATCCAACGGCCCGGTGAATTTGGATCCGATCCTATGATTTGATCCAACGACCCGGTGAATTTGGATGTTCGGGAGTATCGATTACATCCGATCGTATGATTTGATCCAACGGCCCGGTGAATTTGGATCCGAAATCCAATGGTTCTAGATTTGGGTGATTTCAACCAAAAAAACATCCGGATGATACCTATACACTCTCTTGTTTATATTACGAACATCCAATAGACAAAAAGGACTGTACGATTATAGCGTCCAAAAAAACATCCGAAGGCTGGTAGTTGCCGTCTAACTTTTGAGCAAATTATTTCTGATTTTATTCCTTGCCGTAACATCTTACGAGACATAGGCTCTACTAGGTACGTGGGCGCGGCGCACGCCGCGCCACGCTGCGTTCTGAGAATTTGATAGAGAAAAAATAAATCAATAGATAATTTTCGGAAGTTCTGGATAATTTTTCGTTAAGGATATTACCATTTACATCAAAAAAGATTTGTTGATTATGCCTATGTCGCCACCAAAGAAGCATACCGACTGCAACACAGACAAATGCTACTGAACCAAGAGTTGCTCCACAGATCATAGCAACAAAAGATCCATTTCGCAAAAACTCCGCGGCGTAATATGATGCGTGCATTGTTTTTTTCGAAGAAACAATTTTGTATTTTCCGGTGTAAATTTTTTAAAATCGTCGAAGAAACGCGCGAAACGGTTGAAAGCATACGAACGTAACCACTTTTTTTGTTGCAATCTGACCTGAATTTTTTTATGTAAAAATACAATTTCGTTTTTCTCAGTGGCGTTTTTTTTAAATTGGTCGCGGCTGTGAAAAATCGAAAGGTCCTTCCGCGAAAAATAGCTGAAACGGTCTAAACGTAATTACGCTCTTTTTCGGTATTTATTTAGGGTCCTTTCACGAAAAATTCGCTATTTTACGAACCAAAAAGTCCTTTTCGTAAGAAACTGCCGAAAGGACCTATCCGCAATTTCAAGTTTTAAAATCTCCTGGGTGGAAAGAATTGGACTACGGGGTCTTTTTTTGCAGAACAACCTGCAGAAGGACCCGTTCGCGATCTCTAATTTACCACGGAAAGGCCTGTTTGCAATTTCTGATTTGTGGATCGTTTTTCTGGAAAAACGATGATGTGGCAGCGAGAATGAGCCAGATTCCTTCTATCTTTATTGGATGAAGCTACTTGCTTCAATCGATCGTCTATCTATATATACGGGGGACGCGACCCAGGGAAGCGGGCGCAAGCGAGGTCGCGTGTGGGACTGTAGCAAAAAAATCGCCGAGTGATTGCGCCACCACGGACTCGAACCAAGGACCGAGCGCTGGCAACCGAGAGCTCTAACCAACTGAGCTACTACATTTCTTACGAAATGAGGAGGTGACCAAATACTTGAGCTATATTAGCCGGTTAGCCAAGTGGGCGACGTGGCCTCTCCGCGTGCGAGCCGTACGCACGGCGCTCCCGTGCGCGCGACGCGGCAGCGCGCGGAGGGGCCACGCCGCCCTGAATTCCACGCGGCACCGTGAGAAGCCGGAAAAACTCCCATGTTTAATATAGGGATGATTTTGGAGGTGCCGCTGACTACTGTATGCACAAGTAACCTAGTCTTCGTACACACCAACCCGTGTTTTAAAAAAAGATTTCTGTACGGTTGTTACAGAGACTACAACTTAAACGGTCTTTACCTATCACTACGGTTAGATTGAGACAACAAATAGTTCAGATTATACTATAACGCTAAGTTAGAGTATTCATACAGATTTCACTACAGTACCTCATGCTATAATGTTTTTTGTAAAGTATGTTCGAGAATCCGATCTAATCGCTTTTTGAACGAAACTGCTAAAGTTGACGTGGTTACTTCGCTGGATCCCTTTACCCCGCCTGCCTCCACGCACACGACTAGGGGTGGAAAACGAACCAGTTAAACTTTTTTTCGAACTTTCTTTGACACTAATTTATTCTTATTTATTATAGTCTCCTGTATTGTTTGAGACCCAACTTCGAACCGAGCCTAACGAGCCGAGCCAAAGTTGACCCATGTTCCAAATCAACTAATTTTTATTTTAAAAGAAAAACGAATGTAATCGGAGCAATTTTGAAACGAGCCACCGAGCCAGCTCAACGAGCTTTTTTTTTCCAGCCCTACACACGACCCCCCGCCAGGCACCAACCACGGAGATCGCCGCTGCCTCTTCCCCGCCCTCCAAGCCGCTCCTCCGCCCGCTCGCCTCCTCCGCCCCCGCCCGCCGCCACGCGCGCACCTGGCCCCGCACCCTCCGCTCCAAGCCCCCCTCCGACACGGGCGACTCCTTCTCCGGCGACGACGGCCTCTTCGGCCCCGGCCGTGGGGGAAGCGGCGGCGGGTGGAACCACGGGTTCGGGTTCGGGTCCGGATCTGAGTCTGGGCCCGATTGGGACTCGTCGGCGCCCGACGTCCCCGCGCCCCGGAGGTCCGCGGCGGAGGCGGCTCTGGGGGTGGTCTACGAGCTCATGTGCCTCATCGCGCTCTCCAACTGCACCCAGTTCGCCGTGCGGAGGCTCGCGGGCCTCCTCGCCGCGCGTGTCGCGGCGCTGCGCTTCGTCCCCACCGTCTGCTGAGGTGGGAATCGGATCGAACGGTTCGGTCTCCCTCCTGCCCCGTCTCTGGTGATGTCGGATTGATTCCTCTGCTTGAAATCCGCTTCTGTATATATATCCGCGTAGCTGTGATTTTAGGGTTGGGGAGATCTGGGTCTTTGTTCCTCGGTGGTTGCTTTTAGCGATCCGTGGAGCAGTAACAAATTCGTCGAATTGAAATGGAAGAACAAATGAACAGGACCTTTATTTTCGTTTGTTGGACTCAACGTTGCTTGCTGAATGCAAATTATATTAGGAAGTAAACCGATGCTTGCATAAATTAGTTTGCTACAATCTTCATTCTTGCTACTGCTATTTGGGCGGGGTCTGGATGGCTAATTACTCTTCTATTTTGACTTCTACCAGAATGTTTTTTTACTGTAAGTCTGACTTCCAGTAGACTCGGCCTTGTTGCTAATTTGCACCTCCCATGCAGGATGATTGTACTGTTTGGTTTATAGTTATGAGGTACTAGTGAGATTATAACGGGCAGTTTGGTTATAGTGCTATGCTTCCATAGAGCAATAGTCATCCCTCTTCTGGAACATATCATTATAAGATCCTGGAAGGAGATCATTCTAATTGATAGGTGAACTCCTCGGTGGAGTAACAGTGCTCATTAGTGGAGCCATATAGTAGCGATTGTTGTAGGAAAGGAAAAGGAATAGTCAGGGAATTTAAGTTTTCTTTGTCTTGCGAAGCTCTTTTAACTCTTGAAATGATAACTTGTTAATTTTCGAGATAGGGAGTAATGATGGGGTAAGATCATTGGTTTATCTAGATGTAAACTACCGTATCATGTAGATATCCTTTGTCAACAGTGTGATGTGGATATTGAGTTCGTATAGGATTGATACCATTAAGGTCAGAGATTGTACACATGTAGATATCCTTTGTCAACAGTGTGACATGCAGCAATGTACCGGTGTGCACGCCGGTAAGGACTGATCTGACGGCCGTGAGTTGGCAACAACAACAATGCAGGCGGCCCATCACTGATCACTCGCTCCCTACATTGCCCGAAGTGAAACTGTGAAAGTGAAAAAACAAAAACAAGGGTAAGTAAATAAGGGAGCCCAAAAGTTGCGCAGGTTGTAAAGCCAAAAAGAAAACACTATTTGCTTAGGTTTTTTCTGAAGCTTAAAAGACGGAAAAAAACAAAAAACTAAGGCGCTATTTGTTAAGTTTCTTTTTCAAAACTTAGAATAAAAAAGACAGACTAAACAAAGATGTGGTTTTTTAACTGTCGTCCAATCTTCGTCTGGGACGTAAAGCAATGATATCATCGTAATTGAATCATTGGTAATTTTTTCTATCAGAAGGACAAGTTTAAATATGGTGCATTATTGTTCCTTTACTCTTAAGCTTCCTACCTTTGTTTGGAGAGGTCTCTGTTTTGATGTGGAGAATTGAGATATTGTTAATGATTCATAATCCCCGTTAGTGTTTTATCACACATATATATACACACATAAGATTGAGGTGTCTGTCCGGGAGAATACATCTCTCCGAATAGGCACCTTTTGGCAATTAACAACTACTAATTGCAGTTATACAAAATCACATGATTAATTTCGTAACACTCCCCCTTGATCAAATTCTTCACTTGTATGATAATAATATGTCATTGAAAAACTCCTGTAAAACCCAAAGGGGAAATATCAGGAGAAAAATAAATTGACATATATATACTTGTAGTTATATTGCCTCGTTAAAAACCTAATAAGAGAAAACAATATTGGAAAAACTCATAAAGGAAAAGAGTGCAATATAATCTAATGATTATTAATACATTATAGATTAGGAGTTTACTCCCCCTGAACCTTGCAAATCTCGAAGTTGTCCCATACCAATTCTATGAACATATTTTTGGAACATAGATGTTGGTAAAGATTTTGTGAATAAATTTCAAGATTTTCACATGATTTTGTTTTCAATATATTTATTTCTCTACTTTTCTGTAATTTATGTGGAAAAAATAATTTCGGAGCAATGTGTTTAGTGATATTGCTCTTTATATAACCTGTATTCATTTGAGTAATACAAGTTGTATTATCTTCATAGATAATAGTAGGTGATTCTAATGAACCAAGACCACATGATTTTTGAATGTGGTTAATCATTCTGCTATGCTATACACATTCCTATGATGCTTCATACATTGTAATTATTTCAGAATGACTTGTGGAAGTAGCAACGAGAGTTTGTTTCGATGATTTCCATAAAAATGCAGTACATCCATATAAATAAATAAAACCAGTCTATGATTAGGTATTATGGGGATTTGATAGGTAGCCAGTATCAGCATATCTTACCAATGTTATATCTTGATTTTTCTGAAAGAATAAACCAAGATCTTTTGTACCTTATAGATATTTGAAGATATTTTTTAGACCATGTTTGTTTAGGTTTAGTCTTTTTGACTTATAGCTTAAATATAGCTTTTTGGTTTAAACAGTTTAAAAGCTAACAGCTTTTATACGTGATAGATGTGGGTAATTTTATCAAATTTTAGTGTTATTAGTCTAAAATCAACCATCAATAAGCTAAAAAAACTCTCTCTAATGGCTTTTGGGTTTTAGTTATATAGAGGCTTATGGCTTTTAAAAAGCCCAAATAAAAAGCTACTCGTTTGTTTAGGCTGTAGCTTTTTGGCTTTTAAGCCGGTGAAAAAGACCAAACAAATAGGACCTTATACCAGCTATATGCCTTTTTGTTGGTGCCGCACTATGTCTTGCTAATAAATTGACTGAAAATGCAATGTCAGGTCTCGTACAATTTGCAAGATACATAAGGGCTCCAATGGCACTGAGATATGGAACTTCAAATCCCAATATCTCTTCATTTTCATTCTTTGGTCTAAATGGATCCTTATTCGTGTCTAGGGATCTAACAACCATAGGTTTTTTTTATAGATATGATTTATCCATATTAATTTTTCTAAATTTTTTTGGATATATGCAGACTAGTATACCAATATTCCAGAACTAAAGTGCTCAAGTTGTAGACCTAAGCAAAAATTGGTTTTACCCAAATCTTTCATTTCAAATTCCGTCTTAAGCTGACTGCTTGCTTCATTTATATCTTGTGTATTTCCGATGATGTTGAGATCATCAACATATACGGAGATGATACAAAATCCAGTTGTGGATTCTTTATGAATACACATGGGCAATCATCGTTATTGGAGTAACCCTTCTATAGAAGTAACTTATGTAGCCAGTTGTACCACATTTTACCTAACTGTTTTAAGCTATAGAGTGATTTTTTTAAATTTTGCACAATACTTGTTGCAATTTGCATTCGGGTTCAGAATCTTAAGTCCTTCAGGGACTTTCATATAGATATCCGAATCAAGTGACCCATATAAATATGCAGTCATTACGTCCATCAACTGCATGGATAAATTCATTTGAACTGCCAATAATATTAAATATCATAATATAATTTCACTCATAATGAGAGAATATGTTTCATCATAATCGATGTCAGGCCTCTGTATGA
This sequence comes from Guadua angustifolia, assembly GCA_036346375.1. Classification (NCBI taxonomy): domain Eukaryota; kingdom Viridiplantae; phylum Streptophyta; class Magnoliopsida; order Poales; family Poaceae; genus Guadua; species Guadua angustifolia. Next base: position 13,469,182 of record CM070515.1, read on the forward strand.
ACCCTTATGTTCCTAGCCTTGCTTTTTATCTCTTTACCTCATTGTTTTAATTCTTTTTTTGAACAATAACCCATGTAGCTCCTACAGGGAAGACATTATGAGGAGTAGGTATTACCGATGAACATACCTTTCTTTTGTTAAGTGAGCTTAATTCTGCCTCAATTGCTTCTTTCCATTTAATCCAATCTGAGCGCTTTTGGCACTCTGCCATGGACTTTGGTTTTGGATTTATTTGAAGGACATTAGCAATTGTTGAGGAGAAATATATATCGACAACAGTAGTCTTTCTATTATAAGATTCTCCTGAATCAATATAATTTGTGAAAATTTTATTTATACCTTCTAAATCCTTGTGATTTCCCATAACAATGGAGTTAGGATTTTTTGATGTCCTAGCATTTAAATTTGTGCGCATTATTCTTGGTCTTGGATGTTGTGCATCCATTTGGTGTCTTTTAACATGATGTTGAATTTCATTTATTGATTTAGAAGATGACTTCTTTTGTCTCTTTTGAGAAACAATATCCCTTGTAACCGATTTTCTCCCCCTTTTATTTGCATGATAGAGATGAGCAGTTTTATTAGGTACCTCCACTCACTCTGGTGCATTAACAGTAGGAATATATGATTTAGTGATACCTTTGTAATCAGTAAATGCATTTGGCAGATTGTTTGCAATGTGTTGTGAATTTATGATTCTCTAGACTTCTAATTCAGATTCTTTAGTATGTCGATCTAAGGATTGAATGCCTATGACATTCCAATCTATTTCTCGGTATTCATTGTGGTACCGATCTCCCCCTAATGCTGGAAAATTGTCCTCATAAAAAATGCAATTAGCATACCGGGTAGAGATGGCAATCGGGTGGGTACCTTCGGGTACGACTGGTGCCCACCTGAACCTGACGGGTACTTGAACATGATACTATGCAAGTCTAGCCCAAATCAATTTGCTGAGTACCAGCCGACAGCCATAGTGTCTCCTGTGACTTTGCATCATGTGGTCTCTTGTTTCTTGTAAAGATTCAAAATCAAGGGCAGAAAATATTCTCAAAAAGGTTTTCAATGTCAATACAACCAGAAGTCCACAACATTGCCAACTCTGATTTTCAATGTTCAATCAAATCTCCTAAATAATATGTCAATACAACCAGAACATAGCCAACTCTGATTCTTAGTAAAGGGCTCAAATAATTCCTAATACATCTCAATTTAACGATAAACATATAATTAAATGCCACTGTAAAAATAGAAGTTCAAGTAATAAAATGATGGTCATATTTTATTTCTAACAACTCCACTGTAAAAATAGAAGTTCAAGTAATAAAATGATGGTCATATTTTATTTCTAAAAACTAGTGAATTGTCTTTTGGAGATCAACAATGGTAATGTAGATTTTATCTAGGGCAATAAAGCATCGATCACCACAGTTATTACACTGAAAACTAAGCCCAACAGCATGAACTCAAAAAAAATGCATAGTTGTATACTTGTATTTTGACTTTGCACAGATAGCTACAATTGATGTTGAAGACTTGTCGATTACTGTTATATGGTAGACAAGTTGGTATGAGTATGACAAGGCTCTGCATCAACCGGTCATGAACAAAGGCCTATTGCCAGTGATACGGATTGAGAGACAAATACATTCAAAATATTGCAGATATGATAATACTACAAATAAAAATCACATGCCAGATTCTAATTTCTAAAGCATCGTCTTGAAATCAACAAGATCTTAGATCTCTGGCTCTATCCTTGGCTTTGACCAACAAGATCTAAGGGGGAGATTCGGAGATGTACCGTTACCTTTGAAGCTTTGAACTCGGAGGATGTTGCTGTTGGCTGCCATCTGCGGGGGAGGAGAGTGAAGGCCAGAGGGCACACTTTCGGTGACAAGGCGTAGGGGAGCCGTTCGCCAGTGAAATGGACTTGTGTCTTGCGGCGGTCGGGCGGTCGGCTAGGCGCAGCTTCGTAGGATGACTAGATCGCTGGAGGAGAGGAGCCGCTGAGGTGTCGAGCCGACTACGACTGGTTGAGGGTGTTGGGCCACGAGGCACGAGGGATTTGGGGTTTGCGTCACCGGCGATCAACCGGGCGCTGCCGCGCAGGAGTTAGGGTTAGGGAATGGGGATCTGGTGATCTGCTGATGCCGATCTGATCTGCCATGCGCCCGTGCCGAAGGGGTATCCAATGCTCGATGGGGAGAGGAAAAGGAGCGCAGGACGGGCTAACAGTAGGTGAAACAGAGGGTTATTTAATTTGTATCTCTGAAAATTAGGACCTGCATATCATAGGATATACATTAGGTACCCACAGGTACAAATTGATATCTATGCCCATCTTATGACCTTATCGGGTTCTCGAACCTTAAAACCCACAGATCTCAAGTGCTACTCGTGCCCGCCCTTATCGAGTCGGGTACCTGCAGGTACCTGAACCTATAGATAAAACTGCCTTCCCTAGTACCAGGTTGTAAATAGGTCCCCTGTTAGGGGCTCGAGGTATTATATGATTGACGGAAAAATATACCCCATATAAATCCCCAATTTTCTATAGGGCCCGTTGATGTACGCTGCGGTGGTGATATCAATACATATATTGCACAACTGAATTTTCACATATAGAAAATATTTGGTTTATTTCCACATAATAACTGCAACGGGGAAGCTGTATGATATGCAGTTGGTCAAATTTGGAGCAAATTTTTTGCGGCGTGTAATACTGCATGCCCCCAACATGATATTGGTAAATTGTAATTCTATAAGAGTGGTCTTGCAATTAATTTAACTCTTTTGATAAGAGATTTAGCTAGACCATTCTAAGTATTTATATAAGATACTGAATGTTTCAAATTAATTCCCAATGACATACAGTAATCATTTAATGCCCTTGAAGTAATTCAGCGGCATTATCCATTCTAATGGATTTTATCCTATGTTCAAGATAATTTGCTTTTAGTCTTATGATTTGAGCAATTAATTTGGCAAAAGCATGGTTCCTTATGGATAAGAGACATACGTGGGACTATCTTGTAGATGCATCAATGAGCACTATAAAATACCTAAATGGTCCAGATAATGGTTGAATTGGACCATATATATCTCCTGGAATTCTTTCAAGAAAAGTAAGTGGTTCATTTTTAATTTTAAGATAAGAGGATCTTAAAATTAATTTCTCAATTGTATATGCAGTGCACACAAAATCTGACGATTTTGAAAATTTTGCAATAGATATGGGCAACGTATCACATGCTGCAGGTCCTCCATGTACACACGTGCACACCAACTAAAAAATCATAAAAATTCTAAAAATTGTAGATTTACTTCATATATTACTCTACCTATGTATAAAGTTTCAAGATCAAATTCATTATATATCGAGAGTTACAAAAAAGAGAAAATTCTTCTTTAAACTCGTTAGAATTTTCTCTTTTTTATAACTCTTGATACATAATGAATTTGAACCTACAATTTTATACATAGGTAGAGTAATCTATGAAGTACATCTACATTTTTTCAGAATTTTTCGTGATTTTTTTAGTTGGTGTGCACGGTGTGTATACGGGAGGGCCTGTGTGCACAGGATACGTTGCCATAGATATGTTGCGACCAACAGAATTATCAATAATTTTTCTCATCATCCCTAGGCCAGGATGACCAAAGTGATCATACCAAGTCTTGAATTTATCAAGATTTTGAAAAATTATCTTATACGCAACATGTGGTATGGGTTTGATGTATGTATAGTACAATCCAGATGTCAAAGAAGAAATTTTCTCAAACATTTGCTTGTCATATCCGTTATCTTTAGTGAGAAAGAGATATTCCTCACCATTCTCAGTATGAGTTTCAACATGAAAACCATTTAAACGGATATCTTTAAAACTGAGTAAGGTACAAGTTGAATCAGGATACAAAAGTGCATTCTTGATTTTTATTTTTTACACATAAGGAGAGTAACTGTGGCCTGTCTTGAACCAACTATCAATGCATCATCGTTCTGCAATGGTCATAATATTTCTATTTTTCTTTGTAAGTGTATGAAAATATTTTATCTCCCTTAATATGGTGTTAGTGGTACAACTGTTCACTAAACAAATTTCTTCTTCCATCAGATTGCTTCTCATAACTCCTTGTGGAATTGCTCGATGTGGTAGAACGAAGCAGTGCTGATAACGTGTTTTGATGGGAAGAATTGAGAGATTGTTAATGATTCATAATCCTCGTTAGTGTTTGATCACACACATATATATACAAGATTGGAGTGTCTGTCCGAGAGAAGACATCTCTCTGAATTGGCATCTTTTGGCAATTAACAACTGCTAATTGCAGTTATACAAGATTGATCACATGATTAATTTCGTAACAGTTTCTATCTGTTTGAAGGGTTCCCAACCTGTACACTTCTTTTGTCTCTTTGCTGGCCTTGGTTATATCTTTATACGAAATGTTATCTTTTGTCCAAGCGTAAAAGAGGCAGCAATTTGGTTCACTTGATTAATTTTGTATTAACTTCCTAACCTTGTTTTATTTTTTTACTTAATCCCACTAAGACGATCCACTTTATCATGTTAAGTGGGAGTCCTGTATGTTAATCAATTCACCTTTTGTGAAAGCATTGGTATAACTAAAAACCAAAAGTTACAGGAATAATATTTTTTTGGCTTATTAAGAGTTGATTTTAGACCACTACAACTAAAGTTGGGATAAATTACCCACCTTTACTATGTATAAAAGCAAAATTCTTTCAAACTACTTAAGCCAAAAGACTGAATTTAAGATATAAATTAAAAAGTCTAAGCCTAAACAAATGGATAGCTTTTAACTTAGTTTTTTCAAAAAGCCTAAATATAACTTAAAACTAAAAGCTATTGGAAATGTATGTCTTTCCTTATTGATGTTTATTTTTAGACTAAAATCACTGAAATAATGGCAAAATTATTTACGACTAGAACGTATAAAAACATATCGTTTTTAAGCAGCTTAAATAAAAAATTAAGAAAAGAAACAAAGGCTAAACAAACATGTCGTAACTCGTGACTGGCCGGAGCAAAGAATCCTTGCTTTAGCAGCCACGTGGGCTCTGCGCCGGTGGAGAATCTTGACGGGTTTGTTACCGCTTATCCGCACTACCACCGTCGATGCTTAAACCGACGGTTCAGATCTCGCGTGTGGAAACAAAGAGCAGTCCGCAACCGCACGAAAGCGACCAAAAGGCTCTTGTCCCTCCGCTCCAGCCGCACGGCCCCGTGTTTACTGCGCCACCGTAGCTTATCACTGACGTGTGGGCTCGGGTGTTGCATGGTCCCACCTGTCACTTCCTAGAGCACGGGGTGAGTAGTTAACGCGGTGCGGCCTCCCTCACCGCAAGCGCCTCGTCTCCACTGAACCAAAGCCACACCTCACTAATCGACAGTCTCCACTCTTCTTCTTCGCCATTGCGGAGCACGGGAGGGAGCGCTGAAACTGCTTCACCATGGAGAGCGGACACAAGAGCGGAGGCGGCGCTTCCGGTGAGCCTCCTCGCCGTCGGTATTGTGAAATTTCTTCCTTTTTTGCTTATTTTTTTTCTTCCTGTGATGTAATGGAGTGGCGGTTTTGTTTGGTTTGTGTGCAGGAGGCGGCGGCTTGTGCAACGCTTGTGGGTACCAGTACCCGAACGCGCACCCCAGCGCCAAGCAGCGGCGCGCGCACCGCAAGCACTGCGGCAAGCCGCCGTCCGCCGCCGCCGCCGTGGAGGAGGGCTCCGGGGAGCGGGACGGTGAGAAGTTGCTGCTAGGTATTGCGCAGTTTTTGTGCCTTGCCCTGGTGGGTTGCTGCGTCTGAGCTTCACTTGGCTTGACCCGTTTGCTTGCGTGCGTTCTAGGTGAGGGTGAAGGGGGAGGGGGAGTAGGAGAGGGAAATGGCGCGCGTGCGGCGGATTGTGGCGGCGGTTTGCCTGGATCTGCGCGGAATGTTGGGGATGTAGTGGAGAACGAGGACAATGCCGGTTTGTTCTAATTCTTTATCCCTGAATATTCTTTTTTTTTTATCGGAACTCTCCCTGAATATTCTTGCTATTTGTTCTCTTTTCGTTAGTTTCTGAAGTAAAATTTTTCGATAGAGATTTGGTTGGTGAAAAGTTGCTGCTTTTTTTTTATTTCCCAATTGGTCTTATTAGAGAAGAACTTTCATGATTATGTGGAAGAGGCTGGAATAAATGCATGATGGTTCTTAGTCTTCTCGATTAGCGTAGCAATGCTCAGAATGTGTCTACTTTCTTGTCATCTTCGGGGTGGGTTAGGATAATATTCTTTTGGCTTAGTAATGTTTTGAAACTTCTTAGCTGTTTACGTTAACTTCCAGACCGTACATATCAATCTTGGTGGAATAATGTGGTTCAGTAAATTAGTGACGCCGGCAGCTTGTTGCTTAGTACTAGGCATGGGATTCCCCATCTTGTTAAATTGTCTCCATCCTGTGCTGGTAGCATAACTTCACTGCCAGAAAGTCCAGACCTATTTTAATATTCACTGTGCTGTAGATGTACACTTTCTTCAATGCATATTTTCACCGCTGTTATATTTTTCGCGACTATATTGCATATGTATGATTTATTTCGTGGATGTCTTTTGTAGAGCATTCTTCTCCTAATGGTACTGGAATTCTAGACATCATCAATAAATTCAGTGAAGATTGCCTCACTAGTTGCGATGACACCCCTTCTGAAATTGCTCCCAAGGACACTGGAATTGATAACGATGAGATTCAAACTGAAGTGGCCACGCGGTTATCTGAAAATGCACCACATCTTGATGATGGGCTTCCATCTCAGCCAACATTTAGTTCTGATTGGCGTCAGGATGCTTCCACTTCTGTTCTTCCACCAGAGCCAGAAGATGGTACAAGATTCTGTTCAGATTTCTCTGTAGATGAAATAAATAACTCAAATGTTATGTATCTGACAACAAATGCTACTGCAGGTGAAGTTTCTGCTATAGTTGTTTGTCCGTATGATATTGCCTTTACTGAAGTAGACGGTATGATCAACACCATTGGCAAAGGCAAAACTAGCGAATACATATTGGTTAAAGGCAGTGAGATTGATTCCTCCTGTCAAGAGAAGCCACAAACCAAGATTGACGAGGGGCATAGTGCTACTACAGTAGAGGAGGATCCATCTGTCAATAATTTTAATGTGGTTTCCAAAGAAGAAATCCCTGATGAAGAGACTGAATCCAAGGAGCAAAGCAGGCTTATTTTAACTGACTCAACAGATCAAGTTTCTACCATCAAGGAACCTGTCAATTTATTTGGGAATAAGGAGTCGTGCACTGAGAAGCTTGTTTGTGCAGATGTTACCAGTGGTGATGATTTATTTGAAGTTGCTACTAGTGGTTGCAATTTGGAGGCACCGGACAGTGTCAAAACCATACTGCAAACTGACTCGACCTCTGTGGCAGCAGATCAGCTGACAATCCCCAAACAGATGGACATTGAGGAACGACAGCATTGTCCTGATGCAGGTGAGAAATTGAGTTTTGTGCTGATGTTCTTGTCTTCTGCATTTGTATTTATTTTTATTGTTTGGTTGTAATTATCATAATTAATCTGTTAAGAAGAAGTGGTTAAGTCTAGGTTTGGCTAGTTATCAGATAGTTTATGTTTCTCCATTATGCTTGTAGTGACCAACAAGTGTGAAATAGTAATCCCAAATATGCTGACTTTTTTAGGGCTGTGCTCGTTTTTATCCAAATCACAGAGATCATTTCATCTTCTGCTTGAAAGTTATTGCATGACAGCTCAATTAGAAGGCCTGAATGTGCAATCATGGGGCCCTATATTTTGGGAAAAGGTGTCTAGTTAGGTAAAATTTTAGGACCAGCACATATTTCTACTAGTAGAATATGTGCTGGCAAGTCAATCTAATTAAGAGATACAATACAGGCCTGACAAGTGGCAACATGTTCATCAATACCTCCCAGTAATTTTACGTTCCATATGATCTCTGTTTATGAACTGAAATATCACGAGCATTCTGCAGATTGGGTCATCATCCAAGCTGTATCAAGTATTGGACCTGCTGCAGGTGCTGAATTCATGTCTGCTGCTAGTGCTGCTAACCTTACAAAGAGTGTTTGTTCCTCTGAAGTGACAACAGGAGATGGCATACCAGAAAATGTGAGTCATACAAGTGGTATCACTTTCATGCCATCTCATGTTGACCTAGCAGAGCTTGACACGTACCCTACTTCTCATGAGATTGATATGGTAAGTAGCCAAGATGGTGTTGAAGAGAATAGACAGAATGTAAACGTAAGTACAGAGCTTACATCACATGAGGTGTGCAGTATAGATGTTGAAGAAAAGCAGCATATCGAAGATATTACAGCATGCAGAACTTCTCATGAGGCTAATGCAGTGTGCAGTACAGGTAATTTTGGAGAACATAAGCAGAATGAAGAAACTATTGCAGAAGCTGGTTCTAAGATCAGCATAGTACAGAGGACAAGTAGTGTTGAAGAAAAGGAGCAGATCGAAGATGTCATTGCAAATCCTGCTTCTAACAAGATCGATGTGATAAGCAGCAGAGACATTGGTGAAGAAACGAAGCAGAGTGAGGTTTATGTGGAAACTACTCGCGATATAACTGTGACATGCAGGGTAGAAAATGTTGAAGGAAAGAGGCAGAATGAAGAGATCACTGCAGACCCTACCTGTGAGATCAATGCAGTGAATATCCCAAGTAATGTTGAATTAAAGAAGCAAAATGAAGAAACTACCAGAGACCTTACTGCCTGTGAGATCAATATGGCGAATACCACAGATAATGTTGTAGGAAAGAAGCAGAATGAAGAAATTACTACAGACCTTATTCACTCTATCAATGTGATAGGCAGCCCTGACAGTGAAGATAAAAAGCCGCATGAGGACATGACTGAGGGCCCTAGTTCCCATGAAATCATTGCGGTACATGGCACTGATAATGTTAAAGAGAAGAATGAAGATACTATGTCAGACCCAACCTCTTACCAGATTGCGGTAAGCACTACTGACAGTGTTGAAAAGAAGCAGAATGAAGAGATTACCGCAGACACCACTTCTCGTGGGATCAATGTGGTACACACCATTGATAATGTTGAAGGAAAGAAGAACGGAGAACGTACTCCAGACCCTACATCTTGCAAGATTGATGCAGAAAGCAATACGAATGGCGTTGAAGAGAAAATGCAGAATGAAGAAATTGCGGTGGACTCTAGTTCTCATGAGAACAGCATCCTACAGGGCACAGATAATGCTGAAGAAAAGAAAAAGAATGAAGAGGTTGCTGCAGACCCTGCTTGTGATAAAATTGCTGTGGCGCAGAGCATAGATGATGCTGAAGAAAAGAAGCAGAAGGAAGAGACCGCCGCAAAGGAGATCAACACCACACAAAGCACAGATGATCTGAAAGGAAACAATCAGAAGGAAGAGATTGCCGACAAGGAGGTGATTGTAGATTCAGACAACAACCATGTCTCATTGAAGGTCCTTCTTGCTGAGAAAGGCGTGGAAACTAAAGAAAAGAAAGCAAGCACCAAGGATGGAGTTTTCTCATTCAGACGCCGAGCTTCGAAGGACGATGCGTCTCCGGTGAAGCCAGGCTCTCCCAAAGCAGGTTCTGGGCATCAAGATTGGAACTCTCCAGCCAGGTTACCTATCGAGAAGAAAACCAAGGGGAAAAAACAGCAGTGGGTGCCGTTTATTTGCTGCTCGTCCATAAATTGATGATGCTCTTTCTCAGCTCAGGGTCTTCCAGTATGCCACATGTTTTGTTTTGTCGATCTCGTTCGCCACTCGCTACATGGATTTAGGGACCTGCCTTTGCTTGGATTCTGTTAGTCTACAACTATGTATCTTTGTAACTAAAAGTTGTCAAAGTTTGTGAATAGCCTTTGCACTTTGTATCTTCTGGTGTATCGATGTTTAGACTTGAGAAAGACACTCTCTCAACGAGTGCGAATATGTTGTCTAGTCAGTTATCAGGTGAGTTAGCATTACCATCAACCAATGCGCACAACCTCATCTCAAGTTTGCATCTTAGGGTATTCTTAGCCTCTTAGGGTGTGTTTGATAGGGCTCCAATTTCACCAGATCATCAGATCCGTGATCTGGTGGAGCTGAGTATTTTTAACTCCATCAGATCCGTAGAACTGGAGCTGTGAGTACATTAAGAGTGTTTAGATAGATCATTTTGTTTACATTTTAGACTAAAAATATAAACTTAATTCACTTTATTTTAGCCTACAAGCTTCTCAGATGAAACTGAGATCTAAACCTCTACCAAATAAACCCAGTCGTACCTATATCCAATCCTTTCGGAATGTACCGAATCAACGCACACACCATACAATAACCTACGTTACCGCCTTATCCAGGTGCGACGGCACCCCCCAGAGTAGCTCCGGCTCCAGTGCCGGCACGGCCGCGCAGGGCCAGGGCCATGGGAGATCGTGGCTGCATGGCGAGCCTCTGCCTGACTGGGCTTCTAGAACACGGAGGCATGCAGCTTATGACCGTCGCAACATCATCACATCATAGATTCCTTTATCGAGAATAGACATTCTACAAGATGGGAAGGTTCAGTTCAAATATGCAATTATCTCAACAAGAAAAACTGTCGCCTGACAACTTAAAAGAGTACTGTTTCTCATCACAGTTTTAGCAACTCCAAGCATCCGTGTGCACCACTAGATTAAATATTAACCAGCCCACAAAAGCAAAGTGATGGAACAACAGGAGATTTCTTAGGCGAGACTGACAGGTTCCTATCCTTGCTAAAATTCAGCAGCCCCAGTTCCAGCTTTCTGTGATACAGGAGAAAATTGAATTAGACCGATACCGGTGGTTTTAAATTAGACAGTTGTTGGTTCGCAGTGAAAGATGCATAGATGCTTACGCTGTCTTATGCCGGCTGCTTGGTCATCTTAGCAAACATATTGCTGTAGAATTTGGCATCCTTCTTGTTGTACTCCTTGACCTTTTCCTTGAGAGTCTTGTACGTCAATTTCACATCCCTGAGATTAGGAGCGACATTATCAATATCAAAGGGAAGCTACCGTTGAGCGAATAAGACCTGTCCTAGGGTATCAATCTGTGAAACTTGCCTGTTATCAGGCTCGACTTCCAGTGCCTTCTTTATATCAACCTCTGCTAACTCAAGGTCCGCAAGTTGAATGTAAGCTTGGGCCCTCCTGTATAAAGCCTTGACATTTTGGCTGTCCAATTCCAGAGCCTGGCAACAAACACCCCCCAATGTCACCTTGGTTTACTATGAGGTACCAGATGGGTCTTTGCGGCAATAGGTGTTGGTACCTTTGTGCAAAGCTTCTCAGCTTGCTTGTAGTCTTTCAGCTTCAGCTTGCAGGCTGCATTGTTCAAGTTGCAGGTGATCTTCAGCTGCTTGGATTGCTTCTTCTCATCTTCACTGAATGAAGTATCATACTCAATATACTTCGCAGCCTGGAATTAAATATATTTCTCATCGGTCAATCAGGCACAATAGGAAAATGAAGCAAACTTTAATGAGTAGCCTAGTGAAATTTACGGTTTACAGTTGTGAAACAAAAGGGAAGTGTCAGACCTTCTCATAACGCTTAGAAGCTCTAGCATATTTTCCCAATTTGAACAACACATTCCCCTCTTCTTTCTTCGCACCAGCAGCCTCAATCTTCTCAGCATTATTCAAGTCCCATGACTCCTTATCCTGTGTGTCAAGAAAAACTGCTGTTCCTTAGACTGCACTAAAGAGTCAGGATATTGGATAAGAAAAGCACACAAGAATAACCGCACCTTTACAAATGATACAAGCTCGACTTCATAAATCACAGTGCTGTTAGGTGGAACTAGAGCAAGATCCTGCTTCGACTCAGTAGAACCGAATGCATATTCAGGAGGAATTGTTACAAGGGCAACCTCACCCTTCTTCATGTTTAGCACAGCACGATCAAGACCATCAATTACCTCCTCTGGAAACAGAATATTAACCAAAAGGAAAATGTCATTCTTACTGTATCATAGAGCCAAGTTCAATGCATTACTTATTTTAAACGAAACATAAGTAGACAGAGGAAAGAGAAAAGGCACCTTCATCGGTCTTAAATTCAAATGGCTCTTCTTCATCATGTCCCTTCTTCAAAAATACTGTGCCATCTTGTAGTTTTCCAGTTATTTTGACTGTAACAGTAAAATATAAATTGGTTAGTACTCACTACAAGACAAAGTAGCTCATTAATCAGAAAGCAGTGACTTGTAGGAATACACAGTAGTTAGAACAATTACTATCATGGTTTAGCATACCTTTAACAACTGCACCCTCATTGGGACGCTCATATCCTTCACCCTCCTTAAGAACTTTCTTTAGGATTTTCTTATCATCCCCTATTTCTGTAACAGTCTTCCATGAAACCAACTCAAGGTCAACAAGAAGATTGGCATTAGGTGGTACGGCACCTTCCTCACCAGCCTCTGGTCTACCCTTCTCACCAAATCCATCTACAATTGCAAAACTCCAAAACTCATCATCTTTCTCAAGAAAAGAACAAGAAGAGTCATGGGAAGGAGTGATTGAAATTAAAGAAGCATACATTGCGGCTTAACTGTAAGGAGCACCTTCTCCTCTTTTTTCATGGTTTTGACAGCTTTGGCCAGAGCAGGACAAAAATACCCTGACAGCAGTATTTATTAGTAAGCAGTTCAGTGAGCTCAATAGCAGAGAGAGAGAGAGAGGTGGGGGAATCACCATCTTTAACAGTAAACTCGATCCCCTCAGATTTTGATACAACAGTACCATCCTCGAGCCGAGCCTCATATTTCACTAAATCAATGCAAACAGTCAATTACACAAATAGCAAGGCAATTCATATGATAGGAACCTGTGTCAATTAGCAAAAAGTACCAAATACTTCATCGGGATCTTTTGGGTTCTCCCATTTTTCTCCCTCCTTAAGTATCTTCTTGAATATACCACCATCTTTGCAAATGTCCTTGATACTGGTCCAAGAAAGCAGCTCAACATCGAACTGCAGTGTGGCATTGGGTGGAATAGTAGGAGGTGAACCGGATTCACCATAAGCCAAATCAGGAGGAATGGTGAAAACAGCATTTTCCCCTTTCTTCATGGTCTTGATGCCTTGATCCCAACCCTTTATTACTTGACCTGGACATAAGTTGACAGAATAGTCACTGAGCATTGAACAAACACTAGAACAAGCAGGAAACATAAAACAAACTTGTAACTTGTCAAATGACAGGAAAGACTGAAATGAGAACAAAACAAAATCGTCTCCAAACTTGAATTTACACAATCATCAGCAAACTTTCTCAACCACTACGGTCCATTGTACCCCAAACAAAATCAAGAAGTGGTGCATCTACATGAATCTACGGCTACCCAACAACTTGTTCCCCTGAAGGGTGACAACACCAGCACAACAAGAAGCTAAAATACTCCTGGGGAGTGATACAATTGAGCAGCCCTGAGTCTAAAGAGATGTCAGGCCATAGGCACATTAAAAGGGACACCATCAAGGTTCATTTCCCAGTGGAATCTGACTGGTTACTGGAAAAACTGGACTCCACTGGTATCTACAGTGCCAGCCGAAACAAAGGGATTTTAATTTGAGAAGAATATAATCTATAGAAGATTAAGGAAACAGCAACATTTTGAACCATGCCTGGAATTTAGCAGAAAACAGTAAGTGGAGCTCTGGGCGTAATCACATCATTTATGAGACATCTGCATCTAAAATGTTGACACAGAAAAAAAACATGACAGGAGAAAGAAATGCACCTTGTCCCAACTTGAACTTGAAGGGTGTCCCGCGATCACGGCTCGAATCGAACTTTGTTCCATCAAGGAGCGTACCCGTGTAATGCACTGAAACGTCAACACAAGAGCATGTCAGCGCAAATGCACTAATCTCATAATCTGCATTCTTCCACAACAAGGTGATGCTATCTAAAAAATTCCCCTAAAAACCCAATAAACCATACAGAAGCAGCAACATTATAGGTGCCGACACTCTTTCAAACATCTCTCCTCGTCTCATCAGTAAAGCATCATCGCCACCATAAAAGAAAATGAACCTTATATTTTCTTCCCATAGAAATTCGCAATGTTGAAATACAGTAGCAATACCGAAAAACTATGCTTAAACACATCAAAGCCAAAACTACACTAATGCCCCATAAGCAATTCGAACTTGAATGGCTGCATAAGAGAACTGAGCTACAAACTTCTACTAAATCCACCACTAACTCCGCATCCCACAACGAACAATCAGAACCCAAAGCAGGGCATGGACCGGATCAAACCGAAGCACATCAGTATCTACGGATTTCAGGAGGCGGGAGCACGGGTACCTTCGACCTCGTCGCCGACCTCGGGGGTCTCCCACCCCTCGCCCTCCTTGAGCAGCTTCTTCTTGAGCCCCTGCTTCCCGACCTCCTTCTCCTCGCCGACCTTCATCACCGGCCCGTCGTCGCCGCCGAAGTCGCCCATCCCATCGTCGCCCATCATGTCGTCGCCGCTAGCCGGTGGGATGTCGAAGTCCTCGTCCATGGCGGGGGCGTGTGAGATCTGCGGCTAGGGCTTCGAGAGGGGTCGAGCCGAGCTCCCTAGGGTTTGGACTTCCGAAGGTTCGAGAGAGAGCACGAGATGGAAATGATGAGCGGACGGGAGGAGGAAGGTTTAAAGAGAGTGGATGCGAGAGAATCAAGTGCGCTTCTAGAGTGTTCCGAGGAAAATTAAAAACTGGAAGTGAATGCCCAGGATAATTCTAGATGCGCTGGGATCATGCGATTTGACCAGCAATACCTTTTCGTGTTCGTAAATTAGCATCCAAATACTATACATAAATGATTCCCACTATTTTCAATCAATGCTAATTTCCTCTTCACATAATAACCTCTGTAATTTTAAGCATTTGTAGAACACGATACTACAAGAATTGCTAAAAATAGTACGTGTTCGTAAATTAGCATCCAAATACTATACATAAATGATTCCCACTATTTTCAATCAATGCTAATTTCCTCTTCACATAATAACCTCTGTAATTTTAAGCATTTGTAGAACACGATACTACAAGAATTGCTAAAAATAGTATGGGTAATGTTCTACTAGTATAAAGATAACTGCAAACACACCGTCAATTGTCACTCTCAGTTGTTACTCTATCTTAGAAAAACTAAAGCATTTACGCCCCTTGAAATTCCCTCAGCTTGCAAGCTACCCCTGCTGTTAATCTTTTAGTTCATCATTACGCAGAACATCAACAAACAAAGTAATAACAGTGGTTGTCATACATATCTCGTGTAATGTCTGCTTGCACTGGAGTTAGAAACCGCATCCACAGTGCTCAGCATATGTGAAATGCAAATGCATACTAAAGTATTGACAAGTCAGAGCTCAGAAATCTCAGGGTGCTTATCTTTTGCGAAAAGGCCCTCCGCAAATTTTCAAATTACGTTTAGATCCTTCCACAAGTTATTTTTCAAGAGAGGCCCCGTGGTTTCACACCGGTTATTTTTGTAAAAATAAAAATTACATCTAGGTCCTTCTATCTGTAATTTTGCAAAAAGGACCCGTAGTTCCTTGCATTTGCGAACGGGCCCTCCGATGGTTGTTTTTCCAAAAAAGAGACCCGTGTTAATGCAAATTACTGTCGGCTCCTAACCAACCCATTTTTTACAAAAACCCTCACAGAAAACGAAAATTAAGCTAAGATCCTCCTACCATGCTTTTTTTTAGGCAAAAAGAACCAACGAACCAAATTTTGCATCGAGTGGCGTAGCATGAGATCCTACCTAGTGATATTCAAGTCTATCGAAAGCAAAATAGTGCACCAAACAGAGTAATAAATGTGGTCATGCTTTTGTTGTGAGGTGAGATGGATCACAATGTGTAAAATAAACTTCAAAGTTCAGCTTCTTTGCTTAGTACAAGGACAGTAAGTGATTTTGAGGTCTTGACTATTCAGTCTTCAGAACGAGCCTTTTATTTTGGAACAATGAATTTCTCCACTATTTCCATTACTGGAAGTTGAAGAAGATACATTAGTTCATTACAACAATATTAGCATTACCACAGGCATTTACAAGGAATAACAACTATCTAGTGTACCAGTCTATGAAACACAAGACATTGTTGTTACTCTTTAGCATCCAACAAACCCCCCCTCCACTCGCCCGCGCTTATCTCAGGTGGTAGCCGAGCTCCTGTCTTCACAGCATTGTTCATTCCCCCTTTTGCAGCCTTGCCCAATGTGTTGATAGCTCTCAAACATATGTCAGTTTCTTTCGAAACAAGCTCTGATTCTGAGATTCCAGGTAGCCAAACAGAACGCACGCAGGTCAACATAATGCAACTTTTACTTCACAGCTAAGTACCTGCGCACCCAAATCATAGGGAAATTCCTCACATAACAAGTTCAGGAGACAGTGGCCTGTGATCAGCTTGTAAGCATACTGCCACCACACACCTAGCTGCTTTGGCCACATGACATTCAAAGAACATACATTCATTCAATTTTGATCCTGTTGGATGCACCGTGATGGTTTTTTGGCCAGAAGATCGAATCTTTTGAAGCAATCATTGTTCTCATGATCTTCCTGTAACTTAGCTTAGAGAACATCTTAATAAATCCAAGTCTGCATTGTGGAAGCTAAGCTATGGTAGCTGGGCTATCCAACAAGACACCAATTGCAGAAGAGTCGAGTATGGGATGCTTGCCAAGGCCAAGCTGAAACACTCTGCAAACAAGAGGAAAAATTATAAAAGCAACAACCGGGAGATATCCAAAAGCGGCAGGAACTTCATAATCATTTTAAAAGAGAAGGTAGTTTGCTGCCTCCACGAATCGATCACCCCTCAACACACATTTTGACAAGCATGACATACACTGGCCGATTTGGCGGGTGCCCCTTAGACTTCATATCACCAAAAAAAGGTGAAAGCATCAGCGACGCGACCAGCCTTACAGAGCGCCTTGATGATCGCTGCATAGAACAACTTGAATGCCTCCTCAATTCGGCCAGCCTTGGCCACAGCTGGCAGCATTACCTTGCACGTTGAGATGTCCGGGCACAAGCCACGACTGGAAGCATCGGCAAGAAGTGCCACGGCGAACTCCACGTCTCTAGCATTGCAAAGAGCTTCGGCGAACGAGTTGAATGTAGCCACGTCGGGGAGGATGCCCTCCTTGGTCATGCGGAGAGCGAAGGCCTTGGCCTCCTCCAGGCGCCCAGCGCGGATGAGCCCGTCGACGACGAGGTCCTGGCCGCGTACTGGTGGGCGGAATCCGCAGCTCGCCATGTCGTCGAGGAACGTCTTCGCCTCCCGGAGCTTCCCCGCTGCGCACCCGGAGTCGACGAGGGTGCTCAACGTGGCGCGGTCGGGGGCCACGCCCTTGCGCGCCATGCGGCGGAGCAGCTTGTAGGCGCCGGCGAAGTTGCCGTTGGTGCAGAGCGCGTCGAGGAGGGCGTTGTAGGCCTGGGTGGTCTGCGGGCAGCCGAAGCGGGGGGAGGCGGTTGAACACCTCGACGGCCTGGTCGGGGAGGCGAGAGTGGCCGTAGGAGGAGATGACGGAGGAGAAGGTGGACGGCGAGAGGGGGAGGCCGAGCGCGCGCATGTCGGAGGCGAAGGACCAGAGGTGGGAGAAGAGGCGCGTTCGCGTGAGCGGGAGGAGCAGCGCGTCGAAGTGCTCGGCGGAGGGGGTGAAGGAGGGCTTCGCGCGGAGCCAGGAGAGGAAGCGCGAGGCGTGGAGTGGCTCGGCGGGGGGCGGCGGCGCGGATGACGCGGAGCTCGAGGTCCGGCGGGAAGGGGGACGGGATGCGGAGGCGGTTCAGGGTGCGCTGCAGGTAGAAGTCGCGCCGCACGATGGTGGAGAGGTGGTGGACCGCCGCGAAGTAGGCGTCCTTGGAGGCCAGGTGCTGCGGCTGCCCGGCGCCGGACGCGGGGTCGGGGAGCGTGGCGAGGCCGAGCTGGCCCCGGAGGCGGCGGACGCCCGCATGGCTCGCCTTGGCTGCGGCCACGCCGCGATTTCTCGCGAGCTAAAGGTGGAGCTGGGCCCCAGTGAGTCAGTGACGGAGAAGAGTAGAAGACCAGTCGGTTACATGGGCCGTTTTGGTTTGCTTGGTTGGCTAGATTGTACTGGCCCATAGAGCCCACTTATCTAGGGTTTGGGGAGGTTATAAATACCGCGCCCCTTGCTATCCATCTCCGCCGCCGTCGCGCCGTTCTTCCTCCTCCTAGCTCCGTGTTAGGGTTAGGGACTTAGGGTTGTGAGCTTTCGAAGGTAGCAAGAAACTCGTAGCACAGTCTCCACCTCGTGTGATTTGATTCTGTTGATCTGATTCAAGCTCATGTGTGTTGGTTTTTTTGTCGGCAGATCAGAGATGGCGGTGCCGCTGCTGACGAAGAAGATCGTGAAGAAGCGGGTCAAGCAGTTCAAGAGGCCCCAGAGCGATCGCTACAAGTGCCTCAAGGTAACGACTTTTCCGAAACGTTCGTTCTTGGAGCTCAGATGTTTGTGTAGTGGAGGTCGTAGGTTGTCTGTCCCTGCGTCCAGATGGTTTTGATCTGACTCTAGATCGTTATTGTTATGCATCGTTGTAGTTCCTTAATCTTGCTTGGGGCTTAGCTTGTTTAAGTAGTTTCTGAGGTTATAATGTCGAGTGGAGTGATGCTGTGAACCTCTGATGCTTGGGCGATTTATCTCTTATATTTGCCATTGTAGCTTGGGTAATGGTATTGTAAAATGGAAGGAGTGTATGGGGTATTGGAGTCGGCGATATGGCTCATTATAAGTCAAATTGATTATTTTGCGACAAGGGTAGTAGTCTAAAACAGAGCTAAGGTAGTCCGACGCATATAGATATAGAAATGTGTTGCGTTGAATATGAAGTAGAAATAGCACTTATGATATGGACAGATTTTAAGGGAAAAAAGAATGCTACATGTTTAGATCAAACTTGCCTATTCCACTTGGCATAACAATGAACAATTCGTTGAAATGGGATAGAAAATTTTGAATTGACTAAATCATTTAATTTCACTTCTTTTTTTTTATCTTCAAGGTTTCTGAAAGAAAGGAGATGATGGCTTAGTAAAAGGTCTGAGTAAGAAAAAGTATTTTCTTAAGTGAACATTGGGGTAAAGGAAGGGGGCCCTAGCCCTTGCAATAGTATAGCACTGTGGCTCTCGCAACCTCTTCTACAGTAATTACTTCATGGCTTCATGAAGTGGGCTGGATAAAAAGGCGTGGGCTTCATTCTGAGTATGGATGCTTGCCTAGACTTCTCCCAACACTTCTTACCCAATGGCCACTTAAGAAAATCCTGTTTTCTGCATGATCAAATCCTTCTTGTCTGATCCTTTCACAGAAACAAATTATTTTTTCTGTTATATATAACTGTAGGCTCAAGCGGCATTTTCTCGAGTATAGCATTGTATTCTTATTTTTTTCTATTCCATGAATTTTTCTTATGATGTAGACCCCACAAAGAGTGAAATTGTTTAGTGGGTAGCGTTTTGTTGTTATGTTCAATATTGGTCAATATCCTCAATTCCCCATTGAGTGCATAATGTATCATTTACTAAAATTTGTTTTACAAGTGACACCTTTTTAAAAAATGAATGTCTAGCTGCTTGTAGTTGTAGCCTTGTTTGTGACTGGCATTGAATGATACATGATAGAACCTGTGTATTTTTTGGATTCTTTAAATGCTGAAGCTCTGTTTCTTTCTTGTAGAAATGTTGTCTCATTTAGTCATGCTTATGTTGTTTGTGCTTAAACTGAGCAATTGTCACTTCTCTTTGTTTATAGCCAAGCTGGCGCAGGCCAAAGGGTATTGATTCCCGTGTCAGGAGAAAGTTCAAGGGATGCACTTTGATGCCTAACATTGGTTATGGTTCTGACAAGAAGACCAGGCATTACCTTCCCAACAAATTCAAGAAGTTTGTAGTCCACAACGTCTCTGAGCTGGAGTTGCTTATGATGCACAACAGGTATTGTGTGCTATCTCCTATCTGTTTACCGTAATGATTGATGTTGTGAACTGAATCTTTTCAAGTTAAATGACTATGTTGATCACTCTTATGAATCATGCTCAAGTTAAGTCTCTCTGTTGTTCACTCTTATAAATCAAGCTAATGATTAAGAATTCTGGTCATACCTCATTTCTTTCAAACAGGACATATTGTGCTGAGATCGCCCACAATGTTTCCACAAAGAAGCGCAAGGAGATTGTGGAGCGTGCTGCACAGCTTGATATCGTGGTCACTAACAAGCTTGCCAGGCTCCGCAGCCAGGAGGATGAGTGAAAAGTTCTTCAGCCTGTTGTTATGGTCGCTTTATTTGTAGGAAACTGCCCCTGCTTTGAGAAGTCTCCCGTGTTGGTTTTCTTATATGAACGCCATGTAATGAGTTGCGCAGCTATTATTTTGTTATGGTACCCTGCATTAGCTTAATCAGTGTAACTCAGTGCTGTTATACTGCTATCCACTTTTAAATGCGAAAGTTGAGCTTGTCTACTAAAAATGGCTTGCTTGTCTTGTTACATTTTTAGGCCTTTTTGTGTTTTAATGTAATGCCTAATGACTGTGGTCTTGATATATTTTTGTTTTGCGTGTCTTATCGTGGATGGTCTCATTGTGCTGATTTCTACTATATGTTTTGAATTTTTTTCCGGCTGCTGTGCCCTAGTGTTATGTTTCTTTTGCCAGTTCCATATACGGTGATCTCATGTTTTTGGGTATCAAATTGCGGCAAGCCACTGTTTGAGTGATCCACTGTTTGAGTGATTTGGGGAATCTTGTTGTTTATCCTTTACAATTACACTGTAGCGTTAGGAATCCAGTCTAACTATGTGCTAGCCTCGAGATGCATTCCATGTCTAACGCTGATGACGAGCTGGCGGCGGCGGTGAGGTGAGATCGGTTCATCCTCAATTGTCTTGTTCTTGTCTACGGCGATAATTAACACGGAGAGTTCATGATTCATCATGGATGTTTCTTCACGGAAGGGTTTTAACACAAACGAGGCAAAGGACAATGTTCTTCTGCACAATCAATGGTCCCTGTCAGTATGGTATGAAACAATCACCTTTTGCTGGGGTTGATCAGATATAGATAAAGCAAGGCTAGTCACATTAAAAATGGTTCTATGTGCACAAAAATGGCCATTTCAAACCTGGCACAGCTCCGCCCCCCGCCACCCCGAGCTCCATGATCTCCAGCTCGTCGGATCCCATCCCGGAGTCCTCCTCGACATTGTAAGGCTGCTGGGTATTCGAAGTCCGAAGAATTCGAGTCTGCGTTCTGTGAACCGACTTCAGTTAAGTGAGTGGTGAAGATTCAATGAAGTTATGAAGATCCAAGGGTTCTCAAGAGATGAAGACGTTTCAACCCAATCTAATGGCTCTGATTATTAGTAGTAATTACTGTTGGTGGTAATTTGTCTGGTTGTCGATTCACAGAGTGAGTTACCTGTTGTCTTTTACGCACGCGGAAAAAGTCAGAACTGGAGTATAAAAAAGAAGGAATGTAACAGAATTCTGTTGTGGATTGAAATGAGAAGCTTTGCTAGTTCTTACTTTTCCCTTATCTTTTTACGTCTTTCTACTTTCCATTTCGCATGATTTCAAGTTTTCTGGTTTAGTTTTGATTCTTGCGATTTGGCTTGGAAGTCAGATTCCTCTGGCTAGTGACAGTTTGGTATCAGAGTCGATCGATCCTTGGAGTATCGTTTTTCTTTACGGAAGGTTGTTGATCTTAAGTGGTGAGGGTTGGGGAATTCGTTCCTTTGTAAAATCCCTAAGCCAGCTTGGGTAAAGCAACCAAATCTGGGGCTGTGAAGTATTGAAAAACAGAGAGCAGAGAAGGTTTGGAAGAGATTCGTATTTTTTCCTGTAAAAATCCCTAATCTGCCAAGTCAGCATACTGTTTGGAGACGTCTAAGGTTGGGAAAAATGCGAATGATGAAATTGGATCGACAGTAATGGTCGATGTTGAGGAATTGTTACATTCAAAGGTGATTCGACCGAGTGTCAGTC
Source organism: Guadua angustifolia (assembly GCA_036346375.1). Lineage (NCBI taxonomy): Eukaryota > Viridiplantae > Streptophyta > Magnoliopsida > Poales > Poaceae > Guadua > Guadua angustifolia. The sequence goes on from CM070515.1 coordinate 13,491,259, forward strand.
CATATTCTTCCCCGGCCATTTTAGTCAAAAAGCAGGATGGAACTTGGAGGCTCTGTATTGACTACCAGCAACTAAACTCCAATAATGTCAAGAACAAATATCCCGTTCCTATGATTGAAGACCTATTGGATGAGTTGCACGGAGCTCAATTCTTCTCAAAAATAGACTTGAGGTCTAGGATCATCAGATTCGTAGTTTTTAGCATCCATATTGGACATTATGAATTTGTTGTCATGCCTTTTGGATTGACAAATGCACCAGCCACATTTCAAGCTCTAATGAACAAGTTGCTTGCAAGGTTTGTTAGAAAATGCATGCTAGTATTTTTTGATGATATCTTAATACATAGCCCAACCTTGGATGTACATGTGAAGCATTTGAGGCAGGTGTTGGAAATATTGCAGGAGAACAAGTTATTTGCCAAAAAGAACAAGTGTGTATTTGGCCAACAATAAGTTAAATATCTCGGTCATGTTATCAGCAAGTATGGAGTTGCGACTAGTCCTGAAAAGATAGTGGCAGTGCAGGAGTGGCCTATTCCCAAAACAGTAACACAGTTACGAGGATTCTTAGGGTTGGTCAGTTATTATAGGAGATTCATCAAAAATTTTGGAGTGATTTGTCAGCCTCTAGCTTGCTAGATCTGAGCTCGCCTACACCATCTCCGGCGAGAATCGCTCACTGGGGGGTAATTGCCAGCAACGCCTGAAGTGGATCCGGTGAACTCAACCCAGGGAGATGGCTGCTCGTTCAGCCGGGCAACGGTGACGCCGGCTGGTTGAGAGGTGAACAGAGAGAGAGAGGAGCGATGGGAGAGGGAAGGATAAAGACAGAGAGGAACCTTTTCACGATGGAATTTTATCGCATGGGGGCTTTCTACAAAATAGTTTAAGTGGGATGGGGGCTTCCCACCTGCCTCGATCCGAACCGCTTGGGTTAGATCCAACTCCGAGGTCCCTGGTTGGCATTATCACATTAACACCCATTAGCCATAAACACTTGACTAGTAGTGTCCGTACGTTGTGTTGTAATGGAAATGTATTTTTAATCAAATAATTAAACCATACTATTTGTTTTTAAAAAATAAAATTGTACTTTTGAGTTGTCACAGAGAGAGAAGTGGAAAATGGCCTAGCTAAGAGAGCAGGTGTGGGTAAAAAGAGAGAGATATAGTTGGTTTCCATTTTATCACGAGAGGTGGAGAGAGATTCTCGCGGCCCACAGCCCATATATTAGTGTATTGCTTTTCTTACAAGGAGAAGAGGGAAGATGAACAACTACTACCAATATATTTATATATTAGTAAAGATATTTTGTATTTTCGTCACTTTAGCATCTTGGAAGGTGCTTATCTGCATCACTATTTAAAGTCGTATGAATATTAAAACATAAATGAAGGGTGGATATGATTACTTACCTTTTCAATTGTTTTAAAATTTTTGCAACTTATATCAGGAGAGAATGCATAGAATGACTACTCATCGTAGAATCATCTTTGAATTTTCCATTCTTAACATGTGCAGGGGTTTGTTAAAGGAGTAGCAGAAGAAAATTATATCACCTAGTATTGAGCCCAGGTCTGTGTGTGGTCATGTCTGATTGCAGGATTGAGTGGTACTAGGTTGTGTTGCGTGCGATGCCGCGCCGCAAGGGAAAAATCCGGCACGAGTTTTTTGCAAATCGAATTTACGGAACCACGGGTCCCTTTTTTCAAAATAACCAATAGAAGGATCTATTTACGATTTCAAATTTTTTAAATAAAAAATCGACGAAAGGACCTAAACGCGATTTTCAATTTAGCTATAAACCCTCGACGAATATGCGTTTTTTTAAAAAAAAAACGTTTTTTAGAAAACTGTGTGCAAAAAAATCGGCGAAAGGATCTAAAAAAACCATTTTTTTAGAAAATCGAGTGCAAAAAAATCGACAAAAGGACCTAAACGCGAATTCCAATTCAGCTATAAACCGCGTGTAGGGACCTAAACGTAATTTCGATATTTCTTGAGTCTATCTTACTTAAAAAACGGCCCGAAGGACCTAAACGTGATTTTAAATTTTTCCAAAAGGACCTAAACGCGATTACCAAATTTTCTAGGGGCCTTTTTTAGGGGCTGACACGTGGATGGCTTGAGGATGCGGCATTCCTTAGGGCTTTTATATATGACGTGGATAGCTTGAGGAGGATGCATTCCTTAGGGCTTTTATATATAGTATATTCGTATTTCAATGGATATTCCAGGTTTTTTTTTGGAAAAGTATGAACAGCCTGAGCCTAAGGGCAGTCCCAACCCTCCACCTCAGCTGGTGTCCATAAAATTAATTCTGTTGCCAACTAACAAAAAATCGATGTGGCATAGAATTAAGGAAGAGAGAGAAGGAAAACAAAGAAATCATGTCTCATGCAAGAAACTGGGTCGACGCGGGTACCAAGACGCAAGAAACGAGCAAAATCAGGGTTGGACGTTTCTACGCGCTAACCAAGCTATGTTTGTGGTGCATGCATTGGTTTATTGCTCTCTCTCTCCTCTAGATACTACTCATAGAAACTATGGGTTGGGAAACTATGCATTGTTTATTACTCTCTCTCTCTCTTCTCTAGACACTGCTTATGAAAACCATGGGTTGGGACTGGCGTAAGAAAGAGGAACTAGTGGCGCAAAATGATATCTAGGAGTTTACAGTTCATTTATTAACCTGTTCTTAAATAATTAACTTAATTATCTATCTTTATGCATTCTGTCTCGTGAATTGATAATTGAGGGAAGTTTTGCTGTCCTTAAGGGCATGTACAATACTATAGACAGTTACTATCTATAGCAAATTGCCATGTCACCTATAGACAATCTTATACAATGGTACATACAATCACTTTTTTGTTCCCGTGCTACAATCAATTCATCTCTGCACACAACCAGCTTGGTTCCCGTGCTACAGTTGACTGCAAATGTATAGATAACTTCTCTCTTTCTTCTTTCTCTTTCATCCATATCAACAAATAGGTGATATGACAACTCTTATAGACAACTGATATCAACTCATTGTACATGCTCTAATGACTATAATTAGCTAGGTGCAGCTAACCTATTTTCACTTGAAAATTGCCCGTACATGTATATTGTTCTTTTGCTAAAGAGTTCAAAATTGATATTGTATGCAGAATAGGGCTTTTTCTCATGCATATGGACGTCCATATATTGTCAACTTCGTCGAATCATATAAATCTCTTTATTCTCACGGAGGTACAGCGCGAGCCCACCAGCGCCACCACACGTCGCTTTTCTACAGTAAAAAGCTGAGTAGACTTATATATTTATTGCGAATTGCATCTCACGTACGTTGCTCAGCTCAGTTGATTTAGAGCACTGCTCACTAGCGGTGGTACCGTAGCATCTGTACTGTAGCAGATACATCATTTTTTTTGGGGGGCAGAGAATCTAATAAACTTCACTGGTTTGATTGAGCTATTAGATTATATTATAAATTTTTGAATTTTTTTATAACGGTTCTCAAAGCATGCGTAACCTACCATAAAATATTCGAATCATGATCAAACTTGTGCGATATTTAAAAATTCTGTCTATATTACTAATGCATTTAAAGCAGCTTCGCTGGTTTAATTGAGCTACTAAATTTGTAAATTATTGAAAATTTTTCTAAGTGGTCCTAAAAATTTTAGATCATGATCAAACTTTTGCGATTTTCAAAATTCTGACAATGCTACTAATGCACTTAAAACAAAGTCAATGATTTAATGGAGCTACTAAATTTGTAGATTCTTTAAAATTTGTTCGAAGGCTCCTGAGAGCATGCCTGAACTACCATAAAAAAACATATCATGATCAAGCTTTTGTGTTTTTAAAAATTATAGCAATTTTGTTTCTTTTTTTAGATGTTCCCAAAAAAGATTTCCTTTCTCTATAAAATCTCTGTCAGTGTCGGCAATTTCTACTGTCTCGCAGTAACGCGCGGGCCCGTTGCGATCTAGTATGCCTTGAGATTGATGTAAATTTTCAAAATTCAAACCACCGACAACTGTGTTCTGCACTTTTTCTTGTTTGCATCTTAAGAGCATCTTCAATCAATTATGTCTAGAGCTGTATTTTATACACTCCATGAGACCTAGATGAACCCACTCCAAATCCTTCAGTCTTATCAGGGTATCTCTAGATGTTTAACACATATGATACTATGGTGGTGTCCTCTAACATTTATATCCACTAAGGTCTAAGGGCTTGTTTGGATGGACCACGGATTAGTATAACTAGTCATGAAACTGTGCTTTGCACGAACTACCTTCATAGACAAACTAATACTCACTTTGCATGAGGTGTAATTTTGGAGACAAAAACTACTTTCAAGAACTACAACATTTAAGTCTTTCTGAAATTGGTAAAAAAATTGTACATCTACCAACTTTTGGCATTACAAAACAACTTCAAACTGGACATTAAGTACTCCCTCCGGTCATTAGGGGTGAAAACGGATCGGATATGGACGGATAATAGTTTTACTATATTTGTTTTCATATTTTTTTTCTCGGATGTGGATACGAATAGTTCGGGACGAATATGGATAATATCGAATACAGATACGGATTGAATACAAATCGAATTGGATGCGATTTCTAATATTTATTGGAACATGATAACCCCTTAAATTGTACATAAAAATCAACAGAAACACATAACTAATTGATTTGATCAAAATATTATTGAAAATTGAACAAATGTAAGCATTTTCATTCACTTAGACAATAGTTAGATACAATGTCGCAAACAAAATTATATAAGATTTAGTTTATCACACACATACGATTAGTTCATCATACATATAGATTAAAACACAAAATAAAGGTAATCCTTTTCTCAAAGATACAAATAGATACAAAAACATAACACACTAAAAGTTTGATAATCCTTAGATATCATGTCGCTAGAAAAAGTATATAACACTTACATGTAATGATTCAAGATTTATATTTTTAGTTGAGTTATGTTTAAAATAATAAATTATGTATTTATGAGTTTTATGAATTTTAGCTACTTATTTAATATATTTTCCTATTAAGAATAGGAGTTTTTGAATTCTTGAGAAAAATTAAAATTTGATAAAATCTTGAAAATAATTTTTAAAATGTTAGATTGTTACTGAAACTTTCTCAAAAAAATCTTAATTTTTCGAGTTGGTTTGCTAATTTTAATAATTGAAACTTGCTTTAAAGATTAATTAAATTAGAAAATAATTCTGAAATTAAGAAACCTTTTTGGGCCAAAAGAGTAGTTTTGGCCCAGCCCATATATATATCTGGATATTTGACCCACCAATATCCGGATTATCCCAATCCGTATCCAATGGATAATGAGCTATCGGATCCGTATCCGTATCCGATCCGATACTATCCGACAAATATCCGATCCAACAGAATCCGTATCTGAAAATATCCGGATCGGTCGGAAAATATCCGATCCATTTTCATCCCTACCGGTCATAAATAGTTGTCGTTTTGTATATGATACAGTCTCCAAAACATATATTTGACCATTAATTTTTATTATAATATATTTATAAAACCTAATAAAATTATAACATTATGAAAATACTTTTTAGACAAATCTATACATATGATTTTCATACATCTAATTTAAATATTTAAAAGACATTGACAGTTAAAGTTTCAAAAATTTGACTACACTTATGTCCAAAACAACAACTACTTATGACCGAGGAGTACTCTCTTACTGCAAAATTACATTTTGCTCGCTATATAATGCCCAAAATTTATATTGGCCATCAAATTCTTATTCAATATTTCTGGTACTATGCTACATTACTACATTAAAAGTTTAGTGTCAATGGAACAGAAATGAACTTTTTGCAAGGAGATTTCAGGTTTGGCAAAGAAACACAATAATCAGTTTATATTGCGCATACTTCGACAAAATACACCTCTACGACCATATATGAAAAATGCAAGATATGTGTATGTTTGTCAAAAAAATATTTTACAATTTAACCATGTCTCAATGTCCAAAATAGTAACTTTTTGTGCTTCGTGGTTTGGGTTCGCAAAATTGAATTTTTGATTTTTGAAAAAAAATATTTTTGATTTTTGGTAAAAACTAGTCGAAAATAAGTAGAAACTGTAAAAGTTTGAATTCAAAAATCTTGAATTCAGTTGTCAAACAATGGTAAAAAATGAAAACCAAATGATTTTGCCAATTTATGACTATTTTTATTCAATTTTTGACCCATTTTTTCGATTTTTAAGCATTTTGTTCGATTTTCATCACACATAATGAAAATTAAAAAAATAAGAAAAATTTCAAAAAATAGAAAAAACTTCAAAAATCCCAATTAATCTATAAAACACTTAGAAAAATTTTAACAATTTTTTAATTCATTTAGTGCTTCTGGAAAATCAAAAACAACCATTACTAAAAAGGAAGAGAGACATTGTCAGATTTTTATAAACATTTATAAGCTTGATCATGCTCTCAAATTTTAATGAAATCATAAATATTGACCAAGGATCATGTAGTAAAATTCTTAGAAATATTAGACTTCATTTAGTGCCCCTAGAAAATCAAAAACAGATCGAAGAGCATATACAAAGACAATAGCACTGTCAGAATTTTAAAAAATATACATAATTTATTGAAGTACCTGATTAGTATAGGTACAGAGTACACCTAAATAGATGTATTTATTTACCTACTTGAAGGCGTTAGGTATAACTCCTCTGTATCCAAGCTAAGTGGGATCAACAATAACACTATAAAAAAAACTCACTCCTCCCTCATCCTCCTACTCTCCTCTATCTCAATAACAAGACTTATTGACATGGCTCCTAAGTACTATCCATGAAGTCAGGGGTAGATCTACAGTGTATGAACTGGGTTAAATAACACCGATGCCCTCCAATCTAACATATGTAGTTACTTTAGTATATAAGAATATAATCATCTTATTATAAATTAAAAGTTGGTGTTACGAGTTCACATTGACTTTGACGATCCTGATGATCTCCTTCCCTAGATTCATCCCTGAGTGTTGTCGCCTAATTCTTCACCATCTAAACTCCACCCGCCACCCAATTCCACGAATTGTTCACGTATATAACTCTCTAGCTTTCTTTTTTTTTTTGCAAAACTAGCCCTCGTGCGAAAAATTTTTGCAAATTTAGTCCCCTAGTGAGCAAGGAAGAGCCATCAGGGGACACATATCCCCTATCAGCTATGCAAACCGCGATAGGAGGCGGTGTGCGAGGAGACCTACTGCGGTAAAGAATTAAGCATAACAAGTTTGCCCTACCAGGCTACCACCGCGGTAGGCAAAACCTGTCGCGCCCTGTTGCACTACTGCGACAGATGTCCTCCTCCCATGCTACCTCCCTATAGCGGTTGTATAGCGTGGCAGGGGACAATTGTCTCCTATTGGTTCTTTCGCCCTCACTAGAGGGTTAGATTTGTAATTTTTTATATGAAATTTAGATTTTTTTAAAAAAAAAGAATCTACGGAGCTATATAGGTAAACACTTCCAATTCCACCTCCCTGCCGCCGGCCGTCTCTATGTCGTCCCACTCCAGAAGCAAGTTATCAACATTGCTCGTATAGCAAGCGGCATGACTCAGTTAACATAAAGAATGGCAAGACAATAACAATTAAAAGTTGACACTAAAATTACTTGGAAAAAAAATAGGAGGACGGCAAACGGCACGCTTCGAGACAAGCAAAATGCATATGTCACGTCAAATCAGGCTTGACCTTAGAACGCCAAGGGCTGCCTATAATACGGACAAGGATCCTGCAGTAGTTGCAGTCCCGTGGGTATCATACGGTCTGGTTCAGTTAAAAATGAAATATATAGTGGTTTTAAAATAGTACTTTTAAACAGTAAAAAGATATATATATATATATACTAGATCAATGCCCGTGCGTTGCTACGAAAAATAAAATTGGTAGCGAAACATAAAGATTAAGCAATAAAAAGAAAATTGTGCTATAAGATCAAACATCTATTTCTCTCAATTACAAAAGTTTTTATGGTTTTTCTTGATGCAATTAAAACCAAATATATTATAATAGCAATATATATTACCAATCTCAAAAATCAATCAATCATTTTTATCCTTTTGCAATTTATATTACGGATCGCGTTCCTCTTTCTCTCGCCATGCCCGGCAAGACGCCGTGAAGTCCGCTTCTCGCCGTCCACTTCGTGCGTGCATGCCATGGCCGTATGGTCGATCGCCTCGGAGAAAGAGACCACCGCCACCATCCACCTTTGCACCTTCACATCTTACGGATCGCCATCGCCGGTGTCGCGGCTCTTCCGCTTTGCGGTAGTCCATTGTCTTCGAAACGTTCGCTACTCTTCCCAGATGACCCTCTCGCTTTTGCCTACTTACTCGTCTCCATGTCTCGACGTACCTAACCATCATCGGCTTCACCACCATGATGCCGAGCCCATGAAGGTGAACGAAAACACCGGCCGAGACGCCCTCCACGCCATGCACCGCCGCATCGTTCCTCTCTCTCGCGACGTTCATTTGGATCAACCGTTTATCTCCAAGGGTATGCCAATGACGTGTCATTTGAGCAACCATGCCGTTGCGTTATGCGCTTTGTTTACGTCAACTGGCCCTGTTGGGTCATAGTATTCTTAATCGATCTCGAACCGTCCCAAATCAGATCGGACATGGGAGATCTTAAATGAATTCCCTTGATTGATTCTTCATATATAGAGTACAAAAGAAATAATTGGTCGGCGGCAATAATCGAGGATTTTGTTATAATAATCACCCGAAGGAAAGAATAATTACTACATGGGGATATGATCCGGAGGGGGCTAGGAAGTCTTGCTATATTTTTTTGAAAGTATTCTTAATCGCGGTCCAAATCGGATCGGACGGTCCTTCAATCTTGCATTGATCTCGGAAGGACTACATGGGATCTGTCTTGCTATAGAAAGAAAAGAATGCTAAAGAAGAAGAAATACAACACAACATTTGGTTCAGATACATATTGAGTTCTTTAAAAATCTGCCTTACTATATAATACAAGTACTACACGATTCAAGCGGACCGGTCGATCGCATGGGCGGCAGCACGGCCGGACGAGCGCCCCACAGCCGACGCTCGGCGTTTGCTCTGCTGCCATTCTCCCCAAATTATTGTCCTGCCGCGGCCATAAGGCCACTGTGCAATAACGTCGCAGGAGCTGTACTGTACTTGGCCATTGGTGAATGGCTGTACTCCGCCGCTGTTGCCCCTGGCCTGCTCGGTTGGCCTACGTCTGCTCCGTGATGTGCATGGAGAGAAGATCGTCTGGTGAGATCCTGTGATCGATGGATCCGGAAAAGGCTTGGTGGCCATGTTGTCCGGATGGATGAAGCGCGATGCAGATGCTGCAGCGTGTACAGTTCTCTCTGCAGGCGGGGTTTCCCTTTGATCGTTTCTCCAATCCGGAGTCACATGGAATGCTGCTACGGCGCTGGCTCGGATTTGGAGCTTTATGTTTGTTGTTTACGTCGCACCAGCCGGGCGAAGTACACCCGGCCCGAGTCTTTTGCCTCGGGTCACGACTCACGAGGCATCTGTGGGTTCCTTCGGATTCACGGTTTTCACCTTACTGCGTAAAAAAACTTGAACGGAAAAAAAAGATTCGGAGTATTTGGATTAGAGGTATTTTATTGAAATGTTTTTGAGTAAATTTTAAATCTTTCAAAGAATTATCACTTATTCAAATAGAATCCATGCTGTTCGTTCTTGTCGCACCAAATCACCGACTGAGAAAAGTACTGTCCCATTAAATTGAATTGATGGATCTTAGATGAGCTACTCAGTCTATGGCTAAATTTGGATAGGCCAGAAGAGGCTCCATGCATTAAGCATGTAGGCATGTAGCGTATCAAAATAACCTAAGGCCGGGCATGGTTTTCTTTTTCTTTTCCACAGTCATTGACAACGCTCAAAAAGAATTTCAAACTACTTTTAATAGGTTTTACCTTGCTGAAACGTCAGTCTGTTCACCGATAGGCATATAGCTACAGTGTCAAGTGTTTATTGTTGGCATTCAAAATGCACGACCATACCGCAGGAGAATCATCCTATATAGTTTTTTTTATATTCCATGTATCACAATAGTGCTTCTACATATAATGTCATTATAGTCGAAGAGACATTTATTGAAATGTCTTTCTATATAAGATATTTTATAAAGATACTATACTGAATCTCTATACTCTCTAGCACCCTCTAGTCGATGAAAAATATATTATAAAAGTGTATTGGAGCCAATTCCCAAACTCGAGACCGTATGAGTAAACAAATAGCCTAACTAACCATCTTAACCTCATATCACAACTTGTTTATATTCATATTGTAGTTCTTATAATTAGTACCTTAAACATCTAAATGAATGTGTCTAACGAATCAAAAATACCATAAATAACATATCTCCGACATAAGGTCGATTTAAGAAATATCTTAAAATACATATATCTGCACAATTTTTGTTTTTGATAATTTAAAAATGCCTTTGTGGTTTACTTTATATGTTCTTTGTCTAGAGTGTTTCAAAATAGTGTCTACGCATTTAAGACACCATCGAAAATATGTAAAAAAGTATCTTTACGCAATGTTACGGTAATTTGTAGATATGAATAAAAAATATGTACGGAATACATCTCTACGTAATGCTCTCATTATTGAATACATCTCTACTTAACGTAGTAGGTGGCTACGAGGATCTTAGCGCCGTACGAGTCACATGTACATGTCGCAACAGCGCTTGCGTGCTATGCTTTCTCGGTACTTGGACCCTTGCGGTCCAGCAAAGAGGAAAGCCAGGGACGTACCGATTCCCCCCCCCAATCCCCAATCTAGAGCTGTAAAAAAAAAAAAAGCTCAAGACTTACGAGCTATACAAGAGATTCGGATCGAGTTCAGTTCAAGCTTCGAACGAGTCGAACTTGAACTCGAGTTCGTGAGCTTACTCGAGTTTGAACCAAGTTTCTCGAACTTGTTACCGAGCTTACAAGAATAACCAAGCTTATTCGAGCTTAGTCGAGCCGAGTTCGAGCCTACTCGAGCATGGATCGAGCCGAGCTCGAGCCTGGATCAGGCTCGAACCCTAACTCGAGCTCGGCTTCGAGCCTTACCAAGCTCGAGTCTGGAGGGTCAAGCTCGCTCGAGCTTGGCTCGTTTATAGCCCTACTCCTATCCGGCCACGTATGTGCTCCTCTGCATAACAGCGAGCCGACGACACCACATTTACCAATTGACCATCCTCTCTCTCGTTTGGGATCGATCCCCGTCGACGACCTTCGCCTTCGCAGGGTGAAGTCACAGCTAGCTAAGCAATCCATAAACATCATCGCGTCGTGTGCAAGCATTGAAATCTCGGTTTCGTTCTAAATATTGTCTGTGGCCGCAGAACGAAATCTTTGCTATTTAAAACAAATTCCACACAAATTGTAAAAGCAAAATTTGAATTCTAGAATTTAAAACCGAAATCTCGAGCGGTTTTGCCGAGATCTTGGCGAGATTTGCCGAGATCTCGGCAAAATTATACCGAGCGAAAAATAGATCAAACGACGTCCAAAAATTTTAGAATTTTTTGGAGCTTTCTGACACATCAATGATATTCCCATAAAAATTTCAAATGATTATCAAATTTGTGGAATTTTTAAAAATACAAATATTGCTACTGTCCTAATAAAACATTGACCGGCAAGTTTGAACCGAATGAAAAATAAAACAAACCACATTATAAAATTTTGAATTTTTTTGTGCATAGTTATGAAGTATCACTAATATTCTCATAAAATTTTCAAATGATGATCAAGTTTTATGAATTTTTAAAAATTTGGAAAGTGCTACTGTCCTGATAAAAGCTTTACCAGCAAACTTCAATTAAATGAAAAATGTTTATATAAAATTTTCATATGATGATCAAGTTTCAAGAAATTCTAAAAATTCTAATAGTACTACGTCCTCATAAAAGACTGATGATCAATACATAGATTTGCTTTCGCAATAAAAAATATTTAAAATTTTTGAAAATTTTGCATAAGGGTTCTTACAAAATGCTTAAGATCTGATAAAAATTTTGAATCATGATCACATTCTAATGAATTTATAAAATTCTTACAAGTGCAGTATACCATTTATGTTCTTTCTATTTTGTTTTTTGAAATATAACAAATGAAGTTCAATACATATATATATTTGATTGGGCAAACAAAAAAAGTTGAATTTTTAAAAAATTTAGATAATGGTACTGAGTCAATTATTAAGCTTTCATAAAAATTTTGAATCATTATCAAACTCGAGAAAATTTATAAAATTCTGATAAGGTTATTGTCCCAATTATGTTCATTCTTTTTTTGATTTTTTTTAAATATAACAAATGAAGTTAAATTATTTTGAAAAATTTTCAGTATGATTCCTAGGCTAGTACCATAAATTTTTTCACAACATGTTAAAGCATTTATAATTTTATAGAAATCCGAAAGTGTTTCTACAGTTTTTTAAAAATGTCTTAAAATTCGGTTTTCATCAAATTTTCATAGGAGATGACTTTCTTAAGGGTTATTAGACCAAATCCGGTAAGAAAAGTCAAATTTCGGTCAAAATGGCGAGATCTTGTTGAGATTTCTGAGATTATTTTAGCAATTTAAATTTTTTGAATTCTTCATTCTTCTACTCTACATGGCATGTCAAAATTCGTCCACATCCGAAAGCCGAGAACTCAGCAAGATCTTGCAAAATTTCCGCAAGATTTGGATTCTTGGTCGCGCGCCAGCGCCGGTCGGCAACTGGATCAGTAACGCACGTACGGACGGTGGAGCTGCTAAGAAAGATTCTGTACGTGACAGATCGATCACCGGCCGGCCAAACCATCAGATGCCTACCGCGCACGGTTCCACCTACCCCAGGTCACAGCTGGGGCTCCTTTTTACTGTACTGTACTACCAAATTATTACTTTTAAACTTTTAGCATTTTACTATTTAAACTTTTGATACCTTTTTTTTATGTAGAACAGAAAAATGCTTCGTTAAAGAAACGGCGGCGAACAAAAACAACGCAACGTAGCGCGCTATTATTGCTAGTACTTACTTTAAGAGGCCACCCATATGTTCTCCCTCCGTTAAAGGCCTTAACAAAACATAATTACATTTAGGTCTTTTAAACTTTTTTTTATAAAAAAGATCTTTTGGTTCATTGAAATCACAAATCCTTTATAAAAGGATCCCAAAAAAAATAAAAAAAATGTAATTACGTTTATATCCTTTTAACCGTTGCACACGTTTTCTCGATTTACTTGGTTGAGAAAGTAGCCATCACATGTGGTACGCCACGTTCACTCAACCAGTTTATGCAACACCGGATAGATTGCTCTAGCAAATGTCGCCCAGAACACCTAAAAAGGGAGAATATGTAGCTAGGACATCACGCAGACGGTAAACGTACTACACACGATCTCCGCTACAGGGTGACTCTCTAGCAAGTGGACCCGAGCAGACAGCGCAACAAAGTCAAGGCGAGGAGCCGCTTAGATCCTTCATGTGTACTGCAAAATCATAGACACATCTTACCACTGTCAGCTTTTTGCATGCTGTGCAAGGTAGCTCCATTTTGTTCTTTTCTGATTGTTTTGATCACTGTAAACCAGGGTTAAGATTTCACCAAAAATCGGTTAAATTTTGTCGGAATTTTGGATTTCAAGGCTACCGCGAAATCCAAATTACCGGCCGAATTAAAGAATTTGAAAATTTTTTAAATTGCTACAGTAATTTCATTTTTTTTGTTGCAATATGGTAAAAGAAGATAAGGCTCAAAATATCCTAGATTAATTTTTATTTTATTTTCTTCTATTATCTGATGTGATTTATAAATAGCTAGAGAAAAAAAAACATGACACAGCAGATTCTACAGATGTAAAGGACTCGTTATACGTTACAAGTGCAAGAAAAACGAATCGGCATGTTGCATAGTGAAACAAACATAGTCAATCCTTACACATCCAATCATAGACAAATTATAAGGAAAACTATATGATATGAGAAATCTCTGTAAGGCTAAACAGAGGCTAGAGCACAAGCTACCACTCTGAAGCCTAACACTAAATAGTCTGGGGAAGTCTCGAACTTTGTATTGAAAAACTTCACGATGGATCGCACCTGCCCTGAATTGAACAAATCAAACCAAAGAATCAAAATTTGAACAAAAAGTTATGGATTTTACCACATTAGATCAAACAAGCAAAGTCTATTAATTATAAACCTGTAGAAAAGATATTATCCTGCGCCAACCAATGTAACATAAACTAACTAGTAGCTTGATCTCTTCATATGACTTTCCACATTTCATGCATGCATCATTGACTTTACAATCTCGACAAATTAAAAAATATAAGGTAAACCTAGCTAATACTAAGTATGGCACAGTCCAAGAACCGAGATACCATTTTAATCTGTGACAGTTTTACTACAATCCTGCATGTGAAGTGAGTAGAATTTTAGGCTAATTAAGCTTCTAATTATGTGCATATATGTATGTTGGAAAAATATGCATGTCAGGCGCACATCAAATCAAAGCCCTTTTCTTTTTTCTGCAAGTGACGTATATAGATGTGTGCACATAACAATGCTTCTCCATCAAACAACAAGATACATGGAATGCACATAACTTGCTATTTTCAGTAAGCACGTTAGCATAAGAACTTCACAGCTAGGGTTCTTAGACTTGACAAGGGGAACACCAATCCATGGCGAAAGCTACGGTTTTGGCGTAAGCAATCCAGAAGGAAACTAAGAAGCCAAATATCTTACCGAAATTAAAGAAGGTATGCTAGAATTTTAGGTGGGATTAGTAGGTACCTCGCAGGGCGATGGCTCAAAGAAAGAGAAATTGACCTTGGCATGGATGGCGAGGCGGCAATCGGGACCGATGGGAGGAGGTGCCGTGGGGGGAGAAAACACGGGGGGAGATGCCGGCCAAGGACGCGTCAAGGCTAGTGATGTCGGTGAGGTCGGGGGAGGCGTCGCGGCGTGAGACGAAGTGTCGGCGACAGACGAAGAATCGGCTAAGGTTTTGAACACTGGAGTTGGCAACTGAACGATCTGTGCGAAGGAGACCTAGCTATATACTAAGGAAGTGTTATCATAGACGGTTATATTAAAGAACCATCTGATAGAACCGTCTATTATATTGGCTTATTACAGACGGTTCTTAGCACATCATGTAGCTTTTGACGGCCGTGGTGCAAAACATCTGTGATTAGCCTTAATACAGACAATTTACAAAAATGGTCTGTGATAAAGCGTCTTATATAGGTCTTTCTGTAATAGTGTAAAGGTATGTTTGGTTCATATACTAAGATTGCCATATGTAATCATAGTTTTTTTACCAAACTTAGCTAAGGTTAGGTTATTAAAATTGAAGCCACACTTTAGTTAAGAAAATGATTTTTCCATATTTTTAAGTCAATAACGTGGAGCCTAGATGGTAAGAAAGAATCTTGCCATAGGTGTAGCTATAAATCAAATATTCTTGGTCAGCGCCCGGCACGGCCTAAGAATCGGATCAAGAACGCACGTACGGACGGTGGAGCTGCTAAGAAAGATTCATGACGTGATCGATCGGCTCGCACCGGCCAAACCATCGATGCCTACAAGACGGTTCCACCTACCCCAGTCACAGTGGGGCTCCTTTCTGCATCTGTACTACCAAATTATTACTTTTAAACTTTTAGCATTTTACTATTTAAACTTTTGATACTTTTTTTTATATAGAACAGAAAAATGCCTCGTTGAAGAAACGGCGGCGCGTGACAACACAACGAACGAAAACAACGCAGCGTAGCACGCTATTATTGCTAGTACTTACTTTAAGAGGCCACCCATATGTTCTCCCTCCGTTAAAGGCCCTAACAAAACATAATTACATTTAGGTCTTTTAAACCTTTTTTTATAAAAAAGATCTTTTGGTTCATTGAAATCACAAATCCTTTATAAAAGGATCCTAAAAAAATAAAAAAAACGTAATTACGTTTATATCCTTTTAACCGTTGCACACGTTTTCTCGATTTACTTGTGTGAGAAAGTAGCCATCACGATGTGGTACGCCACGTTCACTCAACCAGTTTATGCAACACCGGATAGATTGCTCTAGCAAATGTCGCCCAGAACACCTAAAAAGGGAGAATATGTAGCTAGGACATCACGCAGACGGTAAACGTACTACACACGATCTCCGCTACAGGGTGACTCTCTAGCAAGTGGACCCGAGCAGACAGCGCAACAAAGTCAAGGCGAGGAGCCGCTTAGATCCTTCATGTGTACTGCAAAATCATAGACACATCTTACCACTGTCAGCTTTTTGCATGCTGTGCAAGGTAGCTCCATTTTGTTCTTTTCTGATTGTTTTGATCACTGTAAACCAGGGTTAAGATTTCACCAAAAATCGGTTAAATTTTGTCGGAATTTTGGATTTCAAGGCTACCATGAAATCCAAATTACCGGCCGAATTAAAGAATTCGAAAAAAAATTTAAATTGCTACAGTAATTTCGGTTTTTTTGTTGCAATATGGTAAAAGAAGATAAGGCTCAAAATATCCTAGATTAATTTTTATTTTATTTTCTTCTATTATCTGATGTGATTTATAAATAGCTAGAGAAAAAAAACATGACACAGCAGATTCTACAGATGTAAAGGACTCGTTATACGTTACAAGTGCAAGAAAAACGAATCGGCATGTTGCATAGTGAAACAAACATAGTCAATCCTTACACATCCAATCATAGACAAATTATAAGGAAAACTATATGATATGAGAAATCTCTGTAAGGCTAAACAGAGGCTAGAGCACAAGCTACCACTCTGAAGCCTAACACTAAATAGTCTGGGGAAGTCTCGAACTTTGTATTGAAAAAACTTCACGATGGATCGCACCCGCCCCTGAATTGAACAAATCAAACCAAAGAATCAAAATTTGAACAAAAAGTTATGGATTTTACCACATTAGATCAAACAAGCAAAGTCTATTAATTATAAACCTGTAGAAAAGATATTATCCTGCGCCAACCAATGTAACATAAACTAACTAGTAGCTTGATCTCTTCATATGACTTTCCACATTTCATGCATGCATCATTGACTTTACAATCTCGACAAATTAAAAAATATAAGGTAAACCTAGCTAATACTAAGTATGGCACAGTCCAAGAACCGAGATACCATTTTAATCTGTGACAGTTTTACTACAATCCTGCATGTGAAGTGAGTAGAATTTTAGGCTAATTAAGCTTCTAATTATGTGCATATATGTATGTTGGAAAAATATGCATGTCAGGCGCACATCAAATCAAAGCCCTTTTCTTTTTCTGCAAGTGACGTATATAGATGTGTGCACATAACAATGCTTCTCCATCAAACAACAAGATACATGGAATGCACATAACTTGCTATTTTCAGTAAGCACGTTAGCATAAGAACTTCACAGCTAGGGTTCTTAGACTCGACAAGGGGAACACCAATCCATGGCGAAAGCTACGGTTTTGGCGAGGCAATCCAGAAGGAAACTAAGAAGCCAAATATCTTACCGAAATTAAAGAAGGTATGCTAGAATTTTAGGTGGGATTAGTAGGTACCTGCAGGCGATGGCTCAAAGAAAGAGAAATTGACCTTGGCATGGATGGCGGCGGCAATCGGGACCGATGGGAGGAGGTGCCGTGGGGAGAAAACACGGGGAGATGCCGCCAAGGACGCGTCAAGGCTAGTGATGTCGGTGAGGTCGGGGAGGCGTCATGGCGTGAGGCGAAGTGTCGGCGATGCATTTAAGAATCGCTAAGGTTTTGAGCACTTGGAGTTGGCAATCGAGCGATCTGTGCGAAGGAGACCTAGCTATATACTAAGGAAGTGTTATCATAGACGGTTATATTAAAGAACCATCTGATAGAACCGTCTATTATATTAACTTATTACGACGGTTCTTAGCACATCATGTAGCTTTTGACTACGTGGTGCAAAACGTCTGTGATTAGCCTTAATACAGACAATTTACAAAAATGGTCTGTGATAAAGCGTCTTATATAGGTCTTTCTGTAATAGTGTAAAGGTATGTTTGGTTCATATACTAAGATTGCCATATGTAATCATAGTTTTTTTACCAAACTTAGCTAAGGTTAGGTTATTAAAATTGAAGCCACACTTTAGTTAAGAAAATGATTTTTTCCATATTTTTTAAGTCAATAACGTGTGGAGCCTAGATGGCAAGAAAGAATCTTGCCATAGGTGTAGCTATAAATCAAATGGAGGCTTAACTCGATCAAACTTGACTAACTTGTGGCGTGGTAAAATGTAGAAAAGTTTGGCTATGAACCAAATAGGTCCTAACGACACTAAGTATGACAAAAATTATGACAAGCCACACTTGTCTAAAATTAGTTATTGCAAAATTGGCTTCACACCAAACAGGCCCTAACGATACTAAGTTAACAAAGCATCCGAGGAGAAATATTCTGTGAAAAATGGTATGCGCTCAACAAACAGATGTGGTATTGCTAAGCGATTAATCGCAATACAACTAATTAATCAGAATTTAACAAACAATTACATGCTTTTATTAATATATTTATTTATATTTATAATTAATTTAAAATATTTTATTTACCCAAAGTTATTGTAAATTATCACTCCACAAACACATGTTTTACATTTCATTGTTCATACTTCATCCAGAAGGTACATATTATGAACACTATGGCACAATATTATAAACTAATATATCGTACATAGTGAATAAAAATAAGCTATTTTTGCAATTAAACAAGGAAAACAGATGATTAATTGTGTCATACTGTCAATTAATCGTTCAACTACGTTAATTACACTTCCATTAAACTATTCGTGATGATCTCGGCTGATCAGTTGGCTACTTTTCACAACACTGTTCATGACTACATGGTGGGCAGTTTCGTAATTTCGGGAAGTCGCTAGAAACATACATCGTCCAAATCGGGCACTGTATGCCCTGGCCTTCTCGGTCGATACAATGCATTGGCACTTTTACTTTTCTTCACCCCCTCTCTCTGTTTATCATCTGCTTCTATCTACAAATACACACATGACATGCATGGTCCAAGTTATACATGTGCACCGTGTACGGCACAAGTAGGCTCTCTTCTTCTTCGAGTGATTGATCGCGTTCTAGCTAGGGCGCACCCCAAAGCAAAATGGCCGCAGAGGGAAGAAATAAGCTGCAGTTGCTGTGTTCTCTCCTCGTTGCTACGCTTTTGATTGGTACTCTAGGCACACCAGCTTGCTTGCTTCTCTTATCAAGAGCGTGTGCGTGTGCATGTGTGGCGTGAGTGAGATGAGCGTGTGGTGTGCGTTTTTTTTTTACTGTCTCGAAGTTTAACAAGTCATGGATGAAGATCACTCACTGATTCTGTGTTCTCCCTCTCATATATACTATACATACACACAAGGTGACGTTTTAGCTGCTCGGCCATTCTCGCCATCGACGCTCCCGGAGACACAACAACAGGTGATGACCCGTGTACTAGCTAGCATACACGATCTCTGGATATCTAGCTCCAATAATGCATACATATCTTGATTAATTTGCAAGTCAACTACGACGATGGCAAGCTCCTAGATTTATGAAACATAATATATTTGCCTTCCTACCATATATCTCTTCCATGATTAGTGCGATATATATATATATTGACATTTTGCATGCATGTTGCAGGGCTTACCGAGATCAGAAGAAGAGGCAGTACTACCAGCAGGAAGTTGGACGTCGAAGGAGCGAATCAGTGTGAGGAGACTGCTAGTGGGGTCGAGGGCTCCGACGTGCACCTACAACGAGTGCCGGGGCTGCCGGCACAGGTGCAGCGCGCAGGAAGTCCCCGTCGACGCCAGCGACCCCATGAACAGCGCCTACCACTACAAATGCATCTGCCATATGCGCTAGGTGAGAGGATGCATGCTATACATGCATGCGCGCTTGTCATGATGACTGATATATGATGGCAATGGAGAGTTTTGTTAGACTAATCCTGTTGCTTCTATTGAGTCCGTGTCCGAGTCGCTTGGTGAACATGCATGGAATAATTATCTAGTCGTCCGCGTGTAGTTTGCATGCATGGCAACGCCGTTCTGCTTGTCCGATTGCCTATTGGTTTCGGTTGCTAGTTCTGCTATATAAGCAGGAGTTGTATGCTTGTTTGAATTCAAGAAATCATAAGACAGTGTTTCAATTTGAAGTACCACAAATTAAAAGAATTTCTTCCTTGCTAGTATCGACAAGAGAAATCTATAACATGTTTTGCGCTAGCTAGATGGCATGGACTAGTAGTATTCTTGCCTAGCTAAATGTGGTGGATATATATCCTCCTGCTAATTGCGATGACTGATGAGCTATCTAGTTCTAGCTCTATCGTTCAATTGTACGAAGAGGGATGGATGTACTGTAATCGTAGTTCTCAGTTTCTGCTTGTTTAGTAGCCATTAAAATATTGCCATGCTATCATATGTTGTGTTAGGCAATGTACAATAAGATTACCTTAGTTTACTCTTAGCATGTCCATGTTACCTTATCCTATATGGAAGAATGAGAAAAGAGGAGAGAGCAGAAGAGAGCTGACTCTTATTTAATAGTAAGTATTACACAAAAGCATAGTTATATTAGTTATATATAAGAAAGAAGAGATAGCTAATGCATGGCATCTAGAGCCAATCATTAGAGATAACTATTGTACAAGTTGACTTTAATACTTACTCTAAATGATATGAATGGAAGATGGAATAACTGAGTAAGCAGCCGGCTATCTTATTGTACTTATTCTTATGTGCAGTTACGATGATTATCACTGCTGTCCCTTGAATTCCCCTACTTGGAATGGTAACTACTCAGGGGACACGAACCTAGTAAAGTTTATGGCAATCATTTCCATGTGATCCTGTAAGAACACAGAAGAATAACTTCTTAGAATGTGTGTAGTCAAAATGAAATAATTTTGACCAAACATATTGCGTCCAGTGTATGGTTTAAATATATAAAAATTATACCGGTGAATTTGTCATGAAATAAAATACTTCAAAATGCTTCACTTTTATGACATTTTATGAATATATAATTATAAAATAGCGTGGTCAAAGTGGCATCGTGATGACTTTGAAAAGCCAAAAGACTCTTTCTTTTGTGGCTGGCATGCTAGGAACAGAAGATATATATTCCTATATTAGTAAGGTGTCCACGGATATGACAGAGTATGAGAGAAGGTGATACCTATCATAAAACATTATCTCAAAACCGGATAAACGCAATAGTTTTGTTTCTCGCAACACACTGCCGGTTGTGCCCACAGTCTACTGTGGTATTCACCCCAACTTCTTGGGAAAATATGAGGTGCAACCAGACATGTTGGTGCAACCTTGGTGCAACCCAACTAACAAAAGTTTCAAAAAATTCTGAAAAAAATCATGGATGTACATCTCGGCTTACCCCATCTACATATAAAATTTCATGATCAAATTCATCCTGTGCTAAGAGTAATAAAAAAAACAAATTTGATCATGAACAGGAACAGATCAACTTTGTTTTTTTTGTAACTTCTAGCACAGGACGAATTTGATCATGAAATTTTATATGTAGATGGGGTAAGCTGAGATGTACATCCATGATTTTTTTCAGAATTTTTTGAAATTTTTGTTAGTTGGGTTGCACCAAGGTTACACCAAATGTCTGGTTGCACCAGATATGTTCCCCAACTTCTTGATCATTGTTGTCCATCCTCCATACCGCATCCTTTTCCTAATCACTACCTTGCTGTCCTTACCTTCTTCTCTTACTGCCTCTCCTGAAAGCGACCATAAACCATGTTAGTTATATTTTTACTTAAGTTAAACTGTGATACAATGTGATCTGCTAGAGGAAGGAAGTTAGCTACTAAAGGAAAAGACCCCAAAAATTCAGTTAGCTTTTGTGCATAAATGATATTGTTAGTAAGTAATACATGAGTAAATTAAATGCTAATTAACCATGTTTTTTGATGTCAGCTTCTTTCCAACATTGCTAATAGAATGCATTTATTGCACCGTAGAAATAGATTATCTTGTTAGGCGACATGGTTGATGGTCATATTCATTTTTATTTATATTTAAATTCCACTCAAAAAGGATGTCAAAACAAAATTGTGATTTTTCCCCATGGTGCTGTTAGTATATATAAGCAATTATTATGGACACTGTACAAAAGAACATCTTATAAATCACCCATCATTGTACACAAGCAATGAAGAAGCATAAAAAATTAGAAAGTAAGCTAACAAAAAGAATCCTCCTAAGATGAACTTTACAAAAATAATCACAAAGGAAAAGGACCTGACAGAGAAAGTGTGAAAGCAGTGGCATGGGGGAAGTTGATCCTTCGTTTTGATGGATGTAAGAGCGGTAGTCTCCCCTCCCAGATATTATAATCTCTACTATATAAAGTGAGAGTTTCTTCCCACGTTATTTCATCAAAATTACCCACATTTACCACTGCTCTTTAATTACCCACCTTTGCCCACGTCACTTCATCAAAATTACCCACATTTGCCACTGCTCTTTAATTACCCACCTTTATCCGCGCCACTTCATCAAAATTACCCACATTTACCACTGTACTTTAATTACCCACCTTTGCCAGTATTAGTACTCTTTGCAAATAAACTTTTTATCACAAATTAAGTTTCCGTTGCAACGTAAGGGCATATAGCTAGTGAGTTATAAGTAATTGTCTTCTAAGTTGGTATGAAAATTTCTTGTCCGTGAAATTTACATAGAGCTAACTATTATCAATCATAACAAAACTTGTGAATGCTGCTTCCACAAGCATGCACATAAGTTCAGTTAAAGAATCACTCAACCATATTCGATAGTTCAAACACGCAATGACATAATAAAAAAACCATTCATCAACTAGGGTAAGGTCCTCTACTTCGCCATCATTACTACTTCACCTGTTCATTTAGCTATAGTTTTTACAACTCACAGTCGCAGGGTATTTCACATTGCACACCTCATCATTCAGACAATAAATGGAAATCTGATGATAAATAACAGACTAAATGTCAACATGTCAAATGTATCTAGCATATGATACTTAAACAAAACAAATCTTTATTTTAGGAAAATGCAGAAAACATTTGCATAGGCAAGCCTCATCCAATTCAACTTGGAAAAACACCAGAGAATTTGCTCAAGCAACACGATTGTTTTAGTTTTGAAAAAATAAGAATATTTAACACAAGGATTTAGAAAGCATTCGAAATGCTTATTGGTTGCTTCATTGTACCCTGTGATGGAATCCTTGAACCAATCATCGTCACGAGGCTAGAAAACTTGCATTCACCATCAAAATTGAAGTCCTAACTTCCCTGAATTCCCCAGCAAAGAAAGAACCAAATATACAAGTCGAACATGCCTTGCATGCTAATCTGACAAATGCCTGAGGATATACATCCTCAACTTCCAATATGTGAGAAGACATGTCACGATCATGTCTGTCCTCTCGTTGAGCTCATCGCATCCCTTAATGCATATGGGCATATGGCGCTCTCTCTTATGCACCACGAAATTAAACAACATGAAGGCCAAGGCCGAAAGGGAAGATTTCTGTAAGGCAATTATAAAATGTTATATACCTCGGTACAGTAGTTTTATTCGTGGCATAAAAGAGGACGGCAGAATGATTCACACAACAGTGCAGAAATATTAAAGTATGAATGAAAAGTAGATGGTGATTATTTATCCCACTTACTTCAAAATTTATGCAATTTATATTGGGAGGGAAAGCATGGAAGCATTGCTTAATAAATAGAGTCATTTCTTAATGGAAAATGAAGTGCCAGTGAAAAGTAATTTGATTAAAGTTCTTTGGATAATTAGGACACAGCTAGCAAGTGCAGATCAAGGCTTCCTCAATCAAAGCTTTCAAGTAAAATTAAATGCTGATACAACTGATTTTTACTGACTACATCAAGCAACAAGGATGATAGGTTTCATACCCTCACCGGATTTACCTCCTCCAGTTGCTGACCAATCTAAAACAAGCAAGGAAATACAAATAAGAAATAAACAGACATCTTCTCACCTACTATATGCGCTCCTGGTCCTCTAGTGTGGCCTTTGGTTCAACACCAGCATGATGATGAAGAGAAGCTTGAGCCAAGCAAGGAAATACAAATAAGAAATAAAGAGATATCTTCTCACCTACTATATGCGCTCCTCGTCCTCCAGTGTGGCCTTTGGTTCAACACCAGCATGATGATGAACAGATGAAGAGAAGCTTGAGCCTGTTTGCATTCTTATCATTCTTTTTTTTTGTGAAGAAAGACAATAGCGTGGTCGTACGTAGGGCGGCGGCCACCTGAAGCTCGTCGTGGTAGGTGGGGCAGTGGCTGCAGAGGGAGGCCGGCATAGGATGATGTCCTAGTGGCAAACGTGCTTACAGTGACATCTTGCGCATTGCAGCATGCCAGCATCGGGCTCGCATGCCTGCTAGCACACATGAACAGTGTTTTCACACTGTAAAAAATCTGTACAAGCTTTTTTACGATATAAACCGTCGATTTTGAATTGAACGGTCCACTGGACTGTTGCAGTCCCCGTAGAACTACGCGTGATCTCCGTTCATGCAGTGGCCCTCCTTTAGGGACCATCGCCGTGCCATCGACTCCATAGCAGCCTTCGATGTCAGCGGCCGTGCCGTCGCCGCCTCCAGCCGCGAGAATTGGTCGAGCAGATGGTGGAAACCTGACCCCATCAGAGATGCGACACATTGCTGGGCAGCGACCGCATCCCGTGTCCTAGCCGTCGTCGTAGAAAAGGTTTAACCCTGACACACAGGGATACTCTCGGGAGCACGATTGCTGGGTTCATCACCCCACGCCGACCGCTGTCACTACAAATGGAACAAGCAAATCAAGATTATTGAATAAAAAAGCTTGGATACAAGATAATTCTGGAAGTGTGACACGGAAATCCCTAATCAAGTATGCACCTAGAGCTGCCGTCGTGATGGCCGCGACAGGTGGACATTGGCATCACTGGCCACTGGGAAAGAGGGTTTTTGATGATTTGGGAGCTATTTCTTCGAGTAGCCCACCTCTCTACTCCGTTCTTAACTTTCACCTAAGGACCACAGAGGCTCCAGGCTATTGATAGAGTTAATCTTGTTTTTAAGAAAGTTTGTTTTGGAAAGAGTATTAGAGTCCGAGTAGTACAAACTCGTAGACTCCGAGTCGGTTGTTGAGCGCTTGCTTTAAAAGCAGGCGTATCTAGGTAATCTATATCTTTGTTAGGAATGTAGATGTTTTTACGGATAGAAGTATGTCGATATATATTCTTAGGAATGTAGATGTTTTTTCACGGTTAGATCTATATTTTATAGCATGTAGGTATAATTATGTTAGGTGTCAGAATATTTTTTACGAAAAGTAATTAATTCATGGGTGAATCAATGGATTCGCAGATATGGTAGAACGAGTTCCATTTAGAATCTATTATGGAGAGGGGGTTATAATGCATGGTTTGGAGGTTTGTGGATCTAAGTAACATGTAGTATGTGGACATAAGTTTAAGTAAGGTCGAGGAGCGCACATTTGCTTCTGTGTTGAAATGGTTGTATTATACTTTTCGGATGGATCAAGAAAAGTGCGAGTTGAAGGTATTTTGCCTATATAATATGCGAAACAACCCTTTTTACTGGGAGCTAGTTGAGCTGAAGGGAACCACATCGTGGAGATCATATGTGAGGGGGCAAAGCAACGGGGATGGAATCGGGTGCTTTTAGTGCAAGCATATGACAGGGATGTTGCCCCCATTAGCAGTTGGACACCGGTGAGTGTAATTAGCCTCAAAATGAGCTCAATTTCGGTGATACCGAAATTGGGGAATCTAACTGTAAGCAGCATGTTCAGCAATGTAATGATGATATCATTTGCTAAAGTGGTGAACAGATCGAGTTTTGGGAGGATGATGAAAATGTTGGACAAGAAACGCTGGGACAAGTAGACGAAGGTAAGTAAATTGATGAAATAAAGGCTATGATGGAAGAGGAAGACCATGAGTACAGCAGAGCAAAAGTGTAGGACGACGATGAGTCGGATGAGGAAGATGGATGTACGGAGCCGCTTGTGCCAGTCGAGTGGAGCACACATCAATTTGAAAAGCTGGTTGTCAATAAAAACAACGATATATCTTGGCAGTATAGTGATAATGAGGTTAGACCCAACAGTATGTGCAAGCAAAAACAAAATTTGTGCAAGATCTTTGTGAAAGATTTAGCTTTATCATTAAGTGGAGGTTCTGTAATAGGTAACAAGCATAAGATGTAAGAGAAAAGAAGCAATATAAAATCAAAGAGCTTTCAGCTCAGTTGGTTTGTGCGCTTTGCCTTCTTTCAGAACGCTGCGAGTCTTGCTTGAGGCTAGGGGTGGGAAATTTTAACCGAAAAACCGAAACGAACTGAACTAACCGAAAAAATCGGTTTCTTCGGTATTCGGTTCGGTTTTTATTTCGACTTTATTCGATTTTCGGTAATCGGTTTGGTTTTTAAATCCTATAAACCGAAGCACCGACAAAACCGAATAAAACTTGGTTCACCGCACACACATGGGCCGCATTGAACTTTTCTCCGGTTCGGTTTTTATTTCGACTTTATTCGATTTTCGGTAATCGGTTTGGTTTTTGAATCCTATAAACCGAAGCACCGACAAAACCGAATAAAACTTGGTTCACCGCACACACATGGGCCGCATTGAACTTTTCTCCGTTTTCCTCACACGGGCCGCACCGACGCACTGCTGTTCGTCCCCAACTCCCCATGCGACTTCACCTCCCTGGCTCCCTCCCTCTCCCCGCGCCCCTCGCCTCGCCTCCCTTTGTTGCCGCCACTCGCCGCCTCTCTCTCTCTGGCGTCCACGCGGCTCGGCAGCCTCCCTCCCAGTTGTCCCGGCCTGCCCCTCCCCTCTCCTCCTCATCTCTCTCTTCTGCGCCATTGCCTATCACCGGCGAAGCGCCATCGTCGCCATTATTGCCTTCATCAAGCTCGCCCCAAGTCTGGCGCTAACGGCAGCATTGCCGCCGACCATCTGGCGGCACCTGTTGTGGCGGGTCGCCCGATTCAGTGCTTGCCCCATCTCGATGATCCGAGGCAGGGTCCGTGGCGGCGTCAAGCATGGGCATGATGCGAGCTAGCAAGAGGCAGCAGCAAATTTGTGGCTTGAGAGTGCCACTTGATCTACTGATTTTGATTAACATTGCTTAATATCCTTTGCTGCTCTTGTGCCTCGTTTTCCTATTAAAACCAGGGCTTTGATTTCGTTTGTCTCTAGAGTTTGCATCTGAATCTTGGTGATTCTGCTCATCAATTCGTGTCGACGATCGGGATTGTCAACTGCAGAAATTGAAACGGGGGTTAGTGAGACTTGAGACCTGAGCAGAGCTTAGCTCAACGAAGGAAAGAACTCGACGTGCCGAAAGGTCGGAGCTAGGCGACAACGAGCGTGAAACGAGGGTTTATACTGGTTCGAGCCCCTGTGAAGGTAATAGCTCTACTCCAGTTGCCTTGCGGCGGTGATCTTTGTTACTTTCGAGTACAGAGATGTGTTACAGCTCAAGCTCAACAATGGCGGAGTCTAACGCTCGAACTCTGGTGTCTTGTCCCTCAGGCTGTGCATCCTTAGCCTTATACCCTCCCTGCTTGTAACGGACGGGAGATATTCCCGGGTAGTGGTCTTCATGCGCATTGAGGGTTGGCAAGAATCGCTCCGGACTTGTTGCGTCGCCGCCTCTCCTCCCCACGATCCCACGCCTTGGTAACCGCCGAGTAAACGCACGCTCGAATCCAAGGGACTCAAGACGAACGAGAGCCGACCCGAGCTCAAGGTCGTGCGGCCGCTTTCAGGGGTCTATGCGCCTAGGTCGAAGCGCCTCAAGATACGCCAGTCGTGGTCGGGCCTCCCGAGCTTGGGAGCCCGTTGGATCAGAGTATCTTTGGCGGTCAAGGACGCCAACCCTCGCCAATTCGTGACCATATACAAGGGCTCATGTTGAAGATTTATTTGGCTGCCGATTGATGATCTACATCAAGACTGTTGGCTCTTCTTTGAATCTAAATTCGGTTAACCGAACAACCGAAATAACCAAACCGAATTAATTTGGTTATTTCAGTTCGGTTTCTACGTCATTTCGGTTTGGTTTCGGTTTTCAAAACTCAAAAACCGAATATTTTAAAAACTGAAAAAACCGTAAAAACCAAAAAAACCGAATACCGATCTACTTGAGGCTGCATATATATTTTTTTGCTCCTTTTATTTTCCAACAGCTATCATGATCTTCGACTAGATTGGAAATAGGAAGTGCTTCGGCATCACCACCTCCATGGACCCCTCTTCTTTTGGTGTGGCCAACGGCCGACGCGGCAAGTACTCCCTGTCGTTGCCCCTCCCTCTTCCGGCGGCATGTGTAGGCATGACGGTGGGCACGGATAGTCAGTATTGGCGGTGGCGCGTAGCGGGTCGTGGGGGTGGTGTCGGACCTGAGTGGTGGTGGAGAGCTATAGGTTAGGTAGGAATGGAGAGAGAGGAAGCGGGCTGCGGCGATGCGCTCATCGCTTTGGGAGGAGATAGCGGTGAGCAGTTGAGAAAGCCAATTTAGGACTCGATGCGAGGGGCAGTTGAGGATAGGGGCATGGTGAGCTTTCCGCTCGGTGTTTAACTAGCAGAGGATCTAGTACTAAAGCACTAGCGCACTAGTACTTCGTATATTATATCCCGAAGGTTTCCGAGCCGCGCATCGATTACTAAGGATTCTGGCATCAGGTTGAATAACGTCTCGCTGAACTGCGTATCAAATGGAACTGCTGTACACTGTACAAGGAAGGGCTTCAGCTCATCATGGCCGGTACCACCTGTTACAATGGCCGCAGCGAGGAACGAAAACACCCGTGTCTCACCCAACCACTCAGGACAGACGCGACGCGCGAGCAGTTCTCCGAGCTGTCTCGCCTGGTCGCGCAACCCCCGTCTCGCTCCAACGAACGACGAGGCGCCAACTCACCGTGCCCAAGGGAAGGCGGGCGTGCACGAACTACGTAGACCCCTCCCACCGACACCCCGGCCCCGCCGCCAAACTCCCGAGCCCGCAGCCCCACCCGTCAGTCACCGAAGAACAGAGCAGCCGCGCGTGCCGCTTGGACTGGGCGGCCTCCATCCACCGCCGCGCCGTGCCGTGCCGTGCCGTGCGCACCACTACTCCCACTCGTCTCGTGACTCTCGTCTAGTCGTTTCTCTCTCTCACCACCCCACCTCACCGCGCCGCGAGTGGAGGAGCCCCCGTGCCGAGCCGAGCCGACCTGCGTGTTCGGTCAAAACTCAAAACCCACCGCGCGACGGCCCCAGAACGCTACAAAAGCTCGCACATTTCCAGCGACTCCAGACCAGCCGCTCGCGCGTCCCATGCCGTGACGTGCCGAGACGACGGCAATTAAAGGTGGTGACAGCTTGGAGGGAGGAAGAGGAGGAGACCATGGGGGACGAGTCGGAAGGGGAGACGGAGGAGTACCTGTTCAAGGTGGTGATCATCGGGGACAGCGCGGTAGGGAAGAGCAACCTGCTGTCGCGGTACGCGCGCAACGAGTTCAACCTCCACTCCAAGGCCACCATCGGGGTCGAGTTCCAGACGCAGAGCATGGACATCGACGGCAAGGAGGTCAAGGCCCAGATCTGGGACACCGCCGGCCAGGAGCGATTCCGCGCCGTCACATCCGCCTACTACCGCGGCGCATTCGGCGCGCTCCTCGTCTACGATATCTCGCGCCGCTCCACCTTCGACAACGTCGGCCGCTGGCTCCAGGAGCTCAACAGTACTCACCTATCCACCTGCTTCTTTATACTTCTTTATTTACTTAACTAGCTACTCTGCTTGCTTGATTACTGCTTGTTACTTGTTAGCCTGGATCAATTGGTTCATTAAGATCGCGTAGATCTGGGTTGGTTTTGGACGTCCAAAGGGACAGTAGAGTTCGTGAAGTATAGCTGGTAGAAATGGAATCCAGTGGGGATCTGCGAAAAAAGAACATACCTTTTTTGTTGTTCTACCTTGTAGATGCCTATAGATGGTGATTGGATTGCTGTTTTTGGATAGCAGGAGCATTGTTAGGTCGGATGGATTGGGCGACCTGGTCTGAATCTGGATCTGAATCTTGATGCGTTGGCTTGTTGGGGAATGTTTTGGGTAGTGGATGTGAGGACCACGTAATTCGAGTGAGTGGAATTACTGTGCCAGTTGCTTGTGTAGACATCCTTGGGACTAGTAATTTTGCATTTGGTGTGCTGAACTATTTGCAGTTATAAAGTTATGAGGTTTGAACTTGGAAGCTGCTTAGCTTGACTTAGTTCGTCAGTGTTTAAGATGTTCAAAACACGGTCGCTGTCTGCTAGTTTTAATTATGTGTGGAAGTGTTTATAATCAGCTAGGCTTTTAGAAATGTCCTTAGTGATATCCTCCAATTACTCTGATTATGCTTTGTCGATATGGTTGCTGCAACAGCATGTATGCCACTCGTCACAAACCATTTAGAGCATGATTTCAAACACTCTTAAAAGTTTACTTTGACAGTTTGAGGCCAAACCTTGTTTTCGTGTGCGTGTTGGGCACCATGCCCCCCTGTGAGGCAAAACTGGAGCTTTTCGCTGTTGGAACCAGTCAACCAACATGGAATATTGCATGTGTTCGTTTCTTTTATGTACATGGGGACTTTTAGCTAGAATAATGCGGTTTTGTTAGTCAGAACAAATTCAATATCTGTTGAAACCCTTGGTTCTACACATATCTTGTGTACTTTTTGGTTCTCCACGTATATTACTTTAACATTTCTGATCTTTTGGGAACTCATCCATGGATGTGTTTCATATTGTTTCACCAATCACCAGTATTGTTAGGTGCTAGTGTTTTAGCAGAATTTGCTGTCGTTAAATAAACAAGTATCATTTAATGTTATGGATGAACCAACGTAACTCTAAACAGATATCGCACATTTTCTGTGACATGTACTGTTTCTCAGAATTTGGCATGTAGCTTATGTGTCAGTATGCATTGTACAAATTGAGGTGAAAATGATGCAGATGCTGTCTGCAAATAACATGCTTCGTGCCCAAAAGCGTATAGTGCCCTTTTGTACAATCTTTTGGGTGTTGAAGATAATTAATTAGGTTGCATGGATGTATTGAAAGGTATCATATATGATGGGGACTATTGGATGGCTAGGATTGTGCTCCAGATGACACTTTGCTTGTACTCACCATTCAAACCACTAATGATACCCTTGATTACCTGATTTCATTTCACTAACTGAAAAGGTCAGATAATGTAGGAATTTGGTTGGTTGTAATATTGTATACTCCATATATGTTCCTTCTATTACCAAGAATAGGCTTTTGCTTTGGAAGGACTTCCGGAGATGGAGAGAACTCAACAAGCACAATCTAGTTGTTCCAAAGCATCTATTTACTTGGAAGCAGCTTACTAAGAAGTCATAATGATGTATCATGTGTGACCTTTGTTTCTTGTCCTCAGTGTTGAAGTATAAGTGAATTGCTCACCTTTCTTTATCAGGTTAAACTTTTGAGTGAACTGACTAGTGTATGCAACTTAATATGGTACACCTTTCTTTATCAGGTTAAGCTTTTGAGTGAACTGGCTGGTGTATGCAACTTAATATAGTATCAGAGCCAAAAGGTCTCGAATTCAAGACCCGGTTGGCGCAATTAAAAAATAATAATTGCAGCTCATTTTTATTCCATGTCCTAGGTCTGAGGGAGTTTATACGCGAGAAGGGTATTGAAGTATAAGTGAATTGCCCACCTTTTCTCATCAGTTTAAACTTTTGGGTGAATTGGCTGATGCATGCAACTCAATACTCAGATGCATCTCCTTAGTCCTTACGATTTTCTATCAGGACACATTTATTTTTCCTTTGCGTAATGGGTGTACTGTCTTCTGCTGGAGTAGTGAATCACTATCTTTAACTTCAATGCAGCACATTCTGACACTACGGTAGCCAAGATGTTGGTGGGCAACAAATGTGATTTGGGGAATATCCGTGAAGTGCCGGTTGATGAAGGTAAAGCACTCGCCGAAGCTGAAGGGCTGTTCTTCATGGAGACCTCAGCTATGGACTCGACAAACGTGGAAACAGCATTTGAGATTGTCATCAAGGAGATCTACAGCAACGTGAGCAGGAAGATCTTGAACTCCGATTCTTACAAAGCGGAGCTATCCCTCAATAGGGTAAGCATCGATGGTGATTCGAAAGACGATCAGAAGCAAACGAGCCGATTCGGGTGTTGCTAGGGATTTTAGTACATTATTAATTATTGGGTTTTACTGAGATGAAGTTTTTTGTTCATTAATATTATTTGTAAACTTTACACGTTGAGTTGCAGAGTGGGAGGAGAATAGTTGTTACTGGACAAACTGTATTACGCTGTTACCTGAAAAGTCATGTAACTCACCTGTCGCGTTCTGCAAAATTCAGTTGGAGCTCAAATTTTTTTCCCTCCTATTACGACAAGATTCGCAGTTGAAAACAATGGATAATTACCGTGGGAACTGAACTGGACCGAGGCTCTTATGATATATACAATGGTATATGTCAGCTATCTGTAACACTATGTTACGTATAATTTTATATAATGTGGAATAGAGAAAAGAAGGAGAGAGAAAGCTGTTGTCTATTAATTTAATAGACGGTTTTATAGATAGCTTTATATTTTATGTACTATTATATAGATAGTCTGTTAATTGAATGAGAGACTGTTACAGACAATTATATAAATAATCTATTATATGAATTATTTTTATTATTGTCTATAGATGATATAGAAATACATTATAGACAGTTGCCGTCTATCCCACCATCCATGCCCTAAACGTGACGAACTGGGATGAAGGGAGAACGTCTGCTGCCAATTTTCGTTCTTCGTTACGAACTGGATGGCCGTCCGGGTTGACAAGCCGATCGAGGTGGTAGCCTGCGGGCACACGCACACCGTGCGCGCAGCCGCCAGAGCTCTTGTGGCGACTCCGCTTCGTCCACGCCCGTGCGCCTGGTTCGTTTCCCCTGGTGTGCCTGCCCCGCCCGCGCCCGTGCGGCCTCCTTGCCTCGCTTGACCCCCGTCCGCCGACGTGCCTGGCGCCGCGGTGGATCAACCTTGCGCCCACGGCCACGCGGTGGGGCTCTCTCCGCCCGGCCGTGCGGGGCGGTGCGTGATGACGCTGTGAGCTCTGCGCCTCGCGCCTAGATATTGACACCTTGACAGTGACAC
Source organism: Guadua angustifolia (assembly GCA_036346375.1). Classification (NCBI taxonomy): domain Eukaryota; kingdom Viridiplantae; phylum Streptophyta; class Magnoliopsida; order Poales; family Poaceae; genus Guadua; species Guadua angustifolia. The sequence continues at coordinate 13,524,648 of CM070515.1, forward strand.
AGGCCGCGCGGCACGGTACGGGCGCGCAGCTCGGTGGACGCGGCTGCTTGTCGCTGGGCCGCGCGGTCGCCGTGTGTTTATCGGTTAACCTGCGTGGCGCACGGGGTTATTGGGAGTGGAGCGGGTGGGCTGATGGCTGTTCAGGACCAACACTGGGCTGAGATGCCGGGAGCACTTTTCACATTTTTTTGTGGGTCATAAATCGCTGGCGGCCTTGTGCAACGGGCGCCGGACCTGTCCCGTTCGTTTATTTTTATATGAAGGGATCAGATTTCTGCTACGGAACATACACTACAGTGATCACTACTTGCTACAGTAAGTACAAAGGGCCACTATTTGCTGCGGTAAGTAAGGCGAACCTCGGTCCTTGGATTCGGAGCTAATGGCAGGTAGTGCAAGTGCATACACAGGATCCTGTCCCTCGAGAGTTGCGATCAACCCCTCGAAGCTTCTTTGCTGGGACCAGCGTTTGCACCGGCAATGTCGATCGACATGGGTACCTGACAACGACTGGAAATGCAAGTTAAATCTTATGCACATCCTGTCCACAACATGGCACTACCTATTTCCCCAAGGATACAAGTACATACTAAAATATATACGGTGCAAATGTAGACAAGTAATGGTAGTGCCAAGCACGTACGTATCGATCATCCGTAGTTGACTTTCTCCCATAACCAGCCAGTTCCCATTCCCAAGATTCCATAAGGCTACACCTACCTTCGTTGCAGAGATGGTTCGTACATGTAGAATGATATATCCAGTACTTGCCAATGTTCTCATCATCTTTTCGATCTTAAGGCGTTGTGTTGTGTCGGAGACGAAATGCAGGACTCAGTCGCGAGGATGGGGCCCTGCCGCGGCGACGCCACGCTAGGGACATGGACATGCGCGGCGTGAACCGTGTCCGCGGATGCCATCTCCGCCGAGCACCGGGGGCGGGGTGGGGGGGGGGGGCGGGGGGGGGGGAGGGTGGGGGTGGGTTTGCTTATGGAAATGACATTTTAACACAATGATATCACTTTTTTTCCCTGTTCAGATTTGTCTGCGGCCAGGCGAGTACTTCACCAGCGTTGTAGGTCGCTACTGCCGTTTCAACGGTAACTTTTTTTTGGAATTAATTCAATAATAGAAGGAGTTAAAGGTGCGTTGAATTGAAAGTATTGTCTTTAGTACTATATTACTTAGCTAGATAGAATGAAATCAACTTATAAGGAGAGCTCCTTTATGGACTCTAATATGACTTGGTGGCAGGGCTAGAGATACTTATGGTTGGTAATATCATGCTGTGTATATATGCGCGCGTATATAATATATTTTGCGTGTTTATCACATGACTTGTGACTATGCGTGACTGTAACCGATCGATACTAAGTACAACAATGCGCGACTACGACCAGTCCGTACAAACTGTACTTAACATTTTGACACCTCGACTGCTGACGTGGCACCACAAACTCAGGGAGACGCACAAAGAGTAGTCTGTTCGACCGCGATGAGAGGCAGTTTTCTGTACGCCCTTTTTTTAAAGAAGAAGTCCGTGTTTGCTGCCTTTAATGCATAATACTATGATAGTATTGTTTATATCTATGTATTAGTCGAGTTATCTAACATGTGTAGGTACCACTATGTTCTGTAAATTTATTGGTTGCTAGTAATTTTATTGTAGACGCAATTTTTAATATCATGTTTTTATTGCGTTTCTATGAAATTAAATTAGTGTTATGCCATGTTAATTTTTCAACAATCCAAAAATCTAGTATAGCATAACTCTGACGCAATGAAGCCTGAGAGGTTCATAGGAGAGAACTTCAAGAGATGGCGGATATGGTCTAAATTTTGGCTCATGTCAATGAACCTATGGTGGGTGATAGCCCCATGAGGCCCATCACTACTGAACAACAACGTGATTATAAGATGAGCAACGACACTTATCTTGACTGCCTGTTATCTCTCCTCTCGGATCAATTATGTGACGTGCATATGCACCTCGTTAGTGTTGCTGATTTGTAGGAGGCCCTAGACCAAAAATATACGGTGTTGGATGTTGGATGTGAGCTTTTATGTGAATAAACAGTACCATGACTTCATAATGGTGGATAACCGTTCTGTAATGTAATGGTAGATAACCGTTCTATAGTGGAACAGGCTCATGAGCTCTAACTCCTATTTGGGGAACTCGAGTACTTTGATTGCGCTCTTCCAAATAAGTTTGTAATCAGTTACATAATTGCCAAGTTGCCACCCTCGTGGAGGAGCTTTGCCATAACTTTAAAGCACAAGAGAGAAATCATGACCGTTGAGGAATTGATCGCAACTCTTGATGTTGAGGAGAATGCAAGAGCGAAGGATGCCCCTCGTTCCTCACAGGAAGGCACCTCTAGTACCAATTTTGTGGATAGCAAATCTGGTGGGGTGAAGAACAAGAATAAAAGAAAAGACAAGTAGACAACTAACTTTTAAAATAAGAAGAGGAGCAAGGAGAACCTTACTTGTTTTGTGTGTGGTGAGCCTGGCCATATAGCCAGAAAATGCCATCGACGTAAGGGCAGAAATGATAGTCGACAATGGCGTAATTCTCATATTACATTATTAGCGCATTTGGAGGATCAGGGTATGTACTTGTTTCTCTTCTAGTATGTTAATCTATCGATTGGTAGATCGACATAGGAGCTAATGTACATGTGTGTGCTGATTTTAGTTTGTTTTCCTCTTATCATATTGTTAGATGTTCCTCCGTCTTAGATGGGAATGGATCGCAAGCCGTTGTGCACGGGATTGGTAGAGTGGATCTAAGGTTAACCTCCGGAAAGGCTATCATTGAAGAATGTATAGCATTCTTCTGGAATAAATAGAAATCTCATCAGTGGTTTTCTTTTATATTGTGACGACCATTGGCTAGTTTTTTTAGTCGAATAAGTTTATTATTTTGAAGTTTGATTTATTTGTTAGCAAAGGTTATGATTGCGGAGGCCTATTTTGCCTTCTGTTCTTACTGGCTATAACCTTGTGACATATTATCTTGTTTGGCAAATAATGATGGAGATGCTACTGTTTGGCATTCTTGTTTATGTCATATTAATTATGATAGAATTTCTTGTTTGGTTAATCTCAATTTAATTCTAAGATTTTCCATAGTTAAAAGATCTAAGTGTCAAACTTGTGTGCAATCTAAGTAACCTCGAAAACCTTTCAAGACTATATCTGACACTATTAGATTTAATTCATTCTGATCTATGTAAGATGAATGGAGTATTAACTAAAACATGGAAAAGATTCTTTATAACATTTATTGATGATGCTGCTAGATATTGTCAACTGTATGTATCTACTTAAAACAAAAGATAAGGCACTGGAGTACTTTAAAATCTACAAAGATGTGGTTGAAAATCAACTAAAAAAGAAAATCAAACATCTAATTAGACAGAGGAGGAGAGTACATCTCTAATGAGGTTTCCTTGTACTGTGTGAAATATGGAATTATCTATGAGATGACGGCTTCCTATTCACCGTAGTCAAATATGGTGGTTGAGAGGTGTGGCAGATTTCAAGCCGACAGGGCGAGTCTGAGACCGGGTTTGGTTCGATAGGGGTGTCTTTGGTAGCCATGAACCCTAACAGATGGAAACCCCAAAGACCTCTCACACTAACGAAGTTCTAGAGTCTAAAATCCAGATGAACACACGATTTTACCCGTGTTGAGCCCCCATAAAGAAGGGTAACAACTTTACTTCACGCTTGATCTTGGATTCAGATTCAGGCTTGGTTACAGAGCTTGCCGGTGACCGATTTCTTCTGCTCGATCTACTTTTTCTTCCCCCTCCTCTTCGTCCCCCAAGTGCCCTTATATGCACGGGCTTACACGAGTCGACGAAGGAGGGTCGCCATCATGCTTATCTTACATGCATTTATTACACCTTTATGCGATGTCCCGTTCCTTGGCGCTAATTAATGCCGCAAGATGCCTTCGCCGGCTCTTAGGAATGTGACTTCTCTGCGGCGAGTAGGTGGAGGCGTCCGAGGAATGGGCTTGTAGAAATTTTGGGACCGACATGCCTAGTACATCGCTGTGTCTCGACACGGTGACGGCGGCGGCGAAACTTGGTGATGAAGCCACCATGATCCCCTTCGCATGGCGTGAGCAACGAGGTGTGCTTCGCCGCATGCTGTGGGCTGGCGCCGGGCGAAAGCAGGCGTGGTCGCCACTCGCCGCCCGCGACGCCACGTGGACCGCAGACCGGTGAAATGGGCGTGCTCGCTTAATCGCCGCCAAAGCCGCCACGTAAGGTGGCGCCGGCGTAGCAGGCGTGGTCGCCACCGCTGCTTCGCGACGCCACGTGGACCGGCACCGGTGGGCGGGCGTGCTTTCGCCAATCGCCGCCAAAGCCGCCACATGGTTGGCGCCGGGCGGCGGCGTGGTCGCCACTGCCGCCCAAGACGCCACGTGGATCGACGCTCAGGACGGTGTAAACACCCACACTTTGCCGACGCCGTGGGCCACACACGCTTTGTGCGGCGAAGAGGTACCGGTGTATAGTACACCGACAAGAGCCCTGTGCCCACCCAAGAACGCACATCGAGTTTTCGAATCCTTACATTAAATGTCGGTGCATTCTTGGATGGGGCCACCACTCATCGAGATGCGACCGCCGATTCCTTCCCGCATCCATTGATTTTTTGGGACTCAAACGTCGCGACAACCTTGTCCTTCGTGGAACTGGCTGGTGCAGTGGGGGATACATATAGATCCATCCGCACTGTAATTCACGCTTTTAGTGCCCTTTGCAAACTTCGCCTTCTTCCTCTAGCTTTTCTTGTCTCTTGTCACTTTTGCTTCCATGGCTTCTCCTGCTTTCCTTCCATTCCTCCCTCCAACAGAGATTCCTACAGTGGGGAGGCTCCACACCATCGTCAGGAGAGGCCCTCTCTTCTTCGGTAGGGACCCCCACACCACAGATGCCCGCCGACGAGATCATCATCACCGTGTGGAGCATCATGGCGGGCTTGGTACCGCCTTTCTCGACTTTTTCCTCACCGTCCTCCACTTCTATGAAATCAATCATCTTCACCTCACTCCTAACTCCATTCTTTTCTCGCCATCTTCGCACACCTCTGCGAATGTTCTTGGGGTGATGCCAAACCTCCCTCTTTCGCTACTTTTTTTTTGCGCGCCTCATCCGACGGCGAACTTCTAGGAGCTGCCATTTCGTCTTCGGGATGGGATGGTCGCTCGATACTCCCTTCGGCCGGAGTCAAATTGGAGGGCCTGGCGACCGAATGGTTGTACGTCAATGACGACAATGCATTGATGTCTTGGGGTGCTCACGGACCGGTAGCGCGTCCACGAGAATTGAACTCGCCTGTCGAAGAGACAATGAGATCCGGTAATGGCGCCCGCATTATCAACTTGCGGGCGCCCGGTTTAATCTGGGCGATGGTCGTTAGGGATTTTGTATCCCAAGACTTAGCCCCTTCGCGCCAAGATTCACCCAAAGATGGCAATACAGCGACGCACGACATCACCCGCACCTTTCGTACCGTAAGTCTTCATCTTTTTTCTTTATGCTTCTTCCAGTATTGCTTCCTACCAACCGGCGTCTTTTTCTAACTTTGGCCAGCGCGGAAACTTGGATGGGCCACGATCACCACGTGGCTCTCGGGCTCATGCCGCCGGTTCCAGTGATTTGGATCGCCTTCATCGCAAGACGGCCACTCGCCGACTTGAGTCTGCGGAGCGCTCGAGATCGTCGAGTTATTGCCGCCAATGGACTCCACCGCCTCGTCTTTACGCCGCCTACCGACGATCGAGGACACACCTCCCCTCACCGATCGGGCGGCGGGCAAGCGGCCACTTGTTTCAGACGCTCCAAGCCCGGACGCGAAGAAGACCCGCCGCGCGGGCGAAATCTCTGCCGCCACCAGTGCAGAGGTGGCGGTGACTTCACATGGGACGGCAGCGCCAACCGCGCCAATTGCAAAGACCGATCACCGGCGCGTCGCCGGCAAGGCCAAAGATCTTCACCACCGACGCCACAAAGACCTTCACCACCGGCGCCACCACAAGAAAGCGCCAGCCCGACAACCACGGCGCTTAGCTGCTACGGCAGCGGTTATTCGACTCCTCTGGGCGCCGATTCGCCCTCGCGACGCCACCACCTTCCGCAATGGGGACCCGGCCACACTCGACAAGGCGGCCGAGGTCCCCAAAGTTAGCCGGCTTGAGGGCGACGCCAAGGCGGCCTCAAGATGTTCCTTAGGGAGCAGACGCCACCAAGCGCTGCAGTGGAGGCTTCCGCCAGACGCCGCCGATCGCCATCGCCACGGGATCGGGCAAGCGGCCTCGATGGCGGTGCACTCGCCAACTCGCCTCCGGACCATCGCCACTCTGCTGAACGCTCGCTGAGCTCTTTCACCGAGCTCAAGAACTTACATACCGCTTGGCGACTCACTGCGCCACGGCCGGGCATGGGGCGGACGGCGAGGCAACCGACAGGCCATCGATGCGAGGCGCGGAGCGGAGAGGTCGACATCTGATGGTGGCGCAGAAAGGACCACGCGACCGCCCTAGTCACCATGCAAAGAACGGCAGAAAGGGCCGAGGCGCGCAGAGACCTCTCGAGTATGAGGTCGACGCCAGCGCAATCTCGCCGCCATGCTCAAGAGAGTTTCAGCGCATCAAAAGATGCCTGGAATCTTTGGGCGTGGTGCTCGAGACGCCCCTCCAAGACACCACTCTGCAGTACGCCCATGCGACCAACCAGGCCGCAGAGGCGCTTCGGGGATTACCCACCGCCTGCGCCGCGACGCTCACCAGGAGGGCAAGAAGTTGCGGTGATGACCGCCACCTTCATCTTCGGGCTTCTTTTGGCCGCCGCGATGCTTCCTTGGACCCATTGGCGATGGAGACCCAGCATTGTGGGGAACGCCGCCCAGAGAGGCGTGAAAGCGGCAACATTGAATATTACGGCAATTGCAAGTACAGCGAGCGGTGATGGATGTCGCCACGGTGGCGGAGGAAGAAGACGCCGCGACATCAACGTATGCGATGAGTGAAGGGCTAAGCCGCCAATCTACTTTTTTGCTTTTACTTTTGTTGATCGGCTTCCTTTTTGTCTCAGAAAACATTTCAATTAACTTTAGTTGTAATGGATGCTTCCGCTTTTACCTTCATGTTTGCTTTGCCATGCTTATCCAATATTGCATGCCAAAATTGCTGTGTAGCTGATCCATGATCGGCTAAGGCACCAATTAAGCCTTTGAGCCTAAGCAATGTCCTGCATTCTCAGAAGGTTGCATGTAGCTAGCTACAAGTGTGAGCATTACACGATAAGTTACATAGGACTTAGGTAAAGACGACTTTGAGGTGCAATAATTTGTGCTTGAGCACAGGTGATTCTGCGTCAAGATTTTATGAGGTTATCATTGGTGAAACCTTCCTAACTTAAATCCTTGTGATCTCTTAGAATCGCACCCGGTGGCATGTAAAGTAACAAGCCCCTGTGAGTGGTTTTGGGCCAGCTGTAAGTTCAACCTTCATTAGTTATGGTTTTGGTGTTAATGACAAATCTAATCTTGTGTTAATGACAAATCCAATATTGAGTTTATCCCCTAATGCGATAGTGTTATTAATGACAATCTTATATCGAGACTAACATGTTTGTTTAGAATATCTTTGTTTAGTCTCATCACATTAAAAGAATGGAAAACCCAAGGTATGTTTTCGTATCCATTCTAGTATTAGTTGCATACTTTGGAGTCAAGTTAAAATATGAATGTCCTCATTATATTAACCAAAAATGTGCATCATGTTTCCCAATCCATATATTACATGGATGCACACACTTAGGGGAGTTTATAGTTTAACTTGAAAGTCTCTTTGTATTGATCTAATTCTTATTGACACATATAAGGATCAAGACAAAGAAACTAAATACATGAGTATATGAAAACTTGAGTAGTTAATATATACTCATATCAATTTAAATGATAATTTAAATTGAGTTCATTTGTCTTGTTAATCATTAAAGAACATTTCATCATGTGTTGATGGTGTTCCTTGATTAATTAAGGACAAATGAATAGCTCTTAAGTATAATAAAGCATGAGTTGCACTATTGTACTTAAGACACACTTAAATCATTCAAATTGATTTAGGTTGTGCTCAATTGATCTAAAGGCATCCATTATGTGTTAATGGAGTGCAAGAGATAATTGAGACAACCATACATCTTGGACTAACAAGTTTTATGAGTTGTGATTGAGTTAGGTCCAAAGATGGATCCCGAAGATAAAGAAGGGTAACGATCCCGGGGGAGTATCTAAGCGATGATCATAAAGACCCCAAAGGGGATTGCTTGTGCACGGTGGCGAAGGTAAAATTAGATAGGCTAAGGACTTTTGTAGTCTTTGAGTCTAAGGTTTTATCGCCGTGCTATTAAGAGGGGTCGTTCCCTTTGCTTGAGCTTCATCATGTGTTGGTGATCTCATTCTGCGTTCACTCGAGCTCAAACCATTTGGATTTGGTTTTTGCATATGGGTTAACCATTTGGCATGTGTTGCGAATGGGTTAAACTTATGCTTGGCTGCATTTGGTTTTCGATAATGCTTTGATTTGCATGTGTTGCAAGAAGTGATAAGCTAGTGCGTTGGCTTTTGCGTGAAGTTCACTTTTGCATGTGTTGCATTAGTTGAAGCTTCATGTTTTGGTTTCGAAAAACAATCCTTCTAAAACTTGTGTGTTTGTATGGAGTTAGAGGCTTGCATGTGTTGCGAGTAAAGAGCTCATACTTGAGATTTGGTTTTGGTGTTAGTTCGATTTGGTGTTGCATGGAACTAGAAAATTGCATGTGTTGCAATTAGAGAGTTCATGCATCTTGATTTGATGTTGCTTGAGCTAGACTTTTGCATGTGTTGCAAAGAGTAGTGCTCAAGCATGAAATATGTTTATTATGTTATTTGCAAGTTCACAGCGAATAAACCGAGGTTTATGAGTCCTAATTCGAGAGCATGTGAGTGGGGCTTGCAAGGTGTTGGCAAGTTGACCGGTCTTGTGTTGACCTTCACATGGCTAGGGGATTAATCTCATAAACTCGAGTTTGATTTGCTTAATCGTTTTGCAAATAGTTCTTGAGTTGATTCGAAATGTGTTTTCGCGATTTGGTTTGAATTCTTTGAGTATGAGCTAAGTTGGTGCAAATGTGTTTTGCACATGTGTATGATCATGTGTTGATCATCTATATGGCTCAAAGAATAGTTTTGGTGTTTGGAGAAATGGTTGTCGGAGTTGAGTCTGAATTTCTCCTCGAGGTCAAGATCTACCGTTAGGGCATGGGCATGTGAGTACCGCATAAGTCTTGCGGTACTACCGGCCTAAACCATGTAGCTCTTCTGATCTTGTGATGTTTTCGTGGTTATGGAGGCCGCACTACTGCTGTGGTTGAGCGGTAGTACCGAGTCGCAGACTACCGGCCCGGGTTGCCTGTAGCTTTTCTCCGAGTATTGTTTTTCTTTGGCAGGCAAGACTACCGCACTCTGCTTCCGAGCCAGTAGTCAAGAAAGTCGGTACTACTGCGCCTAGAGGGCGTAGTGCGCAATATATGTCCGCACGATCGTTGGAGGTGGGCTGTGACTACCGGCCTTAGAGGGCTAGAGTAACGATTTGGTGAATTTGCCCATTTCGCCCCCAAACGGCTAGTTTTCTTGTGGGGGGCTATATATACCCCTTGGGGGCTTAAATGTTGTTGCTGGTATTGTTGTTGTGTGTGGGAGTTGTGTGCATGTGTTGCTCTTCTCCATTTGCATCTTGAGCTTAAGAGTGAGACTAATTGCATGTGTTGCAATTAGGAAGTGATTTGAGAGCCTCTTGTGCATGTGTTGCACTTGAGGGAGGCCTTGTGCATGTGTTGCACTTGGTGATCACCGGGGAGCGCATTTGTTGTGCCCGGTGAGGTTCAAGCAAAGGAGCGGCTTGTTACTCTTGGAGGTTGCCGCCTCCTAGACGGGCGTGGGCGGCGTCTGGCGGAGCTCGAGGTGTGAGAAGCCCCAAGTTTGTGAAGGTTCGGGTTGAGCCTACGCGAGCGTGAAAACCACGACTAGTGGAAAGAGGCGGTGCTCGAGCGGAGCCGGTCCAAGTGTGGGCTAGCCTCAACGTGGACTAGGGAGACCGCAAGTCTCCTAACACCACGGAAAAACATCGGTTGTCCTTGTCTCTTTACATTCAAGTATTTACCTTTTGCATATTATTGATTGCTTGAATGTATTAGAATTGCTTAGTATTAATTGATTGTTCAATTTAGCAATTCTAGTGTAGAGACTTAATTTGGATAGTGCACTAGTGAGCCTAGTTGATTTAGGCCTTAATTGTCAAAACCGAGTTTATCGCTTCCGCATATAAATTGATTTAGGTTTTGACATAGGGGTTGATTAGTGCGAAATATTTAGTGAGCGATTAATTTTGTAAAACGCCTATTCACCCCCCCTCTAGGCGCATCCTCGACCCTACACCAGCGGTACTCAACGGTGACAGCCAGCGGTGCTTATGAGAGCCAACCCGAGGCGTACGAGCCGTGTTTGAGCTCCGTGCCCAACTTACACTCTGGTCACTTAACTTTACTAAACGCTCACATTGAAGACTTTTCCTTTATCACCAAGGAGCCGCCAGTTTCTTAGATTCGCGATAACCATGCATAATTTGATTAACTTTAGCATATACATAAGCGAACAATCGAAAGTGTTACTTAAAACACTTATCTGGATTAAACATTAGCTGGTGCCCAACTCGAGCAGTGGGACGACCAGCCCCCAAGCGCTGAGCGACCACTCGAGGCCTTCGGGCGACCAGCCTCCAAGCGGCTGGCGACCACCCGAGCCTCAGGCGACCAACCTCAAGCGGCTGGCGACCACTCGAGGCCTTCGGCGACCCGGCCTCAAGCTGGCGACCACCCGGAGCCTTCAGGCGACCTTTAACTTTTTCTTCTCGAATTGAGCCAAAGCTTTAAAGTTTTACTTATGCACATATGCAGTTATTGCAAAGATAAATAAATGCCAGATAGGACGCATTTAACACAGATTATGACAACAAAAGCCAAGATGGGGCAACATTGGTCCACTCATTTTGGCCTCCACGTTGTCAGCTGCTCCCCAAACATAGCCCATGGCACCGCAATAAACAAATAACTACCAGAAGGATACTAGGCCAGCAGTGTTTGTGATGACAACCTATGGTGCTTCTGAGAGCCAACCCAAGGTGTACAAACAACATTTGAACACATGCGATCCGCTCCGGTTGCCTGTTCTCACCCGACACGATCTGGGTGTAATTATGAACCAACAAGGATTGCCAAAATTTAAAGACCAACAAAGATCCATGCAAAGCAGACTACCCGAGGGTGCAAAAGAGGAATAATGATAGAGTCGAAAATCCTCAAGATAATGACATTATCAACAACCAATGACCGTCGATCAGCTGGGGGATAAGACTATCCCGGGGCTGACGGACAAGTCGTCGGGTACTTACAGTTTTTCACGGGTAAAATTTTCGTAACAACTCCACATTGTAGGAATTCGCCAATTCTCGGCCGTCCTCAGTGGCTAGCCGGACCGCCCCGGGTCGAGATACTGAGACCACCTTAAAGGGGCCCTCCCACCGGGGAGACAGCTTATGCAACCCAAAGATGCGCTGAACCTGCAAGAAGACCAGTCACCCCACCGGTGTTCTCGAAACCGGGTGGCGTGGTATCGCCGGAGACTTTGCTGGTATCGGGCGGCACGAAGGGCGGCCCGGTCACGAACTTCTTCCAAGAGGTTGACATCTTCCTGCCGGATATCTTCATGGCCTTCCTCGCTGAAAACAGAGACGCGCGGAGAACCAAACGACAGCTCAGAGGGGAGAACGGCTTCCGCTCCATACACCAAGAAGAAAGGCGCTCGCCAAGAGTCGACCGGGCGTGGTACGGCGACCACAAGACATGTGGAAGCTCTTCAATCCATGGCGCCCGCTTCGCCAGGAGTCGATCAAACGCTCTTGTCTTGAGACCCTTCAATACTAATGCATTGGCACGCCACTTGACCATTGCTCTTGGGGGGCAAGCGAAGCAAAGCATACTTTGGTGCCCATCTCATCACAGAATTCCAGAAATGCCGTACCGGTGAACTGAGTTCCATTGTCGGTGATAATGCGGTTAGCGACTCCAAAGCGAGTGAATATCCCATGCATAAACTTGACAGCAGCGGAAGCCGTGATGGCACGTACTGCTTCAGCTTCGACCCACTTAGTGAATTTGTCGATGGCGACGAAGAGGTGGGTGAAGCCCCCGTGGCATGTGAACGGAACGACTCAGATATCCAATTTCTGCATCGCGAACGCCAAGAGAGCGGGATGGTTTGCAGAGCTTGGCTGGTCGGTGGACTTGCTGGCGAAGAATTGACAGTTTATGTCCTCACCACCGCAAGCATCCTGGAGGCGATGAGCCAATAAAATCCTGGCTAAACGCTTTGCCAACCAGCGTTCGGCCGGACATATGGCTCCCTTGACACGCTCCATGGATATCGAGAGCGAGCATGCTCCCCTCTTCCCGAGTGATGCACTTCAGTAGAATTCCGTTTCTACTCCGGCGGTATAAGTCCCCATCCACCAGAGTATAGCACTTGGCCTTACGTGCTATTTTCTCAGCTGACGCATCATCGTCGGGGATCACTTGGTCCCGCAGAAGGCTAGGATCGGATCCATCCACCGATTTTCCGGCCAAGTGTGGCGAGCACTCGGTGTTCACCGGGTACTTTCTTTGGGCCAGCATTTCCAGCACCGCCTTGGCAAAGCTGCCGCCTTCCCTCCGGGACTGGGCCGGGCGAACGACCGCCTTCCTCCTCGAATCGGAGGTCGTGGCAAGAACGCCGCCATCTCCGCCGAGCCGAGGCCTCGACAACCATACCGGTCCCCCTTTGAACCGGGGTGCGATAAAGGACACCATCATTCCCATCTCGGATCATGGGTTGTAATGAAGCGGTCGCGATAGTCTTTCTTCAAGACCTCAACGGACGAAGCCTTTGAGGATGCAAGCTGCAAAGCCCATCCGCAAGATGATTATCACGGGGATATGAGTATATCCCAATCCTTCAAAGCGTCGCTCCATTTTCCTGACCTTCACCAAGTACGCCGCCATGGTGGGGTCAGGGCATTGATATTCCTTCCTTGCTTGATTGATGACTAGTAGGGAGTCGCCCTTGACTTGAAGGCACCGGATACCTAGCGCCGGCAATACGCAACTCATAGCAGACCTTCATACTCGGCAATGTTATTAGTAGCTTTAAAATCGAGAGCAATAACATACTGGAGCACGTCACCCGTCGGGGACACTAAGATAACGCCCATTTACGCCTCAATCGAACGAACCGTCAAAAACAAGGTCGTGGAGGCGACGCAGGGCTTCTTCCGCTTCAAGAGTAGCGGGAGTCCACTCGGCAACGAACTCTGCTAGCTTTTGACTTTTGATGGCAGTGCGGGGAACAAACTTAAGATTAAACTCTCCCAATTCAACTGACCATTTGGCAATACGACCTTCTGCTTCACGGTTGAACAAGATTTCCCGAATGGATAGGTTGTAACCACAGTAACTTCTCGCCCTTGGAAATAATGCCGCAACTTCCTAGACGCCACCAGAACTACATACAGCATTTTTGAGCTTGAGGATACCGGGTTTCTGCTTCATGCAACACCTTACTAACATAATAAACCGGCCTCTGAACACCTTCCCTCTCCGCCACAACAACAGTGACCACCTCTGTGTAGCAAGAATATACAAAAGCAATGGTTCACCTTGCGCAGGGACACTAGTCTTGGAGGAGAGGTAAGGTACTGCTTCAAGTCTTCAAGGCCTTCGAGCCTCATCACCCACTCAAAGTGATTAGTTTTCTTCAATAGCTTGAATAGGGTAGACTCCTTTCTCCCAATCAGCAATGAACCGCCTAAGGAGGCCAGCGACCCACCAAACATTGAACCCGCTTGAGTCGTCTTTGGCGGCTTCATGTGCTCAATCGCCGCTATTTTGTCCGGATTGGCCTCAATACCTCGGTTAGACACGAAACCCCAAGCAATTTAACTGGGAGGAACCCGAATACACACTTCTCTGGATTCAGCTTCGGGCAATTCTTCCGAAGATTGGCGAAGGTTTCCTCCAGGTCTTGAATTAAGTCTTCACCTTTTTTGACTTTCACAACCAGATCATCAACATATACTTCAAGATTACGCCCTATCTGTGGACGAAAAGAAATATGCATAGCACGCTGGTAAGTGGATCCAGCATTTTTTAAACCAAAAGGCATCCTAATATAACAATAGACACCCATAGGGGTTACAAAAGCAGTTTTTTCTTCATCCTCCACCGCCATACTAATTTGATGGTACCCAGAGTATGCATCCAAAAAACATAATAATTCACAACCGCCGAGAGTCAACAATAAGGTCGACTCGCGGCAAGGATAAGGATCCTTCTGCAAGCTTTGTTGAGGTCGGTGAAGTCGACACACATTCGCCACTTCCCGTTGGATTTTTAACGAGCACGGATTGGCAAGCCACTCGGTGAGCGACCTCCGATGATCCTCGCGCCAATAGCTTCTCCACCTCCGCAAATAGCATCTTGCCGCCCGAGTGTCTTGCGGATCTTCGCCAAGGCGCGCCGGAGGCCGCCAAACAGTGCTCGATCACCGGGGACCCCATCATATCGGACGGTTGCGAGTGCGAACGCGTTGAATTACACCGGAGGAAGGTGACGAGCGTCTTCCTATTTGGCGCCGAGGTGGCGCCAATGTTGACGGTTTTGGGACTCGCCTCACTTAGGGCGATTCACCTTAACCTCACCGCAGAGCCAAAGCGAGGCGCTGGTCCGACCGAGGGCTCCGGCGCAGCGGCATCGGCACGCCGGGGCAAGTGGCGGCACTCATATCGTTTAAAACTTATGACAACGCAGAGCTTGGTCGATCTACTCGAATGGTTATGGGGTCGGCGAGCCTCGCATCTTCACCACCATATATGCATAATGGGTCACCGCCATGAACTTGGCCAGTGCCGGTCGACCAAGCAAAGCATTGTAGGGGAGATCAAAATCAGTGACTTCAAAATCCACCAACTCGGTGCGATAATTATCCTTCTCTCCAAAGGTGACGGGGAGACGCAGCTGGCCCACAGGAATTGCACTAACCCCCGGGGCTATTCCAAAGAAAGGCAACGACGGATGAAGATCCTGCCGCGGGATTTGAAGAGCCAGAAATGCCGTAGAGGACAGGATGCTGAGAGAACTCCCTCCGTCCACCAGCACACGCCCCAGCCGGATATTCCGGACTGTGGGCGACACCACAATCGGGAGATGCCCCGGGCCGGCAACATAATCAGGGTGGTCAGCCTGACTGAAGATGATCGTCTCCTCCGACCATTTCAGCATCCAACGCGACCCTGAACTCCCTGCCGCACACACTTCCCTCTTCAGCCGCTTGCAAGCGGTATTAGAGCTTAAGGGCGGACGAGCCACCATATATATCCCGGTATGGTCCGCTTGAAAGCCGGTGGCGGGATCTTCACCACGATCACCGTCACGAGTGACGCTCGTCATCACGAGGGCGGCGTTTTGATCCGCCGCTTACCATCGATCCCCACGACCGGTATCCGTCCTGTGTCATGGGTGTCGATTCGATGAATTGGGCACCAAGGCCTCTTTCCTTCGCGCGGCGGCCGATCCACGATCACGGCGGTTATCACGCCGGCCACGGCGATCACCGCGCCGATCACAGCGATCATCATCCGCCCGGCCACGGCGATTGTCACGTTGATCTCGGACGGCGCTCGGCGACCGAGCTATCGCGGTCACGCTTCGGCGCCAAGACCGCCGGTCTCTCTCGCCACGCTCGCGCCTTCTTGCTTGACGGGTCGGAACCTTCGAGGTCCCTTCCTCTTTACCTCGACCGCCTGGGGCCCGATCCGCCCCTTGTTCCGCAGTACCGCCGCACTTATGCGCGAGGGAAAATAAATTTGAGGTGGTACCAATAGTGCGAGTGGCCATCTTCTCCTTCATCTTGCGTCGCGAACGCCTCTTCTGGAAGGCGATGACGACCGATTGCTCAAATATGGGGAATCGTGTTGCGGCAATGGCAAAACCGCGGATGAAATCACGAACCCCTTATCTCGCTCGGGGCATGCAGATCATCCTCCACGCCCGCCATTGCGAAGGAGCCCCGAAATTGGCGCATTAAAAGGCCACACAACTCCTCCCACGAGTGCGATCGACCTCGCGGGAGGTTCAACAACCAAGAACGGCAGAGCCGTCAAGGCCGTCGGAAATAGTTGGCCATAACCTTTCCAGACCCGCCGGCCGCTCGCACCACCGTGGTATAAATTTGCAAAAACTCCTCAGGATTGGTGGTGCCGTCATAACTTTCTATAGACGCTGGCGAAATCTCGGGCCACTTCCACACTGCAGAATCACGGAGAACGCTCGATATCCAACACCATAAACAAAGCCCGGTCGCCCACCGAACTCGGCCCGGAGAGCGAGAGATAGGACTCTCCGCTGAGTAGGAGGAACTTCCATCTTCGGAGGCCACCCTCTTGCCGCGCCCCGCCTCTGAACAGACGGGCGGCAGACGCCGCCGCCAAGATCACCGCCCACGGCTGGCCTCGTCAAGATGACTTCTTAGGTCCTCACGGTTCCTTCGGGAATCGGGACCGGCACAAGGCCTCCTCCCTGCCTCGGGCTTATCGGGCAGACGCCGCCACCAGGCACTGGAGCCTGCTGAGCCCCGGCCCAGCCTACGGGTGGCGAGTACCACCGATACTCTGCCGGTCGGGGCCCCACCCGAGTTGGGCCACACCAACGAGGTGGAAGATCCCGCACCACGGAGGCGAGGAGTCTCCACAAGTTCCACCGAGGGTGGTCTAGGAGGAGACGAAATGCATGCAAGTCCGAGAGGGGTGGCCGCTCCATAGCCAGCCGACAGCAAGACCGGATGCCCCCACGCCAGGAGTTGCGTCACCAAGCACCCACGGGTGGAGGAAACGGTCTTGCGATTGACTAGATTCGGGACATACTCAACATGACCCGACACCTCCCTTCACGATGTTGCGAACAGAGCATTTTCAAATGCAGGAATCGACAAAGACACCAAAACCGCGGAAAAAGATGATCGGAGAAATCGACTACAGACCCTTTACTGGCGCGCCCGCTCGGCGATTTCAATCGACAGCCCGAGTCTGAGACCGGGTTTGGTTCGATAGGGTGTCTTTGGTAGCCGGCGAACCCTAACAGATGGAAACCCCAAAGACCTCTCACACTAACGAGTTCTAGAGTCTAAAATCCAGATGAACACACGATTTTACCTGAGTTCAGCCCCATGAAGAAGGGTAATGACCTTACTTCTGCTTGATCTTGGATTCAGATTCAGGCTTGGTTCTGAGCTTGCCGGTGACCGGCTCTTCATTCGATCTACTTTTTCTTCCCCCTCCTCTTCGTCCCCCAAGTGCCCTTATATGCACGGGCTTACAGTCGACGAAGGAGGGTCGTCATCATGCTTATCTTACATGCATTTATTACACCTTTATGCGTTGTCCCGTTCCTTGGCGCTAATTAATGCCACGGCGCATGCCTTCGCTCGGCTCTTCGGAATGTGACTTCTCCGTGATGTAGGTGGGAGGCGCCGAGAACAGGCTTGTAGTGAGATTCCTTGGGACCGACATGCCTAGTACATCGGGCTGTCTCGACACGCAGACGGTGGCGAAGAAACTTCAGATGAAGCCACCGCATCCTCCCCTTCGCATGGCAACGAGCAACGAGGCATGCCGCCGCGCATGCCACGTGCCGGGCGCCGGGCGGCGCAGCGTGGTCGCCCACACCGCCGCCAGACGCCACGTCGGGACCGGACACCGGTGGCCGGGCGTGCCGCTTAATCGCCGCCAGCCGCCACGTGGGGCGCCGGCGGCAGCAGCGGTCGCCCACTCGCCGCTTCGCGACGCCACGTGGACCGGCACGACTGGCCGGACGTGTTTCGCTTAATCGCTTCGCCAAAGCCGCCACGTGAAATTTGGGCGCCGGCGGCGGCGTGGTCGCCCACTGCCGCTTCAAGACGCCACGTGATCGACGCTCAGGACGGGTGTAAACACCCACCACTGTCGGATCACGTGGGCCACACACGCTTTTGTGCGGCGAAGAGGGTACCCCGGTGTATAGTACACCGACAAGAGGAAAAACCAAACACTTATAGACTTGGTTAATGCCATGATGGATAGTGCCGGTTTATCCATAGCATGATAGGGGAAGTCATCTTGACCGCATGTTTCGTTCTTAATAAAATTCCCTCGTTAAAAGGTGATGTTACTGTAACACCCTAAAAATTTCCCCATTGTAGGGGAATTTTATGTCTCGTGGGGAAGGAGACGGGGATTCTCGGGGAATTTCCTCATTGCCATCCCTATACACACGTACGTGATCGATCTGTGCTAAGTATATTTAACATTTTGCTACGTGATATCGACTATATGCCACATCACCTTACACTTCAACTGCTGGTGTGGCGCCACTGACTCAGGGAGATGCACATTTTTGTGCGGTTAGTCCATTCGCCTACGATGCGAGATTCTAGGGGCGGTTCCTGGAACCATGGCGGTTTGACTATTCTTTCACGAGGCAGTTTTTTGTACGCGCTTTCTTAAGGGAGATATCCCTATTTGTGAGAGTACACGTGACAGAAAATAAATCTCGGTCTCTCGGCGATCTCTACTTCCCGTGCTTGCCACCTTTAGAGTTATTCCGTCCCTCTATCCATCGTGCAAAGGGCGTGAGGAAAGCAGTGTCTTTGATCCGATACTGGCCACTTGAAGACCCTGCACAGGAGACCAGCGATCATGTTTCTGGGAAGCGCCATTCCACTTGTCTACTTGTCTTTGTCTTCGATCGTCGCATCGCGTCACTTCTTCGCTGCTTCGCGTTCTTCATCAAGTGCACTGTAAGTGCCTCCGAAGTTGTTGTTGGTCCAAGTGAATCTTTCTATTATGATTAAATATGATGGGAATGCTTGCTACTATAATAGTATTGTTTATATCTATATAGTTAGACTATCTAGCATGTGTAGGCATGTTTTCTTTATTAGCATGTTCTGCAAATATGTTGACCGCTAGTAATCTTATTATAGACACAATTTTTAACATCATGTTTTATTGTGTATGAGTATATCTATAGAATTAAACCAATATTATGCCATGTTAGCTTTTCAACAACTTTGTCGTACGATCTCTCATTTTCGTCAGCAACCTTCGCAGTTTCGGGCCGTTTGGGAAGGAGGACGGCATACCGTTCGCGCTTCCTGCAGCCGGCAGTAAAATTAATCCTCGGCTTCCACGCGCGCTCGGCACCTCCGTCAAGATAGAACGACACCAACAGCGCAGATCGAACTGACAATTGCACACTGACCTCATAGAACTTCTCCTTGTGCGTACGTAGTATGTAATCAGCCAAGGCTCTTTGTACTTATCATTTCAGACTTTTGTTTCTTTTTTCACCATCAACCATAGAATACTGTCGCGTGAAGCGGCACCGTGGATGAATAACTACCATTTCTCCTCGTCCTACGCGAACGAGTATCGACTCTCGTCTTCAAGAAAGACTACGTACGTACGTGACCAAACATGCATGTACGCACTGGAATTTAGACCATCCGGCCATTCGCATCATGCGTGCACAATGTATAGTCTGCATGCATGACTGCTGCCGCATATATAGCTAGCCCGACGAACAGATCCTCTGGCGTCCGCCGTCTCAACACGTCCCACGCGCAAACAACCTACGATCGAAAAGCGACGAGCGCCGTACGTGCTGCACGCATCCAGCAAAGCTAGCTAACGGAGAGAGCTCACATGCGCGCGGGAGATGCCAAACCCTGGCCGAGAGCCATGCATACGGCCTAATTCGCGCTCGCGCATAAGGCCTCGCCGCCGGCCGGGACCATGCCGAAGCCCGAAGGCAAGCGATGAGCTAGCCACACACGTGCACTAGCTAGCTAGCTAGGCTTGAGGCATCTTCACCCCACCCCACTGCAAGCCACAAATAGCCAGATGGCCCAACGGCAGCAGTACCAGTAGGATGCTAGGATCTGCCCTTGCCCGTGCTGATGCTTTGCTGTAGGTGAAATGAAACCGTAAGGGGGTGCTTGGATTAGGTGTAATTTAGTGGAATGTTTTAAGATTCAGTTTAAATTTGAATTAAGGGTTTATTTAATAGAGCTCAGATTCAGCTTCACATGAGATTTGAAATTTGTAGGCTAAAATAAAGTAAATTAAATTTATAATTTTAATTTAAAATGTAAACAAGATGATTTATCTAAACACTCTTAATGTGCTCATAGTTCCAGCTCCATGAATATAATAAAACTAAAAATACCTTGCTCCACTAAATCCACGAATCTAATAGAGTTAGAGCCCTACCAAACACACCTTAAATCTTAAAACCTTATAAAAAATACCACTTACTAAAATAAAGACGCGGCTATCGGTCGGACGGCTATCCGCCGCGGTAGTCACTCCGGCTGCAAGTCTGTGCAACACTGCAACCGCACGGGATTGCGAGTCGTTGGACCTTCTCGTCCACAGATCTGTGGCGGTTGATCTGGAGCGTTCGTTTTCGACCCAACGGCCCTCACGGCGTACATCTGGTCTTGGTCCCAAGCTAGCTAGCGTAGCACCCTCGGCTGTTAATTACGAGGCAAGTGTTCTGGACTGTATCACCGGGGTGGGGGCGGCATGCATTGGAAGGAGACAGGGTACCAAGAATGAACTTGTGCATCCCTTTCGGTTTCAGCTCTGCTCCTGAGGATCATTCATCAGGCGATCTCCTACGGCAATGGAGTAGTACTAGTTCAACACTACTGCTGCTAGTAGGTTCTCCTTGAGAAATGGGAGGATCTGTCAAGGAAAAGTGGCGTGCCAACTGTTCCGTGCGCCCACCGTATGCTGGTCCTCGCCGGTAGACAAGTCTAACGGTAGCCGACCACTGTTTTTCAGCGTCTCCGCCCTTATTGTTCTTCCTCGTCTAAATTTATAAGACACGTCTTTTAATACTTTTATTTATAAATATATAATATATTTCATGTTTTAATACAAAAATAGTATAATGTTTCTTCTATACCTTTAATAAATATCCATATGCACGCTTGTATATATTGAGTATAGTGTTTAGTACTAATAATTATATATTGTTTAGTATTTTTAATATTTTTTTAGTCTATATACGAAGAAAAAAATGTACATCTTATAAACTTAGACCGGAAGAGTTCTAGCTGATGTCGGCCCAGTGCCTCATTTAATTCAAGCAGATATTTAAGGCCGAAAGCTTAGGGCCGGTTACTTGCACTTTAACCCAAGAAAAGTTGGCCAGGTCTCTCGAGTCTCGTCTGCATACTAGCAGGCAGCAGCTACTAGTTGGTGGTGATAGTCCTTGAGCTTGAAAATTCTTAAGCATGATTAGTTCTCATGTGATGCTGCCATGGATGGAAATTGTGCATGCCAAAATCTCTATGCATGTGGTTCCATTAAAGATGGAAGTCAATGGTGAGAATGATAGATAGATGCTAACAAAATTAGAGTTCACAGGGCAGATTCAACTTTTTCTGAAACTCCGACGAGCAACCACATGTTGGCCGCTTTGAACCAAGAACCATTATGTCACATTTGCTACTCTTCAACTCTTCATCCAAAAGACCATTCACATTTGGTAGTCTTCAACTCTTCATCCAAAAGACTATTCACATTTGGTAGGAGTAGAAGCGATTAGCAAGGCTATCTAGGAGAGGACACGTCTGTTTATATATATTCAGATATCACAAATCACAATGATGGTAACCACGGCACCATTGACAAAAAAGGGAAGAAGATTATCCTGACAAGGGCTGTGGCAGAGGTGTGGGGAAGGCAGACTCAACACCAGAAGGACAGTGGAGGCAGGGCAGCTTTCAGACGTGAAACAAAATCATGAACCTTCACATATAATCGTGAACTACTACCTCCAATTGCAAATATAAGTTGTTTTAGACACTGGCATGATCCTGAGCAGGTTCCAAACCGTTCAAAAATCAAATTCAAAAATCGGAAATATCGAGTCAAAAATCGCTTGAAAAATCGTCAGAAACCGAAGGATTAAGAATTCAAAATTTTCAAAAAAAAATCGACCAATTCTCACCAAAAACCGGTCAGCTTTGACTGAAAACCTACCGGTTTTTACCAAACTCGACTGGCCAATTGGTGGGTGTTGACCACTGCGACGTTGCGACACGATTTTGACTTAAAACCGGTCGATTTGATCGAAAACCGGTCAGTTTTGACCGAAAATCGATCGGTTTTACGTCGCATAAATTTTTGATTTACCAATCAATTTTGGATATTGAACCGGCTCGATACGGTCGAAAACCGTGGTTTTCGTAGGTTTTATCAACCCTGAATTCCTGAGCCACCTGACTCGAACACAAACCGCGAAACCAGCAGCTCCACCACATCGATCCATCCACTAGTTCTAGCTCAAATTTTCATGCTAGGAATAGGAAAAAGGTTTCTATACAGTTCATACGAGAACTATAAGTTAAGCAGCCATTGTAGGTCAAGACCGTTCGATCGAGAGAACTAATGGTCTGGATTTCTCAACAGTGCTTTGCAACAGTGTTTGCACAACATTTTTTAACACTATTCTTGGAAGATCAAGTCCATCGTGTTTTTGTTCTAACAGTCCACGTGCAACTGCTGAAGTTGCAGTTGTTATAACAACTGCATTGGATCTTTGTCCGAAACAGGGACGAGACTCCATGAAGAACCGAAAATGACGATCAGAGGGGGTAAATGATCACTAAACAAAATTTTTCTCCTAAAAGGACCAACCAAACCCTCACAAGATCAAATAATCGCGGAAGAACAAATTTTCAGAGAAATTCAACTCTGAGGTGGCTCCACCACTTGTATATGGCCGGTAGTACCGGGATGAACAGTAATAACCTAGTACTAATGGGTACTGTAGCATAGTGAAAGCATCTAGGTTCCTAAATTTGTGTTGGTTTTGGTAATTAATGACAATCGCGGTTAAAGGACTAATATTTCTATTAAGAATGTTAAAAATAGGTTGGGCATAGACATGAAACACGATGAAGCATGAAAACGAAGCAAAAAGAGATCAATGGGTCAAGCTAAAGAGCCAAGGTATATAATTAAAGATCTTTTCATAGTTTTTATTGATCTCGAAGTATTAGAGAAAGATCAAATTGCTAGATTAGGTGTCGCACTATTAAGAGGGACTACTGACTATTAGCTTGATGTATTCTTAATGAAAATGGCTCAGTCAACGTTTATACAAATGATCATTTTCACTTATCATAAAAGAAAAACTAAAAATCCTTTTCACCCATGCAATGACCGGCACTACCGCCCATGGGGGTGCGATACTACCATAGTGGCTGGCAGTACCAGCCCTAGAGCTGGTAGTTATTTTACAGAACGGGGTGAATTTGGGGTTGTGTCTGGCCAGCACTACCACCCCATGGGGGCGCTACTGCCGCTCGACCGGCACTACCAACCTCACATGGATGGTAGTGCTGACCCTCTATAGCAACGGCTAGTCTATTAGTGCATTTAATGCTATATTCGACTATTGGGCTTAAGGCCGGCACTACTGGCCCCAAATGGGCGGTAGTGCCGACCTCCCTAAATTTTTCAGAGATTTGATAGCAACGACTAGAATTATTATCAAGGGCTATAAATACATCTTCATGTGCAACATAGAGTAACTCTTGTATACATATTGCATATTCTTGAGCCCTTACTTGTCTCTCTACTACTGTAGTGCATTCAATTCATATTTTGTGAGTAGTTGTGAGTGAAATCAAATGTAAGCATTAAATTGAGTCATTTAGACACTTGATACATCTCAAGCGATTGTCAATTTTTTGCTCTTAGAGGTTGCCGCCTCTAGATAGCTTGGAGAGTTGGAGGTGAAGAAACCAATGACTTTCTCAAAGGAGCTTGTAAAAGAGCCCGATTGATTGTGAAGGCCAGAGTTTGCCTACCGGAGTGGGGAAGAACTACCAAGTGATCGAGGGATGCTCATGTATTTAGAGTCGGCTTGAAGTTGATCAAGCTTTCTTAACATGGATTAGGAGAGACCGGCAAATCTCGAGACCACGAGATAAATTCTTGTGTCACTCTCTCCTTTGTGGTTTGATTTCTTAATTCTTACATGCAATTTATATTTCTAATCCTTTTGTAGTATTCTTGTAACTATTATAGTATCATTGCTTAAAATAGTTTGTTGGTGCACTTGTGAGACTTAGAATATTTAGACTTTAATTGTCAAAAATTGTATTTCTTACTTAGTAAATTTATTTAGCTCCATTAGAGTTGAAAAATTTAGGAACCTCCTATTCACCCTCTTTAGTCGGTTATCCTTGATCCTACACACAGTAGTGCTAGTGAACAGTAAATCAGCACGATTTCAAAATCAAAAATCAGTGTATCTTTTGATAGGCTAATCGAAAACACATGAAACTTTGTATGCACCTTCCTATAGGTTTCAGGAACATATTCCAACCTTCAATAGTAAGGATTGATGTCAAAATTTTGACTTTTTTAAAATTTGCCATGGCGGTATCGACTTTCTTGACCATTCTGGACCTCAACTCTTTCTTGAGCCTAGTCCCAGCCCGTGACGTTGCCTGCCATGTCCATCACCAATGGATCATACTCCGGTTCATTGTCTTCCTGACTTGCAACCACTTCCTGGTCTCAATCATCTTCGACATCTCTTAACCGTTCTAGGCCTTAGCTCTCTTAACCTAGTCCAAGTCTCACCTTCACCTCAACACGACCTAGTCCTGAAATCTTGCAATCAACGCAGACAAGAAACACATCATATAGCACTATTTATAAATATATATAATTAAATCAACAAAATTTATTCTGAAAAATAACTACCGCGCCTTTAGATCGGTAGTGCTGCTCTCCCAATACTACTACTCCTAGCACGCCAGTAGTGCCGCTTTGCTAAACCTCAGAAGAACACTTCGCTGTGAAAAAGCTATTGCTCCTACGGCTGATGCTACCGTAGGCCGACACTACCTCCACTCCCAGGCCAGTAGTGCCGCCTGGTCGGCACTACCATGCCTCCAAAGCCGGTAGCGCACCCTGAACTAACAGCTCCTCAAATTGTTTCAAATTCAAAATAGAATTCAAAGCAAACTCAACCTTTGAGCACCGTGCTCAAACACTGTCAATAATTCATCACAAACATGATAAACCTTCAAATGATCTTTCACTCCATCTCCCAGTCGCCCATGGATAAGGAGACTTCCACGGACATGGTTGGTCAATTGCCCCCCATGGCAACCACACTTGGTCTGGGCCATGGCAGTACAGGAACTAGTTGGCACCGGCCCCACAAAAAGCCGGGTTAATGCTGATGCTTCCAGTAGATAACCTCGCAAGTCCACCCCTTGGCTCTTTACATGGCATCAATGCCCTTGTGGACCAAGACCCTCCTAGCACACCAGCGCTGATATACCTTTTGGAACATCTCCTTTACGCAACGCTTATGAACTGTCACAGGCAACCGGGTTTATATATAATGCATCAATCGACCGGGCTTGTTTGTCAGCGACTTTGTAACGGCGCTCCAAACCGAATGGCTTGTAAGATAGGATCTCCTCCCAATGGGAATTAGCTGTGGCATCTCAGGATTCCACCAGCTTGTCTTAACTTTCTAGAGAGAGAGAGACAGACAGACAGAGGATTAGATACACGGCACATTGTTACGGAGCCCCCGAATCGGTTCGACGGTGACGGCTGACCTAACAATTGAATTCGTATTTAATCATCGCGAATTATAATCATTACTTCGATCTATCCACTTTTTGGGAATTTCATTTTTCTCTTCTTTTCGCGCCTCATTTTGCGTGGGTCGACACGTCAAGCACGGCACGATGTGGACGGTGCCTCCGAGGGTACGTGCCCTGATGATGACTACTAAATTTTCAGATGATCAGATCCGTTTACGTCCAGCGAGCTTAATAGAGGGGCAGAGTTTCCTGCACTGTGTAATCAGTGGTAGAAAACGAAGCAGAGGAAATGCTTGTTACAGTTGAACTGGGCCTGAGGCGAGTAGATCGCTTCGATCTTTTTCCGGATTTGGTTCGGTCATGGAATGGATCAATCAATCATCGGCGGATGTCAATATGTCATGATGAGGCAGTGGGTTCGATTCAATTCCTGATGGATTATCATTGCGATTATTACCATCAGACTGAGAACACAGGGGCCATACCCTCAGATCTACTAGCTCGCACCGAGCCTCAGTTCAATACAGTGGCCGCCTGCATGGATCGATCGTTTCGGATCATATGCTGACGGAGCATCGTCGCCTGTCCGATTGCCGTCATCGTTTTCAGTCCAACCGATCGACAGCCGCGTCGAGGCATCCGAGATCGACACTGACGCCGACGCGCCGGGAAATCCCTTTCCATGGAACATAATCCGTTTGGGTTTTGGAGGCGCCAGCAAGGATTGAAGAATTTTTGTTTAAAATAATATATATTTAATGAAAAATTACAGAAATAATATGCCGAAAATAAAAATAACAGTTCTACACACCTGTCGCAATTTGAAATTGCGACAGGTCTCTGTCGCAATTTGAAATTGTGACAGAGAGCCTGTCGCTAATCGTTGGGGCGAGATACAATGCGTTTCCAAATTACGACAGAGAGCCTGTCGCAATTTGGAATTGCGATAGGTGTGCAGATCTGTTATTTTTATTTTGGCATATTATTTCTGTAATTTTTTATTAAATATATATTATTTTAAACAAAAATTCAAGGATTGAAATCTCCTTTTCGCTCTAAATCTTGTCTATGGCCGGAGAATGAAATCACCACGAGATTTAGAAATTTTGGATAAATTCGGATGAGATACAAAAATAAAAATCTAAATCTGAATTTTTTTCTACCGAGTAAACCGAAATTTCGGCCAATTTTGTCGAGATCTCGGCAAAATTGCACCGAGCGAAAAATAGATTAAACGACATCAAAAAATTTTGAATTTTTTTTTGTAGGTTCCTAACATATCATTGATGTTTCCATAAAAATTTCAGATGATTATAAAATATGAGAAATTTTAAAAAATTAAATATTATAACTGTCCTGATAAAACACTGACTAGCAAGTTTGAATCAAATGAAAAATAAAACAAACTATGTTAAAAAAATTTGAACTTTTTTTGTACATGGTCATGATGTATCATTAATGTTTTCATAAAATTTTCAGATAATGATCCAACTTTATGAATTTTTAAAAATTCAGATAGTACTACTGTCCTGATAAAAGCCATACCGGCACACTTCAAGTAAATGAAAAATGGTACAAACCATATTAGAAAATTTTTAAATTTTTTAGATGTTCCTAATATATTATTAATGTTTATATAAAATTTTCATATGATGATCAAACTTCAAGAAGTTCAAAAATTTCTGAAAGTGCCACGTCCTGGTAAAAGCTTAATGATCAATACATAGATCTGCTTTAATAATAAAAAAGGTTTAAAATTTTAAAAAAATTTCCGAAGGATTCTAAGGAAATGCTTAATATCTCATAAAAACTTGAATCATTATCACACTCCAGTGAATTTATAGAATTCTTACAAGTGCACTGTACCATTTATGTTCTTTCTGTTTTTGATTTTTAAAATATAACAAATGAAGTTTAATGTATACATAGATTTGATTGAGTAAACAAAAAAGTTGAAATTTTTTGAAAATTTTAGATAATTGTAATGAGGCAATTATTGAGTTTTCATAAAAATTTTGGATCATGATCACACTTGAGAAAATTTATAAAATTTTGATAAGGTTATTGTCCCAATTATGTTCATTCAGTTTTTGATTTTTTTTAAAAATAACAAATAAAGTTCAATTATTTTGAAACTTTTTTAGTATGATCCTACACTTCTTATGACAGTACCATAAATTTTTAACATCATGATAAAGTATGTAAAATTTTATAAAAATCCAATAGTGTTTTTATAGTTTTAAAAAAATATCTCAAAAATTCAGATTTTCAACAAATTTTCATAGGAGTTGACTTTCTTAGGGGTTATTGGACCAAATCTAGTAAAAAAAAGTTAAAAACTAGTCAAAAATCCCGAGATCTCGGTGAGAACTCGCCGAGATTTATGAGATTACTGTAGCAATTTAAATTTTCTTGATTTTTTTTACTCCGGCCAGCATTTCGAAATTCGTCCATGTCCGTAAATCGAGATCTCACGAAATTTCGGCGAGATTTTAATCCTTGGGCGTCAGGTGGGTATTTCTTTCGTCTAAGTAATATCGCTTCATGCAAGGTGCAGCTCTCCCACGTGTTCTCAGTACAAAAATAAACAGATTTTATGGTGTAGTATATTGATAGTATATAATACTCTCTCCGTTTCTAAATAGACGATATTTTAGGATTTTACGCTTCAACCGACGCACATATAGAAATGATCAAATCGTCCTATTACTCTTAGATGATGTGTGTTATTCCATTCTATAGTAATAAATAGCATCCAAGTAATGAATGGTAGGGGTATAGCAAGGAAAAAGGTTAAAGATTGTCTCAAAATTATAGAATAACATGTATTTGGAACAAAATTTGAAAACTAGAATAGCATGTATTCAGGAACGGAGGTGTCGACGTTTGTTATCGGTAATAATGAAAACAGGGCTAGGCGCTAGATCCAAACTTGATGGTAATACAAGCCACGGGAATTATACAGGTTTGGGCTCTCGCGGAGGAGATAATACCCTAATCCTGTGCTCTGGAATTATATGTGGCTAGCTATTTTGCTGATGAGATCATATGCTGTTGTTCTCTCGTCCTTCCCTTTATATAGCAAAGGAGGGCGGTTACAAAAGAGAGTCCTGATCAGATACAAAGCAGGGATTATATCTCCTGTACTTATCCGTTTTGGCAACAACTCAGATTACAATCGTATCCTACCTAATCCGGATCGATTGCCATCTTCAGGGCTTCCTTGCTTTGTACGTTTGGCGCAACCCTGGTAGCTTCTATTTCCCTGCAGTTGGTCCGGCCCAGTCTTATTCAGTTGGGCCTTGCAGGCCTGCCTTGCAGATACCCGTGGTGTATATATCCCACAGGAGGGAGTAGGTAGTAGAAATCAAATCCAGTCATTAATTCGTTAAGAGTATTTTTATTACTCTACCATCAGAGAAAATATAAATAAATACTAACTAATCTAATTCATTCGATCGAAAAGAATAAACACTTTATATTAAATTTAGTGGACTATAAAGAAAAGCTTAAAAAATACTATATGATGCGTGCGATTAACGTCGTACCAATGATATGGATATGCACCTTCAGACCACGAGGCATCTCCAGGAAGAATGCAATCTGGTGGACCAAAGAGTGTAGGCTGCAAGCTCTGCTCCAGCTCGACGAGATGTACGCTGTGCTTGACCAAATGAAGCGTAGGAAAGAGCATGTGATGCTTGTGCCGATTCGCGTGGCGGTGCCTGCACCGCCGATGCACGTCGCGTACCTGCTCGCCACTCGCCAGAAAGGATTTAACAGGATGGTTCTATTGTACTTGGTTAATAGAATGGTTCGATATTTATAAAAAATTTGTTTAAATTTGTATCTGAATGTTCCATTTAAATAACCAAATACATGAATTATTTTTTTAAACTATCTCATATATGTACCACTTGATACAACACCAAACACACCCCTAATTAAGATCAATTCTCTTTGAGGGAAAGGTTGTGATCAAATTGAATGTAGAATCAATGAGGTGAAAGAGTGGTAGTCCCTAACCTCACTCCTGACACAGTAGCTAACGAGCAGTGTTACTTCTTGAGTAGTTAAGAGCGCTGCTTATATGCCTATATGCAGCAGCATTTTCTTACAAAAGTTTTTACAAAGAATAATCGGCAAGGGTTTAAACAAATACTGGAATAACATTTCGGTACGCTTTGAAGCCACGGGCTACATCCCAGATGTCTTACCAGTTGAACTACAATGGATTGACGTGCATGTGAACAAGATACCGGTCATTGCACCATTTTTCCGCCCTAAAGAACATCTTGTCTAAGTATTCTTTTAGATTCAGAAAAAAAGGCATCACTCTCATAATTTTTTTGTTTTTTGAAACGTGTATTGGTTCACTCTGTGGAATGGGGTGAGCAAACAGCTGTACGGATCGTTTTACAACTTGCATCCACGCCACAACATAAAAAAAACATATCTGAGTTTGAGTGTGGTACGAATTTGTTTCCAACTCTTTCTCAAATCTACTCTTATATGGTGTCTATTATGTACCACTATGAATATGTTCTTATAATTTATAGGACGAACAAGCAGTTTCATTGTAAACATTTTCTTATATAGTGATATAGTCTTTATGCGCACATGGTTTTTCTCACAAGGATTTTCTATGTAAAATCCCCGTCTCTTGTCTCCTTTGATCCTATATTTTCTGCCGTACGTTTTGTAATAAGTGGTATAAGTGCTTAGGTTCATGATCCGAGTTGCTGCACCTGGGAGGAGACTCCCGGGGGCGGCCATCACATGGTAACTACAATACGATGTACAATGAATTGCACCAAGAGTCTTCCACCTGACATCAAGTCACTGACAATGCCGATCGAGGTAGCATCGTACTCTCCGGAGTTCTATTGTTTACAAGTTAAGTTTTTGCTCTAATATTAGTTTAAGATGAAGGGTTCAAGTATAAGAAGGAGTTTGCTTCTGCGTGGATAATATAACATTGTTCAGTTGTCATAGCTCGATATGAGGAGCCTGCTGTAATTTATACTCTATTAATAGCACAACAATTTCTTTCATTTTGATAGTTTTGCAGTAGTTTCGACCATATCATGAAATTAAATTATCTTTGAAGTCAGTAATTTAATGTACATGATGACTACAAGTGCAAGTTGCTCTCTATTGAGCATTGTTTATCGAATTTTGTGTTCTAGGTGGAGCATATGAAATATACATGATATGAGTTCTATGTTATCTATCAAGCACCACATGTGATGTTTTAGCTTACAAGAAGCGTTTTGGATAAGACTATTACAGTCTTTCTTGTTCAGATTAGTTATTTAGACTTTTGGCGTATAAGGTGTTAATGATGATTTGTTTCGAGGTTATTCGCGTTATATTTTGGCTACAAGAGGAATTCATTTGAAGATAGAGATTGTTGAGTCTATGTGTGATATAAATTCTTTTCCTACTCTAACTCAAATCTACTCCTACACAAAGTCTATTATGTACCACTATAAATAAGGAGATTTGAGGATAACCCCCAAGTTGAGAACCTTAAATATACATATGTGTCTATGACATATGGGTCTGACCATATGTCATCATATTTACAAAGCCACCTCAAGCATACTTACAATTATTTCCTATAAATATGCTCTTATAGTCCATAGCAAGAGCAATAGCTTTATTGTAAATATCTCCTTATATAGCGATATAGGGCTATGACTATTTTGAGGTTAACCTAAAACTAACAAATTTAAGGTCACCTTCTTAAGATGCTATATATTATCTTCTCCATTCACCACCCCTTTCCATTTCCCCTACTCACTTCCCCTACCCCTTCTTCCCTCTCTAATGTAAAATTTAAAATTAGCATATTTAAACTTTAAAAATTTTAAATAGGAATTTTTAACTCAAAAATATTAAATCAAAAAATCAAATTAGAAAATTTCAACTTACAATGTTTCAAC
This sequence comes from Guadua angustifolia, assembly GCA_036346375.1. Taxonomy (NCBI): domain Eukaryota; kingdom Viridiplantae; phylum Streptophyta; class Magnoliopsida; order Poales; family Poaceae; genus Guadua; species Guadua angustifolia. The sequence goes on from CM070515.1 coordinate 13,556,435, forward strand.
AAGAAAAGTTTTAAATCAAAAAATTCAAATAAAAAAATGAACTCAAAAGGTTTTAACTTGAATAAAGTTCAAATCAGAAAACTTTTGATTCAAAAGCTTTCAGTTTGAAAAGTTTTGATTCAAAAGCTTTCAATTTCAAAAATTTTTGGTTGAAAAGTTTCGATTCAAAATTCAAGCCAAAAAATTTCAAATCAAAAAGTTCCAATTCAAAAAAAAGAAATCAAAAAATTTCAAATTAGAAAGTTCCAACTCAAAAAAATTTAAATCGAAAAGTTTCAGCTTTGAAGATATTCAATTAAAAGCTTCCGGATTGAAAAGTTTTTATTCATCAAACTTTCGGTTTGAAAAATTCTCTTAAAAAACTTTCGAATATTGTTAAAAAATACTTGTTTTAAAAAACATAAGAAGAAAATTTAAAATACAAAAACTATTTTGAGCTCGAGGGGAAGGGAATGAAGAGGAAAGATGGATGGAGGAGGTGTTGTCACCTATCATAAGGAGAGTGCATTTGAGGGTGAAGAAAAGTGATGGAAGGAAGGAGGTGATACCACTTATTACACGAAGAGAGCCTTTGAGGAGATGCTGCCACTTGTTACAAAGAGAAGGTATACTTACCATTGGTGAGGGTAACCTTAAATTAGCAATTCCCATGATACATCTATTGTGGTCTCGTGGTTTTTTCTGTGAGGGTTTTCTACGTAAAATCCCTGCCTGCCATTCCCTTCCATCCTATATTTGTAACAAAACAGAACCCAACAGTCAGCATTGCTCGCCACACGCAGGGCACGCAATTTATTGTGATATATCGCCTGCTGCATCTTAAGCAGACTAGCAGTACAATTGCACAGGCTGGTATGCACATCGCCATGCAGCAGTGCGAAATTGATCAGGAGAAGAAATGGCCAGGCATGGCATTTATCACGTCCTGCGTCCCGCTGCTTTCGCTGCATGATAAAGTTTGGCGCCTCACAGCGATGTTTAACCTTCAGAATGTCGAGCGGGACAACGACCATGGAGCCCCGAATTTCCTGGCATTTCCAGCTTCGGCTAAAGCACAACAAATCTGAAGCCATCGATTCAATTCGAGTATAAATACTTGTAGCCTTTCATGAAGCGTGCGAACGGAGCAGCAGCAGTAGTAGCGGAGTATTTAACTTGCAAGATTCGTAGTACTACTGTACTGAATTGCTGCGAAGTGACAGATCCTTTTGCTGCGAGGCTAATGAGCTATACCTTTCAGTTATCAATTTTTAACAGCCTGTCCAGTGCCCATTCTCTTAGGACGGGACAAAATTGAGTGGTGGTTGTACAGTGTACAGTTAAATGGCCTTTTCCCGGGAGTAAGAAACGGAGCCGAGAGCGACGCGAAACCTAACTGCGGAATTGGCAGGCGAGGAAAATACGCTTGCTTTTAAGTTATCTGTAGAAATTGTGCACATGAGTCGGAGAAAGACAACAAAGGCTGACCTGATGCTGACACTGACCGGTACTACGGCGGAACACCATTTGGAGGCTTGCCTGCATGCTTGTCCGTGGAAGAAAGCCGCACAGATCCCAATTAAGCTATCGTCGTCAACGGTTATATATCGTTCACTCGACTAATCGACTTCCTCAGAACTAATTTTATACAGCCTTCTTTTTAGGAAGACAGTTCATTTGCGGTGAGTCGCGTCTTAACATAAAGCACAGTTGAGCGACTACTTTGAGCGCCTTGTTGAAAGGAAAATCGTGCAAAATGACCATGGATTGGAGTCCATGTTCGAAAATTTCGCCCGTACGCGCAGCACTGTTCTTGGCGTGCACAGGCAACTGGGGATGCATGGCACAATTGAAGGACAGGGGATGGGCAGCAAGAACGCACTGTGCTGCAGCACAGCACACAATGAGATCCAGCGAGGAGCTGAGAGGGAGGGATCGTAGAAAAGCGACGCGTAACCTACTAAACTTTGGTTGAGCGTGACGCCGTGACGTGCGTTTGTTCTAACCGCCGGGAGGAAGGTGACAGCTGAATACGTAGCAACAGGACACGGGACAATTAAGGTGTTTTTGCCAATCCTACTATAGTCAGTCCAGCCAGTATGGCAACTCGTTTTTTTCTGGCTAACGACCAGCCTGATTTTCACTAGCTGTAAACACTTCGACTTTAACCACTTCATGTCTGTAAGTTGTGAATCTCATATGAATAAATTAGTCAAACATGAAATACAACACAAAAGCTATTCCAAGAAATAGTTACAACAGTAGCTATGTAGCTTAGTTGAAAGAAAAATGGTGGGAAGGTGAGGATAGCTATCATAGACAAAATGCAGTAGTACATTCCACCCAGCTACTTGGCCAGCTCATACACATTAGGAAGTGGTGTTTGTAATATCTGCACCATATCTTATACACGAACCATTGATAATTACGTTACATCAATATAATCCCAGATGTTTTGAAAGAATCACATCGCCCTACAGGCAGAATATGATAAACAAATTCATCTCTTAGAGCCTAAAGACTGTTAGCTTCAGAGTTCAGTTCAGAGCTTCACTTGCACTGCCACTGATGTTGTACCTCGATCTTCCTATGTACAAATTATGAAACTTTTCCTTGATCAATGATCTACGCTCATTAGAACTCCATTTTCATGTGGCCTGCTTGCAACTGACCTGTGCCAATTACACAATTAACACACGTTAGCGAAATGTCATACTTAAAGTGTACAAGAATTTAGCAGACCATTATCGATTTTACCAACCATGGAAGCTCTGTGCTGAAACCCCATTCTCCTGGCTCTCTCCGTTGTCGATATGGAAAACACTTTGGAGATCATCCTCCCAGAAGTTCCTTTGCTGAGAAGTGTACAACGACTATATTAGGATAAGATTCCTAATGATTCTTCATTAAGTGGATAATAACTTCATTAGGCAACAATCACCTGCTGCAAGTTTGTGCTGGCTATTCCATCCTCAAAAGCGTATTGTGCATTTGTAGCCTGAGATAGAGCCAAATCTAATTGATTCAGGGTGCATTGGTTCTCCATGCTGTTTGGAACAAACGATTGGAAAACATCTCCTTGGTCACTAAACGGAATAACCGAATTGGAACCTTCCAGTGTGAAAACCGAACTCGCTGAAGGGCCACAGGCTTGGTACATCTGAATTGTATTAGCGAGGATGTAAGTAACAACTCGTTCAATACATCACAAGGCATGATAAACAGGAGATAATTCAAGCTCACATCTTTGTGTAGGAGTGTAGGCAGGTTACTGAAGTCAAGTGGATTCACAGTTGCCAGCTTCATAGACAGGAACTGAAGCCACAAAACAGCAAAATTGATCAGAATTCTTGTGACGCATCCCATGGCATTATACAATTTCAGCAGCCATGATCTTACCTCGACTTGCCGTTGCAGCGACTGCACATAGTTTATGATCTCATCAAGCATGAGTGCCTTGCCAATGACCTACAATTACAAACAACATTTGGCCTAGCAAATTATTAACCTTGTGCATAAAGACTATCAACTTCTTGTTCTTTTCGGTTTCTCATTCAGAAATCACTAATTGATACCTTATTGCATCCTGGAACCAGGTCCTGGAGAGCCTTCATCCTCTGGCTGATCCTCTCCTTCTCACCTACGAAATGTAGAAAGCAATTCAATATACCGCGAACGAATTCAACGAACTGGAAAAAATATAGTACCAGCATGAACAGAATTGTACCCTCTCCGCGAGGCTGTGGCTATCAGTTGCCTGGCCTCTCCTCGCCCGGACATGGACGTAGTCCTTGGGGGGCTCTACCGGCTTGGAGTTCTTCCCCTTGCCCTCCTTCTGCCCGCTGTCCTCGACGGAGCTGTCGCTCCCGGCCTGCTCCTCCTTTGGCTTTACAGGGCTCTCATTCTTCTCGCCCTCCTCCGTCTTGGACCTCTTGGCATCCGATTCCTTATGCTCCCCTACCTGCAACCAGAATTGACGCATCCGTCAGTGTCAGTGGCACGCAGCAAGAGCGAGCCGGCTAATTAGCCAACAAAGGGAAGCTCACCTGGCAAGAGGTGCTCAAGGGAGGCTCCTTGCCTTTACCTTTGGCCGCCGGGGCCTTCCTCTTCTTGGCACTGGCGTCCTTCACCGCCGAGGCAGGGTCGGACACGGAGGACGTCTCCCGCGAGCCGCACCCACCGCCGCCGAACTCGCCATTGCTCGCGGCGGGGGCCGGCGGGGGCATCCCGAAGAGCCCGGCGGCCCCGGGGAAGCGCTGCCCGTTAAAGCTGGACAGCCGCGCCGCCCGCTCCGCGAACCCCGGGTCGCCGCAGAACTTCTCCAGGCAGTCCCCACCAGCGCCGGCCGCCGCAGCCGCCGCGACGCCGTCCAGCACCGGCATGCCGCCCAGCACACCATAGTCAAGCCTCGGCGAAGAGCTGAGCAGGCTGGCAATGTAATCACCCCCGCCACCGCCGCCCGCACCGGCCCTGCCCTCCATCGCGGCCGCAAGAAACCAACCACCAGGGCACCGTCCAAGAACCGACCGCCCTTTCTCTGCCGACTCAAGCAAAGGCGCCTCCTTTAGGTGGCGAATCGGAAGCAGAGGCCCAGACTTTATAGTGGAGCGAGGAAAGGAGGAAGAGTGAGGGGAGAGAGACTTGGGGAGGAAGGAGAGCGGTGGATGCTTGAGGGATTGAGATATGGGCTGGAGGTCAAAGTGGTGGTGGTAGTGAACTGGGGATGCCCCGCAGCAGCTGGAAGGGGGACTTCAATGGAATCCTTGTTCAGTTGTTCGTTCCAGCCTTTTCGATTGGGATTGGAGGATGCAGCTTTTCCCGACTGCGCCACTGCCCGTCCCCTTTTAAGCTCGTCCCCCAGCCAGCTCGGTAACGGGCAGTTGTAAATTCGTAGCCCGGCGGTGGCCTCGCTCTTGGACGATGCAGAGGTGATCGGCTCGCAGGGCTGAGATCGCCGGAGGCTCAAATTAAAATTGCTTCGATTACATCGGTTAATAAGTTTAAAACTGAAATAAGTCTATCTCAAATTAAAAAAATGTTAATAAGGCTCAGTTGGATAGTAACTTGTTAGTTTGAATTTGAAATAACCTTTTAAAAGAGAAATAAAATGATCTTATGTTAAATTATATCAACCTCGAAAGAAACTCGATAATAACTTCTTAAGCTTGATAGCCAGTCTGGGCTCGTATGCATCCACACAAGGTATCACTTTATACCAGCATTGAGAAATGCTATATCACCAGACGCTAAGATTGATTGTTTCCTCTAGTATAAATTACTTCCTTCGTTCATGAACTGATGTTATTCTGGATCCTTGCAAAAAAAAAATGCTAAGACACATCTACAAAATACCATATTACCTCCTTGCATTATATCTTTAGATAGTTTCAATATGTAGTTAGAAAAAAAAAATTGAATACTAGAATAGCATATATTTGAGAATGCAGGGGTTATCTGGCACCCTTCTCTCTCCAAGAGGCTTATATTTGAGAATGGAGGGGTTATCTGGCACCCTTCTCTCTCCAAGAGGAAGCTTTGCCGTATTTGGCCTCCTTGTATATTATTTTCACTTTTGGCCCTTTTCCAAATGAATTTGCAAATCTATCCCTGTTCTCGACTGTTGAAGCACCAATAGGTGACATGTGTCACCTACCACGCTATCTTACCACATAGGCCGTCAACACCGTAACTTCCCTTCCTGCCGAGCTCGGTTACTATGGTACCCGTCCTGCGAGCGTTACCCTAGCTCAGCACCAAACTCCTTCCATGGTCGCCCAAGCTACCGTGGTACACAGGTACAACAAGTGATATGTGTCCTTTATCGCTACTTTCGCAATTAGAGAAGAGGCTATTTTTATGAATTTATTCGCATGGACCAGAGTTGCAAAAAAAAAAAATGTGTTAGGAGGCTAAAGAAGCTAAGGATTTGAGTGAGACCCACCCTCTTCCCTAACTCTCATACATGAGTGCATTAATTTCTTATTTGACTTAGAATTGGTACTGGACTAGCCCCGGTGCTAGCTTGGCACCTCCCTTTATGTGTAGCACCAGTAAAAAGCATATCACACGATTTTGGTACTGGTAAAGCGACGCGTTGTGGATGGTCTAATATCCAAGTATATTGAACCGTCTCTACTAACTATTGAAATTGGTGCAAATAATCCTGACAAGGGTTGTCGATCAAATCAACACTTCATGGTTAAGTTTCTAAAGACTAGACCCGTATACTGAGGGTCAGTTAACATAACAGTTATGTCTATAACTACAATTCAAAGGAGACCGTATTCCTTTTAGTAAGAAGCTGGTCGAAAACCATGACCAGTTAAGATCAAGAGACGACCAATCATACTATTTATAAACCTTGATTAGGTAAATCATTTAGAAGATAAGGCAGTTTTCTACGTGATTAATGTGACAGAGGTTATTAATGCATCTAAGAACTTACAACATTTAGCGAAAGGACATAACAATCGACAAAAGAGAGAGATGGTTCAAAACTTACCGTAGACTCATGCGTAATGCGTATGCAGGAGTATTAACTGTCACCTCTTAGGTGTGTATAAATAGAAAGGCTTGCGTGCTCCAAAAGATCAATCTGACTACAATCTCATTTCTGTAATATTCTTTCTATCTACAACAATAAAGTTTCTACTGGATGATGCTATTATATTTTATTTTTTCTATAAGTTTGAGAGGTCCCAATCATGTACAAGCTTTGGTTGACATGGCATACTAATAGTCAAATGTGTGCTGAAGTGGCACATCAATCAATAACACAGGTGCCGAAAACACGGTGGGATTCATCTATCAATCTCTACTCGCTCCTCTCTTCTTCCTCTTTTCCCAACTGCTAATAGACCTGTGAATATATCCACTGATCCAATGTATAGTGTGTTTAAGTGGTAACTTCAGAAGTGAGTGTCACATCAGCTGAAGCTGCCACCAAAACTTATATTCTAATGCATATACGGTAGTTTCAAGGTGGGTCTACAAATATATAACACTTAGCAAAAAAATTTTTTTGCCCGACAGTGAATGCAATTACAAAAATAACCTCATCAGCTGCTAGCAAGCCATAAGCTATCATCCTTGCCGATTTGGCATCCCTCTTCTAACAGTTAGAGCTTATTCTATACACATTCTAGATTGCCTTCAGGATTTCAGGAATATTATGTTGTACATGCTATCAGGAAATAAGAAGCAAAATTGAAATAAACAAAAAGAAAAGTGTGAAACGCAAGTTGTCATACGCATCATGCGGCGCATCCAAGCAAGGGGCCGGTGCACATTGCAAACACTTGTCTGAATTTAAGGATAGCCAAACTTCTGTTTGCCCTTCTTTCTTTCTGATGTATCATTGCACATTTCGAGGGAAATGTAGGCGCTATTTAGACATGAGATAATTAGCTATGATATGCAAAATTTGTACATGCATGCTGATAGCTACTAATAAGCAGTAGGCATTTATACGTGCACGCTAATAGGCACTAGTAGCAGCTGCTTAAATGTACTACTTCTCAACGAGAGAAATTAGATGGGTTTTGGAGAACCTTGTGCCTAATTGTTAAGCCAAAAATAGTATGTGAGATAGAACCATCGATTTTTTTTGAAGAGCTGGACGGCCCACACACATCCTGTGGAAGATAATCCTCGTGGATAATTCCATCTGCCTAACATTTCATCACCTTCCCGTGCGTGCATGGTGTTGAGATTCAGAGGCTGCCGAGATTACTTTCTACAAAGGGAAGAGGAGGACCCATCCTTGCTTGATGCCACGGCTTCCACGAGCTCAGAAACTTAATGCATCAATGGAAGGTTAGATCCCACAAAATTAATTGCTCATAGATTAAAAAAAAGAAAGAAAGAACTTCCACGTACATAAGTACATGCACGATCTCATTATCACTTTTCTAGCCTTCTGACAATTTTTTTTTGCAAATCTGTTCCTTTACTGTATGTAATTATAAAAATAGCCATAATTCCAACCACGGAAGCGCCAGCAGTCGACACGTGTCACATGCCACGCTCTCTCACCGCCGAAGGAGCTACCGAGTTTTGATAGCTCAGTAAGCATTATAGCTACCGAGGTTCTATAGCTCAGTAGCTCCTTCCATGATACAAGAGAGCGGCTAGTGACACTTATCACCTGTCAGAGCTTTCGTGATCAGGATAAAGTTATTTTTATAATTACATTAGGAAGGGGTCCGATTTGTAAAAAAAAAATACATGAGACGGGTAGAAAGGTAGAAAAGTGACAGCTTCGAGAAGCCACCGCATATCTCTTTTTGCAAGTAGCAGAATGTGTTTTGAATCCACGACTACAAGCACCGTAGCTTTGTGATCTACCACTACTATACTATATGCGCAACTCCAAGATGAAAATTAGCCAATTTGCAATGGTAAGGGATGACCAAGACAGATTGACAGAGCGCATCATTTTACATCGAATGTTCTTCTATCTCCATACCATTTCACTCTTGCGACATAATTAAACTATATTCAAGTGGCTTTGATCATCTTTTTTTCACAATAAACATGTCACAACTGAGCGTTCAAACCAAGTTTAGCTGTAATAGTTTCGTACGCCGAAACCATGCATGATGGACTTCTAAGCAGGAATTTGACAACTCACAAGTGGCGTTCATTTGAATATTGGGAAAATTCGTTTTGAGCCATTGCAAATATGCACGTTTTGAAATCTGCCATTACACTTCGCCGACTCCAGTAGGGGCCAACATTATTCTCGCGAGTTTGAAATATGCCATTTTATACGTCCTCCTCCGCCTCGGGCCCACCTGCAGGTCACCAATCTTTCGTATTCCCCACTCTGCCCCCGCCCCCTGCCGACAAAATTCCCCACCCCCATTGAAGAACCCTAAGCCCGGACGCCTCTTCTTCGTTTCCCTTCCGATTTCCCCCAACCCGAGTGGCGAGTGGCGGAGGAGCAAGCGACCTCGACAGCGGGCGAGTGGTGAAGGCACGCGACAAGCAGAGGCGATCGAGAGGCAAGGCAAGGCGACTGGCGGGGGGAGATGGAGGTTCCCGAAGCAAGTGGTGCTGGTTCCTCTTTTCCCAAACAGTGAGTTGTCCAAATCTCTCTCTCCCTTTCATGTTGTGCTAACGGTAGAGTGCACCCGCCCCTGTATGAACATGTTGTTGTTGTGTTTTGCGGTTAGAATCTAATTAGTCCCATTTGCGGGTAGGTACTGGTTCACGATAGAGCTTAAGGTTCAAGGATTTGTGAGCAAAGAGTCGGGTAGGAAAAGCTATCTGTGCGGTTTTTCTCGAAATTGGATAGTGGATTCGGAGAGCTGTTCAATGGATTTCCTTATGAAAAGCTTAAGTGCGGAATTGAAATGGAGTGTGAACCAGACTGCTAAGGTTTGGTACTTTGACAAAATAATGGGTGAGGATGTTAGCTTAGTCGATGACAGTCAGCTTGTAGGTTTGTTTGAAATGTACCAACCCGAGAAACATTTTGAGTTAATTATAGCAGTGTTTGACAAAAAGGTTGTGGAGGAAAATGAGTGTTCCATAGAGCCTCTGTGTGTTGTGCATCCTCCATGCGGTCCTAGAGAGAAAAGCCAGGAAGCAACTACATCTAAACCTGCAAATGAAAATGCAGCTGCAACTGAGGCTGACGTGTTTGACATTGAAGAGGAGTATGTTGGTGTGAATGATGAGCACTTATATGGTGCTCCTCCAAGTACACATCAAACTGACTTTGACTTTGACTTTGAACCACAAACACATGGATCTGCGAATTTGGACAATCTTCTTAGCCGGCCGGCACTTCCTTGGCGATGGGGTTGCACCGGAAGAGGCAGAGGTGATGATGTAGACCCTCAGGAAGTAAATGTGTTGCTTGATCCTGATGAGCCAGATATTAGGAAAGGGGCTTTATTTCCTGATATTGTAGCGTTCAGAAAAGCTATTAGGCACTATGCCATTAAGAGGGGGTTTGAATTTTCTGGTTTAAGGACTGATAAAACAAGATTCATTGCTATTTGCTCATATGAGGATGTCCTTGGCGATTCATGCTTCCAGTGCAGGATGAACGCGCAATCAAAGTTAGAATGATGTATAACTTCAATTATGCATGTTAATTTTGCATGTTAATGTTCATATGTTGATGCTTCCCCATGTTTCTTTGTGCGAGATAAAGGTGCTTCCTTTTGATCACAATTGTCCAACAAGAAAGTTGATGGATGGGAAGATGGCAACTCAAGAATGGATTCTTCGATAGGATTGCCGCTGGGTTAAGACCAACCTACGAAGGGAGCAAAGGATGCAAAAGAGAAGTTGGAAGAAACGACGAGATTAAACTGAAATATTCCAAGGCTTGGGCGGGGCATGAGGCTAGCTCTAGACCAGATTCATGGCAAGTATGAAGAAAGCTTCCAGCCTCTTCAAGCTGGAAGGCGAGAGGTTGAGAAAAGGGATCTGGATCCCTCATTGACATTGACCGAAGAAAGAAGGTAACAACATGTATTTCAAGAGAATTTTTGTTTGCTTCAATGCATGTAGAGATGGTTTCTTGGTGGTTGTAGACCATACCTAGGTGTAGATTCAACGACTCTCCTTTGGAAAGTACATGTGTCGGTTGGCCTCGGCTACTAGTGTTGATGGGCACAATTGGCTCTTCTATGTAGCATATGCTATTTTTGCATCCAAACAGAGGACAACTGGTCAGTTCATGCGACTTTTATGAGAGTCAGAGGTTGTCCTGAGGGTTTAGTGATATCCTGAGATGCTTGTAAGGGTCTAGAAAAGGTTGTTGATGTGGCTTTCCTCAAGTGAACATAGAGAGTGTATGAGGCATCTTTATGCAAATTTCATGAAGAAGTTTCGTGGACCAATCTTCACACAACACTTGTATCCAGCAGAGAAGGCGTTACATCAAGAAAAGTTTAGATGGCACATGGGATGATCTTTCAAGCCCACCCAGATGCCATAGAATGGCTAGAGAAACATCATCCGAGGATTTGGTACAGGTGTGGATTTTCAGAAGAGAGTAAGTGTGACTACCTGACCAATAATGTCTCTGAGAGTTTCAATAATCAAATAAAGGGATACAAGGCCCTCCATCTCCATGAGCTAGTCGACACAGTTAGAGAGTTAATTATGGAAAAGATGGCTCTAAGGAGAATGTTAGCAAGGCAGATGGAAGATGGCATACTTCCAAATGTGATGAAGGAGTTGAATAAAGCAAGTACGAGATTAAGAATTGTGAAAATTGCAAGGAGTGATGATGACTTGGCAGAGGTAACATTGGTGGATCCAGATAATGTGACAAGAAGGCACACTGTACACTTGGCCAACCAAAAGTGCTCATGTAGGCAGTGGCAGGTAACAGGCAAGCCCTGCAGCCATGCATTGGGTTGGATTTGTGCTAACAGAGGTGTCAAAATTGAAGACTTTGTCCATTGCTATTACTCTGTGCAGAAGTTCAGGGCTGCCTATGATCAGACCATTCCAACCATGCCTGATAGATCTCAGTGGCCTGTGGTGGATCTTGGCTTCAAGGTTCATCCACCAAAACCGAAAAGAGCGAGGAAGGCCAAGAGCACAAAGAATGAAGGGTTTCTAGAACACAGGGCTAGAAGCTGTCAAGTGTCGAAGATGTGGAGCATTTGGGCACTTTCAAAAGACTTGCAAGCTTGCGAAGCACAAGATGAGGGAGCACAAGTGGTACCAGTCAAGGAGAACCAAAGAAGAGGTAAAAAACTAATTAAACTTCTCATACTTCATTTATTATCTTTATTAATTGGGAAAATTTGATTCTTCATTAAATGTGTAACATGGTTATAGGAAGAGATGCACCCTCATCTTGTGCTTGGTACCTACCAAGGAGAACCAAAGAAGATGTATAAGAAGAAGACTACACCCAAGAAGAAGATGACACCAAAAAGAAGAAGGCTCAAGCAAGATGTAGTGCACCTCTGCGAGAGTCGTTAGAAAGCTATCGATTTCCTTTGATGTAATGTTTGCTTTGATGTAATGTTATGTTGGTGAGAACACTAGATGCTATGTGAGAACACTAGAAAGCTCTCGATGTAATGTTTGCTGTTGGAGAACACTAGAGAGATGCACTCTAATGTGCTATGAAAATAAAAATACTATTTGTTGAAATTCTCTTTGTAATGTGTTTGTTCACATTTTGCTCAAGAGCCTAGCTTCAGATCATACATAAGTCAAGAATTGCTATTAGCTTCAGATCATACATTTTGCTCAAGAGCCTAGCTTCAAGAGTATAGCCGAATTTCATACATCAAGAATTGCTATTAACATGAAGTCGAATTTCATGGTACGCCATGTTATGAGACATCCGAATTTCATACATGAGGAACAAATTATTGTTAACATGAGGCCATTGAGACAACACGAGTTCAAACTTTATCGATTACAAGAAGACCTAACACAACACCTACACATACAACAACTACACCTACACATAACATCCGGTTCTTCAATTGGCTAATTTGAAGCTTCATCTCCCATATTTGTTCCTTAGCCTCACCAATTTGTTGCTTCGCCTCCCATATTTGCTGCTCTAGATGAAAATTTTCTCTACTTCCTTCTCCATCCACAAAACATCCTCGCAACCCGGGTTTCATCCAGTTTCTCCAACCGACATAAATAGCCCTTGTACTCATTCTCCCACATGAAGAATCCACATGTTTTATCATTCTACATAAATCGAAACCACAATTAGTCCAACCGAAAATAAGCACAAATTGCACAAATACAACTATCTCACCGGATATTGTTGATACACTTGTAGAATATCGCACCAAACGAATTTGGTTGCTTGCTCCAGTAGCATAACCACGGGGATCCCACACGCCGGGCAATCAACCATTCGTACTCCTCCTTCGATTCTTTGCCGGGTGCCGACTCGAGCCCGACTTCATTGGACTTCGCCTCATTGCCATGGAGCTAGGGCTCGCGCCCCGCCACTTGCCCGCCGTCGAGGTCGCCTCCCTTGCCACCCCTCCGCCACTACCGCTTAGGGTTCTTCAATGGGGTGGGGAATTTTATAGTCTCAGGGATGAATGAGCAGGCGAGGCAGAGGGGAATCTGAAGATTGGTGACTGCGGTGGGCCCGAGGCGGAGGAGGACGATAAAATGGCATATTTCAAACTCGCGAGAATAATGTTGGCCCTTACCGAGTCGGCGAAGTATAATGGCAGATTTCAAACGTGCATATTTGCAATGGCTCAAAACGAATTTTCCCTTGAATATTTGTCCCTCAAGGCATCATCTATACATTCTTTTGTCAACTGAACGCAAGGAAGAGACAAATAAACAAATAAACTGACAATAGAATAATTTGGTTCTTAAGACAATAAAACGATCTCCAATCAAGCCTCACAGTATATATTCTAGTTAGTCTCTGGCCATATCTTCGGTTAATCCCTGCATCTTATTCTAATCGGCCTCGGGATCGCTGCGGCAGTCACATGCATCACGACGTTTAATTAACAACTCGCGGACTGTAGTAGTACTCATTTGCATAACAAATCCAAATTCGCAAGGTAAATATCTGATTGCCAAAACAAATTGGTCGGTGTCATTCTTGCGCTAGAATTAATTTTTGCGATTTTTTTCATGTACTCCCAAGAACTTCTCGACCTGAATTGTCGATTCAATGACTAAATCACCCCCGTAACGCGTTGTCATCGAGCCATTGAAGCACTGTAGCAGATTAATGGAATCATGTTATATACACTGGTGTCTTAAAAATCTAGCATCTTAGCTTGCAGCCTGGCGTTGCCAGCTACCACTACTGCCCAAATCAAGACTCTGCTGTTCTCCCCTTCCCGGCAACTACCGTCGAAAAACTGGAGAGGTAGGTGAAGTGAATCGCACACGGTTCTTGATTATAAATTTCTCGAGGGACTCCCTCTTAATCATTCACCGGCCACCGGGGACATTATGAACCAAGCGTACGAATGAACAGATCTTCGAGGAATATATAGTAACAAATAGTAGATTAGCTGCATCTTATGAGTTAGTCTAGTACAGGCCCTCTGTACTTGTTTAATCAAGAAACCATGGAAAACGTTGGCCCCTAGTTATCTAGTCCGGCTCAATCATTTGGGCGGGAATCGTGTCCATGGGTGTCCAAGAAGTGCTAATTCTTGCAGGTCGTCCAATTTTTTGCGAGTCACTTTTGGTACAGCAACACAGCAATGGCAACACAAATTGAACACCCCTGACAGGTCCAAGTGATGCTTGCGGCCTGTCAGTTACCAAAGGAGTGTCACGCTGTCGCTACGTCAGATAAACTCGTATGGTTATCCGGCTATCTCCAATCGGTGTGTTCCTATAACGTTGGTGTTTGTTTGCGGTTGTTGGATCTAAGCTTACAGCATAAAGTTTGGTGGATCTGAACATAGAATAGGAAGGACTTGCCTCATATTATTCCCTCTCTGAGGTCAATGATTGCTGCCATTTCTACCCATCTCGGCTCTACTTCCTGGTTTCTTGTCGGCCTCTTCGCCTAGAACACCAATTTTTTTAACAGAAAAACCCTACCTACAAATACAATCAACCAATCCTCGTTACAGACTCCGTGAAACCGTTAGCAAATGGTGCTTTCAAGTCTGCTCTATTACTCGGCAGCGAGGGTTTACAAAACCAAATCGAGGTTGAAAATCAAAGATCCGGTGGCACTGATTCATCGTGAAAATCGAACGAAAATCATCGAAAGCCAAAGGGTTTCGAAATCAAATGGTTTGGGAAAAATTCAAAAAAAATCAAAAATCGATCAGTTTTCTCGAAAATCGACTGGTGAATTAAAATTTTCTTGCGGGCTATTTTTTGAACGATTTTCATCGAAAATAACTCAATTTTCAATCGGTTTACGTGATATAAATTTTTTTGAATTTTTTAAATTTGACCCGTTTACCGATTTCATCGATTTTGTTAACTATGCTAAGCAGTGCTTCCATGATCTACCTAAAACTAAATTGCGCAGACTGTAAAACAAACGCACCGACTAAACAGAGAGCCATTGTTCGCAGCGCACGCGCAGCAGCTCGCCATTCCTCGCGTGTTTGCGCCACCCGCCCGTAGGCCACGGTACATCGATCCACAAGTCATCGAGGCCTCTGATCGTCCGCAATTACAAACAATTACGCCGGCCTGTGGTGCCATGGCCGGACGGCTCATCGGCCAAGTTGGCCTTGCCGTGCTGTACCGTTCAATTCCTGGCACCAACATGAATGCGCGATACGACGAGCACAGTGCTGCGTTTTTTAGGGCGATTGCGAGAAACATGGCAGTGGTACGTCGCCGGCAATAGATCATAGATCCTATTGCGTGCCACCTTTGACTTTTACGGTACTGGGCTGCTGGCTGCATGCACTCATCGCCCTACGAATCAACAGCGGCAACGGCAAAGGCGATGAATCGCCGCGGCCTCACAGGTCAACTTCCTAGTCTACCAAAGCTGAATGGACGATAGAAAGTAGAGCTCGTCTACGTACTACAAAAGTTACTGCTAGAAACTGTGTATGATCTTGCACTCGGGCATGCAGTTATTAAAGGGTGTGTCCATGTAAAGCAAAGCCACTAGTTTTTGAACCATTTTTTTTTTCGATAAAGGAAGCAAATATATTAATACCAAGAACAAGACATCGAGAAGATACAAAGTCCATGTTTAGAACACACAGCCATAAAGAAAAGGGAAAGAAAAGTAAAATGAAAGACAGACACACTCTAGTGATCCGCAATCCGAAGACTAGACCGCCACCCGTGAGTCTGGGAGAAGAAAGATTTGGCCGTGTCTTCCTCAATTCTCTTGTGTGTAACCACTAACTGCTAACATCTGTTACCCCTTTGTAATCGGTTGTTTCTGAAAAAGGAGAAAAGAAAGTAATGGCCACTAAAGTCTGGAGGACTTCATTGTTAGGCAGAACGCAGGCTTTGCATTTCTGCTTTTTTTCTCCAAAGAAGAAAGGTGGCTACTTACTGCAAGAACTCGTATGTTGCATTTTGCCGTATTGCATTTGCAGCACTAGTTGTAGTGCTCGGTCTGAACTTTGAGGTGACGCTTGGAACAAAAACAGTATTGCTTTGGGGTTGAAAGGCTAAAGCATACTGTCTGCGTGTGTAGCAAAGGATGCGGAAAGGAAACTTTGGTGTGGAACTGTGGGAGATCACTTTGTACGAGTGCTACTGTGGCCTTACAAGTGTACGCTGTAGCAGCCGTGGAAGGCTCATCATAAAGCTTCTTCTCGACCTAACATGGCAACTGACGAAGATTTTTTGTGGAATAGTGTGCTTCGGTTATGCAGAGAGAGAGAGAGTGAGAGAGAAGGCTTTTTATTTGTTTTGTTATAAAGCGTAGTCGTTTATCCGCGATCAATCAATAGCACGTCAACATAATCACAAGAGTAAGAACCGGAGCACACACAATGTAGGAGGGAAATTCTGGTTTCTCGCTTTGTTAGATTGATTCTTGTACATAGGGGGATGCCCAATATATAAAGGAACTAGCAAGAGATGAGTTTGGATTCGCCTACATATAAGAGATAGATTCTAATCGAACGGTTACGGATATCTTATCTCATAACACTCCCCTTTGGGCGAATACCGCGTAATGCACATGTCTCGTCAAAAACTCCGCTTAAAAACCCAGTGAGAAAAAGGAGATGGAGAAAAAAAGTATATTGCACTCGCATTTTATGTTGCACTAGTTGCCTCATTAAAAAATCTTCATGTGAAAAAATTTCAGGAAAACTCACTAAGAAAAAAAGAGTGCAACTTATAATCTTCTGGATTTATACTAGGATCTTCAAAATCATAATAAGGGTTATAGTTCAAGAGTGTACTCCCCCTAAACTTTACATCTCTCTAAGTCTTCTCATTCTAATGACTTTAACACATCTTTGAATTATGGTTTTAGGCAAGGACTTGGTGAATAAATCTGTAAGATTTTCACATAACTTGGTTTGCAAAATTTTTATCTCACCATTATTCTGGAGTTCGTGAGGATAGAATAACTTAGGAATATGCTTCATGATATTGCTCTTTACATAACCCATTTGTATTTGTGCAACACAAGTAGTATTATCTTCATGATAATTGTGGGGGTATCGATGATGTTAAGACTGCATGACTTCTGGATATGATTAATCACACATCGCAACCAAGCACATTTATGTGAGGCTTCATACAAAACTATGATCTCTGAGTAATTAGTAGAAATAATTACCAGGGTCTGCTTATAAGACTGTTAAGAAACGGCTGTACCACCGCAGAGAAACACAAAACCAGTCTGAGATTTGGCACTGTGGGGATCAAACAGATAGCCAACATCCGTATATCCCACCATGGTTAAGTTTTGGCTCTTCTGGAAAATAATCCAAGATCTTGAGTACCTTGGAGGTATCTGAGTAAAGTCTTGACACCAGCCCAATGCTTTCTGGTTGAGGCTGAACTTTGTCTTGCTAGCAAATTCACTGCAAATGCAATATCAGGCCTTGTACAATTCGCAAGATATATGAGTGCTCCAGTGGCACTTAAATATATGACTTTAAGTCCTAAGCTTCCTCATTTTCCATCCTCGGTCAGAAAGGGTATTTATTCACTTCAAGGAATCTTACGACCATGCATGGGGTTTTTCAAAGGATGTGATTTATCCAAATTAAACCTCTCCAATACCTTCTGGGTATAAGAAGACGAGTGTACCGTTAATGATATGGTTTTTTCGGACTAAAATACTCTAGCTAAAAAATTGCTATATCATCTCGCCCTGAAAAAAATCCTCCTTCAACCTAAATGTCTTCCCGGACAAAAGTTCATTTCTTATTCCTTAAATCCGGAGTAACCTTAGCCAGAAATCTTCTTTCGCCGGACCAATCCTTTTAAGTCTGGCGCTAAAAGACTTACACCCTAACTGAGTGTTTCCCTTTCACGTCGGACTGACTTCCGCCTTCTCTTTCTTTAGTCCGGCCCAGTTGTAATTCTCTCGGTTAGTGCTTCCTTGTCCCAAAAAGTCCGCAAGATAAAACTCTGTGAAATCTCATTTGCGGCAGACTAAATATATTAGTCCGGGATACTTGATAAAATTCTCAAATCCTCGTCGGACCATATTTTTCAATCCGTGGTGGAAGTTTCTTTGATAAGAAGCAAACCGAGCGCACACCATTCACGCCGGACCAAATTTCCTAACTCAAAAATATTAGTCCGGCGCAAAAGCGTTTCTCTCGATAAAGGCTTTTGTCTTAGTTGAAAAATCCGTTGGCATACTATCCTTGAAATACATTTACGGCGGACCAAATTACTCGGTTCGGCGCAAGTGTATATCTCTCTTTGCTTTGACGGACCAAATCTTTCATCCTTCCCACGCATTTACGGACCAAATTTTTCGTCCAACAGAATAGTAATAAATTGGTCCGGGGTACATAGAACAAGTATCGCTAGACTATTTTGCTAAGTCCGTGGTAAACGTATTTAAGCTGAATTTTGACACGCTAACACGTTACAACGGTCACAGTGGTAGGTGTAACGGCTATTTTCTGTCCAAATACCTATATAAGCATTTCCTGAGCCATCTACCAGATAACCTTTTGATCTCTTTGAAATCTTAGCATTCTTAGAACATTCATTCCTTCAAGGAGACTGAGCTTCACTCAAAACTCTTAAAAACTTCACTTAAGTTTTTAGCTTCAAGCTTAAGTCTAGTTGTGCTGTTGCGAGTGAACCAAAAGACAAGGCTTTTGCAGGGTCTATTACTCTTGGGTCTTAGTAATCCTAAACGGTTTGGAGGCTGTGAAGGTGAGACCTGTCCAAAGGTGTTTGTGGAAGGCCACCTTGTTGTGAGAGGTTTAGAACTCACCTCACCGTAATGGTGAAAAGTTACCTGAGTGGAGACCAAAGCTATTAAGGCTTAGCTTTGGAGGAGCTATACTTTAAGAGAAGTGCTCTAACGTGAGTAGGAGAGTGGTTCAACCACGGATAAATTCTGCCTCTTTGTGTCTTTGTTTATCTTGTTGAGTTACTTTTCTCGTCATTGTTATTGGTTGGTGCTTTACATTCTGTTATCTTCATGTTATTAGCTATCCTCTTAAGCAAGCAATTCACCTTGTAACTAAGAAGTTAAAATTTGAAAAAGTTGTCTATTCACTCCCCCTCTAGGCTAGCTTGATCCTTCACAGTCCTAAACAAAATTTTCCTAGCAATTTTCACGGCTTTCTGCTAATTATTTAGCAATTTTCAGAATTATCATGTAACACAAAAATAAATTTCAACATATATCAATATGGAATTATGCTAGGACAATAAATCCAGAGATATGGAGCTTTCAATATGCTCTTATGAAATTTTCTAGCATTTTTTATACTTTTCTGCAAATTATTAAGCAATTTTCAGAATTAGCAATTAACAGAAAAATAACTTTCAACATGAATAAATCATGGAATATAGCTAGAAAAATAAATAAAGAAACATGAAGCTCCCAAATGCTATCTAGAATTTTCTTAGAATTTTTATGCTATTTTTGTTAATTACCAAGTAATTTTCATAATTACTGAATAATAGGAAATAATATGTCTAGCATATATAAACATGAAAAACATGCTAAGAAAATTAATATAGCAACATGTCACAGAGAAATGGGTCATAAATAATTTTTTATAATTTTCTAGTATTTTCTGTTAATTACTAAGCAATTTTCAAAATTACTAATTAACAGAAAATGAATATTCTGCACATATTAAATATAGCTTCTAGCTAGAAAATAAATCCAAAGCATGAAACTTCTAATATTGTGCTAAATACTATTTTTTTTATAAACTGTAGAAGATTCGAGTGTATAACTATAAATTCTTTGTTTTCATTGTTTTTTACTTTTTTAAAAAACAACGGACCGGATCGGCCTTTGGGTTGTATAGGCCATGGGGCCCATAGGGCCTGAAACATCTTCTTCATAGGGGCGGCTAGGGTTGGGAAAATGCAAGTTACCACTGCACGCAGTTGCAGTAGCTTAGGAGCTAATGCCATTGGTGCAGATCCACCATCGGCACCGCCATAGCTAAAGCGAGCGCCATGGGATTTAGCGCGGGCACTGCCGAGGCCGAGCGTAGCCGCCAGTGCACCCTCGGGCGCGGCCACCACCTTTGGGGCGGGTCAAGGCAAGAACGGCACATTCGGGCCCAGGCCGACGCCGCCACGGGCGTGGACGTGTAGGATCAAGGATACCGATTAGAGGGGGGGTGAATAGGAGGTTTTTAAATTTTTAATCACTAAGATCAATTTTAATGATTTCTAGGAACGAATGACAATTCAATCAATTTTAATGTCTAGCCCTTTCAATGATTACCAAATAATTCTTCTACACAACTACTTCAATAATAAAGCAAATATGGCACCAAGATAATCAATTTGCTAGAAAGTAAAGCAAGGGTAAAAACAATGCAAACCACAAAAGATGAACACGTGATTTTTTTATTCCGTGGTCTCGGAGACTTGCCGGTCTCCCCTACTCCACGTTGAGGTGACTTGAACTTCTTCAAGCCGGCTCCACTTGCTTGAGCCTTCCCCGATCATTAGAGGTAGCTCTTCCTCGCTCTAGGTAGGCGAGCTCCTTGCTTTCACAACGATTGGGCCTTCTCACAACCTTCTTCGAGAAGATCACCAACCCCGATCGCCTCCAAGCCGTCTAGGAGGCGGCAACCTCCAAGAGTAATAAGCTTCGACGCTTGCTTAAAGTTGAATTTGAGTGTCTAAGGCTCAACAATTCAATGCACACTCAATTTTGCTTCTAAACCTCTCAAATATGCGAATTCAATGTACAAGGTGTTTTGAAGACTTGCTAAAGCTCAAGTGTATTCAATGAGGTCCGAAGAACTCCTTCCATTGCAAGCTAAGGGTATTTATAGCCTTCACCAACCAAAATTAGCCGTTTCAATTTTTATCGAATTTGGTGAGAAGGCCGGTCCGACCGACCAGGTCGGTCCGACCGACCTCACACAAGAACGGTCGAATAAAGCATTTAATGCGTGACAAGGACCGTTATTGCATCGCCGATGTGACCGCAGAGGGTCCGGTCATACCGCCATCCGGTGGGGACCGAGGACCTCCGATCGCACCACCAGACTCAAATTAAAAACATGCCTTCTATGAAAAACACGCTGATGAAACCCGTCGCACTGCACACAAAAATTCAATTGCACTCGTTCGAAAAATTAAGCTGGGAGTCCCACACACCGACTTGGATCCGGCCGACCGGTCATGAAAACCACCGAAAACATTTGTGCAAACTGAAATATTTCTTTGAGTGTTAATTTAGTGCAGATATCTAATCAACTAGGATTTGAGCTTTGACACCCTTTTCAACTTTAAACAAAGCGACATAAGCCCCTCTTAATAGTACGGCACTTAATTCTAAAAATCCGATCTTTCTCTTCAACCTTCCGAGATCAGTAAAATCTACAAAAAGGTCCTAGAGTGTATTTATACCTTTGACACCATGCATCCATTTAACCTTTCTTTAATCACATGCAATTCTTCATGATTGCCAATAAATGCATCATCCTGTATCAAAGAATCCTCAAGGAAAAGCGTTAGTCGTTTCTTACAATTTGTCATTAATTACCAAAACTAAAACCGTTTAGGGCCTAGATGCTTTCAATCTCCCCCTTTTTGGTAATTGATGACAACACAAAGGATAGAAGTAGATTGAAAATAATTAAAACACAGTGCTTATTTTAGAAAGCTCCCCCTAAATTTGTGCATAAAAGGAAGAGATTTGGAGATTGCACAAATGAGATCATTAAAAAATTTGGCGAGCTTCCTTTAGAATATCGAACCATGGATAGAACAATATTATCAATAATATGCAAGGAATATGTGAGCAATATAAATAACACAACACAATAGCAACGAGATCATTAAGAATCAAAATCATCCAACAGAGTTCAACTTAAGAAAGATATCCAATAACATCAAACAAAATATAAAGAGACAACGCAACCACGATGACGAAATAAACGAGGTTTAATAGCTTACAAAAAGATAAAGCAATGAATATATAAGCTAATCCTCGACGACTAGGCTAAAACATTAGCTCCTTCCTTTCTTCAACATTTCTCCCCCTTTGGCATCAAATACCAAAAAGGAGAAGGAACTCCGAAGCTCAAGACGAAGGTGGAGGAGAAGAGTGACGAGTCCCGTAGCGATGGAAGGTCTTAGGAGCCTGCATAGTGCGGTACTCCTCAAAGGATGAACGGAGCTCGCCGATGGAAGAATCAATGGAGTCCAAGCGACCTCGAACCTCCTCGATAGCCTGACGGGTTTGAGCCTGATAAGCATCAACTCTGGCAAAGTTTTCCATCATAGCAGTACTCAGATTCGCAAAGCCGGTCATCATGGCATTATGAAGAATCTCAAAGTTCTCAAAATGGGTGCCAAAAAAAGGATGAGCTTGAGGTGGCTGCTGCTGCCCTTCTTCACCAATTTGCTACTGTGGTGGCGGCTGGGAAGACGACTGACCCCTCTGAACAGTGATATTGACATCACGTGGCTTATACGGCTTGTGGGCACTTCCACACTCGCCACGGTATCCGGACATCCTTTTAATGAGCAACATGATATAAGGTGCAAAATAGATTGTTTTGCCTCGATCTCCAGCAGAAGATCTGATCTCTCTAAGAATGAAATCCACCACATCAAATCTTTCCTTCTTCATTATTTTGTCCATAATATTCCGCTTAAGCCTCGGATCTCATCGAAATTACCGCTCTTAGGATGAGCAAGAATACTAACAATTTTATTGATGAGACTCGCAGAAGGAAGAAGATGAGTCATTTTACCTGGCCTTTTGACTCGAGCAGAAGGATCATAGAATTTGAATTGGTCAAGCAAGAGAGAGTGAAGCCTCGTTATGAATTTTGGTCGACCTCTATGATAGACCCCCAAGCTTGCTCAATCTCTTCCTTTGACATTGTGTACACAAAGATTTCTGACATCCACATGATTTCATCGTACTCATCGATATGTGGATAGTGGCATAAAACTGCTTGATCAAATCTTCGTTGTAATCACACTTTAAGCTCACAAACAAGCTAAATCACTCCATGGAAAAGTTCAGGCACTCCAACAAACAAGGGAACATTTCGAACATGCTCCCAGCTCACCCATTTTTGATCGATAAAATCCTTGTTAAGATAGATTTCATGATAGACCTTTTGCTGAAAAATGGTTCTGAACTTATCCAAGGTTATACCATGAGAAGCAAATATTGATTTGCAAGCCGGAGAGAAAAATATTTTTCAGCTTTAATCTTCTTTAGATCCATAGTGGGTTGAAAGTCATCAAAGGTTTCTTCATTGTGTTCTGAATCTTCATTTTCACTCCCATTTCCTCCTTCGAAATCAACATCCATACTGTCGTCTTCCTCGCTTGATTCTGATGCAACTGCCTTTCCTTTTCTACCCCGAGAGCTTCCACCAAGTTCTTCTTGAACTTTCTGCCTGATCTTTATATCTCTGGCAATTCTTGTTTGAGAATCTTCACTGTCGCTGTCAGCGGCCAACCTAGATCCTCTTCCTCTTGTTGATTTCCGGACAACACCACCCCCGTGAGGAGGAAGATTCTGGTCCTTGGCATGATTACTAGAATTGACAAGGAATGAATGAGAATCAAGGAGTACATGCCCTAAAGTAGGATTTGTATGCATTTTGTGGCAATTTGAAACAAGTTTTGCAAGAATTAGTCGACAGGCCTGGTCAGATCGCTTCAGTCCGGTAGACCGACAATTCTATCTGACCACGCTCGAACCCCTTTTGGATTTTTGCAAAATCTTTATGGAACTAGCATATCGAACCAATTAAAAACTTAAAATGCTATCTAGAATCATTTGACTACTCATTTTTGCAACTTTTATTGGTTTGATTTGCCACAATATGCCACATTTTGCACAAACCCTAAATCAAGAGAATATGAACCCTAGGGCATGGAAGAAATCAAGAATGAGAGAGATGATGAACGAGGGTTACCTTGAGGGAGAGGATCAAGATGAGGAAGAAAGACTCGGGAGATTTTTCTTCAAGAGGAAGATCCAAGATGGAGGCTTTTTGGGGAGAGAGATGGAAGGAAGAGGAAGAGATAGAAGAGCACGGGAGGAAGGAGGGAGAAAGAGAGACGCACTGGAGAAGTAGGAGGGAGAGAGAGAAACCGAAAGCAACTATTTGGTATTCACAGCCTCCTTTAGTTTTTTGATCCGGTGTGACCGCTTGGCACCTGGTCACACCGCTTGGCCGATGCTACCGCCCCCTTTGCGGTTACACCGAGCCTGACAGAGAACAGCCACCCAAAAACAACCAAATATTGAGGAGAAGAAATATTTTGGGTACATTTTTAACAAATAACCTTATTTCGCATTTCAACTCAAGGAAATAAACCCGAAGATAAGGTTTTCAACTTTGAATTTGTTTGAGTCAAAAACACCTCATAGAAAACTAGAACCATGACCAATCTAGTTCTATGGGCAAGGCTCAAATTTGTGCCTTAGGTAGATCAATATAGATCAAGATTTTGAACTTAATAGATTTTTCAGAAACACAATTGTTCTTATTTTTGAGATAAAGAGGATATAGTATGATACTAGTTTTAAAAAATGAGATTTATATAGTTTTAAGAATCTTTATACTTTATTTAAACTAAAATTGATTATTAAATAATTTGACCTATAGAGATCTAGTTATATCTTTTAAAGATAAACGGCACTAGTTTTGATTTTTTACATTTAGAGGATGTGAAATATGCATGTAAAGCATATTACTCCCCCTTAACGTGAGACACTATTAGAAGAACAAACATCGAATAGAACCGATAAATATCCAAAGGAGAACAACATTTAGGCCACATTAGAGATATCTATGACATTCAATTCATTCCTCAATTTGCAAAATCTAGCCTCATCCAAGGGTTTGGTGAGAATATCCGCTAATTGATTTTCAGTTCTAATGTGACTAATTTCAATATCTTCTTTACTCACATGATCTCGCACGAAATGATGGCGGATATCTATGTGCTTGGTTCTTGAGTGTTGGACCGGGTTATTTGCTATTTTATCCGCGCTTTCATTATCACACAAAAGAGGCACCTTTTTGAAATTTATTCTATAATCCACTAAAGTTTGCTTCATCCATAATAATTGAGCGCAACAACTACCGGCGGATATATATTCGGCTTCGGCGGTGGATAGGGCTACGGAATTTTGCTTTTTGAAAAACCAAGAAACCAAGGATCTACTTAGAAATTGACAACTTCCGGAGGTGCTTTTCCTATCCACTTTGCAACCCGCATAATCAGAATCCGAATATCCAATTAAATCAAACTTAGCACCTTTAGGATACCATAACCCAATATTTGATGAATGCTTTAAATATCTTAGAATTCTCTTTACGGCAACTAAATGGCATTCTTTGGGAGAAGCTTGAAAACGAGCGCACATGCAAACACTAAACATTATATCGGGTCTAGATGCGGTAAGATAAAGTAAACTACCAATCATGGATCTATAAAGCTTTAAGTCTACCGGTTTACCTCCCTCATTTAGGTCGAGATGCCTGTTTGAAGCCATTAGAGTCTTAATTGGCTTTGCTTCCTCTATACCAAACCTTTTGAGTAAATCCTTAGTGTACTTGGTTTGGCTTACGAATGTTCCATTCTTGAGTTGCTTGATTTGGAGTCCGAGAAAGAAGCTCAATTCTCTAATCATTGACATTTCGAATTCCCTAGACATCATATCACCAAATTCTTTGTAAAAGTCTTCGTTAGTAGAACCAAATATGATATCATCAACATAAATTTAACATACAAAGAATTCTTCATCGATAATTTTTGTAAAGAGTGTAGTATCAACCTTCCCAATTTTGAAATCTTTTGAAATTAAGAAATCTCTAAGTCGCTCATACCATGCTCTAGGAGCTTGCTTGAGACCGTATAGCGCTTTAGAGAGTTTGTAATCATGATTTGGATGTTTAGCATTTTCAAAACCGGGAGGTTGCTCTACAAATACCAACTCGAATATTTATCCATTTAAGAATGCACTCTTTACATCCATTTGAAATAATTTAATATCAAAACATGATGCGAATGCAAGCAAGATTCTAATGGCCTCTAATCTAGCTACGGGTGCAAATGTTTCACCAAAATCTAACCCTTCAACTTGAGTGAAACCTTGCGCCACTAGTCTAGCTTTATTTCTAACTATACCATTTTCATCTTGCTTATTCCGAAAAACCCATTTTGTGCCAATTACATTATGTTCCTTAGGTCTTTCTACTAGAGTCCAAACATCATTTCGAGCAAAATTATTTAACTCTTCATGCATTGCATTTACCCAATCCGGATCATCTATTGCCTTATCTACGTGAGTAGGTTCAAATGATGATACAAATGAATAATGTTCACAAAAGGAAGCAATGCGAGATCGAGTTTGAACACCCTTACTCACGTCACCCAATATTTGATCTATTGGATGATCCTTGGAGAGGCCGTGATGAATTCTTTGAGGTAGAGGTTGAACTTGTTGATCATTATTCTTGTCATCTTCATCGATGATTTGAATTTGACTTGGAGTTGCGGAGGTTGAAGGCTCGACTTGAGTAGATGAGGGTTGATTCTCTATGTCGACCTCCGGCTTCACATTTCCTAAAGTCATATTTTTCATTACTTCTCTTAACCCTTCTTCACCTACATCATCCAAATTTTCTTACTCTTCTTGAGAGCCGTTAGTTTCATCAAATTCAACATCACACGTTTCCTCTACAAAACCTTTATTTTTGTTAAAAACTCGATAAACTTTGCTATTTGAGGAATAACCAAGCAAGAAGCCTTCATCACAACGACTTTGAAATTTAAAAACTCAAAAATAAGAAATGTCCAGTTTTCTTCCAACAAGGAGCTCATAAGAAGTCTTTTTCAAAAGTCGATGCAAATAAAGTCTATTTGTAGCATGGCAAGCGGTATTAATGGCTTCCACTCAAAAACTATCGGAAGTGCCATATTCATCAAGCATTGTTCTTGCCATTTCAATTAATGTCCGATTTTTCCGTTCTACAACTCCATTTTGTTCCGGAGTGTAGGTTGCGGAAAGTTCACGCTTTATTCCAAGTTCATCACAATAATCTTCAATTTTTGTATTTTTGAACTCGGAACCATTATCACTACGGATTTTCTTTAATTTAAAATCAAATTCGTTTTGAGCCCTTTTTGCAAACTTTTTGAAAATTTCGGAAACTTCGGATTTATCATCTAAAAAGAAAACCCAAGTATATCTAGAGTAATCATCAACAATGACTAAACAATAAGAATTACCCCCGATGCTCTTATAGGTTGTTGGGCCAAACAAATCCATATGTAAGAGCTCTAATTGTCTAGATGTGAACATGATACTCTTTGAAGGATGAGAACTAGCCACTTGCTTGCCGGCTTGACAAGCACTACAAAGTTTATTTTTCTCAAACTTCACATCTTTCAAGCCCACAACTAAATCATTTTTGAAAAGTTTTTTGAGTTGAATCATCCCAACATGAGCTAGTCTTCTATGCTATAACCATCCTAAAGATATCTTTGCCATTAAGCAAGTTTGAAGACATGAGTCATTTGAGGTGAAATCAACAAAATACAAATTTTCAAATCTAAATCCTTTAAACACTAGAGAATTATCGTTTTCTCTAGAAATAACAACACCATTTTTAGAGAAGCTACAAATAAGACCAAGATCACATATTTGAGCAACGGACAACAAATTAAAATTTAGTATTTCAACTAGAGATACATCAGAAATGGAAAGATCATTTGATATGTCAATTTTACCTAATCCCAATACCTTTCCTTTGCTATTATCGCCAAATGTGATCTTGTCATGTTGTCCACTTCCCGAATCAAAAGTGGTGAACATTTTTCGATCCCCAATCATATGTTGGGTACATCCACTATCTAGCACCCAATGCCATCCACCGGTCTTGTAGTTCACCTACAAAATAAAATCAATCCTATTTAGGTACCCAAATTTGTTTGGGTCCTTGGAGGTTAGTGACCAAGGTTTTGGGAACCCAAACAACTTTCTTTCTTTGGCCAATTATTGGGGTCCCAACAAACTTAGCGAAAATTTTACCATTTCTATCTCTTTTAAGTACATAGCAAGAGTTATGAATATTTTCTTTGGATGCTTTACTTAATGAACAATCAATAGCTAAATGTCCTACATCATGACATTTATAACAAAATTTACCATTTGATTTCACAAAGCGAGGAGCCTTGTTACTTATTTTCTTGTTCCTTTTAGGGACATATCCTAATCCTTCTTTATTGTAAGAACATCTTTGACTATCTAAGATTTTATTTAGGGTATCCTTACCCTTAAAACATCTATCTAAACTTTTGTTGAGTTTATTTACTTGTTCTTTAAGTTCGTTATTTTCAACAATTAAATTTTCATGCATGAGTTAGCACTAGAGCATGATATATCAACTAAATCATCACACAACGTAGCTATACTTGATTTTGCAACACAACATGAGTTAATTTTTAATTTAGGCAAATCTTTAATAATGTTGCATTCAATACCGATATCTTTTGAAGACTTTGAATAGGCTTTAGCAAGGAGAACCTCATGAGCTTCCTTTAGCTCCTCATAAGAATTTTTGAGAGAAAGAAACTCTTTTCTCAAAATCTTAAACTTTGATTTCTCTTTGCCAAGATATTCATTTAAATCTTCAAGCATATCCATTAACTCATATTATGAAGGTTCATCATCGTCATTATAATTTACCTTAAATTCTCCTTTAGCCATGAGACATAAATGAGTGACAAAAGGTGATGAAGCCTCCTTGATGGCGATACCGGCAAGACCCTTTTTCTTTGAAGGTGTTTCTTCTTCGGATGAGTCGGAATCCGAGTACTCTTCTTAGGAATCCCATTCTCCAATATGAGCTTCACCCTTGCCATCCTTTTGGAACTTCTTGAAGAGCTTCTTCTTGCCTTGAAAGAATTTCTTCTTCTTGGGTGATTTGTCTTTGTCATCCTTCTTCTTGGGACAATGCGAGGCGATGTGCCCCTTCTCATCACATTCATAGCACCGAATATTTGCATACCGGTTGGTGCTAGAATTTTGTCCTTTCTTGAACCTTTGCGGACCGCTTGAGCTAGAGTGCCTTCTCATGAATCTTTTCATTTTTCTCATGAGGAGTGCCATCTCCTCCTCGGTGTCTTCATCTTCGGAGCCCTCATCACTTGACTCCGCCTTTGCCTTGAAGGCGATGTTCTTCTTTTTAAAAGAGCTTTGTTCCAATAGCTCCTCCTTATCTTTCTTGTAAAGCTCATTTGTAATGAGATTTCCGAGAAGTCCGGTTGGCGTCATTCTTGGTAATTCCGGTGAGTTGAGAAACAACGTCACCAAAGTCTCGTACTTCTCCGGAAGAGCCCTGAGCATCTTTCGAACAATATCAAATTCGGTTAGTGATGCACCAATGCCTTTGAGTTTATTTACTATGTTATTTAAATTGAGTACATTTCATTAATGTTCTCATGGGGTAACATAATAAAACTTTCATATTTGATCCGAAGCATATACAATTTTGCTTCTTTGACCGAGGATGTGCCCTCATGGATTTCCGAGAGGGTAGTCCAAATTTCGTGAGCGGTTTCAAGATTGCTCACTTGATTGAACTCATCCGCGTTCAAAGCACCAAAAAGAGCATTCATAGCTTGAGCATTGAGATGAATGTTTCGCTCTACTTGTTCTATTGTGAGTGGGGGATTTGCTCCCGGAGCGATACCTTCATCTGCAATTCTCCATATGCTTGGGCTCATGGCCTTAAGATAAACGGCCATGCGAATTTTCTAATATGCATAATTTGTGCCATCGAAAAATGGTGCCTTGCCTATTGACACCCCATCACTAGTCATCCTTACTCTTTACGCGGTAAAGCCCGAATAAAGAGTCTTTGCTCTGATACCACTTGTAGGATCAAGGATACCGACTAGAGGGGGGGTGAATAGGAGGTTTTTAAATTTTTAATCACTAAGATCAATTTTAATGATTTCTACGAATGAATGACAATTCAATCAATTTTAATGTCTAGCCCTTTCAATGATTACCAAATAATTCTTCTACACAACTACTTCAATAATAAAGCAAATATGGCACCAAGATAATCAATTTGCTAGAAAGTAAAGCAAGGGTAAAAACAACGCAAACCACAAAAGATGAACACGTGATTTTTTTATCCCGTGGTCTCGGAGACTTGCCGGTCTCCCCTACTCCACGTTGAGGTGACTTGAACTTCTTCAAGCCAGCTCCACTTGCTTGAGCCTTCCTCGATCACTAGAGGTAGCTCTTCCCCGCTCCGGGTAGGCGAGCTCCTTGCCTTCACAACGATTGGGCCTTCTCACAACCTTCTTCGAGAAGATCACCAACCCCGATCGCCTCCAAGCTGTCTAGGAGGCGGCAACCTCCAAGAGTAATAAACTTCGACGCTTGCTTGAAGTTGAATTTGAGTGTCTAAGCGTCAACAATTCAATGCACACTCAATTTTGCTTCTAACCCTCTCAAATATGTGAATTCAATGCACAAGGTGTTTTGAAGACTTGCTAAAGCTCAAGTGTATTCAATGAGGTCTGAAGAACCCTTCCATCGCAGCTTAGGGGTATTTATAGCCTTCACCAACCAAAACTAGCTGCTTCAATTTTTTTATGAATTTGGCCGAGAAGGCGGTCCGACCGAACCCTCACACGGCAATGGTCAGAACAGTGCATTTAATGCGTGACCAGTGACCATTATTGCACTACCGGTGTGACCGCAGAGGGTCCGGTCATACCGCTCATCCGGTGGGACCGGAGGACCTCCGGTCGCACCGCCCATACTCTAGCCGGAAAACATGCCTTCAGGAAAAAACACGGATGAAACCCTTGGCCGCACCGGAGGTCCGGTCAAACCGACGTGGTCCGGCCAAGACCGACACAAAAATTCGAATTGCACTCGTTCTAGAAAAATTAAGCCGGTGGGAGTCCGGTCACACCAACGGCCGGTCACACCAACTTGGATCTGGTCAGACCGGTCATGAAAACCACCGAAAACATTTGTGCAAACTGAAATATTTCTTTGAGTGTTAATTTAGTGCAGATGTCTAATCAACTAGGATTTGAGCCTTGACACTCTTTTCAACTTTAAACAAAGCGACATAAGCCCCTCTTAATAGTACGACACTTAATTCTAAAAATTCGATCTTTCTCTTCAACCTTCCGAGATCGGTAAAATCTACAAAAAGGTCCTAGAGTGTATTTATACCTTTGACACCATGCATCCATTTAACCTTTATTTAATCACATGCAATTCTTCATGATTGCCAATAAATGCATCATCCTGTATCAAAGAATCCTCAAGGAAAAGCGTTAGTCGTTTCTCACAATTTGTCATTAATTACCAAAACTAAAACCGTTTGGGGCCTAGATGCTTTCAGGACACCACTCGGGGCCACCGTTGCCGCCTCGCCAATCGCCACCTCGGGCACCATGTCGCCGGCACCACTGCGTCTTCAGGCGCCGGTGCGCATTTTCATTTTTAAGAATCAACCGGTACACCCCGAGGCAGGGCGATGAGCGCCTCGGCCCCCAAAGTCAATGGGCCTCCCAGGTATGCAATTACACCATGGGCTTTTGGTCCAGTCGTGAGCAAACGTAGTCCGAGTTGATCTAATATGGGTCCAGGCAGGAAACGAACCGTCCGACTGATTAGAACGCAGCGCACGGCACGCCCGAGCCCCGACCCCGACGCCTCATGCCTGGGCCAGCCGCACGCCGCCTTCGAAGTTTCGGATCCGCTGATCGCCTCGCCTGATCCTGATCACGATTTGGTCATCATTGCGACCCAATTCGATCACCGATCGCGAGATTGATATCAATAGTATAATTGATGACTTTGTATCACAAAATGTTAGAAGAAATTTTTTAAGATGATGCCAAGTGCCAAATAACTATTTATAATTACAATTTACATTTGTCATTTTATAAATTTTAAATTGTTCTATAGAAGTATTTTTTGTGCATCGAATATTAATTTCTTCAATGATGTGTGCTTATAAGACTATATACGTACACAAACATATATATACACACACTACGGTGTGTGTGTGTGTATATATAGGGGCATATTTGGTGCAAACCACCTTTACAGTGAAAACTTCATGAAAACCACCTGTAAAAGTTTTGAAAAATTCTCAAAAAATTACCATACGTAGGGGAGGTGAGCCTCTACAATCCTGCAAAATTTCAAGATGAAACTCAATGGCATTTGAAAGATATGAAAAAGAAAAACTTGTCTTGGTAAATTTTTGAGAATTTTTCAAAACTTTTACAGATGGTTTTCACTAGTAAGGGTGGTTTGCACCATATATATATATATATATATATATATATATATATATATATATATGGGACATATCCATGTGTAATCATGAGTTTAGTGCAATCACCGTAATCCAACTAAGAAAAGTTTTGAAAAAAATCATGGATGTATATCTCTTACCCTATTACATATAAAATTTAATGATCAAATTCGTCCTATATTAAGAATAATAAAAGACAAATTTCGACAAATTTGAATAGTTCAAATGCAACCCAAATTTGTCTTTTTTGTAACTTCTAGCATAGGACGAATTTGATCATAAAATTTTATATGTAGATGGGGTAAGATGAGATGTACATCCATGATTTTTTTAGAATTTGTTTATTTTTTTAGTTGATTGCATATATATATATATATATATATATATATATATATATATATATATATATATATATATATATATATATATATATATATATATATATTCAATGAAAACTATTTTAAACCATGTAAAAGTTTGAAAAAAACCTAAATTACCATATGTAGGTGAACTTCTACAATCTTGCAAAATTTGAAGATGAAACTCAATCGCATTTGAAAGATATAAAAGACAAATTCAGCATGAATAGTAATTTTCACTGCTTTAGCACTATTCTTTTGCTATTTGTCTTTTTCATATCTTTCAAATGCAATTGAGTTTCAGCTTCAAATTTTGCAGGATGTAGAAGTTCACCTTCCCTACATATGATAATTTTTGAGAATTTTTCTAAACTTTTACGGGTGGTTTCTAATGAGCTTATGGAATGAGTGGTTTTCACCTAATATTTTCTATATATATATATATATATATATATATATATATATATATATATATATATATATATATAGGAAAAATATCTTTTACTCCGGTGTAGTTACTCCCACCTCGAAATACTACCTAAACGAACTTGAAATACTCCTTTATCACTTTGGATACACTCATACACTAATTATAAGATACTTCAATGTGAGCCATACGAAAAAATTGCAAGGAAATTCACGATTTTTAGCGTATTTCGCAAATATCTTCATATATGCACATAAAAAGGAGTATGTCCAAAAAATATACATACCACCTCTGAAAAAATGTACATACCACCTAGATGATCTTATATACTGTGATACTACGCGTACATACCTCCGTCGCATGAGATAATTCTATACGCTGTGAGATACGACATAGAGAGTAATTATTCCCGGGAGTAGAAAAGAGGCTTCCTATATATATATATATGAGGAGGTGAAAAGGATCTCCATATAAGTTTTCATCCCGAGCCTCCAAAATGGCGAGAAAATTGGTTATTTGCCACTTCAAAGATTGACTCTTTGATTATGATGTCACTTGAGCCAATGACATATTGGACCATCTGAGTCAATGAAATGCGAGTTCGATGCAGAATTTGTAGAGCCACATGTTTGAAGTGGGAAATAACCAAATCTCTCCAAAATAGCAGGACCGGCCCTGGGCGCAACTACCTCAGGGGCCATCACCACTAGCGACGCACCGCCACGAGGGCTCGGGAGCCGCCACCACTGCGGGCGAGGAAGGTGAGGCCCGCCGCCCGCCGGCGTGTGCTTCAAGCGCAGATAGCCATGGTACAGGTGTAGAAGCCGAAGCGTCGGCCATCGCTGTAGGCGAAAAGGCGGGGCCCATCCGGTTGCGTCGCCATTGCGGATGAGGAAGGCAAGGCCCGCCACTGCAGGCGAGGGAGTAGAGGCGTCGGTCGGCGCATGGAGCGGCTGCGGGTGCGGGAGCCGAGGAGGCCGCACTGCCGTTCCATGCGGGAGACGAACAGGCGAGGTGAGCTCGGTAGCCGCAGCCGAGCACGGGCGTGCTTCTAGCGCCACCGTGTCAGAGAAGAAGGCGAGCTCGGTCGCCGTAGCTGGGCATAAGAGCGCTTCTGGTGCCGCTCGGGTGCACGGTGTAAGGGCTGCCATGGTAGCCATATGCAAAGGAATTTTTTTCTCGTTGATTATGAACATTAACACATATGCGATTTTCTTGATCTACAAGATCAGGAAAAACGTAGATGCAATCCACTTAAGTAGGGCTCGCAGATGATCTTAATAGTGTGACACAAGATAAACTTGATGCAGTGTTGATCTATGCAGGTAGACGATCGCGATCGATGACCTCGGTAGAGCTTCGTGCTGATAACGTGTTATAAAACGTAGTCGTTCACCCGCGATCAATCAACGACACGACAACAGAATTACAAGAGCAAGAATTGGAGCACACACAATGTAGGGGAAAATTCTGGTATTTCGCTTTATTAGATTGATTCTTATACATAGGAGGATGTCCAATATATAAATGAACTAGTAAGAGATAAATTTGAATTCGTTCATACATAAAAGATAGATTCTAACCGAACGGTTACGGATATCTTATCTCATAACATGTTTCACTAATTCTTAAAGGGCAAGTTCCGGTTTTTTACTTTTCCTGCTGAATTCTTGCATTGACATGTGGACCTAAACTCCACCTGTCTGGGAGAGAGCCATTGGCACAAAGTAACACGAGGGCACCACTTAGTGGGGAAAAAAATGAAATTATCCTTCTTTCGCCTATTTCCGAAATGAGTACATAAATACATTTGCAAATCAGTTTTTCTTTCTTTCTTTCTTTTACACTAGAGAAATGATCATGTGGCTGAAGACCAAGGTGCGCTGTCAGCTAAGCAATAGGTGGTATTATTTGTGTTCTTTCTAAGATAATCCCATCATCTCGCAGTGGCTGACTTGAAAGATACGGAGTAAGACAGGAGAATCCAGCATAAAGCCCAGTCCTCATCCCATGTAACACTTCTTCTCCAGGCCGTAGTCACAAAAGCAAGGCGCAAACCGCTGGTTAACGCCTTGGATGTGCCAATCCCTACCATAGCATGTGATTAAGTTTCGCGATATCACATCCGAGGCTTCTAAGAGTGTCGATTCATGTCAGAACAATGTAACAGCTATCCTACACCAATGAAAATGGCAATGCAATCTGAACCGACCAGGTAATAGTAGATTTTTGCCGCATTAGAGTCGCTACTTATAGCAAAAAGGTTGGCGTAACAGGAATCCTTGACAATAACACAATGAAGGAAAACGGAACGCTAGGAGATGAGATAGTTTCCTACAAACCGACCAGACCAAAACATCATACTGAAGAACAAACAGTCTACTCGTCCTCCTGGCTACGGAGCCTGGCAAGCTTGTTGGTGACCACGATGTCCAGCTGCGCAGCACGCTCGACGATCTCCTTGCGCTTCTTTGTGGAGACGTTGTGGGCGATCTCAGCACAGTAGGTCCTGTGTGTAGGAGAGACATTGCATTAGGAAAAGCCCCGCAATTCCAAACTGACATAGGCAACAGATAAGAGTGATGTTGAATCACAGAACAAGCAGCGCCAGCAGGAATCGGCTTGGTAAGTACATACCTGTTGTGCATCATGAGCAACTCCAGCTCAGACACATTGTGCACCACAAACTTCTTGAATTTGTTAGGAAGGTAGTGCCTGGTCTTCTTGTCAGAACCATAACCAATGTTGGGCATCAAGGTGCATCCCTTGAACTTCCTCCTGACACGGGAGTCGATACCCTTTGGCCTGCGCCAGCTTGGCTGCACAATGATAAACAGAAGAGGAAATTAGTCATTGCAAACATGCAAAATAGCATGTTTCATGAGATAATCATGAGAGCTGCATACAACTATGAAAGTATATCAGGCCACCCCAAAAAAATTCATCACATGCTGACTACATATATATTAGTGATCACAGATGTAGCTGACTAGATATATATTAGTGATCACAGATGTAGCAACATGCCAACACTCACAGAAGTAGTACCATAATCCATCCATGGAACAGAAGGAAAACTCAATATCAACAGCGCAAAATAAAATTAGCAAAGTAACGGTAAGTACATAGTCTTATTTAAGCTAGAGTCAGGCTAACAATTTAAAAAGGTTTAAACTCAAGAACACTTGCACCACGCACACAATACAAAAAGGCTTCAGTACCTCCAACTGATTTTACATATACAATTAGAAGCTTGCTAAAATGGACACAAGAAATGGTTATCTTGCACGAATGAAGTGAGTCCTTGTTGTCCTAACTCCTACACGACAGCAGCTCTCCTGTATTCAAGCCAAAGACCTATTTGCTAAAGCCTAAAAGCGAGCATACTTCAAATCAAAAACAAAACCACAAACTATTGCAATACAGTATTTTCATTCAAAAACTCTAATATCAGAAAATATGAATAGAAGCACTAAACCACAAAATAACAGGTTGTCTTACACAAATGGCAATATGTCATCCCATGTCTCAATGTACTGGTAAACGACCACAGCAGTACTAGGAATTAGACTCCAAAGTTGCATCAAATAACAGTTTCTCAGTAGAACCCTAAGGTTCATTGTCTATTGCAACCCCAGAATTCCCCAGAATTCAAGGATGGTAAAAGCTATCATAGTCTAAAACATCAGGCAGTAGGGTGAATTTAATTTTCATAAAAGCATAGACAAATGAAAGGAAACTACATTCAGCTACGGCAAAAATGATATCAATTTTGATGGACAAAGTACCAAAATCTAGTCATCACAGAGCCAAATGCTCCCTTGTATCGAAACAGAAACCATTGTCCCAATCCCAAATCAAGTGTGCCATCTTGGTAGTTGCAAGACGAATAATCATGGGATGGGAGCCCAACTCACAACCTATCCCCAAGCAGTAAACATACCACACATTTGCTGTAACCAAGTAACATCATAGTTCAGTAACTTATTTGTGCTACTGTGTATACCAAGATCACCAGGGCACTAAGGTACAACAAATCGGCACTCATATTCATCAACAATAACGCTTACTTCATGATGCGGGAGAAACACATCCATCGTATACTAAAACTGAACAGCAAGAGTCTACCGATGCAACCAATGAACAGGACTGAGCGAGGCAGCGTGACCTCAACTACACGTAGATTTGTGCGCCAAGAAGAAGGCAGCAACGGCGACGGCCAAAGATTCCATTCCAGAGGAGAAACAAAAAAAAAGTGCAAATTTGTCACCTTGAGGCACTTGTAGCGGTCGCTCTGGGGCCTCTTGAACTGCTTGACCCGCTTCTTCACGATCTTCTTGTTCAGCAGCGGCACCGCCATCTCTTCTGATCTGCCGCCAAAAAAACAGCAACAACACGCGGAGTTGAGACGATATCCACGAGGTAACAAGCAAGAAAACTAGCGGCAAAAAATCTTGGTACCTGCGGATCGGAGCACACCGAGATAGGACGGGACGGGGCGACGGGGAGAAGCGCGAGTCGGCGGCTGGGGAGGCGCTCGAGGGATGGGGAAGGGGTCTTATACGGCTAAAACCCTAGCGAATGGCCTGTGATCAGATCGACGGCTAGGATCGAGGATACTGTGACCGGACAGTGAGATCAACTTCTACGGGCAAGTATACATTCGGCCCGCGACTGTGAGGGAGTACTCGCGGGCAAGCAACAAATGGGCCGAGTCGGTATTACAAACTGGGCTAGATCTGCCCTGAAGGCACGTTGGCCCAAAGCATTCAGGGTTCCTAGCTGCCAGGCCACCTTCTTCTTCTTCAGCATCTTCTTTTTCTTCAGCATCTTCGTCTCCTTTGGTGAGGTTGCACTTTCCTTGAAATAAAAGAATGCGAGTTCATAATCAAAATTGTTCAATCAATACGTAAAGGACCGTTACTTCGCAAGATCTACGTCTCGAGACATTTTAGCGTGTTTGGTTCCCTATCCGCCGCGAGCGCGGCTCGCTCGGGCCTGGCCCACGGGAAACGCCATCGCGAGGCTTCTCCGCGCGTGCAGGCTAGCGCTCGCTTTTTAGCCAATGTTGCATCGCTTGAGCCAAGCCCGCATCGCTGGAGCCAGGCAACCAAACGCGCTCGCGTGAGCCAGGCAACCAAACGCGCTCGCGTTCGCGATCAATGCATCGCTGGAGTCTGACTCGCGGGAACAGGATACCAAACAGCGCCTTAGGAAGCCGGTGTTGTCCTAGCGTCTCATGGTCAGACGGTCAATGATACCTTTTTGGTTGTTGGAAGGAAGGGATTTTCCAAACGAGTGGTTTTTATACGTACGTATGTAACCGGATGCACTATCATAGAGACTTAGACCACTCAAGTGCACTGAGATCGGTGCTGCATTTAGGATAAAAACGGATCGGATAATTTTCAATTGATCCGAATAATTTTCAGATATAGATTCTATCGAATCAAATATTTGTCAGATAGTATCGGATCGGAAACAGATATGGATTTGGATCCGGATAATTTGGAGATTTATAGGCCGAATTATCCGCATAGCTAGGCAAAGGATACTCTTTTGACCAAAAAGGTTTCTGGATTTCAAAATCGTTTTCTAATTTAATTAATGTATAAATCAAATTTAATTTTTTAAAATTGGCACACCAACTTCAAAAATTATCAAATTTTTTACAAAGCTTCCGACACAATCTAACATTTTTTAAAAAATATTTTAAAGATTTTATCGGCTTTTAAATTTTATTAAAAATTCAAACACTATTGCCCTTAATAGAAAAATATTCTAAATAAGTAGTTAAAAATGCATAAAACTCATAAATACATAATTTATTGTTTTCAACATAATTCAACAAAGAATACAAATCTTAGGTCATTACATATTCTTCATAAATGTTTAGAGCAAATAAACTAGTTGCTTTTTTTCATTTTGTGTGTATAATTTGAAGGGTTTTCATGTTCTATAAATATTTGTGATCATATTCGTTTCGATTCGTATTCACTCTGTATCTGTATTCGATATTATTCGTATTTAGACAAAGCCATTATCCATGTGTATCTAATCCGTCTTCATCCCTTGCTGCACATGAGGGACAAAAGGTGTGGGAAACGGTGTGCAATTAGGGCTTATTTGGGAGTAAAGAGAGGCTAGGATCCTGGCTTATCACCAGGGGAGAACTTTGTATGTGTTGTGTTTGGATGCAAGGCAGGCCTAGAAAAACCTCTCGATGCATCATAAATTTCCAACTCGAAACTCTTGACCCACGAGGAGATAAAGATACACCTCTCGATGCATCATAAATTTCCTCATCTCTCCTCTCTCACGCGAGTCACGACACTGCATCTCCGTCTTTGTTCCATGTGCCACCTCGCCGCAGGCACCTCCTCCATGTGCAACCTCGAAGATGGCTTCTTTTTACCACCTCCAAGAGCCCTGATGCAACTCCAATGGCAAGCAAAAAATGGAGAAAGAGAGGAAGGTGTTGATGATGGCGCTCGCAATGGGGGTTAAACAGTGGTTGTCGATCTTCTGGTGGTGGTCTTCGTCGAGCCGACGCCGAGTCGCTGACACAACTAGTTTCAAATGACGCCTCCGCCAGCTAGAGCTCTCTACGTTGACCATTGCAAGCTCGTTTCACCTCCCTACCTCCGTCCCAACTCCGGCCACATCTGCTTCTTCTGCTAGTGAGCTCCTTAAGCTTCTCATCCTCTGAGAACCAGTCAATCCATTACCGTCATGGATCCACCGTTGCCATTGATCGGAATTTCATGGGTGCTAGGGATTTTTTATGAGATTATTGTTATCGTGCATCCATTCTTTCCATAAAATCCTACATGGGTGCTAAGGGTCTGTTTATTTTAGTTTTTGATTCTAGATTCTGGACCTCTGGCTCCAAAAGAAAAATAAAAAACAAACAATTATATTATAAAATCCGATTATCACAATCCAACCCACCCATACATACTAGAATCCACAATTCACTTCATATGTACTTTTTGATTCTAACTTTTGAAAAGTACTTCTCTACAATCACAATCTAGAATTAGTTTTTAAAGAATTCATAACTGAAACAAATAGGCGCTTAGCCTGCGGTGGAAATCCCTTCACCCAAACAAAGCCTTATCGGGGAAAGAGTTCGATTCTACGCCGGTTCATCTTACTCTCTCTCTCTCTCTCTCCCCACCTCCGGCGAACCGCGTCATGGACGGAGCCCGCACGAGAGTACGCGCCGTCGCGGCCACGAAACACTTCGTCGTCTCGCCAGATCCGAGCAAGATTAAGAGGACCCCAAAACATGCACAATCCTTCTCCTTCCCCAATCTTTGCTGCAGTAAGAAAAATGGCACAAAACGTTAGATTTTCACAAACGTTTTCGGATCCAAATTTTGCACATTTTCGAATCCACATGAGGCAAAAGAAGGGAAATTTGTTCAAATTTTGGGATATTGATCCGGTCTGAACATATTCAATCCAAGAGGTAGAATACAAAAATCAATTCCAATTCGCAAAAAAAAATCACAACCGGGTGGTGCACAACCCCGTGGATGAAGAAGCCGCCGGATCCGTTTTACCTGTTGCCCGCCGCCGCGCGTGTCATCGGATCCGAGCCTGGCGTCGCCGGCCCGGAAGGAGGAGGCAGCTGCCGAATCCGGGCGTACCGGACGCGAGAGACAGAGAGAGAAACGAGAGCCGAGTGATGAGAGCCACCGACAGAGAGAGAGAGAGGTGAGATCTCGTGCATGCATGGGGCCAGGGGCCACGCCCTGTAAGGCTGTAACCACCTGCTAGTAGGATAAGGTCCCATGCCGGGGACTGCCATCTTAATCAATTTTCATTCATATGCACCGTTGATCGAGAAGACAAACAGTCTACAATGTTTTGTTAAGTAGATAATCGGTAAAGTATTTTCGCTACAGTACTTTACAAAGACATATGTCATTATTTTGTTACCGACGATCTACGTACAACTTCTAAAATTACTATCAATAAATAACTATATTAGATATCTTCCCCTACCGCTAACGTTGGAATCCACTGTTTTTTTGGTCTCATCATCTCTTTTTTATAAATCTAGTCTTGTCATGTGCGGATTTGTAAATTTACTTCCAACCACGCATAGGGAGTATAGAAAACCGACGGAGCTCGACCGACTATAGTAGCATTGTGGTTCACCACGAGTCCACGACAGGGGCGCTTTCGCACTGCCCGAGAGTGGTAGGAAGCTCTTGTCGTGCTCGCCCACATGTTGCCGTGGGACCGATATCCTCCCATGCTTCACGGGCGCAGTAGATGATATGTGTCGCTTGTCACGTCTTTTATGATGAGGAAGAGGTCAAAATTTATACATTCACGTGAAAAAAAGCTAGGTTTAAAAAAATGACAGGCTACAAAAGCAACGCGTTCCAGACGTCTTCTTTCGTTCTCCAAACATACTTTCTGTCACGCTGGTCACATTCGAACGTCTCAAAGAGTATGTCCACGTTCTTCTTTGTATTCCGGTGTTCTCGAATAATTACGGGTCTGACTGATGCTGTTTCTCGCGGCCTGCGCCATCCATACCGTGTGTACCAGCTGTTACAGCTGGTCCACCCTTTTTTCTGCGCAGTAAAGCTTGGTCCTACGAACTTGCCAAGGTCCGTGCGAGGCCGGAGCGCGATACAGCATATTCCGACTTGGAGACGACAAACATATATACCGACACACGCAGCGGCCACCGGCCGTCTGAGACATGCATGTGTGTGGTATACTTGTGCTAACAAAGCTAGGCAAAACTGGAGGAGCCTAAAGGACTAGATTATTTTTTTAATTAAAATGAGAAAATGATAAGCTAAATTAATACAAACATAGTCTTATGCAATCTAAATTCGTACTTAAATAGAAGAGAAATAAAGATGAGCACAACGAAGCGCCCCTTGACAAGGCTACCCTCGTGCTTGTTGTCTTCTGAAATCAGCCTTCAAACGACCTATTATAAGCGGTTGAATTCGTCATGCTTTCTCTACACCATGGCGGTTAGTGAAGCAACGGACCGAATGGGTCTCTAGAGCCTAGTTCTAGAAGCGGTTGGGGACACGAACCCCTAACACTTGTAAAAGTCCGATTTTAAATAATAAAAGGAATGCATGCCCTACTCTATCGAGAAAGCACGCGTGGGTGGGTTGGTTAGATGGGTGAGGCGTGGAGTCACGAGGAGGAGTGAGAGGTCGTGAGTTCAATCCATCCTCATAATATTATTTGTCTTTTGAAGACTTCTATAAACGGTTATAAACCGCTTGTGATCTCGATTTGAAGATTACTCACGATACATGTTCTGCGGTCTAAAACCGTTTCTAAAAATAGTTTTGAACCGTTTGTGAAGGTTGATTCTGTAATAGTGACGCATCTAACGCAGCGATACGTGCAAATTTACATACATGGCAAGGTGAGGACCACCTGGGCGCGCGTTCGCACGGAGACGGCACATTTGACAGCCATGAGCCATGTGCACACTCGAGAGGTTGCTTGCTAGCTAGGAGCGCACTTTGTTACTATTTTGCGGCCGTGGTCAGACACTGCAGGGGTCCAATAGAAATGGCCTCACCAGCTGCCGGGCCCGCTCACACTACAACCATTGCTCACTTGATCGCTTTAGTGAGCTAGCTAGCTGTGGAAGCACCTTTTACCTTGACCATGCACATACTACAGTATCACACCATTCGTGCTGCTCGCTCGCGGTGCATGAAGTGTAGTTTGGATAAGAAGACTCGGCATATGGCGCGTTTGGGAACGAGGGACTGTGATTGTGAAATTTGCATGTTCCCAAACAGAGCCCTAAGTGAGCTAGCAATACGAATGAATGAATGAACGCTGGACTTAAGTCGTTTCCTTTCCGTTGATATGACTTCCGATTTAAAAGCTAATCGAGTGGCACGCAGCGGACCGTGTCATCGTATACCGAAATGTGCAGGCCAATCACCACTTCGCTCTACACATGCATGCGCTCTAAAATCATGGGAGTACGTACACTGGTAAAGGGCACCGCCAGCTTTACGGCAAGCCAGGGTCGGGAAGCAACGTACGGGGCTAATGTTATAGATGCAATGAGACATTTATAGAATGATAGATGGAGCTTTTTCTAGCTCCACACATCCCCGCCGCTTTGCTGTGAGACATTAGAATGTTTAGATGAATCATTTTGTTTATATTTTAGACCAAAATATAAACTTAATTTACTTTATTTTAGCCTACAAGTTTGAGATCTCGAGAGGTTTGGGATCCGGAGCTACTAAACAAAGCCCTAAGACTGTGTTTGTTTAGGTTAGTCTTGGAGGAAAAGTTGCTGAAGCTGGAAGAAGTTATTTGGCTCTTTGGAGCTGGATGATGATGGTAATTTTCATAAATAATAATTAAGTTGTAATGGTACGGGGAAGTGGGATTTTCGAAGCTCATTTAGAGAAGCATCGTTTTCTTGCTTTCTCTTGCGTAGTGCAAATTGGGTTGGAACTTTTCTCTCCGTCTATTTGAAAAATCTTGTTTGTTTTTGACATCCTAGTGAAGTCTCAAATAAACTCAAGTTCAGCTCAAACAAATACAGCCTAAAAAGGGCTCCAGTCTCCCCACAACCTGTCAATGTCACTCCCGTTGTATTATTCTTTTCTTGTTATATTGTAAATTGATGTAACTTTTATCTTTATATTTTATGTTATTTTGTTGTATTTCAATATTAACATGTGCTAGCTTACTTTCTTCGTTAACTATCGTAAAATTGTTAAGTAGGCCATCCTTGGATTATTTGATGATATTCCTATAGATATAATTAAGTGCATCTATAACATATTTATAAGGGTAGCTATTTAAATATAGAAAAATTATAACGCCAACCCAGAAGAGAAGTACACGCAGGATATAAAGACGTATAAGATTGTAATAGATTTATCACTAATAGTTTGTCGACCTTTATATTTAGTGCGGCACAATTTGTAAAACAAACGTACAAAAGTGGTCCGATCGATGATCACCGGCACCGCATGCAACAGGTGGTTGTGGTTCGGCGTGTTTGGAACGAATCGGGCCAAGTCGGAGGACGACACGGCGGGTTCCTCGTCTCATTGCCCTACCGCTGTACCGCTGTACAAATGACGGGCCTTCACGGGGCCGGGCCGGCCACAATAATCGCGTACGGTACGCCATGGATGCGTTCGAGATGTACATCGGTCCAAATCTAACACCCGTGTTCTGCTCGTAAACCACAAGAAAAAAGAAAAAAAAAAGAAGACAGATGGAATCGGTCGTGTATATGTAGAGTTGTAGACTAGTGCAACAAGCACCTTAGAAAATCTCTCTCTGAGACGTCGTCGGATCAATGTGAGAGACCATGAACGTTCATTGGATTCATTTGTTTATTTATTTATGCCACAGGAAGATAGCAATTTTGCCGATGGAACATACGTCTTACGATCGGTGATATCACTACGTTGGGTTCTCATTACGTACTTATACTTCCCGTAGTCGAATTATTTTCATCGATCGGTAGATACTAGTAAATAGGACTCTCTCCCGACACCCTAGGTCACA
This sequence comes from Guadua angustifolia, assembly GCA_036346375.1. Classification (NCBI taxonomy): domain Eukaryota; kingdom Viridiplantae; phylum Streptophyta; class Magnoliopsida; order Poales; family Poaceae; genus Guadua; species Guadua angustifolia. The sequence continues at coordinate 13,601,158 of CM070515.1, forward strand.
AGTTGGATCGGCAAAGATCACTAGCAATTAACATCGTCACATGCGGATGCAGTGCTCCTTGTTTATGACGAGGGACAGTGTTGCCTCGCGGATGAGAAAAAAAAACCTTCCTCTCACTCGTGAATACATGCCATCTAGCTTTTAAATTTTATTTTTAAATATATATTATTATACAATTTTAAGATGATTTTTTGCTAGTATGTCCTTATATGCCTCTCCCCTTTTATCTATTTTTAATACTTGTTGGCTCCGAAAAATATGACGATTGATTGATCGGCTCAAATACATGCGAAAGCCGGGTTCAAAAGGTTCGAGATGTGCCAGCCAATTTGATACGGCAATCGGCAAGATTGATTGAAAAATTACGCTCAAAAGTTAACTAATGTAATAATCGGCAAGAATCTAAACAGCTATAAGAAGCCGATCAAATCAAAGGTAATGATAAATCTAAACATTCTATTAGGACTGATTAGATGGTTGATAAAGGTACATTTTTCTTAAGAAGGTAATGCGTAATAAGATCGGAGAAAATCAAACCTAGCGTAATCAGAGAAGATCAACAATCGGCGATACGCAAGTTTATTGATCTACAATGAATCACAAAATGATCTAAGTTACAAGATTACTCCTAGTCGTTAGGAAAAAGTAAATAAAAGTATATACGAGTTATTTGATTGGTTGTTATTTTTCTACTTGTCCTTGGTCCCCTTTTATAATGCATCAGCCGATCGTATTTTTCTCCAATGCGTTGCCAACCGTAATCCGTATCAGCCTTTGTGCAGATAAAATTTCATCTTTGAATCAACATTGGTCGCAATTTTATCTTTTTAACTTAACTTTTCCCTTTTTAACTGATATCTGCTAGAAATACCAATTTTTATCCTTAGTTGTGACAAATCGATCATGTCTTGCCAAACTTAATTGCCAACAATACTATTAAATACTATAAATTAGAGTAAAATATGTCATCCAGAGAATGATATTTGATCTAATAAAATAGTTGAAGTCTTATGTATGTATACGTGACAGAAGTGCAATAGCCCACTGTTAAAACCAGGTAAGGCGACTGCACTGCACAGAATAGAAACCACACTTGTACTACCAAAATACTACTACTCCAGAGATCCAAAAATAAGCCCATATGATCAAATCAACTACAATAAAACACTGTACCACCTAAAACAAACAGCTCAGACACTGTACTACCTAAAAAAACAGCTCAGCTTAACACGTACACCAACAATTTTTTTATTTCAAATGGAAAAGGAAAAAAGAAAATAAAAAATGGCACAGTTAATAACATCCAAGAAATGCTCCCTCCTGCCCATACCCAACACCGCCTTCACAAATCGTAGCAGCTATCATACCATCGCCAAGAAACCCACCAATGCGAGCACAATGAGTGCCGGCGCCGACACGCCGGACGTGGCCGCCGCCGACGGGGACTTCCCGCTGGACGGCGCCAAGGACGACGCCGCGCCGCCGTCGCTGCCGCCCGAGCTGGACGGGCCACCGGCCTCAGGGGTGGGCGCGGGCGACGGGGAGCTCGCGGCAGTGGCACGCCCGGCGAGGACAAGCTTGGCCTTGGCGGCAAGGTTGTCCGCCCCGAAGGCGTGCTTGTCAGGGGCCCCCCCGGTGACCGAGGACCCGACCTGCCACACCTGGTTCACCGTCTTCATCCCCTTATGCAGCTGCAGCTTGCCGTACAGCCGGATCTTGCCGCCGCTCCCCTCATCGGCGGCGAGTTCGGTGGCCGGGAATGCGATGGGCGTCGAGGCCCCGCCGAGCGGCACGTAGCCGGTGATGTTGTACGTCTTGACAGCGGGTGCGGAGGAGGAGCCCTTGAGCGCCACTAGCGCCTGCGCGCCGGCCATGCCTTCGCCCGTCGGGTTGAGGGCCCACGCCACCCACCCGCCCGGCCCGGCCGGCGCGGCCACGAATGCCAGCGACAGCGACGACTTGGACTCGTCGTAGGTCCAGTGCAGCGCGGCGCCGAGCTTCGGGAGGTCCTGGCACGTCGCGTACGTCCTCCCCGCCGGGAACTTCTCTCCTGCGCAGGCGCCAGCCGACGCTGCCCCACGAATGGCCACCGGAGAGGCCAGGAGGAGCAGGAGCAGCGCGATCCGGTGCGGCATTGTGGAGGCCATGTGGATCTGGAGCTCACTTGTTCGGGGTTTGGTTTTGTATCCTGGGAGATCTTGGAGTGGGAGGGTGACTGGTGAGGTTTTATAACGAGTTGGAGTGGTGTTATGTGGAATTTTAAAATCTGAAGGGGGCATTCGGTTAATACATTTTCATTGAATCATTGGTACTCCCCGTCAAAGGTCACGAAGCTTATTTATAAAAAAAAGTTATGTTAATAAATATAAAGTGTATTTTATATTTTAATGTAAAATTAGTATAATATTCCTCTTATAACTCTAATAAATATTTATCTTTACTTTATATTCTCTATACGTATATATTCAGTATAGTGCTTAGTGATAATAATTAGGAATAATCTAGTCATCTTAATATCTTCTTAGTTTATGTGCCAATAAGAAATACGGCTTAGGGAAGGTATAATAAGATCACCTTAACTTACTATTAACATGTACACATCAACTTTATCCTATGTGGAGTGAGAAAAGAGGAGAGAAGAAAATCGACTCTCATGCAACAACTAGCATCGTAAGAGAAACAACGTGCTATCACCAGCCAAAAGCTCGATTGGAGCATGCATGCTTACTTTAGATGACATGAATGAGAGATAGTGCCAAAAGCCCGTATTGGAGACTGCATGCTTCCTCTAGATGACATGAATGAGAGATGATTATTGTATAAGTTTTAATGTTATAGTTAAAAATGTTTCTCTAGAGATAACATTTAAAGATAGTTATTATACAATTTAGATTTATTGTTTACTTTAGATGATATAGATAAGAGATAAGGTAGAGTAGTGAATTTTATTATTGTACATGCTTTTATAAACTTGGGAGGAGGGAGTAAGTCGGAAGACACGGAATTTGATTGGTTGTTGTAACGACGCTACAGCGAGATAAAATACATGATGAGCTCCCGTGAGTGTGTTGCGTGTGCTAGCCACGAGAGTTGTGGGTTTTGAAATCTGAATTATAATTTTTTGAAGGAGATCCTTAATTATAAATTGAGGAGTTGTCGTATGTCTTACGTTGAATCAAGTAGCATTTTTCATGTAAAAAAAAGTAGCATGTTTTGAGGGTTTTATTATTTCAAGGAATCCATGTTTGTACGAAGGATCAAATTATGTATTATGAGATGAGATTCAGTTTGGGGCCCCATTCGTCAGCGAGTGCAATGCACTCTTATACAAAAAATTTTGGCACAAAAAGCTAATTGATTAGCGCATAGTTTCAATCTTGTAAATATTTAGCCGTCATGATCTATCTGCTGGTGTTACGCATAATCTGCAAGCTCAATCTTTGTCAACGACTTCATTTTCTAGGCAGACCGACCTAGCTAATTAAGCCTCCAACTCGACTAACACAAAAAATTATCAAAAACAAAATGTTACTAATGGCTTTATGCGTGAAATGATCGAGTAATTATGCGAAAGTAAGCTGCCTCTGATGCCTCAGAACACAACATGCCACACAGGCACCGCCACAGTGAAGCGAGGTTCATTCCGTCCGCCCTAACGAGCAGGAGGCTAAGGAGAAGAAAACGCAAGAGTTTGGTGCGAAATAGCCGTCGATGACGGGCTGGAAAGAAACCATGCACGTGACAACGTTAGGAGCCTTATCACTAACTCACACCAAGCTACCCCTATAGTTTGGTAAGCCTGCTCAAAAGCTAGCTCCAATCAAGAATTAAGCAATGGTCACTAGATCTTTGGGAGTTCACTGCAAGTTTGCAATGCGTGCAAATGTTCTCTCTTTTTCTCCCCCTCTTGAAGGCACAATGCATTTGGAGTAGACGCGTGATCCCAACGGCAGTGTAAGAAGAGTGGCCTAATTTGTTCAGCAGAAAAAAAGGCTGTGGATCAGAATTCAGAAGTGAGAACTGAGAACACTGACGAGTTGAAGTCTCCATTGATATGTACCTTTCGATTCTGGCCTGAGAGGGAGAAACTGTCTTTCCCCTTTTGTGTGTGTGGGGGGATGGGTGTTTACATTGTTTACCTCATGCATGTTCCTGTGTTCGTGTCCACAACGCAAGGTATAACAAAAGAAGCTACCATTGTTGACTGAAGCTTGGTCGTGCAGATTTCATTGTACCAAGGGGCACATGAATCCATGCATATTCAGCATTCTGCACACAAGAGGTAACGCACTTGGACTTTGAAGGTTGACCCGTGAATTACAATGATGACGAAGGGAGTGACAGTTAGCTGATGCAATACATTCTAGGACGCATATTTGCACGCTAGATGCTAGGGTGTGCTGTATCTGACCGTATAAGCTTAATTATATACAAACAAAGTAAAAGGTATATAACAGAATGAAGTAACATGGGGAGATGAGATTGGTTGGAAAGAAGAAAAAAAGACGGAAGCAATTGAGCAGTCAATTATTCATGTGAACCGATTTGGCAGATCTAGAAATTAGTAAAGAAAACACCCTTTCGTCATCTCTAATGTATCCAAATATTTTGGAGCCGTCCGACTGATTGGAAGTTGTGAATCTGTTAACCCTTTCATCTCATTCATGTGCCGAGACAGCACTGTGGACAAGACCGAAAGTCTGAAACTTCCATACTCCTTTGTCTCTTCCGTCTTCACTCGTGAACCTGCACTGAAGTTCGTCGTCATCAGAACCAACCATATCATCGTACTCTGCGCAAAATTGCTAAGGCCGGAGACATCAAGGACAGGCATAGGAACAAACTCATTTTACTAGTACTGCACATTTGGGTTCCATACGTGGAGTACTTAATTTTGAGACAATCCATCCCGTGATCATTGATCCCATTAGGTAGACATACTGCCAAATGGCCAGCTCGGCCGTCAGATACACAAACTTCACGCAACGCCATCCAGAATTGGGAAAAGTGACAGGCTACATCTGATTATTGCAAGTTTGGTTAGGATAAGCTCTCGTGGTTCATGAAAAATAGAGCCAAAATAACACAATTAGATGTGTTATTATACGCAAAAGTTCAGAGATCCCTGTCGATCATTTGATGTGAAGTACTATGCACTTCTTATAGAAGCAACTCAATGATCGAGATATAGGCATGCATGTGATGGCATGAACACTTTTGCTCATGACAGTGCCGGCTGGGCAATGCTTTATTCTATATTTCTTACAGGGTGTAAGAAGTGACCCCATCTCAATTGGAGCTCGGCATATATGCGTATGCGTCATTTCTTCAATGATTTGTGTCCGGTATGGCATTCTACGTGTTTATGGACTGGCCTTAGGAGATCTGTTGATATGCCATTATTTCTGCCTAAGCAGAAATATGCAAGGACTTGTTTGCGGAAAAGGGATTTCGGCTTAGTATAGTTAAGGATTAAGCTTCTCTAAGAAGTTCAGGAAGGTGTATTCCATTTAGAAGAGCCTAGAATTCCAGTGGACTTCAGCTAAAGCTTAAAGGATCTGCAAATAGGGCCTAAGTTTTCTTTTCTTTTTTTGAAAAAGGAAATAGGGCCTTGGGTTGAGAATTTTTACTGTGCACTACTATGGTAGTGTATAGCGGTAGTAGAAATTAAATCTGACAGTTGATTTTTCGAGGGCATTTTGATCTTTTGGCTTAGGGTCGGGGCTCAATTACCATTATACCCCTCCACGAGACACAGGATTGGGTGCTGGCTCAGAAAATTATTTACCATTATACCCCTCCACGGGTTGTACTACCCATACTACACATGATAGTATAGTCAAATCTAATCTAATCTCAACCTTTGGATCTAACCATATTCATATGTAGTAAAGAGCTCTAGTATAAAGAGACTTAAGCTTCACGTCGTTGGGAAATAAATTTGGAGCTCCTGAACGTGGCCTTAGCCCCCGTTTGGAATATGGTAATTTTACATATTTCAGCAAAAATTAAATTGTTTTTAAAAATCATTGAGCAATATCAGTGAAATTCCTGCATTATCATGTTTTCTAGAAACTACAGATCAATCCTGCTGGAAAGAGATGGACAGGGTGACCCGTTGTGAGGTCTGAACTCTGAACGTACTTTCGGTTTTCCATAACAAAAGTAGATGAAAAGGTTCCTCGACGGACGATGCTTTCAGGTACAAGTTAATCTTTTTCAGATCCAAGTATTCCCACATCTTGTTGGGTGGTTAGGTTTCACATTAGTTGAGTACTGAAGGTTCACAACCCTTTTGTGCTCGTTACCGTGCTCCTTTAGCATTCTATCCTGCGTTTCGGCGTGATTTTCAGCTTTCAGGTTCGGGAATAGGCATTTGATGGGACCGCTCTAAAACGTACAAAAGGTCTTGTTTTTGTACCGGCAGGCTAATGCCTAAATTGTAGGGGTATTTGACAGATGGTCATTGGGGGCAATTAGCAAACAACGTATAAGCTTCAGAATTAAGATGATTACTTATGTTTGGTTAATTTGTGTCTAGACGACGAGCTATGTTACTCAGATACTTCAAAAAAAAAAAAACTAACGTATCAATATCGGATACGGTCGGATATTGTATATTGTCTATATCGGTGAATTTTCTATTTTCAAAAAATAAAATAATTCCTGATACTTTTTCGATAGTTGCTTAATACTTCTCAATACCTCTACTAACTCAAGAAAAAGATGTTGGAATCGTTTATTTCCATCCCGTAGTTTCTTCTCACTCTCTACACCACCGCCCCTGCTCCCCTCTTCCCTCGGGCTCCTATGTCAACATTCCTTTCCCAGAGATAGCGGACGCTGCACCCTTTCAGGTATCAGATGATCGCACCACTATCCTTACGCATGGTGAGTCTTCCTACTAATATTTTTCTTCTCTTTTGATTGTGGCAGTGTGATATACTCTCAGACAGCTAGCAGTAGCCAGAAATTGATGAGAGCAGCATCGGTTAGTAGGCAAGACTTATAGCTATGGCTGGCAGGAATAAAAGCGTACAATCGTGAAGACGTTTGGGACAACAATAAACTAGATGTCCTAAGCCGCTTGCTATGGGCTGATGAGCCTTCGAGATGATCTAGCTCATTTGCTTCTTCATTCTCTCTGTTTTTGTCTCTTTTATGTCTATTTTATGTATGATATACCATACCTCATGTATATTTCTCTATTATTTTATTTTTATTTTATATATACATGCATATCGTCGTAACGGTGTTTTTGAAAAAATAGTGTCATGGTATATCGCATATTCATATCGGTATCAGCGTATCATGACACATCCTAGTAGGTGAGAACAAAAGAACAGCAACAAAATGCTAATGGTAATGGGCCAACTCCATTTGCCGGCTAGCCACGCACGTTGGATTTGGGCCTAATATCTAGGTCAAGTGAACGTGGTTGAAGGGATGCGACGTTCAAAGCGAACACATTTTCCCCCCTTCCAAGTGGATGTAAGAAAATCTGAAAGTTTTTTTGTTCCATAGTAGCTCAGTAAGAAAACCACATCAATTTCTTCATGTGGGTAATGCTTAAGTCAACAAACTTCTGCTGAAACAATTAAAGTTCCCACTTGACTTTGATTCCCAGTTTCTAAGCTGAAGTTCCATTCTGTCCTCTGCGGCTGTGCCGGCCGGCTGGTAGTATGAAACTCTGACAAATGAGACTTTAAGCGTGGTTGGTTAGACCGAGTAAACAGTTACTGGATCGAATATCCTTGCTACCGACGTGTAATCAGATACACGATCAGCAGTAGAGACCCCAGATACTACTAAAGCCTAACTCGGCAATGAACATACGCTTGGACCAGATCTGGCCGAGCCGGTTTCTGCTCATGAAGTCTTAAGTTCAACGGCGACTGATGAGGGGAAGGTGCTGTGATAACATGCATGTGCACGCTGTCGTGAAATTTCCAATGGCTTACCGAAGCTCATAAATTTTACGGACGAAGCTTCCCTGGACAGATCAAATGGTCCGAAATTTTCCACGAGAAAACTCTTATTCTGCTGATACGAATGGCCAAATTGAGCAGGGTACGATTTCAGCGAGCAACGATGGTGTCAGTAGCTATACATTTTCTAATGCACTGTAGAGTACTGTTGACGCCGGTAGACAAATAGTTTTCGCTAAATGCGTGACAAGAGGTCTTTGTTTGAGAAACTGTACTCCGTAGTTTTGTATGACACGCAACAAATTGGTGGAGTACTGGTTTCTAGCGGTACGGATCGCTCTGTCAACGACGGATCTGCAGCTCTGCATGCTTGCTGATCATGATCTCACTAGCAAGACACTGTTTTCCCCTGGCTGTCTTAACCGATTGTTGTTTGCACAGAAGTGCCATGCCAGCTAGCGAGTCTTTCTCCGCAACAGTTCGTAGCCATTATTTTGCCATTTTGCCTGCGCAAGCCCGACGTAGTGCGGGCGTCACCGGACGTCACCGGACGTAGTGCGGGCGACACCGGGGCGTCACCGTCTCTGGCGAGCGCGACTACTCGAGACTCGTCGAGAGCACCCACACGACGAAAACGGCCCGTCCTTCTCGGCTTTCGGACGGAATCGCCGCTACGCCCACGCAGTGTCTCGCCGCACGCCACTCAACCTTCAGGTCGTCGATTCGTCGCTCGCCCTTCGTGGCACGGCACGGCACGGCTTCGGCTGGGACCCGGCGCGCCGTGCGAGCAGCCACCTTGCCCGTCTCGTCGCGCTTCATCGGGGCTAATTCAGCGGTCATGTGAGCCCGACGCGCGTAGGAAATTCCGGTCCAAATCGACCAGGGCCGTGCTGAACGGGCACGGAGGGACAGGTATGAACGGATCTGGACGCCGGAACGGTGACGTCCATGCAAGCGCAACGGCTACCTGATTCGTCTCTCTTCTCCTTTTCAGTTCGATTCTCTATGCAGCATGAGATGTAAGTAGTACTGAGATAAAGATTCGAGTGGGTGTTTTACTACGATCTGTGTATGCGCTTCACTAAATAACACTTTTTGATCCAATAACCATTATCTATTTATACTTCGTCTAACGATAGAATAGTAGAAATGCTCTCAATAAATTAATAGTTAAATCTAATTTTTAGTATCTATCAGTATAATATATTGTAAAACTTCTCTCAAAATAATAACAAAAAATTTCTCTTTTTTATGGACTGTATGCCGTGATGGAGGTGTTCTAGTTTTCTAAATATGAAGGCTCTTTTGTCCATTCTGTTGCTACAAAGTCGGTGGTGGGAAACAAATCTGTCTGAGTTCATCGAATGCAGCTAAGTGGAGTGAGGTTTTTTTCCTCTTGACACTATATGTATAGAGTCTCTCTATGAATGAATTTACAAAACTAGACTCGTCTTAACCGCACAAGCAGTGACAGACACCACGTGTCACATGTTGTGTTTCCGTATCGTGGCAGCAGAGTCCATCGCAACAGCGGTGCTCTAGACTCGACAGGTCATCTGCTACACAATAGGAGGTCGGCAAGTCATCTGCTATGCAATAAGAGCTCAGCAGCATTTGCCGAGCATGTCTAGCTCGGTAGGTAGCGTGCTTAATTAAGTGATTAAATAATTAAAAGTGATTATTTAAGTGATCAAAGTGCTAAGAAACGGAAGCTCGGCAAGAAACCTTGCTGTGGTACTGGAACACGACAGGTGACACGTGTCACCTGCTACACCTTTTATGATTAAGGATGAGACTATTTTTATATATTTATTTGAAAGAGGGTCATATTTAAAAAAAAATGTGTTGAAGACTAGAAAAAAAAAAAGATGGCTTCAAGTTGAGCCTACTTATTGACATTTGACGTCCGTTTAGAAGGTAGGCAGTAGGTTTTAGGGGCGAAATCAAATGGCATTCGTAGCTATCACACTACTACTAGTTCACAATTCCTCACTCGTGGGAGTGGGACAAAGAATGCATACCCACGCCTAGGCCTAGCTGTTGAATTCCCAGCTATCAACAGCTGCTTTAGCATCGGTAGTTTTCCCTTGCTACATAAGGTTACTACAGAAACCAGTGTAACTGAACACGCGTCTATCTATGATATATTCAAAGTTCGTAGAGATAAAAGGGATTGTTTTTTAATTCCATAATAATTGAAATATATATTTTTTATTTCAGAATTAAAATTTCAGAAATATGCCATTTTGGGGAAAAATTTTAAAATACGGTTAGGAATTTGATTTTATATATATATATATATATTATTAACTATTATGTAATAAAAGTCGATACAATTTTTTTATAGCCGCTAAGAAAATATTGAAGAATGTATAAATTCTAAAAAAAGAAAATATTCCGAATCTTTATTTGGTGGATCTCCACAGAATCTAGAGATTAAGTGAGTGATACATTGAATGGTGTTTACTCTGCTATACCGGTATAGGAAATACAATGTGCACTAAAAGAAGTACGAAAAGAAAAAGACAAGCAATGAAATAATGAAATTGAGAGATGATGATATAAATACAAATGTTATGTTACGCTATATTTACTGTTTTGCTATGCAAGTATTTTGAGAAGAATGTTTAGATCACTTGTGACAGATATTGTGAAACGAAGTGAATATATTTTCTCTAGAAATATATAATATCAAAATATCATAAATAGAGTTCCGTAACGAACTATTTTCTAAAAAGTAAAGTCACATATGTATTACTAGATTATTTAAATATGCTTTAAAGATGATACACATCTAAATACATGAGCCACCTATCTAGCTGTTTTAGAAAGAGGAAGAGAAACTGACGAGTTATGTTCGAGTCAGTAAGCCGTCCGGTAACCTACACATCTAACCGTTTCATGGGCTCTGCACCGATGACACAACCTCACCGAATCAATTCCAAATTTCATCTCTGACGTTACAAGCAGTGGCGGATCTAGAATTTTAAGTTAGGGTATGCCAAGCTAATATTATAATATATAATTCGGTAAAATTCAATGAACAATTCGATAAACAACTATAAATATTGTCGAGAAATTCGGTATCTGAGTATAAAATAACTAGAAACATGATAATACAAGTATAAATTATAATATAAATAGTTCGAACATTTTAAGTATGAAATATGCATAAAAAAGTTTACGCACCTACAATAGTTTAAAGAATACAATATTACTTGTTCTTCTTGTGCGGCCTCCGCCTTCTAATAGCCATGAAACTCTTGATTATATCATTTTCATTAATTCGAAAGAAAATATCTCGTTCAATAAACGTTTCTGGAAAAGAGATTCAATATTTCAGGAAAAGAGATGAAGAAGCGGCAACCTTCTTTGCTTCTCGTTTTGCAATATTCCCGGAAAAGAGATGAAGCAAAGAAGCCTTCATTCTTTGCATGTTTCTAGAAAAGAGATACAATGTCTCCGTTCCTCTTTATAATTCAACAACTCTACAAACAAAAAAGCAATGCATCAACAAGCAACTCTCTAGTCTCTAGCAAAGTAGCAATTATATTTATTTCTACTCTATAAATCAACTAGCGATCTTGCACTCAAATTACATGTAGGATCGATATACACTAATATAGCAATCAGAGAGGGTGAATGATTGTGCGGAAGCTAAAACAAATTTTATTGATTCTCAAATCACCCTAAACAAATTATAAAACTGCTTCGGTTTCAGAAAAACAGACTGACACATGTTAACTAAAACAGTAATTCCTGAAGATCCAACCGTTGGATTGATGTGAAATTTTAACTGTAGAAACTAGATTCAATTTTGAAACTAACCCAACAAGAATTAGCTCAATCGGACATACGGATCTAATGTTATGACCTTCACAAGCTGACTGTATAAAATAATGACAGGATTATAGACTGTATTAGGCCAAATCTACAGGGTATGCCGTGGCATACCGGGCATACCTTATAGATCCGCCCCTGGTTACAAGCTGTTGAACGTTGATACGTACGGCACAAGCGCCGCATCCTCCAATCCAAGTCGATCTGATCTGGCGGTTTTTCCGGCAATTTCTGGTTCTTAGGCTCTTAGCCCCCAACTAAACTCGCCGTCGTACGTTATACCGTGCGTACGTTTTTTCCCAACAGCGTTACCTAATAAATGGAGTTTATTCTCCCCACCAACCTTCCAGCCGCGAAGCAGTCCACCCCACCGGCGCCGCGGCCGCCGAGCGCACGTGGCGACGTGCTTGGTGGGGAATTCCATGGTGGGACGCCGACCCGCGCGCGGTCTTAACCAGCAACAACCCCGTCACTAACTCGCGAGTCAACTCGATGAAAACGCCCATCAAGTCAGTGCCCTGCCGGCTAATGCCGTGCCCAACCCACGCTTTCGTTTATTTGCCCCTTTCCACTTTTGTTTTTCACCCTTGGCTCCTCTTAAACAAAATTACAAATCTGGCTTCTTCCTTTAACGGAGAAATTTTCTTCTTTGGCCCTCTTAAATAAAACTAGCCAGTTCACGCGCTACGCCGCGTCGCGCGAAATTCCGTAGCGTGTATTACGCGTTGTGCGAAATTTGGGATATTCGGTCGCGATGCTGCTTCGCGCGAAATCTTGTATGACAAATATTTTTGTAAAAAAATTAGGTAATCTCAGTTTTCTTGTTTTTTTTAAAAAAATGGTCTACTAAAAGTCGTCGGCGAATATTTAAATTGCTAGGAGCCATCAATGAATCTTTTTTTTTAAGAAAAACACAAACGAATCAAAACGTATTCTTGGGTTTTCTTTTGCATAATTCCCACGTAATTTTGATTTTCTAATTTTTTAAAAAAAAGAGTTGTTAGAAGTTATCGACGAATCTTTGAATTGCTAGAGCTATCGGTGAATCGGTGTTTTCTTAGAGAAAAAAGTAGAGGGACCTAAATATCTTTTCGTTTTTTTGCGTAATTCCAGTTTATTGTGTTTCTTTTTTTAAAAAATAGGTCGCTAGGACCCATCGGCGAATCGTGAATTTGTTATAAATGGTCATAAATCTGCGGTTCTGTTTTAGGAGAAAACAAAGCGTATTTTTGTTTTTTTTACGTAATTCCGATCTTTTTGCTTTCTTAAAAAAAAGGGTCGTTAGGACCCATCGGCGAATCTGTGAACCGCTATAAATCGTCGGTGAATCAGTGTTTTTTGTTTTTGGGAAAAAACCACGGAGGGATATAAATGTAATCTTATTTGTATTTTTATTTTTTACGTTAGGACCCGTCGGCGAACATATAGGCTGCTATAGACCTTCGACGAATCTGTGTTTTCTTAGAAAACCACGGCTAGCCAGAATAACGCGCTATGTTGCGTCGCGCATGACGATACAACGTGAAAAATCTGAGAAATGTGGTCTCATTTTCAGTTTTCGTATTTTTTTTAAAAAAAATGAGTTGATAGGACTCGTCGGCGAATCCATAGACTGTTATAAACCTTCGACGAATCTGTATTTTTTTTCTAGAAAATTACGGCTAGGACCCATCGACGAATCTATGGGCTACTATAGACCTTCAGCGAATCTGCGTTTTTTTTAGAAAACCGTGGCTGTTTTTTTACGTATTTCAGAAAATTTGGTCGTATTTTCGGTTTTCGTATTTGTTTAAAAAAATGGGTCGTTAGGACCCGTCAGCGAATCTATGGGCTGCTATAAACCTTCGATGAATCTACGTTTTTTTGATAAAACCGCGGTTACGACCCGTCAACGAATCCATATATTACTATAAACCTTCGATAAATCTATGTTTTTTTTAACTGCAGAGGGATACAAAGTAATTTATTTTTTTCAGGGTCTGTTTCGTAAAAAACACCCGAAGACGAATCCATGGGCTGCTATAAACCTTCAACGAACCTGTGTTTTTTTTAACTGTAGAGGGATATAAAGTACTTTATTTTTTTGGGTTCGGTTCGGGAAAAAACACCAGGAGGTCCTAAATGTAAATCGTGAGGGATATAAATGTAATTTTGATTTTTTAGGGTCTATTCTATTAATCAGGAGGGTCTAAATTAAACCACAGAGGGACTCAAACGTAATATCATTTTTTCTAGGCCTTTTTTGCTAAAAATCGATTAGAGGACCTAAACACGATTTTGCATTTTTCAAAGGACCTCGTTGCGAACATGCTGAGGTGGCATGCCTGAGCTTCGCCCGATCCTTAGCGCTTTAATAGTAAGTATATATATTACAAATCTAGCTTCTTTTCTAACCGATAAAGCTAAGGGATCAAAAATAACGATCAGAGAGAGGGTAAATGATCACAAACAAATTTCCCTTAAAAGAAATTAAATAAAACCTCACTTGATCAAATATGAGCGAGAATGAAAATTTTTAGAGAAAACTTGTATGCGGCGGCACTACCGTCAACTAGAGAGCGGTACTACATGTGAACAGTAAAAATATTGTCGGCGTATTCCACGAAAGCAGGCGGAGGATCTTGGCCGGGTTTTGTTCGGAAGGAGGCGTCTTGGCATGGTGGCTAAACCTAGAGGCGAAAACCCTAGGGACTCCTCTGTGAGGATTCGGCGCCCATGAAATGCGGATGACGAAGATTTTTACCCGAGTTCAGGCCCTTTGGCTCGGGTAATAGCCTTACTTCTGCTAGATTGTTTTTGAGAAGGTGTGAAGCTAATACAAAGCTCTTGAGTTACAAGTTCTTTCCTCTCAAATGCGAGTCCCTTTTCCGGGCACCGGAGGCCCTTATATAGGGAGCTAGCAGGGAGTAGGTAAAAGGAGGTCATCATCTTGATCCTATACATTTATTACTCCTTCCGTCTTGTCAGTTCCTCGGCCTCATTAAATGCCTACGCGTGCCTTTGCCGGTCATGGGATGGGACACCTTTGTGACAGTAGTCGAGAGATGTCGAGGAGAATGGGCTGTCGCGAAACCCTTGCAAGCGATAAACTGCCATGGCGAATTGCTGCTCGACCCGATGCAGCGATGCGGAAAAGAGCCTTCGAGGCGGCCACCGCGCTCCACCTTTTACCTCGCGGCGGAGATGAGCGAGGCGTCCTCCCGCTTGATTGCTAGGCGCCACGGGCTGGCGCCGGTTGCCCTTTACGCTTGCGGCGCCCGATGGGCCGACCGCTGGCCGTGAGCCGTGTCGCCGCCGGTTGCCGCCGCCACGTGGTAGCGCAAGGCGGCAGGCGTCTCGCCCGCTGCTCGCCCGGGCGCCCGTGGACCCGACGCGCGGCCGTGGCAGGCGTGATCGCCGCCGGTTGCGAGCCGCCACGTAAGCTGGGCGCCAAGCGGCGGCGTCTTTCGCCCTGCCGCCGGCGCCCGTGGGCCGACGCTGGCCGGCGCGCCGTGATCGCCGCCGATTGCCAAGCGCCCGCGTAGTGGTAGCCGGCGGCGGGCGTCTTTCGCCACTTTCGCCAGCGCCACGATGGAACGCCGCCCGGCTGAGCGTGATCGCCGCCCGGTTGCCCGGCATACGTAGCTGGGCGCCGCGGCGGCGTGCTTCGCCCACCTTGCCGCCGGGCGCCACGTGGACCGACGCACAGCCGTGGGCCGTGATCGCCCGCCGGTTGCCGAGCCGCCCGCGGATTGTACTTTATCGCGTGGAGAGGTACCCTAGCGTATAATCTGGCCGCAGTAGCCGAACTGTCCTAGAGCCTTGACATATGCCTCCTTTTAGAACCTTCATTTAATGCACTTAATGCTTAGCGCTCTTAGGCGGCCACTACTCATGAGTCTACGAGCAGCGGTTCCGTAGCGTATCCTGCCGATTTTCCTTAGGGCAAAGCGGCGCATAATTACGCCTTTTCGCGAACCGCCCGACGTGAAATGCGCATATATAGATGCATCTGTGTCGGCGGTTTCCATATACTTTTCTTGCGCACTTTTGCTTTCTTGTTCTTCGCCTCTTTTCCCCAGCTCTTCGTCTTCTTGATCCACCATGGTGAACCCCATTCCGGCCTCTCGTCGACGCACCGCCGTGAATCGGATGAGGATCATCGCGCGGAAGGCACCTTCCGATACCATCGAGGGACCGCACGCCGTGTGCCTCTCCGACGAGATCGTCACGCACATTTGGGCCATGATGGCGGGCCTTCTTCCACCCCAGGAGTTTTTTCTCACCGTCCTCCACTTCTACGAAATCCATCATCTTCATCTCACCCCAACTCTATCATCTTCCTCGCCATCTTCGCACACCTTTGTGAAATGTTTATGGGGTGATGCGAACCTTCCTCTCTTCCGCCATTTCTTCATTCTGCGCCACCAATGGCGGCGAAGTAGTGGGGAGTTGCTATTTCGCCGGGGCGGATGGCCTCCCACTATATTCCCTTCCACCAGGTCAAGCGGAGGACATGCGCGAGCGATTAATTTGTACATCCGAGGATGATGGCGGAATCGGCACGCAGGGGTACCGCCGGGCGCGCCGACGCCGAGAATCGGAGCTTCGCCCGGTCGAGAGGCAGCGAGCCAGCGCAATAGCAGCACGTCGGCCGGATTGCGGACGCCGGATGAGCGGAGGGTGGCGGGACTACGGCGGAGGATCGCCCCCAGCCGTGGCGTCCGGCCTTCATAAGCGATACAGGCGACAACGACTGGCAGCGCGCGTGGCGGGCGTAAGTCCTTGTCTTCTTCTAGTTTCCTTTAAGCACATTTTTCTGCGGCTTCCTACCAACCGACCGCCATCTTTTTCCCTTTCTTGCGACGAGTGAGGGCAACTTTGAGGAGCCAAACTGGTGGCTTGGCTTGCATGCCCGATCTTTGCCGGTCCCCAGCGCCACGCCCTTTCCAGCCGGGCCCTTGCGCTCGCTTCGCCGACACGGGCCGCAGCGCCTGCGGATCGTCAGTGCTGCTCCGGAGATGGACTCCACGAGGGCCGCCGTGATCCCGCCATGGCGTGGTGATCGAGGACGCGCTTGCCGCCGCGACGTGATCAGACGCAAGCGAGCCATTCATTGCCGACACCACTTGCTCCGGACCCTAAGAGGCCAGACCCACGGACAAAACTGCGCACCGCCTTGACCGGCCCGGCGTGGTGGTACCCCTTCAGGGGCCAGGGAACGCAGGGGCGCCCCATGCGACTTCACCTCCGGCGCCGCCGCCTTCCAGCAGCCGGCTCGAGCCTTCACCAACCGTACCTTCCCCTCGGCCGCCAGACAACCTCGGCACGGAGCCTGTGCCACCGCTCAGCAGGTGGCCTCACGCTCTAATGGCAGGCTTGAGCTTGAGGGCGCCACCAAGCGGCGCCTCGGAACGCGCGTAACACCGGCGCCAGCGGCAGGCGGAGGCCTCTGGAGGCGCCTCCGCCGCCACCCGCCAGCGGAACACTCCGTGGTCGAGCAGGTCTCGCCTCAGCGTCGCCGCTACTTGCCATCGCCGCGCAACCGTCGAACTCTTCACTCGGAGTAAGCGACATGCGCGGCACTAACGCTTCGTTCTTCGCCGCCTCGGGTATGGCGCCAGACGGCCCAACAGCTTGACCTCGGTGGCGGGAGCCGAGCGGGGCGGAGAAGAGGCGGCGGCAGTGGCGCGAAAGAGGGCTAACGGCCATCGCAACGGCCAGACGGACGGAACAGGCCGAGACCGAGAGGGAAGGCGCGGCTGAACACTCGGAACTTGAATCCTTCACTGCGGTGCAACCTCGCGATCATCTTTGAAGAAGCGTTCAGCGCACCAAGAGGTGCTGGAACCCTTGATGTGACGTTGAGCGTGCCTGGAGGACTCGGCGCTTCAATTTGCTCACGCGACCAACCAGCCGCGGAGGCGCTGAGACTCCGCCGCCCTAGCCGCTTCGCTCCGCCACGAAGGGCGCCAGTCGCGATCGCAGCGCGACCTACACGCTGCTCTTGCTGCGCCGGCCGCCGTGCGCTTTTGATCCCATGGCGGTGGTAGCGGCCGGCGTCGGAGGAGACGCGAGCAGGCGGCCTAAGCGAGAAACGCGTGCGGCGGGTGCCGAACACGTGGTTGGAGATCTTTGCGGGTGGAGCAGCGACCATGGATGTCTCCACCCTTCGCCGCCGAAGGTGGGCCGAAGCGATGAACTTGACTTTGGCGAGGCGAGAGTGAAGGCGGCGACTTTCTTCTTCCCTTTTTTTATTTTGCCGACGCGAACTGCGTCGTTAAAGACCTTGGACAACTTTTGGATGAATGTTAGATGTTTAATCGTTATTCATGTGTTGCTTATTTTTAAGATTGAATCCGTTATATTTGCTTGTTAGATGGCCGTCATTAGAAGCTTATAACAGCTTTTAAGCACGCTAAATGAAGGTAAGCGTCGAGTCCTGCCAAATGATTTTATGTGCTTGTTGTGATCGCAAGCATAGATTACGCGACCACATAAAGCGAGGCGTAAAAATGGCCTTCGGTAGAACAAGGAACGAAGGACACGATAAGCGTCCTAGCGTCAAGTTTCTGCGGCGAGATTATCGCAAGTTTCGCCTTCCGGAACTTAGACCACGATGATCGCGAAAATGTACCCGCGGCGTGGCGTGGCGAGACGACAAGTTTTGGAAGTGCCCTTAGGCCGACAACACTCAGCGGAGACGACGGCGGTGCTTCCGCGCTAACCAACCCGGCGTCTGAGCCGTGGCAGAGCGCCAGTGCCTAAGCCCGACACTCAGGTGACTTGGCCTCGCCGGGACGTTAACACGTTAGCACATCTTCTTCTATCATGCGGGCCATTGGTCTCAACGCTATGCGACAATCACGCGTAGCTCGACCCATCTTAGGATATGATCGTGAAATGGCCAAAAATGCGTATAGAGCGCTTATCTTGTTTTATATGCGCTTGGGACAAGGAACACGAGTCTTTGGGCGGCGACTTACAGGGCCGCGCGAAGCGACCCCAAGCCCAGGCGACCCGACCTTGGCGTAGCCAGGCGACCAGCCAAGCTGGGCGCCGGGGTGAGCCTGTGGGCCAAGGCGGCGGCTTGAGAACACGGGCGGCGACGGCCCCCAAGCCAGCAGGCGACTGGGCCTTGGCCGGGCGACCAGCCATCTGGTAGAAGCGAGCACTTGGGAGGCGTCGGCAAGCGGCTTGGCGGACGCGGGCGGCGACCCCAAGCCAGGGCGACCAGCCCTGGACGCAGGGGCTTTTAGTGAAAGTAAGCCAACACTTTTATGCTTACCTGGCGCGCCTGATGACTCACCGGAAGGTGAGTAAACATCTGGAAGGGCATACGCATAAAATAGGCCGGAACATTCTAAGTCCCAAAGATGAAGTGTCTTGGCTCATACTGTTTGGATTCTAAGTCCTTGTGAGCTGCCCAGAAGCCGAATCAGCGGTGCTATGTACCAGCAATGAGTTTTAAAGTGGCATCGGTAAGCCGTGCTTGCGGTGGCGACAATGATTAGCCGAAGAGCCAACTTGAGGTGTCGCGAGCAGCGTCGAGCACAGTACTAACTTCGCCCCGTCGCCGGGCTAAGTGTACACAGAGCGCGAAGATCGCCATGGATTTCACGAAGGAATTAGCAAGCGCACGAGAACCAGCAACATACACGCGCATAATTGCCACTCGAAGCACAACTAAGAGGAACAGTAATGGTGAAGCAAAAAAGCTTTACGGGCAGCAGACCTCACTTGATCGCCGGAAATACCATGACCCCGGTAGGAAGAGGGCGTACCTCGAGGTCGATTGGAGCAAGTCGCGGGTACCTACAATTCGCCGGGGATAGAACTTCCGCAACAAGTCTATGTTGTAGGAGTTCATCAGCTCTTCACCGTCCTCAGTGGCTAACCGGACCGCCCCGGGCCGAGATACTGAGACCACCTTGAAGGGGCCCTCCCATCGGGGAGACAGCTTATGTAACCCGGCGTGCGTCTGAATCCTGCGCAAGACTGTGTCGCCCATTGCCGCGTTGTTCTCGAGAGACCGGGTGGCGTGGTATCGCTGAGCTTTTGCGATAGCAGGCGGCGGCAAAAGCGGCCCGATCCCGCACTTCCTCGGAGGTTAACCTCTTCACGGAGATCTTCTTGGTCCTCTTCATTGAAAGCGAGAGCCTTGAGAGCCGGCGACCTTCCGGAGGGGAGAAGCGGCTTTGCCGCCATACACCAAAAGAAGGGTGTCTCGCCGGTCAAGCCTACCGGTGGGCGGCAAGCGAGCGACGCAACCTGATCGGGAGTTCTTCGTCCATCTTGTACCCGCTTGTGGAGTCGATCCGCGCCCTTGTCTTGAGGCCCTTTAGTACGGTAGCGTTGGCGCGCTCCTTGACCATTGCTCATGGGATGGGCCGCCGGCGAAACATACCTTGGTGCCCATCTCTTCCGCAATTCGGAAAAAGCGCTATTTGGTGAGCGGGTGCCGTTGTCGGTGATGATGCGATTAGCGACCCAGCGGGTGAAGATCCAGCGCATGAACGCGGCGGCGGCGATGTACGCCGATGGCTCGCTTGCCTCGGCCTCGACCCACTTCTTTGAACTTATCGATGGCGACAAAGAGGTGGGTGAAGCCCCGTGGCGCGCGAACGGACCCAGGATATCGGCCCCAGATCATGACGGCCGGAGAGTGGGATGGTTTGCGAGCTTGGGCTGGTCGGTGGGTTTACTGGCGAAGAAGCGACAAGCTTCACACGTCCTCACCGGCTCGCAAGCATCACGGAGGCGGTAGGCCAATAAAATCCTTGGCGAAACGCTTGCCGACTAAGTTCGGCCGGACATATGGCTCCCATGCGCCTCCATGGATATCGAGAGCGGTCGCTCCCTCTTCCCAGTGATGCACCGGTAGAACTCCATTTACGCTCTGGCGATATAGGTCCCCACCTACGAGTATAGCACGGCGCCTTCGTGCAATCTTCTCGGTGAGGCATCATCGTCGGGATCACTTGGTCACGCGAGAAGGCGAGGATAGGGTCCATCCATCGATCTTCCTGCCCAAGGGTGGCGACCACTCGGTGCTTTCGCTGGGTACTCATTGGGCGAGCTTTTCCCTGGTCTTTGCAGCTGACCGCTGGCGAATCTTCCCTCCCGGACACGAAATTTGGCGAGCCGCTGCCCTCCTCACTGAATTGGAGGCCGTGTGGCCACCGCCTTCCCACTCGAGCGGGAGGCGCGGCTTGACCTTGCGTCGTCCCCACGGGCGGGGGCAGACAGTGACACCATCATCCCCACAGAATCGTGGCTGCGATGGGCCGGTCGCGGTAGTCTTTCTTGAAGACCCGGCCGGAGCACGGGCCTTTGAGGATGCAAGTGGGACAAGCCGTCCATAAGGTGATTGTCCTGCAGGGGACATGAGTATACCCAGACCTTCAAAATGGCGCTCCATTCTTGGGACCTCTGCCAGTGCGCGCCATGGTGGGGTCGGAACATTGGAACTCCTTTCGTGCTTGATTAATGACCGGCGAGGAGTCTCCCTTGACTTAGAGCGCTGATGCCCAATCTGCGGCGATCTTGCCGCCGCGGTGGACCTTCATATTCAGCAATGTTGTTGGTGGCCTTGAATTCGAGGCGACCACGTGCGGGGAGGGTATCACCGGTCGGGAACCGGACAACCCGGCCCAGCGCCTTCCGGCTGAAGGATCCATCAAAGAATAACGTCCGGGGAAGCCGCGGGTGCTCTTCGGCTTCGGGGTGGCGAGAGTCCACTCGGCGGCGAACTCCGCCAACTTTTGACTCTTGATAGCGGTGCGGGGCACTGAATTTGATGTTGAATTCCCCGGCTCCTCGACCATTTAGCGACTGACATTCGGCTTCCACGATTGTGGAGGATTTCCCGCGAGGGTAGGCCGTGACGGCGGTGATTCTCGCCCGAAAATAGTGCGCGGTTTTGGGCGCAACCAAGACCGCATACAACATCTTACGAGCACGAGGATGCGAAGTTTACGCTTCATGCAATACCTTGCGATGTAGTAAACCCGGCCGGGCGCCTTCCTCTCGCGACCAACAACTGCGCTTACCACCTCGGGGTGGCGGCGATATCTGAAAGCAAAGGCTCACCGTGGCAGAAACCCGCCGGGGGAGAGGAAATCTTGCCGGGTCTTCAAATGCCTTCGAGCTTCCTCAAGTCCATTCAAAATGGTTAGTCTTCTTTAACAACTTGAGCAGAGGCTTACGCTCTCCCAAGCGGGCAATGAATCGCCCGGGGAGGCAGGCGACCCGGCCGAACCGAACTTGCTTGAGTCGCCTTTGGCTTCATGTGCTCGATGGCCGCTATCTTGTCGGGATTGGCCTCGATGCCCATTGGACACCCGAAACCCGGCAACTTCTTGGGAGGCACACGAACACGCATTTTTACGGGTTGAGCTTGAGCAATTCTTGGGAGGTTAGCAAAGGTCTCCTCCGGGTCTTGGATCGAGTTCTTCATTCTTTTTAATCTTCACTACCAAGTCATCGCGTATACCTCAAGATTAGCCCTATCTAAGGCGGAAGGTAATATGCATAACGCGATAAGTAGAACCGGCATTCTTTAAACCAAAAGTCATCCTTACATAACAATATCGCCGTTAGAGTTTACAGCGATCTTCTCTTCATCTTCAAAGCGCCATGCTGTCTGGTGGTACCAGTGCAGCGTCGAGGAAGCCTGGCCGATTCGCGCCCGGCAGTGGAGTCAACAATGAGATCGACGCGGCGGAGATATGGATCGCCAGGCGGGCCTTGTTGAGGTCGGTGAAGTCGACACCATCGCCACCTCCGTTGGATTTCTTAGCGAGCGCAGGGTTGGCAAGCCACTCGGGATGAAGACTTCACTGGCGATCGCGCTCAATAGCTTCTCTACCTCCTCTCGAATGGCGTCCTGCCGCTCGGCGCCGACCTCTCGAGCCCTCTGGGATCGGGCGCCGCGTCGGAGGCGTTGCGGTCGGTGCTCGATCACCTCCAGGGACCCGGTCATGTCGGACGGTTGCGGCGAACACGTCTGCGTTTGGTGGAGGAAGGTAACGCGTGTCTTCTATTTGGCGCGAGTTGGCGCCAATGTTAACGGATCTTCGGGGTTCGCCCCACTCGGGCGACCACCTATACCTCACCGGCGGGCCGAAGTGAAGCACTGGTCCGGGCACGAGGGCTCCAGAAGTGGCGTCGGCAAGCGGCCGCACTAAGTGCACCGGCAGATCCCAAACCCTGCTTGTGGCGGCGCAGGACCTCCGACCTATCACGTTGATGACAATGGGGCCGCTGCCCTGAGCATCTTCACCATCATGTAAGCATAGTGGGTAGCCGCCATGAATTTGACCAACGCCCGCCCGATTAAAGCAAGCGTTATATGGGGAGGTCGAAATCGGCGACCTCGAAATCCACCATCTCGGTGCGGTAGTTATCCTTTTCCGAAAGTGGCGGGAGGCAAACTTGACCTAAGGAGCAAGCCCGATCTGGGCTACCGAAGAACGGCGAGGTCGGGGCGCGAATCTGTCGTCAGGATCTGCGGCGCCATGAATCTGCGACGCGACGGGAGGTTGATGGAGCTGCCTCCGTCCATCCACGGCGCCCCACCAGTACATTGGGGACCGTGGGTGCTACCCACGATCGGAGAGATGCCCTAAGTGGGGGTGCCCTCGGTGGTGGTGACGGCCCGAAGGTGATCATTTGCTCAGACCATTTCGGTGTCCGACCGTCCCTCGAGCTCGGCGCCGTGGCGTATACCTCCCTTTTACCAGCCGTTTGTGGCGGCGTTGGAGGAGATGGTGGATGAACCACCATGGATGTCGCCACAGTGTGATCCGCTTTAATGAAAAGCGATTGGGCGGATCTTCATCTTGATCATCATCGGTGGCGCTCCTTGAGCCGCTTCTCCACCATCTCTGCCCACGACCCGGCAGGTTGTCCGGTCATGGGTATTGGTTTTATGTATTGGGCGGTAGGGCTCGTCCTCCTTGATCGCGGTGATGCGTTCCCCGGCGCTGGGCGGTCATCCGCCGATCACGGCGTCGTTACGCCCGATCCCAGCGTCGTCGCGCCGCTTCGCGGCGATCATCACTCGATGGCGGTTGCGCTTCCGAGGCGCGGTCTTCTTCGTCGCGCGCTCGGCGGCCAGGACTTGCACGGGCCTCCCCCCTCGCTCTTCGCGCCTTCTTGCCCGCGACGGCCGAACTTTCGAGGTCGACCATCGTCCTGTATAGCCTTAGGGCGAGGGCCCTCGCCTCGCAGCCGGCCGCACTTATGTGCGAGGGAGAACTTCGAAGGTTGAGCTGATGGTACGGTGGCCATCTTCTCCTTCATCTTGCGATCGCGTCGCCCCTCTGGCGATGGCGGTGATTGCCGGAGATGTGGGGATGGTGTTGCGGCGATGGCGAAACGCCGGATGAAATCGCGGGCGACTCCCCTTCTCTTGTTCGAGGCGGAGGTCATCCTCCACACCGGCCTCTTGTGAAAAGAGCCACGAAAATTAGCGACAAAAATGTCGCTGGCCCCCACGAGTGCACCGACCCTCGGGAGATTTAGCGACGAGAGCGGGCGAACCCGTCAAGGCCGTTGGGAGGTAATGGCCATGACCTTTTCAGATCCGCCACCGCCCGCACCATCGTCGTGTAGATTTGGAGGAACTCCTCGGGTTGAGTGGTGCGTCATATTTTTCTATGGCAGCCGGCGAAACTGTCTGTCCAGACCGAACCCAGCAGCGCGGCCTTAGGGAAGGCCTGGCACTGACGCCAGAGGAGAGCCGAGCCATCGAAGCCCGATTCGAGACCGCGTGGAGCGGCCTGAGCGGCTCGGCGTGGAAATGGAGGAGTGGACTCTCCCGGCCCCCGGCGAGTGAAGCCATGAGGACTCTCATTGTCGACCGCCACCGCTTGCCATGGCGGCGCTCTTGGTCGAGTGGCGACGACCACGGAGGTTATCACTGCTGCCGCGGCGGCTCTCATCAAGGTGAGAGCGGAGGTCCCCACGGTTCCTCGATGAGCCGGGACCAGATTGCGTCGCCCTTCTCGGACCACGCCCCCTGCCGGGCCTGTCGTCAGGCGGTTGGAGGCTGAGCGCCCTCTGAGCCCCTTAGGCATCAAAGGTGCAGTTAGCACCGTGGCGGGGAGCCCCACTCGGAGTTGGGCGCATCCACGAGGCGGCGATGCTCATGACCACGGAGTGGCGGGGAATCTCTGCGAACTCCCGGAGGGTGGTCGAAGCACGGCGGCGTGCAAGTTACAGGCGGGGTGGCCGCCCAAGGCCCGGCTGCGGCCGACGGATTGCTCCCGGCTCTGCGGAAGCAACGCCCGCCTGCACTGAGGCGGGGTGAGACGGTCCCTCGGCCGTGGTGGCCGGGAGGCGCCTTTGTCGTCGCCGCCCGCGATATCTGGTCTTTGAGGATCCGCCATCTTCTAATGCACGAGCTGCTTCTTAACCGCGAACACGAAGTCACGCCGGAGTTAGCGGGAAAAAGCCAACCACTAGCCCCTACTCCGGGCGCGCTGTGGCCAGTATTCCACCGACAGGCGGAGATCTGACAAGGTTTTGTTGGAAGGCGTCTTTGGTGGCTAAACCTAGAGGGCGAAAACCCTAGGGACTCCTACGGCGGGGATTCGGCGCCCATGAAATGCGGATGACACGAAGATTTTTACCCGAGTTCGAGGCCCCTTTGGCTCGAGGTAATAGCCTTACTTTCTGCTAGATTGTTTTTGAGAAGGTGTGAAGCTAATACAAAGCTCTTGAGTTACAAGTTCTTTCCTCTCAAATGCCCGTCCCCTTTTCGAGTGCACGGAGGCCCTTATATAGGCTGACTAGCAGGAGGTAGGTAAAAGGAGGTCATCATCTTGATCCTTATACATTTATTACTCCTTCCCGTCTTGTCCTGTTCCTCGGCCTCATTAAATGCCTACGCGTGCCTTTGCGGTCACGGATGGGACACCTTTGTGACGGTGGTCGAGATGTCGAGAGGAATGGGCTGTCGCGAAACCCTTGCAAGCGATAAACTCGCCATGGCGAACTGCCGTTCGACACGCGATGCAGCGATGGAAAAAGCCTTCCAGGCGAAAGCCAGCGCTCCACCTTTTACCTGCGGCGGGGCGGCGAGGCGTCTCGCCCGCCCGATTGCTAAACGCCACGAGGCCGGGCGCCGGTTGCCCACTCGCCGGGCGCCCGTGGACCGGCCTTTGGCCGTGATCGCGTCGCCGCCCGGTTGCCGCGCCCGTAGCTGGGCGCCGGGTGGCGAGGCGTGCTAACCCGCTGCTTTCGCCGGGCGCCCGTGGCCGGCCTTTGCCGTGGGCCGTGATCGCCGCCCGGTTGCCGAGCCGCCACGTGGTAGGCGCCGAGGCGGCGTGGCGTCTTCGCCCACTTTCGCCAGGCGCCCGTGGACCGACGCTTTGGCGAGCGGCCGTGATCGCCGTCGCCGAGGTGCGAACCGCCCGTAGTTGGTAGCGCCAGGCGGCAGCGTCTTCGCCACTGCTCGCCCGCGCCGCGTGGAACGACGCCGAAGCCGTGCCGGCGTGATCGCCGCCCGGTTGCCGAGCCGCCCGTAGCCGGGCGCGGGCGGCGGCGGCGTTTCGCCTTGCTGGCGCCGGGCGCCACGGACCGACGCGCTGGCCGTGGCCGTGATCGCCGCCTGGGTGCCGAGCCGCCCGCGGATTGTACTTTATGCGGTGGAGAGGGTACCTTAGCGTATAGTCGTTGACAAATATGATAATAAATAGTAAAATCAACACGAATTCAAATCCAAAAATTAGTGTAACTTTTGATTGGATAATTCAAAACTCGTGAAACTTTGTATGCACCTTCCTATGGATATCAAAAACCTATTCCAACCTTCAATCACAATGGTCGATATCAAAATTCTGTCCTTTCTTCAAATTTAAAGAATGATACACCAAAACCACGTCAAATATTAAAACTTCACCCTAAACTTGTCCGTAGAGATTTAATGATTAAAATGATCTTAGATAACCTTTCACATGTCATATAAAACAAAAATATCAAAGAATTAGCTCTCAAATGCTCAAGAACTCAATCTACCAAGAATCCTTCATTCTTAAGTAAAAAAACGGTTTCTTGATAAATCTCTTGATGATCACGTGAGAGCTTGCCTAGATGATTAGTATATGATCTACAGGGGATTTATCCTTCAATCAATCATCCTTGGCAATGCAAGATCAAGAGAAAAAGAAACCAACTAGAGATCGAAAAACTAAGAAAGAAAGAAGACCAAAACTTGAGCAAGAACTTAATCTCGAATTTTTTTTATTTCAGATCAAGATAGATGATTACAAAACCTCTCAAAAAGAGTAAAGCTCCCAAGCAACACTCACTCACACACACACATACTAAAAAACTGTGAAAACCCTAATTCCTTCTCCTTGAGTTACCCTCCCACTACATCTCAAGCCCCTTATCTCTACTATTTCTAATTAGGAGTTAGTGGTGGTCGTCCGTACTCTTCCAGAGTATCTCGTCCATTGGATATGACATGCACGATTGAGATGGAAGGGGATTTAACCAATTCCACTCTTTTCCATTGTCGCCTCTCTCCAGTCTCTATGTATCGAGTTGTTGAAACCCCAAACCCTCTCTCATCTCCTCTTTCTTAGGTTTTAGGGTTTCGCGGATGCAATCGCCTCACCGGGAGGGAGACGCAATGCATCCATCGATGAATGGGCAGCACGCCCCAACGCTGCAGGTCCCTGGAGCACCGCCTCAGTAGCAGTAGGTCCCCCCGTCGCAGTACTACTAGGCACCACCATAGTACTACCAGCCGGGTCCCCTGTACTCTCCTCCACCGGCAATGTGGGGCTAGTCGTAGTAGTAGCTTCCTTTGCAATACGCACCTCCGTCCTCTCACCAGTAAGCATCGCTGCCGTTGCAACATGGGGCACTGGTGGTGGATGGGCCCGCAGCCATAGGAGAGGAGATCAGGTCCCTGTGGATCAGAAATCTCCACTGGTTATATTATTTGTTGGTGTCCTTGTGAACACATATCTAAGTGCTATATTCGCGAAGAATGGTGAGTTGATTCTTGATGTCAAGGCTATATAGGGTGATACTGTGAGACAACACTGATATTGTGAACCAATTGTTGAGCTATGCACACATGACGATATTGAGACATAAAGGTTTTTTTCATCTTAGATTCAACATGCTTCATGTTATGTCTACCTAATCGATGCTTAAGATTTGGTTTATTTACTAGCCATATTACTAAATATGCTGAAAAAATTTATATTGATAATATGGTTTGAGTCATGCTTGATGATATGTTTATTGTACGGTTTGAGAATTACATTGTTTCATATGAAAAAATCATGCATTTCAAATGATATTTTTATATAACCTTATCTACTATTCATTACGTTTGTACGTAAGCAGTACTTATGTGTATCTAAAATTTGCAAAGTATTTTGTAACGTGAGTGTCTTTAGATTGTGAAATTAAAGATAATTTTAAGCTCGAGTTTGTAAACAAGTGTTTGTAATTTATACGCTTATATGAATTAATTTAAACATTCAACCATTGTATATTGAGAGTGAACCGTATCATTCAAACATGGTTAGTGCTCTTTGCAAATAATTTTTTTTTGTCACAAATTGAGTTTTCGTTGCTACGCACAGGCACATGACTAATACAACTCTAACTTGAGCATATAAGTGAGTACCATCCACATTTACATAGGTTAACCCGCTAACACAACATATAACGGGTTTTACACTCATATGCACGCTTTTCAAAGCGGTCTTCTCTATGACGCTCCAATTTGCTCCACGAGCCCGAATTCCCATCTGCGCCTTCTTTGGCTTGATCTAAACCACTTAATCCATCATCGTGGTTTTTCAAACCGCCTTGATCTCTAGTAATAGATAAATTACTAATTTTCCCTAGATCGGTATTTTCCTTCACCTCGAAGCATCGTGCATACTTTGTCACTTTCTATATAGCTCAAATGACTCGCCGTCAAGACTCTCATGCGTCTGTATTCCTCCAAACCGTCTTTGCTTGCAAACGGGTCCAAGTCACTTGGCGCACACATGTCCTTGGCCGCTTTATCATTACGACTTCGGCTTTCTTGACTATTCTGGACCTCGACTCCTTGTTGAGCCTAGTCCCGGTCCATACTACTATCCCCATGTCCATAACTTCAGTTCCTTATCTTCTTGGATTGCACCAACTTTCCAGCCCCAGCCATCTTCGACATTACCCTGATCGTCTGGACCTTAGCCCTTCTAGTCTAGTCCTAGTCTCCTTCGCCTCACCATAACCTAGCACCGAAACCCTGCAACCAACACAAACAAAAGACACATTACATAGTACTGTTTACAAAATATGTAAAAACCATTACATAATTCAAATCACATTTCAAAAGTCGTTAGAAAAATTGGCACTACTGCATCGGTACTACCGCCATGCTAAGACTGGTAGTGCCACTCTGGGTGAACCAATAGAGCACACTTTGAAAAATAATTACCGCTAATTAGGGGCCGGTAGTGCCGCTCGACTAGTACTACCATCCCCCAAGGCCAATAGTATCGATTTCCCTGAGACCTGAAAAATCATCCTCTTGGAAAATAACTAACGCCAACCTAGACTCGGTAGTACCGCAGCACCGGTAGTGCCGCCCACACTCATAACACCTTAAATTGCTTCAAATTCAAAACTAAATTCAAATTAAACTCAAAATTGAGTACCACATGCTCAAACACAATCAAGAACTCATCACACGTATAGATAGACCACCATATGGTCCCTCAAAAGCTCATATCGCACTCCCCTACTATAGCTGTTCATTGGTACCACATCTGCCTTGACAAACAAGCTACCACGGTAGCCAAACTTAGCATGATAGCGTACCTTCATACCGGAGCTCAACAGGGCGGAGTACCGCAGTGCTCGAACTCGACAGGTAACCGCCATAGTAGAGGAGCGCAATAGGTGACACGTATTGGCTACTAGTGTTTATGTAGTTGAGAAGAGCGCTAGATTTGTAATTTTGTTTATGAAAGAACCAAAGATGAAAAAATGTACGTCGGTCAAATACACATAGACTTCGCCCACCGGGTGCCGTGCACGCACGAGTCAAAAATGCCGAGACTAAGGGCTATTTGGTTTGATGAAAAATTTGCTTCATCAAATTTTACCAAAATTTAGTCACCAAATTGGTTACCAATGTTTTGGACAAAGATTAGTAGAAAAATAAACTAGAAAGCAAAGAGAGAAGATGATGTTGTTGAAATTTAGTAGCAAATTAAATACTTATAAAACCTAATTAACAATACAAAATTTAATAAGTCAAGTATCGATAACTGTAGGAGGCAAACCAAACAGCCAGGCACAAGTGAGAGTCCACCCTAGTGTACTTTCATGGCTGCTACGGCCCGTGGACGTAAACAGCTTCCAAGTCTGCGTGAGTTGATCAGACGCCGGTGGGGCAATGGTCGAGTGGACCGACCGCTCAATAACAACCTTGCCAGATTAATTGCATCATACTACTAGCAAAGAATGAAAGCATGAAATAACCCTAAAAATTCAAAATCTTTTGTTCAAATTTTATTTGATTTTTTGGGATTTATTTCAATTTATTTGGCTTTTATCTGAAATCTTTCCATTTTGGGAAAATGGCCCCGTTTTTACGCCTTCCCTTTTTGGAACCCGCCTCCCTTCCCTGGCCTCCGACCCATTCCTCGTCGGCCCACTCCCCGTGCCCCGGCCTGTTTTCCCCCTCGCCCCCATGATCCGCCTTCTCCTTGGGCTTGGCCCCTGACCTAGCTTCGCTTGACTGCCTCCATGACCTAGCCCGCCTCCTCCCAGCTCTGGCGCCTTGCATGCCCGGCTCTTCTGTCTCCTCGTGCTGCGACCGCCCACCACCTGCACATCACCCCGTGTCCCCCTCCTTCATCTTAGTCGCCGACAGCGCTCGCGCTCACGCTACCCGGCCCCGCCGTCACCCCCGCACGCTCGTCGGCATCTCTCTCTCCCCTCCGTGCCATGTATAAATACTCCTCCCCACCATTTCCCCACCCCCGAGTTCCCCGCGTCGAGCACTATCTTTTCCCCCAATCGGTTTCACCTCCGACTCACCGCATCGCTGCCACGCCCAGCGTCTTTTCATTTCCATTTTTCTGCCTGCCGCCTTGCCTTCTTGCCGTTCCCCCTCTCTCTGTGGCTGGGGCCGCGTGTCGTGCTTCGCCTGAGAACCCTGCCGGTCAGACCAACCAGCCAGTTGGCCGCCCGATCTTTGGTTTGGATCGGTCACTATGTGGCCCAGTCTTTGATTAAATTCTAGATTTTTTTTTTTTTCAGATTTTATGATTATTTAAAATAAAAAAATTAGTTAAAAATTCAGAAAAAATTCCCAAAAATCCTAGAAAATCCCAAAATTCCAAAAATACCCAAAAATACATATTCTTTTCTAGTTTGACCTGCTGAGTCCAAAAATAATCTTCGTTTAGTCGAGTCCAGTCCCTAAAATTTCCAAAATCCCTAAAATGCCCCTTCATCCCGTTTCCTACCAATTTCTCTCCGATTCTTTTTCTGCTTTCTCTCTCTTGGTTGTTTTTATTCGTTTATTTATTGGTTGCATTTTCTCGCATTAGATACGATGTTGGAGCAGCCCTTGAAGCAGTACATAGAGCAGAGCAGTTCTTGGAGTTGTAGTAGGAGCAGGAGTCGTTCGGGACCAGACGCGATTTCGACTACTTCCCTCTAGGAGAACCTCGACCCCACAAGACAAGCCACACCCTTAAACATTTTGAATCCAATTCCTCTATAGTATATATATTTTCCATATCGTATTATTTCTAGTATTTTAGAAAACTAAAAAGAAGATAGTTTAGAATGGCATGAGTAGTTATAACCCAATGTTAAACTTGCTGTTACGTCTTAATTTCCTTTTTAACCGTAGGCTATAAATATTGAACCATCGTAGATTAGTAGTTAATCTAATTTCACCTTTAACTCTTTTTATTTAAAAATCTTCGAGAGATGGCTCGGGTGATTTTCAAAAATTGCTACAGTTAGGGGGACAGTGTTGGGCTGACCACAGGAGGTGGATGTTGGTCCAACCCCCAACCGATGATGAAGCCAGGTTGTGGTGGGGTGGTTGGTACAGTGCGTACTATGGTTTGCGGTATGTCATTGGCTAAGTCTCAGGCATTTAAGGATCGATGTTTTAGGTAAAGTAAATAATTTCAAATCCTGCTCAACCACAAGTTGGGCCAGTCAGCCTTGTTGACCTATTCCAACATAGCTCAATACATTGTACTTCCTTTTGGAATACCTATAGGAGGTAGCTACCATTCTGGTAGGAGGAATGGATCGCATACCGCTGGGGTGGAATGGGAATGGAGTGGCCATTCGACGGTTCTCACAATAGTAGGTATCCTCAGTTGGCCAGATAGCACTTGTAGGATCAAGAATAACCGATTAGAGGGAGGGTGAATAGGAGGTTTTTAAATTTTTCTACTCTAACTTCAAGTTGCAAGATCACTAAGCACGAATTGCAATTTTAACACTTTTAATACCAGGCACTTCTAGAGATCACTAAATTATCCCAACTACCCAAATATTCTAAATACAATTCTATACTAGGTAAGATGCTCAAATTGCTTGAATTGTAATTTTACTCAAAAGAATAAGAAATGCAAACCACAATTGATGAACACAAGGATTTATCCCGTGGTTTCGGAGACTTGCCGGTCTCCCCTACTCCACGTTGAGGTGACTTGAACTTCTTCAAGCCGGCTCCACCCACTTGAGCCTTTCTTAATCACTCGTGATAGCTCTTCCCCACTTCATGTAGGCGAGCTCTTTGCCTTTACAACGATCGGGCCTTCACACAAATTTCTTCGTGAAGATCACCAACACCACCTTCGTGAAGATCACACAAGAGTAACAAGTTTTGATGCTTGCTTGAAGTCGAATTGAGTGTCTAAAGGATCACACTAAATGCAACACTCAATTTCTCTCCTCGTTTGCTCTAAATGAGAATTGAATACACTAAAGAGAGGAGAGTGCTTTGCTAGAACTCAAGTATCTTCAATAATGGCCAAGAGTTCTTATAGATCGCAAGTGGAGGGGTATTTATAACCCCAATCACCAAAACTAGCCGTTTGAGCTTGAAATCTTGACCAAGTCAGGATTTCTAGTGCTACCGCTCATATAGGACTGGTAGCACCGGGCTCTATCCCCGTGGGTGCGTCAGAGTATTTAATGCCTTGACAGAGGCCGTTACTCAGGAGGTCCGATGCTACCGCCTAACTGAGACCGGTAGCACAGGGCTACTGTTCAATTTGTGAGCTAAAAGGAGTGCTCTCTAGAATTTTCACACCGTGCCATAGGGCCGGTGCTACCGCTACCCCGGTAGTACCGGGCTACCATAGGCAGTAACACCGCCCTTCAAGAAGTTTCAAAAATCACCCTTACTAGAATTTTTACATCGGGCCAAGGGGCTGGTGCTACCACTACCCCAGTAGCACCGGGCTACCATGGGCAGCAACACCGCCCTGCCTGGTTCCCAAAAAAACCCCTCTCGAGTTTTTACACACCGGCCTAGGGCCCGGTGCTATCGCTACCCCGGTAGCACCGAGATGCCCTTGGCGGTAGCACCGGGATTCTAGAAGCTTTCTTTGGGCTTATGAGGGTTTATAAAAATGGATTCTTATGTGACAATGCATGAGTGTAATCAATTGATTTGAGCTTTTAAATCTTAAGACGACATCAAGATAATGTCAAAACCCCTCTTAATAGTATGGCCCTATTTTTAACAATCCAATCGTGGAGTATATGGACCGGTGTCTGCATGGCGGAGCGTGAGGAGCCACCGGGAGGATAGGCCATGGGATACATGAAGATAGGTATTGCCCAAGAGGCGAGCTGCCATCTTGTGACAGGAAACCGAAGATAGAAACCCACCAGCAGGGAGGATACAATTGTAATCCTATCCGCTATCATATTAAGCGGATAAGGAAAGAGATATAATCTCCACCTTATGGCGATTAGGACTCTCCTTGCAACCGCCCTCCTCCGCTATATAAAGGGGGTGGGGGAGAAGGAGGGAGACGAGAGGACGAAACAGAACATCTCATCGGCTATTAGCTAGCCACATATAATTCGAGCAGGACTAGGGTATTATCTCCACCGTGAGAGCGAACACTGTATACATCGGGTGTTCTTGTGCTACCATCGAGTTTGGGTCCAGTAGCGTAGCCCTTTTTCATTATTGCCGGTAACAAGCGTCGGCGGTTGGCGCGCCGGTAGGGCTGCGCTAGGATCAATCACAGACAAGCTTGATGGCGATCTTCAAAGCGGCGGAAGGATGGAGCCGGTCGAAGAAGCAGGATAGAGTGGGTTTCATCATCCTCATCTCCGACGGCGGCAGCGGCTCCATCTTCCGGCTTGCTGAGCGCGGTGAACCACGCATCCATGCCTTGGCTTCGCGGCAAGACCGGCGCCAAGGCCATACACTACATCGCCAATAGTAGGGCGTCAAGGACAACGCGGAAGAAGCGGCCACATCTCGGCCGTCGGCGGCCTCCAAGCCGCGCGGTCGGGAACTTCATCATCTCGTGAAGTGGCTCGTCAATGGCGTGGGCGAGATACTCCGGCGTGAAGAAATTCCGCCTCAAGTACTCCGACTATGGCGGGGAGGCTGGCGTGGCGTGCACGATCTCGGGCTGCATGCGGAGATGCAAGAAGATCAAAGGCCCGACCAGCGGAGTTCTCGAACTGCCATATATGCTCTCGCGGAGAAGTCTGCGTCTTGAGCTTTCACCGGCGGGGCCACCTCAAGGAGTTTTCACCAGGTGGCTCGGTCATTCGGACTCGGAGTGTACAACGGCAACCAGCCGTGTAAACCAGGCCGAGATTAGTCGACGAGCTAACAGCTAAGTCTTTTTAATATTTAAATTATGCATTCAAATATGCGACAATTTTTATATATATCGAGTGGCTTAAAAATTATTATCACTCGGGTAGTTTTCGCAAAAGATATATACTACTCGATTTCTCTCTCGATTATTGTTTCAGAAATTATTTTGGTGTCGGTATTAAGCGACACATATAAAGCATGGAGGCACTAAACTGGCGCTTCCACCGTCGATTCGTCAATTATACGAAACTTCGAGTGTCGCTCGGCCCTCATTATTTTCTTGGCTACTACAAACAACCGGGGGCGCCAATTTCGGCACGCCACGAAGCCAACGCCTGCGCCCGGCGCCAACCGGCATGGCCACGAGCCTCGCGCTGCGCCCGGCGCCATCCTCGGCGAGCCACGAGTTAGCGCCAGCGCCCGGCGCCAACCGGCACGCCATGAGCCGCGCTGCGCTTCCGGCGCCAACCGCACGACCACGAGCTAGCGCCTGCGCCAGCGCCAATTTCGCTGACCTATGAGCCAACGCCGCGCTTAAGCGCCATCCTCGACGACCATGAGCCGCGCCGCGCCCAGCGCCATCCTCGCGACGACACGAAGCTAACCTAGCGCCGAAGCGCCAATCTTCGCGCCAACCGGCTGCGGCGAGCCGCGCTGCGCCCGGCGCCAACCTTCGCGCGGCTACGAGCCGCGCTGCGCCTCGGCGCCAACCGGCACGCCACGACCTACGCCTGCGCCCGGCGCCATCCTCGCGGCTGACCATGAGCCGCGCGCGCGCGGCGCCATCCTCGGCTTGCGACGCTATGAGCTAACGCCCGCGCCGAAGCGCCACCTCCGGCGACCCACGACGTTTACGCCGCGCCGAAGCGCCAACCGGCAAGGCGAGAGCGCGCTGCGCCCGGCGCCAACCGGCACGACCACGAGCCTCGCTGCGCCCAGCGCCATCTCGCTGACCGCGAAGCTAACGCCGCGCCCGGCGCCATCTCGGCTGCGGCCATGGCGAACGCCCGCGCCAGCGCCACCTCGGCGCGACCCACGAGTTTACGCTGCGCTTCGAAGCGCCAATTCGCACGGCGAGAGCCGCGCTGCGCCCGGCGCCAACCCGGCACGGCCACGAAGTTAACGCTGCGCCTCGGCGCCAACCGGCTGCGGCCACGAAGCCTCGCCGGCGCCCGGCGCCATCGCTGGACGGCGCTACCGAGGCAACGCCGCCCGAAGCGCCATCTCGGACGACCATGAGCTAACGCCGCGCGAAGCGCCACCTTCGACGACGAGCCGAGTTTACGCTGCGCCCGAAGCGCCAACCGGCAAGGCGAGCTAACGCCGCTGCGCCCGGCGCCAACCGGCGCGACCCACGAACCTCGCTGCGCCCGGCGCCATCCTCGCTGCGACCGCGAGTTAACGCGCCGCGCCAGCGCCATCTCGGCACGCTAAGAGCGAACGCCGCGCCAGCGCCACCTCCGGCACGGCCACGAGTTTACGCTGCGCCCGGCGCCAACCGCGCGGCGAGAGCCGCGCATGCGCCCGGCGCCAACCGGCACGGCCACGAGCAATGCTGCGCCTCGGCGCCAACCGGCGACCCGCGAGCCTCGCCCGGCGCCGAAGCGCCATCCTCGGCGCGACCATGAGGCCGCCGCGCCCGGCGCCATCCTCGCTGCGACCATGAGCTAACGCCGCGCTTTAGCGCCACCTCGGCCTGACCCCGAGCGCCGCGCGCCCGGCGCCAACCGGCGACGCCACGAGTTTACGCTGCGCCCGGCGCCAACCGGCACGGCCAAAGCCCACGCTGCGCCCGGCGCCAACGGCGGACCAGAGCCGCGCTGCGAAGCGCCAACCGGCGGCCACGAAGTTAACGCCCGGCGCCGAAGCGTAACCGGCCGACCCACGAGCCTCGCTGCGCCCAGCGCCATCTCGGCGACCACGAGTTAACGCCAGCGCCGGCGCCAACCGGCTACGACCGAGAGTTAACGCTGCGCCCGGCGCCAACCGGCGCGCCACGAGCTAACGCTGCGCCCGAAGCGCCAACCGGCACGACCACGAGCCTCGCTGCGCCAGCGCCATCCTCGCACGGTTATGAGCTAACGCCGCGCGCCCAGCGCCATCCTCGCTGGCCGCTAACGCCGCACTTCGCAGCGCCATCCTCGGCGCGCCACGAACCAACGCCCGGCGCAGCGCCAACTTCGGCACGGCGAGAGCCGCGTCTGCGCCCGGCGCCAACCGGCGGCTACGAAGCAGCGCTGCGCCTCGGCGCCAACCGGCCGCCACGAGCCTCGCTGCGCCCAGCGCCATCCTCGAAGCGACCATGAGCCGCGCGCGCCCAGCGCCATCCTCGACGCAGCGAACGCCCGCTTCGAAGCGCCAGAACGCCACGAAGCGCCGCGCTTGAAGCGCCACCTCGCACGGCCTGAGCCCACGAGCCTCGCTGCGCCCAGCGCCAACCGGCGGCCATGAGCTAACGCCCGCGCCCGGCGCCACCTCGGCTGACCCACGAAGCTCGCTGCGCCCGGCGCCAACCGGCGCGGCGAAGAGCCGCCTGCGCCCGGCGCCACCTCGACGCGACCGAGCCTCGCTGCGCCCGGCGCCAACCGGCACGCGCTAAGAGCCTCGCCCGGCGCCCGGCCAACCGGCGACCAAAGCCGCGCCTGCGCCCGGCGCCAACCGGCCTGACCAAACCCCGCTGCGCCCGGCGCCAACTTTGCGACCACGAGCCAGCGCTGCGCCGAAGCGCCAACCGGCTGACGCCACGAGCCCTACGCTGCGCCGGCGCCATCCTCGCGGCTTGACCGTTAACGCGCGCGCCCAGCGCCAACCCGGCACGACCGAGAGCTAACGCTGCGCCCGGCGCCAACCGGCGACCGCGAGCCGCGCTGCGCCCGGCGCCAAACCAGCTGCGACCCACGAGCCTACGCTGCGCCCGGCGCCATTCGCAGACCGTTATGAGCCGCGCCCGTGCCGAAGCGCCATCTCGACACGGCCGAGCCAAATGCGCGCGCGCCATCCTCTCGCAGACGGCCACGAAGCTAGCGCCCGGCGCCGAAGCGCCAACCGGCACGGCGAGAGCCGCGCTGCGCCCGAAGCGTAACCGCGCGGCTACGAGCCGCGCCTGCGCCTCGGCGCCAACCGGCTGCGGCCACGAGCCTCGCTGCGCCGGCGCCATCCTTCGCTGATGAGCCAACGCCCGCGCCCAGCGCCATCCTCGGCACGACCATGAGCTAACGCCGCGCGAAGCGCCACCAAGACGACCCACGAAGCCTACGCTGCGCCCGGCGCCAACCGGCACGGGCAGAGCTAACGCCTGCGCCGAGTGCCAACCGGCGCGGCCACGAGCCAACGCGCTGCGCCTCGGCGCCAACCGCGGCGGCCACGAGCCTCGCCGGCGCCCAGCGCCATCCTCGGCACGGACGCGATAAGCCGCGCCCGGCGCCATCCTCGGCAGACGACCATGAGCTAACGCCCGCGCCAAGCGCCACCTCGGCGCTGACGGCCACGAGCCTACGCTGCGCTTCGGCGCCAACCCGGCGACCACGAGCCTCGCTGTGCCGGCGCCAACCGGCGACGGCCAAGAGCCACGCTGCGCCCGGCGCCAACCGGCATGGCCAAGAGCCACGCTGCGCCCGGCGCCAACCGGCACGCCACGAGCCTACGCCGCGCCGGCGCCAACCTTTAACGACCAAGAGCTACGCCGCGCCCGGCGCCAACCGGCATGGCTAAGAGCCACGCTGCGCCGAAGCGCCAACCGGCTGCACGCCACGAGCCTCGCTGCGCCCGGCGCCAACCGGCACGACCACGAGCCTCGCTGCGAAGCGCCACCTTATTTCGGCCGCAAGCCTCGCTGCGCCCGGCGCCACCTTCGGCTCATTGCAAGCCTATGCTGCGCCACGAGCAAGGACAACACGATCAACACAAGGAGCATAAGCGGCTAAGTCCTTTGTTTACTCAAATTATGTCATTATAAAATTATTGGCTTTCTTGACACGCTACTTAGTTGATCCTCAACTAAGCGATAAGTCGGGGCTACACCTAATAGTGTTGCGCATCGCAACACTCTTTGGGTCGCTTATTGTTTCCTACATTGAGAAATCTTGTTAGTTTTATGACTTTCCTCTTGACTTGCTACTTAGTTGACTCTCAACTAAGCGATGAAATCGGAGCTACCTAATAATGTGCATGTCGCTTTATCTATTCTGAGTTGTATTTTTCTTCCTTTACTTAACGATTGCAAATGAATCCGAGTGCGTCGATTCCGAGTTGTGAAGCTCTGATCCCATGAACGGTGAACTTTAGTCACCCAAAATACGTGCCTGGGAAAGAGGGCCATGAGCCGACTCGGCAGCTGGGGGCTAGACTAGTCGAGCAGAGTGCTTAAACAAAAAAGAGTCAAAACCACTCGGATGAATTCAAAATCAATAAGAAAAAGGAGTAAAAAACCCCAAGATTATACACAAACCAGTCGGACATCACATCCGAATGACATCGCCTAAGTTCTGCATATACATGATTTCAGGGCTACTAAATTTGGATGCGACGCGTGCGGGCCAACGTTTCAACGACGACATCAGCATCAAATGAATTTAAAAGGAGCGGCGCTGAATTTCGCCTTGAGCGGAAAAAGTGTTTTGACTACGCATATCGTTGAGGATGCGGTATGTCCCATGATGGGCCACCATTTGTCTGTGCCCGCGACGGTTGGGAATAGTTCAACAGCGTGGAGTTCTATTGAGTCCTTCACGATCTCTTTGCCTACAATGGGCACTTTCGGTTGGAAAGAAAACCGGTCGGAAACTACATCAAGAACTGGAAGCACTTCGGTGTGAAGCATGACTCGGTGGGCTACAACCGGGAAGCGGCAAGAACTCGATCGCAAAGCACTCGGGAGACTCTTGTGGAGTATATGGACCGGTGTATTGCATGGCAGGCGTGAGGGCCACACGAGAGGATAGGCCAGCCGGGATACATGAAGATAGGTATTGCCCAAGAAGCGGTGCCATCTTGTGACAAGGAAACCCGAAGATAGAAACCGACACGCTTGGGAGGATACAATTGTAATCTATCCGCTATCATATTAAGCGGATAAGGAAAGAGATATAATCTCCACCTTATGGCGATTAGGACTCTCCTTGCAAGCGCCTCCTCCGCTATATAAAGGGGGTGGGGGAGAAGGAGGGGGGACGAGAGAAGACGAGCAGAACATCTCATCGACTATTAGCTAGCCACATATAATTCGAAGCGAGGACTAGGGTATTATCTCCCCGTGAGAGTCCGAACTCATATACATCGGGTGTTCTTGTGCTACCATCGAGTTTGGGTCCAGCGCGTAGCCCCCTTTTCATTATTGTCGGTAACAAACGTCGACACAATCTTTTCTCCAAACTCCTAGATCGGTGAAATGACTAGAAAAATGTTCTTAAATTTTTACCTTTACTTGATTGATATTTTGATCTTTTTTTGCTCCATCTTTATGCTTCCATGATCACAAATCATTGAAACTAACCTATTTCAATATACTCAACGAAAATGTTAGTCTCTTAAACATGATTATCATTAATTACCAAAACTATGAGGGACTTTTAGGGCCTAGATGCTTTCAGTGCCGCCCGCTTTGGCCAGTGGGTCCTAAAAACTGGAGATCCATGTAACCCACTGGGTAGGGGCTAAAGATGGGAAATGCAACAAAAGGCTATAGTCATCTCGATTCGGCCCCATGCATTTAAGTTGCATGTTACTTGCGCAATGGCACTGACGGCCGAAGATATCTTATGAGTAAAGCTGAGCACCTCTGCAGAGTGATATCAATGGTATTCGAATACGTCGTGCTTCCTGTTAATGAAGCTGAGTTAATCTAGGGTGATTTCTGTAACTGCGCTCAAATAGTTTTCACAAATAGAATTTGTCGTAAATTTAAACTTTGCAATTAACTTCCCATGGTATTTACTATTATATGGTTTGTGTTTCAAATGTAAAATAAAACTGGTATTTAATAATTTGCATCCACAATACTTAAAACCTATGCATGTCTTTGTTTATCCATACATGTAGTATTTAGAATTTTCGTGTGGTTTGTTGAATATTGTTGTGTACTCACCCTTGCCTCCTAATACCCCTTTAGATTTCAATGAAACTGGCGAGTTCTAGGAGATCATAGATAGCGATGAAGTTTAGTTTTGAAGGCCTTGATCTATCCGCTCAAGCCTTTCCTATGGGTGTTTCTGTGATGTATCTGGTGCCAGCCGCACCCTTAGTAAAACTCGACCGTTATGCTCTTAATTTATCTATCAAATATTCGCTTTCGCTTTTATGTCTAATAATATATACTTGATTATCTGTAGCTAAAATTCTAAATAATTATGAAGATATTTATACAAACCAAAAAGAACGATCCGTTGCAAAGCATGACATGTGCTTAGATTCGGTGAGGGGATTTGGCAACGCTTCCATAGTTCCATGGATGGACCATGGATCGGGTTTCGATCGGTGTCCGACGTAAGCGTTGACATGGCCGTGCGTGGTGCCTGTGGTGTTCTAGAAGGACTTGTCTCGGCGTAGTTTAAGATGGGCTGTGGACTTGAGACAGGCAGTCAGATCGATCGACAGGCTCATCTGTGATGTGGTTTAAGAATAGAGAAGCAGGAAGATGACGACGCTGTGGCAGAATCTTTTTTAAAAATAGTATATTTTTAATAATTTTACAAAACTAATATACCGATTTTTTTTAAAAAAATACACCTACGTCGATTTGTCTCAAATGAACTGGCTACAACCTTCTGTCGCCAATTTATGTTCCTACCGTCAATTGAATTGGCGACAAAACCCTCATACTTGTTGACTAAATGAATCAATAACAAAATAATTCTATCGCCATTTGAAATAGCGACAAAGAATCTGTCATCAAATGTTCATTTGACGATTGTGCTATGGAAACTCCCATTTTAAATAGCGGCAGAGGTGTATTTTTGTAATTTTTTTCGACATATTGTTTATGTAAAATTATTTAAAAGTATATTATTTTAGAAAAATTTCATAGTTGGCACCTTGTGCCTGAACGGTGCCATGCTCGGGATCAATTGCAAAGCTATGTTGCGTCCGCCATCTGGTGCAACCTAGACAGTTCACATTTTACAAGTATTCCCTTCGTTGATAAATATAAGGCATGTTTTGATTTTGCACAAGGATTAAGTTTGCAATCAAATTGAGAATGACATTAGAGAGAATAACTTACATGACCTTCTTAATTGTCTTGAAAGAAGAATGATAGTTCTTTGTGTGGCAGTGTGGGTGGTCATGAATAAATATATATAGTTGACAAAGAATAAATAGGGATATAACAGGAAAGATTCATTAAATTTACATATAAGTTCTATATTTTTAAATAAGATTATTCAAACTGTAAACCTTATATTTATCAATAGAGAGAATATCAAATAAATAGTTATAACCTCGAGCTTAAAGGAAAGGAGAGGGAGGAAGCAAAGGAATCCATTTGCTATCTACAGAAATTAACTCTCCGTGGGTTACAAGGAAAGCCTTATTAGCTGTCAATCAATTGCAAGTAGAAAAAAAGAAAGTGTAAAGGCTTCCTTCGAAACAGCATCTGCTTAAAGAAAGAAAAAAAAAGCGAGTTGTCTGTCGATCGATCCGAAAACTAAAACTCATAACCAGCCCAACTCGATCGTACCACCATCAAAATCAGATTCTCCCGTAGTAGTACATCGTACAGAAAGAATGCATCCACATCGCCTCCTCCTACTTATTAGCCGCGCCACCTCCTGCGTTTCCCAGTTCCCACCCGCCGCGCTCTCTCTCTCCGACTTGCAGGTTCCAACTTCGAACCCAGGACAAAAACGCAGCATTTCACCGGTCACCACCCACCCGTCGCCTACCTGAACCCCATTAAATCCCAGGATTCCCCGTTGCTGGAGGGTTGGACCGTAGCAGCGTGCGCAAGAAACGCCGCGGCCATGTCCGTCGTAAGGGTCCTCGTCCTCTTGCTCGTGGCGGCGGCGGCGTCGCGCGTGGCCGCGGCCGGAGGAGGCGGCGGCTGCGCTCCGGTGGTGTTCTCGAACAACCGCGTATACGCGGCGTGCAGCGACCTGCCCCGCCTGGGCGCGTCCGTGCACTGGACCTACGACGCGGCGGCGTCGTCGCTGTCCGTGGCGTTCGTGGCCGCGCCGCCCTCGGCCGGCGGGTGGGTGGCCTGGGGGCTCAACCCCACCGGCGACGGCATGACAGGCGCGCAAGCGCTCGTCGCCGCACCCAAGGGCGGCGGCGCTTACGCTGTCGAGACGTACAGCATCTCGGGGTACTCGCTCGGCTCGCCGGGGGCCATCGCTTACCAGACGTCCGACCTCGCGGCCGAGCTCGGCGCCGACGGCCGTGTTCAGATGTTTGGGAAGCTGAAGCTCCAGAACGGCTCGGGGGAGGTAAACCAGGTCTGGCAGGTGGGGCCGGTCTCCGGCGGTAGCATCGGGCGACACGCCATGGGCGCCGACAACCTGGCGGCGAAGGGAAAGCTCAACCTGGTGACAGGGGCGAGCACCGCCGGCGGCGGTGGGGGCAGCCTCGTCAGGAAGAAAAATGTGAGTACTAGTCTCTTTTTTAATCTGTTCATGTTCAAGTGTTTTTGCTTGTTTCTTGAATTTTTATTCTTTGTTGTCGGATTGCAATCTCACGCACAATCAAATCAGAGAAAAATG
Source organism: Guadua angustifolia (assembly GCA_036346375.1). Lineage (NCBI taxonomy): Eukaryota > Viridiplantae > Streptophyta > Magnoliopsida > Poales > Poaceae > Guadua > Guadua angustifolia. The sequence goes on from CM070515.1 coordinate 13,644,456, forward strand.
CATTCTCCTACAGTTTTTGTAATCAAATTAGAATAGATATATATAGAACCTATAGGCCCTGTTTGTTTAGGTTTAGATTTTTTGGCTTATAGTTTGAAGGCAGCTTTGGCTTAAACAGTTTAAAAAGCTAATGGCTTTTACACGTGATAGAGGTGGGTAATTTTATCTAACTTTAGTGTTATTAGTCTAAAAGCAACCATCAAAAAGCCAAAAAATCTCTCTTCAGTGGTTTTTGACTTTTAGTTATATAGAGGCTTATACCTTTTGAAAAGTTCAAATAAAATGTTACTTGTTTGTTTAGATTTAGTTTTTTGGCTTTTAAACCGGTGAAAAAGTCTAAACAAATAGGGCCATAAAGTCATTAAATCCTGGCAAATTGTTTTGTAAACTTTTCACCTCTTAACAAATGTTCTCCTTTTTAATTTCACTTTCATACGAATGAGTAACTGTAATTTTTGAAGCGTTACTGCAGTGAGTAAAGGGGAGTAATTACTTGCGTCAATTTTGCTGTATGCTGATGTAGTGTAAAGAACATGAGAAAGCTATCATGTTTTATGATTCTAGTTATCATTTGTAATGTCTTGTGCATAGGCTTAACTGTTTTTTTCCCTGGTTGGTTTGAATTGACATCGACTTGCAACTGATTTCACCTGTCAGTCTGTGCAGCAGACGGCGCTTATTGACAGTATATGTATGCGTGACATAATAGGTTAAGCCTTCCGTACAATTCCGATTTTTTATTCATTGAGGCTGCAATTTTCTTGCGTAGTTAGACTTCTTTCTGCCTTGGTTGATTTATGCTTGGATTAGTCTAGTTGCTGAAGGTTACATCTACATAATCTTTTCGTTGTATAGAAGTTTTCTGGAGAGTTTTGGTGTGATGTTCTAATAAAGAGATCGTCATGACAATAGGATGCAAATTTATGACAATATTTTTTTGCGAGGAAAATTTACGATAACCTTGACAGCATGTTGTCTTATGATAATTTAGTCTGCGTGATAATAAATGTTGTTTCCGTTGCGGTCCTCTTATCATCAAACAGGTCACATACCTATTATTACAGTTCTTGAGCATACTGACCCATTTTTCCTTTTTTTTTGTTAAGACACATGGAATCCTGAATGCTGTGAGCTGGGGTATTCTATTGCCCGTGGGAGCTATAATTGCTAGATATCTCAAGACGTTCAAATCAGCCGATCCTGCATGGTTCTACCTTCATGTAGCTTGCCAGCTGATTGGGTATGGTGTGGGAGTATCTGGCTGGGCCACTGGTATTCATCTAGGAAACTTGTCCAAGGGAATCACCTATTCGCTTCATAGGAACATTGGGATCACAGTGTTTGCTCTTGGTACCCTGCAGGTATGTTCTAGAATATATTCTCATTATGCTCTCTTTATCTACCGAATTTCATGCCCATATTGTGCACTTGTACCTATCAGACTGAATAGCAAATGTGTAACAACTTCAGTATTGAAAACGACTTATAACATTATTGCCGCCTATAAGATTGGTAGTACACGGGTAGCTTGGAAGCAAGTGTTTTTATCACTCTCATTGATGTACAAGTTGCAATATCAGTAGCCTAGTGAACTTACTGATACTTTTATTTACAAATTTCATACAGATATTTGCGCTCTTCTTGAGGCCCAAGAAGGATCACAAATACCGCATCTACTGGAACATGTATCACCACTCGGTTGGCTACACGATCATCATACTGGGCATCATTAACATCTTCAAAGGTATGTCCATCTTGAACGTGGAGCAGAAGTGGAAGACCGGTTACATCATTGCAATCAGCATCCTGGGTGGTATTGCCGTGATCTTGGAAGCTGTTACATGGAGCATCGTCTTGAAGAGGAGGAAGTCGGAGAACAAGTCCTACAATGGCACTTCAAATGGCCACTTGCCACTGTCTATGTGATTCTAGTCAGGTCCACGGATCTTTATTTATCTTCAGTTATGTGTATGGCCAGATATAGGTTAGATCTTGTGATCTTCGTCTCTCTTTTTTTTTTTGAAAGAAAATCTCTTTTTTTTTCATATGATAGATATGTGTATACTGCACATTACACTGGAGATGAGAGATACCGATACATCATTTGTGCGCATTTGGGCTTTGCTTATCTTGTTCTATTGAGTGCTGAGTTGGTCATCCACCCGTGTTTTGTGGCCATTTCAAAGGCCGCTTTTGCGAAAGTTGGACAAGGTGTTCCTAGTGGTTGGTGAATCAGAGAAGAAGATACATACAACTGCTGCACTAGTTGTCAGTGGAAGCATGATCTCTGTAGAAAGGTGATACAGGTAGCAAACGGCGAGGATACTGAATGCTCCATCGTTGCGTTTCTGTGTTTTTTAAGGGAAGAGGAAAGTGAGGTCAAACATAACTTTGGCTCAGTGGGAAGGAAGCAAAGCATTTGGTTGTTGTTTCGTTATTTTTAGAAGAGTGGCATGTTTCTGGAATGCAGCAGACGCAAGTTTCGACCTCCCCCGTGTAATTTGCCAACCCTCGGTGTCGAAAAATGCTCAACGTAAGAGTGAATTGTCCGTTTCTCGTTGGGACTCTCTTAACAAAATAAGCTTTTAGTGAATCCGTCCATGGACGAGAGTGACTCGACAGGAATAGTAGTCGCGTGCATGCGGTTCACTCAGCCAAGATGACTGACTGAACAGAGGGGAAAAAGGGTTTGTGGCGCTTGATTTAGTGCGAGTCGGTTTACAACGTTTTTGGTGGCAAAATAAAGGTGTGGCCGGCCAGGAAAGCGGCAGAAAGCAACGGCTTTGGCGAAACGTGTGACTAGCGCAAAGGCATAAGCAGCAACCCCTCACGCAAAATCGCCCGACGGACGCCCGATCTCGCGGGGAGCGCCGGCACGAAGCGCCGCCTAGTGCACTACCCGGCACGGCAGCGCCCAAGACGCGAAACGCCGCGCGGTGCCGCGCGCCGCGGCACGACTCACGGGCACACAGCCGCGCGGCTTCTCAGCTTTCTCTCGCCCGTCAGTCTCGGCCGTGGCCAACCCGTGGTCCGTGGGACACTCGTACGCACGCGCGTTACTCGCGCCGGGCGTACGCTACACCGCCTAGCTCCATGCGCGTCGTGTTGTTGCGTCGTGGAAGATTCTTCCATCCCTGATTCCTTATCCGCTCTCCCTCCATATATATGAACCCGGATCATGTGCAATCGGACGGTCCGGGTTAGCTTAAAACGGGTTAAACATTACGTGCTACACTATCATAAATAGTGTTTATGCACAGAAAAAAATATACCGTACTTTCAGCCGATCCGTGTCATATATTCTCCTATGTATCGCATGTGTAATTTTTTGAAATTTTTAGAATGATGAATCTAACTAGTTTACTAACTAGTTCAAATAAGTTTGAACTGAAATTTAAACTAGAGTTTTCTTTTTGATGATAGTTTGTTTGTAGGTATGTACTGATTATATATATAAATCAGCAAAGCATGCAATATAAATTCATTTAAAATCTTTGAATTTGATTATATTTTTTCAAAGGTATGTGTTTCATTTGAATTGTTATAGATAGGTATATACCTTAAAACTAAAATTTTTGAAAAATATATCTGAATTTGTCTTGAATCTGTGTATTTGTAATCATGGTGCCTGGGCACTATGATCTAAAAATGATATTTTCTCTATATATTTTCATGCGAAATTTTTTGAAATTTTTATGATGCTGAGTTTAACCAGTTTACTAACTAGTTCAAACAAGTTTGAACTGAAATTCAAACTAGAGCTTCCCTTTTTTATGATAATTTGGTTGTAGGAACGTGTTGCTTTTATAAATAAATTGGCAAAGTATGTGATCCAAGCTCGTTCAAAATCTTTGAATTCAAATATATTTTTTCAAAGATATGTGTTTCATTTGAATTGTTATATATGGATATATACCCTAAAACTGAAAGTTTTAAAAAATATACTTGAATATGGCTTGAATTCACGTATTTGAAATCATGGTACCTAGGCACCAGGATGCCATATTTCAACTTATATATATAGTATGTGCTGATTTTATATATAAATCAGCAAAGCATGTGATCCAAACTTGTTCAAAATCTTTGAATTCAAGTGTGTATATCCTTTTATGTACTCCTAGGAGTACATACTCCCACCTCTAATATACCACTTAAATGAATGCTTTATACTACTTTATCATTTTCGGTATACTTCGATAATAATTCTAAGATACTCCAACGACATGATTAAAAAATTTTTATCCGAACCCTTTATTTATTTTTACTATATACCCTTTAAATTTTTTTATCCGAACCCTTTATTTTTTTTACTATATACCCTTTTACATATGTAAAAGTAATATATAATCAAATTATTTGCATTTTTTGTAGAACTCACTTTAAAATATCTTATAATCAATACTAGAGTATACTCAAAAGAATAAAGAGGTATAACAACATCATTTAAACAATATCTTTGGAGGCAGGAGTATGTACACCCATTTGTATGGAACAATTTTCATATATATATATATATATATATAGATAGATAGATATATAGGTAGGTAGATATAGATATAGATATAGATAGATAGATAGGAAACCTCTTTTCTACTCTCGGGAGTAATTACTCCCTATGTCATATCTCACAACGTATATATTCTCTTGCTGATGGACCACTGCACTCGAAGGCAGCAATTAAGGGGGTGTTGGCATAGCTCCAGCTCCACCAAAATCCGTGAAATTGGTGGAGCATGATATTCCCAACTCTAAAAATTTATGGAGCTGGAGCTGTGGGTGTACATTAAGAGTATTTAGGTAGGTCATCTTGTTTACATTTTAGACTAAAAATATAAACTTAATTCACTTTATTTTAACCTACAAGCTCTAGATCTAAAGTAGAGTTAGCATCTAGAGCTCTACCAAATAGGGTCTACGCTTCGGCTTTGGTGCCAGATGGTGTGGGTTTCGTGACCGTACAAGCCAAGTAATCTCGTTGAAATTTTGGTACATGCATACAGCTAGAAAGAACTCCTATTTTGTGGGACATGTTCGCGTGCTCTGGCTATCTTTCTTGCAACTTACTTGTGTAAAGTGTGTATGCATCATCATTAAAGCATGCCTACATGAATTGGATATGACCTTTTCTTTTCAAAAATAGATCGATGAATAATTCAATTGTGATATTTCAATATTGTATATTATATGAGAATATACTCACTATGTTTCCACATACTTTTCATATGTGACTCAAACTTTCTTCCACACACTTGCACAACAAAACATAAACGTAGCGTAACATAACATTTTTTTTATTTATATCATCATCTCTTAATTCATTATTACAGTGTTTGCCTCTTTCTTTAGTACTTTTTAGTGGACATCAAATTGCTTATATTGGTATAGCTAAGTAAACATTTGTCGATGTACCACTCTCTTAATCTCTTCATTCCACATAGGTATACCAAATAAAGAGTCCGAATGTTTTATTTTTTGAGAATTTTTGACATATTCTATATTTTCTTAGTGACTATAAAAACTTATCAATGACTTTTATTACATAATAGTTAATTATATATACACACAGAGAGAGATTAAATTCCTTACCTTATTCCCCCCTCAAGTTAGCATATTTTTGAAATTTTAATTCTGAATAAAATGAAAATGTATATTTTTCACTTGGTATGGAATTTAAAAAATACCTAATTTCTTTTTATTTTATTCATATGTTATTTTTGTTTAACTTTGAAATTTGTATGAAAATCAAATGGATAATTTTATTTTGTTTGTTATTTAGAATTTATGTCAACTTTCATTTTATTTAATTTTGCATATCGATTCTAAGTTAGAATTTGTATACAAATCCAACCACTAATTTTTACATAATTTATATTACTAATTTCAGCTATTTATATATTTTATTTTGGAGTTTTATGAAAGTTAAATGGTTTATTTTCTTTTATTTGTTTATTCTGAATTTTTATTATTCTTGGTATGGACTCTTTTTTCTAATCTAAGCCGTTGATTTTATTGTTATTTTTACTTAATTTTAAATATTAGTTTTAAATTATAATTGATATGCAAATCCAACTTCTAATTTTTACCCTTTTTTTTGAAGTTTAGCTATGTATGGGTTTTAATTTTGAGTTCATATGAAAATCAAATGGCTAATTTTTTATTTTTTTATTCTGAATTTTTGTTATTTTTTTGTTGTAATTGGTATGGATACTTTCTTTTAATCTAAGCCATTATAACTCCCGTCTGTTAGATAGACGGTTAGATTTTTTTGAAATAATAATATCCAATCCAATGGCTAATAGTTCAACTTAGTTATGGTCTACAAGATTAAGTGCTATATATTTTACTTTTTCATGAGAATTTCTAACATATTTCTCTTTTTTCTTAACACCTCTATGTGATATGTCATTCAAGCACGGTAAGATCTATCTTGACTACATGACCAAGTATAGGATCGGCGAAGCTGAGTAATGCCTTCTAAAGCCCAAAACACTTAATATTTGTCAGCGTACTCTACGCTGGGGTACCCTCTCCGCCGCACAAAAGCAGTCAAACATGGCGGTCAACATGACAGACCCACGTGGCGGTCAGGTGGGCGAGCACGCCGCTCACCACGTCGATCCACGTGGCACCGGCGGCGGTGGCGAAACACGCTCGCCGGCCGGTCGATCCACGTGGCGCCCGGCGGCAATGGCGAAAGCCGCTGCCGCCGGCAGCCACGTGGCGCCCGGCGGCGGTGGCGAGACATACTGCTTTCGCCGGCGGCGATCACGTGGCGTCCGGCGGCAGTGGCGTGGGCGCCTGCTCGCGGCGGTCGATCCACGTGACACCGGCGAGCAGTGGCGAAGCACGCCGCTTTCGGCCGGCGGGCAGCGTACGTGGCGCCCGGCGGCAGTGGCGAGACGCACTGCCGCCGCCTGAGCGATCCACGTGGCGTCCGCGGCAGTGGCGTGGGCATACTGCTGCCGCCCGCCGCAAGGCAAAGGTGGTGCGAGGTGGCTTCACCTCGGCTCCTTCCTTGTCGTATCTGCATTAGGCGGCAGGGCGGTGATGTCGAACTTTGTCAAGCTGCGAGATTTGCTACAAGCCCATTCCTCGACGCTCTCATCAACCCGTCAAGGGTCACATCCGGACGGACGGGCGGCCATGCGTCGGCATTCAATGAGGTTGGAGGAGCAGGACAGACAGGAGGGTAATAAATGTATCGAGATCAAGCATGAAGACCCTCCTTTACCTACTCCGATTAACTTTGGCCTATATAAGGGCCTCCGGTGCATGGGAAAGGGGTCGAGCCTTGAGTAGTGTTGCATCCGAGCAAGCAAGAGCTCCATGACATAGTCTAAGAGAGAATTTGTAATCTGAGAACTGGGTACTAGCTTTGCACACTCTCTAAACAATCTAGCAGGAAGTAAGGCTATTACCCAAGGAAAAGGGGGCCTGAACCTGGGTAAAATCTTTGTGTCATCTCTAGTTCGTAGACGCCGGAATCTTTGGTGTGGGAGTCTCTAGGGTTTTCACCCTCTAGGTCTAGCCAGCCGCGAAGACGCCCTCCTTCCGAATCAAACCCGGTCTGTAGACTCCGGGCCTGTCAAGCGGAATACGCCGACAATATTACATCAATTGTTTCCTTTGACCACGTCAGTGCTACACTTGGTGTAGAATCTATCGTACACAAGGAGTCGGGCATGCATGCATTTAGGCCAAACCAGGAAAACATACTGTATGTTGTGCCTCGCATAGAGAGAAATAAAGAAAGGAAAGAATCAGCTACTGCTACTTTGCATACACAAAATAAAAAAAGAAACCAAGAGATAAAAAAATAATAAATCTGAGGAATCCTGATTTTGTGGGAGTTGGATCGGGAGATCAGGAGGCACTCTTCCACATCAAGAAAGAAGTAGTGATTTCTGTTTTTGTTTTGGTTGCGCAATAAAAGGGATTTGAAGGGAGATCAAGCTGGTGCAATGTTGCTATCAAGCATGAGACCCAGATGTATTGATCCACCCCTACCAAGTAAGATTTGTCTTTTATTCTGATTTTAAACTACAAAGTAATATTATCTCTACTCAATGGCATCTAATGGTCAATATAGTGCATTTTTAATTAGGGCCCACCAAATTAAGGACGAATGTTTTGCTTTTTTGTGAGAATTTCTACCCTATTTATCAAAAATCTAATAGTGGTTGTAAATAGGGTCCACCAGATTAAAGACGGGATATTTTGCCCTTTTTTTACAATTTCTAGTTTATTTTTTTTCTTAGCAACTCTCTATGAACTTTTAATATATAATAGATAGATGATACTAACTTAGAAATCCAATACTACCAGAGTCAGAACTAACACGGCCATATCAATTTGTCACGAACATTGCGAGTAGTTGTAACGAGTGTAACCAACATTTGTGTCTCTACATGGTTGAAATGTTGAATGGATGATATCAGTTTAGTATAACTGCTACATTTTCTAAAGAAGAGAAAAGAAATTTGATAATAGTACATTATCAACACGTGCAGACTACTTCCAGAAGTCTCACTGTCCAGGTGGTAGGAGCGTCTGGACTCTGGTAAATGGTAATCTTCTTCCAGATCAAACTACTGATCACTTCTTTTAATATCCAAAGAGTAGTGGATCCACAACATAAATGCTTGATCATTGGAGTGTGCTAAGTGTAAGTGAGCTTGGCCAAACCCAACTACAGCTGCTTTTAATTTACCCTTTATAATAAGGTGCAGCTACACTGATGGACACCAAATTATGACCAATATTTACATCACTGAGCTTAGACTGTCCATCAGATCTGACCTAGCCTAACTGCTCATGCGGCTATCTTCTATTTTCCATCCCTTGTCGAGTTCAAGCCGAATTTCTGTCCAATTGTCAAAGCTACTGAACAAGTTGGTTGTGTGAATACGACCCATTACTCAACGAGGTTCGCAGCAAAGTTAGCTTTGCTTGCACTTGGCCCAACTTCTGTGTACCTCAACCAGAACTTTTAAAGTGGTCTCCTACTCCTTCGGTTGGTGGGTACAATGGATTTGAGAATTGAGACCATCTCTGAAGACACTTGCAGTAATGATTTTTCACAAAATTGCTTTGCCGATGTCGGATACTTACCAGATATGGCGACCCTCCATGATCTTTTACAATACCATATTAGGAAGGATCGGTGAAATTCAACATTTAAAATTAATAAAAATAATCTGATACTTCTTCGATACTCCCCGATACTTCTAGGCCAAAAACATAAAGCCAAGTCCAATTCAAACCATCTGTCATAACCCTAAAATCTCTTTCTCTCTCACTCACTCATTCCATCCGGTCATCCCTTCTATCACTGACTCCCCAAAAATCACTATACCCGGTAACCACTGTTGGAAAATTACATTCATAAATTATATAGATACACAATAAAAACAAAAAGATTAATATTGCGTCTACAAGATGATTATTAGCAACCAACATATTTACAAAATATGCTAGTAAAGAAAACATACCTGCGCAGGCTAGATAGTCCAACTGATACATAGGTATAAACAATACTATCATAGTAGTATGTATTCCCATCAGATTTAATCACAATAGAAAGAATCATTTGGACCAAGAATTACTTAGTCCTGAGCACTTACAGTGGGCTGGATGAAGAATGGGAAGCTGCGAAGGAGTGACGCAATGCGACAATCAAAGACAAAGATGAAGATGAGAAGTCACGTGGAACGAGGCTTTCCGGAAACCTGATCACCGGGTCTCCTTTGCAGGGCTTCAAGCGGCAAGCGTCGGATTGGAGACACTGCTCGCCCCATGCCGTTGCACAACGTATGAAGGGTTGGAATGGCTCCAAAGGCAGCAAGCATGGAGGAAGCAAAGATCGCAAGAGAGAACGAGATTGATTTTCTATCATGTATTCCTTCACGTACTGAGACGTCCCCCTTAAGAAAGCGCACATAAAAAACTGCCTTGCGAAAGTACAATCGAATGCCACGATTCTAGGAATCGCCCCTTCAAATCTTGCATTGCGGGTGAACAGACTAACCGCATGAGAGCATGCGTCTCTCTGAGTCCATAGCGTCATGTGTATATAGCCTAATATAGTTAACCATGTGTACCTCTAGCATTGCCACCAACTCATACTAGATTCCATGCGTGTGCTCCCCTTATAAGTTGGTTACACTCCACCTAACTAAGTAATATAGTATTAAAGACCATACCCTTAACTCAACACCCATTTGACTTCTTTTATTGAATTAATTAAAGATTATTTTCAACAATCCCCACTAAGAAGTCAAAGTATGCAAGAAAAGGCTTTCCAACACTTTTAATATACTGCTTTTATAGTATAGACCCGTCTCAGGTTGAGCTACACCTAGCACAACAAGATCCACTTACTTACAACTATGCAATAGTCAAATCCTTAAATTGCCAGTCTTGTGCAAACAAGGTTCACTTAAAGGTGTCATCGATACTAGGCTGCCTAGAGCCATGCCTACAGTTTGGAGCATTATGGTCATGCTCCCATTCCCTCTCGTGAGTTTATTAGAGATTACCCAAATCTCATAGACTACGACTTCACATTTTAGCTCACATAGGTGTGTTCTTTCAAGTGTACTCTGCAGGATAGTACCTTACCATAAAAATAAAACTATGAACACATTAAGATATAAAAATCATCCTACCATGCAGTACTTCAGAGTACGCATCTCCTAACAGGAAAAGGTAAGTACGAATGTATTCTCTAGTTACCCTGACAGCTTATTTTTCCCATTACCTAATTCACGAGATCTCCATTCATATAGGCTGGGTTTCTACTGTGGAGCAACTCAGGTGGGTCTTAAACCAATTTCCTTGATACTCGATCTATCACTGCACGTGATAGTCCCTTCATAAAGGGTTCACCAAGTTTTTAGATGTATTAATATAATTCACAACGATCACTCTAATATTTCTCAAATTTCTGACAAATATGATTCGCCGTTTCACATATCTTGAGGACTACAAATTATCTTTTGCACTCTTAACCTTAGTGATCATAATTTGGTTATCACAATACAAAAGAATAGTCGGTATTGGTTTTTCAACCATCGATAGGTCTAACAAGATCTCACACAGTCACTCTGTCTCAACAGTGGCTGTGTCAAGTGCTACAAGCTTAGCCTCCATAGTTGACCTCGTCAATATGGTCTGCTTGCAAGACCTTAATGAAACTACAACACTGCCCAAAGTAAATACATATCCACTAGTGGCTTTGATCGATCAGCATATGAGATCCAGTTGGAATCACTATAACCCTCCAATACCATAGGATACCTATTATAGTGAAGTCCAAAAGCATTGGTACCTCTCAAGTATCTCATAACGCGATCTAATGCAGTCTAGTGATCGTTTCCTAGGTTTGAAGTAAACCGGCTCATTTTGCTTACAGCAAATGAAATGTCAGGCATGGTTGCCCTAGCTAGATACATCAGAGAATTAATTATTTGAGAGTATCTCAATTGATCTATCCCTTGTCCTCTGTTCTTTCAAAGTTTTAAACTTGGGTCATAAGGTGTTGGAGATATTTTATAATCTGAGTACCCAAAACGACTCAAATTTTCTCCACATAATGAGACTGCTTTTAAGTAATCCCATTCTAACCCTTAATAAGTTTAATGTTAAGAATAACATTAGCCTCTCTTAGATCCTTCATATCAAAACTTTGAGATAAGAATGATTTAACATCATTTATCATATTGATATTAGTCCCAAAGATTAGTATGTCATCGACATACAAACACATAATCACTCCCTTACCCTAACCAAACCTATAATACACACATTTGTCGACCTCCTTTACAACAAAGTCGGTAGAGGTTAGAGTTTGTCGAATTTTTCGTGCCACTATAAAGACTTTCGAAGCCTACTCACCATATTCTCTTGTCTAGGTGCTACATACCCATCGGGTTACTTCATATAAATTTTCTTATCCAGTTCTCTATTTAGGAAAGTAGTTTTTACATCCTTTGATGGATGTAAAAATTATATGAATCCGCTAGTGCAAGAAGCACTCTGATAGTAGCAAGCCTAGCAACATATATGTAAATATCAAAGAAGTCATCTCTTTCCTTTTGTATAAAACTCTTAGCCACAAATCTAGCATTGTATTTCTCAATAGTACCATGAGGTCTAAACTTTTTCTTGAAGATCCATTTATACCCAACTGGTTTGTAGCTAATAGGACATTCGCATACTTCCCATGTTTCATTAGTAATAATGGAATCCATTTCGCTTTAGATCACTTCCTTTCAGCACTCTGCATCGGGTGATGCATATGCCTCTGAAAGGATTTTTGCTACATCGTCCATGAGATACATAGTAAAGTCATCACTAACGGATTTTTCAACCCTTTATCTCTTGCTCTTACGAGTAGCAACTATACTGTCATTCTTCTCAATAGTATTTTCATGAAAGGTGGGAGGTTCAGAAGGTGGATTAAAGAATGTTTGACTAAAGGATGCACTAGTATCCTTATATTCTCAAAGAAGTTTACATCATGAGATTCAATGACAGCGTTAACATGAACATCAGAAATCTTGAATTTTACTACTAAAAATCTGTAAGCTGCACTATACTGTGCACAGCCTAGAAAGACACAATCCATAATCTTAGGTCATAGCTTACGTTTTTTATATTATGGTACATTAACTTTCGCTAAACACCCTTTGCGCGTAAGAAACCAAGAGAAGGTTTTCTTCCTTTTCATCCCTCATATGGAGTAATCTCACCTTTTGATGAGGGGACTCTATTAAGGACAAAACATGCGGTCAAGATAGTTTCCCTCCACCATGGCACGGATAAACTGGCATTGACCATCATAGCATTAACCAAGTCTGTAAGTATTCGATTTTTCCTCTCAGCCATCCCATTTGACTGGGGTGAATAGGAAGTCGTTGTCTCATGGATAATTCCATATTCCACATAGCACAAGTAAAACTCATTAGAGATATTCTCTCCTCCTCTGTCTAACCTTAGACGTTTGATTTTCTTTTGTAGTTGATTTTCAACCTCAACTTTATAGATGTTAAATTACTCTAGTGCCTCACCTTTCACTTTAAATAGATACAATTGGCAATATCTAGTAATATCATCAATAAAATGTTATAAAGTATATTTTCTCTACCTTAATTAATACTCCATTCATTTAAAATAGATCAGAATGAACTAAGTCTAATGGTGTCATACTTTTCTCCCCTATAGCCTTAAAAGGCTTTTGAGGTTGTTTAGATTGCACACAAGTCTGACACTTAGATCCTCTAAATATGGAAAAGTTTAGAATTAAATTGAGATTAAAAAATGAGTAATTTTATCATAATTAATATGACATGAACGAGAATGCCAAATAGTGGCATCTCCATTATTATTTGCTAAACAAGTAATGTGTTCACAAGGTTACAACAATCAAGAACAGAAAGGTGGAACAGGCCTCCACAATCACAACCTTTGCCAACAAATAAACCAAACTTCGAAATAATAAATTTATTATTACTTCACGTATTCCTTCACATACAACGGAGGAGGCAGAGATTGCTGGAGAGAACAAGATTAGTTTTCTATCACGTATTCCTTCACGTACAGGGACATCTCCCTTAAGAAAGCGTGTACAGAAAACTGCCTTGTGAAAGTATAGCACAAGAGCATGAGTCTTCCTGAGTCTGCAGCACCACGTTGGCTGTCGAGGTGTAAAGTGATATGGCACAGGCGATACATGTGGCAAAAAGGTTAAGTACACTTAGTACGTCTCGGTAGTCACAAGTCATGCGATAAACATACGAAATACACGATATACACGTGCACGTGTGTACATAGCTTAATATAGCCAACCATGTGTACCTCTAACCTTGCCACCAACTCATACTAGAGTCTATGCATAAGCTCACTTTATAAGTTGGTTGCACTCTACCTAGATAAGCAATATGTTACTAAAGACCATACCCTCAACTCAACACCCTTTTGACTTCTTACATTGAATTAATTCCAACAGCCACTGCCTTTCACCCGGTAGACCGACGACTGCTACTAGCCACCACCTCCCCCTCTAGCCTCCACCAAGCTTGCGGGCTACCACTTCCGCCTCCCCTCTCTTCTCCCTTTGCAATCTCGTTGTCGTTACCCCCTCTACCTAGCTCAGCGGCAGCGCCACCTTCTCTATCTGCATCTCACCACCGTCGACTTTTCCCTCTACAAGTCGTTGCTTCTGCCGTCTTCCCCCTCTACAATCTCGCCAACACCTTCTCCCTTTGTAAGCTCCTGTCGTCTTCTCTCTTTTACATTTTTTATTTTTTAAACATATATATACTTCATGTATCGTTATATTCTTGTTTTTGAAAAATTGCGTATCATCATACCAGTATCACGTATCGGTGATACATAGGGGTGGGCATTTTTAAACCGAAACCGAATTACCGAACTAAATCGAATTAACCGATTATTTTGATTTTTTCAATTTCCGGTTTTCGGTTTGGTTTTTGTTTTGGTATAATTTTGTATTGCAATATGAGAAAGACTAAATCTAATCTATCTAGTGTTATTCATATTTCGGTTAACCGAAAAAACGAAATAACCGAACCAAAATATTTCGGTTAATTCGGTTCAGTTTTTTATTTTTGTCCGAGAAATTCGGTTCCCAATTTTCAAAAACCGAATTATTTTAAAACCAAAAAAACCGAACCAATTAAACCGAATGCCCACCCCTAGTGATACATAGCTCGCAGGAAGGTTGGAGGGAGAGTATAGCTGTATTACCTGAAAAATGTTCAGAGTTGAAGTGACTACCAAGCATCAAGCGATTCATGATGCATGCCATCGCAAAAGTTTGCGCCTTTTATGGAAGGAAGCAGTTCTCGTTGAGCTGTAATATAACTGCGCATGTGTGCAGTAGGAGCAAAGCATTAGCTAACTCAACGCATCTCAACAGCAGACAGCTTTAGATGGTGGCGTGGTGCAATCAAGCTCCCAACAAATCTGCAAGGGAAGCCGGTATTTGTTGAACTAGCTGCATCTTAGTTTGTGGAATTGGAAAAAAAAAAGTACTTGCATTGGTGCCTTTGCACACATTGAACTCTTATTAACAATAGAGAATAGTCCACAAAAATTACAAGTATCATTGTTGAAAAGAACGAAAAAAAACTACAGTAATTTAATAGAGTAAAATTATAGACTTTGATCGGTCACAACTCATAACGACTTTCCTTGTATTCAACCCCGTAAAGAATACTCTTATAACACCAAAATTACTCCTTTTAACAAAAATAAAAACGAAGAAAAAAATTACATGTGAGGTCGTATAACTATGCATTCATTTTTTTTCGGTTACATAAAGAATGGTGAGAGGTCAACGATGCATATGTACAGCGTTAACAGTGGAGCAGCTTCTCCCTGATTTAGGCCTTGTTTGGGAGACCCATTCCCAGCCAGGTTCTTGTGGATGGACCGGGATTTTAGTCGGAATGGGCTAACAAACAAGACCTTAGGGAAGAAATCTTAAGACTCCATCTCCTATACAGAACTGCTACATCAAAAACAAAAGAAGCTAGCGTCATTTTTACATGTTCTGCATACGGCACAAGTCATTAACCTCTGAGCTGCCGAACGGCGCAAAGTCAGAGCGTTGTAAATAATTCGACTGGCTCTTGTTGGAACGGTTTTTAGGCGCTTCACTTGACATAGCATTGCTGGCTGGGGCAGTAACGGACGGTGGGTTGATGGGCGGGGGCGCTGAGGCAGCTGGGCAGCAATGCCGGACATTGATCCTGTGTGTAATGGTTTCAGTTGAGGTGCTACCTGTTACATTGACCAAAAGAACAGCCTCCTTATCGCTGGTCACTTCGCGCCACCTGTTTTGCAGCACTCCATCGACAAATTCCTCTTGTGTGTAGAAGTCTTCACGATGCACGGTAACTTCCATTGTTTCTCCAGGATCAATGAGACCAACAGATGGTTGAACCTGCATAATTTACCACATAAGAAAGCGAATTATTGGAAGAGCTACGAGCAAGATAAAAGTAAAATGAGATGACAGAACAGTAGAAAATGTAGGATCAACACTGGATTCCAGAGCACTGCTATGACTGGCTAATGGTAGCATGCTGGTGCTTTCTTTTCCAGCTGGTGTGAGACAGTTTGCAATTATGAGAAATTGGCCAGCCAGCAACTCCATCGGGATTCATCGAGTTTAGGGTTTTTGGGTGAAACCGACCAAACTTGATCTTATTTTCATTTATTTCACACATAGTAGCAATACTGTATTTGTGTATGCAACGACTGATATGAGCTTGTCAAGCAAATCATGCATAAATTGGTTAGGCTAGGCCCATTACATCTTCATTAAAGAGCTATCCGAATGAAACACTACAGATGCAACAAAACTTGAGCCTACCCCCATGACTATTTTAGTAAAGGTGATAGAATTTGTGTTTTATCTATTTTTCTTTTCCTAGAATGAGAGAACACCTCATATAGTTCTCAGGAGAAGTAACTGATAGAGGCGCATCTGTTGTACAAGTAAAAGAGTGTTTCCTTGGTTCTCCTAGAATGGAAAAGGCACAATGTATAATTCTGAGTTGAAGTCAACTCACAACTCGGGGATTGAAAACTGAATGAGTAATGGACAGAAAATTGTCACTTATACAAGCAAAAGAATGATTAATACGTGTATGGCTCTAGGTAGAAATACAATACAGGGAGGTATACTAGACTGCTGTGAGGACTGCCCTTTTGTTTCTAATCAAACCGGGACTTAAGCCATTACGCGTTGAAGCCTTGAAGGTTTTCCACAAGCTAAATGTTGTGTGAACAGGCTTCACTGGCACAAGGAAATCTGACAAAAGACTGTCAGACTAAAGCTATGATATATGATATCAAAATATTAGTATGATATGGCAAAAGAAAGAAATTTTTAAGACTAAACAAAACCCAGATCACACAACCGCCAGACAAGCAACAACAGAGATACAGGAACTAAACAAATAGATCAATCCATACCTCAAGCCAATGTGGAAAGCCAAAGGATGCCCTAGGAAGAAAATCAGATTTAGTTCCATCCTGCTTGTTGGTTGACTGGCCTTCACATGAGATTTCAAAAGCAGCCTTGCTTGTTTCACAATCATTAGTTATCCGAAGGACAACATGGTCTTGATTTTCCAATATAATGTTGTTTGTGCTGATTATAGTGTCCGGAACATAATGGGACTCTTGAAGCAAACAACGCACTTTATTATTAGATTCAATTATTTTTCCATACTCTTGCCTTCTTATCAGCTCATCTACTCTTGCAATATCAACACTAAATGTACATCTCACTGGTTTATGATCACTATCTGTGACATCCATGCAAGCTTCATACCTATTAAAATAGAGAGAGAAAAGGCATGTTATGTATGAAGGAATTATTATATATACCTATCCAGATAAGACATGTACATTCTCTAAAAAGAAAGTTAAAGTTCTGTAGAATCTTACGATGTAATTGAAGCAACAACAGGACACTCTAGTGAGCATTCGGTTATGCCTACAGAACGGCTATCTCGATACAGTATTCTATCGCACCAAGCAGGTATTCTCTTCTTCTCGCCCGAATCATACCCTACGAAGGAGTTGATGGGGAAAATAACTTTAAAACAACTTTAAAACAGGTATTATGAATTTAAGAGCACATAAAAAACATTTAAAACTTTCTTGTGACAAAAATTGGAACCTTTCAACTCACGCTAAAACTTTAAGAACCAAAACAGACAATACCTGCAAGACCCGGTTTGTGTCTTTGGAATTTGTAAGTTGGAGGAAATCTGATCAAACCTTCACGCATTCCTTGAAACACATTTCCTGCCTTCATTTCTTCTTGAAGTTGATCCCTTTCTCTAAGCCAGTCAAAGCTCCTTTGCGAGATCATGTCCCTTGCTTCGTCATAGGTGACACCATAAAGTCGGTAGTTGAAATCACCAAGAAATACGACCATGTCAGCTTCTGCCAGCTCAGGTCTTTCTTCATCAGCTTGATTTCCATTGGCCTGCCATTATGGCAATACCTATACATAAGTATGCTTCGTTGGTATGAAAAATAATAAGGTTGGATATTGCTCTATAATGCAGTTTGATGATCACATACATTCACAGCTTTATGCAATTGGACAGATGTAGAAGCTGTAGCAGAAGAAACAAAAAAAAAGATGTTATAGACATAGTTTATAATAAAGTACCACACAATAATACTTGAAAGAGGAAAGGTGAGAATGAAATACCTGCAGATCCATGAGGTTTGTTAAAAGTCATTGTCTGATAAATATGATCGAAGTCAGCATTACGACGGCTAACGTTTTCTAGATGTGCAGCAAAATGGTTGCTCACAAAACATATCCTGCGATCATAGATTCTAATTCTTAATCCAACACCACCCTGCGAGAAGAATTAGCTGTAATTACACAATGCAAAATGGTAGAGAAAATATGGAGCATTACTTTTCCAAACATGAAAAGATAATAAGCAATTAATAGCTTCCTTTTTTAAAGAAATATGATTTCCATTTTATCATTAATTAGTTGAGATATTTTTTCTCTGCAGACTGCTGTGGTTCCAAACTTCCACTTCTAACCATCACTTGAATTCTTTCACTTTAACACATGCCATCAAATTGTTTCTCCTTGGAAAAGGTACAAATAATTTTTGAGCCTTTTCTGGTTATATATTACAGCACCCCAATATTCCTATTTAGATTGTCAGTTTCTGTTTTGCTTTTTCTGGCAGACATTTTTAGTTAGTCTGTAGTAGGTAAAAGGATAAAGGGTAGGAGACGGTGAGTGGTAATTCATACATCCACAGATGGTTAGCGGTACCTTAAAATATACAAGAGATAATACACATTTTGATGATCACGTACCTTGTTGCCAATGGCACGTCCAAAGCCACATGGCACCGCAGCAGCATCAACATCACCAACGTGTGGCTTAAGGCCGTTACTTGCCCTTAAAATAATCATAATGTACGTCATACATATCAGATGAGAAAAGGTAACATTAAATGTAACAGAAATTTACAATGTGCTATCAATAAATAAATGATTTCATGACAAGTCAGTACCATGCAGCAATAAGTAATCCAGCCAACTGCCTTGAACCAACTCTGTGGAAGGATATCCCCTCATCAAGTGTCCTTCCAATATTATCTATCCACCACTGCCCATTGGCACTGCCCTCAAGCCCTACCTAAGGTCATAAGCAAGAAAATTGAATCAAATGCTCACCTTAGATAACTTACACACAACAAGAGCAATAACAGTATTGACAGTAATAGGCTAGTAGCTGGTGCTGTTCAGATTTGCTAGTTGGGCTGAAAGCAGAAGGAATAAAACAAAAAACAAAAAAATAGTGAGTAATGTTCTGTCCAAAAAGGAAAACTGTACTTAAAATTCATTATTCCCTTTCAGTTTTCAGTGGTAGGATAATTTTAACATGGAATCAAATTATTTGACTTCT
Source organism: Guadua angustifolia (assembly GCA_036346375.1). NCBI lineage: Eukaryota > Viridiplantae > Streptophyta > Magnoliopsida > Poales > Poaceae > Guadua > Guadua angustifolia. Next base: position 13,663,948 of record CM070515.1, read on the forward strand.
CAAATATACAGTTGTGTTACTGTAAAAGAAAAGTCCGCCGACAAGAGTCATAGGATGAATAACTATGCTTAGGAAAATACAATATCCATTCCTAATGGCTAAATTAGAATCACAAAAACTTCAGCAAACAAGAAGAAGAATGTAAATATACCACAGCACAAACAATAGGACATAATTATGTTACACTGGGCACTGGTATAAATAAGCAAATTAATTAGCTCGGTACAATCTCAAATATGTATAAATTGGAAATACCATCAAATGTGAGGCTGACATATGGGGCCTAGGGCCACATGTCTGCGTCACATTGGATAGTATTTTCTAACTCAGTGATCTTTGCGATGGTACTGAGCAATATTAGTGAATACAGCTGGATGCTTGGATACTGCAGAACCAGGAACATTACACGTAAATTATAACCCCCCATTTCCTAGTAAGTTCATGTTCACTTTTCAAGCAAATTTAGAATTGGTGTACTCAATAATTGCTCGGTGCGATCTGTCTATCTGTTACTCCAGTCCAAGGGCAGTACTCACCAAATGCTCCCTCAATTTCTGTAGGGGCTTTATATTTTGAAACAAGGCAAGAGGCAAACGGAGCATTGCATTATGAATGGAGGGTGCACAGATAATAAACATATCATCAGGCACAATAAAAATTGGCTGCTTAGTTATATACTTCGACTTTAACATTCTTAATGCAGAAACATTCTTCCTATTTTCGCTTGCCACCTATTTGACTACATGAATAATAGCTTCCTCTGCTTGATTGAATTGAACAACAAAACAAGAAACAGTGAAATGACTAAGGTATGGTCAAGGACCTTACACTTTCTTTAGCTGCAGCCATGGCAAGAACTCCAGCACCCATCTCGACCTCTTGCAAGCCAACAACCACCAACCCAACATCAGATGATGCACTACCCAACCATGACCAAAGAGACTCAGGAGAAGCTTTCTCCTGCCCAACGTTCCATGTTCCAACCAGTATTTTAACGTTCTCTAGCCTTGTATACGACAACTCCCTGTTCGCCAATTCAGTTCGCAGAATATCATCCAGTGGGCCAGGGGAAGTAAGAGGCCATCCTCGAATACCACCATGATGAGCCAGTGTAAAGATGTAAGAACCACCAATCGCCATCTTTATAACTGGACAGCTATGCCCGGTCCATCCTCCCAGAAGGTCACCTTTAACATCCATGACTTGAATAGTACCACTGGCATAGCCCACCCACACTCTCTCTCCAAGTGCTTTTATGCATTGAACGGAAGAACTATGATGCTGGAATTCTTGTAGTCGATTCCCATTTCCATTCCACACAATAATTGAACCATTTGTGCAACCTGACCAAATTGTCCCATCCATTGCCTGACCCACTACTTCTGTTCGATGGTTATCTTCGACGAATGTCCCTTTTGTTGCAACTCTGCGTACTGCATCAGCTGCTCCCATCAAGGCATTCCTAGATTTCTGTAAAAATGTGAAAGAACCTTGTGATTTCTCCTTCTTTGTGGATTTTACTTTGATCTCTTCCTCAATAAATTGTTCTGGAATCACTGGTGCCTCTAGATGAGCTGACTCCACTTGGCCATCCATGCCAAATACTTTTAACAGTTCTCTTGTCCGAGCATCCCTGTAGAAATCATATCAGAAAAAATTAGTTCCAATAGGCCATGAATGAATGAAGTTGAGGAAACTGATGCAAATTATCTATATTTATGAAAGGATACCAAAGAGCAAATGTCATGCTAGTAAGACTCCAAACTTTTGCTCGGCTATGGTCAGCAAGCATGTGTTTCACATCAGTAGTGGGCAAAGTGCACACGTTACCAACTGTGGCATGGTTCCTAAGGTCAATATACGCCCCTTCAACCAGCAAAGCAGCCATATGTTTTTCTTCTGGTGTTAGAGAGAGAGACTTAGCAATGGCGTCCCAAGGCCATGCCTTTATAGCACCCCCTTCGGAACCTGACCATATTTCACCTGTTTCCAAGAGATTGAAATGAAACATGTCATTTTGGGACAACTTTTCACCCCTTTTTAATCCACATCTTGATGTTCAACTCTTATGTGCAACGAAAGAGATGCATGAAGTCAAACAACAAAGAACTAGTGATTCAGCCATTGACAGTGATCGAATGCAGAATGAAAGCAACCAAATAAAGACGAAAATTAAGTTTTGTTGTGGAATAAACTGTAGATTTTTTTTTAAAAAACAACAACTAAATTGCATCTTTTAAGTAGGCTTCACAGTAGTCAATCTTTTTTACTTTTTTGAAAGTAAAAAAAGATTGACTACTGTGAAGCCTACTTAAAAGATGCTATTTAGTTGTTTTTTTTTATAAAAAAAAACCATAGTGTCTTAACACCTCTGCAATTGACAAGTACTGAACTGGATTATTGAATTAGTTATCTAGGATACAAGAGTTAAGCGTTTCATAAGTTAATTCTTTTCTTTGTTAAAACAAGTTTCAAAGGCTGATTCTACCTTCCAAAATTTCTCAAGCTTAAAGTAAAAGGTGCCAATGTGCCAAATCCATGCATATTCACCTACAAAAAAAGTTAACGGAATAATAACCGTTCCAGAACAACTTCCAACACTAGTATTCCATATCGAGATGTCCACATCTCATACAGAACAACAAAACTTGGACACAAAGTAATCAATAACCAGCTGAAATTTAATGAATGACAACAAATTCTGATTTAGGGTTCTAAACGCTGATTTGCAGTAAGTCAATAGCTACTGAAGCCCAAAAAAGCTATTTTCTTATCTCTGATCCTACCACTGCCCAGCCTAATTGAACATTTCCAGTAATCTTCACGCCTTTCCCCACCAAAAAGTGCCATTGCCTGACTGCGCTCACGAGTCACGGCTCATTCTTATCCAGTGCATGATTTGATCAAGGCAGTCAATGAAAAACTACATTGTTAGGGATGATCAAGGCAGCAAGCTTCTCACCGTATAATGTAACGACCATGGAGAGCACCGGCGTGCGGCTGTGCGCCTGCCACGTGAGGGCCTCCTTGAACATCGGTGCATTCCCGTCGGCATCTTCTGCAGCCGCCGGCGCGGTGGCCAGGTCCATGCGCCACGACCGGATCCTCCCGTCCTTGTGCCCCGTCCACACTAGCCGGTTCGCCGTGTCCACCGCCACGCAGAACGCGGGCGGCGCGTGCACGGACTCCCTGAACGGCGCGCTCTCCTCGTCCCCGCGGCGCCCCCCTGCGCCCCACCCGGCGAACACCTCGTCGAGGCCCCACACCCGGATACCGGACTCGGCGCCCGCCCACAGCTGGCGGCGCTGCGGCTCGCACGCGAGGGTCCGCAGGAAGGAGCCCACCTGCGTCTCCCGCAGCGGGCGGGGCCGCACCTCGAGCGGCGGGGGGCGGCCCGGGTGCATGGCCGCGCGGAGCGGCACGCGGAAGATGCCCTCGCCCCCGCCCGCGCCGACGAACTCTGGCAGCGCCCCGCCCTCGCCGCCGCACTCCGACATGGCCCGCTCCAGCGTCACCGAGCCGCCGCCGCTGCCGTAGGAGACCGCGGATAAGTACATCGACTCGCCATGGTGGTGGCGGTGGTGAGGCGCGAGCTGGTGGGGATACGACACGCACAGCGCGGGTGGATCGTGGCGGTGGGCGGAGGCGGACGCGATGGGGTCGTCGTCGAGGCTGTGCATGCGGAGCGCGGCGTGGCGGGCGTACGCGACCACATCGTCGCGCGGCAGCGGCTGACTGTAGGAGATGCCCTTCCGCTGCGGCGCCCGCGCCGCGGCCGGCTCGTCGTCCGGTTCCATGCCGACTTTACAGTAGCCAATTCAGGCGCCGGGCCCCGGGAGAGAGAAGGGGGGGGGGGGGGGGTGACTCGTGCGGCGGAAGCGGCCAAGGAGGCAGTAGCGCGGAGGGGAGGAGGCCACCCGTTGCGGGAGCGGAAGGGGGAGAGGGGCCGCGCCGTGGAGGGAAGGGAACTAATACGAGAGTGTGGACGTGTGTGTCCGTTTATATGAGTACATGCCTCGTGGACGGCCGATGGGGTGCCGGCCCGGCGCCGCCGTGCCAGACTGCCAGTGAATATCGACTGTGTAGAAGCTCTTCGCCGTGAAGTTGGAAACGGAGGTTTGCTGCCCTGAAAGCCACGGCCTTTCCAAATCGAGCAGTAGGGTCTACTGATGAAAGTCACTGCACTAGGAAACAAGAATTTTCTAGTTGAAAAACGGATACGAATTCTCGCAGGGAATTACAGGTTCGTATGTAGTACTGGGAAACAAGAATTCTGTACTGAGTAGTTAGTTAATAGTTGTGGCCTTAGATATGTGTAATTAAATCTTCGAAATTTTGACTGCTAATATCTTAAATATTTAAATTAAATACATGAAAATTATGCATAGATTCATCTCAAAAAAATACTTTCATAATATCATATTTTTATTAGATTTTGTTAGTATATTATAATAGAAATTAGTGGTCAAAACTATACTTTATGGATCTTATCGTTATTTAAAATTATAACTATTTGTGACTACACGGAGTAGTGTTTTGGCATTGTGTTGTTCTTAATATACTGTGAATGCTTTCTTTTACTAAAATCGATGATGTGAAAGGAGGTTTAACTCTCATTTAGAACCACTGCAAGTTGCGAAATACCCTATTTACTATTCTCGGAATAAAAAGTTTTCTCTAAATATCTAGCTTAAAACCATAAGAAATATCATGATTTTGTACGCACGATCGCACGCCTCAATCAAGCCTTATCACCATTTATATCTATTCTTATGTTTTGTCATCATCCATATTGGGCTACTTTAGGCTTTAGCGATAACCATACGTAAAATTACTCTTCGACGGAGGTATAAGTAGAACCATAAATTTTTTCCAAGGTACGTGATAGCCTTGCAGGCAAGATCACTTCATCTACTAGAAAAAACGAAAGAATAATTACTCTAGATTGTTCTCTAATTCGGTCAGTACCCCGTCAGCAATTGAAAAATGTTAAGGCCTGTTTGTTTCAGCTTTGGATTAAATTATAGTTATAAAGAAACTGATTCTCCAAAAGTTGAAATTCAAAAGCACATATGAAGTGGATTGTGGATTCTAGTGTATATGGATAGGCTAGATTGTGAGAATCGGATTATTTGTTTTTTATTCTGCTTTTAGAACGAGAATTCAAAATTATGGTTGTAGAAAAACTGATTCTCTAAAAACTGAAATCCAAAAACACATATAAAGTGAATTGTGGATTCTAGTGTATATAAATAGATTGGATTGTGAGAATCGAATTATAGAATCAAACTATTTATTTTTATTCTACTTTTAGAGTTAGAATCTAAAATCAAAAGTTAAAATAAATAGACATTAGACTGCCAGACTCGTATCACGATTTTTAGACCGGGTCTAGACACGTCTAGCGCGAGAGGGACTGGGCGCCCATTTTGTGGTAGGCAGATTGGCAACGGCAAGCACGGCGGTTTTACTTTTTCCTTCTGCCCTCTCGCTTTCGGTTGCCCACGAATCCAGATAAATGAACTGGACCTTGACAATTAGCCATGATCTTCTTCCTGTTCCCAGTAATCTAATCGCTACCAAGTCACCCTAGTTGGAAACTATGCAGGTGCTGGCCAACATTAATGAGGAATTTACGACTTGCCCAACTTTTTTCCGGAAAAAGTCTATACAACGCCATAAGTTTTACTTGAAAGTCTATCCGTCACTTTAAACTATGAAATCATATATTTGATCCTAAACTTTATGATTCGGTTCAAATATCACCGTAACCTGATTTTGTATAGTGATATTATCTACGTGGCGTGATAAGTTAACGGTTTTGCCACGTACATGTTATGCAAATTTAGGTAAAAAAATGTGAGGTTCACATGGACTTCTCTTTTAAATCGAAATAGAAAGCAACGGAGTTACAAGGGCCGAGAGTCATAGAAACATAATTGAGAGCTTGATGGGAGAGTAGATCATCTTGTTTATATTTTAGACTAAAAATATAAAATTAATTCACCTATAACTTGTCATTGATCTAAGGCCATAATTAAGAGCTCGATGGGAGAGAATCACATATAGACCCCACTTGTTATTGATCTAACTTGCCAGTGTGTCATTCTACATGGCAAAACTGAAAACTATCTACTCAATGCATAACATGGGCAACGCTATTATATGACATTGATTACGATGTTATTTGAACCGGATTGCAGAGTTTATGGATCAAATATCTGACTTTATAGTTCGGGATTGATGGAGTTTTAATTAAAATTCAAAATGTTATATGGACTTTTTTATATTGCTTTCGGGAGGAAGAAAAAAAATATTGTCAAACGCATACGTTCATCGTATACAGAAGGCAGAGCATCACATGGATTTGCAGTGCATCGTGAGCACACACCAGTGGACTTTGAGAGGATATGATCCGGAAGCTAGTGGCAAAATCGTCGCGCACTAGCGTCAACTTTTACCACTGAGAACTCTTCAAACCGCTCGAAGTCTCAACTTGCGGTTATCAGTAATCACTTTTGCTCCTTGAGCTGGCTGTGACGTGACGTTGCCTTGATATGTGTTGCACGGATGACCCAACTCAGTATTGAGTGATGTTATACGCGTGTGCACCCCTCACCTCAATCAATCGGCAGGAAAATATTATCTTGAAAATAATTGTTGTCTCTTCAGCTAATGTTCAGGGCAACATATCGGTTCTAACCCTCCATTGAAAACCAACGTCTAACTGAACTAAAAAGTTTCAAAAATTCTGAAAAAATCATGGATGTACATCTCAACTTACCCCACCTACATATAAAATTTCATGATCAAATTCATCCTATACTAGCGGTTACAAAAAACAAAAGCAAAAATGAATAGTGATGAACAGTAGAAAATCACTGTTCATGTGAAATTTGTCTTTTGTAGCTGCTAGTATAAGATGAATTTGATCATGAAATTTTATATGTAGGTGGGGTAAGTTGAGATGTACATCCATGATTTTTTCAGAATTTTTGAAACTTTTTTTTAGATCAGACTGACGTGATATTCACGAGGAAATGATTGCACAGGATATTTTTCCAATGTTCAGAATGTATTTGCTTCCCTGGGTTCAGAATTTCAGATACGGACAGCCAGTATCACAATTCTACATGACAACGCACGATCCTTTCGATCGAATCAAGCGACCTGTGCTAGCTCTCGACGTGCCAAAAAGAAAAAGAAAAGTTAGACTACAAGCAGCATTGCGACACCTAAGGGCCTGATTTGGATAGTGATTGGACCGAAAAATTATTTTTGTTTGTTAGGTAATAAAAGAAACTGTAATTAACGGCTATAGTTTTTCTTATTATACCATTTGATAAACTGGTTGTTGTAACTATAGCTTTTAGAAGGTAACCGAGCGGGGAGGAAGTAACCTAGCAAGCATAGCGGCGGACAAGTGGGGAGGTGATGTAGAGGCGACGAGACAGGGCAGCGGAGGTCAGGGAGATGGAGTGAGCGAAATAGGAGTCGGTCAAACAAAGTTATAGCTGAAAAGTTTGTCATCATGATTTATGACAGTTTTTCATTTGCTTTAAAGTTGAAGGTAAAGTTACAACGGAAGATGATGTGTTTAGACTTGAGCGACATTTGGTTTGGAAGCAGAAAGCTTTGGAAAAAGCGGAGGTTAGGGAGGCAAAGTGAGCGAGATAGAGTCGGTTTTAGAAGCTCAAGTACCAGAAGCACGCTTCTCTTGTGTCAAAAAAATTTCTCACCGTCTGAATTGGAAAAATCTTTTTGTTTTGGTTGGTGGAAAAATTTCATTTGTTTTGAGCTTGGGCTTATTTTTCTAGTTATACTATTTAGAAAAACTTTTGATTTAAAGCTGAAGGTAAAGTCCCAAAAATAGCCCCTAAGTACCTAACCGTGTGGCTAGTCGGCCACCAATGCATTTATAGCACAAGATTGTAAATGGGAAAAATTAGTCCAGTGACATTCAATTTGTTGGTATTTAGTGAACCTAAACAAACTCAGTCTAAACAAACTGAGCCTAAGTACCTAACCGTTCGGCTAGTCGGCCACCAATGCATTTATAACACAAGATTGTAAATGTGACCTGCTTGATTAGTTAACAATGAACAGCAAGCCTGAGCTCGAGCAGGGTAGTAATTTGCAGTAAGGACGTCGCGTCCTGTTTAGCCAAGCCAAGCACTCTACTAACCAGCTGTCGGGTAGGCCGAAAGCTGCACTCCACTACATTGCCACTGCAACCATATCTTATTCGATAAAGAAAATTTTTATTAATCTTAGTAAATTACATCAAAGTGATACAATTATACTAAATAGACTTTCGGTCTCTACACAGCTAGGGTGTACACAGCAACACACACAACAAAAGACAAAGAAACCGTCGCGGCAAACTACATCACGCAATATTGTCTTCAAGACTATTCACCATCATAGCAACACTTGGACCGCGATAAAACTCTCCAATGACAACGCCTCCAAGAAGGACTCGATATGCACACGCCTTTGCTATTGCCATGATCCAACCGGTGAAGGTCGGACCAAAGGTTTTCACCTCGGAGAGTAAATCCTCGGACTACAAAACAATGCCTTCAACAAGACCATTGCGAGCCACGACCAACTAAGGTCGGACACAGGGATTTCTCCACTGAAGTCGAAATCTAGGAGATCCCGGTGTTGCAACCACCCGCATTAGAGCTAGTGCCGCCATACCACTTAATCTTAGCCAATAGCGGCCACCTTCTCAAGGCCGGACAAACAATTTTAGATGTTCGACTCTCACGATGTGATTCGCGAGCTAGCCAATAGGCACACGATCATCAAGTCCATAGAGTGCATCTAAAAATGAGTTATGTCGCCTAAGAAAAACGAATCATGAATTGATGCTAAGATGACATAGGTTAAAAAGAAATGTATTGTGCGTATTCCACAGCGACAGCCGGAGGATGCAGATAGGGTTTTGTTCGGAAGGAGGCGTCTTGGTGGCTAAACCTAGAGGCGAAAACCCTAGGGACTCTACTGTGAGGGATCAGGCGTCCATGAGCTGCGGATGACACGAAGATTTTTACCCGAGTTCAGCCCCATTTTGCTTTGGGTAATAGCCTTACTTCTGCTAGATTGTTTAGAGAGGTGTGAAGCTAATACAAAGCTCTTGAGTTACAAATTCTTTCCTCTCGAATGCTAGTCCCTTTTCCCATGCACCGGAGGCCCTTATATAGGCGGGCTAAGCAGGAGTAGGTAAAGGAGGTCATCATCTTGATCCTCATACATTTACTACTCCTTCTGTCTTTGTCCGTTCCTCCGACCTCATTAAATGCTTCTGCGTGCCTTTGCACGGTCATGCCGGATGGGACCCTGCTATGCAGTAGGTGAGGCGTCGAGGAATGGGCTTGTTGCGAGAAACCCTGCGGTGATAAGCTGCTCTATGGCGAGCTGCCGTTCGACATAATGCGGTAGTGGAAGGAGCCTTGAGGAAGCCACGCGCTCCACCACTTTGCCTGCGGCGGGCGTCTTCATGCCCCCGCCACGTGGGCGGGCGCCCGAGCGAGTAAGGCGTGCTCGCCCGCTTTGCTCGCCGGGCGCCCGTGGACCGACGCCTTGCCCGGCGGCCGTGATCGCGGCCGGTTGCCGAACCGCCACGTGGCGGGCGGCGGCGAAGCGTCTTCGCCGCCACTCGCCGGGCGCCACAGCGACCGAAGCCTTTGGCCGGCGAGCCGTGATCGCCGCCGATTGCCGAGCCGCCACGTAATTGGCGGCGGCGGCGGCGTGCTTCGCCCTCGCCGGGCGCCACGCGCCCGGACGGCAAACGGCGGCGGCCGTGATCGCCGCCGATTGCCGAGCCGCCACGTAGGTGGGCGCAAAGGCGGCGAAGCGTCGTTTTCGCCTGCCGCCTAAGCGCCACGTGGGCCGACGCCAGCCGTGCCGTGATCGCCGCCGGTTGCCGAGCCGCCACGTAGCTAAGCGCCGCGGCGAGGCGTGCTTTCGCCACCGCTTTCGCCGGGCACCACGTGGGCCGACGCGCTGGCCGGCCGTGATCGCCGCCCGTTACTGCCGAGCCGCCACGCGGATTGTACTTTATGCGGTGGAGAGGGTACCTAGCGTATAATGCCGACATGTATGAACAACGTTAGAAAGAGATGAAGACGTTGAAGCGAAGAGTAGTCACCGGTGACAACCCAAACTTGCCGACGGTGGCGAAAGCGACCCACAAGGGCGAGACACCACCAAGACAAAGCGGAAGCACCAGACGATGCCCCCACGGAGGAAAAACGGCTCGCGCCACGCCGTCGAGGGTGAGGTGGAGGTATTGTTGATGACGCTTCAAGGAAGACGATGGCACCCGTGGTCGTCACCATCGTCGGCTCCGGCCGAAAGTCGCAAGCGTTAGCCCAAACACCACCAACCTCACCATTGCAGAAGAAGGAGTCGACCCAGCGCAGCAAGCCAATGTAACCTTGACCATCGTATACACCAACGGCAAGAGCCATGGATAGAGGACACCGCCGTCCGGACGCCGCTTACGGAACCTAGAAACATCTAGGGTCTTGCAACGAAGACAGATCGCCTGGCCGAAACCGCTTGTTGCATCACTGCTGGCCCAACCGATTCCGCCGCCTGGCTGCCGCCAGAAGCGTCGCGGCAAGACGCTGCGACCATCCGCAGAAGAACCGTCGGCCTTCATCCGCTCGGCGAGCCCTCCCAAACCCACACAATGGCCCACCCGCCACAGCCACAGATCCGGCGGAGGAGCGAGATCGAGCCACCGAGCCGCGGATCAACCTTCTCAAAACCGAAAACCCGCCCGGTAACAACGGCCGCAGAGGGAGGGAACGAGCTGCAGGGGGAGGGGACGACCATATCTTATTCGGCAGTAGCACGATTTCTATAATCGTAGACTAGGTGATGCGCATTGATGGATACTCGACTCGACTGATCATCAACCTTGGCTTGGCTTGCTCTCCGGCCGTTTGAATCGAGGACCAGCAACAGCAATACCCAAACCATGTACGGCGTGGCCGCGTCGATCAACACCGCGACCCGAGCCCTGCCCCCGTACGTTGCAGCGGAACCTGTACCGCGACGGCAGCGAAACCGACCGTAAAAACGAGCGTGGTGGCACGGACGTGTCGCCGTGCGTGCGCAGCGGCCGGTGCAATCGCTCGCCAGGAACGCGACGGTCGCCGTCGCGCGCGCGGCAGCCGGCAAACGAGGAAACGGCTGAGATTACCAAACCAACCGTGAGGAGGTAAGGTAGGTGGAACGGCCCCAACCACCAGCGCCACCTGGCGCGGCACGGACCTGTCGGGGAGCGCCAGTGGGCCCCACCTCCCGCCTCGCAACGGCTCGCTCTTTTCGTCCGCTGTCGTGTGTCTGCGTCCGCGATCTGACGGGGCCGTCGTGCTTGTCCGCTACGAGCGGAGCAGAGGACGGTTCCGTGGATGGCATGGCACGGTGGATCTGAGCGCCGACGTGCCGCGGGTGCATTCGATGCATGCCAACTTCGCTCCACCCCGTGCACCGCAGCACGCGTGGCGTCTGTGATCCTGTTCCGTGAGGTGTTTTTATTTAAAAGTTACGTTACAAAAACCGACGAGTAAATAAAGAGGAGGCACGGTTAATTAATTTCTGTTGCTTTAAAATTTATATATACAACTTATACCGAGGGATGATGCTATTCATCTGTGTTTTGTTTCCAACCATACAAAAAGAGACGATGAAGGGGACTAACGCTTAATGCCCTTAATCTATTCCGTGTGCATTGCCATTTGTCAATACGACATCGTTCATGATTTGGCTTTCTCCTTGAAAAGATACACTGATTATAGCACTTATTTGAACATGTTCTAATAAAACGTGGTGTGTACATGATATGTTGCATCTCCCTTGTGTGATTTATCCGGGTTTTGTGACTTTGCGTGCTACTACGATCCATGCAATATGAGTGTTCAAATTGGATCGGAACAAACACCTCCTTTTCTTGGCTTTCTTCCTCGAAAAGGAAATGCAAAAGGAGGCAGGGTGCAGTAATAGACGACCATAGCGGGTGTATTTAGATATCGTGTAAAACGATCTACGTGCACTCAACGTGATCCTGAGTAACTCCTGCACATCGCACTTTTATTCTGCCGATCGAGTCAAATGCACTGCAAAAATGTGGTGTTGTGCTCCAAGCAAACGGAGGAGGACCATTAGCTTTTCCGACAAACGCATGCGCACGTTTATTATATACGGTGGCGACGTGGCTTCCAAATTCCAATATCAAAGTATCCTTGTTAGAAAGAAAAAAAATCGCGATCTAGCTATTGTACGTTTCGCATCGAGCTGGAGCTGCCAGAAAAAGAATTCATCATGATACAGGCCATGATTGAAGGCCGGTGACATGAGGCATGGGCACAACGAGAAGTTAGATGCGAGAATAAACAAAGTTTCTTCTAACGACCAAGTGCTATCTGTCAGGACTCAGGGTGCCGACCCCAATCACTGCCCAACCAACAAGCGCTTCTTATGATGTCCATACTCCATACTTTCAAGCTTCTTGGACCGGATTTGATTGACAGGCATGGGAGCTTCTTCCTCCATGGCAGTGGTTGGAACCACTTGGAGGTTGGAACTGTTCTGCGGAATCCATGCTGTCATTCTTCTTGTCTCCTTCCACAGTGACCTCACTGCTCTGTTTATCAGGCACGTTAAAACAAATGAAAATCATGGGCACCGCCAAACTATCGTCAGGGGCACGTCCTGGCAGGGTGGCAGAGGGTAAAACTGTGCAGTACTTGCGAATTTGGGCCCAGTTATTAACATGGGCTGGAATCCGATTCGGGCCGGGCCGAGTACCCTACAAGGCCTTCTTCCCTCGCGTGATTCTTCGCTTCTTCGCGTAAAAGCTCAAGAGTCCCGTGCTTCGTCGTGTGCCCGAGTGGTGATCTGAGTCCAACTCTCCTCGTCTCCTCCTCCTCCTCCCCTTTCCTTCCAGTACTCTCCCCGGCCGCGGACCAGCTCCTCCCAGATCTCCCGGCGCCGCCGCTCGTCCCGCTCCTCGCCCCCGGGTGCCCGTGCTCGCGCAGCGATGGATGAGCTGCTTCACCAGGCCAAGGCGTGGGTAGGCCAGGCCGAGCGCTGGGTCCGTCAGCAACCCCCGGAACAGATTTACGTCGCGGTCGCGGTGATTGCCGTGACAATTCTGGTGCTGGTTGCAGGTGCTGTGTCGAACCTAAGCTTCTTCTTGGCTTTGTGCCCTTGCTCCCGAGTCTTTAGGTGTTGTGTTCAGTTTGTAGAACTCACTCATGCTGCCCTAAGGTTTTAAGAACATGTGCAGAAGTCGGTCCTGAAAAACTAGATATAATTGGTAATTTAGCAACGAGCAACTGGCTTGGTGCAATTCCGTATTTTCTGGAAGCATCAGGCTTGTAAAAGGCTGTGCGTTTTATGTGTTGTAGCTGTCGTTGTTTGACGAATACACTAGCTGCAGATCTGGATGAGCGGATGTATAGTTAGCTCTGTTGTCACAAAGTTCACATATGATTGAAGCATAATTGAGTCCATGCCTTGGATCTTACGGGAACTGATTTGAAGGATGGGGCTATGGTATACCAGTTTATGTAATTTCAAGTCACAGTTAACTATGTAATCTATAGTATGGATGCACCAGCCCATCTGTAGAGGTTGAACAATTATTAGTTTTGGGATTGTACCAGTATCCTTACTTTACTGTTATCTCAGAGAGGAAGCAGAGAGTGAAAATTTTCAGAATTAAGCTGATTCAGAGTACCGTTTACAGTGTGCCACAAGTTGCCACCAGGGTAGTGATGAATTTCTACTAGTTAAATAGCCGAAGAGTGAGTCCATTATTATCTTAATATTTGCACGTGCACCTTGTAAAGGTTAATACTCTAAGTGTCATGTGGGGAAACACCTATTCCCGATGCAGGAAGATTACCGGAACCGAATCCCAGAAAGGTCCGGATTAGTATTAAGATAGAACTAATTCAAATATGTTGATTCTTTAGCAAAGTAGTTTCCTTATTTACTTTACTTTGTTAGGAAAGATATTTTGTTACCTGGTTTGTTAGAGGGCCTTCGCTATATAAGAAGGCCAGATGTTTCAATAAAGGATATGAGAAAATTGCCTCAAACTCTCTGTTTCCTTACCTCTTGCGTCACCTCCCGACCTTGTTGTCATGGCTGCCACCACGGCTCTCCTCGCCAAGCAGAGGGCTAGGGCGCCTCTACCGCCATCACATCAGTACTTCCTCCGCTCCAGCTCCACCATTGCATCCTCGACGTGTGACAACTTGGTATCAGATTCGTCCGCTGCCTCCACCACCATGTCCAGTGAGGATGCCGTCGATCCGATCTTGGCAAAATTGGACGCCATCATGCAGCAGATGGCGACGGACAAAGCAATCATACATGCCAAGATGGATACTCTCGCCAGCACCGTCAGGGACATTGATAACCAGCAGCGTGCCCACCATCTCGCCATTGCTCGTTTGGAGCATGCGGATGGGCAGGGCAGCAGTCTCCACGAGCCAGCCCCTCCGCACTCTAGCGGCATCTTGCCTACGCCGCCTGGCCTTTCCGGTCAAGAGCACGGGCGGGCTCTAGTGTTCACATCGCCAAGGCCGCCTCCTCGGCGCAACTCCGGGTCAGATCGCCTGCCACCGGACCAGACGACGCATCTCCAGGCAGATCGTGGTGGCGCCCCTCGATTCTACAAACTGAATTTCCCGACCTTCGACGGGAAAGATGATCCTCTACCTTGGCTCAATCGCTGTGACCAGTTCTTCCGTGGTCAGCGTACACCCGAAGAAGACAGAGTATGGTTGGCCTCTTTTCACATGTTAGGTGCTGCCCAATTATGGTATCATCGGTTGGAGCGTGATATGGGAGCACCATCTTGGCACAACTTCGTCGAGCTTGTGAATAACCGATTCGGGCCGCCGCTACGCTCAAATTCCTTGGGCGAAGCGGCAACGCTATAACGAATTACATTTTACCGACTTCGCCGAACAATTCTTGTCCTTGCTTTGTCGCACGAATCCACTCTCTGAACATCAGCAAATCCAATTGTTTACTGCTGGGTTGGGCGATCCTCTCCAGATCGATGTGGAACTACAAGGGCCGCTGACTTTGGAATCGGCGATGAGCCTCGCTGCAGGCATACGAAGGCCGACTCGCCCGTCTCGCCATCATGCAAGATCATATCGCCGGCCTTGCCATCATACAAGATCCGGAGGACCGCCGCTTTCCATCGGGCGTGTCACGGCCACCGCTAACTCCTCGTGACGCGGCAATTCACTTCCGCGACGGACGTTATCCCCTGCCGAGATGGAACGACGCCGGACCATGGGCCTCTGCTATCACTGCGATGAGAAATTCAGTAGTGGCCACCGTTGCAAGAAACTCTTTGTGATGGAGATTGTGGATATCACCGACGAGCCAGACCTTGATCAATCAGTGGAACCAGCAATCTCGTTAGCCGCGATCACAGGCATTACACCGCGCTCCGGCCAGACCATGCGCCTTCCGGTGACCATCGCGGGCCACTCCTTCATGGCTTTGTTGGATTTCGGATCAACGCACAACTTTATCGCCGACCGCATCGCCCACACAACTGGAGTCCATGTCCAACCTTGTTCCGGCTATAAGCATCGTGGCAAATGGTGACCGTGATCTCGCCTGGGTTTGTCCCGACATGCAGATCACCGTTGCAGAGGTGCCCTTTGCTCTGGAGTGCTACGTCCTTCCTTTGGATGATCTCGACATAATTCTGGGCGTTCAATGGCTGGGTACTCTTGGTCCAATTGTATGGGATTTCAATCATATGACCATGTCCTTCAGCCATGCCGGTCGCCAGATTATTTGGTCCAGCACTCCAAACACAGCACCAAGAACCGCACTTCAAGCTTGCACGGGACAGGACTTATTGCATACTCTATTGGATGATTTCAGCGATTTATTTGTCGAACCATCAGGACTGCCACCCGTCCGTGAGCGTTATCACCGCATTCACTTAAAACCAGGCACCGAAGCAATCACTGTCCGTCCATACCGTTATGCTCATTTGCAGAAAGATGAATTGGAGAAACAATGCACGGCCATGTTGCAGTAGGGGGTTATCCGCAAAAGCTCCTCCGCGTTTTCTGCTCCAGTGTTGCTTGTCAAGAAATCAGATGGTTCCTGGCGGTTTTGTGTCGATTATCGAGCACTCAATGACTGCACCATTAAAGATAAATTTCCAATTCCAGTGGTGGATGAACTCCTCGACGAGCTACATGGTGCCAAATTCTTCACTAAGCTTGATCTCCGTTCGGGTTATCACCAGGTGTTAATGCACCTAGCCGACATCGAGAAGACGGCCTTCCGCACACATCAAGGTCTCTTTGAATTTGTGGTCATGCCGTTTGGGTTAACCAACGCCCCGGCCACCTTTCAAGCGCTCATGAATGAGGTTCTTCGACCCTTTCTCCGTCGCTTTGTTCTCGTCTTCTTTGATGATATTTTGATATACAGCTCCTCCTGGTCCGAGCATCTGCGGCACATCCGCACCATTTTTCAAACCCTTGAGCATCACCGGCTCTTCCTCAAAAGATCCAAGTGTTCTTTCGGCGACCAGTCTGTCACATATTTAGGACATGTGATCTCCTCCACTGGGGTCGCCATGACACCTGTAAGGTCGCAATTGCCCAGAGTGGCCCACGCCTCATGCAAGCGGTCTCATGGTTCCTTGGCCTCATTGGTATTACCGCAAGTTTATTCGCAGTTTTGGTGAGCTGGCTGCTCCCCTCACTAAGTTATTGAAGAAAGAAGCTTTCAAGTGGTCTGTAGAGGCCGACACAGCATTCTCCAACCTGAAAGCCGCCCTGGTTTCAGCACCAATTTTGCAATTGCCCGATTTCAACATGGCATTCACAGTCGAGCGACGCCAAAGTTATGGCATCGGTCGCGATCCCTTCACTGTGTAATAACGGCGATTGCTTTCTTCAGTCGACCCATGGTTCCCCGATACGCCTCCTTGCCAGCATATGAAAGGGAGTTAATTGGTCTTGTCCAAGCAGTGCGTTTTTGGAGACCTTACCTTTGGGGCCGTCCGTTCTTGATACGGACCGATCATTACATCTTAAAATTCTTACTGGACCAGCGCCTATCCACCATTCCGCAGCACCATTGGGTTAGCAAACTCTTGGGATATGATTTCTCCGTTGATTACCGACCCGGCAAATCCAATGTGGTCGCGGATGCCCTTTCCCGACGTGATACAGAAGCACCGGCTCTCACTTGTGCTATCTCTAGTCCACACTTCGCCCTTTTTGATGGTCTTCGTGCGGAACTACTGGCCGACCCAATTCTCCGTGAGCTCCGAGACAAAATCAGCACCGGCCAACAACAGGACCCATGGGGCATTGTGGATGATCTCATCACCTTCAACAACCGCATTTATATTTCACCCACTTCTTCCTTTCTGCCGGATATTCTTACTGGAGCTCATCAGACCGGCCACGAAGGAGTTCAGAAGACTCTTCATCGTCTGCGTGCTGATTTTCACGTTCCCAATGCCCGCAATGTGGTGCAAGACTTTGTTCGCGCCTGCATTGTCTGCCAGCGCAATAAGGGCGAACAACTCCACCCAGCCGGGTTTTTACAGCCTTTGTCCGTCCCTTCGGCAGTCTGGTCAGATATCACCATGGACTTTGTTGAAGGCCTCCCCCGCATCAATGGCAAGATAAATATCTTCACCGCTGTCGAGCTTCTTCAATCGCCCATTTCCTACCTGGCCACCATCCTTATACGGGGAGTCGGGCCGCTTCGTTTTTTGATGAAGTGGTCCGACTACATGGTATTCCTTCGTCCATTGTTAGTGACCGTGATCCAAAGATTCACTAGCAATTTTGGACCGAATTGTTCCGGCAGTGGGAGTTAAACTCATTTCACCGCTTCCATCCTCATCCCGATGGACAATCCGGCCGTGAATAAAATCATTGTTATGTACCTCATTGTCTTCTTGGCGATCGTCTGCATGGCAGTGGGCTTTGGTTACCATGGGCGAACCGCCATAACACAAGTTTTCAAGCATCACCAGACTTCGCCTTCCGAGTGGTGTTTGGCCGAGATCCCCTTCTTGGCGCTAATACAAAGGTCAAGCGGCCCCAACATCCTATTGTGGATCGCCTTCTACGGATCGCAATGATTTCCTGACTCAAATACAAGGCCGTTTGTTACAAGCTCAACAATATTACAAGGCTCTGTCGACAAAGGTCGCCGGATTTGCGGCTTGCCACGGGTGATTGGGTGCCGCTCGTCTTCTCCATCGACAAGCGCCTCCATCACTCCCGCGCACCAAGAACCAGCTCGCTACTACTACGCCCTACCAAAGTTGCCCAACGTATTGGTTCAATGGCCTACAACCGCACCTTCCTGCCTAAAATCCATGATGTTTTTCATGTTGGCCTCCTCAAGCCATTCGTCGGGGATCCTCCACCACTACCGCCGGCTTTACCAACCATCCTCCATGGCCGCGTCTGTCCATTTCCAGCCAAGGTCTTGAAGGCCGCCTCGCCCGAGGCCATCGTGAACTCTTGGTGCAGTGGGAAGGATTATCACCAGCTTCAGCTTCCTGGGAACCTTTGGACAAATTCCGCCAGTTATACCCAGACTTTAAGCTTGAGGACAAGCTTTTTGAGGAGGAGGGGAGAGATGTCATGTGGGGAAACACCTATTCCCGACGCAGGAAGATTACCGGAACCGAATCCCAGAAAGGTCCGGATTAGTATTAAGATAGAACTAATTCAAATATGTTGATTCTTTAGCAAAGTAGTTTCCTTATTTACTTTACTTTGTTAGGAAAGATATTTTGTTACCTGGTTTGTTAGAGGGCCTTCGCTATATAAGAAGGCCAGATGTTTCAATAAAGGATATGAGAAAATTGCCTCAAACTCTCTGTTTCCTTACCTCTTGCGTCTACCTCGACCTCTGCAGCGGCCGCCACGGCTCCCTCTGCTGACTGCAAGCAGAGGGCTAGGGCGCCTACCGAGACTTTCTCCGCCTCCTCCACCATTGCATCCTCGACGTGTGACACTAAGATGTTATAATTTACGAGTTCTTGATCATGAAGGTTTCTGATGGTGTCATGATATGTGTGGTATTGGATTGGTGTCTTTTAATCTAAAGATAGTTTATTTTGAAATGTGTAAACCTTACACTTCTTAGTGTTTGTAGTGAGTGCACCCAAAGATATAAAATGTCTTGCTGTATAATGAAATCCATTTTGTCGCTTATTAAAGTTTATGCTTTTGTGATATAAAATTCTGTTGATGCTACTAGTACAGTAATTAACAAGCATTACTTTGTCTGCTTGATTTTTTGTTTACAGTTTCTTGTCTGAAATCCTCGAAGCCGAACACCATAGCCCTCTCTGGGCTTAGTGGCAGTGGCAAAACTATTCTTTTCTACCAGGTGATTATCTATTTTAATTGTTCTAGTTCTGTATATGGTCCTCTCTCTTTTGTCTTTCTTTCTCCTTCAGTGATACAGCTGTTCAACTTCTGGTGGATTAACATCAAATTTTGACCAGAGTTACCAAGCATGCCATTGTTTTCAAATTTGATTGCTAGTCTTCTCTCTCTGTGTTAAAGTTTTTACAAGTCAGGGAAAAGGTTACAGTTGCTCTCATTTATGCCTCTTTTGATGCATTGTACTAGTTCAGTAGGTTAGAAAACGATCATGCTAACTGAACTTCTACTTTGATTGCTACCGACGAAAACCACGGTTTTCGATCTTACCGCTGCGGTTCGAGATCCAAAATCGCTTGGTAAACGGGTCTAATTAAAAAAAATTTGGAAAAATTTATGTGTTGAAAAACGCTCGAAAACCATTGAAAACTGCTCAAAAACCATTTTAAGGAACATTCAATTGGTCGGTTGGTTTTCGGTGAAACCGAGTGGTTTCTTGGGAAAAACTGAACGGTTTTCGATTTTTAAAATTTTTCCCAAAATTTTTTATTGCTTAACCCTTCAGTTTCCTGATGGTTTTTGCGGTTTTCGAATTTCGAGCGGTTTTGTCAAAAACGGTTTTTAAAACCCTGCTTGTGTCTCTGTTGCCATGATTTGACTGCATAAAATCCTATATGATTTTGTGTTGTGCATGTCTGTATGGCAATATTTTGGAGAACCGAGACTCATTTTGGTTTTTGAGGGATGTTCCAATGGAACAAGTAGGTAGGTTCCCTTATATTATCTTTTGCTTCTGTGCTAATTTTGCCTCTCTCTTTCTGTTAGCTTCGCGATGGATCATCACATCAAGGAACTGTGACTTCAATGGAACAAAACAATGATACATTTGTGCTGCACTCAGAGCTAGAAAGGGTGAGGCAATTTTTTGAGATGAATCTGTGCAATATCTTGCTTTCATTTCAATTAATGCAAATGAAGGCCATCGTTGTTTATATACAAATTTGCATTTGCTGATAACAATATTTTTTCTGAACTTTGCTCGTGTCCTTGATGCAGAAAGGCAAAGTTAAGCCTGTGCATGTTGTTGACGTTCCTGGTCATGCAAGGCTTAAGCCTAAGCTTGATGAAGTTCTTCCTCAAGCAGCTGGGGTTGTTTTTGTTGTTGATGCCCAAGATTTTCTGTCTAGCATGCAAGCTGCTGCAGAGTAATTTTGCTGACTTCTTTTTGTTCTTGGGAAAATTTGTGGTGTCTATTTCAGCTAATTTTTGCTACCATCGCATGCTGGATTGAAATTAAGAGTGACTGGGAGCTTCTTGCATATCTAGGGGTGGAAAAATAGCTCGAGGCTCAAGGTTCTGCTCGGCTCGGCTCGGCAGATCAACCAGCCGAGCCCCGAGCTCACCGTCTGCTCGGTGCTAAGTGTGCAATGAGTCGAGCCAGCTCACCATGAGCGTGCCTGGCTCGTTAGGCTCCTGTAAAATTCAGATATTCAGTAATCACTTTCACTAATCACTAATCATTAATTGATTATCCAAATTACATGAGGCTTAATTTTAATACAAAATTAGCCACATCCCACGAACATTCAATCGGCTTGGCATTCATACACCATATTGAACAAGGAACATACTTGAGAGTTGACGCAATGAGGCGGGCCCACATGCCAGCGGCTCACGAGCCTGCTCGCTCGGCTCGAGGCTCGACCGAGCCCGGTTTTCAGCTCGATAAAGACAATGAGCTGAGCCTCGGCCTGCTCAAGAACCGACGAGCTCGGTCGAGCCGAGCCAAGCTTGCTCTGCTCGGCTTGATTCCACCCCTATGCATATCCCAGCATGTCAAAAATTGCTGTATTCTATCGATTTCTTAACGCAGTTGGTATTGTCTCACATTATTCTCCCCTTATCACAGGTACTTGTATGACATTCTAACAAAGGCAACTGTAGTGAAGAAAAGGGTTCCTGTTCTGATATTCTGCAACAAGACAGATAAAGTTACAGCTCACTCAAAGGAATTTATCAAGAAGCAGTTGGAAAAGGAAATGTATGGTTTTTTTTTACATTAAAATACTTTCATAATTAGAGTGCATCAACTGAGATCACTCCATAACTCATTTGAATTAAGCCACATATGAGAGAACATGTCACAGCCATGTGCACTGACTAGCTGAAGTGAAGGCTTCTAAAGTGTGCCAATATTATTGTTTTGTAGAAACAAGCTTCGAGAATCAAGGAACGCCATATCATCTGCTGACATCACCGATGAAGTCCAGCTTGGGGTCCCTGGAGAGGCATTCAACTTTAGTCAATGCCAGAACAATGTGACAGTTGCTGAAGGTGCTGGCCTGACTGGTAATGTTTCAGCAGTCGAGCAATTCATCCGTGAGTATGTGAAGTCTTAGATTCATCCCATTCTTACAGACCAGCGTTTTTGTTTCTGCATGGTTTGCCTGGTAAAAGAAGGCAAACCTTCGCCGTGTCTGTCTACCTTTATAGGGTGTGCTGAGTGCTGACCTTGTTAGAGGTGTAACAGTTTGCATTGCTAACTCTTTATAGACATTGCCTCTGAACATCATCTGTTAGAACACTATCCCTGATTTTCATTATGGCTCATTATGGCCACGTCGTTCTGTAGGTTTTATTTCCTTTTTGTTCTGTTCTGAACCCTTCCTGGCTGCATGTGACTTTGGAAATTATGTTTGAAGAGAGGTCTTTTGACAGTGTATGGCAGTCAGTTTAGCTTATATGTTTCTCAATAATCTGCGGGGTTGTATTCCTGTAACACGTTTAGCTGTACTTAAGCTGTGCTGATGGCCCTACAACCATAGTTGTGCCGAACCACACCCTTGGTGGGTCTTTCTATGATCTCGGTTTCTTTGGTTTTGTGGTGTTGCGGTTCCTATATCTTCTGTCAATGACAGTTTGCTGCTGACCAATTAAGGATGGCCTCAGGGAACAATAAATAGGGCTGGTGACAGGCCGATGGCCATCTGGGGTAAGGCGCCGGTGCATCCTGTTGTGTGGGTTGTGCATTGGTCGTGGGAAATGGTCGCCGCATTGGTGGGGTTCACCATGGACTTGGATTGGACTTGGATGACAGCAGAAATGGAATTTCCGACCATTAAAAAAAAAGAAACGAAACCTTTTTAAAACGGAAATAGAAAAGGAAAATATCTGTATGGAAATAGAATTTTTTTGTAGGAAACGAGAGAGCTATTTTCGACGGAAATAGAAACGGGAATTTCGTATAAGTGAAATCGGAAATTTCGTGGGAAACTTGGCCTACTTGAACCAAAAAGGAGAATGGAGAATTTACATTTATCTTCGAATTAAAATAATTTCAGAAATACAAATGGTTTTATAGAAAATATCAAATAGGGTTCAAAGTTTTCAAAAAAAAGTCTCAGAAATACTTTGAAATATTTTGAACCTAGGAAAATTATTTCTAGCATAATTTTGGTTTCATTTTTCGTGAATAAATAATTCTATAAATCTAAAAAATAGCAAAATGGCATTTATAAACTCCAAAAAATCCAAGATAAATATTAGAAAAATCATAAATGAACATTGAACAAAAACATGCAAATTTTAAAGCGTTACACCTTTATAGTTGGAGGAGCAAGTGGATGTCGATAATAATAATATGGAGATGGGCATGATAGTCTGATTTGGGGGACAAATAGTGAGCTTTCAGCTTACAAACTTGAGAAAAAACTTTTTGGTGATACCGTGAATATAACATTGATCTTGTATCCACTTTGGAAGTGGAATGAGTTACACTGTTTTTGTAGTCAAATATATTGTGATCATGTACTATGTTTTTTGGAATTTTTTACTTTCGTTTCCATATCTGCTTCCTTTAGTTCCGCATCTGTTTCCGAGGTTTTTTATTTCGTTTCTGTTATCGGTAAAAGATATGAAAACGGAAATGAAACAATAATTTACAAGTGTTTCTGTTCTGTTTTCATCCCTACCATAGACAGCAAGGGCTTGGTGATTAGCGCAGATAGCAAGCGGCGAGCTTCTTATTCAAGGTCCGTGGGGGAGGCAACGCACAGAGTGTCTAGGGCAAAGATTCAAATTTCGCTGAGATAAAATCTCGCTTAGCACCGAAATCCGAAATTTCGCCGAAATCTCGATATTTCAGACAAATCTCGGACGAAATTTGAAAAACAAAATTCAAATCTAGTCCATTTGCAATCGAGAAATCCTGAAATTCAGTCGGATAACCCAAAATTTCGGGCAAAATACCTGAAATTTTGGCATTTTTGCACCGGCAGGAAAGTTGGTCAAACGACGATGAAAAATTTGAAATTTTTTTTGGAGTCCTGATACATTGGTGATGTTGCCATAAAAATTTCAGAAAATTCTCAAGCTTGTGCAATTTTTAAAAATTCAAATATTGCTACTGTCCGGATAAAACACTGACGTACAATTTTGAACCGAATGAAAAATGATTCAAACTACGTTAGAAAATTTTGAAATTTTTTTGCATGGTTATGATGCATCACTATTGTTATCATAAAATTTTAAAATGATGATCAAGCTTCATGAATTTTTAAAAATTTGAACAGTACTATTATGCTATTAAAAGGTTTACCGACAAACTTGAACAAAATGAAAAATGATCCAAACCATGTTAAAAAAATTTAAAATTTTTATGGATGGTCCTGATATAACATTAATGTTTCTATAAAATTTTTAGATACTGATCATGCTTAAAGAATTTTTAAATTTTTTAATAATGCTATGTCCTGATAAAAGTCTGATGATCAATACAAAGATTTGCTTTAGCAATAAAAAAATGTTAAAATTTTTAAAAATTTTACAGAAGGGTTATAAGGAAATGCTTAAGATCTCATAAAAATTTTGAATCATGATTACATTCCAGTGAATTTATAATTTCTTACAAGGCACAATACTATTTATGTTCTTTCTCTTTTGATTTTTGAAATATAATATAACAAATGAAGTTCATTTCTTATATAGATTTAATTGACCAAACAAAAAGTTTAAATTTTTTAAAAATTTATAGAATAGTACTAAGGCAATTCTTAATCCTCATAAAAATTTTAGATCATGATCACACTTAAGAAATTTATAAAATTCTGACAAGGTTATTGTCCTAATTATGTTCATTCCGTTTTTTTAAAAGATAAAAAATAAAGTTCAATTGTTTTAAAAAAATTTCCGTATGATTCTACACTACTAAAGATAGTTTATGCTCGACCACCTCCTCGGGACACCGGCATGTCCTGCGGCTCCCAAGCTTAATATGTCTTTGTTGGCGCGGAGGAAGGTGACGAGCTTGAGTTCCTATTTGGAACTCACCACCGAGACGTGGACGACTTGGATGAGTCCTCCACGAGCCAAGACAGCCTTCATTGCCTCACGGCCGGATGACGAATTCAGCGGGCCACCTTCATGGCCGCCAGGTCTCACGAGGCAAGATAGACGGGCGAGGCCAAGGCCTGGTCTCGATCGTGTGCCGCCTTGAGGTCGCCTCAAGACGTGATGATGCCGCTAAGCCCCGAGCTTCATGCACGGTGGCAGAGTGGTTGGTCGCCATGAACTTGACTGAGCGGGACGCCTGTGGATGGCGTTGTAGGAAGATCACCCTCGACCACCTCAAAGGTGACCAATCACGGTAAAGTTGTCCGAGGCATCAAAATGACGCAGCAGACCACCGTCCCGGAGGGTGGTCGAGCTTCTGAACGATTCCGAAGAACGGAATCGCGATATTCTTGACCTTCGACCGAGGAATCTGCATCCGGTTGAGTGCGCTAGCCAGCAGTAGGTTGAGGGAGCTTGCCCCCATCAACCATGACCGCCCGACCAAGGTGTTACTAATGGTCTGGGGTCACAACCAAGGCGGTCTTGAGATCCTGGACATACCTTGGGGGCATCCTCCGCAGTGAAGGTGATTGTTGCCCCACCCATTTGCAAGGCCGTCCGCTGGGCTTCCCAATGGTGGCTCGATAGACCACGACGCAGATCCTTGATCTCAAGGCCGGATCGAGCACAAAAGAGCCAAGATGACGCCGATCCGTGCTGGCCGCCTGCTTTGAAATCCGTGTCGAGGTCGGCCTAGTCCTTCCAAGATTGACCCTCTCAGGTCGATCTCCTTTTTTCGAGCGTGGGCATCTCTCTCGCCCATCGAGAAAGCCTCAAATTTTGCTCCGCCAGCCTCTGCATTCAGAGGTCGTGGCCCGAGTCCTTGGAACAGCATAAAACTTGTCTTCGCCGAACCGAGGTTGCCCTCAGACCTTTGTGGGCTGACTAACTGCTAACTGCACGGCGATCCTCCTGGGCTGGTCCATGGCCGAGGTCGTGGCCGATTTCATTGGGATGGCCCTCCTCTGGCCGAATCCAAGACTCCATGACCTCATGGGTTGTAGGGTCGAGGATGCGCCTAGAGGGGGGTGAATAGGTGTTTTACAAAATTAATCGCTCACTAAAATCGATCACCCTAATACACCCCTAAGTCAAAACCTAATCAAAGATATATGCGGAAGCGATAAACTAGGTTTTGACAATTAAAACCTAAATCAACTAGGCTCACTAATGCACTAACTAATTTATGTCTCTAAACAAGAATTGCTATATTGAATAAATAATTTACACTAAGCAATTCTATTTCAAGCAATCAATAATATGCAAGAGGTAAATACTTGAAAGTAAAAAGACAAGGGACAACCGATGTTTTTCCGTGGTGTTCGGAGACTTGTTTGCCTCCCCCTAGTCCACGCTGAGGCAAGCCCACACTTGGACGGCTCCCGCCGAGCACCCGCCTCTTTCCACTAGTCGTGGTTTTCACGCCGCAGTAGGCTCAACCCGAACCTTCACAAACTTGCCGGGCTTTCACACCTTGAGAGCTCTCAAGACGCACGCCCACGCCTGCCTAGGAGTCGGCAACCTCCAAGAGCAACAAGCCGCTCCTCCGCTTGAACTTCACCGAGCACAACGAATGCGCTCCCGGTGATCACCAAGTGCAACACATGCACAAGAGCTCACTAAACCACTCCTAATTGCAACACATGCAATTAGCTCACTCTAAGCTCAAGAGGCAAAGGAGAAAGAGCAACACATGCAAAACACTCCCACACGTACCAACTTCTCGCCCAAGCCCCCCAAGGGGTGTATTTATAGCCCCACCAAGAAAACTAGCCGTTGGGGGCTTTTTTTTGGGAAGCAAGAGGCTTGATTATCAAGATCGATAGGGCTTCTGGTAATCGCCACGACCTCCAACGGCCCAAGAATCAAATATCCAAGACTACTAGCCTCCGAGGGCTTAGAGACCGACTTTTATGAGTACCGCCCTCTCGGCTGTAGTAGTGCAGCGCAGTAAACCCGTAAAACAACTCCTCTCGAAAAAAGCAACCGGTAAAACCCTAAGACTATCATAAATGCGGTAGTACATCATGCAATCCTTGTAGTAACAAGACTCAGAGAATTTCAGAATTCAACTCCAAAAACGATTCTCCAAAAACCAAAAGCTATTCTTTGAGCCACTAGATGATCAACACATGATCATACACACGTGCAAAACACATTTGCACCAATTTAGCTCATGCTCAAAGAATCTCAACCAAATTGCAAAAACACATTTCGCAATCAACTCAAGATCTATTTGCAAAACGATAGCAAATCAAACTCGAGTTTATGAGATTAATCCCCTAGCCATGTGAAGGTCAACACGAGACCCAACCAACTTGCCAACACCCGTTGCAAGCCCTACTCACATGCTCTCGAATTTTGACTCATAAACCTCAGCTTTATTCGCACAACGAACTTGCAAATAACGCAATAAACACATTTCATGCTTGAGCACTACTCTTGCAACACATGCAAAAGTCTAGCTTCAAGCAACACCAAATCAAGATGCATGAACTCTCTAATTGCAACACATGCAATTCTTCTAGTTCAATGCAACACCAAATCGACTTCACACCAAAACCAAACATCAACTAAACCAAATCACACGTATGAGCTCTTTACTCGCAACACATGCAAGCCTCTAGCTCCATACAAACACACAAACATCAAATCATGCTTGAGCTCTCTCCTTTTGCAACACATGCAAAACTTAGCTCCAAGCAGCACCAAGGTTTTTATAAAGATTGTTTTGCGAAACCAAAGCATGAAGCTTCAACTAATGCCACACATGCAAAAGTGAACTTCACGCAAAAGCCAACACACTAGCTTATCACTTCTTGCAACACATGCAAATCAAAGCATTATGCGAAAACCAAATGCAAGTACTCTTCCTCTTTGCAACACATGCAAATTAGAGCATAAACTAATAACAACCAAGCATAGGCTTAACCCATTCGCAACACATGCCAAATGGTCAAACCTCATGCAAAAACCAAATGCAAATGGTTTGAGCTCGAGTGAACGCGGAATGAGATCACCAACACATGATGAAGCTCAAACAAAAGGAACGACCCCTCTTAATAGCACGGCGATAAAAATCTTAGACTCAAAGACTACAAAAGTCCTTAGCCTATCTAATTATACCTTCGCCGCCGCGCGCAAGCAATCCCCTTTGGGGTCTTTATGATCTTCACTCATTTTCTCCCCCGGGATCATCACTCGACTCCTCTTCTTAACTTCGGGATCTATTCTTGACGCCCATCAACTCATGATATCGTCTTTGTCCCGTTCTCATCATCTCATCAATCTTTGGACCTAACTTAATCACAACTCATACAAATAGTTAGTCCAAGATGCACGGTTGTCTCAATTATCTCTTGCACTCCATTAACACATAATGGATGCCTCTAGATCAATTGAGCACAACCTAAATCAATTGAAATGAATTAATTGTGCCTTAAGTATAATAATGCAACACATGCTTAATTATACTTAAGAACTATCCATTTGTCCTTAATTAATCACAAAACACCATCAACACATGATGAAGTGTTCTTTAACGATTAACAAGACAAATGAACTCAATTTAAATTATCATTTAAATTGATATGAGTATATATGTTAACTACACAAGTTTTCATATACTCATGTTGATGAAAAGTAATGATCCATTATGTGTAAACTGTATGGAAATGACCATTACCCTAAGTCATCAACTATAGAATAAACTCCACATGTATATGTGCATAAGTATGATTGACTTGGATATAATATGCACATATTCAATTTGATTGTATTGGAGTATATCCTATATTACCATGAGTATACTATAACTAGGCAATTCAAATATATACTCAAGGATTTAGTTTCTTTATCTTGATCCTTATATGTGTCAATAAATGAATGATCAATACAAAGAGACTTTCAAGTTAAACTACAAACTCCCCCTAAATATGTGCATCCATGTAATATATGGATTGAGAAACATAATGCACATTTTGTGGTTAATATAATGGGGACATTCATATTTTAACTTGACTCCAAAGTATGCAATTAATACTAGAATGAATATGCAAACATACCTTGGGTTTTCCATTTTTCAATGCGATGAGACTATTCAAAGATATTCTAAATACACAAGTTAGTCTCAATATAAGATTTGTCATTAATAACAAAATCACATTAATGGATAATCGCAATATTAGATTTGTCATTAACACCAAAACTATAACTAATGAAGGTTGAACTTACAGCGATGACCGTCCGCCGAAACGGTCACCCGAGGTCGGCCATCGCCGCGCTTGCGATCCCTCTTCCGCTTCTTGGTGGCCGAGCCTTGGTCGGCACTCTTGGCGTTGGAGGGGCGAGCCTCGCTCGAGTTGACGCCAAGCTTACCTTGGTTGTAGTCGCGCTTCCAGCGGACCGCGTCATCCGCGTCCGCATAGCGTTCCGCCATGCGAAACAACTTGCCGACGGTGAGCCTTGTCATAATCTCCAGGTCTTCGGTGAGGCACCGGTCGCGGACGCCGAATTTGAAGGCCTTGATCATGGCCTCGTCGGAGACACCTGGGATCAGGTTCCTGGTGCGGATGAACCGTCGCACAAAGTCGCGGAGATGTTCATTCTTCCCCTGGATATCCGGCCGAGTCTTTCTCCTTCCGCCGCTTTCGTGCAACTCTGAAAGTTGGAACGGAGGGCGCTCTGAATTTGGCGCCACGAGCGGAAGGTGCCGGGCTTCTAGTTGAAGAGCCAGGTGCGGGCGGCACCGTCCAAGATGGTAGGGAGGTAATTGGCCATCACGTACTCGTCTCCCCCCGCGTCCAAGACGGCGGTGGTGTAGATCGATAGGAACTCATCGGGGTTCTTCGTCCCGTCGAACCGCTCGATCAAGGCGAGCTTGAAATGAGTTGCGGCGCAGACCACCGCCGGTCGTCCGGCACGTCGCGCAAGAATAAGCGGAACAGTAGCGCTACGGGAGGTGTTCACCGCCATCGAGTCGGATTCACGGCCGCCCGGTGCCGACCTCCACGACCACGCGCCGTGGCGACGGGCCCGAGCATCCCCCGGGAGGTACTGCAAGCGCTCGTGGACCCGGCGACGCCTTTGGGGAACGCCGGAGAGGCCCGACATGTCGCCGCTAGAGCGAGAGTCGCCAGAGGTTCCGCCGCCGCGACACCATCCGGAGTCATACTCGGGGAGCGACGGCGAGGCGGTGTATGAGATAGTCTCGGATTGTTTGCGCGCGAGAGACCATGGGGACGCCGCGCGCGCGCAAGGAGCCGTCACTCTTGTGGACCGGACCCGTAGGGCGGCCATGGTCTCGCGACAGCCGCAGCCGGTGGCGGCCTTATCGAGCTCGCTCTGAGAGCTTGACCAAAAGGCCCGACTTTGACGCGGCGGGGTCGGTCATGACTCGAGCGATCGCACGGAGGCGCTCGCTCGATTAAGGGAGCTTGGAACGACCTGAAGACATTCCGATCCTCTCGCGCTCCTCCACGGAGGGCGATTTACCGTTGATGGCGACTTGTGCCATCCCGTGAAGCGCCTTCGAGGGTCTTGCCGCTCCTCTCTCTCGCTCGTGCCATGGCTAGCGGCCATGAGAACAAGCCGATCACGCAGTTGCATGGCGGGGGGAGAATAGGGACGGAGCTTCCATGCTCGGGAATGGCATTCGAACCCGAGCTCGCGGAATGTGCTGTCGTGTCAGATGCCATACCTCAAAGGTCTTGGTTCTCTTCCGGATGAGCGAAGCTTTCGGGCCCCACTTGGCGCCACCGCCGACGATCGGATCGCTCGACCCGCAAATGTGAAACGGGGTTAGTGTGAACAGGGGACCCAAGACGAACTACGCTCAACGGAAGTATGGGCATTGGTCGGGATGAAGCGTCAACGAGTTGGACACAGCGAATTATACTGGTTCGAGCCCCCGTGAGGGTAACAGCTCTACTCCAGTCTTCTTCTGAGGTGGAGGGCTTCACTATCTTTTAGTATAGAGAGTGGATTACAGCTCGAGCTTGAGCGTTCTGGTTGTGTCTATTGGCCTATTGCTAGTGCGCTGATGTCCTCCCCGTTGCCGTTCTGCCCCAAGGGATTTTATACCCATCACATCCGTTACCAGAAACGGCCAAGAGAGATTCCCGGGGTAGTGCATGGCATGCATTGAAGACGTGTTGTAACTGTCCCGGATCTGGCGCCCACGTCCGCCTTAACTCCGGGATTCTCGGTCTTGGTAACCGCCGAGTAAACGCACACCTCCAAGCCAAGGTCGAGGTCGTGCGGGGATTCGACCTCTACTCCCCAAGCTCGAGGTCGTGCGGGGTTTGGCGCAGCTCTGGTCGTGGTCGAAGTCCCTCACTGCTCAGCCCCGAGCTGAGGGACCCTATTGACTGCGCGTTGACCTATCAGAGATTCATCAGTCCCCGACACTCACAATATCAAGCAGTGTAGTGACCAAAAATGGTTATTAATACCAGAAAAGTGGTTGGCGTTTCTTCATAATTAATAATAGCACACTATCCTGTTGTTAAAAAAAATTGTACATGGTCATTAGTACTATTAACTGTGGAGCCTTTAACGATGGCTAACGACTATAATTCTGTGGTTGTTAGTGACTTTTAATGACTACATCTCGCATCATTAATAATTGTTTTCCTAGTAGTGCTAATTATTCATCGAATATCTTTGATTGTCCTACAAATGCCACAACCTTTTATCATGTCATCACGAAACAGAGTTTTAGTATAAGAGTTCATTATTTTGAGTTCTCACATTACTTTTACTTGAATATCCAGCATTTTCTGCAATTTTTCCAATTTTCCTTGATTTTTTTAAATTTTTGTTGAGTGTGTCGATTTTTGATGTAAACCGGTCGAAAATTGATAAAACCAATCGGTGTTTGATTTATTTCGCCGCTGTTTGTCCGCCGAGTTCAAAAAGTTTGACTTTACAATTCATTCGATTTTTACCAATTTTTGATGAAAATCGATACCACCGAGAGGGTGTGCGATTTTCGAGCTCAGTTCGGTAATATAAACCCTGCCACGATGCCATAAGCCAGACAGAAACTCCCTCCCTCCTTCCCGGGATCTGCAGCGTGTTGGAGTGGTGGTTTGCGTGAATTCTTCTTGAATCCTGACTTGGATTCTTGTATGCCTTTATGGTTGACTCTAGTAGGGATGAAAACAGATCGAATACCTCTGAATAATGGCTGTTTTCTGGATGTAGATACGAATACGGATAACCCATATATGAATATGAATAATATTGAATACAAATACGAAGCGAATACGAATTGAAAATTTTAAAAGCTGAGAAAATCTTGAAAATAATTTTATTAAATGATAGAATGTGTCAGAAATGTCCTCAAAAAATTCAAATTTTTTAGAGCTGGTTTACCAATTTTAATAATTGAAACTTGATTTCTAGATTAATTAAATTAGTAAACGATTTTGAAATTCAAAAACTTTTTTGGGCCAAAAGAGTAGCCTTAGTCCAATCTGTGTGCTTGAAAATCCGGATAATCTAGCCCCTAAATATCCTGATAATCTGAATCTGTATTTGTATTCAACGAATAATAAGTTACTGAATCTATATTCGTTTCCAACATGATACAATCCGACAAATATATGAATTGACCGAATCCGTATTTGAAAATTGTCCGGATTAGTCGGAAAGTTATCCAACCGTTTTCATCCCTAGACTCCTAGGGTTCTTCTTCTTCTTTTTTTGTACTTATGGACTCGATCGTTTCGTAAGGGCAGTCCCAATGCTCCATGTCAGCTAGTTTCCATAGCATTAATAGAGTTGTCGCATAAGTAAATTGGTGACATGGCAATAGAATTATTGAGGTGAAAGAGGGAAATAGTTTCTCATGCAGAAAACTAAGTCCTCCCGTAGACCAATGCGCAAAGAAACTAGACAATTTGCGTTGAGAGCAGAATCGTGGTTTCCATCCCCTTTCTGCTAGATCCGATGCATGTATGAAGTCATTAAATTTTTCTCTACATAGAAACTACTATGGAAACTATGCATTGAAAAGACCAGGTCTAAGCGAATATTTATTACGCTCTCTCTCCTCTAGAAACCACTCATGAAAACTATGAATTGAGATTGCCCCTAAGATACGATCTCGCGCTTGCTTTCTATGGGACTCTCACTCGAGTTTCTTGCCTGTTGCTCAATTAAAGGGTAAGTCATCAAAACTTCGAGAACTTCCAAGTTCCAAGTTGTAGCAGCAGGGCGCCAAAAACGCTACAGCGATTCGAGCATGTCAATGGGTCATTGTGTGGATAGAAAAGGCTCCATTCCTTCACTTGCTGAACTAGGCAATGAAGCTGGCGTCGTCATCCTAAAACTTCTGCCGCTTTGCATCCTTGGTCGATCAGGCCCGTAGTTCAGAGCTGTATTTCCACTAACATAAAACACGGTGGCTTCAAATCATGTGCATCCTCGCATGCTTAATCCTTGTATGTTAATTTTATCTAACGAAACATTATGTGATAGGATTTTGCAAATATTTTTCTTTGTCTATATTGTTGAAAATCCGGGCTGTACCCTCAGTACCCACATGGAGATCTACACACTATATCAACTACTCTAAGTTGGTTAGTCTTTGCTTCGTACTACTTAGTTCTTTATTAATTATTAGTTTCTGTGTGGTCGAGTCGCTCACATTGAATCACAACACAAAGAACTAGGTAATAAGAAGTTACTACGTGAGACCAACTCTTATAGACAAAAACTCAACACTTTATTTCACCACTACAATTTTTTTTGACAAACACTATTACAAATTTTGGTACAACACAACTTGACACTCTTTGGTAGCTACCTTTCATGGTGTTCCTTGTGGCTTTATGGTAGCTCATGCTCATATGGCTCATCCATAACACACACACACCTTACAGCACACACCAAGAAGAAGAGACACTCTTATTTATATGATTACTTACCTATATTGTCATAGCACAATTCTATTAGCGCCTTATACTAGAATTTTTTGCATTTGATTCATTTGATAACTCAAATTAATTATTCCCTGCTGTGCCCTATATTAGGAGGTGCTACAATGCAGCTTCATATACCTCGACTCCTCGAGCAAAGACGCAATATAGTTTGTCGATTTCTTCAATCCTTTTTACGTGCACGATGTAATACAGATACAGGATCCGACGGAATCAGTCAGTTAAACCGCATCTGGATGCACACGACGCAGCACACATTGTTTGCCCAGTACCCATATGCAGACCTGAAGACCGTCCCGGTTGCCCGCCCACCAGTTCGTGCAAAGCGCCGCTTAGGCGCGCATCGGGAGATTCCATCCAGGAGAGTTGCCGCCGGTAGAGGCGAGCAGCTAGCGAGCGGCTGATCGGCGTTGGCAACTGGTGAGGGCCATGTATGTAGTTGGCGTTGTAACTTCTAACGCGGGCCGTGCCTGCGATCTGCGGCGGGCGGGCCCGCGACGCGCGGGTGGCAGGTGCGTTCTGTGTGCACGCACGTGTGTGTGGGTGGCGGTTGAGTGTGGACTACCAGCGGCCGGACGCGTGGTACAGCAGCTCAACCGAAGCGGCGAGCCATAGGTATAGCCATCGATTAGAATTCCATCGTTTCCTTGAACGGTCGAGCCGAAGACGTGGTATTCATATTCTCGACGGTTCGAAGAGAGGTTCACATTTAAGGATGAAAATGGAGCGGATTCGGTCGGATAGTGATATTTTCATATCCGCTCATATTTTTTTTATCCGGATGCGGATACGGATACGGATAATTTAAAAACGGATCGGATATTAAATCGATATCGGATAATAATAAAATGGATAGGAATTGGAGTCGGATCGAAAACGGAAATGAAACCGAATATTTAGTTGGATAATATCAAACACGAAAACACAAGTTTCAACACAGAATATTAGGATTTAGAGTACATAATCCACAAACATAACAAAACTTATATAATAGTGTTCAAAACAAACATAAGGGAACGAAATCTTAACATAGGAGCGCATTGTTCAATGTTCATAGATAATTTGCATATAAAGCGTAGTTATATATCATATAGTAGCAGTAAACCAACATCATCACTTTGATTATTCTTCATCAATTGCGATATCCTGTAAAACATTAGACTGAGTGAACCTAGTGACTCATCGAGTATACGGATATCCGGATATCGATATCCGTATCCGCTCCGTATCCATCGGATATCACCTCCCCCATATCCGCTCCGTATCCGTTTTGCCCGATCCGGATAATTATCCGTATCCGACGGATATCAGATTCTTTTGCCATTTCTCTAAAAAACGGATTCCAGATATGGATACGGTCCGGATATTATCCGCTCCGATTTCACCCTTATTCACATTATTCGCTACGGATCGGAACTCCAGGCCTTGTATATATACACTCAGGGTCTGCTTGGGAGCCCGGTTTTTAGCCCAAAATCAGTGTAAATTACCGGCCAAATAATTTTTCATACTGGACTAAAAAATAGCGTTTGGATGGACCAGTAGCCCAATAATTTTACCTCTGTTTTGGGCCAAAAACACTCGGAAAAATTCTCACGGAGCCTGACGTTTTCTTTCCGACTCATATCGCGAAGAGCTCACACCCACACTATCGAACCCTCCCTCTCAGCCGAAGACGCGCGCCGCCGGCGTCCATCCACCGAGAGAGAAGCACTCCTTCCACCTCGGCGAAGGAATTCTCCTCTCGTAGGAGACGTCCTCCTCCGCGCTACTGGATTGGCGTGGGGTGGAGATCCATCCTATCTGGGCTTTATTTGGATTGATTTCTTCTTTGGTTGGTAAGGAAGCCCTAGATTGCATCAGCGCCTATGTCTGGGCAGGGCGGACAGGAGCTTGAAGAACGACGACCTGGAGGAGCTCAAGCCTCAAGGTGTGTGTGGATCTGAGGTATGTTTATCCCTCCTTGGTAGATTTGCTCTGCTGCTCCCGCGCCCATCACTTGATTGTTGATCCGAGAAGCTCAACTGCTCAAGTGGTGCATGGATCAAGTGACTGGTTCTTGATTTCTCTTGATTGTTTTAAGTAACTGAACAAGCTGATGATTTGTTTTGCTGCTCACTTGGATTGTTTTTGAGCATTTTTGATGTTTTGATCTTAAATGTTGATGCATAATGTAATGGGTGCACTAATGCTGATGAATTGATAAGGAATTCTTGTTGTTCTGTTAATCATCGTCGTCTTCTTCTTCTTTTTGAGAGTGGCACTTGTTAATTACATGTGATTTGATTTCACAGGAATACAAGAGGCAAGGGGCGCTTGTTTTTCTCCAAACAGCTGATACACGGGGGTTTCGATTTCGTTGGTAATTTTGGGTAACAAAAAATTACAGATATTTTTCCATTACAAGTGAAATAATTTCCAGGGCTCCCAAGCAAGCCCTGAGATTTCAAGCCCGTTCCAAGGATACTGGAGTACATGCCAACATGTTGGAGTCCATTTTCACCGAGTTCAAACTTGGCTATCCGGAAACCCAGAACCTTGCAACCGGCGATGTCGTCGACAAAATCATCCGCGCCGGGGAGCACATCTCGAGGATAGCTTGCTACCCGCGTGGGATCAGGGGGGGCGACGAGGGCGAGTACCTCTCTCTCCTCCTATCGCTGCGGAGCAGATCCAAACACATCAACGCCATCTTTGAGGCCTTCGTGATGGGTAAAGACGGCAGACCATCTCCGTCCCATGCAAAGAGGACGATGCAGGTCCAAACGACGAGTAGTGTTAGGAAGTGTATAGGTATCATCTGGATGTTTTTTTGGTTGAAATCACCCAAATCTAGAACCATTGGATTTCGGATCCAAATTCACCGGGCCGTTGGATCAAATCATACGATCGGATGTAATCGATACTCCCGAACATCCAAATTCACCGGGCCGTTGGATCAAATCATAGGATCGGATCCAAATTCACCGGGTCGTTGGATCAAATCATAGGATCGGATGTAATCGATACTCCCGAATCTCAATAATGATCCAATGGTTCTAGATTTGGGTGATTTCAACCAAAAAAACATCCGGTTGATGTTTATCAAATCCCGTAGTGTTAATATCCGCGGCGCCGGGTGGCATCGTTTCATGAAGCGAAGCGAACTGGAGTCGCTTTATGCGGTGAACGGCGTGGTCACACTTATCTGCGGGATCGTAGTTCTGCGTGACAACCCCATACCCGTGCCGGCCTCAGACATTGGCGACCATCTCGGACGCCTGCTGGATTGCACCGACGGTTGGGACGTTTCGTTCTCGGTCGGCGGCGAGACGTTCCGTGCGCACCGGGCTGTGCTCGCCTCGCGCTCGCCGGTCTTCAAGGCAGAGCTCTTGGGGTCAATGGCAGAGGCTGGAATGCTGTGCATCACCCTGCACGACATCAAGCCTGCAGTCTTTCAAGCCCTGCTTCGGTTCATGTACACGGATGCATTGCCTGAAGACTACGCGCTCGGGGACTCTCCTATTGCTATTGACATGCTTCAAGATCTGCTTGCTGCAGCCGACCGGTATGCATTGGACCGGTTGAAGCTTGTATGTGCCCAGGAGCTGTGGGACAATCTGTCCGTAGATACAGTTGCCGTCGTTTTGGCTTGCGCCGAGATGTACAATTGTCCAGAGTTGAAGAACAGGTGCATTGACTTCTTCGTGGCAGCGAAAAATTTCAAGAAGGCCGTGTTGACAGAGGGCTTCGTCCAGTTGGTACAGAAATTTCCATCGATTATTGCTGAGCTGAGAGAGAGGGCTGGGACATGACATCTCCAAGAACGTTGTTAAGGCGTTCAAGTATAGCCTGGCGGGCACATCATATTGGAGCATCAAGTGCTTGTATTTCATGAACTGTGAGCCTGGTCTTCAAACTCATCTACTTGTTCTTGCAATTTGAAATTTTGGCAAAACTTCACCAAAATTAGGTGAAATTTGAATCCCTGGTCCGGGGAACCGTGGTTGATTGGCTGATCCGTAGGTGGTGCTTGAAGTGGCTAGTTGTGATAGCGATCGGCGGGTGATCTTCAGCCGAGCTCGGCAGCTCGATGTCTTGTTGGTTTTGCCGTAGAAGC
The DNA here is from genome assembly GCA_036346375.1 of Guadua angustifolia. Classification (NCBI taxonomy): domain Eukaryota; kingdom Viridiplantae; phylum Streptophyta; class Magnoliopsida; order Poales; family Poaceae; genus Guadua; species Guadua angustifolia. Next base: position 13,701,822 of record CM070515.1, read on the forward strand.
ACTGGCACGTGGAGTGCCGGGCTCTGGTCTACTCCGCTCACGACTAACCTGGGTTTAGGTTTACTATGCCCACGGCACAGGGTTTATAATATCTCAATTATCGCTCGAAAATCGCGATTTTTGAGCTTATTGGTCCGGCTCGATAAATAGAACCGACCGACAAACCGGTCAAATTCAAAAAATTTAGAAAATCTAGAAAAAGTTATCCAAACATTACCTAAAATTAGTATTAATTGCTTTTTGATATTTGACAAGAAGTTTTTTTTAAAAAAAAAACTGAATTTGTGAGACGTTTTGGAGCAAAACCAAATATAGATACTAGAAAAGCGGGAAAAAAGAAAAACTTTCGTGTATATGAATATGTATACATTCTAATTGTATATTTCAGATGCAGTAATATAACTTTTGGTTCATGGTAATGATTCAAGATGTTTTTACATAATCAGAATTATGTCTTTGTTTCTAAGAAATAAACGGGGATAAAATAGCTACACTATTTTTTAATATAAATGTGGTACCGGATGTGATGAAAGATTTGGTTGTTATTAATACTATAAAGTGATTATTAATACTCACAATATCAAGCAAAGCAGTGACAAAAAAGGTTATTAATACTAGAAAAGTGGTTGTCGTTTCTTCGTAATTAATGATAGCACACTATCCCGTTGTTAAAAAAATTGTACGTGGTCATTAGTACTATTAACTGTGGGGCCTTTAATGATGGCTAACAACTATAATTCTGTGGTTGTTAATGATTTTTAATTACTACATCTCGCGTTATTAATAACTATTTTCCTAGTAGTGCTAATCATTCATCGAATATCTTTGATTATCCTACAAATGCCGCAATCTTTTATCATGTCATCATAAAACAGAGTTTTAGTATAAGAGTTCATTGTTTTGAGTTCTCACATTACTTTTACTTGAATATCTAGCATTTTCTACAATTTTTCCAATTTTCCTTGATTTTTGTAATTTCTATTGAGTGTGTCAACTTTGATGTAAACGGTCGAAAATTGGTAAAACCAATCGGTTTTTGATTTATTTCGCAGCTGTTTGACCGCCGAGTTCAAAAACTTTGACTTTGCAATTCATTCATTTTTTACCAAATTTTGATGAAAATCGATACCGCTGAGATGGGATGTGATTTCCGAGCTCAGTTCGGTAATATAAACCCTGCCACGACGCCATAAGCCAGACAGAAACTCCCTCCCTCCTTCCCGGGATTTGCAGCGTGTTGGAGTGGTGGTTTGCATGAATTCTTCTTGAATCCTGACCTGGATTCTTGTATGCCTTTATGGTTGACTCTAGTAGGATGAAAACGGATCAAATACTTCCAAATAATGGCTATTTTTCTGGATGTGGATATGAACACGGATAACTCAGATACGAATATGAATAATATTAAATACAAATACGAAGCGGATATGAATTGAAAATTTTAAAAGCTGAGAAAATCTTGAAAATGATTTTTATTAAATGATAGAATGTGTCAGAAATATCCTCAAATTCAAATTTTTTGGAGCTGGTTTACCAATTTTAATAATTGAAATTTTGATTTCTACATTAATTAAATTAGTAAACGTGTCGACAATTGGGATCGCTGACCGCAAAAGTGAGGAGGGGGTTATTGTGAGTGTAGGACCTAGGAAGCGCTTCGCTCAAAGATGGACCGGACGAAGGTCGGGCGTGGCGTCAACGAGCAAGGAACAACGAATTATACTGGTTCGAGCCCCCGTGAGGGTAATGACTCTACGCCCAGTCTTCTCCCGAGGGGGAGGAACTCACTAATGGTGATTACAAAGAGTGTACATAGCTCGAGCTTGAGCGCTCTGTGCGAGAGTATCTATCAAGCTATTGCCAATGAGTTCGTGTCCTTGTACATACACCCAGCGCGGCCTTATATCCTCTCGAATGCTGCCTGTAACGAATGGGAGAGATTCCCGGGGGAGTGGCCTTCGTGCGCATTGAAAATGGGTTGTAACTGCTTGAAATGCCGCCACTTCTGCCTTGACGCCATTACTCAAGTCTTGGTAACCGTCGAGTAGACGCACGCCCGAGCCAAGGTCGAGGTCGAGCGGAGATGGGATTTCTCACCGCTCAAACTCGAGGTCGTGCGGGGCCCAACGGCGCCTACATCGTGGTCGAAGGCCTTTGCTGGATTGCTCTGCACCAGGTACCCTGTTGACCGTACGTTGACTTGTCAGAGATTTATCAGTCCCCGACAGCTAGCCCCCGAGGCTTAAGGTCGTGGCCGGGACACGGGCCGAACTTCAGCCTCCACAGACGGGACTGATTTCTGGAACCTTCGTGCTTGAGGTCGAGGTCGGGCGGAAACCTAACGCCAGCCTTGACGAGATGACACCTGGCGCCTCTTGATCTCCGAAACTCCGGTACGGATACTACGGACAAAGGAACCGCTAACGCCGATTCCACCGCCACAACTTAAATTGCCTCGTCAGATCACGACCGACTAAGGCTTCTTCGAGATGCCCTAATCGCAAACTTATGCACCCGGTCTTATAAAGCTTGAGACTGCCGCCACTTCCCCGAACTCTCCGCTTCTTCATAGTCTTCGCTTCCTTGCTCGAACTATCCTTCCTCCTCCGACCAAAAACTCCCTCTCAACCGCCATGGCCAAGTTCGGGAAAAGTTCTCTGACGGCGACGAGGATGAGAGAGCTCGAGAGCTTGGGCTACTGGACCCGTGGACATGGTGGCTGCCAGACGGGGAGACCGAGCCATAGCCACGGGATGACGAGCTTGTCAGCACGGAGCACTACATGCTCTTCGGCCTGCGGATGCCGGAGAGCGACTTTCTCGCAGACGTTCTTGTCGTATGCGAGATCGAGTTGATTAATCTGATACCCAACTCCATTCTTTTGCTTTCCATCTTCTCTCACTTGTGCGAGGGGTTCCTTGGAATCCTTCCCACCCCCTCGCTCTTTTTCCGCTTCTTCTCCCTCTTCCGCACCGGGAAGGATCCCGTGGTCAGATGTCTCTACTTTCGGCAGCGGACGGGAATCCCGTGGTCCTTCCCCCAAATGCGCCCCCGCGACTCTCTTGGCCCGTGGACCGAGCGGTGGTTCTACCGAACGGGAGAGGGCGGCGGCTGAATTGATGGTACCCTCTCGGAAGAAGCGGACCTGAGTCCGGGCGACTGAAGACGATCAAGAGGCCATCGCGGCCATCCATATCTGCGCCACGCGAGGCCTCACCGGGCTGGCCATCGCCAACGCCTTCCTGAGAGGCCGGGTGCTCCCCCTGCGGAGGAGGGAGCACCCCTTCTACGAGATCCAAGGCCGCGACGACATGACCCGTGAAGGGACGGCCGGTAGGTTGCATTGCCTCAAAATTTGCCTCGGATGTGCTCCCTGGTTCCTCTTGATGAATCGGTCTTTTCAGCAGCGCCGAAGGAGTCCTGGATCGCCGCCCGAATGAATGAGATGTTCGGGAAGGCCGCGAACGACTACACCCTCGACGAGCCCGTGCCGAGGAACGTGCTGCGCCATAAGGCCGAGGTAGGTCACCCTGGACCGAGCCTTCCAGACCTTGTTCGCCTAGATCCCTCTTTGAACCTTCCGTGCTCCCAAAGGACAAGCTCGAGCTGCTAGAGACGGCGAGGAAGATGCTGCCTTTGCCCGGGGCGAAGGGCAAGAACGCGAGCAAGAGACCAGCCCCGGACGGAGCGGGTGGAAAAAGTTCAAAGAAGGCGCACGTCGAGTGGGGCGACCATACGACGGTGAGCGCCCTTGGTCGAGCCCCCGAGCTCTTTGCTCGTGCTCCTTCGCTTCTTCGACTGAACTCTTCCAGCAAAGTAACAGTAGCGCCAGAGGCAGCCAGACTTCGACCGGCTCGAGAATCAGCACCGCCTTGAGGACCAGAACCCGAGGGAGAGACTCCGTCCCCCCTGCAGGGCATCGGGGGACCCGCCAGCCCCCTGCGAAGCGGAGGCTGCCGACTCAGGTACATCATTTGGGCTCTTCTCCTCTGAATTTCCTCTATCTTCGTAGCTTAGTAGTCGCTCTTAATCGCAGACCTTGAGCGCCTGAGCTCAACATCTGCCCGAATTGACAATGACTATTGTCCAGGACGAGTCTGAGTCCGAGGAAGAAGAAGGGGCCGATTTTGTGCTGGCCCCCCGCCGGCCTTCGGGCCAGAGGTGCGCTCCACCGGCCTCGTCCAATCTGGACCCGGTCGGGAACTTCGACCAAGGCCTTGATGACCCGGACGAGGAGGAGCCTCAGCCCGTGGCCAGCGAGGACTACTCCACTGGTGAAGTGGGCGTTGGAGACGACGTCAACTGGCCCGGGGAGATTGAAGGGAATGACGCCGGGGGTGTCCCGGTTGAGACCGCTCCGGCCGTGGCGGGGGACACTCCTCGAGCCCCCGACGCTGAAGACGCTCCGGCCGTGACAAGTGTGGAGAACCGAGCCGCGGGGGAGGTCGAGACTGCCGCTGGGGAGGAAACTCGAGATCCTCCAGCCGTGGGGGACAAGGATGAGGTCGCCACCGGGCCCGAGCACAGGGGCAGGTCGAGCCCCCTTGAAGGAGCCCGAGGCATAGCCGCTCGTGACAGAGTGTCCGAGGACCACACCCTCGAAGACCCGGCGGTGGGCGACTCCGCCGCAAGGACGTCTGGTAGCCGATCTGCCGGGTACTCCCGAACAACCTTCGAGGGCCACCTTGCCCAGGTTCTTTTTCTTCAGACCTAAGCTAGGCTCCCCCTTCGCTTTGCTCCTTTTCTCCTAGCGAGGATCGAGCTAACCTTTTGAGCTTTACAGGCCACCAACTCGATCGCCCAAGGGCTACAGGGCCTTCATACACATGCCGATGCCCTGAGGGTCCTTCTCGACGTGGTGGAGGCCCGGGAGGCCGCGCGCTCCAAGCTTGTGGAAGACCTACGAGCCGAGCTGGAGGAGGCTGCGCAGAAGGCGGCACAGGATTCCAAGAGATCACCGACCTCTGCGAAGTGGCGAAGACGCTCGAGGTTTCCCACAAGGTCGAGTTGGAGCGGGCCATCAACTCAGAGCGAGACCACACGTATAAGGCCGTTGAAGAGGAGCGCTCGAGGCCGAGCGAGCCAAGGCTGAAGAACGGAGCAAGGCCGCTGTGGACCAGGCGGCCGCCACGCCAAGACCCTCCCCCGAGCTCGAGGCCAAGATTCAAGAGCTCGAGGAGAAGCTGGGTTGAGCGAGCAAGGCGGGCAAGACTGCCTTGGCCCAGCTTCAAGAAGAGCGTCACACCACGCCAAGCTCTCCACCAAGCCCTCCGACTCGTGGCGAAGTGTCGACCTTGAGGACCAAAGTAGCTCGAGCTCGAGCAGAGAAACTCGCGCGCGAAATGGCGGACCTGTAAATAGGGTAGATTTCCTGCAAGACTTGTGAGAAAATGGTCCAATAGAATAGTTGCATTTTGGCTACGATAATTTAATGTCTCGGTTTGCTTTGTCATTTCTCGACCAAGGAATTTTTCCCGATCGCGCACTTAGCCTTTTTCGACCGTGGCTTATCTCGTCCAGCTCCCGTTGGGCTCAAGTTTGAGCAACGCTGGCCTTGGGCGCAAGTTAGAAACACTGCAAAGACCGACCTGCAAGATCGAAAAAGGCCCACAGGGAGTGAAACACGCCGCGCGACGAGCAAAAACCTAGGATCTATAGCAAGACTCAAGCTATAACGATTTGTGCACTGCTCGTTAGACTCGATCACGGGCTTAAATCGAACCCTGGCACAGGGGGAGTATAGACGCGAAGAGGTTCGGCTTACACGTAACTTGACCACTGGGGGTGAGATAAGTCCGCCACACCTGGGCCAAAAGCAAGTGCTCTCGACCGTAGGTCGGGCTCAGAGAGAGTTGAACTCGAGGCAGCACGAAACATAGAAAAAATATGCGCAAAGACAAATAATGGCAATTGAACAGAGCTTTATTGAATTTAAAAGTAAAAGGGTTACACATAGAATTTGTGAAGTTGGTCGATATTCCACGAGCTAGAGAGCTCTCGCCATCGGGCATCGCTAGCCCAGTAAGCCCCCGAGCGATCTGCTGAAACGACTCTATAGGGGCCCTCCACACCGGGGATAACTTGTTGGTGCTGGATGGTGCCCGAACCGCTTTCGAGGGCTAAGTCCCCAACAAGGAGCTCCTAGGTCGCACCACCGGATGCATGTCCGCGAAGAGCTTGCGTAGCGCACTGATCATAGCAAAGGCACGGCAGATCTTACTTCTTCGCCAAGGCAAGGTCAAGGGACCGCTCGGCTCGGTCGATCTCGATCGACCAAGCTAACTCCGGCAGAGACTCAACAGGACTCCTGGAGGCGTGATGCCTTCGCACTCCAACATGAGCCGGAAGGGTGTGGACCCCGCTGTTTACCGATCCGGGTAATTAATAGATCATAAGACGGCAGCGGTTCATCCACCTGTGTCCGCCGCCGCCATTCGAGCTTATCCGACACTCGCTTCTTGACGCCTTGAACGATTTGTCCATTGGCGCTTCCACCGCTCCATTGCTCGCTGTGGGCCACCAAGCATAGCATACTTTGGTGCCAATGTTCGCAGATACTCGAACAGACTCAATCGGTAAACTAAGTTCCATTGTCAAGAATGATTTTGCATGGAACCCCATACCTGGTGACCACGAACAAGCGGAAGAATTTGACCGCCGCGCGAGCCGTGATGGTCAAGACGGGTTCGGCTTCGATCCACTTGGTGAAGGTATCGATGGCCACGAACAAAAATTTCTTCCCCGGTCGCCTGCGGAAAGGGGCCGAGGATGTCTAGCCCCCAAGTCGAGAAGGGCCACGCGAGCGGGATGGTCTGGAGCGCGTAGGCGGGCTGATGTGTCTTCCGAGCATGAAACTGGCAAGCTCAACAGTGAGGACAATGTCGCGGCATCCCGGCGTCAGTGGCCAAGAGAACCCCATGCGGAAAGCCTTCCGACTATGGTCTCGAAGAAGAGTGTGCCCCTGATAGACCAATGAATCTCATGTAGCGTGTACTTACCTCCTCTCGGTGACACACTTTGTCGATGCTCGGCGATTCCGGCGATAAAGCTTGCCGCCCACGAAGTTTATACGAGCTCGCTGCCGCTGATCTCGCTTTTCTATCGGCTCGCCAGAGCTCACCTGCCGCCAGAAACGATAGATCGGCTCGGCCCAGGAGGGAGTGCCTTCGATGAAGGCGACCGAGGGCCCTTGGTCGGAGATGGAGGGAGACGCCAGGGTTTCCAGTATCACGTCGGGAGGGACTTCATCGTCGGACGACCCGAGCTTGGAGAGGAAGTCTACGTCGGAGTTGTCCTTCCGAGCCACATGTGTGATCTCCAGGTTCTGGAACCACTTCTCCATCTTGCGGGTCTCGACGAGGTACTTGGCCATTGAGTCCTCCGAGCACTGGTACTCTTTGTTGAACTGGTTGACGACGAGCTGAGAGTCGCCTGCACGATCAACCGCGCGACACCTAGGCCTTGCAGTTCGCAGCCCTGCCAAGAGAGCTCAGACTCTACAACGTTGTTGGTCGTTGGATACCCAAAACGAATCACATACCTCAGCCGGTCGCCGCGCGGAGTAAGGATGAGAATTCCAGCCCTCGAGCGCTTGAAAGACCTCGAACCGTCAAAGTACATGATCCAGGGCCTTTCCTCCTCAACCTCGGCTCGAGCTGGAGGCGCTGCTTGTTTCGACCACGAAGTCGGGAGCACTCGCGACTTGATAGTCAGGCGCGCCACAACCCGGATGTCGAATGCCGCTTAGCTCCATGGCCCACTTGGCGATGCGACTTCACCGGTTCTCAAGATATCTCCGAAGGGAAACTGCCGACGACCACCGAAAGCGCTTGGAAGTAGTGCCGAGTTTGCGCTGGCCATGAGAAGGGCATACAAGAGCTTCGACTGTGGGTAGCGCCTTCGCCGCGGCAGACTCACGACGAGTAGATCGGGTGTTGTCACAAGATCCTGCTCGGCTACTAAGACAAAGATCGACAATTTAGGCGGTGGTCTGCTAGGTAGAGCAAAGAAATGCCACCCGGCTAGAGTGGTAAGCAAAGGCGGCTTGAGAGGTACGCTTTAAGTCGCCGAACGATCACGCTACTTCGAGGTCCATTCAAAGCTTCCTTGTTTGCGCAGGCCTCAAGAATGGCAACCCACGCCGCCGAGCCTCGAAATGAACTGGTTAAGAGCGACCATACTACGTGAGGCATTGTACCGCTTCATCGAGGTCGGGGCGCCATCTTCTCGATTGCCGATCTTCTCCGGTTTGGGCCGACCGAGCCCCGATCATGTGGCCGAGCACCTTTCTCGAAGCAAAGACCGAACACACACTTCTCCGGATTGAGCTTGATATTGTGCTTGTTCAAAGGTTGGCGAAAGGTCTCCTCAAGGTCTTGAACGTGGTCGCCTCGGGAAGAGCTCTTGACGACGATATCGCCCACGAGACCTCGAGGTTGCGGCCGATCCGGGGTTCGAACGCCTTGGTCATCGACGCCGAAGGTTGCGCCGGCGCATGGAGACCAAACGACATGGTCGTAGTAGCGAGAGGTCCCGAACGGGCGGATGAACGATGTCTTGTTTTCATCTTCGACCGCCATTTTGATCTCGTGGTAACCCGAGTAAGCGCCCGTCGAGCTTAACATCCCGGGCGCTATGCGGAGTCGACGATCCGTCGATGCGCGGAGCGGAAGTTGTCGCCCGCATGCCGAATTCAACCCCGTATGGTCCACACACATTCTCCATTTTTCGCCCTTCTTCTGAACGATGACTGGGTTAGCCAACCACTTGGAGTAGTCGATCTCCCGGATGAACCCGCCAGGAGCTTGTCAAGGTTCTTCTAATGATGGCGACCTCTTCTGGGCGAAACGCTAAGCTTCAAGCGACGGGCCGGGCAATGGGTCGCACTCGCAGCTTTGTGCTCGACCACCTCCTCGACACCCGCATGTCCGCCTGCTCCCAAGCAAATATACCTTTATTGGGCGGAGGAAGGTGATGAGCTCGAAGTTCCTATTTGAACTCACCACCGAGACGCGGACGCACCGGTTGGGTCGCCTCCCTCAAGCAAGCCTGACCTTAGCTCGCCAAGTAGGCTGGATCGCAGCCTTCCGCGAAAGCACTCTTCACCACTGCCTCCCGGCTCGCCGAGGTAGCATGCCGAGGCCAGGCTTGAGTTTCCAAACCAGGCGCCGCCTTGAGGTCGCCAAGACGGTGATGATGCCACTAGGTCCCGAGAGTTTCATGCATCGCAGGATCAGAGTGGTTGGCCGCCATGAACTTGACCAGTATGACGCCCTCAGTGGCGTTGTAGGGAGGTCACCTCGACCACTTCAAGGTGATCACCTCGGCGGAAGTTATCCGAAGCGCCAAGGTGACGGGCGTAACCACTTGCCCTAGGGGAGTGGTCGAGCCTCAGCACGATCCCGAAGAACGGAATCGCGATGTTTTGACCTTCGATCGGAATCAGATCCGGCAAGCACGCTTAGCCAGCCAGATTGAGGAGCTGCCACCATCGACTATGACCCTCCGGACTGCGTGGTGTTGCCGATGGTCTGGTCACGACTAAGGCGATCTTGAGATCCCTCGACATACCTTGAGGGGCATCCTCCGACGTGAAGGTGATTGTCGCCGGCTACCATTTGCGGTATCGGGTCCGTGGATTTCCCAATGGTGGCTCAGTAAACCACGCCGTATCTTTGATATCGCCACGGATCGACACGTCAAGAGCCACCAAAGATGACGCCGATCCGCATGGCCGCCTTTGCCGAAAGTCCGTGTCGAGGTCGGCCAGTCTTCCTGCATCTTCTCTGCTCATCTCCTCCTTCAGAGCGAGGCATCTCTCCACACCCGCCGAGAAGGCCTCGAAGCTTATTCGCCAGCCCTGCAGCCAGCAGGTCGTGGGTCCCGAGTCGTGAAACAGCAAAATTTACCTTCGCCGAATCGAGGCCGCTCGTGGCCTTGCAGCGCCCATCGACTGTCACGACCTGCACCGCTGATCGCCCCGCTGAGGTCGGCGCTACGTTGGGGCCGTGGTCGGTTTTGCTGGAACAGGCCTCTCCGGCCGAGTCCCGTGACTTCCATAACTCGCGCGACCGTCCCCAAACGACATTTGAGGCCGACCGCCATCGCGCTATGGCGTCTTTTTTCGCTTCTTGGCGGCCGCACTATGATCGCATTCCCGCATTAGGGTACCTACCGCATTGACGCCAAGCTTACCTTGATCGAGTCGCCTCTTCCGATCGCCGTCGTGCTGGCACAGAGCGCTCTGCACATGCGAAAAGAGCTTGCCAACCGGAGCCTCGGCCGGATCTCCAGATCTTCGTGAGGCGTCGGTCACAAGACGCCAAACTTGAAGGCCTTTGATCACGGCCTCGTCAGTACAAGAGGGATCGATTCTAGTGCGGATGAACCGCCGCGAAGTCGCGAGGGGTTCATTCTTTCCCCGATCACTTGGTCCAGTCCTTTCCCTACCGCCGCCAGAGCGCCTCGAAATTTGAGCGTATAGCGCCCGATTTACGCCACGAGCGTAAACGCATCTAGTTTCGATTGAAGAGCCAGTAAGCGAAATACCGCCCAAGACGATGGGGAGGTAGTTGGCCATCACGCACTGCCGCCTCCCCGCGCTAGAAAGGCAAGGTGTAGATCGAGAGAAATTCATCGTGGTTCTTCGCCCCGCCGAACCGCCGATCAACGCGGTTGAAGCGAGCCACCATCGCACCCGTCGAAGGTCATCGAGTACGTCTGATCGTCAGGCCAGACGCCGACAGAGCGCTCTGGTAGGTTCTCGCCGCCGAGCTGGATTCGATTAGGCTGGGCAATAAACCGAAACCAAAACAAAACCTAAAAACCGAAATCGAAACCGAAAACCGAAACCGAAATGTTCGGTTGTTGATTCGATTAGCTATATGAAATAACCGATTTTTTTTTAATTCGGTTGTACACCTCTTGTTAACCGAATTAACCGAATGGCCTTCGAGCACGATACGCTTGCAGATGTCACATGTGAACTAAACCTCATCCCTTACGCCCAGAACTCACAAGTCACGGCCACGCCCAAACTCCCTCCGCCTCTAGGGTTACTCCAGTCTCAGGCTAGGCAACATGGCGCCTCCCTTCCCCGCCTCCCCACTGGCTCCAGGCGTCCGCCTGTCCAGCACGAGGCACTGGCCAGCGCCCCTCCGGCCTTCCCTCAAGTTCTCCAGCCCAGTGCCGCCGCCCCTCGCCCACCCACTACTCCGCCCAGACTCATCCCCGCTCCTCCCTCCAGCTCTCCTCCCTTCCCAATCGAACTCAGCGACGCCTCTCCTCCTTCCCCAATCAAGACTCCAGGTCCAGCGACGCCTCTCCTCCTTCCCAATCCGCCACGGGCCGTCCCTCCTTAGGCTCGGGCTTTTGGTTCCGTGTTCCCCACTCACGACCGCCCGCACCTCCTCCTCCCTCCCCTCGGCCTCGCCCTCCTCCCACTAGCTATATTCTGCTCGCAATGTTTGTAATGTCCGCAATCACCGCTAACCGAAATATGTTTGTAATGTTTCATGCAATCACTGTGATGTTTGATGATTTTTACTTTTTATTTCGCTAAACCGAAATATGTTTGTACGTCGTCGCTAGTCGATAATCTTGCTAAAATCAAACCGAAACCAATTATCGGTTAATCGAAATGTCGGTTTCTAAATATTTAAACATATTTCGTTTTCGTTTTGAAATAACCGAATTGTCTCAAAAATCAAAACCGAAACCGATTTTTTTTGGCTTAATCAATGCCCAGCCTATTTCGATCGCTCGGGCGATCGGCCTCGCGAACCCGGGCCGCGGCAGGCCCGAGCATCGCCAGAGGTACCGCTAGGCGCCATGGACCTGGCTGGCGCGGAGGGACGTCGGAGAAAGGCCGGAGCGGAGTCGCCAGATAAGCCGATCGCCGCCGCACCCATCCGGAGTCGCGCCGGGAGCGACGGCGGGCGGCGTATCCAAACAGTCTTGAGACCGCTTAGCAGAGGAGACTGGGTTTGGGCGCCGACGCGCGCGAGGAGTCGTGCTACCTCAAAAACCGACCCAAAGAGGAGGCTCCGGCGCCGCGACGCGCAGCTTTTGATGGTCGCTTTGTCGAGCTCGCTTCACGAGCTTCGGCCAAGAAACCCGACGCTTGGATCGCGCGGATCGTCATGACTCGCGATTGCTCGGAGGCGCCGCCGAATGAGGGAGTCCGAGCGCCCCGAGGACGTTCCAATCTTCTCGCCTCCTCTCGCCAAGGGCGATTATGGCTTGATTGATGGCAACTCGACCATCCGCGAGCATCTTCGGGGTCTTTGGCTGCTCCCCTCCTCCGTGTTTCGCTATGGTGGCGGCCATGAGAACGTAAACGGCCGCAGCCGCGAGAGGGAGAGAACAAGGACGTGGAACTTCCATGCTCGAAGGCCGCATTCGAGCCCGAGCTTGTAGAACGCGCTGCTGCAGAGGACGCCATACCTTGAAAACCTGTGATTTCTTGAACGGCTCTCGGCCCCACTTGCTTAGTTGTCGATTTATTGGGATCGCCCCGACCGCAAAAAGTGAGGAGGGGTTATTGTGAGTGTAGGATCCAGAAGCGCCGCTCAAAGATGGACCGGACGGAAGGTCGGGCGTGGCGTCAACGAGCAAGGAACAGCGAATTATACTGGTTCGAGCCCCCGTGAGGGTAATGACTCTACGTCCAGTCTTCTCCCGAGGGGGAGGAACTCACTAATGGTGATTACAAAGAGTGTACACAGCTCGAGCTTGAGCGCTCTGTGCGAGGGTATCTATCAAGCTATTGCCAATGAATTCGTGTCCTTGTACATACACCCGCCACGCCTTATATCCTCTCATCGTCATCAGAATGGACGGAGAGATTCCCGGGGGAGTGGCCTTCGTGCGCATTGAAAATGGGTTGTAATCGCCCCGAAATGTCACTTACTTCGCCTTTGACGCCATTACTCGAGTCTTGGTAACCGCCGAGTAGACGACGCCGAGCTAAGGTCAAGGTCGAGCGGAGATGGGATTTCTCACTGCTCAAACTCGAGGTCGTGCGGGGCCCAACGGCGCCTACGTCGTGGTCGAAGGTCTTTGCTGGATTGCTCTGCGCTAGGTACCTTGTTGACCGTATGTTGACTTGTTAGAGATTTATCAGTCCCCGACAAAATGATTTTGAAATTCAGAAACTTTCTTTAGTTCCAAAAATAAAAAAAGTTGGCCCTAAAAAAAGTAGCCTTGGCCCAATCCGTGTGCTTGAAAATCCGTATGATCTAGCCCCTAAATATCTTGATAATTTGGATCCGTATTTGTATTCAACGAATAGTGAGTTACCGAATCTATATTCGTATCCAACAAAAAATATCCATATTCATTTCCAACATAATACAATCCGACAAATATCTGAATTGACCAAATCCGTATTTGAAAATTATCCAAATTAATCGAAAACTTATCCAACCGTTTTCATCCCTAGACTCCATGCCTTCACTTGCTGAACTAGGCAATGAAGCTGAATCCCTCTAGCGTCGTCATCCTAAAACTTCTACCGCATTGCATCCTTGGTCGATCAGGCCCGTAGTTCAGAGCTCTATTTCCACTAACATAAAACTCGGTGGCTTCAAATCATGTGCATCCTCGCATGCTTAATCCTTGTATGTTAATTTTATCTAACGAAACATTATGTGATAGGATTTTGCAAATATTTTTCTTTGTCTATATTGTTGAGAAATCCGGGGCTTACCCACATGGAGATCTACACACTATATCGACTACTCTAAGTTGGTTAGTCTTTGCTTCGTACTACTTAGTGCTTTATTAATTATTAGTTTCTGCGCGGTCGAGTCACTCACATTGAATCACAACACAAAGAACTAAGTAATAAGAAGTTACTATGTGAGACCAACTCTTATAGGCAAAAACTCAGCACTTTATTTCACCACTACAATTTTTTTTTGACAAACACTATTACAAATTTTGGTACAACACAACTTGACACTCTTAGTAGCTCTCTTTCATGGTGTTCCTTGTGGCTTTATGTTAGCTCATGCTCATATGGCTCATCCATAACACACACCTTATAGCACACACCGAGAAGAGACACTCTTATTTATATGATTACTTACCTATATTGTCATAGCACAATTCTATTAGCGCCTTATACTAGAATTTTTTGCATTTGATTCATTTGATAACTCAAATTAATTATTCCCTGCTGTGCCCTATATTAGGAGGTGCTACAATGCAGCTTCATATACCTCGAGTAAAGACGCAATATAGTTTGTCGATTTCTTCAATCCTTTTTGCGTGCACGATGTAATACAGATACAAGATCCGACGGAATTAGTCAGTTAAACCGCATCTGGTTCCACACAACGCAGCACACATTATTTGCCCAGCATCCATATGCAGACCTGAAGACCGTCCCGGTGGCCGCCACCCAGTTCGTGCAAAGCGCCGCTTAGGCGCGCATCGATCGGGAGATACCATCCAGGAGAGTTGAGGCAGGCTTGCCGCCGGAAGAGGCGAGCAGCTGATCGGCGTTGGCAACCGGTGAGGGCCATGTATGTAGTTGGCGTTGTAAGAGCAACTCCAACCCAAACCCCTATATTTTCCCCTAAATCACTCATTTAGGGGTGGTGTAAAAGTTAGGAACACCCTATATTAAATTTGTCTCCAACCCACACTCCCTATTACTTACCCCTATTATTTATCTAAACATTATTATTACTTTGCACCCATGAATTATTTACTAAAAATAGAAATAATGAATAAAAAAATGTTGAAGAAAATAGTAGAGGGAAGGAGAAAGCCCCTAAGATGTAGGGGTCTTCCTAAATAGGGATTCCTTATAAGGGTTGGGTTGGAGCTCATATTTTTCTAATTCTCCTTATAATTTAGGATAGGGGGAGATTTAGGGGGTGAGTTGGACTTGCTCAAACTTCTAACGCGGGCCGCGGCTCGCGATTTATGGCGGCTCTTGACGCATGCTGTGGCAAAAAGGCTTCGTGTGAACGACGTGTGTGGGTGGCGGTTGAGTGTGGACTACTAGCGTCGGACGTGGTGCAAAGCTCAATCAAGCGGCGAAATATAGTGTGGCGACCCGCATAATTAACCCCAGATAATGATCGACGTGATTCATTAATCTCGAGTTAATTACACTGGTCAGGGCATCTTAACTAATAGCTCGTCGAGTAAGCCCGACAATTTATTAGTTAACACGCCATTTTAGAGTGTTGCAGCAGAACACTAATTAGAGACTTTACAGGAACTTTATTACATTCCAAACGCAGTACCTCCTTACAGTCTTTCACCTACCATATTACATAATTTACAGCAAAAGTTAAGTACACCTAATTAAACATATACCCTAAAGAGTGAAATCCTCTATTCCACCCCGTCCTCTGAGTCAAACTCTGCTTCCTTGTCACCCTGCTCTTGCGAGGGATCATCTATCCATTCTTCACCAGAGCATCCATAGCAATCCGAGTCTAAGAAAAGAGGGAGTAGGCAAGAGTGAGTATAAAAATTGCACTCAACAAGGTATTAGTAGGAATTATGCATTTATGAGTTTTATCATCCGGAACCATTACCAGTTCCATTCCTCAAAACCATACCTCAAACCAGACACCGAAAATGGGTTTTATTAATAAAATCTTGTTTTTCAAATTTTATTTTGAGAAAATGCTGGTTAATAGTATACTTCTATCTCAAGACCAGAGTCAGACAACCTACGCTGGTTGACATTCTGTTAACCTACGCTGGTTAACAGTATACTGTCTTGACATAGGAGTTACTCCAATGACTTTGCATACTTCTATCTCGAGACCGTAGTCGACAACCCACGCTGTTGACATTCTCGTTAACTCTACGCCGTTAACAAAGATAACGCTTCGACATAGAAGTTATTCTACCAATACTTTACATTCTTCACTATGCATCCGACATTGCCCAACTTGTCACATCCCTGATTTAGATTTTATTTAAAACAGTATTTTACCATGCAAAAATGATACCACATATATTCCAAATAAAATCTTAATATCAAAATAAGATGGTCATGGATTGCTTGCCTGGATTTTGATCAAAGTATGCGTCTTCACCCGTCGACTGATCCGCTAGCCGATTTAGTTTGTTCCCTGAAATTACATAAATGCCATATTTAGTGGCGAATAGGATTTTTCGTATTTTAATTGTCCAACATGCCTTTCTTATTATTATGAGATTTGTGAAATTAACTTTGTGATTTTTAGAGCTTAACTGAATTTATACGGTCGCGCTTTATTTAATAGCTCGACTAATTGACGTAATCAGTTTTATTAGTTTTCAACTGATTTGATTGATTTTAATTTCTTTATAGAGACAAGTAATTATTGTTTTAGCTAATTTACTCAAATTTATATTTTCTTGTTTTTCTCTTCTTTTCTCTTTTATTTTATTTCTAATTTTTAATAATTACTCTATTACTCAAAAATTTAATATTTTTATAGATTTTGAATTAATCCTGGTATTAGCATCATATAAATATTTATTTCAATATTTTATGAATTATTCTCGCCTAACCTTTTATTAAAGGCCATAATAGAGTATTTATCCTATTTCAAATTTTAACAATTGTTCTATGACTCAAAAATTAAATATTTTTGCATATTTTAATTCATCTTTGTCTATTCATCATATAAATATTTATTTTATCATTTTATACTTTATTGTGCACAGATTTAATAAAGAGAACATAATGGGTTTATAATCAATGTTTACTTTAAATAATTAATTTGCAGCTCAAAAATTAAATATTTTTGCATATTTAGGTTCTTCCTGATTTTAGATTAATATAGAAATTTATTTCATTGAAGTTGGATTTATATTACAGAAGATATTCAAGTTTGTATATTTAATCCTGTTGGATATTGCATTGGAAAAAAGAAATACGTTTTCAGAGTACAGATATGCGCTTTACCGAATGAATCGAGAATTCTTGTGTCATCGACAAGCGGGCCCGCTGCTCGAGACAGAGAACAAAGGGCGAGCCGGGCGCGACGCGCTGGGAGCTCGGCGATGCCGGTGGAACCGAGGGCACAGGAGGCAAGAGCTCGACGAGGCGGCTTAGTGGTGCTGCCGATTCGGTGGAAGAGTAACCGGAGAAGCGTCGGCGACGAGCTTGGGCGGCGGCGGTAATGGCGGACGGTGGCGAGAAGAATCAGTGCATGGGAGCTCGAATGGGTGGCATGGTGAGCATCTGGGAGTCACTGAGGCTCCATTTTGGTGTTCCTTTTGGCTGGAGAAGTGAGGGTTTGAGCTGCCACCGTGCGCCGGCAATGGAGGGGATGAGCTCACGGCGGCGGCGGCATTTCACATGAGAAAGATCAAATATTTTTGAGGGCTTTTGATGCTTGAGGCTTGGTTATGCTCTGGCTTAAAGCAATTTGGAAATGGACGCTTGTTTCATGTGAATTGGTTTCGGGTTTTTGAGCTCCAGTGGTTCGGCCATGGCAGAATTCGAGCAGGGCTTCAGTGTTTTCGGCTGAGGGAAGAAGAAAGGAAATGAGGGGAAGCAAAAGAGCGACTCCGACGATCTTCTGGCGCCTTTTATAGCTGTGGAATCGGTTGAACTCGGACCAGAGAAGCTCGGTTCCAGATGGGGACTTCACCGGTTGCGACAAAGGAATTTAATGGCTGCACATGAGGGAGCATGATGGTGCAGGGGAAACACGGAGGAGGTGGCCGCGTGGAGGCGACGTGGTTGATCAACACTGGCTGGGAGATGCTAGGCGCAGAGGAGGTGACGCGAGAACAGTGGCGCTACTCGGAATTCTGCTTGGGGCACCAGGCGCTGGAGGAAGAAGAAGACCAGGCGGGGAGGCTGGCGAGTGGGGCTCAGCAGGGATTCAGGCCCACATGGCAGTAAAGGAAGTGGTGGGAGCAAAGCAATTTCAAGTCTAGCCTACAGGATGAGCAGGTTAGGGTATTAATGGTTCAGTCTTGCATCACATCAGAATTTATGATAATTTTTCTGTACAATGGTTTATCAGTTATCTACTTACTGTAGAAATTTCAGATTAAAATATTTCTCAAAGATTTAATTAAAATTCTGACAATCTGTTCTGCACAGTTTTCTGATTTCTGATTTTGATTTATCAGACACGTCAAATATTTTTATAACTTTTTGAAAAAAAAAATTCAAGCTTATTTGAGTTAAGGATTCTTATGTAAAATTTTCAGCTCAAGATATTGCTCTAGGAATTTATAAAAATTCTGACATTCAGAATACTAGTTTTTATTTCTCTCTGTTTTTGAATTTTTAAATATATTAAAATAATTTATTAATTTCTGAAAATTTTACTGTAGGTGCAATAATGGCTCCAGAGGATAATATAAAATTTTCAGATAGAGATAAATCATCATTATTTTCATTTAATTCTGACAATTCCACTGTTCTTAGTCTTGGTGCAATAAATGACTTTGTATCTTATTTATAAATGTTGGATATGACATTTTAAAATTTTTAAATGAGTCACTGGAGGTTTCCTGAGAGTAAATAAAATTTTTATTTATTTTATTGTTATAACATTTTATTCTTCTCTTAATCCATCATTTCAATTTATATTAGATGAATTTCTTAAGAACCAAAATTCAAGAAAATTTATGATTAATTGAATTTCAAATTTTATTTTATTTTCAATTCAATTTCATTTTTTAAAATATTAAATTTTTAATACAATGCAGTTCGTTTGGCGGTGTTCAATGCAATTAATTAATGAGTGTAATTAATTAGAGTTAATTACTTTTGTTAAACACGATTTATTTTCTGCTAATGATGTACTTTTGCTTAATAAAATTTACGGTTGTTTCACATAGGTATAGCCATCGATTAGAATACCATCGTTTCCTTAAACGGTCGAGCCGAAGACGTGGTATTCATATTCTCGACGGTTCGAAGAGAGGTTCACATTATTTGCTACGGATCGGAACTCCAAGCCTTGTATATATATATACACTGAGATTTCAAGCCCGTTCCAAGGATACTGGAGTACATGCCAACATGTTGGAGTCCATTTTCACCGAGTTCAAACTTGGCTATCCGGAAACCCAGAACCTTGCAACCGGCGATGTCGTCGACAAAATCATCCGCGCCGGGGAGCACATCTCGTGGATAGCTTGCTACCCGTGTGGGATCAGGAAAGGCGACGAGGGCGAGTACCTCTCTCTCCTGTTGCTGTGGAGCAGATCCAAACACATCAACGCCATCTGCGAGGCCTTCGTGATGGGCAAAGACGGCAGACCATCTCCGTCCCATGCAAAGAGGATGCAGGTCCAAACGACGAGTGTTAATACCCGCGAAGCCAAGTGGGATCGTTTCATGAAGCGAAGCGAACTGGAGTCGCTTTATGCGGTGAACGGCGTGGTCACACTTATCTGCGGGATCGTAGTTCTGCGTGACAACCCCATACCCGTGCCGGCCTCAGACATAGGCAACCATCTCGGACGCCTGCTGGATTGCACCGACGGTTGGGACGTTTCGTTCTCGGTCGGCGGCGAGACGTTCCGCGCGCACCGGGCTGTGCTCGCCTCGCGCTCGCCGGTCTTCAAGGCAGAGCTCTTGGGGTCAATGGCAGAGGCTGGAATGCTGTGCATCACCCTGCACGACATCGAGCCTGCAGTCTTTCAAGTCCTGCTTCGGTTCATGTACACGGATGCATTGCCTCAAGACTACGCGCTCGGGGACTCTCCTATTGCTATTGACATGCTTCAAGATCTGCTTGCTGCAGCCGACCGGTATGCATTGGACCGGTTGAAGCTTGTATGTGCCCAGGAGCTGTGGGACAGTCTGTCCGTAGATACAGTTGCCGTCGTTTTGGCTTGCGCCGAGATGTACAATTGTCCAGAGTTGAAGAACAGGTGCATTGACTTCTTCGTGGCAGAGAAAAATTTCAAGAAGGCCGTGTTAACAGAGGGCTTCGTCCAGTTGGGACAGAAATTTCCATCGATTATTGCTGAGCTGAGAGAGAGGGCTGGGGCATGACATAGTGGGATACATCTCTAAGAACGTTGCTAAGGCGTTCAAGCATAGCCTGGCGGGTACTATGTGCTATCTGATATATTTTCAAGCATACTGGAGCATCAAGTGCTTGTATTGCATGAACTGTGAGCCTGGTCTTCAAACTCATCCACTTGTTCTTGCAGTATTTGACGAAGTTGCTCCGTGCCAAGTGATGAGCGAGACTAGGCGGAGGATATTGTGACGCAACTCAGGCGCAATGCTATGGAGGTTACGTAAAATTAGTAGCCTAGCCGTGTTCTGTTTCTTTGTTCTCTCTTCAACATGTCCTGGAGCTGGGTGGCACTTGAAGCTTTTGATATGTTTACTTTTGCTACGCTGAATTTGCTTTTGTGATGTTTAATTTTGCTATGCTGCATTTTTTTCGATAGTATGCAGAATTGCTGATAATGTAGCTACTGCTGCGCTAATGCAGACCAAAATTGTGAAATAGGCGGTCCACTTAAACGTGCAGCGCAGGTACACTCCTCAGTGAGCGCACGGCCACCACACCTACACGAAATTAGGCCGGTTAACGAAAGGCGTGGTGAATGAAAAGTACGAATGTTTTCCCTTTTTCCGATGAAATTTTTAGGTGACGGTCGACGGCAACCATCGGGAAGCCTAGCCCACTGGCACTGTTTTTTCCCCAAATATAGTCCGTACAAAAATAATTATAAAAATAATCCACCTCTCTATCGTAGAAATATCGGCAAGTGAAATATATCCCACTGCTTCATTTTTATACTGTGGTATAAGCGCCGAGTACATAGATACAACTGGCAGCATAGGTCCTGCGACTCGGCCACTCAGCAAGTCTGCATGTCACCTGTAAGCGCTTATGCGGTGGGGAGAGCAACCAATTTTAGTACATACAGAGTCTGATTTTTCTTTAAAAAAAAACTGCATGACTTAATAAGAAGGCTTGAAGTCACCGTCCGGCGCGTTCAATCGAAGCGTCGAGCAATAATAGGTAGAGCGCGTAGCGATCAGAATACCATCGTTTCCTCTACCTTGCGCAAACCCCAAGGCGTTCAGACTAGTCCTCCTTAAAGAAAACTGGAATGCGAACGTTTTTTTCGACACAATCACATTAAATAAAGAATGTGAACGTCTTGTACTCTTAGGTTTGAACAAAGCATTAAGTTGGTAACCATGGTGTTGTAAACTTGTAATCTATGGTCAGGTTTCTGCTACAGAGGCGGTTTAACCGGCGGTTTAACCGACTGATTCCGTCGGATCGTGTACGTCAGTTACACTGTGCACGCAAAAAGGATTCGGGTTCAACAAATCTACCAACTGTATATATTGCGTCTTCGCTCAAGGCGCGTATGGAGCTGCATTGTAGTGTCGTATAGTATAAGGCACATCAGGGCGTAGTTCATTTGAGTTGTCAAATGAATCAAGCAAAAGTTGACATGAAAGTACAAGGAGATAACGGAACATCATGCAGTACGAAAATAGAGCACTTCAGGGTGTAAGCAGGAAAAAAAATAGAGAAGGTGCTCAGCACTTATGTGTGTTTCCTTGAATTCATGATGAATAACTGGTGTAACGTTTTAGAGATTATTAAAAAGGGCTCTAGGTAGGGCTGGAATTGAGCTCGGCTGAGCCGAGCTCGGCTCGGCTCGTGTGGGCTCGCTGAAAATCGAGCCGAGCTAGGCTCGGCTCGCAGAGTGAGTCGAGCTATAAGTTGAGCTCGGCTCGGCTCGGCCGAGCCTCGAGCCGGCACATTACGGCTCATGAGCTGGACCAAACAGCAAAACCGATTCGATCTCTCGCTCTCACCACTCACTCACCTCGGACCTCAGCCTCCCCAAATCCCGATTCAACTCGGCGGCTCAAAGACAGCAGAGGAGCTAGGGTTCGGTCGGGCCTTCGGCGCCGGCGGCCAGCATGGGCGGCGCCTCGAGACCCCGACTCAGCGAGACGGCGACTCACGCCAGCGGCCACCCTCGGCTCCACGCGACCACGCCCTCCCTCTGGCGCCTCGCCGCCCACGGCTCCCCCTCGCCACCCTGTGGCTCGCCGCCCGCCTCCTCGCCTCCTCCCCCACGGCTCCACGGCCTCCACCCTCGCCGCCTAGCCGCCTCGGTCGCTGCCCCCACCGCCCCACGGCTCCACGCCCTCCACCGTGACTCCGTCAGCCTCCCCAAGCATCCTCTACGCTACCGGTTGGTCTCCGTCGTGCCATACTCGAGCAGTAAGAAAGTTCATTGAGTTATCATTTCTTGAAGGAGAGTACGATGACGAGAGCAGCTGGGGAGCGGTTCATGCTCGGGAGGCGAGGGCAGGTGCTGCTCGTCGCTGAGGAGCACAAGGAGATGGTGTACCGTGTTTTCGGTGTGTGCTCGGGAGGAAGGTTACGATCACATGCTTGGCGGGCGGATCTCGCCTTGGTTTCAATGGATTTGCAACAGATTGGTCCGATTGCCCACCATTCGAGGGGATTGCTTATATGCACTGGCGACGCTGGGCTTAATGTTATGAATATTTCTTGGTTGATGGAGCTCGTGACGCCCCGCCTTGGCCGAGTATCCAGCGCACTCAGTCCTGAACAGAGCAATTCACGATCAAGCCTCCGGTGCTTCTGTTGATGCAATCCTTAGAAGGGTTATCCCAATTTGATAGAGACGTGTAGAACCCTTGAGGTTGACGTTGAATAAAGGATGGTATGCATGATCCCTGAACTTGCTGTTGCTGAATCTTAACATGTTGTTTCAGAAACAAGATATTCATTATCAATCAAGTACCACCAGCTTATGGTTATTTCGTTGAGATAGAGAACATGCTTGTTGAATTTGACCAGAGGAATCAATAATTTGGTCCCGCCCATAAATGTAGATAGCATTTATTTTTGTGTTAGTGTTATGCAACTGTGAGACTCGCCGCAAGCTTTTATGCTTCCTTCAACGTATTGCTTTGAGACTGCGCAAAGAATGAGTAAAGTCACATATTGCATCAAAGAAATATTTGAGCGCCTTTTATAAATAACTTTTGTAATTTTGTTTAATGTGCCCGATCACGACAATATATTTATTTCTGCATTATCTCGTTCAATGTTTGCATTCTTGTTGATATTTCAATGTTATCAATGTTATTTGTTTCATAACAATGCCATCAATGTTATTTATTTCATAACTTAAGCAAATAAACCAGAAACCGAAAACCAAAACCGTTAAAATCGGAACCGAAGCCGAAAAAACCGAAACCGAATTATTCGGTTGTTGATTCGGTTAGTTGTATGAAATAACCGAACTTTTTCCGGTTAATTCGGTTTTAACTCTCGGTTAACCGAACTAACCGAACTTTGGTAAAGGGACCCATCAAATCGGAGACATATTGAAAACTCCTCGTCTGTTTGCCATCGCCATAGACCGTCAGAGGCTCCTTCCTCAGCGCTTGAAACCATAATTGCACAAGGAGCATTTCAGTATGAAACAAACAACTGAGTTGTCCTTAAATTAAGGTGTCAAAAGAGGAGGCTACAAACGGTGGCTACCTGAGCAACAAAGTTGCTGACGACACGGCCATCATCAATGCCAAATTCGGTTAATTCGGTTAAAACCGAAATCGAAACCGAATTATCGGTTAACCGAAGTGTCGGTTATGAAATTTTCAAACACAATTCGGTTTCTATTTTGAAATAACCGAATTTTCAAATAAATCGAAAACCGAAACCGATTTTTTCGGTTAAACCGAATGCCCAGACCTGTCTGTTACAGTGGATCACGGAATCAAGACTCCAGATACTTACGTAATCCTTATTACAAACCCGGGGGATTCCGGCCACGCGTGCGAGCCATGTAAATTTCTGACGTATTCGCTCTACGTGTGGTCATGTTGTCCGCTTTGCGCCGAGTTTAATATGGTTTAAATAAACTTTTCCCTCGTTCGGTCACGATGGCTCATGCAGCGTGGTGGACGCATCACTCCCCGCGACGCCGCAGACACACGTTCAACCACTCACCCTCAGCCTGCATGCACAAACGTCGCCCCACCAAATTTTCCCACACGACGGGTGCTGCATTTATTTTTTGCGAAAGAACCCACAAATATTCCCAAAATTACATCTAGATTCATTTTTTGCGGAAAAGCTCCAGAAAATCAGAAATCCGTTTCTTTCATGCACAAGCCCTCCAAAAATTCAAAAAATATGTCCAAATCCACTTTTCCCGAGAAGCCCATTATAGATTTCTACAATTACACCTAGGTCCATTTTTACCACGATTTTATTGCGATAAGACCCCTAGAAATCCTCGAAATTACATACCGTCCTTTCTTTGCGGAAAGGAGCCTAAAAAATCCCAAAATTCGTTTACCCTCGCATAGGCCCTTCGAAAATCCCAGGATCTATGTCTTTTTCTACAAGAAGGCCTAAAAAAACAAAAATTCATTTTTCTTTCATGTAGTCCCCTATCTTTTTTTTTTGCAGAAAGACCTCAAAAAAACCAAAGTTCGTTTTTCTTTCACATAGTCCCCCCAAAAATATGAAATTACGATCATGTCTGCTTTTTATGAGAAGACCCCTCTCAAAAATTCCAAAAATGTCTTGAAATTACATCCAAGTCCATTTTCGTGGAAAAAATCCCCAATAAATCCGAAATTCGTTTGTTTAAAGCACATCCCATTTTAAAAATCTAAAATTACGTCTGAGCCCGCTTTTTCCTAAAAACCCTCAAAGATTGATGAAAATCACATCTAGATTCATTTTGGAGCTCTTTTTGCGAGAAGACCCTAGAAATCATCGAAGTTACATGCATGTCCTTTTTTGACGTAAAGCGCCCAAAGAATCACGAAAATTGTTTTCCCTCACACTGGCCCTTTGAAAAATCCCGTAATCTAGGTTTTTTTCTGCTGAAAGGCCTAAAAGTTTTTCTTTCGTGCAGGGCACCGAAATTCTAAAATTACGTCCGTGTCCGCTTTTTCCGAGAAAACCCTCTCTAGAATTTCCAAATTATATATGTTGGTTTGTTTTGCCGCCCAATTTTTCTATAGCAGCCTTCAGGATGTGTCTATTTTTCCGAGAAAACCCTTTCTAAAAGTTTTGAAATTATATCTTGGCCCATTTTACCACTCGATTTTTCCATAACAGCCTTCGGAAATTCCCAAATTACATCCGGTCCCTTCTTTTCGAAAAGGCCTAAAAGAAATCCCAAATTCATTTTCCTGCATAACCCCTCTGAAAATTCTAAAATTACGCCCGGTTCCACTTTTCCCGATCAGACCTTCTCGGAAATTCCCTAAATTACAACTAGATCCATTTTTGTTGTGAGAAAGCCCTCTGAAAAACCAAAATTACATCAAAATCCTTTTTTGCAAGATGCCCACCCTAGAAAATTCTGTGCTTACATTCGATTTGGCATACAAACCCTTTTTTAGAGAAGACCCTCCAAAAATCTGAAACTGGTTTTTTTTCGGGTCACACGATTTTTTCCCTCTGGACATGTGGTAGCCGGCACGGCATGCATTGCACTTGCACCCACGCATCTTCTAGTTGTCCCTTACCAAAAGTGGACATCTCAAAAGCTTCAAGTGCAACCAACAGAACCGAAACTAGGCTACTAATTGCACATAAGTACGTAACTTCCATAGCTTGGAGTCATTAGCAAACAACCTTTTTGTTGTTTCAAATAAAATGGGTAATATCACTTGTATCAACCGAGAAGAACTTGAATACCTCGCCAACACCTACCCAAGAAGAATGTTACTTCACCTCGACAAGGAAAACATCAATAATTTCCAAGCTATCTCAAAGACCTAGGAAACATCAAGTGTCTAGAACAACCCCTGCCTCGATATCGCTCGAACGTAAACATCTTTCTTATGTGATTGTACCCGCACTTGTTGGGGTATTGAGTACGCCCTTGTGTATTCAATTCCTGCAATCAATCTTTTGAGTCTATACATTTTAGTCCTTCATAGTTTTCAAAACCAAAGAAAATGAAAACCCTTTGTTTACCAAAGTGAGCAAACAAGTTAAATCACCATGAATCATCTTATAATCCTCTTACCTCAACCCAATAATTGAATTATCTATACATGTTTTCCAATTTAAAGTCAACTCGAAATGACATTTATTCTCAGCTCATTTCATCAGCTAACGTTGAATTATACAGATCAACCATTGTATTCAAATACCTTTCTTGATATTAAACATTCAGTTTTCCCCAAATGAGAGTAATGACAATGCATCTTTTCTTTCACCTCAAATATTCTAATCATACCACATACCACTATATAAATTAGATTATTAACAATACTAGTTATTTAAACAAAAGAGACATGTAGAAAGTATTAGTGTCTCTCATCCGCTACCTAAAATTAAAATAGAAGTCTTCTATTTCTTGCACATCAACTAGGAATCACAAGACGAAAGTCCAGTGGAGCAATCATCCGGAAGAGGAAGCCACCTGGTAGCGCGAGGAGGATCGTCGAGCGGACTACCCCAACCTTTTTCCCCAGTTAGTTCCAAATCTCGGGGTCGAGATTTCTTGTTAGGGGGGGAGGTTTGTAACATTCCGTTTTTCAATTTCTGGAAACTTGAATTTCAAAATCCGAACCCATCGCAATTTATTCGAATTAATTCCAGCTTAAACTGAATTTTTAAAGTCAAAAAGGGATTTAATTGGATTAATATAAACTTCAAAATAATTATTTCTAATTTTATTGGGTTCCTTGTGCTTCATTTGATTTTTATGAATTTTTGGGAATTTTTCCTAATTTATTTGCTATTTATTTGATTTATTTGAAGTTTATTCGGATTTTCTGGATTTTTCTTAATTCCTAAATCCCTTTTCCTTCTTATGGGCCGAGTTCACTGTTTCTCCACTCGCCCACATCGCGCGCTTATCGCCTGCCCATTTCTCCCGCACGACCCAACTAACCTAAAACCCTAATCCCTTTGCTTTCATCACGGATCTCTCGCGTGGATCGCCTCGATGTGAGCCACGCCGCCTTTCAGAGTCAGCCGCCGCCATGCGAGCCCTAGCGCAGCCTAACCTCGGCTTCCAGACCTTTTCTCAAGACCGAGACTACTTAAGTCGACTCCGACCCTTCCCAAGATTCTCCGCTACCGCCTCTGCCGGCTCTAGCCATTTCAACCGAGACGCCGACGGTTTGTGCGTGAGACCTCGCCGGTTCTCCGCCGTGCCCGAGTCTTTCTCCATCGTGTTTCTCCGCCGCCGGTGAGTTTCCGCCGTGCTTTTTAGTACCAACGAGTTCCCATCATCATTGTCTTTCGGTTCCACTAACTTTTGGACTCGATCCGCTGTTCCTCCGCCTTGGGCTTTATCTCCTTCTCCAGCTCCGGTGAAAGTGCGATGCTACCTCGCCGTCGTTTCCTCTCTGCCACTCCCAGCCGTCCGATCGGCCTTCAACGGTCCGGATCTGCGCCACGAATACTCGGTAAATTATTTCCCCGAGCCAACTGCCTCGTCACCCCTTGTAATCCCCGTGTCCGCCACGTTGCGCCATGTTGCGCCACGTCACTGCCATATGGCGCCGCGTAAGCGCCACGTCGCCTCCACCGCAGGTGCTAGATCCGCGTGGCGCACATGCAAGCCATGTGGCCGCCACATCATCGCCACGTGGCGCCATGTCATTGCTACCTCGGCGCCACGTCAACACTATTTCGCTGTGGTTGTGCCCCGTCAGCAGCCACGTTCACGCCACGTGTAGGCCATGTGTTCGCCACGTCTGCACCATGTCACCACCACACACTTGCGTGTCAGCCAAGTCGACAGTAGGCCGTGAACCTAGTGCACGTAGACCGAGCCTATGACACAAGGGCCCCGCATGTCAGCGCCTGAACTTATTCCTTTCCCGATTTAATTCCGAAAATCCGAATCTCAGCCAATCACATGCTGACACGTGTCACTTTAATTTATTCCTGATTTTCTCTCCCATTTAAACTTCGGAAGCCCCGTTCTCCTCCGTTCGAACTCCGATTTGAACGATTCAAATTTCTAAATTCATCTAAAATCAAGATCTATCTGTTGGTGTATTTATTTTGAATTTTTGGATTTTATTCATTTTTGTTTTATTTATTTCTTGTCTCGATTTGCGTGTTTCGCGTGTAGACGACGCAACGGTTGAGTGAGAGGAGCATCCGTCAGAGATAGCAGCAGCGGGAGAGGTTGAAGGCAAGTCTCCCTTGACCATTTTGAACCCAAGTTTATGAAATGCTATTTTGTGTTTAAATTATTGCATGCTTATTATTTGCGTATCATACTTTAAATATCGCTTTAATGCTTAGCTATATTCCAACTTTGTTATGCCACATTGATATTCAACTTGACAACCTTTGACACCTTAGAAAACTAATTACTGTAATTAATGGTAATCATTTTGATTATGGGAACAGTAGAAAATGCTTAGCCATGCTTAATCACGCCGGTATCTTACCATTATGGAAATGATTTCATTCTTGATTCAAAATGAATTGTGGAAATTATGGCAATTGGTGTTGCGGTATTAATTTGAAATTAAAAGTGAAAATGATTTAGACCGGGCGGATTGGTTGTATGGCGGGTGCGGGATGCACAAAATTTTGGAATGTGATTGTCCGCCTAGTCAATTAAGGACCTGTGGTGTTACCTTGGGCCATGCTATACAAGACAACCACTTGTCTATTATGGGTACGACTGCTAAGTAATTTGCATGTGTCGTTATTTGACTTCGCCATTTGGGTTGTGCGGTTTGTCGAGGGTACTTGCAAGACGCAAGAGGGGCTTCGGATCTGGCGAGGTAGCCCTACCAACAAAGGAAACCTTAGCGCGGAGCTCAGAGCGGTATATGCATTGTAAAGGCCTTGTCATGATCTCTCGCCGCACACCAAAGGAAGTGTGTCAATAGCTTGGCTAAAGGGGTTGATCATGTCGTGTGGGTAAAGTGTACCACCGCAGAGTCTTAAAACTACTTGAGTAGCCGTGCCACGGACAAGGGCAAGCGTGGAACGCTTTCACATAGTAGATTTTTCCGTTTTTGGTTTTAAATGGAAAAATGATGATTTGGTTTAAAATGAAAATGGGAGTTGGGAATCATGAGCGCTAGAGCTCCCGGATTTAGTTTGGCGGCTAGAGCCAACCAAGTAGTTGGAACTCGAAAATTGTTATACTTCAATTTAATTAATTATGCTATTTACATTTTGTGAAAAAAGGACGGCACTCTTTACAGGAAAGATGAGGAGACTAGAATAGCTGGGCACGGATTTCTACTCGGTGTTGGATCTGCATTGTAAGGCGGTGCATCAAGGTCCAGGAAGATTTTCATTGTAAGGCAAAAGGCGCGCAACAAGGTTCAAAAAGAGCTCACGGTATCAAAATAACAGGGCAGAATGTTATAGTTCTCGCGAATGTAGGTACATCATGCACCTTACGGAAGAAAGACATGCATACAACCACTCTTTCGGAATCCACTACGCTTCACGTAGGCGTAGATCTCCACTCTTGTGGGCGTAACCCAGAGTTGCCGCAACCGCATCGACCGATAGGCTGTCACACAACTTTTGGGCACAGATGAGCTTTAACATGCCCAGCACGTACCGGTGCGCTGCCGCAAGAAGATTCTGAAACAACTCGGTCGTCGATGAAGAGCTTCCCTGCGGCTCTAAGCGCTCTTCGTCGCCGGGCAATGCGTCAGTATACATGAACCGAATCAGAACTTTAAAAGCTGCAGGCTCGATGTCGTGCAGCGTGATGGAAGGCATCCTATCCTCTGCCATTGAGCCGAACAGCTCTGCTTTGAACACCAGCGAGCGGGCGGCGAGCACTGCCCGATGCGCGCCGAACGTCTCGCCGCCGACTGAGAACGAAACGTCGGAACCATCGGTGCAATCCAGCAGGCCGCCGAGATGGTTCCCGATGTCGGAGGGTGGCACGGCTATGGGGTCGTATTAGGGTGTGTTTTGTTGAATAGGATGGGATTTGTACTTTTGTAGTCTGCTGCAATCACCACCAGCGTGTGCGTGCATGGGGTTGTAGTAGTGAGTGAGAGATTCATTCTCAGTCGTTTATAAGGGCAGTCTTAATGCATATAGTTTCTATAACTTTTATGTCATTTAGATACTACATGTAGAAACTATGCTCTTAATGGATAGTTTCTTCAAAATAAACTCTCATCCAATCTCCTCTTTTCTCTTATTTTCTCACCCAATCCATTTTTTCCCTTTCTTGGTACTTGTATAGAAATGGTTTCCTGCATGAGAAATGGTTTCCTTCTCCTTCATCATTAACTCTACCTTCATATCACCATTTTACTTACATGACAACCTAATTAATGTTATAGAAATTATCTTAGTCATCCCATTGGGATTACGCTAAAACAAGAGCTTTGAATGCTTGGAATCCCGAACAGTTTTCTTTAAGGAATAGTTTGAACGTCTTGGGGTTTGCGCAAGGTAGAAGAGACGATGGCACTCTGACTTTTTTTACTTTGACTTCTTAGAATTCGTGCCGTCAAATTTTCTATTGAATCGGTGAAGACGGTCACGACAGCTTTAGGCTGCGCACATGCACATCTGCCCAGAGCTTAAGATGTGCCTCGACTTCATCATGGCGGATAAGAACTTCAAAGAAGGCAGTGGTAACCAAGATTTTAAATTCGTTTTCGGTTCAAATCTCGTCACCTTTTGAAATCTAAAATTTCAAATAAGAATTTAAAATTGTAGACAAAATTTAAAAAACAAAATTCAAATCTGATCTTCTTTAAACGAGGTTTTCAAGATTTTGGTGAGAAATGCCAAAATCTCGGTAAAAAATGGTGAAATCTTGAAAAGTTTCAAGCATCTGGATGGAGGACGAGGACGAGGACGTGGTGCTCGGCTCGTAGTCATCTCGGACACAAACGCGTAGAAGCCGTAGCCCTGGAGGAGCTCGGACGCGGTGCTCGACGCAGAGGAGCCGGGGCTGCGGAGGATCTAGTGGGGAGCCGGAGATCTGGCAGAGAAGCGTGGAGGAGGAGGAGAGCGGAGGACCTGAAGAAGAAATGCCGGATGGCAAAAAAAATCTAGTTGAATGCTTGCGCAGCGGTACGGAAAAAATGTTGGAGAGACTGTTGTTCGATCCCCCAACCTCACATAGGTTGCACGGGTGGCTTACCAACTGAACCAAGCATTCTTCATGTTTGAATTGCATCCGGCCAGATTTTGTATCTCGCCATCAGTCGGAAACCGAAATTTCACCGAGATTTCGCGAGATCTCGACGAGATTTTGAACACAAGTGGTAACTAAGGGGAATAGGGGATTGATGCTGCGCTTCCCGTCGGTTATTGATGATATAAGAACACGGTTTGAGACTCAACACATGTGTAACTAGAGAAATTTTACGCTGCATTATCCTAGTAGTATAAGATATATAGTATGAATCATACTAGCCGAGTGCCCGTACGTTGCAACGGAACAACAACCGCTCATGCAGACGAATTAAAATAGTAGAAAAACAATACTCGGCAGAAATCTAAAAGACTAAACCGTGATAATAAGAAAAGTTTAAAGGTGTAATTTGCAAATTTTCGTATGCAAAAGCTTTTGTACTTGGAACTATAAGCTACAGACGAATTAAAACAACAGAACAATAATTTCTAGTAATTATAAAAAGTCTACAAGAGTAAACCATAATAATCAGAAAGATTTTAAGGTGCCTCTGCAAATTTCCGTATAACGGAAGATCTCATTCTTAAAACTACGTTATAGGGTCTAAGTTGTAGTTTTTCCATGGAAAAGACCTAAATTCAATAGATAGCCATATGCCCGTGCGTTGCAACGGAAACTTAATTTGTGATAAAAAGTTTATTTGCAAGGAGTACTAATAGTGGCAAAGGTGGGTAATTAAAGACCAGTGCCAAAAGTGGGTAATTTTAATGAAGTAACAATGGCAAAGGTGGGTAATTAAAGAGCAGTGGCAAAGATGGGTAATTTTGATGAAGTGACGTGGGAATAAACTCTCACTTTATATAGTAGAGATCTAGTCATTAATTTGTTAAGTGTATTATTATTACTCTATTACTAAAGAAATTATAAATAAATAATACTCTCTCCGTTTATTTTTATAAGGCTTATTTTTTAAATGATGTTGTTTACAAATGTAAAGCTTACATGTAGATTTAATAAAACCTTTCCTTTTATACTCCTATTTATTTTCTCTCATCCATATGCATTTATTCATTACCACCCACACAAAGTATATCTTTCATCTTCCAAGACAATTAAGTGGAGGTATCTAAGTTATTTTTTCTCGTATCTTTCTCAATTTCAACGTAACCCTAATCCTTGCGCAAAGTCAAAATACGTCTTATAAAAATAAACGGAGGGCGCAGCTAATATGATCTATTGGGTTGAAAAGAATAAACATTATATATTGATTTTAATGTACCGTAAAGGAGCTCGTGTAATTAATAGTGATTTTGTTAACGCGCCACTCATCCTAGTGATTTTGTTCTGTAAATTCGGTTCTGCAAGTTGCATTATTACATACTTACGTGCGAATTATAGCATCTTGCCCTATTTTTTTCGGTATAGTGAACTGTTCTTCAATCTTGATACGCCCTAAGACATACAATGCAAATCCATGCGACATGGATCTGCACTTTGCTTTGTGCACAGACTAAGCCCAATGTTGGCGTCGGATGGGAAGAGCAGCGAGCTTAAGGCCTAAGGAGCTTAGAGTGACGTAGAATCGGCTCAGTCCAAGGAAGTGGATGTCAGCCCGGATACAACTCCGCAGCCTACAAACGTAAAAGGCCCAGCCCACTTGGACAGGCGGCGCAGGCAGAAAACCTCGGCAAGCCGGCAGCGGCTCGCGAAGTCGTCGTCCACCGCGGCAGGGGCCGCGAGACGTGAGGTAGGGCACGGTGAGACGTCGACGGTGGAGAACCATGTTTCAAACCTGACGATGACACCGTCCTCGATCATGGCATTGTCACGGTTGGCGCCAGATGAAACATGTCTCCTATCACGTTTAATTAGGGATGACAATATTTGATGGCAAATACTACACCATTCTATAGTGTTTTTATAGAAACAAATATGTTTTCATATATATTGTATTTGGTTTCAATGAACAAGATGATAAGCATTAGAGTAAAATGTAGGACAGTGATGTGTAAGCTCATTTAATGAATAAGATAAGATAGGAAACTCAATTGACCTGCATTTAACTCAGTTATATAGTATAAACTTAACACTTATGACTACAGTGATATCAGATATACCGACATATAATAGAGTATCGTCTAAAAGAAAGAGTATGTATATACAAAATAAATTCAGAGTATGATATGTGCAAAATAAATTCAGAGCTTGATATAAGCTCAACAAGTTCATAAATATAGTATTACCTTTTAAAGCCTTATGTGTATCTCAGCTTACGGTTTCAATTTTATAATATATATCTTATAAAAAATAGGGCCTACATGTCATAGGATATCTATCGGGTACCCATGGTACAACTTGATATCCATATTCATCATATGTTCTTATCGGATACCCAAATCCAAAAACTCATGGATTTGAAGTGCTACTCGTGTCCACTCTCATCGGATCAGATATCCACGAATACTCAAACCTATAGATAAACTAGCATCCCTAATCTGTTCCCATCTGATCAAGATACTTTACTTCTATGTTACTCCAGGCGTTAAGTCTTTATCCTGTCTTGTCATACCTGAACTTTGCGTTGCGCCATGAAATTGTTTCTTTACCTACCATTCGACAGCTTTTCTTTTGCCTAGAGATTTTCTTGAGCGCTTGGATTTTGGACAGTTGCTCTTTGGCCTAGTTTGTTTGGAAGTGAAACTCCGAATTGAACGGTGAGACTCATGCATAGAAAATTGGCCAGGCCAGGCCAGGCTTGAGATATGACCAATTTCTAGTTGACCAACCTCGTAAACAATCGTATCTGCCGAATTGTATAATTTTCCCCTTTTTTTCCCCTCCGATTTTGAACTCTGCAAGTTTGGTCGAACTGATTTGGCGCTTACATGGATAAACAAATACAACTGCACTTGATGCCGACTCCGGCTCGGAAGTCTTCTTCTTGTTGACTTGTGGATATTGAGTACATTAAAGCAGGCTTAGGGTTGTCGAAGTCTGGTAGGCCGGTACACCTAGCTTAACTAATTTATATGTAGAGAAATCAAATCTCTGAATGTCTTTGGAAAGCTACACCTGGATTCGCCGAATGCCTTTCACTAAGTGCAGATTCGCCAAATGCCAACTCCTACAATCCAAACCGTAAAATTTTGGCAATGATAATCAACCCAATACGTCAAATCTTAAAGCTGAGCCAGGTGCTTCGTAGCAGAGTTTTCATGGCAATATATAATGGCAACGTATCGTATGTACAGAACAGCATTACACACTGCGTCTTACATTAACTAACGAAAGTCATGAAAATTTTTGAAAAAAATTGTAGATGTACTTCATAGATTACTCTATCTGTATATAAAATTATAGGTTCAAATTCATTATATATCGAGAGTTACAAAAAATAGAAAATTTTAACAAGTTTAAATAGTTAAACTTGTCAGAATTTTCTATTTTTTGTAACTCTCGGTATATAATGAATTTGATATTGAAACTTCATACATAGGTAGAGTAATCTGTGAAGTACATCTACAATTTTTTTCAGAATTTTCTATGACTTTTGTTAATTAGTGTGTACGGTATGTGTACGAAAAGCTCTGTATATACAGGATACGTTGCCATATACAATAGTAAAAAACTGCGAAACTACTGATAACCAGGCAGAGTTCACATGACAACACGATGAAGCTCACATTTCACCACCAGGCTAGGTTAGTAGCACTTTAAGAGGCACAGATATTCAGTCCTCTCACCGAATAATGCATGGACCAAAAATAGCCACCGCATCCACACTCTATTTGAAGGCACACGCACAGATGGTCGTCAGCCACTCACCTACATACCATGACAAACCGACTCAACCTCAACAGCCATGTTTAACGATTTGACACCCGAACAGACGAAAAGGGTACATTTCATCTTTCCTGAGAACCTTATCAGCCCGGGTAGGGTGCGTGCACGCTGCCCTACAAAACTGTTACTGCCACTGACCTTTCGCCTCTCGATCGACCTGATCAATCACCTAGGCTGCAGGCAGGCACAAAGGAATATCACTGATTGCCGCGCCCTATGCATGCGGGTACTGTTTGCGCCTTGCCCCCAAGGGAGAAATTATGCCAAACGACAGACGCACGCGGCCGCAGCAAGCAACAACGACGCGCGCGTGTGCATGCGTCCAAGCCCATGAGAGAATAACGAGAGGATCGGCTTGGCAGACGACGAGATGGGTCACGGAGCAGGCGACCGACATGAGATGACCAGTGCCGCCCGATCGACCGGCGTCGTCGCCCTGCGTCCACGGCCTCGTCCGATTGGCTGCCTGGCTGCCAGTCCGCCAGATCTGAACTCGGTCGCCTTCTGAATTCTGCACACAAGCTGCTATGCGTTTTACTTGGTCGGAAACTACCTGCCATTTAATAGCGGTTACGTGCGTGGTGTACGCATGAGCCGGTGCGGAGTTTGTTGGGACGCGCGCGCGAGGCTTCCGTGCGGCCCATCGAACGTGGTGGTGATGCTTTACCGCCGTGCCAACTTGTCCGTGTTTTCTTGCTCCAAGATAAGGCCGCAGGATTGTCGGTTTCCGCGGTTCTTTCGGCCAAGGAAAAAGTATAGGATTACGAGCGGTGCTCTTATGCATCGCTCTTCCGATAGGCTGTGTAAATTTTAAACCAAACGAATAGATAAATAATTATTATCTATTTTTTATTTACATGTTTAATATTTGTTATTTTTAAATAGTGATTTATGGTAGCACTCGTGCATGATTATTACCTTTCCATATCGCCCACTTATCTTCCGTGCAAACTGATGATCCTTCTCGATACCGAATAAGACATGAAGCAGACAAGCTCAACAAGCAATCAACACATACGACCCAAGACCTGATTCGCTTGTAACCGTCTTTAGGCACGCACGACGTCTCACCGCAAGGCAGCGTAAGCCCTTGTTTGGAATGCCAAAATTTTATAGAAATTTAGCGCGAACGTTATAGAAAATATTTTAGTTCCCTCTCGTGGGAATGGGAAAAAAATCTAAGTTCCAAACGGATCCTAGACGAAAACTTTATAGAAAATAATTTGGTCCTCTCTCAGGAATAGGGAAAAAATCTCTGCATTAATTCCGAACGGATCCTAGGCAATCTAAGGACAGCATCGCTTCTCCACCGCGCTATCCCTCTGCCACGTCCCCACTTCACTCCCCCCCCCCCCACCACATCCTCCCGGACGCTTCCGCCCTAGCTACCGCTCCCTAGCGCTTTCAATCTGCTTTCGACGCGTCACCACCTTCTCGCCTTCGCCTCGCCGACCACCTCCGCCTCCGCCTCACCGACCACCGCTACCGCGCTCTCCCCACTAGCTAGATCCATCACCCCTAGGCTCCAGGGCCTTCTTGTTGTATGGATCTGCCCCCTGCTGCCATGGCTGTGTAGTGCCCCCGCCGTTGTCTAGCCGCGGTGGCCCCAAAGGGTCTGGAGTTTCTCTAATTGAACTATTTCAAAGCCGCATATCTGTTTTTGTCATTTGCAATATATAACTTTGCTTTTCCATGAACATGTTCTTGATCTTGTATTCTTGTTAGAGTTATGTCAACTGGGCTTGCTATGAAGTCGACAGACAAACTCCATTGCAAACATAGTGGTCTTAGTGAAAACTTGATATGGTCCGTGCTTTGTGCATTAGCGTGGTTTGGTATTGAATGTGATATTTCTGGTCTTGGTTATTGTCAGAACTGTTATTACAAGGTGTCTTAGTGTGAGTTGGTTAGTACATTTAGATATGTAGTTCTAGAATTGGATACTTGGTTTATACATTTTGAAAGTCTTTAAAGTTTGAAACTACAATAACTTGTCTTGAATCTGACATCATATGGTTGTTGGACCTAATGTGTATTATTCCAAGTGCCTATACTTGTAAAATAGAATATTGATCATTTTGTGTTTGCCAATGTGATTGTGAGCTTATGCCATATAGTGATGCTATTTGTTTGCACTTTGCAGATTGGTTATGGTTGCTATTCTTGCAGATTGATTAAGAAGCTAGTAGGAAGATTTGTAAAAATGGTTAAAGGTCGGTGACCATATATTCTTTAGAGAATCTTGTTTAACTAAAACTATTTTACTGATGGTGGCATTGGTCACTAAAAGAGAATACTCTTTCATTCTCTTCCCAATAGTTTTTTTTCATTTACAAATAGGTAAGCTGGACTACTATAGTTAATCACCACCTCAACACCATCCAAACTGCAATTTCGAAACTTATGTATGCTAATGCCTGGATGACAAATGTACATTATGGATTACATGTGTGTTGCTTTCAGTATTGAGGAGATGGTGTGCACACTGCAAATCATTTGACTAGGCATTTGAACTGCAGCAAACCTTGACTACTCCAGACAATGTCTAAATCTGTAAGACACTCTCTTTCATTCTTGTCCTTTCTTAATTATTTTTACCATCTTATATACCATATTTGTTATATTTCTGAGTTGGGCATAGGGGTGGGCACTTTTAAACTGAAAACCAAAAAATCAAACTGAATCGAATCAAATTAACTGAAAAATTCGGTTTTTGGGTGTTCGGTTCGGTTTTTTTCGCTAATATTTGGTGTACAGTCTTTGATCCAATTTTCTTCTTTTGGTAACCGAATAAACCAATAAACCGAACTGTTTAGCACGCGGCGTGAAAAAAGCCCAACCCTAGTCGATTGCCCCTCGATTCATTCCCATTCGGCGACAGCTTCGGTCTACCCCTCCACGCGAGTGATGCGACCATGCCTCCGTGGCTCCACTGCTCCGCCCTCTGCCAAACCTTAGGTCACGGCCTCGTAGGCCTCGCAACATCTATCCATTGATCCAACCTCGCAGCTCCGCCTTGCCCTCC
This sequence comes from Guadua angustifolia, assembly GCA_036346375.1. NCBI lineage: Eukaryota > Viridiplantae > Streptophyta > Magnoliopsida > Poales > Poaceae > Guadua > Guadua angustifolia. Next base: position 13,739,785 of record CM070515.1, read on the forward strand.
GCGGCCGCCTTTCCGGCCTCTAGTCTTTAGCGCCGATCTCTACCTTCCAGCTCCTTCGCGGCTCGACTGTTCTACCCAACGCCCTCCGATCAGCGGTCCTTAGAGCCTCGATCTCTTCCGGCTACCACCAACACCGCCTCCCTCGACCCTCGGTGCCTCCTCAAGTGGATCAATCTTGGTGTTGCCTCAAGTCCTCCCCTCTGAGCCTCGATCTCTGCCGGCTACCACCAACGTCGTCTCCCTTGATGCCACCGCCAACGTCTCCTGAACTCGCTCTACCTCTGTGCTTCCTTTGGAGTTCGACCGGCTGGGGAGGTAAAACTCCAGGTCCAACTCCTCATAACATTATTTCACATCTGAGTATTTCAGACAGTGAGTAGAAGTGCTTGAGTACCGTGGTTTCATTGCAGGTTACAGTGATGTCTTATTGAACTTTCTTGGAAGACTAATGTGATCTATTCTGATGTGGTTCTTACTGAACTTTTTTTAGATGTGTTAATGGAACTAATTTGGTGTTTAAGTGCTCTTGGTAGTTGGTAAGATTAGCACTGGCTGTCAGAAATTAATTTCATTTCAATCACTCGGTTGAGCTGCTAGTCTAATTATAAAGGATCAGAAAATTTTAGCACCTCGGGGCTTCCTAGTGTGTTTGTCTTTTCAATTGCTATGTTGCTTTGATGTTCCATTATGTTGGACTGCATAATTTACCAGTGTTAATGATTGAGAAGCAAAAGCATTTTGGGGGACTACAAAGATGTTGTATGCATCTAAGCAACTTTTATCAGAATAAGAAGAGGCACATTCTGATCTGTCAATTTTTTAACTTGTTCTGAACATACTAATCTCTTAGTACTTGTTCTGATGCTTATATACATTTTGATGATTTTTGCTGTGGCTGATAGCCTACCAAGCCTTATCAGTAATTTGGTTACTGCTTCCCTTAGTGTGGGGTTTTCGGTTAATCGAAAAACCGAATTAACCAAATTGACTTTGTTCGGTTAATTCGGTTCGATTTTTAAGGCAATACAGTTTTGATTCAGTTCCTAGTATCCAAAAACCAAAATTTTCAAAAATCGAACCAAAAAAACTAAATTAGTCGAATGCCCAGGCCTAGTTGGGCATGAAAGGACATTATGGATGTGTTCTACTGAGTGGCACAATTCAATAGTGTTATCTGATTTTGGTTTTATTTGGTTGATTCTTTGTAGCTATATATGTCTACACTTATAACCTATACACTAAAATTAGATAGCTTGCCGACATAGCTGGTAAAAATCCTACATGGATGAGCTTAGGTACAACACAAGTCTTTTGTATAGTTATCAGGTGTTAGCAGTAGTAAACATTTAAACTAACATGTTGCATATATACTACATGTAGGCACACAAAGGTCTATGTAGAAGGGGTAAACAGATTCCTAGCTTTTGTATTTAGAAATTCAGCGAAAGGAAACAAAATATTGTGCCCTTGTATAAATTGTGTGAACGCTATTTGGAGAGGAGAAAGCGAAGTGCGTGAGCACTTGATATGTGAGGGATTTGTAGAAAAGTACAAAAAATAGATGTTTCATGGAGAAGCCAGCTCCTCTTTTGTTAAAAGTCATGACTGTGACCAGGCTGAGTTTGGGGAGAAGTCAGACAAAGATGATGATATTTCTTATTCGCTGCATGACTTAGCATGTGGTTTAGATGATAGAGGGGATTTTGAGGATGATGGTGGTTTACAGCAGCCCCATGAAGATTTAGAACCTTTCCAACAATTGGCAAATGACTATGGTCAAAAACTATATCTAGGGTGTAAGAACTTCTCAAAGTTGTGTTTTCTGATTAGACTACTCCATACTAAATTGCTTGGTAAATGGTCTGATAAAAGCTTTGATTGACTACTAAATCTTCCTAAAGATGCTTTTCCTGAGGGGTCAGCACTACTTAAAAACTACAACGAATCTAAGAAAATGGTGAAATGCCTAGTGCTTGGGTATGTTAGTATTCATGCATGTAAAAATGATTGCATTCTCTTTTGGAAGGACCTTGCTAATGCTAATTGTTATCCAACATGTAAAATCTCACGATGGAAATCAGAAAAGAAGAGTTTAGATGGGAAACATGTACACAAAGTTCCTAATAAAGTTCTTCACTATTTTCCTAGCTTCAGATGTTGTTTGTGTCCTCTAGAATAACAACTCATACAAGATGGCACGATAAAGAGCGCACTAAAGATGGTTTGCTTAGGCATCTAGCAAATTCTCCGTTTTGGAAGGATTTTGACCATAGGCATCAAAAGTTTGCTTCAAATAGCTGCAATATTAGACTTGTTTTAGCTATTGATGGTTTCAATCCATTTAGGTCCATAAATATTGGTTATAGCATTTGGCCTGTTATTTTAATTTCTTATAACTTTCCACCTTGGATGTGTATGAAACAACCAAAATTTATCCTCTAATTGTTGATTCCTGATTAAAAAGCTCCTCGTAGTGATATGGATGTTTATCTTGAGCCTTTGGTTGATGATATAATAGATATGTTTGTTAATGGTGTTAGAATATTTGATGCATCCAAGGGTGAGTACTTCCAATTGCATGTTGTCATATTATGCACAATTACTTATTACCCTAGTCTAGGCTATGTGTCTGGTTACATTACCTCTACTGCATGCCTTGAATACATGCAAACCATAGGTTTAGGTTTGATGCTCACTCATTTGATTGAAAAATGGTGTCAAGTCTTGCTATATGGGTCACCGTAGGTTCTTACATGCAAACCATAGGTTTAGGTTTGATGCTCACTTATTTGATGGTAAAACTGAGCTTAGGTTAGCACCTCCACTTTTTGGGGAGTAGGTTTTGATGCAGACAGAAAATATTCATATAGTTTTTGGGAAGGATCCATCTGGGAAGAAATAGAAAAAAAGCAAAAGAGCATGGAGGATGAGCCGTTGATCATTTGGAAAAGGAGGTCTATTCTGTTCAAGTTGTCGTATTGAAAAGACTTACTGTTGCAACATAATTTAGATGTCATGCACATAAAGAAATATGTCTATGATAATATAATTAATACGCTTTTGGGCATTGATGGTAAATCTAAGGATAATTTGAATTCTCGTTTGGACCTTTAGGCTCTAGATATTAGAAGGAACCATGAAGCCTCTCGCAATGAAGATGACAACACTGCAATCTTGTCCTCCTTTCCTACACACTTTCAATTTATGACTTGAATGTCTATTATTTTTTATTCTTTTGAACTACAATATGTGCTTTAGGTTGGTAGGGATGTCATATTGTATGCTCTTGTGAGAGATATCCCTGTGGCTAAGGCTATAATTTCCTCAATCGACCCAAGTACCGTAGTGGGATATCAATGTCTTGGACGGGAATATTATGAAGTTGTCGTGAATGTTCCGTTCAAAAGAGACGTTCTGCTACCACGTCCATACGATGGTATAGAAAATATAGGTGATGCTCACAAGCTGTCCATTGCGTGGCCATACAAGAGGGTAATAACCTAGACTACACAATATTTTTCATTTTGATGATTGTAATGGTTGAAATTTAGTTGCTAACTACTGATAATTTGGTAGATAAAGGATAGCAAAAAACTAGTGGCATTCCAAATTGCAGGTATTTTACTCCAAACTTTACATTTACTATGCTGGAGCAAGCTAGCTGATTATGAGGCTACTGTTTTGCAGAAAATGATTACTGAAGTTAAAATTTTCTTTTGTGCTGCAGGAAAATAAAAATAGCTAGCTAGGCATATTCTATAAAAGTAACAGGCAAGCAGAGGATATGAATGAGTTCATTGTTCACATGGCTTCAAAATAGAAAATGTTCTCTTAAGTCCGATTTACATGTGCGCATTCATTTTTGTGGGTTTGCAAAATAGCATATACTCATTTATAACTTGCTAGCTAGATATTAATTAAGTTGGGTATGTTAAATTGTATCTTCTTCATTCTCCTTGGGTATATTTGTTGTGAGTTGTGACGAGGCCGATCTAGCTAGGATGTATCAGTTTGCATATCAGTAAGTATATCTAGTAGTTCTGTTCATGGATATCTCTATGTAAATATCCTTGGGTATATTTGTTGTTAGTTTGGTGTAAATATGAATTAATTATTAGTTAGATCTATAATATTCTATACAATAATGTTTATCATTTTTTTAGTCTAAGAAATGCATGACTTCACACTAATGTGTGGCTTACCCTCAGACTATCTATCGGCATTTCTCCTTTCTATCGAGAAAAGGTATATCTGTCGGTGAATCTCTTATAACACGGTCAGATAATCTGTCGGTAAATGTTTTTCCTTACAGGACTTCTTTCGACTGTTGTTTCCTATCGGAATAACTTTTATCGACGGATAATGCATCGCATCACATGACCTTTGCCGAAAGATAGGTTGTTATGAAATTATGTGGTGGTGTAGTGGTTACAGTACCAACCAAACTTAAGTCTGCAGCATTAGTGTAGGCACTGTAGATTAGTGATTGCTGAGAGCAAGTAGTATCATATCTCATACAAGAAATGAATCCCCCGTGAGATGCGCAATAACACCTGTAATCTTTTCTACCGCCGTGATATATTAAGTAAGATCCCCGTAAGACCGAACACTTTGCATGTACGTACCGCTCTCCCTACACGAATACGTACGTATGTATGGCTAGGCAGGCATAGCCTCTCGCGTCCGTCATGATGCGTAATGATGGCTCTTTGACCTTTAACCCGGGATCCTAAAACCCTGTTTAGAAGAGTTTCAGATCTCAGCTTTAGTTCAAATCTGAAACTTATAGGCTAAAATAAAGTGAATTAAGTTTATATTTTTAGTCTAAAATGTAAATAAGATGATCTACCTAAACACTCTTAATGTACTCACAGCTCCAACTTCATAAATTTCTGGAACTAGAAATATCCTGCTCCACCAACTCCACAGATTTTAATAGAGCTGAAGCTGTCTCAAACACCCCTTAGTCTTAACTTAACCGTTTGCATCGTACGTGCTAACTGCGTTGCCGTGGGATTAATTCTGCTGCCGGGGACAAAACTAGGCATCGGCCGGTACGCACGTTAATTGGCTAGCAGCCATGCATGCATGTCCTTCTTCTACCTAGTGTACTACCGTGCGAGTACTTCGCTGCTAGACCATGTGGCTAGCATCCCAGGCTCCCTTGTGCTTCTTGTACCGTTAGTGACCGTTGCGACGGAAATATATTTTTAATTAAATAATTAAATTATAGTATAAGTTTTAAAAAATAAACTTGCACTCTTAATTTATCATATGAGGAGAAGTAGGTAATGGTCCGACCAAGGGAACAAGTGTGGGTAAAAAGTGACACATTATTTTTGTCGGAGAAGAGAAGATGAAAGGGTGGACGGATGATCACTGCTAACTTGTATTTATTTATGTATGTATTAGTAAAGATAATTCCAAGTATATGGTTTTAGATGTGGATGTAACGTAGATGCGGCAGTTCCGGGAGTAATCATATATAGATGTTGTGGAGCTCAACAATTTGATTGGAGCTCGGACGATCCAGATCAAGGCAAGCAAGAAATCGGGCCGTACAGTTATCTTTCAAGATCATAAATTTCCCCACCCACTTCAATCTCGACTTACCTTACGACAAAATCAACCCCTGCTTTCTCGAGTTGTTTGTGCATTTTCGACACACGAACTGAGCAATATATGGTCGTGGTTATTCAGCTGCTGTCATTTTCACACATCCTAGACAGATTCATTACTCATCTCAGCATGAGAACCTTACTGATGGGGTAATTTATATTCTTCTTCCGTGCAGCTTAAGAGCTCAACGTTGTGTGGTAAACTGTATTACCCGCCATACATACATAGCAGCTAAACTGCCAAAGGCACATTCGGAGTACATACTTTACTCGGATTCCGAGGAGATACCTTTCCTCATGCATAGTGGAAGGTATCTTATCTTTTCTTTCCCCAACAGAGAGATGGAAGTGGATTTAGATATTTGCTCCACATCATGATGCGTGTAGACAGAGAGAGACCCATACATCCCAGCTTTGGAGGACCAGTACAAACCACAAAGACATCAAACTAACATAGGATGGTGGGGGAAGAGAAGGTAGGAGAAGCAGCAGTTGACAGCCTTTCTAGCCAGCTGCAGGCTTTTGGTTTAGTTTTACTCCTGCTCTGCTAGCTGGGGAGATCATCCTAGATGGGAGTGTGCTAGGCATGGCATCCGATGTATTTGTGTGCCTTTGGTGCCTTCTTCTCTTGTGCTGTACCCAAAAAGCTTTAGTGGTCAAAAGGGCTAAAAAAAGAAAGGGAGGGAGGAACATGGCATTGCTTGAGTATCAAGATGGGATCACCTCTCATGAGTGTTGCTTCAGCTGTAAGATGAGGGGGGGAAAAAGGGGTTTGCTACATCTTGCTGAAAGTACACATTACTGATAGCTGCACTTGGCTGAGATGGTGAAAATGTTTTGGGAGGCAAAAAAATTAGCACTAATTACTAGTATTACATGTTTTTTCTTCCTGTAATACAGTGGTAGCATTCCAACTTTGTACTATTAACAGTTTGCATTTTGCTTTTGCCTCGTGGCTTTGGCTTCACTTTCCACCGAATCTGTCCTGGCAGGGCTCAAAAGTACCAGTCCTAGAAGGCTAGAACACTGATGCTGTGATGCAGCTTGTGTGCTCTTCAGGTTTTTTATATGTTAAAGAAATACAAGGGGAAAAATTTGTGGGAGTGGGTCCCTGTGACTGTGAGCAATGGTAATTTGCAGCTAACTCTCACACAGAGCTGCCTGTTTGTTCCCATCTAGATCTGCCACTTTGGTCATCCATCTGCAGGCAACTCCCTCCTGCTGCTGTGATGTGGAGCTACTCATGTCAGGTCACTACACCCTGAGAAAGGCAAATGAAGGATCTGATTCCAGTGTCATTTGCATCTTTGTTGGCACTTTGCAGGAACAAACCCTGAAAAAACATATACTAAACTCGAGATTTCTCCTCCTAATTCATAAGGAAAAAAAAAGTACCACAGTACATGATTTTTTCGTGAAATTGTGTAGTACCGGCTGATACTGATAGATAAGCCCATAGGCTATAACCCTGCATTGCGCCCAAATATTAGTTGACATATTCATAAAAATGTTGCTCGTACATGCAGTGACGTCTCTTTCTCCTAGTATTTCATAATGTCTCCACAGTGCCTTCCAAAATGAAAATGCATAGGATCCCAGGCACCAATATAAACCTCCTTGCATGTACAAGATCTTCTAGCTAGCATCACAGGGTGCCCCCCCTTTTCCTTCAGTTGGGCATACGTACAAGTGCATAAACATGCAAAGATACCTTTGGCCAACTACTGGCCATCTTGGAAGGGAAGCTGGTTTGGAAGGGAGAGTGGCTGGCTGGTAGTAGTTGGGTAAAGTGGCCACATTTGGATCTACACCGGCTGTCTTAACCAGAATTTTTATTGGGGTGAAGGAATCATATTGGGGTGGTTACTGTACAATTGCCTTTTTTTAATGCTGCATTGGATGCAAAAGTAAGACTAAAGGGAAAGATAAACAGCCAGCTCAGCTGCTCTCAGATCCAAATTTGATGATAAATTACTTTTTAAAAAAAGGAGAAAGAATTGGTTAGCTAATCTGGGTGCAAATTCAGATCCAAAACTGTGGCTGTACCTCCAATGATGCAAAGAAGTTCTTTTTCGGGATGGTGAAAAACATTCTTCTACTGCCATGGATGTAGCGTGTTCTGCTTCAATCTGTCAAAAATTGCTAAGCAACAAAAAAAAAAAGTCCGTAAAAAGTGCAGCAGTGGTAATTACTCTCTCCGTTCTCGAATACATGTCATTATAACTCTCGAATTTTGTTCCTTAATACTCTCTCCATTCATTTTTATAAACCGTACTTTGACTTTGCACAAGGATTAAGTTTGTATTGAAACTGAGAAAGGTATGAGAGAAAATGACTTAGATGCCCCCACTTAATTGTCTTGGAAGTTGAAAGATATACTTTGTGCGAGTGGTAATGAATAAATGTATATGGTTAAAGAGAATAAATAAGGGTATAGAAAGAAATATATTATTAAATCTACATGCAACCTTTATACTTGTGAACAAAACCATTCAAAAAACAAGCCTTATAAAAGTGAACGGAGGGAGTACATGTTATTCTACAATTTCGATATAACTTTTTACCATTTTTTTCCTTTCATACCTCTCCCCTTTAGCTATTTTCAATGTCATTTACTAACACAAACTAAAATAAGATGCACTATCTAAAGATATAATGAAGATAAGAAATACAGATTTTTTAGTTGTGCCTCAGTGAAAGTGCAAAATTCTAAAATAACATCTATTCATGAAGGAAACGATTACTCCCTCCGTTCATTTTTATAAGGCTTATTTTTTTAATGATCTTGTTCAGAAATATAAGGCTTGCATGTAGATTTAATGAGATCTTTTCTTTTATAACCCTATTTATTCTCTCTTAACTATATGCATTTATTCATTACCACTCACACAAAATATATCTTTCATCTTCCAAAACAATTAAGTGAGGGCATCTAAGTTATTTTCTCTCATACCTTTCTCAATTTCAACATAACCTTAATTCTTGTGTAAAGTCAAAATACGCCTTATAAAAATGAACGGAGGGAGTAGTAATTGTCCTGTACTTTTCTGGTTGAATTTACACCAGGCTGATAATTAAGAGTGGACAAATTAAATGAGGCTATTATAAACCGACATGCCACATTTGTTTTTTTCACACCGTATGATCTGATTCCGTTTGTGTCAGAGGGAGATGTGCTGTGCTCGCCGAGGAGCGAGATTGCATTTGTCAGGAGAATGTAGGGGACTGAACAGAAGCCAAGGACATTAGGCAGAGTAGAAATCGCGTCTCCTGTATATCTACTGCTCACCTGGTACGTACGTACTACCTTGTATTTTTATTACTCTCACGCTAGCAGTAACAGATCAAGGGAGTTACTCGTTGTCTACAGAGTGTTACTGCTGTAACGTCGTGCAATGGAAAGAAAGGTCAATGAGGCATTATATCTCATTGTTCCCAGGAATCCAAGGTTATACTACTAACTTAACTGCTCTGCAGTTGTGTGTGTGCCGTCCTAGCTACTTACCGTTTGACATCGCCGCTCTGACATTTATCGCCTCTTTTATTATGATTAGTGGCTCAACCAAAATCCCCTGCAGACAAGCAGTTGATAGTTAATTATTAGCAGCTTAGGACGCTCTGTTACGGTGACCTGCCGTTTCTATCCCCTCTCCTCTTTTCTCGTGTTCTGCTCACCTACTCTTGATATGGAGCCGGTTGCTCGGGTCCAGTCGGTGCTCTACAATTGCCATTCCTTTTCATGCTCCATGTTGGCAAATTCGTTGGTGATGTTGTACTAGGAGAACTACCTTTTCCAACAACAATGGAGTTCTTTAAGGAAATCAAGTGATTTCAAGGAGAGAAAATTTTGATGTAAACAGCGTATATGGCTGTCCTTTTTGAGTTTTTGGCGTTGTGAGGTGTTCAGGCGTAACACAAGCGAACATCCATACCCATCGTCCATACCGACTAGTCCCGATCTACACCATTCAACCAAATTTAGGAGGAAGAATTCAGTGAGCATAGCGGTGCACCTTGGATTAGGAATGCCCATGATTGCAGGGCATTGCAGGGAGGAGAGATGATTGCTTTTGTTTCCGCCTCTTCTCTGCCACCCCTTCTCTTCCGCGTCCTCCCGTACCACTTTGAATTGATCCCCCTGCACATGCACCTTGTCTCGAGGCCAATTTTTTCCCTAGCCATTGGCTCAATTTTTTTTCGTGGTTGATCTTTATCTAAACGAAATTTTAAATATAATCTTCTCATGACTACAGAAGGCACCCACCGTGCTCACATACTGCGGAAGCCACCTATCGTAGTCCCATACCGCAGCAGGTAGACATGTTATTGTCCCATATCACAAGTAATATGTGTCTCCTCCTGATTCTTCTACAGTCTTAAAAAATTGATTTATAATTTCATTAGAATAAAAACCAAACTCAGAAGAAAAAAAAAGAACAGGAGTTCAGAGAAGCTAAAAGCTCCCTCGTCTCCGCTGGAATATCACCACCTCCTTCTCCTCCTCCCACGGCATAGGAGCACAACACACACAACCGTAGCAATGCCATCCATCCAATTCCATGCCACACCCGCTCCAGTACAGTTAATTAACGTGCACTCTGCAGCAGTGCAGAGCACACATTATCAAGCCTAAGTACCAAGATACGGGCATACATCCCGTACGCCTGACTACCTCGACCTAGGCCAGATCCCCTGCTCCCCCCTTCTCATAATGGCTTTCCTAAAATGAGGAGGGCTGAGACCTATTCCTGAGGGGACAAGAGAGGGCAGTAACAGCCCATGTGAAGTGAAAGAGGAAGAAAAAGCTTCAGCTTCAGCTTCAGCTTCCGCTTCTTTCTCCCCACTCAGGGCCACGGGATCACGGATCTTCAACCACGCAAAGCTCCCTCCTTCCTTCCTTCCTTCACTTCCATGGATATGAATACATCCATAATTACATATGCCTGTGACAGTGAGAGTGCAGCTGCTACCTATGGAGGCAACAGAAATCTTCATGTGACCATAGCAGGGAGTCTGGGACTGGCTGTTCATATGGAGCCTTTACCGGTAGCTCGGTTGTGAGTTGTGGCTGAGCATGTAGTTCACTGAAGAACAGCAGTTTTACAAATCGGGGTTTTTTTTTTCTGAGCTTGACTGCTAGACAGCAGTGTGTGCTGGCGTCAACAGCAAGTAGACAACCAGAGATTCTTACAGAGAAATGAGGAGGAGAGGGCTGGAGAGGGAGGTGGGAAAAAAAAAACCTATGCCATGTTGTTCTCATGAATAGAAGATTCTCTGCTGCCTATCTTCTTCTCTCACCAGTGCTGGGACAAAAGAACCAAAAGTACATCCCAACCCACCCACCAGTAGAATTTTCTTCAGCTAAGTTCTCCATACAAAGTTGTAATACTCCCTCCATGGATCCGTCCATAAGCTCAAACAACTCTGCAAATCTGAATTTCGCGAAGCGGACAACGCAATGCACATTTGGATCAACAACCTTAAAAACATTTCAGGATTCAGTTAAATCTGACAATTCTTTGTGTTCTCTTCATGTGCAGAAGAGTTGGGTACACCTAAGTGCCTGCCATTGGTCACAATGTTCTCCATGTGCTAAAATTTGAGCTGCAATTGACACAAGAGTCGAGGCTAATGACAGCAAAACAACAGAATTGAGCTCATAATCTTGATAACTGTGAGCTATAATTAATAATTAACAAGATCTGTGGGAATTCTCTTACAACTCTTTAAACTTTTTCCCATTCATCCCTATAAATAACAACCACCCTTTTCAATTCTACAATTTCTCCTTCACACACCCCCCCTAAAAAGAGAAAAAGAGATAAGTAAAAAACACATTATTTGCACGAGAGAGATTGTACCATGGCCGTGGGAACCAATAAACCAAAAAATAGAGGCAACAGAGGAAGAAAAAAGAAACACAAGAACTCCAAGAGTTCACCGATAAATCAACCACGGTACCATGGAGCCCATAAATTGCGGCCAATTGAGCTACAAAGCTGATCTGTCACCCCGCGCGGATCCGCTTCTTGGGCGGCAGGGACCGGAACACGGCGGAGAGGTCGCGCGGGACGGCGAAGAACAACCGCTGCGCCGATGCCGGCGTCGGTGGAGACGGGGACGATGGCGACTTCCGCTTGGCCGGCGTCGTCCACGCCGGCTTCCTCGGCGCCGGCGGGCACTCGGTCGGCGTCCGGAGCTTGCTCTCCTCCGACGTCGGCGTCGTGGGCTCCGCCTCCTCCTCCGCCGGCGGCGGCAGGGGCTTCGCGTCCGGCGCCGTCGATGGAGAGGCCGACGAAGGCTCAGGCGCAGCCACCGTCGTCTTGATCGGCTGAAGTGGAGGGAGAACGTCGCGTGCGGCGGCCGGAGAGCTCATCTGGCGCGGCGAATTTTGGTTTTGCGTGTGGGGATCAAGGGCGAGTCGTTGAGTGCAAGAGAGGAGAAGAAGCGAGTGGAAATTTAGGTTGGGATGGAGGAGAGAACAAGGCCGAAGCGGTCGCGCCAAGGCTGTTAAATACTCGTCTAGAGAGAGTCTAGAGAGAGAAGACGGAAGGTAAGCGGCTTCTGTGGGTGGGGTAACTTTAAATTCATTGCCTTGGCTTAGCATGGCTGGCCCTACTAACAGCCACGAGGAAAATGACGATAATAAAATCGGTACAACACTCTATCCGTTCTAAAATACATGTCATTACATGATGTTGTATTTTCACCGATGACTATATTAACATTCTTCATTAGATAACTTATTATTATTTTTACTAAATACTGCATTAACATCCTTCCTTTCATAACTTATTATTACATGGATGTTATGTCTTACTCTAATCCATGGTAGTAAATTATACTAAAAATAGCTAAGGGAGAGGGGTAAAAAAATGGTAAAAAGTTAAGTTACCCCACCCACACAAGCTTGTTTTTGAGTACATACTATTCTAGAATTTAAATTTCAGAAATGAAGAGGTTGTTGACTGGTTTTGAGTTGCCCTAAGTAGGGATAGATCAAAAATTAATGTTTCGAGGTCGATGACTTCTTGTAAGGCTATTCCCAGTGCATTGTAACATACCCATTTAATGTATGCCACATAAGCATTTTTGATGATGTGGCAAGAGAGTTAAGAGGGGAGAGAAGAAAGTTGTATCTTGAGGAAGATACCATTTGAACACGAAATCATAGATATTGAAACTTGAATCATCTAAGTGACCCACAATTCATACTCTCATACACATCTAGCATTTAATTATCTTGTGGGGACTAAGAAACAATCCATAATATCATGCATTGAGATAGTTGTATGTTTGTAGGGTCGAGGATGCGCCTAGAGGGGGGTAAATAGGCGTTTTATAAAATTCGATCGCTCACTAAAATCGATCGCTCTAATACACCCCTAAGACAAAACCTAATCAAAGATATATGCGGAAGCGATAAATAGGTTTTGACAATTAAAGCCTAAATCAACTAGGCTCACTATGTGCACTAACTAAATTATGTCTCTAAACTAGAATTGCTAATTTGATCAATCAATTAACACTAAGCAATTCTATTACAATCAAGCAATTGAACAATATACTAGAAATGTAAATACTTGAAAGTAAAAGAGACAACCGATATTTTTCCGTGGTGTTAGGAGACTTTGGGTCTCCCTAGTCCACGTTGAGGCAAGCCCAACCACTTGGATGGCTCCGCTCAAGCACCGCCTCTTTCCACTAGTCGTGGTTTTTCACGCTTGCGCGTAGGCTCAACCCGAACCTTCACAAACTTGCCGGGGCTTCTCACACCTCGAGAGCTCCCGCGCACGACGCCTACGCCGTCTAGGAGTCGGCAACCTCCAAGAGTAACAAGCCGCTCCTTCACTTGAACTTCACCAAGCACAACGAATGCGCTCCCGGTGATCACCAAGTGCAACACATGCACAAGGACTCCCTCAAGTGCAACACATGCACAAGAGGCTCTCAAACCACTCCCTAATTGCAACACATGCAATTAGTCTCACTCTTAAGCTCAAGAGGCAAATGGAGAAGGGCAACACATGCACACAACTCCCACACACGACCAACCTTTGCCCAAGCCCCCAAGGGTGTATTTATAGCCCCACCAAGAAAACTAGCCGTTGGGGCAAGATTCGAAAATCGTGAAAACACGGTACTCTTGCCCTCTAAGGGCGGTGGTACCGTGCCGCAGCTCAACGAGTCAACAACGGCTACATCTGCGGATTACTCTACAGCCTCGAGGGCGGTGAGTACCGACTTCTGACTACCTGCCCGGTGAAGCAGTAGTCTTGGCCACCACCACCACCAAAACTGCACTCTGTTAAAAAGCTCTGGTGACAATTTCCGAGTAGTATCCGCACTTGCGGTACTACAGCCCTCAACTTCCAGGTAGTCAAGCCACTCTGGAGAATTCGATTTAACTCGAAAATCAATTCTCCAAAAATCAACTTCATTCTTTGAGCCACAAAGATGATCAACACATGATCATACACGTGCAAAACACATTTGCACCAACTTAGCCCATGCTCAAGGAATTTCAACCAAATTGCAAAAACACATTTTGCAACCAACTCAAAACTATTTGCAAAAGCGTATTAAGCAAATCAAACTCGAGTCTATGAGATTAATTCCCTAGCCATGTGAAGGTCAACACGAGACCAGTCAACTTGCCAACACCGTTGCAGGCCCTACTCACATGCTCTCGGAATTCGGACTCATAAATCTCGGTTTATTCGCTGTGAACTTGCAAATAACACAATAAACATTTTTCATGCTTGAGCACTACTCTTTGCAACACATGCAAAAGTCTAGCTCAAGCAACATCAAATCAAGATGCATGAACTCTCTAATTACAACACATGCAATTCTCTAGTTCCATGCAACACCAAAACCAAACTTCAACTAAAACCAAATCACACGTATGAGCTCTTTACTACTTAACACATGCAAGCCTCTAGCTCCATACAAACACACAAATCGAATCATGCTTGAGCTCTCTCCTTTTGCAACACATGCAAAACTTAGCTCCAAGCAACACCAAGGTTTTATAAAGATGTTTTATGAAACCAAAGCATGAAGCTTCAACTAATGCAACACATGCAAAAGTGAACTTCACGCAAAAGCCAACGCATTAGCTTATCCTATTTGCAACACATGCAAATCAAAGCATAATGCGAAAACCAAATGCATACGCTCTTCCTCTTTGCAACACACGCAAATCAGAGCATAAACCAACAACTACCAAGCATAAGCTTAACCCATTCGCAACACATGCTAAATGGTTAACTCTTATGCGAACACCAAATCCAAATGGTTTGAGCTTGAGTGAACGCGGAATGAGATCATAAACACATGATGAAGCTCAAGCTAGGAGACAACCCCTCTTAATAGCACGGCGATAAAAACCTTAGACTCAAAGACTACAAAGTCCTTAGCCTATCTAATTATACCTTCACGCCGCGCGCAAGCAATCCCCTTTGGGGTCTTTATGATCATCACTTTGATACTCCCCCGGGATCATCACTCGACTCCTCTTCTTTATCATCTCATCCATCTTTGGACCTAACTCAATCACAACTCATACAAATAGTTAGTCCGAGATGCATGGTTGTCTCAATTATCTCTTGCACTCCATTAACATATAATGGATGCCTTTAGATCAATTGAGCACAACCTAAATCAATTTGAATGATTAAATATGTCTTAAGTACAATAATGCAACTCATGCTTTATTATACTTAAGAGCTATTCATTTGTCCTTAATAAACCAAGGAACACCATTAACACATGATGAAATGTTCTTTAATGATTAACAAGACAAATGAACTCAATTTAAATTAGTATTTAAATTGATATGAGTATATACTAACTACACAAGTTTTCATATACTCATGTTGATGAGAGGTAATGATCCATTATGTGTAAACTATATGGAAATGATCATTACACTAAGTCATCGACTATAGAATAAACCCCACATGTATATGTGCATAAGTATGATTGACTTGGATATAATATGCACATATTTAATTTGATTGCATTGGAGCATATCCTATAATTCCACGAGTATACTTATAACTAGGCAATTCAAATATATACTCAAGGATATAGTTTCTTTGTCTTGATCCTTATATGTGTCAATAACGAATCGATCAATACAAAGAGACTTTCAAGTTAAACTACAAACTCCCCCTGAGTATATGCATCCATGTAATATATGGATCGAGAAACATGATGCACATTTTGTGGTTAATGTAATGGGGACATTCATACTTTAACTTGACTCCAAAGTATGCAACTAATACTAAGATAAATACGCATACATACCTTGGTTTTCCATTTTTCAGTGCGATGAGACTAATCAAGGATATTCTAAATAAATGAGTTAGTCTCGATATAAGATTTGTCATTAATAACAAAAGCACATTAGGATAATCACAATATTAGATTTGTCATTAACACCAAAACCATAACTAATGAAGGTTGAACATACAATGTTCTATAATATCATATGACATGGTAGCTTTGGATATTGTGACAAGATACAATGCACTGTGAATAGCCTAAGTGTTTATAGCCATAGGTTCTTATTAGTCTCCGTACTATGGTCTAAATTTAGACGTCCGACCTCTCCTATAAGGACACGTGGGTTAGTTTTTATTTGTGATGGACAAAACCAAGAATTTGGTATTCCCAGATAGATAGGATTTTGTTCTCATGTAGGCATGAACATTGTAAACCCTCATGTGTGTGGGCATGAACATTGCAAGATTGATGTACACAGATTACAGATATTATTGGCGGTGCTAGCTCGTGGTGAACCCTATGATTTTCTTGTGTGTATGTGAGAGAACATGCTAGGAGCAATACAAGCAGCGGCGGACCCATGAGGATGCGTGAGAGGGCTAGCACACCGACTTTGCCTCGTCTTACCACCAAAACCCCATAGGATGGTCACCACTTTTTTGTTGCTATGCGGTGGTGGAGCACTAGCTGCCCGTGGGTAGAGCCATAGATGAGAGGAGGCAGGGCGCGTTGGCACCGAGCAAGAAGTAGAGCCATCGAGCTAGAGATGGGGTGGTTGAAGAAAAGAAGGGACTAGTCCACGGGCTAGGTGTGGTCGCACCGGACCAGCTCACAAGACAACTAGACATAGTTTAATTTGAACCCAACTCAATCAATCCTCAGTCTTCAATCCCGATTCCCCAATCCTCAAATCCCTAATCAAGCGAGAGGACGACTCATTGGCCGTCAGGTGAAGGAGGGGCGCCGCCGTGCCAGGCTCATCGCACCGCATGAAGGAGCCGTGTCGAGACTCAAGGCATCGCGTGGCTGCCAGGTGAAGGAGGGCCACTGCGCCGACCACTGGGTGAAGGAGGATCGCCCGCTCGGAGGTTGAAGGAGGACCAGTCGCTGTGTGAAGGATGACAACACTGGGCGTCAGGTGAAGGAGGGGCGCCATGCCCCGAGGGTGAAGGAAGACTAGCCACTAGGCACCCAGGTGAAGGAGGACCGGCCGCCAAGCGTCGGGTGAAGGGCGATCGTGCCAGGCATCGGATGAAGGAGGACTGCCGCCCGACAGCTAGGTGAAGTAGGGGGCGAGGCTAGGAGGAGAGGCTGAGGAGGAGATGAGGAGTCCAGAGAGATCGAGGAGGGACTCTTTCGGCCGGATTGGAGAGCGCTAGAATCCAGAAAGGATAGGATAAGAGCCATTTTTTAAAATTTAATTATTTATTGATTAGTAAATATTAATGCATATTGTCACAGTATATGCAAGTTATGCTGTTCTATTTGTGTTTAGATTGCTATTTCTACTTCCAACAAATTTCATATTAAAGAAATATAAGTTAGATAGGCAATGACATCCCTGCAGAAACACAATTTTTTTGAGGATGTAGAAATGCAATTTTACATGTATATTTTATGGATTTTTATTTGTCGTATCAATAAATGAAGACACTCCAAACATATTCTTGCCTTTAGGCTATGCAAATTTGTAAATGCAATGGTACTTTTCATAAATATACGTCAATCCAATGCAAAAGTCATTCCGCCATGCCTAGCACCCCCTTTATTTTTCTCCTGCGTACGCTACTGTATGCAAGCAAGTAGGGAAGACATAATGTACAAAAGGGAAACAAGTGGAAAGTAGTAGCTTGGAAGCATCATAAAGTAGTGAAGTGATACACTTTTCTAGCCTCCTCTTCCCCCTCCCCCCTCTCTCTATTTAATTGGCTTCCTTCCAAACGGATTTGCAAACCTAGCTCCCTCCACCAACACGGAAGGCGTCGTAGCTGGCGAGCAAGGGAGCAGACGGCTGCCGCCTCTCTAGAGCTCGGGATCGAAGGTGCCACAGAAGGAGAGCGCATGAGGCGCTTCCACAGTAGGGGAGTATGGTAGGTGCCTTCCACGATAGAGAGAAGGCTATATTTATAATTCCATTCAAAAAGAGCCAATTTTACAAAAGGAAAAAAAATAAGTAGGACTTAAAAGTGATCAATACTGCAGCGGTAGCATGGATTCATCAACAGCTTACAAATAGCGGTAGTTGGTTGCAGTCTAGCAGAAGTGACCAGTGAAGTGAGCCATTTGATTGTGTAGAGTAGGGTGGCAAGGGAATAAAGCAAAGCGTAGAGAAAACCACACGGAATGTAAGAAAGAGGCCTAGTATCCACCTATCTATCAAACAACACCATCGATCTGGGCTTATCTTCTGCTGCTACGATCGAACCGAACCTTAGCCGCATCTCTGCAGCAGCAGCAGCTTTGCTTAACTTTTGGGCATGAGGTGATATTGCATCCGTGCAGGTGGGGCCCCTGTGGTCTATTAGACAAATCAGGTCCTTTTTTTTTCCTTGTGGGGAAAATTTGGTGGCTTAATTTGTGCACCCAGCATTAGCACGATAAAGGTCTATAGCTGGATTGAGTGCTACGGCCTCTCTTGTTTTTCAATATTTGTGGGCTACAATAGATGGATTGATCGGGAGTAGAATTTGCGTAGACGTAAACGCTTCTCCGAGTAAAGACAGACGTACGGATGATGTGGCACCAACAAATCCACTGTGGTAGTGGTGTGTACTAGTACTTGACATATTGACTCCCTGACGCTGAGCTGTCGATTTAACACTGTTTTTGTGACAACTCCATTTAGCGGTAGGCTTACAAAAACAGCGCCATTGGATTACAAGGGTTTTTCAGCTAACTAATGTAGCTTGCAGTGAAGGAACTTTTTAATAATACATTTTTTCAAAATTTCAAAAATATACCAATAATCATAAAAATTTTACATAAATAAACCTTGTTGCTGGGATTGGTTTGGCGACAGGAGGCTGCCGGGTATGATCCACCCGATCATGAGGTGAGTGTTATCAAGTTCAACTTGTTCATCGCATTCATCAAATTTCTTCTTGCTCCAACACTATGCGAAAGGCCTAATCATCAACCATTAATGGAAACATATCATCAAGTTGACATGTTAAAAAATCGAAAAACCAAATTAGCGACGATGCGGGTATATTTATGTAAAAAAAAATTCTGTGGTATATTTTTGAAATTTTTAAAAAAATGTATTATTAAAAAAAAATAATTCTGCAGTGAAGCTCATGCCCCTCTCTCTCTCTCTATCTCTCTCCGAAGAAAACGGCAAGGGATCCGTTTGGAGGAAGAAAATATGCCCTTCAATTATGGAGGAATTACAAGGAATGCCATTGGCTTGGATGAGAAGGTGAGGGGAAAGGAAGGCAGTAGGGCCAGATCTCATCCTTCGACCCGGCCCACTGCAAGGTCGGAGTTGGTTGGCAACAACAAGGGCTGATGATGCCACGTGGGGTCTGTTGGCTACCAAGGCGGTTTATTTGGCCTTTCTAATACCCTGTTTAATCACTTTTACTTTTTCTTCAGGAGGTACAAGACGAACGCATACAATTCACATACGCCTTTGCTTTGGATACCCTTTTGCATTGGTTCATCACCGATTTACATTTATGACTTACGAATTATGGTTATAAAAAAGGGGCCATGCATATTTCTCTGCCTAGAATTTATAGCTTATCAGTTATCACAACCTAGCTAGTGCTTGCTCTAGATTAAAACTGCCAACAAAAAATAGCCACAAGAATTAAGTGAAATCTCAGACCATGCAAAGTCAGGTGCATTATATATTGTGTGCATATATACATGGCCTGGTGCTTCAAATATCGCAAGGCTTTAAATTTTCCCGCTCATAAGTAGCTGCCTTTGTTTATATTTCATTGCTATATATGCATTCGATTTAAATATACACCCATATGCTGAATTTTTATAGGAATGCATTTGCTTATTGTTTGTACTTATTACTTGCAATGATATGTCTGGTTTGTTGCAATGCTAGCTGACAGCATGCAACATGATGACTTAATACGTATGGATCTCCACTCTGTGAACATGCTTAATCAATTTAGCATCCAAGATGGGATTAATCAGAAAGTTTAGTGTATATATATAGTTTATGAGTTGATCAATGTTGATCAGAACGAAAATGACAAAGGTGGCGGGAAAATCGCATTCTCATGGATATCATGTGGGCCATGTGCATACGTGATAATCATGGCCATCGGTTGCCTGTGCAGCATTTGTCTTTGCATTCAAGGATCCAATGTTTACGGCACGTCGACTTTAATAAAACCCAAATGGATTAATTAGGTGAAACAAAAGCTTAATAATTTATACTTTTAAAAAGCAATCATATGTGGGTTAATTAATATTAATCGGTGACTGCACACCTGATCGATGTGTGCGCATACGCATGCATTGTACATGGAGTGTTTTTTTTGAACGAACTGTGTTGCAGTGATATATTAACTTACTGATCGATGTACGCTACTCATGTGGACGGAGCAGCAAATTTCACAGCTCGATATAGGATGCATTTTATACCTATACAGTATAATCAGAACAAGAACTGGTGCAATACTGTATCTCAGTATGTGCATATGCAGCAAATTTCACGGCTCGATATTGGATGCATTTTATACCTATACAGTATAATCAGAACAAGAACTGGTGCAATACTGTATCTCAGTATGTGCATATGGTGCCTATCATTTATACGTGATCTAAACCATCTACTTTTTTGTTATCATTGAACTAATGCTGTGTACCATGTTGTACCATGCATTTAGTACGCCACCATACCGGCACACAGCTAACATTTCAGACGTATGCACTTTCGTCTACCAATACATACATATATACGTTACTTCAAAATACCGACTAGGAGAGAAGCTCGACTCTGTCGAGACACGAGCATGTGCACAGCCATTCAACTTTTGGTTTGTGACGCATCGATCGATCTTTCCAACACACAGACAACAATGAGAAGAAACATATATGCATGGCTGCCTTTTGGAAAACATGGAAAAAAGTGACGGTAGTGGAACAGCTAGGGCTTTTCTGATCTGCAGGCAAATCGCAGCACGGCGGAGGAGCTGTTTGTGTTGCACCGGCCGGCCGCGCGCAGGACTGCAGTGCCAGTGATCCCCCCAGATGATCCATGACTGAATTTGCCACAATTACTGGGCCGAAGAGAACACCAGTTGGTCCAATGGCGCAGTCCATCTTCACGAGATATGGCAGTGGAGGATAGGGGTGGCAATGGGACCCGTTCCCCGATCCCCGGCGGGGAATTCCTCTATTAGGGGACGGGTATGGGAAGAAATCGTCCTCCGCGGGGATGGAAACAGGGAAAATTATTCCCCCGTCGGGGATGGCGGGACGGGACGGGAATTTTTTCCATGAGGGACCGATTGGGGATCCAAATTTAGTTTAGTCCAATTTAGTTATTAGATTGCAAACATATTCACTAGCCCATCATATTCACATTTTCATAAACAGGACAACATAATCTTCAATGAATGCATGCATTCTTTTTTTCCTTGTCTGTTGATATGATTTTAGAGTTAAAATGGCTATAAAAGCTCTTCTCTTGTATGAAATTTTGAGGATGAGTCTAGCAGGGCCCGATACTGACGACGGGGATGGGGACGGGAGGATTTTCTCCCCCTAGACGGGGAACGGAGATGGGGATGAGGAAAATTTTGGAATGCGGGGACGGGGACAGGGAGGCACTCCCCGGTGGGGAATGATCCCGTTGCCATCCCTAGTGGAGAGGAGAAAAAAGGAACTTTTATGGTGACCGTTCCTGCACAATTTGATGGATGTGTCCCCATCCCTGACCGTACGACCAAGCTGTTTGATTGACCTGATCAGACGGTCAGAGATCGGGATTCAGTTTGATGTTGGTGCTCACATATAGAGAAAATGAGTTAGTTTGGGTTTTGCATGGCCTTGATAGATGGACAACCTGAACAAATTAAGGCAAAATTTGCAGCTATTCCCGTTCATTGCTTGCACTGCACTGCAATGTTGCCGGTTGCAGACGCAGCGGTGTGCTTGGACCCCCAACCCAGACGCTGCGCGCGAGATGATGCGTGAGAGAAGAAATTAGCCGGCTGCGCTGCCCTGCGAAAAGGGTTGGCATGTGCTGGTAATTTATGCGCTGCCTCCAAAATGTGTGCCAAGTGCTTGTCTTCGATGCAGTAGATTTCTGCTTGCCTTATCTTTTCCTTCTGTTTCTCTCGTTCTAAATTTTCTCGTCACTAGATATGGATATCGGACCGGACTTTTTAAGAGGCCGACCTATGCTACAGTAGGCAGAACATGATACGTATGTACTTGGATTACATCGGCACGACACGATTGTTAGGGTCGTATCGGACTTGGTGGGCGGGCACGATAGGCAGCATGGTAGGACATACCTTGAAAGACTATGCTTACGCCGGCACGGCACATTATAACGTTAATGGGCACGATGCAAGCACGACACGGCTTTGACACGAGTTTTTTTTAATAGTTTTCGACAAACATCATGAAAAATTTGGCAATGGAAGTGAAGTAAAAAACTACCTTAACAATTCAATAAGTATGAGACGGCTCGAGCGCTTCAAGCGCACGGAAGAAGCTAAAAGACAAGACGACTAGTTCGTCTTTCAAAGTGTTGAGCAGGTCGTAATAGAATCTATGAGCAGAGATCAATCACTATTCCGACACGCCTTTACAGTGAATGGATAAAATTTAGTTTTTTTTCTCCATATTTGTATCCACTACCTAGCCCCTTGCATCTCTGGCTTATTCCTTCTTCTTGCAATAGTACCAATAAATCAGGCCTAAACCGGTATGGCACAAAACTAGCACGACATACTAATAGCCGTGTCTAGGCTCGCTGGAGGCTAAATCTAGTCATGCTGATAGGGGTGGAAATTAAGCTCGAGGCTCGGCTCGGTGCGGCGAGCCGAGCGAGCCTACTAATGAGCTCGTTCGTGCGAGTCGAGTCCGAGCCGGCTCATGGCGGCTCGTTCGGCTCGTTCAAATTGAGACTTAATTTCCATACATTGTTCTCTGACAAGCACTATGCATTGTTCCAAGTTCATTTCCATACAAATTAGCATCCAACATAAAACATAAAATCCATTGTTCTACATAAAACATTGTTCTCTGACATAGTTTTTAGGAAAAGTACATTTGCTCCAAAGTTCCCTTTGCTCACAAAATATCCATTGTGCTTGGTTGCCAAATTGTAACTTCAAAATACTCATCAAGTCATCATGTGGCCTGTGGGTACAAGAAACAATAGAGCAATCAGAACAAAATGCTTGAGCTTATTCTCTGCCTACCATTCTCAAAATGTGTAATGATACAAGTCATACAACAAAATGCTTGAGCTTATTCTCTAACAAGGCTAGATGAGACAACAAAATGCTTGAGCTTATACTTGGACAGGCCGCATTTCAACATACCATCCAGAGTTCCAGACATTACCATTTCAACATTCCTAGCATTTCAACATTCCTAATCCTCAAGCAAATACCCACTAGCATTTCAACATTTCAATTTGTCTATCTAACTCACCTGGAGAGTGGAGAGTGGAGACCGAGCGAACCTTTGGAGGTGGAGGCAGAGCCAAGTAGCCGGCCAAGGCGGGAGGCTGGAACTCTGTGGTGCCATGGGAGGTCGTCTTGACGCCGACAGGGAGGTGGTGCATTGAGGAGTCTTCTTGCGAGGTGGGGCTGTGGAGGGACCGAGGAGGCCGGAGCGGCGAGGCTGGTGCATGTGTGGCTGCTTGTGAGGTGCGGGCTGTGACTCTGCTGGGAGTAGTCTGTGACTTCTTGGTGGTCAGGTGATGGTCGTGGTGATGGTGAACCCTAGCCATTGGGCGGTTGGCGTGGCGCTTGCCGAGTGGGCAACAGCAGGCGTGTGTGGTGGTGGCGTGGTGTGGGTGGCGAACCCTAGTCGACGGGGCGTCACGTGGGGGACTGGGGCCTGGCCGCCTGGGGCTCGGGGTCACATGGGGGACTGGGGCCTCTCGGTCACGGAGCGAGCGAGACAGAGCAAGTCAATTGATTTTCAACAGGCCCACGAGCCTAACGAACCGGCTCGTGGCTCGACCAAGCCCGAGCCGAGCCTGGTTCTGAGCTCGTTACGTCCACCGAGCTAAGCCTGGCTCGGCTCGAAATTGACCGAGCTCGGACGAGCCGAGCCCAGGCTCAACTCGGCTCAATTCTACCCCTACATGCTAATAGGTTGGCTGGATCATAGCGATGGCGGCAAAGGCCCGATCTAGGCCCATAGCCCGTCGTGCCGTACACTATAGCAAGCGTTTGATTGATGGTATGAAACTTTGAATGGCGCAGCAGTGGGCCAGTACGCTGGGTGGTACAGTTTGTTAGAGAACAGCGACCTTTCAGGGTCTGCCTGTCACGATTCATGTTAGAACATCAAAATCATTGCATAAAAATGGAAGCAGGACTGTCCAGGCATCATTAACTCGATATTAGATTAAGGGAGACACCCGTGTAATCCTGACAAGAGAGACAGCGAGCGCGAGAGAGCTTTTGTTCAGGCATCCACGTCATCGCCTTTTTCCTTCAGCTCCGTACATCATTTTTTTTCGTCTGTCCGATCGATGTAGCAGTTGATCTTCCCTCTTGATCTGACATTCGCATTGAATAAATATTAGTAATCCGACGTCTGAGCGCTAATTTCACCCTAGTAAATGACAGTGGAGAACAGAAATGACTCGGTGTACAAATCACTCCGTCTATCAGGGCACAAAAGTGACAGAAGGGCTCGCCCTCCTGAATTCCAAGCTTACACAATCCTATCGATCGGAAACCTTGCTCATATATATGCGTAGCGCACTAGCCCTAGCAGTGCTTCCCTTTCGTTCCCTTAAAAAAAGACGATAGCGATCTCTGAATCTTTTATCGGCCATATTTACATCTAGCTTAGATGCATGTTAATTACCAGTATACATCATGTCTTGTACATATCAAAAGCTCAAACCCATCCATTCGGAGTTAGAATCACTAGTAGTATCGTCTGGATCATCGATCCGTACAGGTACGGGTTCAACTCTGGATGGATGATTTGTACAACGTTAGAGCCGGGCGGAGGGATCCACTGCTCTAGTCTCTAGAGTCTCCATTCGTGCGAAGCGTTCATGTGTAGACGTACCGTGTGTTCCTCCCCCATCGAATGGGGCAGCAGCGCTTAGCCGCTGTCCTGCTCATCGACCCATTGCATGCATGTATGCTAGCTCCACGCCTCCACCTACTACACATTTATCTCTGCTTGCACAGCTAGTGTACAATAGATGATAGAAATTAAATATATCTATCGAATCACTAAAGTTATTCATGCTATTTTATTATTAGAGAAAGTATAAATAAACAGTAACTAATCTAATTCATAGGATGGAAAAAGAATAATCGAACAATATTAAATTTAGTTTATAGTAAAAAAAAACTCTTCCAGGTTACTAGCTACCGGTGATTCCTCGTACATAAGAGCATCTCCAATAGATCGATTATAAGAAATATCGATGTAAATACATAGATAGCATCTGGACAAACTCTTGATGGATTAGCTATAGCATTGTCTATAAAATTAAATATTAGCCCACATGTAATAGATAATAAGTGTCTTAGAATCAGTTATAGCCTGATTATACATTAGTAGCCGATCTATATCTCTCTCCTTATTTTCTTTCTTTCACCTATATAAAATGCTGAGATAATACTTTTATAGCTAGCTGAAGTGGCACTATTAGAGATGCTCTAAGACGGACGAAAGGGCACGCGGGTCAATCTGCGGCAGCGGCGGGTGCGTACGCGCCAAGCCAAGCTGCCACATGCGGGCTGCGGCACGGCAGGGACGCGGCGCGTAGGACCGAGCGCTGGTGAGCTGCGCCGTGAGCTGGTACGGTGCGTGCGGCGTACGCGCCCCCACAACCCAGCGAGAGAGAACGCGCCGGTCTCTGCTTGGACTATTTGGGTACCGGAGGCCGGAGGGGCGAGCACTCTGGAACCCAGGCCGC
The DNA here is from genome assembly GCA_036346375.1 of Guadua angustifolia. Lineage (NCBI taxonomy): Eukaryota > Viridiplantae > Streptophyta > Magnoliopsida > Poales > Poaceae > Guadua > Guadua angustifolia. The sequence goes on from CM070515.1 coordinate 13,765,801, forward strand.
TTCTCGTCGCGCGAAGCGGTGGTGGTGGTGGTGGTTATTTCGGCGCATGAAACGCGCCTGCACCGACGACGGACAAGTTCTTGAGCGGGCGGGCTGTGCCGAGGCCGTCTTCGCGTAGTTCTGTGATTTCGGCTTCGTTTGCGCCGCGTTTGGTCGTGGGCTTTCCACATTCCGCCCGGTGAGCCTCGTGATCGAACGGGGGCGGAGCCTCTCTTGACGTTACAAAAATAAAGGGTTGCGTTAAAAGGCCATATTTTGTGCTTCGTCACATCACGATTGACAAAATCGAAGGCCCATTAGTACGTGACGATCGTTACCCTTCCTGCGTGCTCTCTGCGAGCTGGCTCAGTTTGAATGGCTTCAGATAATCAGATGTAGAGTAGCAAAGGTAATCGATTCCTCTGATGATCTTGTTGTGTTTGGAATGATGCATGCCTTAAGTCCTTTTCAACAAGGCAGGCAAATGAGGCTCTGGTACTTTTGGACGAAACATAAACCGCCAAAAGGTGTTTAATTAATCTGCACATTACATTATCCGCCCAAAGCGAGTCAAGATTCGAAACCATGGATAGCATTTGACTGGATATCCCACATGCCTAACCCACCAAAGTCAAAACTCAAGAGGTAGTGCTTGTCTTGTGGCCTCGGTGCCTTCTGAGAACAATCTGCACGCCGCACCCTGTCCACTCAGTTGGCCTTCTTGCCCTCCCCATCAAAGCTAGATCTTCCAAACGAAACTTTTCATCTTGATGCTTCGAGGAGGGAACATCGACACAGGCCGTTCCAGGCCATGCACTCCAGAGACCATATGCAGGTAGGAAGTCTATGGCCATGTAGTTTTCGTCCGTTGGGCCTTGGGCGATTGAATTAAATGACGATGGAGTGGTTGGATACAACATTAGAAAAGAATATCCAAATATTCCCGAGAGAGAGAAACGAAAAAGATTCCGTCACAAATCCGCCCAGCCTAAAGGGGACAATAGCATGTGACAGCAATTGGACAATGGCAATGTCAAAAACCTTATCCTTTCGCAATCCGCAAGAGCCAAATCGCAATTTCCGGTCCCTTTTCCCCATGATTCTCCAGGCGATTTCCAATTTCTCTCCTTTCTCGTCCGCGTTTTTTATTTGGGGTTCTTGGGATTAGATTCCTCACTATGTCCGCTCGACATCTTTGACCATCCGTTCCCTAGCTAGCTACCGTCTGTGTGGGTTAGGCTATTTTGGACCGGCAGGATGAGTCACGTCTCACGTCAGCTCAAGCGCAGCCGCCCACTCTCATGAGATTTTTCTTTCCAGAAGCTTTATTCAAGAACTTCTTGTGTGATTTATGTTGGTGAATTACGACTTGACAACTAAGGGTGTGTTTAGTAAGGATGTGTAAGGGAGCTAAAAAAAATCTACTCCCCATCTGATTTATAACCTTCTAGTTGTGAACCTTCCCACCAAGTTCATAACTATTTCTCAGACAGGAATCACTTCCATCAGAGAATCGATTCCATAGAGAATCGAAAGCTGGAGCTGAAGAATCAGGATTTGAAGCTCTGCTAAATAGACCTTAAGATTAAGATACCTCAGCCTGTATATTTCCCTTGTTCAAGAATGCCTAGTAGACGTACCTGCGCAATATCCAGATCTTCAGATACATAGTGTCCAACATGGCATATATATAGCTTGTTGTTTGCTTAACAAGACAAAGACCAAAGCTGGCGTGGACGGATGAAATGGACACATCCATCCTGTGACAGAACAGAAGGCTGCTACAGACAAGCTCGCCCTGTATTTCTTCGTTGCATTGCATGCATTGAATTGCAAACCAATCACAAGACAAGATAGACAGAGACCTCACATGACATATGGTGCAACAAGAGGTGAAGATAAGTGGGGGACAAACCATGGGATGGACCGTGATCCACGGCAAAAGCTTTGACGAAGCCTCAAGCTGGAACGACATTAATTAGTCGCAAAAATGTTTTACCACAAACTCTTATTTTCCTTTAAATAGATAGAATATATACTTTAAGCGTTGAAGCCAGAAGTAAGCAGCTTTCTGATAGGTGCTTTGGGTTTTAAAATAACACATGAATTTTTAGGCCGACACATAGTGACTGATGATAGGGCATTTTTAAAAAAAAGAAAGAGCTGATTACAAAATTTACACGCATGCTACAAGCGCATACGAGAAAATAGAGGGAGTTATGAATCAAACTCATGATGGTCTTTTGTGTTGGTACATGCTCTAACAGTCTTGGTGGATATGCTAATTATTAATCAACTGCCGCTTGGTTAATTATGGTTGTTCACGAATCATAATCCTTGACCCAAATCCAACCGCACAAACAATTCCCTTTCTTTTGACAGCACCACTGGGGGAACAAAATTATTAAGCGTACAAGATGCTTGGAATATCTCTTCGCCAACACCCATACACGAAAAGTCACCGATAAGCTTACAATTAACCACACTAACGTTACTTACTGTTTGACTTAAAATAATGGCTACACTTCGCGTACCGATCGACCTCTTCCATCCTACTGATCAAATAGTAGCCTGAGCTGAGGATACAACTACTACTAAGTAATGTCTAAACGCACCGGAAATTTCAGACCTTTGTTTTACATCAAGGAAATTTGACAGAGTTGGCCAGGTAATTTTGGATTGCTTTTGGTTACCGGCATGATTTTATTTTTCTTTTTTGAGAGAAAAGGTATGAGTGTATGGCTGATTAAAAAGTGTTAAGTGCCTTAAGGCTACGAAAGTTTTCAGATATTTCCATGTTTGTTTTGTGAATTAAATCCCTAAAACACAAAGGGCATGCGAATAATTAAGACTAAGATGGGAATCTCTCGAAGATTGCCCAACATTGGGCACCACCAGACATGCATGCACGGCTTATTGCAATTTGCTAGTACAGGCCTACGTTGATTCAGACCAAGACTAGAGAAAAACAAATGCTAACGCCAACTGGGGTCAAGATACATAGCGTATGAAGATTAGCGCTTGGTCATTATGTTTATCCATCCATGTCTCTAGTCAGATTATAAAAACAATAATCCGGAAGCATGCACGGTGATTAGTTACTAAAACCAATAAATCAAACCAAAGACTGAAAGCGGTTGCTGTATAAAATAAGCTAGGCAAATTCGGTTCATCTTCTCAGCCAGATGACTGTTCCTAGCGGCAGAGATGAGCTCAAAATATACAGTGCGTGCTGCTAAAGGGCTTGTTTGGGGAGCTGTGCTTCAGTTTTGGGCCAAAAGCTCCCTAAGCAGCAGATTCTAAAGCATTTGGGAAGTTAAATCATGACAAACTGCAAGCTGGCGAGAGGAGTTTTTGGTTGTGGCAACACCACCTCCCACCTCGGTCGCTCTGCCTTCTCGACCTTCGCCACCCCGCCTCGCCGTCTACACGTCACCTCCCCACTCGAATGCCGCTGTACTTCGCTATATTGTTACCTTCCCGTTCGGTTGGCCTCCAAAAGCTACATCTACAACAATCAGTTTGCTAAACAACATGACAAGAAAAGTCATAGTTGTTGAATTCTGATTCTTTCTGTACTTAACAAAAGCCAGCAGTTTTTCAATCCAGCTACAGTTCTCTGAATAGAGCCAAAACCTGATGACTGTTGAAATGTAAAACCGCTGGCCAATTCTTGGATCAACAACACCGGAGGAGCGGCGGCGGCATCTACTGCCTGTGGTCCGTCACGGCGTCACCCTCTTACCACCATCCAGGAAATCTACAACCTGCACGTATACTACTCTCATTTGTCATCCTAAACCACGCGCCACGCTTCTGCAAACAGCACCACAGCCACAAATGAACCAACAGACCAAGCCACGTCCGACGTACACAGTACAGGCCCTATGTGGAATAGCTTCAGATTTTTTTCCCGTCGAAAGATATAAGTTATTTTAAACGGCTGATTTTTTTTACAGCGGAAGTTAAAAGCTGACAGCCTATTTATACTAGAAGAAAGTAAAAGGCAAAAGCCAGTTTCAAGTAACTTCTCATGATTTTAGTGGGTTAAGGTTTTAGCTTTGCTAATAAAGCCGAAAAATATTACCGCTCCTACCAAGTATAAATCCCAAATCCTATCTTTCTCATCCTCATTCTTAATCCGCACCCTCTCACACCTAAAAGATAGAAAGCTAAATATCAAACCTCTTCAGTTCAGCCGTTGAACCATACAATTATTCAACCATGCAGCCCAATCGAAATGCGTTTTTCAGAAAACCTATAGCAGTACCAAACAGGGTCATCTGTTCCTGAATACCTGTCGGAGTCCCTTCCTTGTTTGGAAGTAATTTCCAATCTCCCCATTAACATTCACCGCTACACTGCCTCCCGATATGAAGGACTGAATCCAAGAAATCCACTTGGATGAGAATCCCTTCATTCGTAAGACTTGTACCAAGAATGGCCATTTAACTTTGTCCATTTGGTTAGCCAGGAATGATAGAGTTTTTCAAAAGAAAATCATTTCTTCTCCTCTGCGAGTTACCTTTGCTATCATCCACTGATTACGTACATAAAGGCGTGTTGCGAAGGTGGATATCACGAACTATTTTGATGGAGGCTACACATTGTTTGGTGCTGGGTGTCCAGAATTCTATTCAAAGCACGTGGGTGGCGATCTAGTCTTGGATTGCTTGTTACTAGTTTGTGCGAGGTTTCTTTTACATTTACTTTTGTGTATTGTGTGCTTATTTAAGCGGTAGGAAGGATTTTGAGGAGTTTTCATCCGATGTAATGTTTTGAAATCAATAAAGTCTTCTGTTATCAAAAAAAATAATTTCGAGTTTTTTATGTATTTTTCATCTATACCTATCTCCTTCACTTATTTCTAATGTTCGAATCTAAAAATTACATCTCTTCGGAAATGGGTGGAGTATCACGCTCATACAACTACCGCGTATGGTAACGGTATACTACCTATACAACTCAACCGCGTCCATCGCGTTTTCTGTGGGCCGAACCCACCAGCGGTTGGGGGCGTGTCAAGGCCGTCTCACCGCCACCGTGGCCCCACGAGCCAGGGCGGACAGAGACCGGCCACCTCCTGCACCACGCGCACCAGCCTCGCGCGTGGACCAGGCGCATGAGCCGCGCCTAGAGTTTCGATAGCCAGTACTACTAGCTCTGAGTTGTCCCCCCACTATAGAAGACGGCCTTGCCTAGCGTGGTCTAGTCTCTTATCTTATCCTTTCCCTTCTCTCTCCTCTCACCAAGATTTCTTGTCCTCGCCTGGCTGCTTTGCTGTGGTCTGGTTCTCCCGCCGATCCATCCGTCCATACGTCGTCCGAGATTTGTTCGGATCTTGCTGCGGGCTGTGCGCATGTCCACGGCCGTGGCGCCTGGGATGCCGCCGGCGCACGGGTTCCGGGGGTCGGAGAAGGGGAAGGCAGAGAGGAACACTAATGGGTTCTTTATAGAGGAGGAGGAGGAGGAGGAGGCGAGGGAGGCGCTGTCGGAGAGCTCGTCGATCGGCGCGGCGTCCTCGGACAGCTCGTCGATCGGGGATAACTCGTCCTCGGAGAAGGGCGGCGCGGCGGCGGAGGAGGGGGAGGAGGTGGAGAGCAAGGTAAAGGGGGTGGAGGAGGGGCTGGGGATGATGGAGGGGTTGGGGACGCTCGAGTCCTTGGAGGATGCCCTGCCCATCAAGTAAGCTTATTCACCATCATCATCTTATTATTATTAGTTCATTTGCTGAGGATTTGGTTAAATTTGTCAGATTTTGTTTTGTTCTCTTGAAGATTCTCTCTGTTCTTGGTCAAAATGGCTATGCAATGTTGCTGCTGCATCTATCTTTAGGAAAAGAAACGACTTTTTGTCTAAAAAACAAAATCAGTTTTGAGTGGTTAATGTTCCTCTGGTGAAACTATTAAGCTTTGGATCACAGTAGTGGAGCTAGGAAAAAAAAGTTGCGTTTTTCCTTCTTTTTTTTTGGGCCAAAATTTTAAAACGAAGTATACAGATAGTTGGCATCTTGCTGCTGGTCATACTGATAAAGTTCAACGATTTTGGTGTGTGTTATCTGCTAAAAATTCAAGAAGTGATGAGCTAAAAATCTAACTTTGCATATCAGCAATACATCAAGAACATATCAAATATTGTGTATAAATTTGTAATTAATCTCCATGGAATCTATCCTGAACAAAAACTGACAATGGTTCACTCTTCTCTGATGAAATAAACACAGGAGGGGCCTCTCCAATTTCTACGCCGGCAAGTCCAAGTCCTTCACGAGCCTCGCCGAGGCGGCGGCCACGGCGGCCGCCAAGGAGATCGCCAAGCCGGAGAATCCCTTCAACAAGCGACGGCGCGTCTTCGCCGCGTGGTCACGGCGAAGAGCGTCCTGCAGCTCGCTGGTCACCACCTACCTGCCCCCTCTCCTCGCCCCCGACCACGCCGTGGTGGAGGAGGACGAGGAGGAAGAGTGCTCAGACAACGACGAGGACCAAGAACACCAATGCATCAGCAATGGCGGCAAGAGCATGAGGGAGAAGAAGGTGCCCACATTCCCTCCACCGAGGCTCAGCCTGCACACCCAGAAGGACGCCATGATGAGGAGTCCGAATACAACCTCCTTTAGATCTCCTAGGTCGTTCTCCCTGTCTGATCTCCAAAATGCAAGTTATAACTAGCTAGAATTAGAATGCTTCTCTTATTTCAAGTGTGAGATGCTGTTACTACTGCTACTACTATATAATCAAGACATATATAAGAACCTTCTTTTGTTGTGTTAGTCAGTTTGTCTGCCTCTAGCTAACTGGTCTCTCTCCTTGAATCTTGGTGGCATGAAGTGAAACTTTCTACGAACAAACTGACAGGTTATGACAGTGTATATATGTGATATATCTGCTGTGAACAATCTGTATATACGTGACACTTCTGATTTCTTCCCTTCTTGTTAGGGCTGATCATGTTGAGCTTTGTTTAGGTCATGATGATAATGAGTGGTTTGTTGATCTCTAGTGTTGGTGTGGCTTGTGGCAGCAGACAAAAATGGTGGGTGATAAGTCTTATGCCTAATCCGATAAGCATCCAGTTGTTAGTGACCATTTTTTCGGTTTCTTTGTTTTTCATACTCCTTTCATTTGGTTTCTTTAATCAAATGAAATGGTAGCTGATTGATTAAATCAAATGGTGATTACTATCCGGCGACAAGTCCAAGCATACATAGCAAAAGAAAAGCGTTCCTTTCAGAAGGTAGCTTTCCCTCCCAAAAAGTTGCAGATATAAAAACAGCAAACGCCTTGTAGATCTAGCACAACAATCAGTTTATAATCGTCGGTAACTTCATTCTTACAAAAGCAAATGAAAATTAAACTCTTGAAGCAGCAGCGAGTTGCCACGTATAAACTGTTCACGAAGCGGACCAACCTATTTTATGTGGGGACATGTGTGAAGGAAAGCAGCAACTCTAGGGTACAACACTAGGCTGGGCCATTTTGAGCCGGCACGAGGCACATCCACCCTAACCCGATCCACCGTCTGGCATAGAACTGTTCTAAATGGATCGGGCTGGCACGACACAATTATTCATTTGTCTGCGGAAGCATCAATCGAGCACAATGGGACCAGCTCGACATGGCGGTCCGGTAGTGCTTTCGGTAAACCTGACCAAACATTCTCAGGCGTGCCTGTATTGTATGTGTGGGTAAGCAAATCAAGGAGTAAAGGAAGAAAACTCTGGATGGACTAGAGAAAAATAAGAGAATACATGCATACGTTGTATGTGTGGGTGAGCAAATCAAGGAGTAAATGCTTGGTTGCATGTATGTGACTGGAAGGAACAACCAAATCAAGAAAATCAAGAATAATAAACATAATAGGATTTTGTTTCGATCGAAGAAAAGGGAAGTCCTAGACAAATAAAGAAAAAATCAATCCGTAGTCATTTTCTCTCGTAGCAATAGTATAAATGGGTTGGACCTAGGCCGTCACGGCACGAAGCACAAATGAGCCTTGCTTGGTCTCGTCGAAGGCGAGCTGGGCCAGCCCGGCCCGGCTCGACGAGCATGATGGGCTATCAGCTGCTCTGCACGGTTTAGGCCCGAAGCACGATGGGTCCATGCTCAGCCCGGTATAACGTCCACCTCTAGGTACATCGTCACTATTCACTAATATTTGTCTTTTCATTTTTTTAAAAAAGATTGTTTAATCTTAAAATTTTGCATGATATATATCATCACCTTATCTAGTAATTTTCTAAGAAACTTTCAAAATTTCCAAATCGATTTTCACAGGCTATTTACACAAAATATACCCCAATTAGGGGTGGAAAATGATCGGATATTTCTCATCCGATCCAGAACTATATAGACCGGATCCAGGATGGGATTTGACTATCTGGCCAGATTCGAGACATGATTCGGATACTTAAATCCAGATTCGGGATCGAATTCGGAGCAGTTAATATTCGGTAAATACGAGATATGATCCGGATATCCGGATTTTTTCTATTCAGATATTAGTAAGATCCAGCCTATTTATTATATATTTTTCATGGTAGCCTATTTATATTAACAATTAGTTGGTTCTATTTATCCTTAAATACCATATTCTTTTGTTGGTTCTATTGATCCTTAAATACCATATTCTTTCTATGATGTTTATTGGGTTTGAATGATATATAACTTACTACTATGGTCATGTAATCGTATGATTTGATTCAACAAATATTACTTTATATATATATATATATATATATATATATATATATATATATACATATATATATATATATACATTATTTACATATCTTTATCCCTTTCGACCCAAATCCATCCCATCTCACACACCCTTTCTCCTCTTCTCTCTCTCTTTCTACGTTTCTGCAGCAATTAGCATCGGTCTCGTCGGCACCGAAATGTCACATGAGCGATGAGCCCGCACTACTACAAAAGGGCTTATATTAGACACGTCATCATTGACTGTTTTACGAAAACCATTTGGGAAGAGGGTTAGGCACATCGCAGACGGTTTGTGGCTAAAACTATTTGTGATGAGGACGACATCACAGACGGTTTTAGCCACAAACCATTTGTGATGACGGGTAGAACTTCACCGATGGTTTATGGCTAAAACCATCTGTAATGAGATCGATAACACAAATGGTTTTATCCACAAACCATCTGTGATGATCGAGCCCCAACTACCAATGAATCATTCAGAACAATTAAACAAAACATGCATTTCATATAAGAAATAGCTTCTTGCATGCATCACAATATATATACAAAAAATTTCCTACAAAAGTTCTTGATGGGAAAGCCTAGCTAGTCTGGTCCTTGTCATCGCCAAAGTCGTCATTCGCTGCGGCCATCGGGGTCTTTGCTCGGACTTGCTCTGTCTGGGTCATCCTCTAGCTCCCAGCCATCACGATAGCCCGCCGATGAGTCAAAGCTATCGTCGTCGTTAGAGATTGCTATTGGCAGACACTTTTTTCCGACAACGCTTGAGGGGGAGAGAGCAGTGCCCGAGGCGGGCGACGTACTAGTCGGCAGAGGAGACCGTCAGTGTAGGGCATAAGCGCGGCCGGATTCATTGATATTGCGCCATGGCGCCACAGCCATTGCCTCAGGGGCTTCAGAGGCCGAGGAGGTGAAGACGATAGCGGTGGCAGAGGGGAAGTTGACGGTGGAGGCGAATGCGGTGGCAGTGGCGGAGCCGGCGTCGGAGGCGATGGTAGTGGAGTCTCACATGGGGCGGCGGAGCCGACAGAGGAGGGGATGGAGTTTGAGCTGCTCATGGCATCGAAGGCAGTGGAATGCGAACGATCGAGTATTTTGGGCGCCAGCACTACCTTATATAGTTGCGGAAATGCAATTACGACATTCGTTGAGGAAATGAAACATCTGGAAGATGAAAAGTCTTCACACAATGGAATTCCTCAGAACTGCGCGCCTGGTACACGAAAGATCTTACGAACCGTTGAACACATCACAGACGGTTTGTGGCAAATCTACACGTATTTTTTTATGTATCCGATTTAAATATTTTAAAAAATATTGACAGTCAAAGTTTTAAAAGTTTGACTGTACCTATGTTTTAACTATTTGTGACTGAAGGAGTATGTATTAGGAATAAAATTTGAAAGCTAGAATAATATTATTGAAAAAAGTATCTAATACTGTTGGTGTTCTTAACTTCCATTTTTGTTTAATAGTTCTTTAAGGTCTCCATGGTGCAATCAAACTTGGGGGAGAGAAGGAAGACCCGGGGTGTGTGAATGTGACAAAGTATCATATGCCCAATTATTTGCTAATCTGGTGAGTTGTATCGCATGGGCAAAGCGTGATTAGATAAGTATTTCAAGAACTAGTACTCTAGTAGTACTACTCAAGTATATTTATTTACGAGGACACTGAGCAGTACACAGTAGCTCAGTTGTCGAGCGATGCTGGCGTTCACGATGTCCATCCGCGTTTGAGCATCTGGATCGGCGTAGGTGCTCGATCGTCAAATAAAAATAGATACACATGAGCGCGTGTGAAGCGGTGTAACATGTACACTTGCTAAGGAGCACGTACACGTGTTAGGAAGGCTGTAGAGCCTTCAATCCATTACTTGCGTGTGTAGAAAAATACGTATGCGAATGATGGTATAATGTGTTGATTGTAGACGTCTGCTTTATATTCCTAGAAAGTATATTTATTCCAGACAGAGGGAGGTGAGGTGATGAGAGGGATAAGGAGATAAGGTCTGGTCGTGAAAGGCAAAGAGGAAAAAGGGGGCGGAGGCTGCGCGTCGTGCGTGTCTGGCCCTCGGCGTGTTGCGTTGTATGAGAGGAGAGAGAGAAGGATGGGAAGGGAAGGGAAGGGAAGGTGTGTGATAACTTAATCTTACGCTGGACACATAGAATATTCCAGGGCCGTACGGCACCGAGCTTCTGTGCTACTGCCTTTCCAGCCAGAAGGTAGGCTGGCTCGGAATCTTTGACCAAATTGGCATTTGCACATTTTTTTTATATATATTTAGCTTCTATCATAATAAAATTATAAATTTCCTTATTGATTATTGAAGGAGTAAGAGGCGGCATGTATCAATGAGACCACGACATGTCCATTTGCTCTAGTAGAGGAGCGCGGTATGTGACTACCGCTGCTTAAGTGGTTAGAAAGGGGATTGATTTATAATTTCACTCAAATTGGAACTGAACATGATATATATATATATATATATATATATGTGTGTGTGTGTGTGTAGTAAGTCTTTTTTGTACTACATACCCCCACCTACTCTGTTATCACTTTCGTTATACTTCAATAATAATTCTAGGATACTCCAATGCAGCATGGTTGAAAAAAATTCATCGGAACCCTTTATTTTTTGCTATATGCCCTTAATTTTACATTTGTGAAATGGATATATAAACAAATTATGATATAAAGGGTGGACTTGGATGAAATTTTTCATAGAACTCACTTTAGAGTATCTTATAATCAGTATTAAAGTATACTTAAAAGGATAAAGAGGTATAATAATATTATTTAAGCAGTATACTGTAGGTGGGAGTACGTACTCCTAGCAGTATATATATTGGCTTGGCCGCTTGCCTAAGTTGGAATAAGGAGTTTTTTTAAAAAAAATTTGAACTTGGAGAGTTTTTATGGATTGGATAGGGCTTGATTGCAGCTATAGGTTTTGGATGATTATTGATACGGATGGAACATGGGAGAATAACTTTTAAAAATAATGATAGAAGAATAACGTAAATAATGCTTACGTGCTATCATGACAACTAAAATTTAATAGACCTACATAGTGCTTGTTTAGAACGCAGAGGTTCACATGAATATTGTAGACAACATAGTACCATCGTTGTACTCGATCACTTCGTCCAAGAATATAATACCTATTTTTAAATGTTCTTACCTGTATTTCACTATTTAATATAAAATTAGTGTAATATTTCATCAATATCCTAATAAATATCCAGTTTTACTTTATATATATATATATGTATTAAATATAGTGATTAGAGATAGTAATTAATTAAGAATAGTTTAGTTAGATTTAATATATCCTCGGTCCATGTTCTAACAGAAAATATGACTCGTAAATTTAGAGGGAGGGAGTAAAAGCTACATTGTAATTTCTTATTTGAAGTAGAGCATCCAGTTCAAAGTAGTATGATCAACACTGTGATTACAGATTGGGCTACTTGTGTTTTTTCTCCTAAAACCGCGCGCCTCACTCTTATCAGATGATGTACAATTGCACATGACACTTTAGGGTACGTCACTGTTGGATCGTACCAATAGCTAAAAAGTCGGTGAATAATAGTACAAGGCGATTGCTACCCCTCTAGGCCGCTTCCGGCACCGCACGAGAGGTCGCCACCTGTCTAGGCCGCGCACCGCGTACCCGAGGCCCAAGGTAACGGAGGAGAGGAATCTCGCGCGCGCGCGGAGCCCGTCCTCTGCTGCGATGCGGATCGTGCGCGAAGTGGCCCTTTTTGGGGCTGGGGCCGAGCCGCCGGCCGTTTTGTTTACGCGCGTGTGCCATCGGCCTGTCATGCCACGCAGCGTATAATTTTTTTATTTAATATTTATTTTAAATCGTTTTTTCAAAACTAATAGGCGCCGCAAAAAAATTCCGGAAATACCCCCGTCGCCCCAGTACGGAGCGATCGCCCATGGTTGGGGCGACGGGGGGCCAGCCCTAACGGTCGAGCAAACGGCTGTTCCGATCGTTTGTCGTTTGCTTGATACGCGATGCCCGCGTGTCGCCGTCGCCCATGGTTTGAGGCGATCGCCAGTGGCTCGGCGATCGTGACATTAAATCCTCATGAGCGCACTATTGCCATTTCGACCGGGCGCAAGGAGAGCAGCCGAGCGCAGCGACGGGAGAAGGAAGAAAAGAGAGAAGAGGAGAAGGGAAGAAAGAAAAGAGAGGAGAGGAGAAGGGAAGAAAGAAAAGAAAGGAGAGGGAAAAAGAGAAAGGAAAAAAAAGAGGGGGAAAAGAAAGTTGATTCTTCGGTTTTGCGGTAAGTTCAAAAATTTTATATGTAATATTTAGAAATTTAATATAGTATTTAGTATTGTTTAGTATTTAGAAATTGTAGTATTTAGTTTATATTTTATGTGGTGATTTTTGTAGGTAATATTTAGAAAATAATGTAGTATGTAGTGTTTAGAAATATTAGGACTGTGTAGTATTTAGAAATATTGAGATTCCATGTAATAGAAATATTAGTCAATATTTAGAAATGTAATGTGGTAGAAATTTAATATTATTAATTTAACATGGTAGGTTAGCCATATGTTACGCGGGCAATGTTTCGAAAATTGCAACGTAGAAATTAAAGGAAGTACGATAAAAACTGTATATATACAGTTTTTAAGATTAGGACAAACGAATAATATTTCGTAATGAAAAAATGGGTAGTCGAATTACGTATTTGTAGTCAATGACCGTGCTACACTAGAAATTGGTATAATTAAAAATATGGTGGGCTAGCAACATATCGTCAATCACCGTACTACGCTAGAAATTAGTAGAGTAAAAAAAGTTGAAAATGTCAAGCACCGTTACAAATCAGTAGAGTAAAATTTGACAATATAATGTAACATTTATATAGCGGTTAGATGGAGAAATAATGATTTTTTTGGTTGACGTTGTAGGCGACATGTCGGAGAAATTATATTTTCAAATATTCTATGGAGATGGGGAGATAGCAGTAGGATGGAGTCGATTTGTCGGCATTTTCAACGATCATATGGGGCATATCTAGGCCGAGAGATAGGACATAGGGTTTGTTGGAGTGGATGTTTGGATGTTCGGTTTGGATACCCGAGTGTTGATTCTTGAGTTAGAAGCGATAGTAAGCCGTCGCAAGACTTTTTTATGGAGAGTGGTTCCTATTAACGCGACATCGGCATGGAGGAACTATGTTGGGTACTGTTGTAGGCGGGTTAGCGCTCATGTTCTTTGTAGATTGGTACGGTACCTCCATCGGTGTCGGAGGTTCGTGATGTCGGGTAGATATTACGGAGGAGGGAGGACGAGATATGCAACAATGCGATGATGAAGGTGGCAAGGACCGGAGACAGGCGACACAAGGTTGGCGGTGGCGGCGGATCGAAGAAGCGAGGAGGCGGCCGTGGAGCGCGGGGTGGCCGACGAGGAGGAGGTGGAGCACATAGTTGACTTGATGGAGGAGGAGGACCGTGCGGATGAGGAAGTCCCTGATGGCGAACGCTCGGATGAGGAGGATAATACTCCGGGAGTTCAGGAGGCAGCTCCAAGAGGATCGTGACGCCAAACGCGAGAAGGCACGTATTAAGAAAGCGGAGGAGAAGGAGACCGAGAGAGACAGGAAACGAGAGAGGGCACGTCGTGCCAGAGAAGCCCCACCGGAGGCATGGGACAAAGGGAAGTGGCCTCGATGCAGTCAATAGACGTCTCGTTGTTCGTTGTTCGTAATGCTCCTCGGTTTTATTGTTCTTCATGCACTATGTAGGCTCTTACTACTTTCGTTGTTCGTCTTGCTCCTCCCGTTTGAAGTCGTAATAAAGAGATTGACCTACCTTATTATCCATAAAATTACGAGCTCAAATTCCCTATTTACGCAAACTCCTCGCACCCCATCAACATTATCACGCACGGTGTTCGCGAGTGCCTTTTCGATTTCGCAACTTCTGCGGGGCAACGTCTGGCTATCTCGCCCATACGTAAGTGGAAGCCCGCGTTGCGTAGGTCGCTCTTGATTTTTCTCGTATTTTTTGGGCCACATCCGGCTTGTCCCGCGGGCCTACGAAAACCCTTAAGTGGCCACAATTTCTGTGGTTTCGTGGTCGCGAGTGCCTTTTCCGATTTTCGCAACTTCTGCTCGGAACGCGTCCGCTATCTCGCCCATATGTAACTAGTAGCCCGTGTTGCGTAGATCGCCCGTGATTTTTCTCGTATTTTTTCGTCCATATTTGGTGGACCTTACGAGGCTACGAAAATCTCTAAGTGGGATGCGTATCGCTAACAAAACAAAACAATTTTTCCGGTTCAATACAACAAGAAGTTTTTTTTATTGGTACTTCTTCCGGTTCAATACAACAATTATTGTACAAACAATTTACCACAAAATTGCAAAAAAATAGCTACGATAACCAATCGCTGACTGGGTGATCGATCTTTTCCTTAAACTTGCAGTTAGATTTGAAATCCTGCCAAATGCCTTGCGCACCCATCGCGATGGGACTATCGCCCGTCTTTGGGGCGAAGGAAGGTATTTTCAAATTTCTTCGTTCGATCGATTAGTTTTGCAAAAAAATTTTAAAAAAATTAAATAAAAATGTTCCATGACGTGCGTTAATGCGTGGCGATGGACGTTTCAACGTCGAATCCATCCGTCAAGAATAATTTGGATCTTATTTAAGCATAATTTGAATATCTATAATTTTTTAATATGAATATAAATTTAGATAGTTTTTTATTAGATATGGATACGGATTCGACATAAAAGTATCCATCGGATTTGGATATATCCGTAAAGCTAATCGGAGCTATCCGGTAATTATCCGGACACTATCCGGTGCTCGTGGGAACTCCAAAGTCCAAACCCTAAGGGCGGTCCCAATGCATATAGTTTTATAACTTCCATGTCATCTAGACACTACATGTAGAAACTATGCTCCCAATGGATAGTTTCTTCAAAATAAACTCTCATCCAATCTCATCTTTTCTCTTATTTTCTCACCCAATCCCCTTTTTCCTTTCTTGGTATATATCCATCCTACCTGGTGATTTTTGTGTCGGTAGCTCCTTTATGGTGTTTGTCACTTCACTTTCGGTGATCTCGTTCTCTAGCTCACCGAGGTCCTTTGCGGTGTAGCCCAATGATTCCCAATGAAGCACTTTGTCCCTCGTTCCATGATCTCCCAGCACCTTTGTGAAATATTAGTGCGCTTCATTTAATTTTTCTGCTTGGAACATTACTCTGTCTTCTCTGTGAAGGACCGAATGAGATTTCTCCGTGCGTCATGAGCTTGCCATCAAGTGGAAAAACGTGTGTTGGAGTCCCCACTGATTTTTGTTTGTCTTGAGTCTTTGTCCATACAGTTTTCTATATCGCCGCAATGCCGAAGCGGTTTGTGTTTGAGGGTTTTCCGTAGCTCTAATTCGTTGTCGATAATGACGTCTTTCTTGAGTGCATTCTAGTATCGTGATCGCAACCTGGATTAAAGTTGTTTGTAATGCGAATGTTGTAAAAGTTTTCCTCCTCCAGGTCTTTAGCGCCTTAGCCGTTCTGTTCATTTTGACGTACAACCTTAGTAATGCATCCGAGGTTTGGACTGGCTGTATCCACGATTGCGCCACCGTTTCCTGGAATCCCGGCATCGCTGCCCAGCAGGTCTCGAAACGGAAACCTTTAAAGAATTGAAAGGTTGCGTTTCCTTGCATGAGAAGGGGACAATGATCTGAAGTCATAGATGGCATTGCGCATAGATCCGCATTTGGAAAGTTTTCATGCCATTCTATTGTGGCCAGGAAACGGTCTATTCTTGTCATGGTGGGCTGCTCCTGCTCATTTGTCCATGTGAATCGTCGTCCCTGCAGATCGAGCTCCAATAGTTGCAATCTGTTGATAACTTGGTTGAAACATTGCATCATACTTCTATTTGTTGGGCCTCTGTTCTTCTCACTGGCTTGCCTAATAAGATTGAAGTCCCCTAATATCAACCACCTTTGCGAAGACCGTTTAGCGTAAGCGCCTCTAATTCGGGAGAAAGCCTCTTTTGTCCTCATCGATTGCGGTCCGTAAACATCGGTAATGTCCCATGTTGACGCGTCACATCATTGAAGTTATCGTCGCGAGAGATCGTGTTGGTTGTGGTTCTAGGGTTTTGAAGATCATACTGGTCGTCGAGGCGGTGAGCAAAATTCCACCGGAGGTCCCATTGGACGGTAAGCAAAAGGTCTGCTTGGCTAACCTCGCTCCTATCGTTTCATTTAGCAATCTAGAAGTCCAATTTGCTATTTTCGTCTCCTGAAGACAAACAATCGTAGCGCCCGATTGACATTATCGGTGTTTGATGCTCTCTCTTTTTCTTTGGGTTGTTTAACCCTCTAACGTTCGAGAAAGAAACAGAACAATCGGAAGCCATTAGAAACTGTAATTCTACTACTGATGGCGCCTGGCGAAAAACAAATGTGGAGTCATAGTACCAAAGTGGTACACAGAGCAGAGCACATACATATTGGGACATAGAACATATCACATACATCGCTAGAAACAAGTTGCCAGAACTCCACATATACTTAGCACACACATGACTAATGCCCACCTGGTACATGATCCAAGCCAAATAGGGACTATGGTTCCACACGGCAGGCCTGGCGCCAATAGTTGAGAACCAAACCCTTTTACACCCAAACTGACAGAGACCTGGCATCATTGGACTAAGGAGACTAAAACTGCAAACATTGCACAGGACGCTTGACATAGCACAAGACATAAAACATATTGGTACACCGCCTTCGCTCAAGACAAACTGGCGAGAATGACCTCTGATCTGATTACCTCTGCCAAGCTAACATCTGGGGTTAGGACTAAACTCCTCAAGCATCTCCTCAAGCGCATCTGGTGCTCCGGGTTTAGCGTCAACTCATTTTGAGACATGAGAAGAAAATGCTACAACCCCACATCTTGGATGCACTTTCTGCTTTCGAGTCTCCAGTGGAGACCTTCCCTTGACACCAAGGAACCCTTGCTGCTTTCTTTTTGCCTGTGTGCTTGATCTTGGCCTGCTCCACCAGCTCCAGAATCGCTTCTACTTTTTCCTTGCTGATTGGCTTTTCGAAGTAAGAAGCTAATTGCTCAAATAAATCATCATGTGAGTGATCATTCATTGATTTTTTTTGTGGTGCTTGTGGTGATAGGCTATTGAGCTTTGATGCCAGTAACTCTTGAGCTAGCTGAATTGAACCCTTGTTGGCTCCTATTCTTGTTTTGTTTTTTTGTTGCTATTCTGGAACTTTTCCTTAGGGTGTATCCTCTAGAAGGGGTACCTTGGTTCGTCGAATTGGAATGGTGCAGCCTATTGAGGTTTGGGGGTGTTTGAATGATGGGAGCTTCTGGATTGCTAGCTACTGCACTTATAAACTCATCTAGCCCCTCCTGCTCACTTGTTGTGTTGTGCTCTGAATTGTGAGAGTCATGGACTGTCAACGAAGGAGGATGTGGTGTTGACTGAGTTTCTTCCATTCCTAAAGGTTCTGGAGCCTGGAGTACAACAGCTTGCAGTGCTGTTGGTGATAAGGTTTCCGGTACAATTTTTCCTGGGGCATTAGTTTCTGGTGTTAACGTTTCATCCGTTGAGATGTCTGGGGTTCTATTTTCGATCCGTGTTGACTGTGGCGATAAAGTTTGACTATTTTGAGCTTGCTGCTCTACTAGGCTATTGTGATGTGTCTGCCAATCAGAGGTTGATTTCGCTAGGGAGTCCTTATCCACTTCGTCGGACAGAGTGAAGATAGGTGGCTCAGTAGCCCGGCTAACTAGTTGGACATGCCCAGCCGGCAAGTTAGGAGTCTGAATCACCTGTTGCACCTGCAGAGCGACTACCGGGCCGATCATACCGCTGTCAAGCCTATTAGCCCAGGCCAGCAGAGGGCAAGAAGATGACTTCCTAGATGAATCAACTGTGGTCTCAGCTGAGAGCGCATGGATGAGGAGATCACCGAGTCTTGTTGGCCCTCCCCCGACCCCCCTTGGAATTTCTTTTGCTCTGGCGAAGCCTCCTGCGCAGTTGGGTGTTGGACGGGCAACACCATGCGCCTAGGCTCCCCATTTGGGACGGCATGAGCACCTAGTTGACAGTGTAGAATGTGATCACCGATTTGGGAGTTGTGCACAGTGCTATTGCCCACCCGGGTACTGGAAACAGTGTTTGCTTCTACCTGGGTTGAGTGGAGCTCTAGCTCTAGTTCTATGGGATAGCTAGGGGTGTTTTTCCTGAATATCTATGCAACAATATTCCTTCACTTGAGAGTGGAACTGGGGAGACTTGAGAGTGCCGATTCAACTGGGAGGAGAGGAAAGCTACACCATTTTGACATACCTGAGCTCCCAGCTGAACGGAGACCTCCGAGCAGTTGGACGCGCCTCTTGAGCCTTTCTGGTTGTTCTTCTGGACGATGGCTTTCTCCCTGACTTCTCCTGGGGCTGGCACTGGGAGTGCCAGAGGACAATCGACCGGCACCGGGAGCACCAGCGGATGGGCAAAAGTCACTTTTTTACCTGGCATCCCCCGGCTAGCTTTCTTTTGCATTCAGCGGTCTTTGTTATCGCGATCTTTATACGTTGTCGGGAAGAGCAGTTCTGTAAGCGTCTTGATGCCGATCCCGCCAGGCCACGCCATGATGAGCTTTGACAGTCCTCCACCCCCCTTTGCATCTGGAGTCACGCATCCACGCTGACACACTGCGGTGTCTGCGCATGCTTCGGCGACGGTCGATGTAGTCGTTGTCGTCGTCATGGTCGTCATGGTGCCGGTGGTGAGTGTCGTCCCTGCCTCTTCTCAGATCAGCGCGATCTCTCCGCTCTCCCACCTCGTCCGGGGCCCCATAGGCCCAGACGAACTCCCGACGGTGCTTGCGGTTGGGAGGTCCGCCCAAACCACCACGACCGCGGAGGAAGGAGAGGTCTTCGACGATCTCTAGGTGATTGCGCAGGTTGTACACTTGCCCTCTCTTCAAATTGGTTGGTTCGTCGTATTGTAGTACCACTTGGGGGAGAGAAATGTTGGTTGGAGGGAGTTCCCTGTCAGGCTCACTTATTTCGGAATGCCACAAGGATCCGAGCACCAAGCCCATAGATCAAAGGATCTTGTGCGCTCCCTCCTTCTGGTACTCTCTTGCACATAGTGGATAGCGTAGCTACTCCCCAACACTCTTGCCGCCACTTCTTCACTCCAACAGTGCACCGGGACTCCCTCCACACGGACTTTCAAGTGGTATTCAAAGTTGACATTTGTCGCAGAAGCTGCTTTCGGACCATGATGACAAACTTGAAATCATTTGCTTAGTGCTGAGTGACGAGTTCACGACCCTCCTCCTGACTGCTGACTCTGAAAAGATGATGAGGAACTGCTCTGGAAAGTGCTTGAGGAGTTGAAAGTCGCCGTGGCCGAGGTTGAATCTCTCTCGCAGCATGCCGCTCACCGTGAACGACTCCACGTCATGGCTGTTTCCTTTGAACCAGCACACTGCCGCCCGATCGATGAGTTCGTCCCGGCGGTGCTTGATCGGACCAGTAGTCGTGATGGTGCAGCATGCCTTAGCCGGCCTGGCCCTAGGGTCACCAGGATATCTGGTCGACATGCCTCTTCCCTCACGGACAGCCTCACAATATGATTTGTGTTGGTTGCTTTGATTCTTCGTGGGTGAAAGCTCGGATGTTTGTTGAGGTCGAGCTGCAAGCCTCCCTCTCGATTTATTTGAATCTTCTGTGCTGCTTCTTGCGCTTGGGCAATGAATGGCCTTGTGTCCAGAATGGAGGCATTTCCAACATCTTGCCGGACTCCTACAGGAACCAGCGAAGTGTTCCAATGAAAAACAATTAAAGCACCGTCCTGACAATTTCTGCTTGAAGAAGTCTGAGCCGGTGAGACGTTGCGTCGGTTGTTCCGATGCTATTGCTGGAGATGAATGCTCTTGATTCTTCCGCCACTAGTAATGGGGCTTGACCCTCACCCATCCATCTGCTTCCTCTTTTGGAGCATTGGGCTTCAATTCCCGCAGGACAGGCAAGCTTGCCTTCGGGTTTGAGGGGGCTTTCTTCGGGAGAGGATTCTTGAAGGTCTGCTGGATCTGCTGTGTGCCCGCTCGTTGTCTGCCGGGTCTTCGGTGCGGCCACTCTGCCTCTCGATCGCCGAGATCCTCCACTTGAGCCCATTTCTCTTTCTCGGTGGCTGGGATTCTGGGTCTGAAAGTCTCTCCAGCGGCAATCGCCATTGAATGCTTCCTCGAGCAAAAGCCTTCAATGCCACCGCCCCTCGGTTGAAGGCTGTCTTTTCTGCCTTTACTCCTTCTTTCTCTGAGGCCAGCCGAAGCTCTTTAATCCTTCCATCTTCTAGGTCTGCCGAGGTTTGTATTCCGGTTTGCAGGGATTGAATGTGTTGTGGATTCTCCAGTCTTGACCAAGCCGAAGGGGGTGGATCTTCCCCCAAATCCACCGAGACAGCCTTTTCGCCTGCATCCATCTGACCACTTCTCTCTCGATCATCATGAAGGTTGCGGAGTGATTTCTGCCCCGGGGAAAGCAGATCAGCGTGTGGGGATTCCAGATCTGGGGTTGGATTGGTAGCATTGTTGGGGGATTGGGCGGGATCTGTGGCATTAGGGTAGTTTGGGGGCGATAGAAGCGCGAAGGCGCATTCTGTGCATTAAAGCTGCATTCTGGATATTGAATTATCTTGTTTGTCGAACTTTTTGCAGATCACCAGCAAGATCCCGATCCCAATCCCAAAATGCTTCTGTAAGTTTTCTTAACGATACTTTATCAAATCTATTTTTGTAACTTACTCTAGCTATTTCTGCTGATTTATGGTGTTGATGTAATATAACCCTTATATGGTGCTGATTTAGCATTGACGGCTGTCGGCGTACTTTATGCCAGGGTTCCCTCTCTACCGCAGATAAGTAAGACCACGTGGCGGCTAACGGAGCGGTGGGCAATCGAGCCCTCTCGCCGGCGGCGGCCACGTGGCGGCTTTGGCGGCGAGTGGCGTCGAGCCCCTCTCGCCGGGTGTCGGCCCACGTGGCGGCCTAGCGAGCAGGCGGGCGGATCAGACCCCTCTCATTGAGTGAACGGCTCACATGGCGGCCTGGCGAGCAGGCGAGCGATCAGGCTCCTCTCGCCGGGCGCCGGTCCACGTGGCGGCCTGGCAAGTAGGCGGGCGATCAGGCCCTATTCGCCAGGCCACGCAGACGACGAAAAGAATGAGAAGGAGGCTTCGCCTCGAAGTCTCCTTCCCCTAACACGCTGTGTCAGAGCCATTGATTGCGAAGAATTCTGCTGTCGACACGACAACGGTCCATTCCTCTGACACCTCACACCTAACCCGTCGCAGAAATGTCACATCGGGCGAACTCATAAAGCGACATTAAATGAGGCTTGAGGGACAGGACTACAATGATGGGTGTAATAAATGAATTGTAGACCAGTATGATGTCACCTTCTCACCTACCCGAGCTAGCCCAGTCTATATAAGGGAACTCTGGTGCATGGAGAATGGGGACCGAATCCAAGAGAACCCGAGCGAACTAAGACTTAGAGAGAAGGAGAACGAACTGAAAAAAGCATTGTAACCAACTCAATATATATCAACAAAGATCTAGCAGGACGTAGGGCTATTACCCACATTGGGGCTCGAACCTGGGCACATCGCTGTGTTCTTTGATCTGTTGACCCTCGGGATCCCTCGCGCGAGAGCCATTAGGGTGTCCGACCGCGAAGATGCCCTCTAACGAACCTTAATCTCCGTTTGGGAGAAACCCCGTCCGTTGACAGGGTCCTGTCCGGCGAAATACGCCGACAACGGCCAAGCAATTGCTCTTACACTAACTAATCCAATTGCATTTTCAGGCCAAATCAGAATAAAATGAATGTGATTGTGGGGATGAAGCCATGGTCCTGAAATGCTTGGAAGTGGATATTTGTCGTCCTCACCAAATTCTGAATTCATTTTTAAAGACTATTCATATATTTAGTTATCTTTTAGATTCCAGCATGATATTGCTGTAATGTTTAGATGGAAACTTGAGATTTATGTACTTTCTTTGTGGTGACTATTTATTGGGTTTATTTATGGTCCTAGGAAGACATTTGAAAACAATTACATTGTCGTGGCCTCATGGGTTTTGATGAATGCAAACTGGTACAAATGTCCTAGGTGCTAATTAATTGTTTGTAGTGTGAACTTTTGCATGTCTCTTGTACTAAAATTGTAGTTACCAAATGAATTATAACTTGTCAGAATTGTGATGACCAGACAGTCCTTTGGTACCAATGCCATCTGTTGTTTTCGCTATTAGGTCGATTGTTTTCTTTGACCTTATGTTGAGGGCTGCTTAAGCACCGACGGCTGAGTCATTGTCCCTTGCATTTTTTTTCATAATATCATGTCTGATGAAGCCATACTATAATTGTATCATATAGTATGGTTGAATCCGTTCTTATTCACGCATTATTAAAATCCGAGACTAATCGTATTGAACAATCTATATTCACTCTATATTTGTCGACTAAATATTCGAATCCGTATTGTCAGATATCGACTCAGATCTCGAGAAAAATTTAGAATAGAATACAGGATGTGCAAAATCCGTTTGTATTTGTGTGACATCCAAAAATTTGCTTCTCTATTTATTTAATTTGGAATTTATTTGGAACCTTACTGATTTCAGGATGTGCAAAGTCTTCTTTTTTTTTAATTTCAGTTTTACTAAAAAGAATTTTTGTGTAAAATTTAAAAGTTGAAAAGTTCCAAAAATAAATTTATGAAGTTTCAAATATCCTAAAGTATTTTTGAGAATTTTTCTAGAATTTTTTGAGCTTTTTCTCTATTTTTACAGTCATGCTTTGCTCTCAACCCTTTTTAAATCCGGAAATAACAGGTGGGACTGGATCCCACCTGTCAGGTGTGTCTTCCATCTCCAGCAAAGGAAGTCTAGAGATGTTCCTCTCTCTGTCCTCCATAAAACCAAATTTTTGAGCTTCAAATCTCTGCAATTTCCACAACAATTCTTTCCAAAAATTTAGACAAATCAATCTTCGTCGCATCCTCAACCTTCTATAGCATTTTTCCACATCAAATCCCTCTCATTTTGCCTAAAATTTCATGAAAACTTCCTTTTCAGGCCACCACCGTTCCCGCCGCGATTGCTTCCTCCTCGGTTCTCCTCCCGCCCTATAAAAGAGAGCACCGGGTGCCTCTCGTCGTGAGCAACCCATTTTGCAACTTCTTCCGAGTTATTTTGTCCCCATTTCGTCGTTTTTCATGAGGTAAGAAGTCATCGCCGTGCCACTCTTTTCTGACTGTTCACCGCAATCCAACCGCCGCCGTTGTTGGCTCCATCGTGCCGCTGGTGCACGTTGCCACGGCCTCGGCCGCCTCGCCCCACCTCCGTTCCCATGAAGATCGGTCGGGACAAAGAGCTTCGCTCTCTATCCCGAGAGACCCTTTCGTGAGCAGCCAGGAGAGAGAAAAAAGAAAAGGCAAAAAAAAATAGAGAGAGGGAAAAAATGCTGGCCGCTGACGTCAGCATGCGCAGTAATTCAGATTTTTCTTTAGAAAAATAAATCCAAAAAATCAGGAATTTCTTTTTCTTTTCCTTTTTCTTGTTTTTAAAATTTCTGAGAGCCCGCTTTCGCCTGTCTAAACTCTATTTGGCTTCGTTTTTCTTTCTAAATTCATTTAAATTATAAACTTTATGTTAGTGATGGTTTGGTATTTTATTTGAATTTTATTTGATTTTGAGTTATTTTTCGCGTATAGATTATGGAGAGTTGGAGGAGTTTGCGGCCGACGATCCCAAACTTCAACTCTATGACTAAGGCAAGTTACACATTCTTGAACATGTTGATCCCACTTTTTAAATTATATCTTAAATTTCAATTATTGCATGTATAATTTTAAACAACATATTTTCAGTCCTAGTTTTAAAGTAGCTAATCTCCAAATTGATTAAGACCACCTTGGAAATTTTAATGTATTATTTCGTTGTAACCCTAAGATATATATAAAATATGAAAATGATTGGAAATATGCTTAGAATTGGGATTAGGACTTTTGGGGATTTAAGCTAAATAAAATTCTGTCTTACGGTTTCATCATTTTATGTGGTTCTATGGCATCAAATTAAAAATTAAAAATATGGTTAGACCGGGCGAGAATGGTTGACTGGTGGGTGCGTGAGGCACAAGGGTTGTGAAAGCTTGCCTAGATAATTAAGGACTAGTCTGTGTTATGCTGAATGTAAAGTCTTACCGTACTACCACAAGTCTAGAATAGGATAGACTTGGCTATCCGTATTGCGACATACCATGGACAGTCGTGCCATTAGGATGAAAGTGACAGTGGGTGTAAGGCTGCCACTCGGCGCAAGAGAGCCTCTGGACTGGGCGATTTTAACCCTACCAGCGGTGGAACCTTAACGGGTAAGACTATGTGGATGAAGCTTTATAAGGGCCTTGTCGTGATTTTCTTTGCTAACACACTAAAGGAAGTGTTGTATTTGGGTAAAAGGAAATAATCATGTCTTGTGGGTAAAGTTGTATAACCTTTACAGAGTGTAAAACTAATTGATTAGCCGCACTCGTGGTATGGGCATGCCGAGCAAGCCTTTCATGGACTAGATTTTAATGTTTTCAAAAATGACTTTAAAGATGCTTTCGGATAGAGTGATTTCATTGATTGGGAAATATTGCGTTAACTCCAGGAGGGATTTCTGTGCTGAAATTTTGTTAAAAGAAATTCTTTCTAAAAATTATGCCTTTCAAAAATAACATATTATTGAAACAACTTGCTGCTTTACGCTAAACACAGCCATATAACTTTCCTTTGAATCTATGACATTTACTATTGTATTTACTGTGACTTGCTGAGTACTGTTGTACTCTCACCTTTGCTTACTCTCTTCAGAAGAAGAGTTCTACGATGGTGAGGATCAGATGGACTGACTGCTTCCCAGTCGATTGCCTGTGGCAAATCTATTGGGCGCTACTACTATTTCCTTTATTTCCGCTACGTTAATTTCTGGTCTGTGTGCCACTTTTTTAATGTAAACTATGATTATTAATAAAATACGTTGGATATATAGTGATAACATTTGTACTATGTGTACTAGCTTTTTCTGGACTAGCACATGATACACAGAGGATTTCAGAAGTATTTTTCTGGGGTCTGACAATTCGCTCCGTTTGCACCCCTACGTGTGTATGTTGCTCCATTGTTGCCGTGTGCACCCACCGCGTAGCTAACCGCCTGCGTGTCGGATAAGGTTTCTGTCGGTGTACTTTGCACCGGGGGTACCCTCTCCGCCGCAGATTAGTAGGCCCAAGAAGCGGCCTGGCGAGCAGGTGGGCGATCATGCCCTGCTCGTCGGACGGGAAGCCCATGTGGCGGCTTGGTGGGTAGGCGGGCGATCAAGCCCTGCCGCCGGGCGTCGGCCTCCGTGGCGGCCTGGCGAGCAGGTGGGCGGTCATGCCCTACTCGCCGGGCGAGAAGCCTACGTGGCGGCCTGGCGGGCAGGTGGGCAATCAAGCCCTGCTCGCGGGGCGTCGGCCTCCGTGGCGGCCTAACGACGGTGGCGGTTATGCCCCGCGCGAAAGCGGAAGTCTACGTGGCGACTGGCGGCGGTGGGCGATCAAGCCCGCCGGGCGTCGGCTGGCGGGCGGGGAAGTCATACCTTTGGCGAAGCCCGTGGCGGCTTTGGCGGCGGTGGGCGATCAAGCCTGCCATTGGCGTCGACCTCCGTGGCGGTCTAGCGAGCAGGTGGGCGGTCATGCCCTGCTCGTCGGATGGGAAGCCCATGTGGCGGCCTGGCAGGCAGGTGGGCGATCAAGCCCTGCCCGCCGGGCGTCGGCCTCCGTGGCGGCCTGGTGAGCAGGTGAGCGGTCATGCCCTACTCGCCGGGCGGGAAGCCCACGTGGCGCCTGGCGGGCAGGTAGGCGATCAAGCCCTGCTCGCCGGGCGTTCGGGCCCCACCCGCTAGGTCATGAAGGCAACCAGAAGAATGAGGAGAAGGCTTCGCCTCGAAGTCTCCTTCCCCTGACACGCTGTGTCAGGGCCATTGATTACAAAGAATTCTACTATCGACACGACGACGGTCCATTCCTCTGACACCTCTCACTAAACCCGTTGCAGGAGCGTCATATCCCGGGCGGACCGGGCGAAGCCACTCAGCGGCATTAAATGAAGCCTGAAGGACAAGGCTACAACGACGGGTGTAATAAATGAGTCATGGGTCGGTGTGAAAAGACCATAATGATGGGTGTAATTAATGAGTTGTAGATCAGTATGGCGTCACCTTCTCACCTGCCCGAGCTAGCCCACTCTATATAAGGGCGCTCTTGTGCATGGAGAAGGGAGACCAATCCAAGCTCGAGACCAGAAGAACCATTGTAATCGTCCCCATATTTCCTCAGCAAAAATCCAGCAGGACGTAAGGCTATTACTCGCGCTAGGGGCCTGAATCTGGGTACATCACTGTGTTCCTTGATGTGTTGATCCTTGGAATCCTTCGCGCGAGAGTCATTAGGATTTCCAACCACGAAGACGCACTCTACCGAACCCTATCCTCCATCCTAGGAGTAGTCAACCCTGTCCGTTGACGAGATCCTGTCCGGTGAAATATGTTGACAGTTTCGTATGGTCTCTAAGGGATACCAAGTTAAGCAGATCAGAATTGTCCAATTGAGAGAACGAATGATCTAGATTTTTTAACGGTGTTTCGGAACAGTGTTTGCTACAATATCAAAATTGGTACAATATTTTTGAACAGTATTTTAGAAAGATCTGTTCTATTATGTTGTCCAATCGAGAGAACGAATGATCTAGATTTTTTAACGGTGTTTTGGAATAGTGTTTGCTACAATATCAAAATTGGCACAATATTTTTGAACAGTATTTTGAAAAGATCTATTCTATTATGTTTTGATCTAACTGTGTGTGTAACTGCTAAAATTGCAGTTGTCATAACTATTACATTAGATCCTAGTTCTAGCGTGTCCGGCCCGTACTTGCATTCAGCATGTTGAAGCAGATATATATAGGTGCAAGTCCCACACGCGTGTCGACGAACTTTGGCTAGGCGGCGCAGCACTCGGTCCGTGTCCTTGACCACATTAACAATTTGAGAAATTTTACGATGCAATATGTTAGCAATAATTTGACTGATGGGTGCGTGAGGTACAAGGGTTGTGAAAGCTCACTTAGTCAATTAAAGATCGGTCTATGTTATGCTGAATATAAAGCCTTACCGTACTACCACAAGTCTGGAATAGGACAGATCTGGCTATCCGTATTACGACATACTATGGACAGTCGTGCCATTAGGATAAAAATGAAAGTGGATGTAAGGCTGCCACTCGGCATAAAAGGGGCCTCTGGACTGGGCGGTTTTAACCTTACCAGTGGTGGAATCTTAGCGAGCATGACTACGTGGATACAGCTTTATAAGGGCCTTGTCGTGATTTTCTCTGCCGACACACCAAAGGAAGTGTTGTATTTGGGTAAAAGGAAATAATTATGTCTTGTGGGTAAAGTTGTATAACATCTACAGAGTGTAAAACTAATCGATTAGCCGCACCCGTGGTTATGGGCATGCCGAGCAAGCCTTTCATGGACTAGATTTTAATGTTTTCAAAAATGACTTTAAAGATGCTTTTGGATAGAGTGATTCCATTGATTAGGAAATATTGCGTTAACTTCAGGAGGAATTCCTGTGCTGAAATTTTTTTAAAAGAAATTCTTTCTAAAAATTATGCCTTTCAAAAATAACATATTATTGAAACAACTTGCTGCTTTACGCTAAACACAGCCATATAACTTTCCTTTGAATCTATGACATTTACTACTGTATTTACTGTGTGACTTGCTAAGTACTATTGTACTCACCCTTGCTTACTCTCTTCAGAAGAAGAGTTTTACAACGGTGAAGATCAGATGGACTAGACCGCTCCCCAGTCGATTGCCTGTGGCAAATCTATTGGGTGTTACTACTATTTTCTTTATTTTCGCTACATTAATTTCTGGCCTGTGTGCCACTTTTTTTAATGTAAACTCTAATTATTAATAAAATACGTTGGATATATTGTGATAACATTTCTGCTGTGTGTACTAGGTTTTCCTGGACTAGCACATGATACACAGAGGATTTCAGAAGTATTTTTCTGGGGTCCGACAATCCGCCCGTTTGCACCCCTACGTGTATGTTGCTCCATTGTTGCCGTATGCACCCACCGCGCAGCTAACCACCCGCGTGTCGTATAAGGT
The DNA here is from genome assembly GCA_036346375.1 of Guadua angustifolia. Classification (NCBI taxonomy): domain Eukaryota; kingdom Viridiplantae; phylum Streptophyta; class Magnoliopsida; order Poales; family Poaceae; genus Guadua; species Guadua angustifolia. The sequence goes on from CM070515.1 coordinate 13,794,807, forward strand.
TTTGTATGGTCTCTACGGGATACCAAGTTAAGCAGATCAAAATTGTCCGATCGAGAGAACAAATGATCTGGATTTTTAACGGTGTTTTGGAACAGTGTTTGCTACAATATCAAAATTGACACAATATTTTTTAACAGTGTTTTGGAAAGATCTGTTCTATTATGTTTTGATCTAACTGTGTGTATGTAACTACTAAAGTTGCAGTCGTTATAACTATTGCATTAGATCCTAGTTCTAGCGCATCCGGCCCGTACTTGCATTCAGCATGTTGAAGCAGATATATATAGGTAGGAGCAAGTCCCACACGCGTGTCGACGAACTTTGGGTAGGCACTAGGATTTTACAATGCATTATGTTAGCAGTACATGGTGAATATTAGAAATCAGATTTAGCTTTTGATTTGCTGAGGATATTTCTAATACTATACTACTAGAGAAAATATAAATAAATACTAAGCTAATATGGTCCATTGAATTAGAAAGAATGAATGATTCATATTAAATTTAGTATACGAAAAAAAACTCAGCAATTTACCCCAGCAGCTTGCTCGCACGCAAGCGTTTTTTGTTTGAGACCATGTCACACACGTTAATTTGACGTAATAAGCCGTTATTACTTTCCATGCATGCTTACGCCACCTGCAGTCCTCCAGAACTATCCGTTGGAGTTGCCGGCCGTTATTCTCGGCTCTCTTGCATTCCTCCTTCCCTCCCTCTCCATGCATATATAAGAAGCACACAAGATCACCTCCAAATCTTTCGAGGATCCACGAAATCTCACCCAAATCATCACTGGATCATGTTGGCTAGTGCCAACAACATGGAATTGGAAGAAGAAGCCGCTGCCAATCCAAGAAGGTGCGCGGCATGCAAGTACCTGCGACGGAGATGCGCCCACGACTGCATCCTAGCTCCCCACTTCCCCGCATCGCACCCCCACAGGTACGCCTGCGTGCACAGGGTCTTCGGGGCAAGCAACGTAGCCAGGTTGCTTCAGGTAATCACCACCGATCAACTCTTAGTTACCTAAACCGTATGTACTTAGTTGAAAACTTACAGCGATTAATTGAAATGTGCGTGCCATTCGATCGTCGTGTACGTTGCAGAACCTACCGGTGCAGGAGCGAGGCCAGGCGGCGGACACGATGGCGATGGAGGCGCAGTGGCGGGTGCAGGACCCGGTGTACGGCTGCACCGGGATCATCAATCGGCTACAGGAGGAGACACGCGCCGTGCAGTGCGAGCTGGCCAGGACGCGGGCTCAACTCACCATCATCATGCACGGTATCACCGGCACGGCGCATGCGCCGCAGCAAGCTCCTCCGCCGCCGCTGCAGCAAGCTGGAGGTAACCCCGCTGTCGCGCAGATGCAGGAGCAGGATGGGCAGGAGGCGCCATTGCTTGACCTGGACGAGGTCCTTGATCTCGATCGATTTTGAGGGTTGATCACCAACCACATGTGTGCGTATACGCAAGCATGGCTCCTAATTAATTAACACGTGGCATGACACAATTTACTACCATAAGCTAGATTAAGATAAACCGTCTAAAGATATAATAAATAAAGGGCAAAGTAACTTTTTAAAGATATATCTTGGTAGAAGTGCCAGAACCTAAAATAATATTTATCGAGGAATGGAGGGAGTAATTGATGATGCATGGATAATGTAATAGTAAAATTCAACCTTTTGATCTCTCAAAAAAATATTAAACCTTTTAACCTTCTTTTATAGCTGAGCATGCGAGTAAGACATGGAGACGCTGGCTGCAGCTTTTAGCATAGCAAAATCATGACGCCCCCCAGTTTGTTGAATTGGTGCTACTCCGTTACCAAATAGTTAGGAGTAACCAAATAGTTATTGTTTTGAACATAGGCGCAGATAATCTTTCAAAATTTTAAATGTTAATATTTTTTAAAATATTTAAATTGGATATGTGAAAATCATATACGTAGATTTGTCTCAACAAGTACTTTTATGATTTTATAATTTTTAAGTTTTATAAATATATTATAGTAGAAATTAGTGGATAAAGCTATATATAAATATATTATAGTAGAAATTAGTGGATAAAGCTATATTTTAGAAACCATATCGATGTTTAAAATGATAACTATTTATAAGTAGAGTGAGTAGTATTCTTGAAAGTGTCCAGAATACGCAGGGAGGGACATGGAAGAACTTTTTTTATGTGTTGAATTAGGAGAGCGAGATGACGGTGGAACCCTTAGAAATGCCATTGACAATTGACGTAATTGCGGTAAATTAATTGCTCCAACACGTACTCTTTCGAGGTTCTAATTTTACTGAAGACCGTTGCGCTAAATTACAAAATTGGTGGAGAGTTGATTGGCTGGATGCGATGCACAGTTTCACGGCTGCGGAACGGGCATTTGATATGCAAGAATTCGATAGGAATTTCCATAAATTCTGTAAGACAATGTAAATCCTGTAGAATCTCTAAAAAGTTATGTGCTTTAAACAAGGTCTGAATGAGCCACCTTCACAATTAAATTTACGGTAATCCTAGCGCACGTGTGTTCGACTCCAGCAAAAATTCGAACACCGTCCCACTCCCAATCCCCATTGCTCTACAACCATCTCAAAATACTTTTCTCTGCTCTGCTAACTAACTCATATGGTGACCAACACTGGTAACACCCAAGCCCTACTCTCGAATCCCACTAGTGGCTCACCTCCTTCCCTTCCGGTGGCTAAGCTCGTCGCCATAGTCTCTCTCTTTGACCAGATCTCCACCCGCTTCCTACCCCTCCACACCGGCCTCCGCTGCATCTGCTTCCACCTGATTCGTGTCTGGCCAAGCGACGAGGCCGACCTGATTCGTGTCTAGCTAAGCAAGAAAGCGCGGCTCTGAGCGCACATTAAGGGTGTGTTTATTTAGTTGACTGTATGATGGCTGAATCGTATAAATAGACACAACTGTATGTGTTAAACACATGTTTGATTTCTTATTTATTTAGGCCAAGTAAATACAATTACACCTACTCATGCAGGTGAAATGCATAAACAACCAATTAAACAACTTAACTTATCCACTCAATCAGACCAAAACTAACCTAAATAGTTCATACGGGTTAGGCTAACGTAGTACAAGCAACAAAACACACCCTAAACTGCCCATTCGCTAGATAGCGAGGGCCATTCCATGCGACAAGCGCTTGCAGCAGCCAAACGAGATTCTCACCATTTTTACTCACGCTGCCAAGAGGATTCCGCATGGCTGCACATCGTTTCCAGATCTGGTCAAAAACTAGACTGGAATGGGTCAGAATTCAGAAGCGAGGACTTCTGGGCAGTTTCGATCATCAGGTCTCATCTACCAACCATTTGCGTGTATAAAATTGTACATATACAGTGGTGAATATTTTGACAGGATGTGGCAGGCTTGTAGACCTTTGGTACCCAGGTGGGGCATACTCACTCGTAAGAGATCGGCCATTGCAGGAATAAATGAACAGAGCTACATTTTTTGTTGGAAAGTACAGACTTCACATCCTTGTCTCCCAGGTGAATGGGAATGTGCTACTTGCTTCGATTCCCTGTGATTCATTTCACATTGTGAAGTAACAGAGATCGAGACACAAAAGCCAATCCGTGTTCCTCCACAGTAAATCTTGTGATACGCGAAGGTCTTGTTGCAGCATAATATTACCTACAGTTTTCCGGAGACCAAAGGATCTTAGTACAGCATGCCTCTACAAGCTTCGGTAGTCCATAACAGCCACTTCATCTTCAGGAGCATCAAGGTCTTGATAGCTGCAAGCAAGGTGAAAACAGGTGTAGTGGACAGGAAAAGGTATCTGGAATATCATCTAGAAGAAATATTCATATATGAAGCGCAAGTGCTACCTTGAAACAGAAAATTGATAACCATGGAAATTGTTAAGAGGTATGCGTATATATTTGTATTAGTCTTTTGTATAGGATGATTTCTGCTATTTGCTCATACCTTGTACATGACTTATTATGGCCCTTTTGGTCTATGGAAGACTTAAGTTCATTCCAGCATGGTATCAGAGCACACGAAAAAAAAAACTTATTGTTTACCACCATCACCCTCAGGCCAATGCCGCCGCTTGCCTCCTCTCCTCCCAACCCAAGCCCACTGTAACCCATATCGAGGCTGCTGCTGCCCAGATCGAGATCTTCTGAGCACACCACCAGCTGATTTGAGGGCACCACCACTTGGATTGAGCTTCACCCTGACTTGCTTTCCTCCAAGCCCGACTCTGCTCCATCTGATTTGAGAGCGCCGCCGCTGCCTCACCCGCTTATATCGATAGGATTGACATCACTGCTGCCGCTTCGCCCAGGCTTACGTTGCTCGCCATGCGAGACGAAAATACACTGAGCAGCTTCTTGTACGCCTTCCGCAGTGCCACCTTGAGTTCCTTGAGCTAGGCCTCCAACTCCATCTTGTTCATCCCCCATAGCTCGTGTGCCTGTTGTTTTAAGCCAAGCCAAGCCAAGCCAAGCTTAGCTCAGTGCACAGATGGCAGCAGCTAGCTCCGTCTCCATCCAACAACCCAAGGTCCAGTTCAATGGGACGAACTTCTGGGAGTGGTCTGTGCACCTGCGAATCTGCCTCAATAGCCAACCCCTTTGGGATCACCTCATCGCCGAGTAACCTTGTCCGCCTCTCCCTGCTCTGCTGATCGGGCCACCTGTCGGTGTGGGTGCTGCACCAGTTGATCCTGATGCCATTCTTGCCTTTCCATTGGGAATTGGGAGATATATATACTACACTCGGTGTCTGTGAAGTTCAACACATGTGGTTTTGACGAATCAAAGAGTTGCAAGCCCATTGCATCTAGCAGCGGGGGATCAGCTAGCATTCGTCAAGAGAGCACGTGAGTATCCAAATCCTATGCCGTGAAGATCAGGCAAACCCTGTATCATATACTCCGATGCTTCTTTCCACATGATACTAGTTTCCACTCACCTCACCTGTTTAAGTCTTTCCGTTCTACCTGTTTCCATTCAGACTGCTGCAGATGATACTTCTCTTTCTGTTACTAGTCAAGGCACTATTTCCACTCCTAGTTTCTATGTTTTTGTAGTTTCACATGTTCCTAGGCTTGCTATGTAGTTTATGTCTTCATGTCAGATTACTGAGCATGATTGTCGTATCATTCTTGAGCTTGACTCGTGCCGTGTTCAGGACCACCACACAGGAACACTGGTTGGTACTAGCCCGTGATGCCTTGATTCTCAGCATCCCTGGGAGCTCAACTAGCTTTGCCTTCCTTCCACTTGCACTATCTCCAACCAGTCGAACACTACTGCCACTGCCACCGTGCCACCACTTCCATCAGTTTTGTTCAATGGCATCACCACTTAGGTCACCTATGTGGGTCGCATCTTTCCTGTTTAGGTGGTAATGGTGGCATCACCACTTAGATCACCTATGTGGGTCGCATCGAACTTTTAAAAATTCAAACATTGCTACTGTCCTAATAAAATGCTGACCGACAAATTTGAACCGAATGAAAATTATAACAAACGAGGTTATAAAATTTTGAAATTTTTTGTGGATGGTCCTGACACATCCATAATATTCTCATAAAATTTTCAGATGATGTAAGATGTATGAATTTTTAAAAATTAAAACGGTGCTATTGTCATGTTAAAAGCCTTGCTGGCAAATTTGAATGAAAGGAAAAATAGTCCAAAACACGTTAGAAAACTTTGAAAATTTTTGTGGATGGTAGCATTAATGGTTATATAAAATTTTTAGATGATGATCGTGCTTAACGAATTTTAAAAAATTCGACAATGCTACGTCCTGATAAAAGACCGATGATCAATACATAGATTTGCTTTAGCAATCAAAAAAGATATAAAATTTTTGAAAATTTTCGTAAGCAGTGATAAGGAAATGTTTAAGATCTCATAAAATTTTGAATCATGATCACACTTCGATGAATTTATAAAATTCTTACAAGGCACAATAGCATTTATGTTCTTTCTCTTTTTGGTTTTTGAAATATAATATAACAAATAAAGTTCAATGTTTACATAGATTTGATTGACCAAACAAAAAAAGTTGATTTTTTTTTAAAATTTTATAGAATGGTACTGAGGCAATTCTTAATCTCTCATAAAAATTTTAGATCATGATCACACTCAAGAAAATTTATAAAAATCTAACAAGGTTACTGTCTCAATTATGTTCATTCTGTTTTTGTTTTTTTTTAAAGGTAACAAATGAAGTTCAATTGTTTTGAAAATTTTTCTGTATGATCCTACACTACTACAGATAGTACCATAAATTTTTTAGATCATTATCAAGCTTGTACAATTTTATAAATATCTGACAGTGTTTCTGCCCAAATTTTGAAATGTCTCAAAAATTCAGTTTTTGAACAAATTTTCATAGAAGATGACTTTCTTAAGGGTTGCTGGACTAAATCCGGTCAAATCCGGCTCTAAAAGTTTGAAAACCAGCCAAAAATCACAAAATTTCGGTGGTTACTGTAGCAATTTCAAAATTTTTCATTTTTTTTAAAAAATCCGGCCGGTAGCTTGGATTTCGTGGTGCCCCGAAATCCGAAATTTCAGCGAAATTTGTATCCCTGGTGAGGATAGCTTAGGAAACACAAGTGCAAAGAGATTGAGATATAAGTATTAACCTTCGTATTTTACGAGGATCATGCAGAAACGGAGGAAGAGCCGCAGCAAGGATTGGTGGACCACCCATTGGGGCACCACTACCCCTCCCAGCTTTCCTAGGACGTGGACCAGCAGTTGGCTCAAAAGGTGGTGGCCCACCCTGATCCATCAACATACGCATTGCAACTTCAGGCGGTGCAGGAACAAATGGTCCTAATGGGCTGCAATGACAATGAAGAATGAACCAATAACGAGTACATCATCATGCTGCACAATAAGCAGAAGTTGCACACTAACCCAGCACCAGGTACAGGCATCAGCACTGGAGGAGCAGGAATATCAGGAGGAAAGGCACCATGCATAACCGGATCACCATAAGAATCATATACTGGATCATCAGGGTTTTCACTAGATCCATCATGGGTTGGTGAATCAACATTTCTGTCAAACCTACGATTGCCACGCTCATCTCTCAGTCGACTCTCCATTGGTGGCCGGTGTCTGCCTTTTTCCCTCTGTAACATTGACCAATACAAACAAATAGACATGAACTTAAATGGATGCCAAATTTGCAAATGAATATAAACCAGGCAACGAGGCTTACTGGAGCAGCTTGCTGCATGATAGGCGTTCCGCCAGGTGCCTTAGGATCACTGCATTCAAGATAAAATATCACATAATCATCTTGCAATAGAAATCATTAGTACAGTCAAAAGGATGATGATGCAGAAAACATACTTCATATAGTTCTCAAAATAAATATCCTCTCTCACTTTTGAAGTCAGCTCCACCACCAAATCTGCATGCTTGAGTTTGAGATGCTTCTGGACAAACTCAGGAGCATGAAAAAGCTTTGTGCAGCCCTTGGCTCCACAACCATATTTCCATCCATACTTTTCATCCCTAATTTTTCTCACATGTGGATCCAACATTTCACTAGCAGCTGCATCAATATTCTCCTTTGCTTTCAATATTTCCAACGGATCTTGACCTTTAATCCTGTCTCGCCAAAATGAATCAAGTTTCTTCTCCCATTCGGCTGCATTTGAGCTAGCACTATTATACGTTCTTGTGTCTGCTTTCACATGCCTTAGGCCTTTGGGCCCATTTGTCTCAGACATGCCATAATAATCCACACCATGAATACGCCACAAATAGGTAGCAAGAGTGTCCAGCAACTCTACACCCTCAAGACCCTTTACAGTAGACGAGCCCCGTATTATTACAATTGGTCCCATTGAACCATGTGATTTATCCCTGTTTGCTTTGTCATGATCACTAGTCAATAGAACATTGTTCTCAATGCCCTTCTCAGAATCAAGTTTACAAATGAGAGCTTGAGCTTGTTCAATGTCAATTCTAATTCGCCGAGCCTCAGAACTAACTGGATGAGCCTTGGGAGCAGCACAATATAAATCATCAGGGCCCTTTCCAAGTTTTCCTTTTTTTCCATTCGCATCCACATCCTCTAAATTTAGACCACTATTGTTTCCAGATTTGTTCGCTGCAGAACTTGTTAATCCTGGACCACTGCACAGTGGCAAATAAAAATATGTAAAACACAGACTCATGTATTTTGTGTGAGTGAGAGAGAGAGAGAGAGAGAGGATCCCACGTGTCCAAACTTCCACTCTGCAACTCTTGGAAGAATTCATTTGCAGCAGTTCTTGCAAGTTCATTTCTTCTGCTTGAAACAAAGGATAGTATAGTTATCACTTAAATTGACTGGAAGAGATGATAAGAATGTTAGCAAAATATCACAATATTCAGTATAATAAGAAAATAGCTAACCTTTCCATAACAGATTCAAGGTTAGTAGGATGGTACTTGTTTCTCAACCTACGATGAAAGCAAGAAATGCAACAGTAAAAGGTTGTGAAGAAAATTAGTCATTAGATGATACATCAAAAGGATGTAATCCAAAAAGTATTACCAATCTTCATTCTTATGAAGGTCAAAGTACGCTTTCTTCTGAGTTGTGATGTACTCTGACTTGTACTCCTCATATCTAAAGATTAGCACAATGAACGGAACACATTAAACATACTGAAAGTAGAGTGCACAGAACAAAATTAAATTTTTTATCTCTACAGAAAAGAGATAGACTTGCCATAGTTGAAATATAAGTCTGCCAAAAAATTCACAGTACAAAGAAAAGAGGCTCAGCTTAGCACACCTGCGTTGAGCTTCAACTGGTGAAACATCATCTTCGAGCTCCTGCATGAACTGCTTGTAAGACATCAGACCTTCCCTATAGAGTACAAATATTGGTCACTTTGCTTGTCTCTCATAGTGTATAAGGAAAAGAAAATAAAACAAAAGTAACACATAAAGTTATAAGGTAAAATGTACTTTTAGCACTCTACCATGGGTTAATTTGGTCCCTCTACTTTAAATTGTTCAAATCGGTCCCCCATACTTTCAAAACTCATCACAGTTGGTCTTTTTTAAAGAAAGACGGGATGGAGTGCTGAATTAGGCACGCCAGAATGTTGCTTATATTCAAACCAGGATGATGTGTACTCAGCATATTTTTTCCACTCTTATTAACTTGCAGAAGCATCTATTTATGTTCACATCAAACTTATTCAAACCTAAACCAACGTGAGTAACCACAATTTTTTGCACAAAATGTAACTTGCTGATGTTGTAACTTAATTTTCCACCCATCTATTAAATGGAAGGACCAACGGTAAACCAAAATAGAAGTAGACGCCTAGATGGATCAAAGTGTGCTCTGCAACATGTCATGTGGGACGCGACGACAAAGCGCCGCTGTGACGTGGCGCCGCCCGCAGAACGCGTGCTGCTACAGAGGAGGCCACCACCAGTGGCTAAGTTTGGAAAGAGATATTAGTTTCTATTTTATTCCTTAAGTCTAGGAGAGATTGGTTAAGGTTTGGAAAGAGAGATTAGTTTCTATTTTTACTCCTTAAGTCTAGGAGAGATTGGTTAGGCCCTTGGCCATATATTCCTGTAGCTAGACATTGAGAAGAGGAAGCAAGTTCATTATCTCTAATCTCCCGTCTCTCTCTCTCACCCAACAAGCCGACGGCAGAGGGGCAAAACCTCGCCGGCGACGACGGACCGCGACTACGAACTCCGCAGACCAAGGGCCACTACCTAGGTCCCGACGCCTTGACAACTGGTATCGCTTCCAGCGTTCTCGTCTTCCTCGCCGCACGCCTGAACAGCATCGCCACCTCCACGCCACCACCCAGCCTCCCAATTCACCTCCATCACCGCTTGATTCCTCAAACCATGTTTGACCCGGCCCATACCTGATCCGCTAAGTTGATTGAGTCCTCGACCACCACCGTGATTTAACGCGCAGATGACCGTGATCAAGGCTGCAGGAAGGAGAAGTCCTCCTCTTCGTCCGGCCCACGGGCAATGACGGCCAAGACCACAACGATCGGCCCCGCGGTTCGGAAGATGGATTTTCCCCAGACGACAAAGAAACCGATCCGCTGATCTTCGCTAATCGCCGCGAATCGTATTTCCATCGCCAGCCGGATCATGGAGAGGAGAAGGTCCGATGGCTCTTACAACTTGGAGGACGGCGGCAGATGTGGTACGCCCGTGTCCAGACAGACGAAGGCACCCCTCGTCATGGCGCCGGTTCAAGGAGTTCTTTGACTGCTATGAGGCATTCGCCATTGCGCTCGCTTCATTGCCGAATTGGCCGAGTGTCGCTGCAGACGCACGGCCGCCGAATATCAAGATCGGTTCCAGCGCCTTCCTCGTGCTTGGCCCGCCGAGGAGTCGCAAGCGTCCAACTCTTCATCGGGTCTCTACCACGCCAAAGATCGACGTCGCGATCCGAACTCCGCAGCCTCGCCGCCATGAGTCTCGGCGGCAGCTTGAGCCGCGCGAGCAAAGACGCTTCCGCCGGGCCCTCACGCCTCTTCTTCGCCGCTTCGCGTTTCGCTGGCCCAAGGGCCGCCTGCCCATGCACAAGACGCATGACGATCTCCGCCGAGGGCCGCCAGATCAAGCGCCACCAAAGCCGAAAGTAAGAGGAGCAGCGCCCGCAAAGGCCTTTGCTACAATTATGACGAGAAGTACACCCGGCCACAACCCTGCTTGCGCCAATGCATTGTTCCTCCTAGAGGGTATCGAGGAGGACGATGTTGACGGCCCCACCGAGGAGTTCGAGGAGGTTGCGCGAGACACCTGTTTTCTCCTTACAGCCCTCGCCGGGTCTCTTCGCCGACACTATGCGTGTCGCCGTCAGCGCGGCTTCGTGGCGCTGCCGCCTCCTCGACCGGAAGACGCACAACTTCATCTCGAGGCGGCCGCCCGGCTGCAAACCCTTTCTCGTCAAGGCGTCCACGCCACGGCTATGGTCGCCACCCGCTGAAGCGCGCTCGTCGCGTCGGGGTCATCCGCAGCGCCATCGACCATCGACGGCGCCGCATTCTCGCCGACCTTTCGTCATGCCATTGGCGGGCTATGACGTGGTCTCAAGACCGATGGTTTTCGGCGCCTTGGGCCCCATTGTTTGGGACTCGCCCGCCGAATGACGCCGAGCTCGGATTCCTTTGGGGACATCTTCGCGCGCCACCGGCCGCTTTGCTGCGCGACGACCACCGTGATCACCTCAAGACGGCGCGCGCAATGGGCTGCCGCTCACCCGCACGATACCCGATGCCCACAAGGATGAACTCGAGCGGCAAGCGCCGCCATGATCGAGCAGGCATCGCTCGCCGCAAGCCGATTCTCCGCTGAAATCGCGGTCCTTCTCGTCCAAGAAACCGACGGTCGTGGTTCTTCTGCGTGGACTATCGCCTCGAACGCTGCAGACCGTCAAGGACGCGTTTCCCATCCCGGTGGTCGACGAAGCTTCGATTTAACTCCACGGCTACTTTCTTCTTTGGACTCGCGGTCCGTACCACCAAAGTGATGCGCAGAGGATGTACACAAGACCGCGCACCCACGACGGCCTATATGAGTTCCTGGTGATGAAACTCCACGCGCTTCTTCTTCTCCAGAGCCGGACTGCGGTCCGGTACCACCAAAAGTGATGCGCAGAGGATGTACACAAGACCGCTGCTCCGCACCCACGACGGCCTATATGAGTTCCCCGGTGATGGCGTTGCTCGCAACGCCCTAAGAACGCTTTCTTCGCCCTCATGAATGATGTCCTTCGCTTCTTCCTTCGTTTCGTCCTAGTATTTTTTGACGACATTTTGATATATAGCAAGACTTGGGCGGATCACCTTCACCATCTCCGCTGCCCCTCTCCAGCTGCGTGAGGCACCGGCTTTCATTGCTGCCAAGCTTAAGCGCCTTGCTTTCTCTCCGCCTACCTCGCCACGCTATCTCGGCGGGCGTCGCCATGGATTCCGCCAAGGTGCAAGCACTGACCGGTTTAAGACCCGTTCGGCCGGGCGGTCGCGTGGCTTTCGGCTTAGCGGGCTACTACCGCAAGTTCGTTCATTAACCACGCGAGCCGGCCGCCACGACCGCCGCCTCCTCAAGAAGGACGCTTCACTTGGGACGACGCAGCCGCCACACAAGATTCGCAGCGCTCAAGGCCGCAGCCACCACGGCTTCGCTTCCTCGCCATGCCGACTCTCCAAGCTCTTCATCGCCGAATGTGACGTCACACACGGTTCGCCGCGAGGCTCGCCCAGACGGCCACCCGGCCGCTTTCTTCGCCGCCCATCGCCTCGACACACCGCCTCCGCCGCTTATGAGCGGAACTCATCGGCCTCGCTCCAGCGGTTCGGCATTGAGGTCAGATTTATAGGCGCGGCGCTTGTCGTCCGGACAGACCACTACACCTCAAGTACCTCCTCGAAATACCGCCACGATACCTCAAAGACCATTGGGCTCTGCAAGCTCTTGGGGTTCGACTTTTCTTATTGAGCATGTGTCCAAGAACGAACACCGTGGCAGACGCTTCTCTCCCGCCATGACGTAGCACGGTTGTCGGCAATCTCTGCGACTTCGCTTCGACTTCATCGCTGTCTCCGCCACGCCAAAGCATCGATCCGCCGTCGCCATCCATGACGAGGTCCACGCCAAGACGCTGTGGCGATGGTGGCAAAGTGGGATTTACATGGTCGCCACGACAGCGCCAGACATCCCGCCGCTTTCTCCACTGGCGCAGAGATCTCGCCGCAGCCCACGACGACGCCACGAGGGTTTCCACTGCGACGCCGCACCGCCTGGCCGCGATTTCCATTTTCCCAACATGCGCTCGTTTATGCAGGACTTCGGCGCGCGTGGCGCGACATGTCAATCGGTACAAGTCCGAACACTGCACCGGCCAAAGCTTCTGTCGCAATCCGCTGCGCTTCCTCCATCGTCGGGCGACATCGGCTCGATTTCGTGAGGCGCTGCCGTGGTGCACGGAAGACGGCCATCCTCTCCGCCGTGGACCGCTTCAGCAGCATCGCCACTTCATCCTCGCGCACTGCAGACACCGCCGAAGTCTGCGTGGCGCAGCCTTCTTCGCCGACATCGCGGCGCTCTCCACGCATTCCGCATCCATCGTGTCCGATCGCGACCGGTGTTCACTTTCGGCGCTTCGCGCGAGCCTCATGCGCCTATATGGGCACGGTCGCACATGTCTCCCGCCCTTCCACCCCGAGACGGACGGCCAGACGGAAGCCGCTAACCGTGATCATCATCATGTACCGCGGCCGCCACAGCGATCGCCTCGGCTGCGGTGGCCCATTGCCGCTGCGGGCCGAGTACGCCTACAACACGACCTACCTGCCGCTACACGAGACGCTGCTCAGCGGTTCACGGCCGCGACCCCTCCATCCGATCCTACGAGCCCGTGAGACTCGTGTTGCCGCATTGCCTCAGAGATGGAAGATCGCGAGGCCTTCGCCGACGTCGCTATCGCTCGAACAGCGCAAGTGTGTGAGCGCCACCACGACCGGCCCATCGCACGGGTCTTACAGTGTCGGCGATCGGGCGTTCTGCGCGCCTGCTGGCGGCCACTCTCCTTCCACGCTGCCACGGTAAGTTTCAAGCCTGTGTTTGTCGGCCTTTACCGCTGCCGCCGAATCGATCAACGACGTTGCCCGCTTCGAATCGCCACGGGCGCGCGTCTTCATGATGTGTTCCATGTTGGAGTGCTCAAGAAATTGTCGGGACTCACGCCACGCCTCGACCGCTTCTATACCCACTATGGGCGGTGGTTCCCGAGCCACTCCGGGTAGAAGCTCGTCATGCGCGAGGAGTTCGCCAGTGCTGCGTGCATTGGCGCTGGCGAAAGCAGCCGCCAAAGAATACGGGAAGACCTCAACGATTTCAGGCCTTTGCTTCTCGGACTTCTAGCTCGAGGACGAGCTGGGTCTGGAGGAGAGATGTCATGTGGGGACGCACGCATAAAGCGCCGCTGTGACGGCGCCAACATTAGAACGTTGCTTGGCTACAGGGAGGAGGCCACCACGAGTGGCTAAGTTTGGAAAGAGAGATTAGTTTTATTTTATTCCTTAAGTCTAGGAGAGATTGGTTAAGGTTTGGAAAGAGATATTAGTTTCTATTTTTACTCCTTAAGTCTAGGAGAGATTGGTTAGGCCCTTGGCCGATATTCTGTGAGCAGGACATTGAGAAGAGGAAGCAAGTTCATTATCTCTAATCTCCCTCTCTCTCTCACCCAACAAGCCGATCAGAGGGGCAAACCTCACGGCGACGATTTGATCATGGCCATTGAACTCCTGCAGCCCAAGGGCTGGCTACCCTAGGTCCCGACGCCCTTGACAATAAGTGTTACTTAAGGCCTGTTTGTTTTTGCTTTTGATTTTGGATTCTAGGCCCAAAAGCAGAATAAAACACAAATAGCCCGTTTCTAGGAATCGATTCTCACAATCCAGCTCACCTATATATAGTAGAATCCACAATCCACTTCATATGTGCTTTTGGATTATAGCTTTTAGAGAATCAGTTTCTCTACAACCACAATCCATAATCAGACTTTTAGGGAATCCAAAGCGAAAACAAACAGGCCCTTAGACACGGACACGGGAGTCAGAATCTAACTCGGATTCGGGTGTCTAATTTGACCAAAAAAAAGGACACGGGACATGCAACTCGGAATCCGACTTGGACTTGAGATGTTCGATTCGGCAAATTTTTTTGGTGTCCAAGTAACACTGCCTAGAACAAAGGAGACATGGAACTGAATGTAACATTTACTCAGAAATCTGTGTGAAAACTGAAAAGAGTGCTCCAACAAATGATGAGGCAAAAACATCAATACAGTGAACTACAATCTCCTTAGCAAAAGGAATATGTGATTATCTAGTTATATTTGCCATTGATTTTACCATCAGTAATTCATGTGTGGCAGTGGCAATGCTGGCAATCAAACAACCTCAAATGCAAAACCATACAAGCTGTTTAGGCAATGAAGACATCATTGAGAATCAAATTTCCACATTCCAAGCACAAACAATTGAAGAATAAAGAAGTTAAATAGAGAAACAATATGTGACCACAAAGTGGTTTTACATATTTAAAAAGGTAAAATTGTGTTGTTCCCCAATGCATTTGCTCAGATTATAAAGGAGGTATCTCAAGAGGTGTCAAAGATTGCATTTTCCTTTTTATTCTGAGCATGTAACAATAAATTATGTGCAGTAACCAATTTCCTCAATGATCCCTTTGTTTGTCAACTACGACATATACTTGACAGATACAACAATACCGTAAAAATCGTCCATAATTGTTCAAAAGGTCAGTTATGAATGATGATCGTCACTTCTTTTACTGTTTAATTCACACAATGATTGAAAAAACTTTTCTTAAGTACTTGAGATTGTTTGCAATGGTTGTTTCTTTGATCACTCAATCTAAGGGAATGAGGACTGGTGTTTTCTTTTTCATGAGTATTGAGTTCAGGTCCTGTAGAGTACATTAATCTTTTGCATTCTGATGTTTGCACAGGAAATTTCTAAGTACATGTCTTATATTCAAAGCTTGCCATTCAAAACATAAGACTAGCTCAGTTGCTCATAAAATTCGACAACGGACCAACCAGAAGTTCTGAAATTTGTATAGTACAGAATGCAAAGCATGTAACCATTTGTCACTAAATAAATTAGAAAGCATGCCAAAAATACATCAAATCCAGAATTATATATGTACCTACGAGAGTTGCCTGAGCCTTCACTCCATCCACCACGTCCTGAATCAAGCCAATCTATAGAACATGTTGGAACAACAACAAAATGCACATCATTAAAAAGCAATGGTATCGACAATCAACTCAAGTAGACATTAATAATTTATGTACCCATATGTTACTAATTTTATCAACCTCTCTCTTTATAGTGTGCTACACTTTGAAGGTAAAAATTTACAAACATGACTTGACTTTGTTATGATTCAGGATACAGTCTGACGACTGCATAATATGTTTCATGTTCAACAGTCTCAATAAAGATCAGGAAAATCGTATTAGATACGAGGCAAATGAACAAGAGCAAGACTGCTTTTCAATCTAACATGGAGCTTAAAACTGCTAGCATCCATACCAAATGGTAACTAGTGGATACCGAACAACCCCTCATCCACCAATGCATACCTGGTCCACGGTTGTATCGGCCCTGGCCTCTCTCATCACCATATCCACCTCTTCCTCCTATGACACCATGATCATTCCCATACCTAGGAGACAAATGTTAACACACTTCAAAAGCTGCAGATGCCCTCAAAACAATGTGCAACAGTGCAAGCACAAAAACAGGAGATCAGCAGACACTCAAACCATCAGATAATTTCCTTCTTTTCTGATCAAAGTTACAACAAAGAGCAGACTTTCCAAATCAAAACAGCACATCAAGTATTGTGAAGAACTACTGTACGCCCATAAAAATTATTAGTTGCAACACATCAACGAATATGTTTACTTCATAAAAAAATCGAAGCCTTTGAATATCCAAGTTATCAACAGTGCCTTAGGTTGTTGAACAGTAAGCAGTCAGTGCAGGAATATCATGTTTTTGAACGATGTTATTGGGATTCAGGAGCTAAAAATAGGAACAACAAAACACCCCCGTATTATCAGGGTGATGAAGCAATGTTCTTCTAGTCAAAAGGCCTAACAATTCTGAAACCATAATGAACCTCAAACCTCTTCACTCAATCAGCCTCAATTCTAAAACCACCGTTACAGCAAATGGCATGCATCGGCAGTCCGCAACGCTACACTTAAACAGTTCCTCTAATTTTCATGACTAAACCTATCTAAGACCACAATTTCTGATCAACAACGACCGATTTCGACTGACAGAAACAAACAAAGACCCTATTAAGCTCCTATTGGGTCGTTTGAGCTACCAAGCTGAGCTCTCCCCCCACCCCTAACCAATATCCCCAAAGGCTCTCACCTCTTGTCGTCCTGCTCGAACCCTACTCCCCCGAGACGGCTCCGGTCGAACCCGCCGCCCTCGTCCCTCCGGTACCTCTTGCTGTGCGTCCCCGGAGGAGGGGGCCCGGGGGGCGGCGGCGGGAGAGCGGGCGAGGAGCGACCGCGCTTGCGGTCGCCACCGCCGGAGGGGGGTGGGGGAGGGGAGGGGGAGGCCCCGGGCTTCGCGTTGCGGGGCGCGTCGGCGACCTCGGCCATGGGAGCGAGGCACGAGGCTGCTTGATCCAGAGGATCTCGCGGGTCTGGTCGGGAAGGGGAAGGTGGAAGAAAGAAGGGAAGGGAAGCCGAAAAACTGAACTGAACTGAGCTGAATATTTTGAATTTTTTTTATTTGCAGTTTGCGATTTGTTTTTTATTCTAGCACTATTTCGTTTACGGTTTGGTTTATGTTTTGGTTTTATAAGTTTAGAAACCGAAAAAATCATTTAACCGAATAAATCGATCTATTCACTTGGCAATCTCGTACCGCACGTCTTCACTCTTCAGACTTCAATTCCCCAATCGGCATTTCGGCAATCGGCCAACCCAGTAACCCTACCCAACTATGGGCTACCCCAGGGCTATGACTCGCGAACCAGCGGTGTCGGCGCACCGCCACCTATCGACGCGGCCCTAGGTGTCACCGTCGCCGCCCTCCTGGCTCCCATCCCCAAGCGTCGCCACTATCGCCGCCCTCCTATCCGGTCATCACTTGAGCCGGCACAGCCCCAAGCGCTGCCACCGTTGTCGTCCTCCCGGCTCCTATCCCCCAAGCCGTCACGACCATCAAGAAGCTCAGTATAACTTCTCTTCCCCATATCTCCTCCCTGTACACCCTGTTCGGTGATGTGCAAGTTTCTTGATGTTCGTAGCTGTTTATTTTGTAGCCATGTGGTTAATTATGATATGCTAAATGGAGATGCTTGGTTGTGAATGGATCATGGCGATCAGTGTAGTATTGGTATTTTTGTGCATTTTGCTATGTGTAGTTCACAGCCGTTTAATTCATCGCGTGTGATTAATTATGAGATGGTGAATTGGTGATGCCAGTTTGTGAATGGATCATGGCGATCAGTATATGCATGTTATACTTGTAGTCCTCGAATCGTTCTGTTTTTTTCCCAACAAACATGTTCGAATCGATCGTTCTGTTAGAGCACAGTTGCACAGGAGCTCATAATTTCTATAATGGAAAAACCGAATAATGCTATGTATAGATGTTACATTCTCATAGAATCTGCTAAGGTACACTATGAGAAATTATCAGAGGGCTGAAAGCTTGCAGTTCTTCTCTACAGCCTGCGTGTTATATAGGATAGCAATAGCCACTACCGAGGCATATACAGATAGATTTCCTTAACTAACTCGGTTACAACAATCTGAGAAGAATAAGGAAGAAGTCCACCAACTATCCGGACTCAGGAGTCTTAGTTACATACGCTACTTAATGCTTAACATCCCCCCTCAATCACAACTTTCCTAAGTTGAGATTGTACTTGAAATTCTCTAGTTGTCGCACACCCAGAGCTTTGGTGAAGCCGTCTGCAACTTGATCACCGGATGGAACAAAGTCAATCTCCAACAGCTTGTTGTTTACCCTTTCTCTGACAAAATGAAAATCAACCTCTATGTGTTTTGTTCTTGCATGAAATACTAGATTTGAAGCAAGATATTTGGCACCCATATTGTCACACCACAACCGTGCCATCGGTGGGCTCAGAACACGTAATTCCTGTAAGAGTGTTTGTATCCACATAATTTCAGCAGTGGCGTTAGCTAAGGCTTTATATTCTGACTCAGTACTTGATCTTGACACTGTGGCTTGTTTTCTGGCACTCCATGAGACAAGATTTGTCCCTAAGAATACTGCAAAACCCCCTGTTGACTTTCTATCATCCATGCATCCAGCCCAATCAGCATCTGAGTATCCGCTTACTAACATGGATGCAGACTTGCATATTTTTATCCCAAGTTTGGTACAAGACTTAAGATACCTTAAAATCCGTTTCACTGCTGCCCAATGTACAATGGTTGGAGAATGCAAGAATTGACAGACTTTATTGACAGGAAAAGCAATATCCGGTCTTGTCAAAGTTAAATACTGAAGTGCACCAACAACACTTCTATATTGTGTTGCATCCTCTGGTCCTAGAGGTGATCCTTCATGTATAGATAATTTTTCACTTGTAGATAAGGGAGTACTTACAGGTTTGCAATCTGCCATCCCTACTTTCCTTAATAAATCAGAGGCATATTTATCTTGTGTTAGCACAATACCATCACAAATTTTGTTTACCTCAATGCCCAAGAAGTAATGTAGGTCACCCAGATCCTTTAGAGCAAAATCCTTCTGAAGATCCTGTAATAATGCCATGACAGCTTGCTGTTTTGAGCTCACCACAATTATATCATCAACATAAATGAGCATGAAAATAACTGTGCTCCCTTGGTTATAGAAGAATAGTGAAGTATCAGCCTTAGATCCTTTAAAACCAAGATCATATAATTTCTTACTTAATCGAGAATACCATGCCCTTGGCGCCTGTTTGAGTCCATAAAGAGCTTTATCCAATTTACATACATAGTCAGGACATGCCTGATTTTCATATCCAGGTGGTTGCCTCATATATACCTCTTCTTCAAGAAGTCTATGAAGAAAGGCATTTTGAACATCCAGCTGTCGCAGTGTCCATCCCCTGGAACTAGCAATAGAGAGAACAATTCTGATAGTAGCTGCTTTGACAACTGGACTAAAAGTGTCTTCATAATCAATGCCATATCGCTGTTTGAAACCTTTTGCAACCAAGCGAGCCTTGTATCTATCTAAACTTCCATCTTGTTTCCTTTTAATTTTATACACCCACTTACAGTCAATAATATTTCTGCCTTTCTGAGGAGGAACTAAATGCCAAGTCTTATTTTTTTATAAGCGCCATATATTCAGCATCCATAGCATTTTTCCAATTATTGTCTTCTAAGGCTTCTGCTAAATTATGTGGTTCACCAGTAGACATGAGACACCCATATTTTATAGTACCATCAGTATAGATTTTAGGCTTACGGATACCATCTTGGAGGCGAGTCTTTGGTCGGTGTTGTTGTTCTGTGCCCCCTAGAAGGCGAAGAAGATCGAAGCGAGAAGTGAGTAATTCTTTGGTGGATCGTGATCATCGACATGTGTTGCGATGGCGTGTCACCCGAGGACAATCGTCGGGAAGAACTCATGCTTTCGGTGAAGGCAGACTCGCCCGAGGAGAACACGCGGCGTAAGCCCGACTCGAGGTGCTCACTGGGCCGAGAGGATTCAGCGGCGTTGATCCCCGGCACTGCGGAGAGGCCGTCGACTCGAGGTAGATCAGAGCCAATCCCGGGGCGACGCGAGGATCTTCTGCCCGATTTCGCATGACTTCATTTTGAGTCTTGTTTCTTCTGAATTGGAACCATATCTCCACCAAAATTGTTAGCGGTGCAATAGAAAAATTAGACACATCGGTATGCAATTGATCTACCCCAAGAGAATTGGTAGTGGGATTGAGAAGGAAGGAAGGAGATTGATCTCGATCCGTAACCTTTGCCTCGCATTAGAGTGCAATTTCATGAAAGGAAAAGCCGACTCATAAAAATTACATCCACGGAGATATAAACACGGCGGAGGTGGATCAAGGCATAAAACCTTTATGAAAGGGACTATACCCTAAGAAGGTGCCTTTGTTGGGATCGGAATTGGAGTTTATGCATTATACGGTCTTAAGTTAGGCCAGCATGCACAACCAAAGACACGTAATGAAGAATAATCAGGCTTTTGGTTGTGGAGTCGTTCTATGGGAGTATCATATTGAAGGACACGACTGAGTGTGCGATTAATCAAGTAGACAGCAGAGAGGAAAGCATCTCCCCAAAATTTCAAGGACATGAATGCGTGGGCAAGGAGAGCAAGGCCAACCTCAACTATGTGACGATGCTTTCTTTCTGCGGACCCGTTTTGATGATGAGCATGCGGGCAGGAGATATGATGAGTGATGCCGACTATGGAGAAAAAAGAATGCAATTTTTGATATTCACCTCCCCAATCAGTTTGCATGGTAACAATCTTTCGATTGAACAAGCGCTCAACAAGACTCTGAAATTCATGGAATTTTTGGAAAACATCAGTTTAAACTTAAGAAGGTAAATCGGGTGAACTTACTATAATCATCAATAAAACTCACATAGTATTTTTGTCCACCTACTGAACTAGGCGGGGCCCCACACATCGAGAAAAAATGAGTTCCAAAGGTTGGGAAGAAACATCTTTGAGACTTTGAATATGGTAATTGATGACTTTTTGCTTTCGTAGGGCATCACAAATAGAATTTTATTGGATTCAACTAAACAAGGAAGATTAAATTTGCTAATAACTTTCTCCACAATTGGAGAGGCAGGATGACCAAGGCGACTATGCCATCTCTCAAGAGATGGTTTGACAGCTCCATAGGCTTGTTTTATTGGAGACGGTAGAGGATACAATCCTTTGTAACAATTCCCTTTAAGCGAAATTCTCTTCGTGGCTGGTCCTTGATCAAAAAATAGTGAGGTGAAACTCAAAAAAAAATTATCGAAGCTAACAGATGAGCAGACACAAGATTTTCTTTGGCTTTAGGAACATAGAGGTATTTTTGAGATGGAGATCACGGCTAGGGGTGTTCACAATTGAATGACCGATGTGACTAATTTCCATACTGTGCCACTTGCCGTGTGAATTTGATCATGTCCTTTGTATTTGTCATGCCTTTGTCAATTTCTCCGATTCGCTAGTAACATGATCGATAGCACCGTATCGTATACCGGTTGGTGTCGATGCCATAGGGCGTAGTTGTCATCCTGCATACCTTTCATACGGGACAAAATCTTCGTCAAACCTATGCCGTGATTCATCACCGTGTGACCTCTCTTGCCACAAAGTTGACACTTTGGCGGGTATCATTGTTGTTGTTGTGGCGCCTTTCTTTGGTGAAGCTATTGCCATTCGGCGTGATGGATTGAAAGCTGCTTTGTTGTTGAAGGCTGTACATTGCGCCCTCTTCCACGGTTGCCCCGTTGCGGACGCGAGTGCCATTCTGCGTCGCGTTGATTGCCGCGCCCTCGGTGCACCATGTTCGCAAGAAGGATCGTGATTCTCCACGCATAAGTTCCATTCTTTGTTCAAAGCTCAACAATTGAGAATAGACCTCCCTGCTTGAGGGTTCGCTCTGGCGACAAGAAGCGAACCAATGGAGTTGTAGTAAGTAGTCGAGGCGGTGAGGATGTATGAGATTAGTTAAATGCGTCGTCTATGGCCTTGCCGGCGTAAGCCATCTCGTCGACGAGCACGCATCTTCCCCACATACTCGACCATGGAGAGGTTGCCCTTTTTGTAGTAGCTGGCGATTACGGTGTTGATGGGCGCGCCCTTGTCATGGAGAGAACATGCCCTCGGCGGCGCTCCATGCTTCGGCCGTTTTGCGAATGGCCACAGGGCAACCGCCGCTTGTCATGGAAGATAGCGAGATAGCCGAGAACTTGTTGATCGGTAGCAACCCATTCTTCATGCTTGGTTGGGGCGATGACCTCCTTCTCGCCTTGCTTCTCCTTCATTGTGAGCATGGGGGCTTGGCGGCACCGTGAGATATCCTTCGGTAGCGCCTCTCTGGCTACCAGAATCTGCGCTTTCAGTTGCATAGTTGGCCTTGGTTAGCTTTTAGAACGGCTGGCCAATCGGAGGGTTGATGCAATGGCGGAGGAACTCGCCATTACTGAGATAGGGCCAGACGAGGTTTCTTTGTGGAAGGCTCGATACCATGAGAAATTATCGGAGGGCTTGGAAGCTTGCAGTTCTTCTCTGCGACTGCGTGTTATATAGGATAGCAATAGCCGCCTCGAGGCATATCTGAGATAGATTTCCTTAACTAACTTTCGGTTACAACAATCGAGAAGAATAAGGAAGAAGTCCACCAACTATCCGGACTCAGGAGTCTTAGTTACATACGCTACTTAATGCTTAACACACTAATGCTATGTATAATGTATGTAATGCATTTCTTAGGGGATCTCATCTTAGTGTGCAATTCAAAAAATGGCGTTGGCAACAAAACTATCCTACAATGTATGTATTCCTTTCATTGCTTGTTTGCTTGGTCGATTCTTTTTATTTTCAATTACTAACCATTGTGTTGCACTTTTGCTTGATTTGTAGATGGTGGAGCCAGAAGGAAACCATGGGAATCATGATAGCCAATTAGGCGAGACCAAGACTGAGATTGCACAGACAAAGAATGAGTAGTAGCAGCCGCAGCAGGAGGTTAAGAAAAGAAAAGCAATGGCACCAAGATCAGATGTGCGGGAAAGCTTTAGCAAGATCAAAGTTGGGAATGTCTTGAAAGCCAAGTGCAAACATTGCAGCCGTGAACTTCGCTGTGATCCTAGAACTAATGGTACATTCTCCTTAAACTCTCACTTGAGAATCTACAAGCATAATCTTAATAGGAATATAGACCCTAAGTAAGGTACTTTACAAGTACAAGCAAATTAGGGGATAGTAGTCATTGTGTCATTTCCACATAGAAGTTTGATTCCGAAGGACTTATGGAAGCATTTGCTGAAATGATCATTACAGATGAGCTTCTTTTTTGCATTTTTTGAATGTGAAGGCTTTAAAAAGTTCATGTCCAAAGCTTGTCCATGTTTCTGTATTCCTCTAGAAGAACAACTATTAGGGACTCTATTCGTACTTACAATAATGAGAAAGCAAAGCTCAAACAATTTTTGAAGGATTCTTTTGAAATAGTTTTCCTCATAACTGACACATGGACTTCAAACACACAACAAAACTACATGTGTGTAACAACACATTTCGTACTTATGGAAGCATTTGCTGAAATGATCATTGGTTTTTTCTTGGTAAAGGGTCATAAGGGGGGACGTTGGGAAATCTTTAGAGAAATGTTTGATGAAATGGTGCATAGAAAAAGTCTTCACATTAACTGTTGATAATACTAACTCTAATGATAGTGTTCTAAATTACATGAGAATGGTCTTGAATCATTCTAACAGTAGTATTGCTAAAGGCAAGTATATTCATATGAGGTGTGCTGCACATATCATTAACTTGTTAGTTTCTGATGGCCTAAAAAAATTGTCAGTTTAAATTCAATGTGTCCATGATGCTGTTAAATTTATTAAGAATTCCCCATCTAGAATATCTAAATTTAAGAAATGTGCTGAATTGACAAATGTGGACAGTAAATCATTCTTATCACTAGATGTTTGTACTAGATGAAACTCGATATACCTTATATTGAATATTGCATCAATTTATGAGGATGTATTTGAAAGGTATAGTGAAAAAGACCCATATTATGCAATAGAATTATATAGTGAGAAAGGTCCTGGAGTTCCTGAAAGCAAAGATTGGGAAAATGCAAAGAAAATGATTGAGTTTCTTGGACACTTCTATAAGCTCACTCTCCATGTTTCTACTACACATCATGTAACATCAAACATTTTATTTCATGAGACAGGAGATGTTTTGCTTTTGTTGCAACAATGGTATCATAGTGATGATGATATGCGTAAGGAAATGGGCCAAAGAATGCTTCAGAAGTACTACAAGTATTGGGGAGATAAGAATAAGTTGAACATGCTCATGTTTATTGTTGTTGCACTCGATCTAAGATATAAGCTATCTAATTAAACAAATATAGCTACTTTGAAGACGTTTGGTGAGGAACAAGGAAATGAAGTTTGGCATAATGTGAATGATTCTTTTTGTTCTTTGTTTGATGAGTATAGAAAACTATATGCTCCAAATGATAAGGCACCACAATCGAATGATTCATAAGAACATGTAGAAAAGAGCACCAGATTGATGAAATCCTTAATTGTGGAAAAAATGAGGTTGAGCAATACTAGAATTGGCATCATCAAGTCTGAACTTAATAAATACCTTAGTGAAGATAATAAAGTGGGCAGCAATGTGAAAACCTACCCAAAACCCTATCTCCTAAAACCCTATTCACAGTGTCCTTTCAAGATTGCTAGTAAAGCGACTGCAGGCCTTTTCGCTCCTCTACTCTAATTCCTTTTCTTCTACCATCAAATCTCGTTAGTGAAACCTACCCAAAACCCTATCTCCTAAAACCCTATTCAGCTACTCTAATTCCTTTTCTTCTACCATCAAATCTCGTTCGCTCTTAATTCAATTTAATGCAATCATGCTAGAGCCTAGTTTAGCATCTCAGATTAGAAGTTAATCAGTAGTATTCATATGCATGCCACTCAAAAGCTTGCTTAGGCATCGAAAGTATAAGCTCTGCTAAATTAATATTCTCAAATCACTTAAAAAGCTTGATAACAAACTCATATATGTTCATTCGCACACCTTAACCTTTATCTCCTAATACAATCTAAACATCCTCTCTTAAACAACAGATTGAACCAATACTCAAAGTAAAACCTCATTCATACCCATACAAATCATCAAAGAGAATATACAAGTTAAAAATTTCATGCTCATATAAAAAAACATCTTGAGTTTAGTACATCCAAATGAACTCAAACATCCACCTTTGATCTCAACAGAGAACCAGAACTATGTTGAACCGACATACCCTAGTTTTAACTAGTCTATTGCCACAGTTCCACTCTTCCCATCTCTCCAGCTTGCAGCCAGCACCCACTTTAGCCCATCCTCACAGCTAGCT
The DNA here is from genome assembly GCA_036346375.1 of Guadua angustifolia. Lineage (NCBI taxonomy): Eukaryota > Viridiplantae > Streptophyta > Magnoliopsida > Poales > Poaceae > Guadua > Guadua angustifolia. The sequence continues at coordinate 13,820,527 of CM070515.1, forward strand.
AGCTGTCAGCCAGCCCTTTTTCCCATCCTGGTGGCCAAGTGGAAATGCAAACTCTGCATGGCCTCCACCTAGCACACAACCCACAGTTTACCTCCCCTGCACAAATCTAGATTTCAGTTCCCACTAGTGGTTTATGTAGCAGTATAAAAAGAAGTCAATCGCAGTACAAAAGAGACTTTACTACTACATTCAACCACCAATGTAGAATTTTCCTTGCTGGTCCACCCCTCCTGCTAAAGGAAAGAAGTAGCAGGCCAAGGAGGAGTAAAGGCAGCCGGCAGCCACCTATATCTCATCTCCTTCCCATCTTTTTCATTCAACTATCACTATAAGTAAGGTGCCAATCATCTCTATCAAATGACTTTTTCTACCAGTATTCCGTAGGAGTTATGGCAGCCACATTTATTGATTTATTGTGTCCAACTACTATAGTGATCAATGCTTCTAAACATTTAACTTGATTGGAAGAAATAAACTAATTCAGTAAGCAGACTCATGAGCAATCATTTCAGCCTCTATACACATGACATGAACATTTAGCTTATGAATAACAACCTCTGGCAGATTATAGCTAAGAATTGCATCAAAAACAATTTTTATTCTATCAACCAAACATGCATTCAAATTAGATAACTAGGATAAATAGAACAGACCTCGCATATATATATATATATATATATATATATATATATATATATATATATATATATATATATATATATATATATATATATATTCATTTAGGGGAAAAATCGAAAAACATGATGTCTTGATAAATAGAAAGAGAGACTCAATGACATATTAAACATTTCAGAAAGCATCCTGGAACCCTTCTATGCCTTATAACTCCTTCCTTAGTCTAATATTAATATATCAAAATCAATCATCTGAACCTTGTAATCATAACCACATATTAATGAGAACACCAGGATTCATGCAAATCCCTCTGTCTTTAGATCTCAGAACCTCTATTCATGCATGTATATTCATATGCTTTTAATCTCAGTGCTCAAGCAACTTTTGGCCTTATGCCTTGTAAGCTCAAACGAACTTAAAACTCAAGCTAGCACATGGAGCTGTGAACTTGATGATCAGCATGAATGTGTTCAACATAATATCAAGACAGGTAAAGTATTCACATTTTTCACAAGCTCTAGCAACCATCGCCAGATTTTAAACTACAAAGAAAGTTTGCCAACAAATCGAGAAACTAATGAAAATATCTTCATAATACACATGCACTTTTGAACACATATCAGCACCATGAACTCAAGGTATACATCAATCAGCAGAAAATAAAATTCACCTAGCAGACAAGCATATGAAGATTAAATCACAAGTAACTCAACATTTGTGCAATGTTCAAAAACCATGCTCATCACACCTACGCTCATCGGCAAAATAGAGCTAGCAGCACACAAGTTGGCACAAGGGGGAAGCAATTGCTTAGCTTAAGGGGAGGGTGGTGGCCATCGGTGCCCTCTTCGGCACCAAGGCGGCGGTGAGGTAGCTTGTGGCACCGTGGCGTAGGGTCATCCAAGAGCCGAGGAGGCTACATTGAAGAACCTGGGCGGATCTGACCGCATAGTGGTGACCTAGAAAAGGAGGAAGTGAGAAAATGGAAAGCCATGGCAGAAGAAGCAAAAAAGAGAGGGTAGTACTTAGCTTGTGAAGGAAGGTCGGGGAAGCCATCGAGTCGGGCCGGCGGTAGCTAGAAGGAGGATCGGCGTACAGGAGGGAGAGGGGCCCACTGGCATCGGGAACATCGAATCTGGTGAGCTCACCAACCGACTTGGCGAATAGGAGTCGGCGTGGGCGTGGGGGAAGCCAACGCGAGGAGGAGCCCAGATTGGCTTAGTGGCGTGTGACAGGAAAGAGGGGAGAACTGGAGAAGGAGAAGGGAGGCGGCGCGCGATGGGAGGCGGGGAGGTGGCGGCGCGGGTGAGGGAGGCACCACTCGAGGCTGAGAGAGAGGCGAAAGGCGAGTCGAGGCTGACCTTGTGAGGAAGAGCAGGGAGAAGCAAGAGCAAGAAGAAGAGGAAAAGGGGCGGTCTTTGGTCGTGACAGAGTGAATGAGAGGAGAGAGAGGGAGGCTGAGGTGCGGTAGGCTAGGGTTAGGAGAGGTTAGGTGTCGGTGTTTCGTGTAACCGGTAAGTAAATTTGTAAGTCAAGGGGCCACACGTTCCCTCTCCTTGATGGTTGACTCAGGGAGCTCAAGATGTATACTGGTTCGGGCTGAAAATCCCTACGTCCAGTCTGTGGTGGTGGTTTGTATTGCTTAGGGTGCAGTGGTCTACACGGGATTACAAATGAGGGCTCAGGAGAGGCCCTGAGCGCTCGTCCGAGTGAAGGGGCTCGACTATGGATCGAGAGTGGGTTGGCTTCGAATGGGTGACGGATGCGAATGCCGATCGGTTACCCAGATGCCTATGTGAGTTGAGTGCGAATGCGAAGTGGAATGCCCTTCCCTGAGAGCCCTGCCACCCCTTATATAGACGGAGGGGGGCAGGTTACACGGGATTTTGGAATAAAAAGATAGGGGTACACTCGCAGGAGTCTAGTCTTGATCTTGATGGGTCAAGCCGGGCGCCTTTTGAAGGGCAGGCGGATCGAGTCCCCAAGCGGCAAATGGCTAAGTGATGGGGATCGTCCGCAAAACTAACGCCCGAAGATGAGTCTGTCGAGCAAAAATTGGCACTCTTCGCAGTGCGGACAATTTGCTCGGCGTCGGCCGGCGGTTGGCTAGTAGAATCCTTGGCGAAAGGCCTTCCCCGAGGCGTGGCGCGGCGGTGGTGGCGCAGATTCGGCGTGGATGTCGGCGGCGATTGCTTCCCTTGGTCGCGAGAATGCGCCGGAGGACCGGAAAACTCCTCTTATAGAGCTTTGCTTTCGACCGGAGACGAAGGACTTTGCCCGTAAGCGGTGCGGGCCTCGGTCGGGTCGGCGAGGAAGCGATCCGTCGGTCGGCCGATCGACGAAGGACTTCCTCGGTCGAGTCGGCAACCTGCCGTGGCCCGACCGGGGTCAGCGTCCGTATTCGGCGATCGGGCGGAGTGCACCGAGTGTCGGTCATTGCTCATCAGCGAGTCAATCGGACGGAAGGCTTGTGGAGGTCGAGCGAAGATCGGCGGGACCGATCCCTCTGGAGGCGAGATTGGCTAGGTAGTTGGCCTCACCGTTGAAGCGTCGGTAGGCTGTGGTGAAGCTTCGAAACTCTTGAACTTTCCTCGAGCTTGCGCGCCAGCGGCGATATCTTTGCCATGAGGGCGTCCACGAGGCTCGAGGCCTTCATGACTGGTCGACGACAAGCTTGGAGTCGCCGTGTATGCAGTAAGTAGCAGCGTCGATGAAAGGGCGGGGATGTCGCCTAGAGGGGGTGAATAGGCGAATAATAAATTTAAAACTAAATCACGGTGAATAAAACAATCCGGAGGTCTAAGCCGGAGTGTCGGGGTTTTATCCGGATACTCGGTATGTCGGACTATCCGGTCGGTCCGGATACTCGGTTGGAGACCTGAAGCGGGGGTCACCCGGACTATCAGAGCTTTTACTCCGGATACTCGGTATGTCGAACTATCAGGGTTTTTGTCCGGATACTCCGGGTTGGGCACCTCGAGATGAAATTTGAAATTTCTTCAACTTTTAATCAAACTACTTGAACACAAGATTCTAAACACTACGGTCGTGGAACAAGTAGAGATATAGCGGAAAACTCAATAGAAAAGTAGATCGAGGCAATTTCAAGATTCAAAATCAAATACTAAAGCAAGAGTAAGAAGCAAACTTGGAGACAATGATTTTTCACCGAGTTCGGATCCTTGAGGATCCTCGTCTCCGTTGGCGGCACCAAGCGGGCTCTCTTTCAACCCTTATCCTCCGGTGTTGCACTTTGCACTTTCATGGCGGCGATCACCCAAGACACGGGGTCTCTTTGAACCGCTAAGGCGGTGTTGCACCTTACACTCGCCGGCTTTCCTTCTTTGATTCCTTCCTTGCGGAGGCGGAATCGGCCTTCACAAACTTCCCGGCCAACCACACAAAGCCGGTGGCTCGTGGCGACCTCCTAACAGTCTAGGAGTCCTCAACCTCCAAGAGTAACAAATGCTCACGAAGAACAAGCTTGGAGATGAAATCAAGTACTCAACAACTCAAATCACACTCAGCAGAGCACTACCTCTCTCACACCCAACCCTTCACTCAAAGGGATCACTAAGATCTAGGGTTAGAGGGCTTTTGAGCTTAAGATCACCAAGAATACACCTCAAAGCACCAAGGAACCAGCCCAAAAGCCCTCCTCCAGCGGCTACCCAAGAGGGGCTTTAAATAGCCACCCAAAAATTATTTGTTTGAGCTGCGCAAAGTCAGGATACTCGGACTTAACCTGAATACTCTGGACACCCGGATACTCGGACTCACGGATACTCGGATTGACCAAGCGAGAGTACCAACCCGGATACTCGGACTTAATCCGGATACTCCGGATTGGGTGAGCGACCGGCGAAAATAGGCATAACTTTTGACTCCGGACTCGATTTGAGTGATTTTGACTCTATTGAAAGCTAAGAACAAGGGCTACACAACTAACAAGGTCTCACTACCTAAATCTCAAAGGATAAATCCAGATTTCACAAAGAATCCAAGAGGCGTACAATTCTTACTTTCACCACCAACTCCACTCTCTCTCTAAGTTTCACAAGGATGGATCATTTGAGCACTTGACACATCTAAAGTCATTCGACGTCGCATCCCTCTTAATAATGCGGCAATCCTTAGACTCAAATTAAATCAAAGATAATACAAGTCTAGAAATAGTCACTTCTAGTCTTCTTTCTTAATCTTAGATGCATGAAGACCTTCACCATATAATTGATGACATCTTCGTCTTGTCCAACTTGACTCGATTCACCTCATGAGACTCTCGTCCCATCAACCTTGACTTGATCATCCTCTCTGACGATCTCCATGCCAAGTCGATCTTGACTTTAGTCCTTAACTCTTGGTGGCATCGCTGTCTTGTTGACCTCGGCTTAACGATCATACTCCAGGATACCTTGGTCATCATACACACAAAGGACCTAATTCTTTTCAAGTCACTCATGAAAGACATTAGTCCCAAAAGCTCAATAGATGTGAATAAATTGATATTTGTGAGCAATTAAGTACCACAAGTGTTTCATATAAAGAAGCATAATATAACTAGAAACACTTGACATAAGAAATGTTCTCTACTAAGTACATCATGATGAATATGTGATTGATCTATATGTACTAGAGAGATGATTGCCAATATGATTAATCAATTAAATCATGGCAAGGATCATAGTCTTTACTTAAATGAAGCACATGATAGAATATACACGAATTGTACATGTGCAAATAATATTTGGAATAAGAGTAAATATGTGATCCAACACTAGATTAAACTTCACTAAGAGAAGTGCATGAGAAGATACACAACTAAGACATGCACGCACCAAGTCAATCTATAGCAATGTGAAGTTCAACTCTAGTTAATACATACATACTAAAAACAAAGCACATAATGAACTCAAATGAATATATATCCACAAATAAAAGATGACATGAACAAATGTGCATATATATAATCAACATGCTACTTGGAGTTCACTATGCATTTGCACAAAAGGAATGCAATACCAAATATAGAAGAGATACCAAAATTGCATACCTTATCTTTGTAACCATCACTTGATTTTCCTCTAAATAGATGAGACTAATACTCAACTAGGCAATAACATGTTAGTCTCATAGCAATATAATCATATTAGAGGTTTGTCATTTGTTAAGCACTAAGTTAAGAATTTACTCAATTACATAGATTGTCATTATATCGTTTGTCATTAATCACCAAAATAACATAAGTGCCTAGATGCACTTTCAATCTCCCCTTTTGGTGATTTATGACAAACCTATTATCAATGCACCAAATGACAATATTAAGATATTTAGCATTAAAACAAGCATGAAGAAACAATAAGAGATCATACTTACAAATTAGCCCTTTTTGTCAATCGATTAGGGACAATTGATAAATCCATAAATTCTCCCCTTTTGTCATTAATCCCAAAAAGGTGCTTAATAGATCCTTATTGTTCATTCAATAAGTCTGTTCTCCCCTTGATTGCACACTCAATAAAAAGATTAGGGAGAACAAAAAAAAATAAAAAATAAAAATAAGGAGCTAGGAATAGGGCAATGATATTAAGCTCCCCATAAATCTAGGCAAGATATGATACCAATTATACCTTTTAAATTGTGCGTCTTCCTATTTGGCGGGGAGCGTGGCTCCAGGCTTCGCCGCGGTCTTGAGTGGGATCCTAGGGATCGGCCTTAACCTCCTCGTGTCCTCGGCGGACTAGAAGGAGCCGTGCCCGACTTGCTGGAGTCGAGGCGGACTCGGAGGTTTCCCTCGGGAGGCTTCGAGCTCGGCGGACGCGATGATCGTCGTCAGCGAGCTCAAGCTACTGCTTGCAGTTGTAGAGCTGAAAGGGCAGCTGACCAGTGATCACTCCCGTGGCCCGGCATCGTCGGCTTGAGGTAGGTGTAGTTAGGGGCTGACCATGAACTTGGCGTAGCACGGCCTTCCCAAGATAGCGTGGTAGGGCACAGGAACCCCACGACCTCAAGGTGAGGTCTCCTGCGGAAGTTCTCCGGGCTCCGAAGGTGGCAGGCGAGTTGACTTTGCGGCGGGTGGAACTGTTGCCGGGGATGGCCAGTGGAAGGTGCCTTGCTCGGTCGAAGACTCGGCGAGGTATCCCCATGGCGTCGAACATCTCGACATACAGGATGTTGAGACTGCTGCCGCCGTCCATCAGCACCTTGGACAGGCGCTTGGGTCCCACGATGGGGGTGACAACCAGCGGATATCACCCTCGGTGTGGGGCGTGGTCGGGTGGTCGGTCCGATCAAAGGTGATCGGTGACTCCGACCACGGAGAGTATTTGAGCCTGGCGGGAGCGGCGGTGTGAACTTCAGCGTGGGGCGAGCTTGATTCGCCGGTTGTCGGCGTAATGCCGCAGCCGCCCGAAAAATCATGAGGCTGCCGTCGGGTTCAAGAACTCGGCGTCGCCTCCTTGGCCCGACATCGGTGTCGGGTCTGCTTCTTCCCTTTGCCCGTGTGGGGGCTCCGAAAATGTAACGCTTGAGGTTTCGCATTCCACGAGCTTGTGCGACAGGATACCGTGATGTGGACCGGGCGTCTATCGGCTTCTCAAAGTGGTCGATTTGCCGCGCTGCTGCTTGGCGAAGCGATCGGCGGACCCGACCACATGGTCTTCGCAGCCTTGCCTCCCTTAGCTTAGTTTGTCGGGCGGCGGTCGGAAAGCGGCGGCGTCGAAGCAGACTCCGCTTGGCCTTCCCTTGTCGAAGATGGCCCCCCAGCCTCCTCGCGGGGGCGTGGTTGAGTGGCGATGTCCGGGAGCTCCTTTGTGGTCGAGGGCTTGGCGCGGCCGACTTGTGGACGAGCTTTGGGCGTCGTGCGTAGATAAACGCCTCGACAACGTCGGCGTCGCGAGATGTCGAGGAGCTCATTACCTTCTTTGGGAGAAAGCGCCGGATGTAGCCGGAGGTCTCCCGAGTTCTTGCTTGCGCCCTTAGTCTCGGGAGTTCCCGGCGCTTGTAAGTGCCACGGAGATTCTTGACGAAGATTCTTCAAATCGGCCCAACTCGATGGTGTTGGCGGGCGATACTCGAGCGAGGCTCGGCGAGTCGCATGAGTAGATGGAAAATGCTTGAATGATGAATAAGTCATCAGTAGCTCCCCCCGCCCGGCATGTAAGCCGGTAGTCTTCTAACTAGACGCTGGGGTTAGTCGCCCCAGTGTACTTGGTGATGTTGACGGGCGCCCAGAACTGGGCAGGGAGGGCCGTTAGGGCTTGGGCTGCGGTCGTGGCGTTGACCGCTGTCGACGGCCCGCGATCGAGCCGCCTCGTCCATCACCCTCCTCCGTGCCTCGAGGGTGTCGCGGACGTCGCGGCTTCTCCTTGGTAGCCCGGCCGCCGAGTCTGTGAGGCTGAGGTCGCTCGAGGCGGGGCCGTCTTCACCGGACCTCGTGGTCTCGCTCATCAGCCTGGCTCGAGTGGCTCGAGAAGCCCGGCGATGGGGCTGGAGCCTTGCATGTCTTGCTGTGACGTGGCGCTCCACCGATCCTGGAGGTTTTGGTACTTGGCCTTGGCCTCCGGGTCTTTGGGCTCGGGAATGCAGCGGGCGGCTGCATTCTTCTGCGACATTCCAGGCTGGCGTGGGGAAGAGCAGGAGCCGTCCAGAGCCCTCGGCTAGTTAGTCTTTGGACTGGCGTCTTGTGGCTGCTGCCCGAGCTCATCTTGAGGCTCGGTGGTGGTTGCTCAGTCGGCTGGAGTTTATCCAGCTGGGCCTTTTGAGCCTCCAGTATTCAGCTATCTTCTTGAAGCTCGGCTGTGGCGAGCACAGAGAGCTTTCCTCATCGCTTTGTGCCTCGGCACGCCCGAGCAGCAGTGCGGACTTCTGGGGGTTGTGGCAGTTCGGCCGCACCCGTCATGTTGCACTCACGGGAATCTGGCCGTCGCCATGTGCTCCATGTCGGAGCTGGAGCCATCGTTGGAGAAACCTCCGGCAATTCGTGAGGCGAGGCGGCGTAGCCGACCATCGCCACGAGCCGCGAGCCGAGGAGGCGGTGTCGCCGCCGGAGAACTCCACCTTGCATTGAAGCGGCGGCGCCAGCGGGCGAAACCCTGCGGCGAGTCGCCTGAGGCCTCGGCCGGTCGCGAAAACGCCGGTGATGGAGTCGAGCTCTGGCGGGCTGGGCTGGCAGGCGAGGATGGCGCGAGCTCTCCGGAGTGGCAACAAGTCGAGGGGCGGCGAATCCGGCTCCCGGACGCAAATCGCGGCGTCACGGGTGAAAAGCCATCAAGGAGGTGGTGGAGTGGGAGGCGAAGATGATGGCGTGTGAACTCCCTACAGCCGCATGCTGCCGGTGTTTGATGTATGGCAAGCAAGTAAATTTGTAAGTCAAGGGGCCACGCGTTCCCTCTCCTTGATGGTTGACTCAGGGAGCCCAAGATGTATACTGGTTCGGGTTGAAAATCCCTACGTCCAGTCTGTGGTGGTGGTTTGTATTGCTTTCGAGTGCGATGGTCTGCGGGATTACAAATGAGGGCTCGGGGCGAGCCTGGCGCTTCGTCCGAGTGAAGGGGCTCGACTATGGATCGAGAGTGGGTTGGCTTCGAATGGGTGACGGATGCGAATGCCGATCGGTTACCCAGATGCCTATGTGAGTTGAGTGCGAATGCGAAGTGGAATGCCCTTCACGAGAGCCTGCCTCCCTTATATAGGCAGAGGCGGGTTACGGGATTTTGGAATAAAAGATAGGGTATGCTACGCATGGGAGTCCTAGTCTTGACCTTGATGGTAGCGAGTTCTGTTTGTCCCATCTTTGGGTTAGTAGAACAACGGATAGCGCTCCGTTGGGAAGGTCTTGCCTTTGCGCTGTCTTTGTCGCAATGACAGCGCGAAGGGCGGGTGCTTGACTCTGGCCCTGATCGCCTCGGGAAGAGCCACGCCCGATATGGCAAATCTGTCCATGGTAGTGATCGCTTGTCGTCATTGTCGGCGTGGCGGAGTCATGAGTTGAAGCTTCGTTAGGGACGGCTTAAGGCGGTCGAACTTCTGGAGCATCGGACCAGTCTAAGTCGAGGCCCTCTGAGGCGTCGGACCGGGTCTAGGTCGAGCCGGAGGGTATTTGGACCGGGTCTAGGCAGGCCAGCGAGGGCACCCGACACGAGGCAGTCGGAGTTCCTCGGTGGGCTTGCGAGGCGAGGATCCTTCGTGACCCGATGTGGCCTTTGACGAGCGTGGCCTAGCATGGCCCATTTGGTGTTCCATCCAATATTCAGTGATAATCCCATCTGCGAGGGATGGAGACTTTAGTAATACCCCCTTCAGCACTCTGCGTCGCCGCCGATCTTACCGCTATGTCCGTATGATAGAGAGAGAGAGACGATCTTGAAATAGATGTATACTTTGCTGTGGGGTACCCCCGGTATACGTATTCGTCATTAGGCTAGGCTAGATGGGCCAGGTAATGGGCCGACCTGACCAAAATAATCAAATAAATAAATAGAATGTTAAATAGTAAGATAAATAAAGTGAATAAATAAATAACCAGATAAACAAATGAATAAATGAGTAAATCAGTATATAGACTAAAATAACATATGATGTATCCGAACCAATATAGATAACAACATAAAAAATAGATAAAAAAATAACAGGAAACAAATCCAAAATTTATTTCCTGTTTTTCTTTTTTCTTTCCTCTGAAATAAATTATGATCCAATTTCCACACAAGCATATATGGATAACCAAGTAAAACATCACAAACTCCAACTCAAGCACTTTAATAAAATTGTCTCAAAAATTACTAAATGGAACAGTTACATTTGAAATTAAACCAAAATTTGGAATTTATGAATATTAAAATATTGATACTCTTATTAGGAAATCCCCACAATAACAATAGAGGGCAGCTAGAGCCACTTCCTGCAGTGGACAACTCAGTGATCACACATCCAGGCAAGTCGCCCTTCGACCATGTCATGTGAACTAGTTTTGTGGCTTGGGTTGTTTGAAACTCTTGCATTCATCCAAAAATATTAATTTCTAAAAGAAATTAAATTACATTATTTGGATCAGTTAGATCCAATGGTAAAACCATAACCCTGGTGGGGTTATGGAGTAATTGGTGGGTGGAGGAGTTCAGGGTAGGAACAACCCCGATTGGGTTGCTATGGAAGTCAGGGCTCCTCCACATAGGATATCATTTAAGAATATAACCAAACTGGTGCTTACTTCAAAAACGGCGCAAACCGTGCTGACCATAGATTCGGTATGGGACAGGCTGAACAAAATAACCAACAAGTAGTTGTCCCTACCGAGAGTGAGAAAGGTGACTGTGCCACAGAGGGGCAGTCACCCTAGGGCGAGACGTCAAGGGAGGAGTCTCGATCCGCATGCCTTTGGTGAGGCGAGGCTGTATGGCAGAGGTCAGGGTACAGTTGGCCAAACATTCTGTTTTCTTGGTTTATTAGTATGCCCAAGGAACCGCACTATGACAATAAGTCAAGTGATGCTATGGGCAAAATAGTACACCTCTGATCAGAGTCAAATGTGATATCACTCCTAGCTTCGGGTTTGAAAGTGCATCGTATGAGTTTTTCTCTAACACATGATGTAAAACCCCACGTTGTCTTGCAGTCAGTAGATTTAAAAAGTTAAAACTTGACTTTTTCTAACAAATGGGAAAAAGGGTACTTTCAGAAAAGTACTACTTTGGTGTAACGACTCGGTTGCCGAAAAAGTGTATATATATGTATATACTCATGCATAAATTTTTTGCGACTTGTTGAGAACTCGAGTACTAAGACCTGCTTTCGTTGTTGATTTTCAGAGCCTGTCGAGTCCACCAACCCAAATGAGTTAGATGGTGTTTTCACGATGATGTAAATTACTATGATGATGTTGATGCTGCTGTGGAGGGCTATGATTATGAGGGAATAGATGACCCAGACCTGGCAGAATAAAACATCATAAGGAGGGAGGATCTTAGAATAATATTGTAATATTAGGCGGACGGTGTAGAAATCACCGTAGCCGGATCTAAGACTATACTATAAGTACCTTAAGAATAATCTTCGAGTACTATTCAGTGAAAGTTTCTATTCGTACATGTGTTGTTTTCCTTAGCCTAATACTGGCGCACTCTGCTCTGTGATGTTTTCCACTGGTTCTGACCTAGTCAGGCAAAGTGGGGGTGTCACAAGTGAGAATTATGATATTCTTGAGTAGTGAAAGTGCAATTCTCCTAGATTCCCAGTGTTGTCGCACTTAGTTCATGATGTATTAGCAGTTTCTATTCAATTGTTGCATCTAAGTCGGCCTTTAGTACTAACGGACGTGTCCTTGATGACTTTAGGAGCTCACTCACACCATTTATAGTCCAGTGCCTAGTTTGTATACAATATTAGTTACAACAATCCCTCCCTATCAATATTGAAGAAGATCCAACAGATTTGGCCAAAATTGAGGAAGGTAATAAACAAATTACTTATTGATTTTTGCTTTAATTATATATATATCTTGTTCCTAATTACAATTGACTATTCATTAATTTTATTCTATTTCAGCCATAATTGCAGAAGATGTTGAAAATTTTTTCAAGGAAAAGTCCAAATCCGAGTCCGTAACCAAACCTAGTGAGACTACTATCTAAAGTATGTGCTCATCACCCTCTGTGTGTTGAAAGTAACACTATCATTATGTCTAACAATTTGATATTCCTTTCAAGATTTGGTCCACTGATCTCCCTTTGTTTGATTTCACTATACAATTGGACCATCGAGTTTTTGCCTTGTGAGCTTTACATTATATAACTCAGCTACTCTGAATATGCAATGTGTCCTTCTTTAAGTACTGCTAATGACCATAACTTATATAATTGGCATATGTGATGTCTAGCTCATCTTGTTTTTTTATCAATCCAACTCATATTTTTATTACAGACTTGACATACCTTATGATACTTACTTCCATTATGTTATTACTTCATGGAACAGAAAACTGGGAGATTGTGGTTCATCAACGAGTAAGTCATTACAAAACATATTAGCTTTTAGTGTGTTTAGAACATCTCATAGATCGCATACCGATCTCCTTATTTCGGAGTTTTGGGCATCAATTTATAATGATGTGGCTGCCATGTGTGGAAACATATCAAAGGGATATGTTGCTTTGTAACCATACCTTTATTGCTTGCAGTTTTAGCCAATGTATGATGTATTTACACATTATTGCATATATTTCTAGTTTCCTCCCTGTATCTATCTCTCTTTGCAAAGTTTCATTTTTACTATCAGCGTTGTATATGATCGCAACACTAATGTTCACAATAATTATTGCTACTATAATCACATTGACGATTATCAGATATGATGATAGTGCTGGAGGAGTGCTGCACTACTGCTGGCCTGCTGCTGCTGCGTGCTAGAGGAGTGTTGGTTGTGTTGCTACTGCGTGTTGGAGGAGTAACGTTGTTGTTGTTGTCTACTGTTTCTTCTACATGCTTTGAAGCTCCTTGTTTCTGGCATTTTGGAATGGCAAAATTTAAATTGTGTTTTTTAGTTGTTTGTCAATGGTGGACAATGTATTTGTGCTGCACTGGTATTGCATGCTTGTTAGTTGCTTGTAATTGCTGGACAATGTATTTTGTGGTGATATTACATGCACTTTACTAAGATAAGTACCAACTAGTGATTAATGAATGCATTTTGATGTGTGATGTGCTAGTTATTTTGGTTGCAGGAAATTCGGTTAACTGAAAAACCGTATTAACCGAACCAAATTTGTTCGATTAATTCTGTTCGGTTTGCAGATCTCAAAAACCAATTTTTAAAAGAATCGAATAAACCGAACCGATAAAATCGTATAAACCGAATGCCCAGGCCTATGCGTGAGTCGAGCCAGGATGTGTACGGAACGAGGAAATGTGTGTGATGTGGCATGTAGGGTCCGTTTGACTCGTCGTCTGGGAGGCTGGTCGGTGGGACCCACCTGCTCAGATAATTAAGTAGGAAAATATTGTCCTTCTTATGGGCCGATTTCACTGTTCCTCCTGATCGGCCCGTTACTGTGCTTCGGCCCATCCCAGCCAAACCCTAAGCTCCGACTCACCTCAGCCGTCGATCGTCGATCCAATGGTGGCGTCATATCGCCACCCATCGAAGCGAAACCCTAAACCTAACTCACGCCGCCGTCAGATGTCGATCCTTGATCGACAGCAGCACCGTCGCCCCAAGTTCGCGCCCGCCCGTGCGAAGCCTTACTTGCCGCCGCCCTTGCTTTAGTGCCCTACCGCATCCCTGACTATAAAAACCTTTGTAGCGCCCGTGGGGTTCCCTCCTCCATGGCCATTTTACCCTAACTCTCATCATGGGAAGCCGTGCAGAACCGCTGAACCTCATGGGAGTTAGCTATCGAGCCAAAGATCTTCTCGCCGTTTTCCCTCAACCGGTGAGTCTCCGCCGTATTCTTGCCTTGCCGTCGAGTCCATCTTTTCAAGAGATACCCAATCGCTAACTCTTACTGCTCCATCAGTTGCTATTTCGCGGTTCTGCGTCGTCGTCTCGACTCGGTCGAACCGCACCGCCACTCACCGTCGTTCTACCTCGCTATCCTCGGCCGTCCGTCGGTCTTCGCGCCCAAATCTACTCACGTCTCCTTGGTAAGCCCAAGGCAGCCACGCCTCGCCGTATGCCCGTGTGCGCGGTGTATGCCATGTAACCACCCGTAAGCGCCATCTCACCGCCATAGCCTGCGAATCGCCCGTCGTCGCTAGTGTCTCCGTAGCGACGGCGTGTCTGCCCGACTAAGCGCCGGATCGACCCTCGCCGCGGCGTGGCGCTGCGTGTGAACAGCGTATCGCCATACGTCGTCGCCGGCTCGTACGATCGAGTAGCGGTCCCGTCGGCGCGAGTCGTGTCGCCCGTAGTGCGCCAGCAGTGCGCCACGTCGACCCCTAGATCACGTGGCTGCCACCTCGGCGCCCGCGTCGGCACTATTCGCCGTGTTTTCCACGAGATCGCCCGCGTTGGTGCCATGTCAATGCCACGTCGCGCCATGTGTTCGACCGTCACCGTCGCCCCGGTGCCGAGTTCCGTGGTAAGTCAGCGACTCATGGGGCGCATGTCGGCAGCGATTTATTACGTTTAATCAGCGATAAATCCGAAAATCCGAAAATCCAGCCAATCCAGGCACGACACGTGTCCCTCCTTTTATTTTCTGATTTTCTTCCATTTAAACTTGGAAGGCCCGTTCTCCTCGTTCGAACTCGATTTGAGCGATTCAAATTTCTAAATTCATCTAAAATCAAGATCTATCTGTTGGTGTCATTTTATGAATTTTGGATTTTATTTATTTCTGTTTTATTTATTTTTGCCTCGTTTTGCGTGTTTCACGTGTGAAGCGGCGTAGCGATTGAACAAGCGGAGCATCCGTGGAGGTTCTGCGTGGGAGAGGTTGAAGGCAAGTCTCCTTGACCATATTGAACCCAAGTTTATGAAATGCTATTTTGTGTTTAAATTATTGCATGCTTATTAGTTGCGTATCATACTTTAAATCTTGTTTTAATGCTTAGCTATATTCCAACTTTGTTATGCCACATTGATATTCAACTTGACAACCTTTGACACCTTAGGAAAACTAATTCTTGTAATTAATGGTAATCATTTTGATTATGGGAGCAGTGAAAATGCTTAGCCATGCTTAATCACGTCGGTACCTTACCATTATGGAAATGATTTCATTCTTGATTCAAAATGAATTGTGGAAATTATGGCAATTGGTGTTGCGGTATTAATTGAAATTAAAAGTGAAAAATGATTTAGGCAAGGCGGATTGGTTGAAGGCGGGTGCGGGATGCACAAAATTTTGGAATGTGATTGTCGCCCTAGTCAATTAAGGACCGGTCGTGTGTTACCTTGGGCCATGCTATCAGTACAACCACATGTCTATTATGGAGTGCGACACGGCTAAGTAATTTGCATGTATCGTTATTTGACCGCCATTTGGATGTGCGGTTTCTTGGGAGGTACTTGCAAAGGCGCAGAGAGAGGCTTCTGAATTTGGCGGATGTAGCCCTACCGGTAGTGAAACCTTAGCAGCGAGTCGGTAGCAGTATATGCATTGTAAAGGCCTTGTCATGATCTCCTATAGGCACACCAAAGGAAGTGTGTCAATAGCTTGGCGAAAGGGGTTGATCATGTCGTGTGGGTAAAGTGTACCAACTCTGCGAGTCAAAACTACTTGAGTAGCGTGCTTACGGACAAGGGCAGCGTGGGCAGCTTTCACATAGTAGATTTTACGGTTTTGGTTTTAAATGGAAAAATGATAATTTGGTTTAAAATGAAAATGTGGTTGGGAATCATGATGACTAGAGCTCCGGTTTAGTTTGGCGGCTAGAGCCAACCGGTAGTTGGAACACGGAAAATTGTTATACTTCAATTTAATTAATTATGCTTTTTACATTTTATGAAATCGGCTTTATGAAATTATTACTTGTATTTAAATTTCAATTTTAAGCTTTATGCAAAATGAACCTATATGCCATCCTTTGTTTAAGCCTTGCATTTAGTTATTTGCATTAAGTTTAGAGACTTCTTGAGTATGTTGCATACTCACCCTCGCGTTCAATCTTGAGTGCTTATTCCATAAAGCGAGATGATGGGAGAAAGCGGCTATCCAAGTGCTGCGATCCAGATTCGACATCGTGGAGAGGACTATGATGAGGAGGATGACTCGATTTTCTAGGGGCGTGCGGTCGGTTGCTGTGGGCTGCTTGATTGGCTCTTTTGTTCTACATTTCATTTGCTACATTTTCACTTAAGCGTAAGGCTCCATACTTGTAATAATGTGATGATGGATGTTTATGTTGTTACACTCTTTTGCTTATTACCGTTATTTACTTTTGATATATACGTGTTATCATCATTATGCGTTTGTGTGTGCTAAATTGTTCTGGACTATGCGGTGGAAACTCTGAGAGGGGTTGGTTGGTTAATCAGGTCCCCCTATAAGCGGACTTAGTTTCTTGGCTGCTAAAAAATGCATTTACATTCCACACTTGGCAATAAGCTCAAGCGCATGTAAGGGGTTAGAGATAGCGATGAAGAATGTGTACCCATCGCATGAAACACGAGGAGTGCTTGGGCACCTCATGGATAACTTTGTTAAGAGATTACGAGGTCCGGTGTTTGGAAATATGTACCTGCGGCTAGAGCATATCTTGAAGAGGTTTGACACTATATGGACAAGATTTATGAGGCATCTCACGAAGTTAAGACATGGTTGCAAAATATCACTCTCTCGTTGGATGAGAAGCAAGCATGGTGAACAAATCAAGTGTGACTATATCACAAATAATCTTGCGAGTTATGGAATAATTGGGTGAAGGATATAAAAGATCTCCTGTTCTTAGATCTAGCGAGACACTATCGAGGTGAATACAATTCAATTGTTTGCAAGGAGGAGGAAAATTGGTGAGAGATTGCAAGGTGGCGTACTTCCTGCTGTGATTAAACAACTAAATGCACATACAGGGCATTGTCACACTTTAGAGTCCGCAGATGGGGTAGCGGATCGTGAGTGAGTGAGATAGGTGATGACTTGGAGTCTTTGAGGCATGTGGTGAATCTGGATACTCGAGTGCGATTGCAGAGAGAATGGCAAGTGTTAGGAAAACCATGCCCTCATCGTTGGCCTATATAACTTCAAGAAGAAACCACAACATGGACCAATATGTTCATGAATACTTCTTTGTGAGATGCTTCAAGCTAGCATATCACGGTGTCATTGACCCATGGTGACAAATCCGATGGCCCAAGGTACCTCTAGGATTCAAGATATTGCCACCACTCACAAAAAGAACTCACAGGAGGCAAAGGAAGAATAGGATCAAGGGATGCCTAGAGAAGGAAAAGGAAGATGGAAGGTAAAATGTAAGAGGTGTGGAGAGTTGGGCCATAGGCAGGACCTCGGCCAAGTGTGTGCTAAATGGTACAAAGAAAAGGAAGAGGCGACCAAGAAAGGGAGGCCACAAGTCTCATGCACTACAAGCCCTATGACAAGAAGGTTAGTCTCTTTGCTAAGTTCAATTGATCAACATTGCACTTCGTTTAATATTTTACACTTCCATAGGAGGCGGCAATGATGATGGCATCTGGAGAAAACCTGAGCTCATTATTATTGTCTCGCCATCTCGGTAAACCTTGACAGTGAAGAAAAAGCGTGTGATGGGCCGAGACAAACCGGACATTCGTTAAAAGCTGGATAAATACATACATTTCTTCAAAGTGGACAAACACATGGAGAAGTACATCTCCTACTTCACAAGCATGACAACTACTACTAGAACTAGAAAGCATACATTCGGTGACAAGCAACATCAAGCTGCGCTAACTTATATTTCAATTCGAAACAATGTCGGCCTTCACACCATGGAGCACCTCCTTCACGGATAGCGGATATGCGCTTGAACCTCCTCCTTCCGCCATGCACCTACCAATTCTTCGTCTTGCTCTTGCCACATGAAAAATTTCCTCCTTCTCGGTGATTTGCGGGCACTTGAAGAACCGCTTTCGAAGTTGGACGACGTCTTCATAATGAGCTCAATTACTGCTCAGGAGTTGCGGTGAGGCGCGCGCTGTGGCGGCCATTGCTTACTGCGACATCGACGCGCCGCAGGGAACTAGGCGTTGAGCTTGCATGTGACATTCTCAGCGAATGCTGAGGAAGAACAATCGAACTTAGCGTCAAAATATTACCAATCTTACCAATTGCATGGACAAACAAAAATTGTTTTCCTAATGACAACAAGGCCCAATTCAGCAGTAGGGTAGTTCATTCAAGTAATCTCTACTACTATAATCACGGCCGAGTTGGTGGCGTGATGCAGCTTCCGTGGGCCCACTCTCGGCAGCCTGTGAACACAGCGCTTGATACTCCCCCTTGAGGCAGGCGACCCCAAAACCCCGGGAACTGCCGATCCTAACCTCGCACTCCCCCAGCAACGCACCTCCCTTGCACTAAACAAACCCTAAACCGCGCGCCCATGCGATCGTTAGCCAGCTCTTGCCCCATGCGATCACGCTCGTGGAGATCCCCTGCCGCCCAGAAATCCCGCCCATCGCCATCCTCGCTCACTTTGCCACCTCTGGTCCCAATCTTCTCGGCCGTGCCTTCCTCCCCCTGCAAGGCCACAGTTCCACCTCACTTCCTTGCCTCAGCTTGCCCGCTCTCCTCTGCCAGCCCCAGCATAATCCGGATCGCCTCACCTCTCGCTCTTACTTAGGGTTGGGATTACATCTTGCAGCTGCGGGGCGCCATGGACGGCCGTAGTACCTCTCCTCCTCTGCCTCCCGGAGCTTCCTCTTTTCTAACCTAGGGTTTAAATCGCATAACCCGATCCCCTCCTCGATCCGCGCTTGCAGCTCGTCGCGAAGGCAGCGAGCCGCTCATGGACTTCGACACGAGACCCTACTTGGCTGCTGACCCTATGACAACCTCGAGGCGACCTCGGCGGCAGCGGCAGCGCTGGCGCCTGGGACACGCTCCACTCCCGACCCGTGCAGCGAAGGCAGCGCGGGTCCTCGTCAAGCCGGGCGCCTACTCAAGAAGGCAAGGGTGGGGAAGGCATCGATGGCATGCAGATTGTGAAATTTGGATGACTAGGGAGGAGGTGGCGGCGTTAGCAATGCGGATATGGACCGGAGGCAGCCTTGATGAAGAAGAGGAAGGTCTCGTCGGCTCGGGGACCTCGCGGCGGGGCAAGGAGAAGAAGAGGAGGAAGGAGGGACGGGGAGAGAGAGGAGAGGGCATGGGGAAAGGCTTAGGAGAAGAGGGCTCGGCGAGGAAGGCGGTGGTGGCCACGAGGAGGCGAGGATGAAGGGAGAGGAGATCCAAGAGCTCAGGATACCATCATGGGGCGACTTCTGAGGTAACAATTGCTTAGATGTCTTAATGTGTTGAGATGCTCTTCACCGAATTTATTGTATGTGCTTGTATGTTGTAAAGGTGATTGATATTGCTTATGGGTGATGAAATTGGCAGCTCTGACGAATTGGTTTGTATCTTTGGTCTTGATGGTTCATGCGGTTATTCTGAATCTGATTGCTTCCTATGGAACTCAAATTATTCTTGAGGTGTTAAGTGTTAGGGCGTATTTTGTTTTGCTGCTCAAAGTTCGCAACTAGGATGTGTTGTAGACACTATAGCATACTTAGTGAAATTATGTAAGTTGTAGTTTGGCCTTTCTTTGCATAGTTTCAGTTTATTGAGATGTGAGCGTGGCGCTTCTTTGCTTGGTTATTATTGAATCAATGGTGGTTAGTCTACTTGAAATGCATTTCTTCTTGGTTAACCCGGATGCTATTGGCTTAATTTTGCAAGGAAAGCTTTGGCTTTATGAGATAATTGCGATAGTTTTCAACTTTTCCTCCATAGGATATCAAATTGTTTCTTTGATCATTACGGTTCTTACGGATTCTGCGGTGTTTAGATCTGTTGTTGTCATCTCTTATCTCGATGATGATGTTTATATATAATTAGAAGACTCCTCTATTGGCGTTTATCAGGAGAATATCTTACTTTAAGGCGATATGTCTGTGTCTGGTTTGTTTGCTGATTCCCCACTCATCTTCATGATTATTGAGTTTGCTTGTGCTATCAGCCTCTGGTAATGGTGGACCCACTCAAAGGGCACATGTATGAAGGAAGGTTGTTTTTTGAAGTTACAAAACATGAGTGGATGAATTTTTCGTTAAATACATTAATTCGATGGGAGAGGAAATCGACAGTTTCTATTGTGGATGAGTTAATTCAACACAATAATTCTGTCAACAAAGGGAACCATCACTTGTCTCAGAGCTTCAGAAACTCAAGAGAAGCTGAAGAAAGTACAAATAATGGGGTTGTGAAGAGAGATCTCCCAATAAATAGTTTCTCTGCAGCAAATTGCACAACACAGTCAGGTGCATGAAATGTTTACCACTAAAATTTCCTGAAATAATTCATCTTTGGAAAGTTGCTAATACTAAGGGCTGTTTGGTAGAGCTCCCTCGATTACGATTCTCTGTTAGAAGTGATTCTCAGAGAGAAGTGATTACATCATTGAAAGTGATTCTCTACTTGAATCCATAGGATAAACTCTATGGGCCCGACTCTTTGTTGGGAGTGAATCGGGGAGAAGCGACTTTTTCAGCTCCGCTCTAATTCATTTGGAGAATCACTTCACAGGAATCACCTTGGGAGCGATTATCGAAAAGCTGCTGTTTGGCGGGCTCCACAGATTCACTCCATGGCTGGGGCGAGCTACGCCAAGCAGAGGCCTAATTCTTGTTTGCCATGTTATTTTCATTCAGCACATAGAGTATTGATTGCATTACGGGAATCTGTAATGCTGCGAACTAATGTGAACAGACTCTATGAGGTGAGCAACCAATTCGAAGTTCTAACTGCTGCTTCTTTTGTGCTTTTGATATTTTACAACTCGAGCAGCCTCATTTATTGATTTGAGACATCTTCATCGAAAATGGTTCCACCTTTCTTCATGTTGCATTTCTTGTTAGTTAGTCTATCAGGTTATACTGAGTCCTTACATGTGGACAGGGCGATATGAATAAACTTAGGGATGAGGAGTTAGCCCCAATAGCAATCCTTTTTTCCAGTGGTTTGGACTCCATGATACTTGCAGCATTGTTAGACCAATGCCTTGATTCCAAATGTAAGTTCGTACAATGTATTCAAAATTTCAAAGTTCTCTGATTTTAATATATAGTGCCAGAAGATTAGCTTCTTCGTGCCAGTACCTAAACTCCAATATGTGAGGAAAACTAATTGATTTCAATCAGGGACGATTGATTTGTTAAATGTCAGTTTTGACAGGCAGCTTGCTCTGGATAGGATTTCTGCAATAGCAGGACTGAAGGAGCTTCAGAGAATATCCCGCTCCAATGAATGTAATACTTCATTAATCTTACTCTCGGTATGAAAATTAAAAAGAACTACATCAAATTTATACTGATTACTTCTGCAGGGGCAAGATATTGCTTTTAAGCTAGCAAAGCTACTGTGGGTGATCCAGAGGGGCTTCCTCCGTAAGTTGCTTCTTGTATTACAGAGGACCATTTTGGTTTTGATAATGAGATATATGTTTCGGTGTTTATCAAATACGAGATGCATCAAACTGTCATAAGAGAAATAGACAGTAAATCACACATGAGATCGTCGTAGTTCTAATTATATGGTATCTTTGGTTCCTCTGATCTCCTATCACTGAAATTGTTGCATCCTGTCTCAAGAGTCTGCCATTTTCTGAACTGAAGGCTTCACCCTAGGATACAATTAATTGAATTTCACTGTGTTGTGATATCTAAATAGAACTAACTCTTGAACCATTGCCTTTTCTTCTCTTTTCTGCGCAAAAAAATTTACATACTTCAGTTCCTTTCATGGACCACCCCAAATGGTCTTAGTGGTTTGAGCTCTTGGTTCCTATGCAGTCTTTTTATGAGTTTAGAATTTTAGATAGCGCTTATAACATTAACGTGATTGAGAAATAGATGGAAAACATAGATCATTAGTCATTACTCTAACAAGCTTGTTGAAGAGATTGTTGGCATGTAGTTAATAAAGTTCATTTCTTTATAGTAATTTGTTCATGCTGTTTTAAGCATCTGCAATTTTATAAAGTAGTAGTTGCATAAATAGTTATCAACAGGTGACTATATTCGATTTCTTTTTGTATGATTGAGCCTAATGAAGGCATTTGATATAGTTATCAACAGGTGGCACAGCTAAAAGATGCAAGGTTCTATTCGTGTTATTCCGGTAAATTTTCAACTTAGGTAGAGATATCCTTTAGAAAAATTTAGGTTGCTAGCACTGTATGTTATGTTACTGGCTAGATTTTTGCTTTGACCTATTTTTACTGGCATCAGTTGTCAGTAATTTAAGCATTTATTGGTTGCCCTACCTGCTGCATCAGTTGATTTTGATTATTACGGGATGGAAATTGAGTGCCAGGTTTGTTGCTTTATGTATTTGGTGGTTGTGACTGTTTTCTTTGAGGATGAGGGGATTGTGTGATGGCCTTTGGGATGGCTGGTAAATTTGATGGTGAGATTGTGTGGTGGCCTTTGGGATGGTTGATTGTCATTCAGGAATATATACAGTGTTAAGTCGGATGATAGATGCTACTTCGCATTTCATTTGTTGAATCCCTTCTGGTTTTTCACTCAGGAACTGCAACAAATAGGGGAAGCTATTGGTACTGAAAGCAAAGGGTTGCCAGAAGATGTGATAGCAATCTTGCCATCTTCAACATACAAAATTGGAATATTCTCAAGAAAGGAAAAGCGTGATGAGTATGTTTTCTAGCTGATTAGATCACTCCATTCTTCCTTTTTCTTCCTGAACAAGTTTATATATTTGTGTGCAGGTGTGATGGGCGGTTATGCACAGGTTACCCAAAGACATTTTACCCTATGCAACATCTTGCTTTATTGATTAACCTTGTCAAGGTTTCTGATTAGTATTTATTGTGATATTAAGTTGCATCCTATTACATTGTGCCAACAGGTGATCTAAAGTAGTAAACTATTTTAGCACCCATTTCTGTTAATGCTTACACAAACAGATGTGTGATATGTTGTATGGCTTACAAGAACTGAGATAGCCTGACTAAATTGCCTTGTGAGCGTCGGTACCATCAAACTTGTGTCACCAAATGGTTGAAGATTAACAAGGTAAGCTACCTTGCCTTTCCAGCTTTCCAATCTGTGTAGATGAGTATTTCTTCCACAGGAACTGCAGGCGTTTTTGTGGATTACATTTCTTCTAGGAATTATTGTAGTTTGTGAGTGTGAACTGATTGCTACTTTGCTTGGCTTAAAACATTTATCGGACCTTTCATGGTTTAGCCATTGTTAGACTATCATATGATAGCTCAGAATCCTTTTGTATTGCCTGTCATATATGTTTGCCAAGTGCTGTTTATTTTCACCAAGATAGGAAGAGAAAGATCTGGCTAGAAATTTTATAGATAGAGGTAGAACAAATTTGGTACTCAAACTGGTAACAATGAGGGGATGTGTTGTAATTCATTTCAGCTTAAAAAAAGCTTTTCAGAAAAGAATGGTTCTTTCTGCCTCTGCATTACTGATTGGCAAACTTGTCAATGTCGTTTTTCACCTTTTGTCATCCTGAGATGTTTGGTCACCGATCAGCTTAGTGCCGTCCGTTGTGCTGTCTGCAGTAAGGAGGTTTTTGGGTCGTAGAAGTGAACATTGCAGATTCATCTGATGGCCAGTGTCAGCAGGCATAAGAAGTGCTGTTGTTACTTGGTTGTGCATCTCTTTATTAGCATGCTTCCTGGTGGTAAAAAGGTTGTCCGCTATATTGTTTAAAAGAGTTTCTGTGCCTCACCAACAAAATAAACAAGATAGATGCTCATGTTCTGTATTTAGCTGTTCTGGATTGAGTCACTGGTATTTCTCAATTTTCAGACTTGGTGCCTCGCTGTATATATTGTAGATAATGTACACTGGTGATTAATTTCAGTAGGTTGGCACGTATTAGCTTGGCATACTTCCTCTGGGTATTATCGTTTTGTGTGGTCTGGAACCTATGCATTGGTTGATGATCAGATCGATAAGTTCCGACTTTTGAGCGATCCAGGTGGGACTATCATCTTATTTATAATTTTTTTGATCTTGTTCGTAAGTGGTCGTTCTATGATCACGAGGCAAAAACAACCTTACATATTGATCTAGGATCTTGAATCGAACAAAACCTTCTAGACAGGATTAGATCGTTTAAGAATGACGGCATTCTACATGCAAGCAACCCATGCACGGACAAGCTTGTGATTTACTTTACCTTGTATAACGAATACACAAAAATGCCGGGAAAAAGGAGGCAAAAAAACTCCCCAAGAAACTGCATCTGTCATGCTCGTCGAGAAGAAAATTCGACACACGCAACAGCCCTACGCATTAAAATATAGTTAGACCGCTGGAGGCAAAGTACATTCATGCTATCTTAGCTACATGCGTGATATGTTGTCTCACAACATGTATTTCCAGTTTACCTATTTTGATATTAACTATGGGCGTGGCGTTTTTTAGGCAAGAAAACCCTCAAAATTTTTCAAGATTTTATATAGCATTATCTGTATTTTTTATAGCGAGAAAACCTCTAAAATTCTCTCAAAAAATACATCTAGATCCATTTTTAGAATAACAAAACCCTCAAAGCTTTCAGATTTTGTTTTAGTCATACACAAATTGTTTTTCAAAATTTGTTGCTGTCTTCCGTACTTTTTTTCCGCTTCGTTTTGCCTATGAAATACATAAAAAAAACATCAAGATAGATTTTTTTGAATAGGCCTTTCAAACCTCTTACATTTTTCTTACAGTTCTTTTCTTTGGTCCTAAAATCCGTGAAATACCTTAAAAATTACATCTAGCTAAGTTTTTTTTTACAAAATTGCCCTAAAAAAATTAGATTCTTACTACTATTCCTTTCTTCGACCAGAAAATCATCCATACGTGTCACCGCTCACCCGCGTGCCGCTGCGCAAACTGTAGTATTAAAGCTCCCAATCAGATTCGAAACTTGTCTTTGATGCTAATAAAGACCTTTGACCCATCAATATGCAATGTGTAATGCATATTGAGTACGATATCACTTGTTCTGTTCCCTGTGGTGGAATGCTTTCTGTATATTTGGTAGAAGTGTGGATTATTTGTACGGTCGAATGCTATATGTTCTAAGCGATATTGTTGGTAGCTTGCTTACCTTGTGGCCTTCTAGTTGAATTTGAAGCGTATTTATGTTTAGTTACCAATTTTATTTTTCGTATTAGCGCATACGGGCATTGAACTAGTTGTGATACGAAACTTCGGTTTCAAACAAATTCTGAAACTAGGTTATTGAAGCAATTGTATTCTGACCACGCTCAAACAGAAAGCACAGGATGGTGTAAAACATATATCATGCAAGTTCCTCCCTGTTGGTTCCACTGGATTTCATAATTGAGATCTGGCACTTTGCTCAAGAGCATGGTGGGTGTTTTTTTAAAACAAAATCTAATCAATGCTTGAAGTTTGCTTTTGTTGACATTTGATATGGTTGCAGGGGTTACTTTTGTCCAAGATATATGCCCAGGATATTTGGCTCAGAATTTTGTAGGTACTACACACTACATTGCAATGTTGTGATATCTTTCTGCATACCATTTAAACAATTTGTTTCCTTGCAATATTTGCTTTTCAGTTTAATATTTGCTTTTCAGTTTAATATGCTCATACATTACTTAATGATCCATCTATGCTTGATCTTATAGCAGAACATTGTTAAACAAAAGAAGTATGATGACTAAAATTTACTCCAGCCTTCATGATGACTAAATAAATGAAACTCCTAAGTGACAAGATAAATATAGAATCAAACCCTTGGAGGAGGCCTAACAGGCGGTGCCGAGAGGTGGTGCCGGCAAGCGGAGGCCATGTAGGGGAAAGGTGCTGGGCAGGCGGTGCAGAACAGCGGAGCCAGCGTCTGCGGAAGAAGTCTTGGGCGAGGCGGTCTTGACCAGCGGAGGCAGCAGCTGGGGAAGGTCTTAGAAACAGACGGCGGCGGCAGACCCCAACCCTAGGCTGGCGAGGAGAAGCGTCGGGCGTGAATGAGCGAGGAGGCCCAGCGGCGAGGCAGGGAAGAAAGCGGTAGTTAACAAGGGAAAGGCAGGCGTATAAAGCAGGCGTACAAGCGATGGAAATTATTTGAAAATCTTGAAATCTTTGGAAAAATACCTGAGAGTGTCGTTGAGCCAAAAATTAAATGGATTCGTGTCAATTTTATGAACATGTGAATTGGGGTGTCAATCGTGAATTGCCATCGAATTGGGTGTCCTGACCAAATTTTTAGATGAATGGTGGTGGCACAGCTATCTCGATTGGAAATGGGAAAGGAGTGAATTGGTACTTTCATTTGGTTGTGCTTCGGTTTTGGTGAAGGCAATGGAAGATGCATTGGCTGTGCTTGGTCTTATCCTTTTCATTGTGGTCTTCTTACCATTTTACCCCTAGGTCTTTACTTGCTACCATGAGGTTATATTGGTCATTCTAGTTAACTTAAGCATAAACCTTGATTATTCAGTTTAATTGTCCATTATATTCTTGATTAATTGCTTAATGATTTTATTTGCTTAGTCTAGATTTTTGGGTCCTTATAGTGGACCACAAAGATGATCCAAATGGCGATATCCGAGCAAGCGATTAGGTAAAAGATCTGTGATGAGTAGTGGAGAAGGCGGAGGCTGGTGAGAAGCGTGAAAGGAAGACAAAGCTAGTCAAGCTCCCGAAGACGCATGAGCGTCGGGTGGAGCAGGGCGAGGAGACAACCGGCCAAGTGTTGAGGCGGTAGGCGAGGCAATTATGCGGCGTGATTTGTCTTGAAAGACGATCGTAGAGACATCGAGACAAGCCGTGATGAAGAAGACCAAGAGACATGGGGCGGAGGAGGGCGACTAGAAGAGGCGAGAAGAGCCGCCGAAAAGGCGCAAGTGCAATGCCATTAATTCTAACCCTAAAAACTTGGCGCTGATATGATGTTATGAACAGCACTTGTATTGAACATGAGACCAATAGGTCAGTATACATATACATAAGGGTATAGAAGGAAAGCCTATATAAAGCAATATTTATACAAGGCTAGCAAACTCTATACAATACAACTAGCAATTTCTTATATAAGGTAATTAGAATACTGTCTAACATGATCAACAGAAAAGTATTTACCGAGCTGATTGCAATATTAAACAAGAAACAACAAAGGCAGCTAAATATGAACCTGTTGTTCAGCTGGCAAAGGGCATTCGACAATCCACTCCATCCAGGTACCTGTGAAAGAGCTCATGCTATTGTTAATAAGGAACCTTTATGCTCCAGGAAAACATATTAAACATGTTGAGGAACTTACATACCTGGACAACAAGTGTGCATCTTGGGTCAGAGAGCAAGTTTCTAGAGTGGATTGCTAAGGGTGACAGCGAAAATATTGTGTCTGCACAACACATCAAAACCAAACAATCAACTATAGGGATCTAACAGTGTGTAATTTTTATCCAAAAAGTAACCAAGTAGCTAACTTACGGCCCATCGAATCATTAGCAAAGTCGACAAGTGAACCAAACGGATATCCAGTACGCCGATGATGCATGCCAGACATGACAGTGCACAGATGAGCAAACCGCGCCTGGTAAGCACATTCGTATATACAAGACAGGAATATGAGACTTCATCTCGCAGACCCAGAAAAACCTAAAGGGGCTAACTAACAGAAGATACCGGTTCCATCAAGTTGCGAACAGCCAAAGCCGGTGGAGGTAAACCATGGGCAAAAGTTGCGCCCTGCACACCACCAGATATAGGCGTTCTAAACAGGCCAGCTCTGGATCCACTGGAGTCATATGTTGAAAAAGGCTCGCGTGACTTGTCAGTTGTGATCGGCACGATAACTCCATTTTGACTTGAATCACTCTTTGACTGTTACATAGCAGTTTGTACAAATCGAACATGTATGAGTATGACCGATCAAAAGGTAGTTAAAATTAAAATAAACTACTTAATCTTTTTTTTTCAGCAACAAGGAGAAGAATACTATCTTTGCGAAACTAAATCCGGAGAAATAATTCTTAACTAATTTCATCACTCGGTAGTTTTCAACTGCTTGCTAAAAAAGAAGCTTCTTTCCATGCCATCTGAAAATCTCCCCAACCGATTTCAAACACACCAAGCTTTAAAAACTAATTACACTTCGTAAAAACAAAATGGAACGATCCAGCTCTAGGTACTCCCCATACCTCGCATCCAATCCAACATCTAACATGTTAATTATGGTTATTCATATCTAGTCTTTTAGGATTTAAAAAGGTATGCCAGATGAATCCTAATAGGATTATGATTGCTACTTTTTTTCGGAGTAGGATTTCTACTTGCTTTGAAAGATGACTAAATTTTTGTATAGTACAATGATCCAATGGTCAAAAAGATTCGAGAAGCTGTGAGAGAGCAGTAATAGTCAGTTTCACTAAATCTCTCTCTTGTCGTGATTGATTTAAGATCGTTATTTTTGTTCTATCTACGAGACTCATCCTCTTCGTTCCTAAGATCATTCATGCTCGCAACGTATATCACAAAACTCTAATCCACTCCAGAGGGCTGTTGTGCATAAGAAGTGTATCAGATTGTAACATAGTAGAACTCCCCCAACACAAGAAATCCAACCTCTTCCGGATTCATCCAAAATTCCAGACTGCCACACCCGTCTACTCACAGCAACCAATACCCAAACAAAACCTCCATCTCTTCGTTGAGCGATTAAGCGTAGAAGCTTTGTTACCTTGTTGACGGGAGACCCGTTCGGGATGGCGCCGGCCTGCGCGTCGTCCTTGCCCCCTCCGGGCGCGGCGGCCGCGCGGAGGGGCCCGCACGGGCGGGCGGGGAGGGCTAGGCGGGACGGCGTCTTGTGGTGGTGGGCGGGGAAGGTCGGTAGGAGGGAGGAAGAACTGGTGCCCGCGAGAGCCTCCATTGGATGAGAGAGAGAGAGAGAGTGGGAGGGAGCGGAAAGGCGTCGAGCGACGGAGAGGAGCCTGCGGGGACGGAGGAGGAAGGCGGCTACGGAGGAGAACGGGGAGGAGAAAAGCGGGGTTTGGTTTTAGGATTTTGAAAGGTAAGTTGGAGAGAAAAGGCAAGACATGTCGAATCTGGAGGCGTTGGATTGGAAATGGACGGGGATCTGTTCCATCAAGGGATCCTTTCACCTTCCTTTTCCTGGGGCCGAATCATGGTGGAAACAGAAAGAGCTGTGGGTGATTAGATCATCCAAATGCCCTTTCCTTCCTTTTTGGAGAAAATTGCTGAGTTGGACTGGAGGGACCAAAATACTAAAACAAGCTTTGCTCACAGGATTCTCGTCAATTTTCATAGAAACCCCTATATTTAACAGTAGATATTTCATTTTCTCCAAGATTCCTGCTTCCCAAACGGGGCCTGGGTTAAAAACGGAGCCTAGCTAGGTTTTTGGAACATGGAGACAAAATTTGAGGCGAATTGGTACGCAGTAAATTACCACCTCTGTTTCAAGTCCAAATTTCGATGGGTGGTCACCAGATTACTAGTTACCTTTTCTGGTCACAGAGAGGCAAGAGCAGCTTTAATTTTATTGAACTACAACCAATAACGTCCAGTGAATTCATCACGCAACGACAATTAGAGTTACAATGTTTGCCCTACATTATCCGCTACCCTGGTTTATACACGATGATCCAAAAGGGTTATAAGGTGAAATCAGTTGCCTTCTTTATTGATTTTGGCCTTCGAATCCGCCATTGCACCATCGTTACCCTGCAATTATTTATCCATTAACGGAATAAGGATTCGTGTAACTGGTAATAATAAGGGTTCAACCAACAAGAGATGATTGTGACAAGATTGCTGACAGCTAACCTTTATACAGACATAAATATAGTGAACGTCAGGTTTTGGGCCAAGAAGTCCAACAACTGATGTGCTATCATCATCTAAAGGCAAAGGCTTCGTCAGTTCCCATGTCTGATTGGAACTTCTCTCCCATCTATCTGCAGTAGTCCCAGTGTAGACTCAAGGTCGTAAACAAATTAGTTTAAATATAACGAGAATGAATAATAGGTAAAATGTTTATAGTAGTCACTAAGGACAAATCTTTTATTTATAGCCTGGCAAAATTAAAGAATACATCAAAAAGGTCGAAGAGTACATGAATGGGGGACATGGTTAAGTTGAACCAGAAGTAAAACTCACTAACCTATGACATGAAGCTTTATTGTCCAAAGCTGCAGGTCCTTCAGGAGACGCAATCGATAACTTGGATCCCCATAAGTGATCTGTAGCATTGTGGGACTCAAAAAATGTTATAGACACTAGAAGAAAATCACATGGTTACTATGATGAGTAAATAAAATACTAGATCGTTTACCAAAATGTAGACCCCTTTATCCTTGAGAATTCTGCATATATAAGAAAGAAATAGAAGCTATAGTAAAATAAACAGACATATATCACAAACAAACATCAGTGTACTCTTTACCTATT
Source organism: Guadua angustifolia (assembly GCA_036346375.1). Lineage (NCBI taxonomy): Eukaryota > Viridiplantae > Streptophyta > Magnoliopsida > Poales > Poaceae > Guadua > Guadua angustifolia. The sequence continues at coordinate 13,851,259 of CM070515.1, forward strand.
CACCTCTTCTAGCATTTTAGTTGCATTCTCTTGTGAATTTTGGCCGCACTGCAATGAAACATCATTCTGAGTATGATGCAGGAAGAATATCATAGAATCCTGGCAATAATTGACTCACCATAATAGAATCTAGCGTTCCTGCAAACAACAAAATGGGTTACAACCCAATGCCATGATGCTTATGCATGTAGAGATGGTAGCAATGGGTAATGGTGGCAATTATTACGTTGGTAATGGTACCTTTGTCAATAACGGTATCGAATGAACCAGACTCAAAATCTGACATGTTCCTTACATCCATCTTCATATCTGTGTAAATAGCAGGAAGATAATATCAAATTAGTAGGTATATACTCCAAAGGGATTCAATAATAGAAGGTAGGAAACAGATAGTATACATTTCATCTGAGGCTTATCGTGGTATTTCTTCTTCATTTGTTCGATCAACACCGATGATATATCGATGTTGACAACATCCTGATAACCATCGTTAACCATGTCTTCACCAAAAACTGTGCAACACCCAAACATAGATTACAAACGTAAGTAATGTCAACTAAACCAAGAATGAACAGATTGACAATAATGAAGCAATCGCATCTAAGTCAGAAAGTGCTTAATGCTATAGTATCAAACTATATATGGAATTCTAGACTGAAAATTAATCGTTGAAAACATCTCAGTTCCCAATTATCAACAATACAATCAGCAAGCATGGTAAAATCAATAATACAATCAGCAAGCGTGGCAAAAATAGATGCACGGATATTTATGCATTGCAACATCAAAAGGGGTAAGGATAAAATTTATTTTCATTAGCCTATGCCCTACTGTCAACACAACAAGTACTCAGCAAATAAGACGAGCTCGAAAACATTCCGCAACTAAACCCTTTCCATGCCTAAAAAGATGAGACCGAAAAAGGCTTTCAAGAACTTAAGACAGTGAACCTAGATGGATCACAGGGTCCATCATGTTTAAGCTCATGAATCACTTTCCCACATAATGTTATTTCAATTCCACCTTGAACAATTGTCAAGTGATTCGAGTCAAATAAAAGGTTAAAATAAATCATGTGTCCTTTATGGATTAAAAGTTTAATGCTATGATCTAAATATTATTACAGTTTGCTTAGAGGAAACTGACACATAAATTTCCATATTGACTGTAATTAATCTGAAGCTCGTTGAATCAAGTAATAATTATCTTCTATTGAGTACAAGGTGCACCAACACCTATCGTCACACAACTGCATTCCAAAAGTTGCGCCCTTTTGCTGCCATATGCTGTGACACTGACAAGTGACAAGCAACCGGAGCCCATAAACAGTCACGCATGTCATTTCTGTACATGCTTTTTTTAGCCAGACACTTCGATGGTGACAAGGGACAGGAGCCCATAAATGCACCACATTTTGCATATGCTTCTAGCCAGACACTGTGATTGTTTCAGGCAATGAAGAACGATCCGGCATAATATGTAGGCCTGTGAAGCCTTTCCCGTGATGTACTGAAATGTTAATGATTATGCTACTGCGCATATGGCATGCAATGGAACAAACGCCGTGTGATCAAATCCTTTGTGTGTAGTAGCATTCAATTCCATTCGTTCTACAGACATTCGAGAATCTCTAAAGCACGGACGGTTACATTGCACTTCACGTTGATCGATTCAATAGTCTCCAAGGACTCCCAAACCATCTCGAAATCACGAGCCAACGCCCAATTCTATCAACGGTGCGCTGAACACTACTACAGCGAAGAACCGCGAGAAGGACCAGAGCGCTCACCACCGCCCACCACCGCCCACCAGCCAAGGAGCCAAGAGCACCCTCCCCTACGAGAACGGGGTACTCACCGGAGTTGCCGCAGCCGACGAGGAGGAGGCGTTGCTGCGGGCGCACGTAGAGCCGGAGCAGCGGCGCGAGGGCCGGGTACTTCTGGTACCAGTCGAAGGGCCCGGCCTCCTTGCGGTAGCGCTCGTCCCAGTACCAGGCCTCCCCGTACGCCTGAGAAGCGGGCCCTCCCCCTCCCGTCATCCCCCCTCCTCCTCCGGCTCACCAAGGCCTCGGATCTGGTTGCGCGACGCCGGGAATGGCAGCTTCAACGCCGCTCCGGCCGGCAAGGACAAGGAGGCTTATTGGTAGAGTCAGAGACCAGAGGGTTCCGGATCGGCGGTCGCCTCGGTGGGCGTGGTGGTCTGGTTCGCGCAGCGGTTGCGATTTGCGCAGTGCGATCCCAGTGTTGATGACGCGACGCGATGATGGGATGCGGTTTCGAAACGTGGATAAGGATGGCGACCAGCGTTGGGACTCGCGACGGGGAAACACTGGGGCTCAGCCCAGCCCAGCCCAGGTTTACATGGTCCCAGTATCGGGCCTGAGAAAATATTGTTGTGCCGGAAGCTGGGATCCATCAGGGCACTGTTAGGCCGTGGAGAGGACTCTTGTTGATGCTTATATCGTTGAATTCATTTGGACGGGCCAGGAACCATGGAATACCGGCCATTTCATTGGTGTACTCTACAGCTTCTACGATGCTAGTAGAGGGCAGGATTCGCAAAATTGATCAAAATCGCTGGAAAATCGTGATTTTTGTTTGTATCAGCGTGGCTCGGCTTCTAAAATTGTTCGGTAAACTGATTCAATTCAAAAAAAATTCAAAAATTTAGAAAAAATTATGTGGTGTAAATTGGTGAAAATCACTACGAAAATCGCTCAAAAAAAAACGTCCGCTAAAAAAATTCAACTAGTATGTCGGTTTTCATGGAAATCAGCCGATTTTCCATGAAAATAGTTGATGTTTTATTTTTCTTTTCAAAAAACTTGATTTTGAAACTCTACAATTTTGATCAATTTTCAGCTTGGTGCTCCCAATTTTCAATTTTTAAATGATTTCCTCCGAACCGATATTATTAACCCTGCTAGAGAGTTTTTATCGTGCTGCCTAGGAGGTACCAGGATTCTTAGTGCCTTCACATTAAACTCTCGTTAACCCTTCATGCTAAGCTCGATAGACGAGATGGTAAACAATCTCGTTAGGTTATACCCAGTGCATGATAACATATCCATTTAATGTATGCCACATAAGCATTTGATGATGTGGCAAGAGAGATAGAGGGGAGAAAAAAGGTGTATCTTGAGGAAGATACCACGGGAGCGAAATCATAGACATTGAAACTTGAATCATCTAAGTGACCCACAATTCATACTCTCATACACATCTAGCATTTAATTATCTTGTAGGGACTAAGAAACAATCCATGATACCATGCATTGGGATAGTTGTATCTTCTATAATATCATATGATATGATAACTTTGAATATTGTGATAAGATACAATGCACTATAAATAGCCTTACCACGCTCTTGTTTTTCCGCAATCCATAGCTTTTGCTGATGATCATTGTTCGGAATCATTGGATAGGCTTCTACTAATCAATGTAATGTTTCTAGAAGGTACCAGGATTCTTAGGGCACTTCCAATGCAAAGTATCTTAGATAGTTTCTTAGAGGAGAGAGAGTCAATAAGAAGCTAGAAAGAAAGCAATCATCTGATCACAGATATATCTTAAGTATTTAATGCATACTCCTCACGATTGGTTGTTTTTGTTGCTTGGGCCTATTTAAAAACTAGTACACCTTACAATAGGGTTTCTTCATCGTTTCATAACTTTGGAATCGTGAAGAAAGCAGGTTTCTTAACTAAGAAAGCGGTTTCACCCTCTCTCCTTATTAACTTCATTCTTGCATCACCGATATTACCTACGTGGCACTTTAAAAATCATCTAAAAATCCCACTGAAAGTGCCCTAGTGCTTCACATTAAACCACGGAGGCTCAACCGCTCAAGTTCCTGTCGTATCTTTGGCCAGGAACAATCTTGAGTAAAGGGAGCCTTAATGTCATTGATTAGAAATCCCCACCAGTGAACCACCACCACCTTCCATTAAGGGGTGGAAAGGAACACGAATCGACTCGTACGGTCGTACCTATCCCGGTGGACTGGAGTTATGTTTTCTGCTGCAGTTTAAAGGTCTATTTGGTATAATTTTAAATCCTAACTTATAGGCTAAAATAAAGTGAATTAAGTTTATATTTTTATTCTAAAATATAAATAAGATTATTCATCTAAACACTCTTAATATACTCACAGCTCCAGCTCCACGGATCTGGTGGAGCTAGAAATACCCAGCTCCACCGGATCCACGGATCTAGTAGAGCCGGAGCCGTACCAAACACACCCTAAGACTTTGTTTGGTAGAGTTCTAGATCTCAGTTTCATCTCAGATCTAAAGTTTGTAAGCTAAAATAAAGTGAATAAAGTTTACATTTTTAGTCTAAAATGTAAATAAGATAATTCACCTAAATACTTTTAATATACCCATAGCTCCAGCTCCACGGATTTGATGAATCTAGAGTTGTGCCAAACACAACCTAATTTGTACCGTTGGTATCGGATCAGTGTAGCCTTTGCGGGTCAAACATGCAAGACTTTCCAGTTTCGACTGTGCAAGATGTTAGTACTCCGTTGTTCGAGCTTTTAAGACGTATTTCTTATTAGCACATAGATAAAAGATCAAAAATAACTAAATTACCTCTAATTATTAATACTAAGCAGTATTAAATATGTGCATGTATGTATGTAAAGAATATAAAGTATTGATGGATATTTATCAGTAAGTATATAGGGACCTTCACACCAATTTTCTATCAGAATATAAAATATGTTTTATATTTATAGATGAGACTTTTAAAAAATAAGACTTATAAATTTGAAAATTTGAAAGAAAGGAGTACTAGTTTTGGATCTTTGTATAGAGTAGGTAAGAGTCTGGCTCTTACGCAGTGAATCCTGCGTATATTAGGGCATGTACAAAGGTTGAGTCCAACTCAATCTCTTAAGTAGTCTACATCGATAAGTCGGTTCATTATCTGAGGTTGTCTCAAAAATTTGTCTCTTTCATTAAATGCTTGATAATTAATTTTCTGCATGGCTCTCCAACAGACGGCTCTAGCGTCGTTGTTTTTTTATTTCCGCGCCAAGAGTCGTTGTTTCACGAAACAACTCTGTTTTTCTCTCCTTCTCATCTCTCCCCTCCACGTCAGCTTTTCTGCCTATGTGGCAATTTTTAGGGCTAGCAATTAATGCCCACTGTACATGCCCTTACGTACATGATCAATAGCATTGTGACACTTGGCATTTTGGTTTGACCGTTACTTTCGATAAAAATACCGAGTTGTTGAGGGCATTCTCGCTAATATTTCGGCCTAACAAGAACGCAGGATCTCCGCTGACCATTTGAAAACTGCGGTTTTTGATCGTATCGTTACGATTCAAGATTTAAAACCGATCAGTAAATCAGTTTAGTTCAAAATATTTCAAAAAATGAAAAAATTTATGCGATATAAACCGGTCGAAAATCGGTAAAACTACTCGATTTTCGAAGAAAGAGCGAAAATCGCTCTAAGGAATATTCAATTGGCCGGCGAGCGGTTTTCGATTTTTTTAATTTTTTTTCAATTTTTTTGTTTCTTAACCCTATGATTTCTAACAATTTTTGAGCGATTTTGGACTTGATATTTCTGATTTTTAAATTTCAAATGGTTTTTTTAAAATAGTTTTGTCAACCCTGGCGTGCAGCCACCTTGCATCACACGCCGATCTTCTGTGCGTGCAGCGAGACTCTGAGGTCACCGAAGTTGAGTTCAGTGAATCGCGGTCAATTTATTGCGGATCTCAGGCTCATGGAGATTCCCCACATGTTTTATTAGATTTTTCTAATTCAAATGGAATTCATCCTAGACATTATACATGGAGAAGAAATGCTTAAGTTATTGTTTTCTTTGTTTTTTTATATTTTGACAATTTTCTCTGTCTAGCTTGTTCCATCGGAACAAACGCAATCTTTGAGTTAGTTGGGGGTGACTCAGGAGTCAAGATCAGACGATACTTAGTCAAATTAGTAGAGAACATGACTACATGAGAGACATTTGGCTTTATCAATTTTGTATTGTACATGTTAGCAAATTTGTTTTCTTCCTATTTGTGAAAATTAGAGTCTGTCTAATGTTGAGTTGTGTTCTCACATACCTGCAGGTTAGGTATGTATTTGTATTGTGTGTAATGGACAAATTCATTCGTTTGTAGTTGTGTACTTCCTTGATTTTTTTTTTTCAAACTGATCTCCTATTTCCCGCTTTGCTATCTTTGAAAATTTGTGATGCCCTGTTCTCTTGTCATGCCCTGCCTTCTTCAGATATCAGAAATCTATTTCCCACATTTAGGCCTTGCTTAGTGCTACAAGTTCGCAGGGATGATAGCGGATATCGAATTTACGAACAAATTCGACATTTTAAATAGATATATAACGATTTTGGTTTTCATTTTTTAACACTTTACTTAAGCTCATTATAAAAAATAAGATTATAAAATTAGATAAAAAAATTACGCATTATTTGCTTCCATAAATAAAAGGTGAAAAAATATCCGAATCCGTATCCGATTGATATCGAATTTTGTTTCTATCATTTAAATAAATATATAATGAATTTGAGGTTCATTTTTTATGAATTTGAATAAGCTCAACACCACAAACAAGAATATGAATTCGGATAGAAAATTCTATATCCTATTTGTTTCCTATTGAAGAACAAAGACAAAAAAATTGATATCCGAATTACTATCCGTTTTCATCCCTACAAGTTCGTGATCATGTGTAGCTTGAAAACTGTTTAAAGCTTTTTTTTCACACGAATTGATTTTGATTGTCATCTCTACTTCACAACCAACTCTTGTGTTGTGGGCGTTTTTAATGGGCAAGGTTTAGGCGTCGTCACAAGAGGTTCGGTGGACACAAATCGCTAAGCATAGCAGTGACCGATTAGAATTCGGTGTGATATGGTTTAAGTTAGCGAGAAATAGTAGTATATCTTATCTCTTTAAATTAGTTAAGTATTTGGATATGTTTGGATATGCTTATCCTTATTTAGTTGTAGTTTGCATGGAATAATTAGTGTCGAGGCTTCCTAGTATATAAAGGATTGTCCGGCAACTTTGGAAGGCAATAAAGAAATTGATTGATTCCTAATATGAGAGCAGAGCCTCCTGCGCCGAAGATCGGCCCTAGGCTAGGAGGCGTTAAATCGACCCTATCTTCTTGTTCCTCATCTATTGTCGCCATAAACCTAGACCATATCATTTGGTATCGAGCCAACCCACCACCACTTCCATGGATTCATTGAGGAAAACAGTGGTATGATGTTCGAGATGATGGGGCGCATATGGCTATGGCGTTGGAGAAGGTAGACGAGGTTGGAACAAGCGGTTTCAAGCTCAATTGGAATTAAGCGAGCCAATGGCGCCAAGGAAAAGGTTTCGGGGACGAGATGGAAGGAGGAGGAGGATCGCGACATGGTAATCGTGGAGCACCCGATTTCATAAGTTGTCCTTCCCAATTTATGATGGCAAAAAGATCCTGCCATGGTTGAGCAGATGTGGCAGTTCTTCGCAGGCGGCGGACATTAGAGGAGAAAGGTATGGCTCGCGTCGTACCACATGACGAGGCGACATAACAATGGTATTTGATTGGAAAAGAATTAGGGAGTACCAACTGCCACGTTTTGTGGTGCATGTGAATCTTAGCTTTGGTCCTCCTATCCAAAATAATCCGTTGGGAGAACTCATCGATTCGTCGGTGAGTACGGTGTCCAAATATCAAGAGCAATTTCTTGCCCTTCTTTGCATTTGTGAGGATATAATGGAGAAGCGGCAAGTGCAGATTTTTACACCGGTTTGCGCAATCCATTGCGAGCGGATGTTGAGATGCAAAACCCATAACACTAAAGTGGCCATGAGCCTTGCGGGCGTATGAGAGGCGGCCGGAGGTAGAAGAGGAGGATGGCATTACAATTCCAGCCAAGGTGACAACCAATACCAAGTCTGTCGCTTCGGACCGAGGAATGGGAAGCAGTAATCCTCCAATTAACTCCTGTCGACGATTCGGGAACCGGTCCCCTGCCGAGCTTACTTGTTGAATGAGAGATCAACCTAAGGCCCCTTTTCATGGGAGGTGTATCGTAAACGAGGGCTGCACTTAGAGCTCTACGGATTGAGGTGGTGGGACAATCACGGCCGACGAGGGGAGGTTTTTATCGGTTGGGACCTCTCGGGAGAGATAATAACCTCGTCGGTGGTGGCACTAACATATATGCTTGCTCGGGGCATACAGGAGGTTCTAGGACTATCCTCGGACCACGAACCAGAGCTCTATGTATGAGGAAAGCAGGGAATAAAGTCAACCTAAACCCTTCGTGCAAGAAGGCATTTATAAAGGGTTACAAAGCGACACAACATTTATTACTGAGCGCGCTTCATTCGGGCGTGGTAAAGTATTCCTTGTTTCTCGTAGAACGCTGTAGCGGCGTAAGTCTGATGAAGCGAGATCGGTAGCGCAGACCCGCAGGCGTCGCGGTCGTGGGCGTCACCGATCCAGCCAGCGTAATTAATGCCACGTTGTCTTCGTGGAGCTGCGCGCTTTTAGGCGGCCGAGTCCCTCGACGAACCGGGTCATCTGGTCGCGGACTCGGCGGCGTGCTCGGCGAGCTCGACGGAGGATGGGGGTCATCCGGAGGTTAGGCGGCGAAGATCTTTCTTAGGGGCGACATCCGAGCATGGAGCATGCTTCGGAGGCCGCGGGATACAATGGTAGCCTTGAGAATATCCAATCACTGTGGCTAGCCCCGAGGCTTAAAGAAATCGCCTCATGAGGCCTTGCATATAAGCCTCGGACTCTTGGTAAGAATTGGAGCCTGCGGCGAAGAGGCATCCTGACATCAAGCGATCTGCTTTCGGGCGAGATCTTCTTGGCGAAAGCGCCCACGACATCCGAGCAACCTTTGCTCGGGGGCGAGGATCTTCTGCGGAAAGCTGCTGCGGCATCGAACAACCTTACTCGGGGGCGAGCATGTTCAGGCGGTCGAGTGTATCGACTGGTCAAAGTAGCGGTTGGAGACGGGCGAAAGGTTGTTGCGATTCCTTCTCGCGAAGCCTCGCGAATCACGGTTACGGCGAGTTTTGAAAACCATGCCATTACGAGACAGTTTAGCAGATCTGCCGCCGCGTCGGTTAAATGAGCAGGTAAAGGCGATTTCTTGTCTGATTCGACTTCTCCGCCCATAAATACCAGGCGGGGACGATTCTATAGACTTTCTTCCCCCCACGACTTGCGATTAAACTTCCAAAACCTTGTGCGATTGCGCGCCGGCCCCGAAACCTTAGGCGAAGAATGCTTGGAAGCGATTGCTCACCTTGCGTCTTTCGTCCCATCACCAAGATCGTGAGAAAGTATGCCCTTGTGCGAGGCGGAGTCGGCTTACCAGCAGGCGATGACCTTGAATGCATTTACAAAATCTTGGAGATATGAGACTTTTCGTGGGTGAGGGCGAAACTTTCTTTCAAAAAACCATGGATCTGTGAAAGATACAAAAGTGCATATCGATTTTAGACAAAGAACTTGCATGGTAAGTCGATGTTCGAGGGCTTGCGATCCTGCGGCCGTCCTCCTTGCGAGCGACAGCCCTCGGGCGCTCTGAGGGCGATAGTGAATGGACCTTCCCACTTAGGGGAGAGTTTGTTGGACCGGCGTATCTGGATTCGCGGCGGGGCGAAGTCCAACTGCGGGGCTGGGGCGAATTAACTTGGCGCGTGCTGCGAAAACTTGTTGGTAGCGGCGGATCGGGCGGCGCCCTTTCGCGCCTCTTGGCGAGTTGAGTCAAGCGGCCTCGCGTCACCAGTGGATCTATCGGCGAGTGCACTCTTTAGGACCCAAGCACGACCTCGGCGGGCGGGCGGCCTCGGCACCGCAAGCGTACGGAAGGCGTCTCACCGTAGCTTTCGGCTCGGCGTAGTGCGCCTGAGACCAAAGGGCGGAAGAAGCCCGTCCACCCATGACCCGCCGTGAAGTGCGGCGAGATATTTGAAGACCCTCTTCTTGATCCCTTGAAGAATTTGGCCATTTGCAGCTCGGCGCTCCGTTGCTCTGCGGATGAGCTACAAAGCGAAGCAGACCTTTAATTACGATGTCTTGCGATGAGGCTTGGAACAACTCACTAGTGGTGAGTGTCGTTGTCGTGATGAAGCGATTAGGGACCCGAAGCGCGTCACTGCGTTGCTCTGAAAAAATTTCTTGTTTGCTGGCGAAATGGTTGATCTGAGCTTGGCTTGATCCACTTAGAAAGTGTCGATGGCCACGAGCAAGTATTTACAACCCCGACCACGTGGGAAAGGCGAATGTCGGCCGGTCGAAGCGGCCATGAGTAGGATGGTCTGCGTAGCATCTGCCTGGCTTGGTGGGCCTTCTTGGTGTGGAATTACTTGCCGTGAGTGCATACTACAGTGCCGGCGTCGTCTAGAAATTGTCGACCAATAGTATCGGCCAGGAATGCTTTGCTCACGGTCGGGAAGGGCCAGTGAGCTTCACATTCCTTCATGGATATCTCGAAGAAATTGCCCTCTTCTCGAGATATACACTTGGAGAAGAACTCGAAGTGCCCTTTGCGGTATAAAGCGCCCTCGACTAGTCTGTGTGAGGACGCCTTATGGTGGCAGGCAACAGCTTCCTCCTCGGGTAGTGTCCGTGGGCAAGATCTTTGGGCGAATAGCGTCGTTTAATCGCACCATGCTCGAGAAGAGGCGTTACCTCACGTCTCTTGTGCCTCCTCTACAAAGGGAATGGAGGCTTGCTGAGATGCTCATTTGGCGCCTCGGCGGGGCGGGCATCAGGAGGTTGCCTCCTCTGGAGAGGAATGGAGGGCTTGTGCGGATGCTCAGCGGCGCCCGAGGCGGCGGGCATCTGCGAGCCGACCGCCGAAGATGTCGGCCGAGGGTGTCCTTTACGGGGATGTAGAATACTTGAAATTTCTAAAATCTGGCTCCATCTTCCTCACCTCAACCAAGTAAAGCGCCATTGGTGATCGGGCGGACCTCCTTGTTGACTTGGTTGGCGACCAAGCGCAAATCGCCTTTCACGGTCGATTATTTGGACTCTGGCGCCTTGCCTTCGCGGCCCGTCCAAGAGGCCTTTATACTCCACGCGTTGTTGGTCACGGCGAAGTGCAATTGGATGACATCTTGGGCTGATCTCCTTGAGGACACCAACCGAGCGCCACCCGGCGCTCAGCTCGGGACGTCAATACATGGTCGGCCGTCCTCGGATCCGTGGGACTCGGTGGTGGTGAGCGGGAGATCGTCCATTCGCCACGAAGTCAGGGCAAGATCTGGGACTTGATCGCCGTCTTGAGCGGAAGTGGATGTCGAACTCGGCGAGCTCCATGGCCCACCGCTATCCATTCTTGGCGTCTTGATTCATTAGGATCTCCTAAGCGGAAAGTTGGTCGGAGCAGCGACCTTATGAGCTTGGAAATAGTGGCGCAACTTCCTCGAAGCCCTGGCGGCGATACAAAACTTACGGACCTCGGTACCGCTCCTTTGATACGTGCAAAACTTGACATAGTAAATTGGTCGCTCGCCCTTCTGCTCGACCGCCAACCACACAGCTCACTGACTGAGGGGGTCGCTGAGTATAACAAGCGGCTCCCAGGCCTCGGCGTGGCCAAGATCGGAGGGTGGATAGGTACGCGCTTGGCTCCTCGAAGGAAGCGATTAACTTCTTCAAGTCTAAGCGAAATCCTCGTGCCTCACTGGTGCCTTGAAAAAGGGCAAACGCTCTTCGCCCGGCAAAGGAAATGAAGCGACTTAGGGCGCCATACGTTAGGTCAAGGCACTGGACCTCCTTCTGAGCTCGGAGGCCACATCCTTTCGATGGCTTCAATTTTCTCGGGGTTGGAACCGATGCCTTGCGACCCGATGAGATAGCCAGAGCACTTTGCCGCTTTCACCCCAAAACACATTTCTCGAGTTAAGCTTTATTATTTGTCTGTTGAGATTACAAAATGTCTCCTCGAGGTGGGATACATGACCCGGCAGGCTACTCTTAACCACGATATCATCTACATATACTTCGATTCCAACCTATACGGTCTGGAAGGTCTTACGCATCAAGCGGCTGGAAAGTCGTAGGCATTCCATGATTGAAAGACATGGTCGTGTAGCGAGCGTGCGAATGGCGTGATGAAGGAGGTCTTCTCTTTGTCCCCGAGGATAAGCTAATCTGGTGATAGCCGAATAGGCATCAAGAAGATCATCACAGGACTCTGCCGTCGCGTCGACCGGTGGTCAATGCGCCTTAATGAAAGTTGTCGCCAGGCGGTGGCGTTCGGGCGGTGTAGTCGACACACATGCGCCGATTGCCACCCTTTTTCTTGACAATGGCCCGGATTCGCGGCCACTCCGAATGCTCGACTTCCTGTGAAGCCGACCTCGAGAGCTTGTCGAGTTCATCTCGAATGATACGCTGCTTCTCGGGAAACGCTGAGCTTCTAGTGCAGCGAGTTTTTATCGAGCCGAGCAGCTAGCTGTGCTCAATTACTTCCCTTGGGACTCGGGCATGTCGGACGGTTCCCGAGCGAACACGTCGCGCTCTTCGGAGGAAAATGTGAGCTCGAGTTCCTATTTGGGATCTAAGGAAGATCCCGGATGAAAGACAGAGTTAAGATCGTCCTCGTTTAGAGGACGCCTTGGTTTCTCCTCGTGAGGAGGAGGTAACTTTAGTAGGAGTCGCGGCTCTTGGTGAGGCCAGCATTGAGGCGAGCTGTCCGGAAACCATGTCGGCGACTTCTCGTCGCGATTGAACCGCCTATAGTGCCTTTGATGGTGATAATGCCTTTGGCGGGGACCTTGAGCCTTGGTAGCGTGGTGTGTGGCGGCCATGAACTTGGAGAGGTGGCTGCAGGGATGGCATTGTGGGCGACTTGAAGTCAATGACCTCGAAGTTGATTAGCTCGGTCGAGGAAGTTGTCAAGGCTCCCGACGTCCGCAGGCGGGGCGATCGGCCAGAGGCTTGTTAGAGGTGCTGGGGCGATCGAAAAAGCGGGGCGGCTATGCTCTTGATCTTGGACGAGGAACACGCATCTCGTCGGGGCCGTAGCGAGAATATGAGATCGAGGATCTCCATGTGAGGCCACGTAGCTTGGTCATTCCAGGGACAATCACCCTTGGAGAAAGTGATGGACAGCTTGGACCACAGTGCTTTGCAGGTGGCTTGCCTTGGCGATATGCAAACCTCATGCTGCCTCCTTCAGGTCCCTGCGGGATTTGTACGCCGAGGAGCCCCCAAATATGACGGCTATGTGGTTGTGGGGCTCCTGGTAACCCATGTCGTCATCGTCGTTATCCGCGGGACCCTTGCCCTTGCCGCTCTCTCCTTTTCCCGGGAGAGTGGACATGGGGCCTTCGCCGTTGTAGAACTTCTCCAGGCGGTATGCCCAGGTCCAATAGTTGTGAAAGCCATGGCCGACCGCCTAATGGAACGGGCAGTAGCGGTCGCCCGAAAGGGCACTCCTTTCTTCGTGACCTTGGGCTGCTGCGACCCGGTCTTGCGACCTTAGTCGTTGCTACCTTAATCGTTCACGCGCTGGCGTGGCGACCTCGCCCGCCCTCGGGTTGCAGTGGCCGAGCCAGCGGCGGCGCTAGTTAGCGATCACCACGCCCGGTGCATGTGACCTCTTCTTCTTCTTGATTTTCTTCTCGGCGAGCTTTCGAGTGCTTTTGCTCGAGCCCTCGGGCGGTTGGCGGCAACTTGCCTTCGCCGAGCATCTTCTTCCATTGCAACCCGTCGGCATTAGGCGTAGCATGTCGGCCCTCTGGAATAGCTTCGTTGGCGAGATGTCGAGTGGATCTCCGGTCTTTGCGTGAAGCGAGCGTCGCGGACTCGAACTTGAAGGCCGGACGGCCGCTCATCGAAGATGCTCGGAATGGAGTTCCTCACCTTGATAAACCTTTGGGCCGAAGTCCGCAAGAACTCCTTTTTATGCGGATCGGCCGCTCGAGGTCCGCCGCGTTTCCGGGTGGGTGTAGAAGCTCTAGAAATTTGCTCGGAGGAGCCTCGTGGGCTGCCAGAGTAGATCGACCCCTCGCCGATTGAAAAGCCACGTCTGGCCCGTGTCGAGGGCCGAGTGGGGAGGTAGTTGGCCATGACTCCTCGTCCCCTCCGGTGCGGAATGGTGGTGGAGTAGATCGAGAGGAACTCGTCCGGGTTACGAGTTAGTTAAACCGCTCAATGTGGCGGGGCTTGAACTTTCGACCCGAGGCGTCACGGAGGGGCCGAAAAACTCGACATCCGAGCCTTGGGCCGTCATGGCGACTTACGCCGGGCATGGCGTGTCGGGATTGGATATCTTTGTACCAAGGCGACCATCGAAGCCGGCGCCGACCGAACCACGCTCTTGCGGATGGCGCCTGGGGAGCCGAAACCAGCGTGGCCCGGCCTGGGCTACCTTCCCAAAACAAGCCAAGCTCGGGGCTCGCTGACTGAAACAGCGTGGCATTAAATCGCGTGGCTCGAGATCGTCCGCTCGGGATCTGTATTGCCATATCGCATGTACGCCAATCTGCGCTTCTTTGTTCCCCGTCGCGTGGTACCGTGAGTAAGCGGCGGCTGCTGCCTTCTGCGCCGTCCTCTCTGATGGAAGCGTCCTGTAATAAATAACATCTGTCTCTGTAAATCTCCTATAAATACCCCTGCCGCGATGTATTGGTATGGCTTTTCAAGACCCGCATACTTTCGGACCAGGGAACTTGTTCATTGGAGTCCTTAGGCTAGATTAAAGGCTCCTCGAGCAAGCCGTTATAGCTGCTCCTTACTCATTAGTGAATCCCCTTTGGGCGTAGAAATGTTATCTCCTCCCGTGAGAAGGCGAACGGACAAAAGCGACCCCGTGTGCTTCTTGATTGTCTTATCCACCTCGATCCGTGGCTCGGTGCACCCTTAGGCGTACAACCCTTGCGGGAAAGGGGCCTTAGATTGATCCTCATTCAACAAATAAGCTTCGTGAGGACCCTGTCGAGGTCGAAATGCTTGCTGGCGCCGTCAAGTGGGGATCCGGCCCGAAATCCTCTGCAAGAATCACGAGGATGCCAAACTTCTTCAAGACAATCAAGACCTCTGCGTCTTCGGCGGCGTGGAGGGCGGCGGCGAATACTCGCCCGGCGGCGGCATGGGTGGTCTGCGGTCGATCGAAGAACCAGCCGAGGCAAAAGTCTTTCCCGGTGGCGCGTGAAAGCATTTCCTCGCTTCGCGGCGGATACCCTCGCGCGGGATGAATCTGGCGACTGTCACGGCGGTCGGACTACCCCGGCCGTCTCAAGCTCGGCCAAGGGACGCGTCGTCGCGACACCACCTGATGTCGCCGTGCGATCTGGTCCTCGCCGCGTCGCATGGCGGGAAGGGAGAACGACCACGAGCAAGTATCTCCGTGCCTTCTCTCGCCGGCTCAGCGGCGAGCACCGAATCCTCGGGCGTGGACGGCGGTTATCCACCACCAACCGGTGGCGGCTATGCACGGGGGCGGAAGCCGGGCTCGCAAGGACCCAGCTACCATTCCGGTCTGGCGCGCGCCGCCCTTCAGAGTCGCCTCCGTGCTCCTCGAGCGCCGGCGACTTCAGCGCCATGGCGGCGATGCGTGCGCAACCTCGAACCGCTAACGGCGGACACTGGCGGCCATAGGGCCCCTCGTGGCGAAAATATAAAAACTTACGCCCGACAGCCAGACCCCAGCACCCGGACATTCGAGGCCGGGATGTTTCA
Organism: Guadua angustifolia; assembly: GCA_036346375.1. Taxonomy (NCBI): domain Eukaryota; kingdom Viridiplantae; phylum Streptophyta; class Magnoliopsida; order Poales; family Poaceae; genus Guadua; species Guadua angustifolia. The sequence continues at coordinate 13,866,961 of CM070515.1, forward strand.
CGGGCCTTCGCGCCATTCCTCGCCCGAGGCCTCCGAAGCCATGCTCGAGGAACCTGCGGCGGCGTCAACACCATGAGGATGCTCGGGTACTTCAGGCAGCCTCACGGAGCTCCGCGGACATGCCGGCCGCGCGCCGGCGCTCCGTATGTTCCACATCGAACCCACGCCGTCGCCGCGGCATGGCGTGTTCTCTCGCCTCACCTGCAGCGCAAAGGACCGCTTAGGTCGATCGCCCCCAGCACGCCCGGAAGGCTTCGCCATGATGGCGGCGTTGGATGCCGGGCTTTCTCGGCGTCCCTCCGCGGCGTCAAGTGGCGAAACAAATTCAAGCCGGCCACATCGGCGCTTAGCAGGACCCAAAACCGGCGAATTCATCTTGATCTACTCCCGCCATCTGGCGTGGCCGAAACGAAGGGGTCATAGCTAACTACCTCCCCACGGTCCTCGGCAGCTCCGCCCGGAACCAGCTCTTTAACGAGAAGGAGGGATCGATCCGTTCGTGGAAGCGGCTCTCGGAGAGCCCTCATGGCGAACTTCAAAGTTGCTACACGCTTGAACAGCAGCGCGACCTCGGCGGCTCATCAAGCGGACAAGGAAGCGGCTAGCGACTCCGTCCAAAAAGGTTCATAAAGGTAAGAAACTCCATCGAGCATCTCGGATGAAAGCGGTGGTCGGGCCTTCAAGTTCGAAGGTCGTGGCGTCCGCTTCACACAAGACTTGGAATTCTCCCGACACATCGACCAACGGCTTATTTAAATATGGCGGGCCTCTGTAACAGCAAGTGAAGCGATTACATGGAAGGCGCTTCGATGAAGGCAAGCTACCGCCTCGGCCCGATGCGGAAGGCGCCTCGAGCAAGAGGCCCTCGAGACTCCATGGAAGATCAAGAAGAAGAAAAAAAATCGGCCAGGGACATAGTCGCGACCGTCGAGCTGCAACCAAACTCGTGCCCGCCAGCTTCGGCGGTATGCGAAGCCCTTGATCGGCGCGCCCGCCAATGTAATGACGTATGACGCAGAGCAAGGCGGGAGATGACCAAAGGTCGCGGCGACTGACCCAGTCGGCGAAAGGCGCCCCGGCGACCGCTTTAGCACGCTCCATCGGGTAAGTCCACGACCTTCCATGGCTGTAGAACTTGGGCATATCGCTGGAGAAATCTCTCTGGCGAGGAGATTTATGCGACTCTCCGAGCAAGGGGAGAAGCAAAGAACAAAGGCCCGTGGCCGGCGGCAGCGACATGGATTACGGGAGCCCCATAATCCACGCCGTCATATTCGGTGGCTCCTCGGCCTACAAATCGAAGGGATTTAAAGGAAACCGCCGGGAGAATCGGCCACATCGCATGGCGAGCCCCGTCTGGCGGCTTCGGGTGGTCAGGTTGCCCATCACATTCTCAAGGATGATTGTCCCTTGGAATGACTAAACCCCGAAGCTCCGTTGGTGCGTGGGCGGAGCCATCAACAAGCATAAAAAGTTGGCGGGTCCTCATCGATGGCGGGGAGCTCCTTGGACCTCATATCCGTTTTGGTCTGGGCCGAGATCTGGTCCCTCGTTCCAAGATCGGGCGTCGCCGTCTCGTTCTTCCGGGATCGTCCCGGCACCTCGATCAAGCCTTTGGGCAGATCATCTTGCGTAACATTCGGGGACAATGAATTTCGGACCGAGCTAGTCAATTTGAAATCGTGGACTTGAGATCGGCCTACTAGCGCCATCCTTGGCGGTAAGCCCTCTCAAATTCATAGCCGCGCATCCGCCTACCGATTGCCTAAAGGTCCGGACCCAAAGGCGTAAATCACCGTGAAGAGGCGACCATAGAAGCGACCTTGAGCTGCGACGAAGTCCTCGACATGGTCGGCGGCTGCCTCGGCCTTGGCCTCGACCAGCGGCCTTCCTTCGGCCTAAGTTGCCCTCGGCCGGAGGAAAACCAAAGCGGTCCCTCTCATGGTGGCCCGACCAAGGTCCTCCATTTGGCGTCCTCCTTGGACCCCAAATAGGAACTCGACTCATCACCTTCCTCCGGAGGAGATTCGGACGTGTTACTTTGGGAACCATCCGATATGCCGGGTCCCAAGGGAGGTGATCGAGCCTGTTAGGCTATTGACGACAAAAAGACACTGTCTTGTCGAAGCTCGGGCTATCACAGTTAGCTTGTTCCCGGGGCGAGAAGACTTCCTTCATCACGCCCTTTGGCACGTTACGCTACGACCATGTCTTTCGGCCCTCTAAGACAGCGAAGGCGACCTTCGGTAGCTTGATGCAAAAGACCTTCGAGGAAGCGAATGGTAGGAAGACAGGAAGTATATGTAGATGATATCGTAGTTAGAGTAAAATCCTCGGGCCATATGTCAGGCCTTGAGGAGACCTTTTGTAATCTCCGTGAACATCAGATAAAACTTAACCGAAAAGTCGTTTTGGTGTAAAATCGAGTAAGGTACTCGGGTATATCATCGGGCGAACATCGCGCCAACACGGGAAGATCGAAGCCATCGAAAGAATCATTTAAGCTCGGTAAGGAGGTTCAAACCACGTGAGGACGTATGGCGCTTTAAGCGCTTCATTTCGGTCGAGGCTGACTTGCCCTTCTTTAAAGCTCTCGTCAAGCATGATGGTTTACTTTGGACGGTAAGCTAACTGCTCCCTCGAGGCTGAGCGATCTATCGACCCTCGATATTGGCCACACCAAGGTGGAGGCCGCTCTGCTATACCCTGTGACGCCCGGTAGCATGGTGATCTTGGCGGTGGAGGCGAAAGGGCTTGCGTCCGTTATACTCGTCGTGAAGTGTTACCGGACCAAAGGGCGTTACCACGAGGTCGAAACTCTTATACTTTCATTGCTTTCGTAGCATCGAGAAAATGCTAACCACTACTTCAAGCTCACAAGGTCGTTGTCGACCGGCTTTCCATAAGGAGATCCTAAATCACGGGCGGTAATGGGATAGCGAAGTGGAGCCATGGAACTCATGAGTTCGATGTCCTCTCTCGCCCTGCCGCGATCAAATCTCGATTCTAGCGGACCGTGGTAGAATGGGCGAACCCTTGACCCACACAAGGACCACGAATCTGGGCGGTCATTGGACTATATGCCGACGGGTCCGAGCTTTGAGCGCTCGAAAGTGGCGTTATCTTGAAGTATCCCCCAGAAACGGCTCGATCGTCATTCAATTACACTTCCCGCAACAAACAATGCTGGCGGGTATGAAAGCCTCTTGGCGGACTCCGGCGTCAAAGGCTTCCGGGCCATTGGCTTATTGTGAAAGGTGATTCACGTTGGTCATCAACCAAGTCAACAAGAATATCGGTGTTCCGATCGCTCAATGGCGCTTTACTTGGTTGAAGTGAGGAAGATGGGCGGTACTTGAAATTTGAAGTACTCTACATCCCAGGAAGGATAATTCCTAATGAGACCAACTTTCCAAGGTCGGTTCCTCGCGGTGCCCGCCCTCGGGCGCTAATCGGCTTATCTGCACAAGCCCTCCATTCCCTCGTAGAGGAGGCACCACACCGGATGCGCCCGGCCGGGCGCCATAGAAACATCTGCAAAGCCCTCCATTCCTCTGTAGAGGAGGCATCGAGCGTCTGATGCGTCTCCTTCCTCGCGCAAAGGTGCGGATTGGATGGCGCCATTCATCGATGTTCGCCCATGGGACATTGCAGAAGCGCCGGCGTTCATTTGCAAAGCGGACATCGTCTGGTGGTGAAGCGGCGCCTTATGTCGCAAAGCGCGGCAGAGTCCTCTCCAAGTGCATATCTCGGGAGGAGGCGAGTTCCTTCTCCAAGAGATATCCATGAAGGAATGTCACGAGCCCACTCGTCCTTCGGACGGCTGCGTGAAACAAAGCATTCGGTTGGGATACTATTAGCCCGATGACACTAGAAGCGGCGCTCGAGGCGTTGTGGCAGCAACAGCGGGCGTGCGATTTCACGCCGTAAGTCCGCTGACCGACCTATACTGCAAACCATCCCACTCTCAGCCATTCCTCGACACAGGGGGCCGACATCCTCGGGCCTTTCCCGTGGTAGAAAGGGTTCTAAATTCTTGCTTTCGTCAATCGACACTTTCTCTAAGTGGATCGAGGCGAGCCGTTTCAACCATTGGCTCCAGCGATAAGCGTTTTTTCGCGATAATGTGGTGGCCAGCGTTTTAGGTACCCAATCGCCTCATCACGGAACAAGCACCGATTCACCGGTGGCTATTAAAGCCCTCTGCGAGGACATTAGCACAAAAATATTAGCCGCCTCTGTAGCTCATCATGAGCAATGAAGCGGCCGAAAAAGCGAAACGGCCCGTTGCTCAAGGGATCAAGAAAAGGTCTTGAGACCTTACCCGACAACGCGGTTCATGGGTGGGCAGCTCCTTCCGTCCTTTGGTGGTGCGCACTTTATGGCCAAGCGAACTCTGGGCGAAACGCCCTTCCGGCTCATCTCTGGCCTGAGGCCATCCTCCTGCGAAATCGTGCTCGGGTCCCCAAAGGTGCTACTGGCGGCGACATCCACCAAGGTGCATGCGCCGCCTCGACCTTGACCTTACGAAAAAACTTCGCCTAAAGAAGCCGCTGCTACGGTCGGCCGCCTACAGCCAAACCCTTCTTAAGCAGCGGCTAAGTCCATTCGACCTCGAGCTCTCTGAGTTGGCGACCTTGTCTGCGTCGGATCAGGACACGTCAAAAAGGCCAACAAACTCTCCCCAAATGGGAAGGACCATTCACGGTCGTTTGATTATCACGCCCGAATTTATCCGCCTTACTGACGAGAGGATGGCCCATGAGCTCGCCGAGTTCATGGAACATTGACCCATTGCTTTAAGTTCTATATCTAAGCTCATGTTCCACTTTACGCATTATCTTTGTAAATTCCGACCGAATTCGCATCAATGCAACTTTTTGTTCGTCTAAACACCTCCCACTTGGCGAAATCCGCACCGCCGCGTAGAATAATGCAAGGCACTCGACCAACGCCCGAGCTAAAGATCACCACAAGCGCGGTCTCAATAATGAGCCTTGGTCGCGGTAGTTATCATTTGCAGCGATACAAATCATAAGCGAGCGCCCTTTTATCGGTGCGACACTTAGCTCAGACCAGTAGCCTTGATCGCTGCACACCATGTCCCAAAAACCGTCGTCCTTCCCTCGCCGCGACCATGCTCATGAGTTAGGCCCATGCGTGCAAAAGTGTTAGAACTTTTGAGCCATGCTAGTTTTCCTACACCGACCTAACCCTGGCTTGCTTGGCGGATAGGCGATGCTTCGTTGGAAGTATAAGCCCAGCGCTTTATCTAAATCTCTCCTCTGAAACAAACTTCGTGCTTTCGTAACCGGTGCCACCAATTTCATTAGCGTGAGGGGCTCGGATAGAAGCGGAGTCATCGGCGAAAGTGTTTTGGTCGCTAAATCCTGACTTCATTGCCAAAGCGTCTCGCTCTTAAACACTATCCATCCATTGCGGGAAAAGCAAGAAAGAGCAAAAAAAAGAAAGAAAAAAAAGCGTCTGCAAGCGCAACATTCAAACAAAGCGAGTTGCGCCCAGTAAAAAAAAAAAGCGTATAACCCTACACGGGCGTCGTCCCCTAAGTGCCCATGAAGGCTTACTTGTCTATAATTAAGCAACCTTGGTGCGAATCGATCACACCTTAAGTAGGCGTCCACGACCTTCTTGGGCTTCCTCATGCGAGCTGCTCAACCTCGATCTTTTTTCTTGAGTACGGCAAGGCGGCGGTAGTTCCATTGTTGCTTTCGCTCCAGGTCGGACCACCTTGGCTTCAAGGGCTGAAACACCTTTTTTTTCTTGTTCTAAACCTTGCTCGAGGCAAAGAACCTTATTCGGCTAAGGGCAGATCTTCCTCAGTGACGACTTTTCGCCTCCTTTGCTCTAGCTCTCCTTGGCACAGACACGACACCTCAAGCTCGGCCACCTTGGTCTCTCGAGGTCGAGCATCTTCTTCCCTGTTGAAGCTCTGATCGAGCCCTGAACCTTCTTGTTAGCTAAGAGGCGGAGACTCTCCTCCCTTGAGGCCTAAGCGTTTTCTTTCCTTTGCTCGGCTCTTGCTCGGCGCGGCACTTTCTTCTCGGAAGCGAGCGGCGCCCTCCTTGGCTTTGGCCAGGCGGCGGACCTTTCTGCTCGAGCTCTTGTTCGAGCCGCAGGATCTTCCCTTAGCCTCGGCGACTTCTTGCTCTGCCTCGCGGCATCTTTTCCGCGATTATGGTATCACTTGAGCTTGAAGGTCGCCCACCTTCTCCTCGACCTAGTGTAATTAAAGGCCGCTTTCTTCATATAAGCGGGCGAGTGTGAGAGACAATCGGCACTTCCTCAAAATTGGCCAAAGACTTTTTAAGAAAGTGCCGGCGGGAAAACTTTAAGCGAGATCCCACAAAACCAAGAAAGAAGAAAATTACCAGATAGCGAGCAATTCTCACCTCGGCAGCGTCGGATGCGCAATTCTCCGGAACTTCTCATAAATCTCCCTACTTTGAATATCGGCGGGATCCGTGAAGGTGTCTTTAAGCCGGAATCCTTGGAGAAGGCGGGTTGTCGAGCTGGCGAGTCCTCCTCCTCTGGGGGCGTTACTGTCGAGCACAAAACCCACTCTTGGCGGCGCTTCGCTCGAGGGTCCTCGCTATCCTCCGAGCATGTTGTTCGCTCGAGCCGCTATCCCGAGCGGGTGGTTACGCTCGGGCGGGTAAAAAAAAATCTTATCGAGCGAGCATTTTGCGGGAGCCCGTCACCTTCTTGGCGGACCCTTTGCGGGCTGCTTGGGTCGCCTTTTCTCCTCGCCGTGCTCTTATGCTTTGCTCCCCGCCTTACCGGCCATCCGCGATGTCGGCTGACGGCGAATAAGCGCGCCCGCTAAAAACTGATGGGCAAGCTCATGAAGCTATTTGGCGGCGATCACGGGAAACCTACGGGCTAATAACCATCCGCGTCGGTGAGTGGGAGTTGGCGTATGGCATAAAACAAACAAGCAAAAAGCAAAGCAGGCGAGTCAGCGCCCACCTTTGGCGGGCCTTCCGTCGCCCGCAGGTGAGTTACGCCGCCGCTAGGACCACCAGCTTCGGCGCCTTTTGGCGGCTTTGGGTGATCTTCATGACTTAAGGTCACCCGGCCTCCATGCCGACCCCCTCCGGCGTCTTTAGGATGCGGTACGTTGCCGAGAAGCTTACCGTCGGCGATCCCAAACTCCGAGCTTTAGTAGCTCGTGCGAGTTCAGTCGCCGTCTCGGCAACTCCTCTTGGCGCCTCCGCTTTCGTCTGCACCATTCCCTCGATCAATCTTCCCTCATGCGATTTGTTCGATTTGAACTTCGAGCTATAATTCTCGGCCAAAGCCTCGGTAAACTACCTCCTGTGATCGGCGTACTCCATATCTTGCTTCGGAGATTCCCGGCGATCGCGTGCCTCTTCGGCGTCGGGTACCCACGCGTGGCGTGATCGACCTCTTGCTCCTCACTTTTGGCCTTAAGCGAGGGGCGAAACACCCATTCTTGCCCTTTGGATTTGAGCTTGGCGCTTGACTCCGAAAGCTTCTCTGTCAAAAGGCGGAGCGCCATTAGAAAGCGCGGATGTTCTCCCGTCTTGAATGCTACTCGGTAAGACTTCGGATGTTCTCCCGAGCATGAATGAACGGTACTTACCACCTTGCCCGTTGAGCCGTTGATGGGACTTGGAGTTCTTCTCGAGCTCCTTGCCCTTGGGGACCCAAACATTTCGCCAAACCCTCTTCTCCACCCGATTGAAGCAGGCATCGCCATGACAGCGCCAAATGTCATCGCAAGTTCGGCGTCACAAGTGAAACAAAATTGTCACAGTGGCGAGGCATACGATTCGACCTCCCGAATGGTGGTCGTCCCACTTGCATGGATTTTAAAGAAGGGGTGCTCTCTCCTCGCGGCGAGGATATCTGTTCGGAGGAAATCGCCCAGACGATATCGCGCGGTCGACCATGTTAAGTGAGCTCGTGGATCGTCATCGAGATCCGCTCCTCATCGGGGTGGCCGTCGATAGCGGTGTGTCTCGGCGTTAGGCGCCGCATAGCTCATTATAAGCTCGGTGACGTCTCTTGACCTCATAAAGTAGAACCAATAGGTCGGCCCGGCAAGGCGAGTCGCATGAGGTGAAAGGCGGGGGAACTTCGTGCAGGCGGCCGGGTCATGAAAAAGCGAAATATAGAGCGCCCGATTGGCGGAAGGGCCATGCCGGTCTGAAAAATTGTAGAAATGGAAGAAGAGACTTGGCGTAGGAAAGGGTGCCCACGAAGCCTTGAAGAGATAGGCAAAGATGTTTCAAGACAAGGATGGAGTTAGAGTTTGGATGGGTGAGCTCACCCGGCATTGCGTGAGCATCCTCGAGGAACTCGCTCTCCGTATTGTGGAGCCCATTGGCGGTGTAAGTGCATGTGACCATCTGCGTGGAAATCATCTTGACCACGGGCCCCCTCGCCCTCCGGGATCCTCCAAGTGTGGGCGTCCGGTGCAAGATCCTCCAAAGCCGGAGCCTCTCCGCGTGATCTTGCTGCTTCAAACGCGCCATGAAAGTCTTGGAAAGATGAACACTTGTGATAAAGAAGAAAGTTTAGGAACCGTCGAGGTTTCTTTGGCGGGCGCTTATGCAAGTGGCGAGAATAAGGAAGAAAAAGCAAATGAAGTGTTCCTTGGGTTATTTCTAGGCGGAGGAGCTTGGCAATTTTAAAGCAATGTGATTGCCCGCCAATGGTAGTAGCGTCCCCAAGCGAGCGACGGTAGCGATTCCCCAAAAAGCTATCGGAGACCGGCGCGGCAGCCGTGGGGAAAAACACGCGCAATTTTCCGCGCTCCTCCGGCGCTATTTAGCTCGAACCCGACCCAATGCGCTTTCGGTCTCAAAGGGCGCCTCTCCTAGGCTTTGATCGCTCGGAAGCATGAGCCTTTTTTCGTTGCGAGATCCTTTTCCCAGGCTTCAGCGGCTTTCGGATCTGCGCCAGCGGCTTTCACCTTAGTAATCTCGCCCGAGCATGATTGCTCAAGACACTATCTTGATTTTTAGCTACAAGATTCCTCACTCACGAGCAAAGGCGGCTCGGACACCGATGAGGTCTTAGCCGCATGACTCCAATCCCTCTTTAAGAAGTCTAGAGGCTTAAGGCGGAGGCCTCGGCAGCCTTTCCCCCTTTAGCCTCGGGGGCTAGGCTGTCGGGGATTGGATATCTTTGTACCAAGGCGACCGCCGAAGCCGGCGCCGACCGACCATGCTCTTGCAGGATGGCGCCACGCAGAACCGACCTTCAGCGTGGCAGAAGCCGCAGGGCTACCTTCCCAACAAGCCAAGCTCGGGGCTCATGACTCAAACAGCGTGGCATTAAATCTTGGCATGACTTTCGAGATCGTCACTTGGGATCTGCTGTTGCCATAGTCGCCCGCCTTGATAGTCTGCGCTTCTTTGTTCCCCACGTCGCGTGGTACGTGAGTGGGGCGGTACAACTGCTTATTGCGCCGTCCTCTGATGGGCGCCCACGTAATAAATAACTTTTGTCTCCTGTAAATCCTATAAATACCCCTGCATACGATGTATTGGTGGCTTTTCAAGACCCGCATACTCGGACCACGGGGCTTATTCATTGGAGTCCTTAGGCTAGTTCGAGGCTCCTCAGAAAGCAAACGCGTTATGCTTGCTCCTCACTCATTAGTGAATCCCACTTGGGCGTGATTTTGTTATCTCCTCGTGAGAGGCGAACCGGACAAAAGCGACCCCGTGTGCTTCTTGATTGTCTTATCACCTCGTCAAGTGGCTTGGTGCACCCTTAGGCGTACAACCCTTGCGGGAAAGGGGCCTTAGGTTGATCCTCATTCAACAAGTAAGCTCGGCGATGGACCCTGTCGAGTGCGTCGATGGATGACCATTCTTGGCCGAAAGCGGCCCGAGTGGAACACTTTCGGTAGCTAAATGGCGGATGGGGCGCTTTTTGGAGCAAGGTTTATGGCGTCGTCACAAGAGGTTAAAGTGGAACACATCTTTCGCCTAAGCATAAAACCGGTGATTAAATCGAAAGGCGTGATATGGTTTTAAGTTGGCAGTAGTAGTATATCTTATCTCTTTAAATTAGTTAAGTATTTGGATATGTTTGGATATGCTTATCCTTATTTAGTTGTAGTTTGCATGGAATAATTAGTGTCAGGTTTCCCTAGTATATAAAGGGATTGTCCAGCAATTTTGGAAAGCAATAAAAAATTCGATTGATTCCTAATCTGAGAACAGAGCCTCCTGCGCCAGGGGATCAACCCTAGGCTAAGGAGGGCGTTCGTCAGCCCTATCTTCCTGTTCCTCATCTATTGTTGCCATAAACCCTAGACCATATCACTTGTATCTGATCGATTTCGTTGTCGTGCCTCTGATGGATTCTTCTTATTGGCGCCTTGCTTTGAGCATGCTAACTTCTTTGTTCAAATCACATTTGTTAATAATCTTGATTTGTCATGCCAATATTTTCTAATGCTGAAACCAACTCCTCTAACATATCTATTGTAGAATTCATACGCTTTTCCTTCGTTATCACATTCCATTCCAACCATCAGCTCTCTCTCTCTCAATCTCTCTTTATTGCTTCTACTACGGAAGGGCATTTAGTACCGGTTCAAAAGAGCCTTTAGTCTGGGTTTTTGAACGAATCTGAGCTATCCAGGATTGATGCTCAAAACATCGATCGGTTCCCTCACCGTCTTGATAAGTATCGATCTGGGTTAAAGTCTGCGTGGCGTATGAGGAACCCCGAGGACCACATCGATGCGGTTGGTGTCTCCAGCCGTCTTGATGAAACCCTCATCGATCACCGTTGGTTTCTCCAGCGATCTTGATGTTTTATATATATAGGTCTATTTCTCCGTAGCTATTATATATGTGTGTGTGTTAAATCACAACTAATTAAAAGCATAGATAATCAATCATGCACTTTGCACGATAATTAAATCCTTGAACATTCATTAACAAATTTAATTACATCTAATGTATTAAAATATGTACACATATTTGTTCTTGCTCATCGTCTAATGTATCAATATATATGTACACAACTTTAATTACAACTTGAGTATTTTTTCCTTACATTCATCGGGATCTTTTCGCGCATTGCTCTTGCTAGCCGTAGATGTAAACCAAACGAGTTCACTAGTCCTTATTGAAGGGCACAACTTGTTAAACATTGGTTAAGTGAAACTTCGCCTTTTGGATTTCTGACCTCATCGTAAATAAAGCCCGGCGAGTTGTTCTTGGATTGCTCTCACTCGTCTTGGCGAGAGTTCGAACCTTGTTCCGCCAAATGTTGAGGCACCTATCGTTAAGTCATTAACTAATCAATACTTGAACTTGTACAAGATATAAGGAGTACCTATACATCATTAAAGCTAGTAATTATATTTACTCACCCCTTGTTGCCTTTTAGCTTTGATGCGGTGCTCGGTTTGGGTGTGCATAAACTTCGCATACATAGTAGCCGCATAAATTGTTACCCGTGGTGAGTCAAGATCTGCGATGGAAAAAAAGTTGAAAGCGTGAAATGGATGCAAGGAAATTAAGTTAACTAACTAAAAAGCTAGCATTATGATATCATTACCACGAGGCAATTGTAATGTCAAATTTCTCCTTGAATCATACGTTTTTAGCTTGCGAACGTGTGAATGCACTACACATGTGATTCTGAATTGTACATGATTAGAATTTGTTTCAAATTGAAGGAAATAGAGCTAATACGATAATAAAAGGAACAAGAATTAATACTGGTCGAGCATGTCGATAAAGTTTTGATACTTTTCAGCTGGTCTCCTTTGCGAGTCCATAATTGTGATCGAGCTACGATCTAGCTCGATCATAAGAAGAATCGATGAAAACTATACATAGATGTGTCAACATAGATAACTAATTAGTTCTAACATCGTGTTATGAAAAGGAGTAGAATGAGGTGATGCGAAAACCGTACTCAAATGAGTAGGCTAGATATATCTTTGACTTATATCTTTGACCCATTAAGCGCATTGAATCGTTAGTCTCTGTTTTAAGCAGGTGGTCTCTAACGGTTGTCTCGTTGATAACTCTGGGTCCATGAAGCCTATATAGAATCTCGATCCTTCGGCATCTTTGTATCTCCATGCTACATAAGAAATTAGTTAGGCTTGCAAGTTAGTATAGTACAAGGAAGTGCGATAGTTTTTGTAAATAATTAAGACACTTACGAGTCCGACAACCCATCAAGCTCACTTATTGAGGCGTCTCATTTGGTATAGATCATACATGTAGTCGATCGACAACAAATTGACCTTCACTGCGAAAAAAATCTTGTTGCTTAAACTTGATGACGAACATCTCTAGACCATGCTTGGTTGCGTCCAAGTACCATTCATGAAATTACGCATCTTTGTCGTTAGGTAGGGCGGCTCCTCATGCACGACCAATGACCCACCCATTTTAAATAACCATTTTACTTGGGCAACCTCAATCTTTTCCGTGCCTAATATTTGATTTGCGATAAGGCCGGTTTCTTGAAGAATTTTTGCATCTCCTTACTCTTCCCTCGGTGACATCTTCTTCTTGGGGCATTCCTTACTCAATGTCTTTCGTAGTTTGATTTGCGAGGCATTTCCTTTTATCCTTCAAATTTTTAATAGTCATTAAGCCTTTATAAAATTCTTACATGCGAGTTGAACCTTTTTCTCTGGTGACTTGGGTTTAAGAAATTTAGTTACCTCTCCTTTTACCACCTTCTTGATCTCCTCATCGTTCATATCATCTGGCCTTCGGAAGTTGGCCCGCTTCTTGGATTGGGTGGAGGACCCGTCTTCTTGGGAGCTCTTGGCTTGGCTTCATTCCTTGGTGGCGCCTTCTTGGGAGGCAGGGGTTCTTGTGGCGCTTATGTCTTGGGAGGTGGTGTAGGAGTCGGCGCCTTCTTGGGAGGACGCAGGCTTCTTCGGGGCTTATATGTGCGAGGAGATGGTGTAGGAGATGGGCTTCTTGTCGGGCTTATATCGCGAGGAGGTGGTGTAAGAGTCAGGGAGGTTCTTGGGAGGAGGCAGGTTTCTTCTCGGGCTTCTTGCGGAGAGGACAAGTCCATGTTATCTCGAAAAATTATGTACCGTTTCATACAGGATGAAATTGTGTCTTGCCTCTCCTAAGCCGTAGTCCCGTCACCTCCGAGAATTTCGAGGTCAAGGTCCTCGTACCTAAGCGAACCTCCTCCACCGAGACCTTGGAGTATCCTAACGGTATCTGTTGGCCATGGATAAGTTGCCCGGCTCTAATGGGTGAAACCATACCATCGGCGCCTTGAAGAAGTAAGGTTCAGCGCTTGGATATGCAGCTCACAAGGTGTCCATTGCTGATGTCGTCTCTGGGATACTTGTCCAAGTCCATACTGCCCAGCCGGAGGCGTGTTGCCGTTGCCGGAGGAACTAATGATGTCTGGATTACTTGGAGGTTCTTGGCGTCTCGCTGCTGTTGGCTCAAGGCTAGCTGCACCTCTCTTGGATCTCTTCTTGCATTCTCTCATTTGTTTGATTCGAGGCGTTCTTCAAGCGCACTAAATTTGTTAATCTGTCGAGCCTTGCTCCTCTTGAAACTCCTATAGGTCTCGGCGTCTGGCGAAACCAACCTTCCACGGGACAACGCCGGCGCCTCGTGTCGTCCAGGTGCTCTGGATTTTGCAAGGCCCTTGTTAGCTCATCGTTCTCCTGTTTGGCACAAAGCTACTGCACAGGAAGTCTCCTCGATGGGTATCAAGCCTTCAGCCACATCTCTTAGCACCTCCCCAACCTGACATTGCCGTTATCATCAAAGGGCGCCGTAGTGAGCATAGAACCAATGCTTTGCTCTGTCGGGCCAATCCATTGTTGCGGTCGATACCCTTAAGCTAGCGAGTCTGTTCCCTCTTCTCCCATTTTGGTATTGCATGGCGGTAACCACGGGGCGAGTCGGTGGTGATAATTCTTCTTCTGTGCATTCAACTTATTCTTCACTCAAACTTTGACCTTCGTCCAAAGTCTTGTAGTTCTAAGCGCATCGATGATCTTGCAACTTTGGGTGCTTGTTGAAGTCAGGCGTTCGATTCTTCTTGATATACTCCGTGTTGACTTCTTTTTATAAATGCGGAATCGTAGCCATCTTCTTGAGAGTGTAACTCTTCACCTTCTCTTCGGTCCCTTGGGGAAGGTGAATGTCTCCTTCACATCGTTCCAAAGCATGTTCTTCGTATCTTGAGGACTGATCCCATTTTGCTATGCTAATTGCCACGTGGTCCCTAACGTGGGCGCCGCATCTGAATTAGGCAGCCCAAAGCGCCCCAGGGTGCAAGAGGTCGGCCGATCTCGGCGACCGGTGATAACATGTCTTGCCTTCTTCTTCTTGCTTGGACCTCGTGGCGTGATTGCTGCTGGTTGACCGATCTGAAAGCATGGTACAATCATGAGCAGGTCGGGATGTTGGCTTAGCATGGTAGTGGCAAACAATCATGAGCGTGTTGATTGTTACCTCATGGCCTCATCGTGCTCTGCGACCTCATCGTGCTCTACAACATCATTGGCCTCGGTTGGCGGGTGCAACTTCGTAGTCTCATGATCATCACATCCATAATCAAACTTCTCATAAATTCTTCAATCGTCCATAAATGCGTTTCTTAGGCTAGAAGAAGCACTGAAAATTATGAAAATAGATCACATTTCATGTAAAAGTGATGGTACTACTCTAAAAGCGGCGTGGAAGGCGGTGGGGAAGAGGCAGTAGAGAGGATGGGCGGTGGCTTGAAGATGTTCCTAATGTAAATCGGCCAAATACTATATGATGGTAATTTTGCTAGAGTTGAGAGGAAATCAAGTGATCGATGTTGTGACCTCATGCTACAAACATGTGCACATGTAACTTTAAAATGATACTTATACATTAGAAAAAATTCATATGATACATATACATCTCGAAATGAAAACATAATATGAAAAAATTCATATATTCTTAAGAATATATTTGCTGAATAAAAAATAATGAATCATTCTTATTCCACACTAAAATGATTTAAAAAAATAAGCCCCTGCAAGTTCAAGAAGCATGGATGTCACGAGGCGTCAGGATTACAGGCAGAGAAGCCATGAGAGACATGCTCGCTTGAAATGGACTTAGGACTTAGTTCTTTTCTTCTCTTCTTCGCGTACACAATATAGGCTTCCTCCGCTCCTCCTCTTCATAATCATCCTCTTGCTCCTCTTCTTCATTGAATTTGAAGCTATCAGCGAACATGTCCAATTTTCATTGGAAAATTTTTATGTTCTATCAATGAAGAAGAGGAGAAAGCCTATGATCTAATTCATTGACAAAAGTTGGACCATTGTCTAAAATCCATGATCAATGACAAGAATGAGGCTTGAACTTGTAGGCTTATGTCTTTTAAATCATTTTAGTGTGGAATAAGAATGATTCATTATTATAAGCAAATATATTCTTAGCAAATATATTCTTAGAATATGATCATTTTCATATTATTTTGTACAATTAGGAAAAATTCATTATATAGGACAAGTACAAAAAGAAATTCGGACAAGTTTAAGATCATGGGACATAGAATTTTCTCTTTTTAATTCTCGATATAATGAATCTGAACTAGAATAATTCACATGATACATATTCATTTGACATGATACATATACATTTCAAACTTCACATATACATAGAAATCTCACACATACATAGAAATCTCACATATACATAAAGCCGATCAATAGAAATAGAAATTTCAAAATTCACGAGAAATTAGAATAATTCATGATACATATTCATTTGACATGATACATATACATTTCAAACTTCACATATACATAGAAATCTCACACATACATAGAAATCTCACATATACATATATATTTCAAACTTCACATATACATATAAATCTCACACATACATAAGTATTTGAAGATTTGCCTAATAATGACAAGTAAAAGGACATCACAACTAGCATAGTGCTCAAGTTGTCAATTTTGTATTGTTCTCGGATAACGGGTTGCCTTAAAGACCGTCACTCGTCGATGAGGGACAAAGATCATTGACCAATTTGTGACAACATTACTTTAGTGAAAATGAAACAACTTTTCGACACTTGACAACTTAGAATAATTCACATGATACATATTCATTTGACATGATACATATACATTTCAAACTTCATATACATAGAAATCTCACACATACATAGAAATCTCACATATACATAGAACACGATCAATAAAATAGAAATTTCAAAATTCACGAGAAATTAGAATAATTCACATGATACATATTCATTTGACATGATACATATACATTTCAAACTTCACATATACATAGAAATCTCACACATACATAGAAATCTCACATATACATATATATTTCAAACTTCATATACATATAAATCTCACACATACATAAGTATTTGAAGATTTGCCTAATAATGACAAGTAAAAGGGACATCACAACTAGCATAGTGCTCAAGTTGTCAATTTTGTATTGTTCTCGAGATAATGGTTGCCTTAAAGCCCGTCATCGTCGTAAAGGACAAAGATCATTGACCAATTTGTGACAACATTACTTTAGTGAAAATGAAACAACTTTTCGACACTTGACAACTTAGAATAATTCATGATACATATTCATTTGACATGGTACATATACATTTCAAACTTCACATATACATAGAAATCTCACACATACATAGAAATCTCACATATACATAGAACACGATCAATAAAAATAGAAATTTCAAAATTCACGAGAAATTAGAATAATTCACATGATACATATTCATTTCACATGATACATATATATTTCAAACTTCATATATACATAGAAATCTCCGCATACATAGAAATCTCACAATGTCATTTAAGCAAACAGAGACATGGTCTAATGTCACGATATACAAGCTCATGAATAAGTATTTGAAGATTTGCCTAATATATATATATGCAAACAATCTCTGTGACACAAGGAAATGATTCTGGTGACGGAAATATAAAGCAAACACTGGTGAGCCTATCCAGAATGCAAAAGGAGCATACAACTTACTAGAACTTACTTCGAACTCACGCAGCAGTTATTATGCATGAGCAGTGAAGATTCATAAGACAAATATATATATCAGAATCACTAGACACAATTGATCTAACAACTAAATGTCAAATCTTTGGAAAATTGTTGTTGTCACAAATGGTCTCAATCAGCCCAATCTTCATCGAACAATAATCCCACTCTTGCAAGGTCCCCAACCACGACATCTCAAAGCAGACAAGCATAACCAAAACCAATCACTCGGGCACCAATGAGGAGGCACAAACCTAGGGTTGGCGAAGGAGGAGAGCAATGGCGGAGGCAAGGCTTGGGAGGCGAGCCGGCGGTGGGGTCGTCGGAGGACAGCGAGGGCAGGCGCAGATGGGGTCGGCTGGGCGTCCGGTCGTCGGAGGTCTTTGCAAGCAGCGGGAGGAGGAGGAGATTGAGGAACAATAGCGGGAGAGTAGAAAAATTGAGGATGCGGCGTGAGATGGGTTTATAAGCGCACCATCGGTCGGTTGGATACCAACGATGTGATGTGAGACATCGATCGATTGAATACATGGGGTGATGGAAATTACATTTCGGCCTTGAGGAGAGAGCCCTAGGCACTTATCGATCCGGTTGAAAACACCAGCAGGGACTGATGTTAATCTCAAAACAATTTAGCGCCCATACTAATCGACAAGAAATCTTCCTCCCCCTTGGCTGGCGCGTGGCGCTTGAGTTGAGGCTCTCCGTCGGCAGTGAGGTCTGGGTTCGAAGCCCGCTCGTGCCTACTAGCTCTTCTTTTTTCCTTTTCTTTTATTTACTCTTTGTTTCATGAAATAATTTTTAAAAATGCTTTTACCACTTTAGATTCATTTAGTCTTTATTTTAAGATTTCTTTTTTTGAATCGATCGGTTGGTTTATCAGCGGGTGGCTATCTCTATCGATCGGTTGGATACTCCAGCAGTCTTGATCAAATCAAATTTCAGCCGAGGGAGAGCCCTAGGCACTTCTCGATCCGGTTGAAAACACCTGCAAGGATGATGTCAAACTCAAAATAATTTAGCGCCCATACAAATCGACAAGAAATCTTCCTCCCCTTGGCTGCGCGTGGCGCTTGAGTTCGAGGCTCTCCCGTCGTAGTGAGGTCTCGGGTTCGAGCCCGCTCGTGCCCCTAGCTCTTCTTTTATTTCTTTTTCTTTTATTTGTTGTTTAACTCTTGTTTCATGAAATAATTTTTAAAAATGCTTTTACCACTTTAGATTCATTTAGTCTTTTTTTAAGATTTCTTTTTTGAATCTCTTGTTTAACTATTGTTTCATTAAATAATTTTTAAAAATGCTTTTACCACTTTAGATTCATTTAGCCTTTTTGTAAGATTTCTTTTTTAAATGTCTTTGTTTAACTATTATTTCATTAAATAATTTTTAAAAATGCTTTTACTATTTTAGATTCAATTAGCCTTTTTTTTAGATTTCTTTTTTGAATCTCTGTTTAAATCTTGTTTCATTAAATAATTTTTAAATATGTCTTTGTTTAAAGTTATTCTTTACAATATTTTTTCCAACCATGTAATATAAATTAACATTATAGAAAATTGTAAGAAATAAAGTAATATTTGCACTCTTATAATTCCATTGCAATTTGTCACCTTGTTATATTAGTACAGAGGGACTTTGAACAATATTGTTAGTGAAATATTAGTACAATTTGAGCAGAAAATACAGAAAACCACTAGAGGAATGAGAAACTAGTATGTTAGTAGTCTATTACACCAAAAGCAATCCTTATTTGCTAACATACTTTGCTTTTACAAGTGATCCTTCATTATGATCGCGGCGTCGTGGGGAGATTCCTCTGTATCATTCAAGACACTAATGTCTCGTCCACAAGTGAAAGGAGGCGGCTCGTCGAGCCGATTATACTCTTCTTCGTCCGTGGCGCCCTCAACTCAAACAATCCTTCTTTTACTGGAAGAACCACGTGGCGCCTTGGTCGATCGCTCTTGCTAGTCTTCTCCTTCGCTTTTCGGTTTCTTGTCCATGTCCATCACATAGAATACTGTGTCACATCATTAGCGAAACACGAATGGTTCGTCCTATAGGCCACTTGCTTGAGGTCCACAGTTGTCATCACCGTGCTTATCGATATCCACGGTTGTTGGTTTGACCCATTGGCAAAACAGAGGGACTTTTAATGGCCCGTACTCGAGCTCCCAGATCTCCTCTATGAAACCATAGTAGGTGTCCATCTTTCCATTTTGTCCAAGAGCATCTATCTGGGCCCTTTGTTTTGGTTGGTGCTCTTGTTATCACAGGTTGTCGTGTAAAATGTGTACCCATTTATCTCATACCCTTGAAATGATATGATTGTTGTGGGCGGTCCTCGAGCCAAGAGTTTCAATTGTTCATAAATGCATGCCTTGCCCAACAATTGCTTTTGTAACCAAGCTGCGAAATGATCCATTTGCTCTCTGCGATCCACTTATCGACTTCTCTGGGTATTGGTAGCGTAGACTCATCTCGTGATCATAGATATCTGGAGCCACTCAGATTGCTTGTTTCAATCTAGTGAAATGTGCTTGTTTAAATGCAAGTAGATCATCGCTATAGGATTCTTTTCTCCTAAAGTCCCTTTTCCCGTAGCCTCCCCTCATGGCGTGATCTGAGGGGCCATGTCAGATTCAGATCATCCATGTAACTAACACAAAACTCGATCACCTCCTCTGTCTGACACCTGCATAATGCACCTTCAGGCGAGACGATTCTGAACATACTTCTTTAGGATACCCATGTACCTCTCGAAAGGAACATATTGTGGAGGAACACAGGTCGAGAATTTCTATCTCTTTAACAATGTGGACCATGAGATGGACCATAATATCAAAGAAGGATGGAGGGAAGATCATCTCAAGGCTAACGGTGTTGACCATGTCATCATGCGAGACTAGATAACTTATTCGGCTCGATGACCTTCTGCGACACAGCGTTGAAGAACGAACACGACTTTATGATTGTCCCTCGTACCCAATCTGGCGAATACCTCGCTACAGCCCTTTGGGAACAATCATGTCATCAACACATGACAATCATGGGATTTTATGTATGCGATTTTATTCTCTTTCATGTTTATGAGTCTCCTTATGTTAGGAGTATCCACAAGGGACCTTCACCTTGTTTAAGAACTTAATCATGTTTTTTCTCTTCCTTGCTCAAAGTGTAGCTCATGGGGTGGAGGTAATGTTGTCCTTTCTCTCTCTTTTTCGGATGTAGGTGGTTCTCGAGTCCCAATAGTTTATGGGTCCTTTCGTTGCAGAAGTGTATCTTTTGACTTCTGGTACATATCTCTGAAACCTAGCAGGTTCACGAGACATTCTTCGTGATATGCATGAAGTCCGATGAGTGGCGGACCTCTAAGTCTTTCGATGAGTAAGTCCCAAAATATTGACTTCTTCTTCCAAATGGCCTTCGTGTGACCTTGTTCGGTAGAGACGGGTTTGCTACGAGGACCTTTTCCAAATACTACTTTCGAGATCCTTTACCAAAAGAAAATACAAGCGTCCTTTGCGATGCATGGGCTTCTTCACGTTCTCTTACATCCCATCAAAATTCTCACCCTTCCTCATGCTTGGGTCCTTCATATGGAGGAACCTCGGTGGCCCATGTACACAACCTTTCGAGAGTTTTTAGGTACTTCTTGTCGTATCCTCTAAGCGGTGAATGCGGGCTTTATATCCTTTGATAGATAGGCCGATAGATTACCAAGTGCAGGCGATCGTTGATGGTTCGAATAGCAATGCGTAAAGTGAAGTGCTCTCTTTTGTACTCATCCCATACCGTACACCATCGTTCCACAGTGTTAATGAGATCTTCAACCAACGGTTTGAGGTACACATCAATGTCGTTTCGGGTTGCTTCGGGCCTTGGATAAGCAATGGCATCATAATGTACTTCCGCTTCATACACGGCCAAGGAGGAAGGTTGTAGATACATAGAGTTCACGGGCCAAGTCTTTGTATTTCTTGCTCATATCGCGACGGGTTCATCCCATCCGTACTCAACCCAAACCTTATGTTCCTTGCATCCTCGGCAAAGTCCGGGTATGTTCTATCGACTTTCCTCCACTGAAGAGCCATCGACCAGCGTGCCTTAGCCTTCCGTCGTCCTTACGGTCTTCCTTGTGCGGTAGCATCATCTGGGCATGCGCTTTGTTACGCAAATAAGCGCTTCAGCAAGGATTGAGAAATACCACACCACCTTAGCAGAGGTCTCTTCTTCTTCGCTGCCCTCTACCTCACAGGGTCATCACGCTTTGGTCTTATCTGTGAGTTTTGCACACGGACAAGCTTAGAATCCTCATACTCATTGCGATAAAGGATACAATCATTACGGCATGCATGTATCTTCTGTACCTCCAACCCCAAAGGCGGACAACTTGTTTGGCATCGTCGTAGTTTGGCGATGTGTTCCCCTCTGGAAGTAACTTCTTTATGAGGCATAACAACTCGTCGAATCCCTTATCGGACAATCCATTGGTGCCTTCCATTGCATCGAGTTCTAGTGTGATGCGCAACTTTTTATGGCCTGTCGGCGGTTTGGGTACAACAGGTGTTCCGTGGTCCTCCATAGGTATTTGGAACTTTTCGTAATATCTTTCATCGATGTATTCTCCTCTCCATCACGCGACATCTGGTCTAGGTCATCATCACCACACTCCCCAATGTATCTTGAAAGAACCATGTTGACCGGCGTCAGGGATATTGTTATCGCCTCTTCTTCTTCACCGTCTTCTGTATAATCTCTTCTTCACCGTGCTTGGTCCAGCGGTATAGTTTGACATGAAACCTCTTGTGAGCAAATGAAAGTGAAGGTGGCTGGATTTTGCCCTCCTTCTCATTCTTCACGATCTATGCATGGACGACATATGTAGCGACGTCGTGTGTGCATCGGCATACGAAGAAAATCTTGCAAACCACTGCA
Source organism: Guadua angustifolia (assembly GCA_036346375.1). Taxonomy (NCBI): domain Eukaryota; kingdom Viridiplantae; phylum Streptophyta; class Magnoliopsida; order Poales; family Poaceae; genus Guadua; species Guadua angustifolia. Next base: position 13,888,941 of record CM070515.1, read on the forward strand.
AGAACTCAGGGAGCGTCGATCCATGTACATCCATCGCCGGTCCATCTACATTATGTTACATCAAGATAAGCATTACCTCATTTTAGGATAATGAATTGTTGAACCAAAACCTAAATATTAGCTAGATCCACACCTTCAATCCGAGCTAAATAATAATCCAAGCAAAATATAAACCCACACAACAAGTTTTGCAACCTACAAAAGAATTGGTCGATCGAGTGCGGATTCAAAATTACGAACAAAATTCACAGCGACTTTGTTTGCAAATTCTGTTGAAATTGTAACACCTAAAATTTCTAAATTATTATTCAATCATTTATTTTTATTTTTTCTAAATCTCTAGCACTTAATTAATGATGTTTTCAAAAATAATTTCTTGATGGAAATTAAAACCAAAATTATACTAGAAGTAATTTTCTAAGTTTAAAATATTCCAAAGTATTTTTGAAAACTTTTCTCAAATATTGAATCTCTATTGCAATCATGATGTGTGCTTGTTGTCATTTCAAAATTTCCCATATCACTATTTACATAACAACATAGAAGTGAAATATAGTCATCCTCAACATGGCATCATGGAGCCTAAAGTGTAAATCTCAACTACAAGATAAAACTATGTGAGGTCTAAAGTGGTAACTTGCAGAAAAAAATCATGCTTAGTGAATTGTTAACCAATGCATTCTTAAAATCACACCTTTTCTAGCAAGATTATTATATGATAGTATCGATTATCAGCAATCAAATTTCGCAATCTAACATCAAGAGAACAAACATGGTGAAGATGGTTGATCGAACAACGTGTTTGCCATGCCTTTTGTCAATGAAATCACACCCGCACGGTTACGTGTTAAATCAATCACCTCAACATTCTGATCTCATTACGTCCGACATACTGCTAACAATGTTGTAGTTAAAGCTGGCCAAAAGAACCACCTAGCTTTGATCACTAATCATAAAAATTTAAAGCGTGTACTTCTTAATTTTGATCATTAATCATAAAAAAAATATTTTTATAACATAACAATTTTATATTATTTTGTAAAACATACCCATATAAAAAATAACGGTCGAAATTGCAAGACCATATCGAATTATCGAATTCCAAAATATATGGTATACTTGAAGAGAGGGGTTAAACAATTAGTTATGGCCACTGTGCCGACACCGGATTCGTCAAGCGCTCAGCAAAAATTAAAGGCTAGCTGCTAGCTAGCTCCTGTCTGAGCTAGCGGAGCAGAAGCCAGAAGCTCAGCAGATCAGCTAGGCTCTAGGTAGGTGATTTACATGTGTCCATTACTTTTTTTTCCCATATGTAACTTTTTCTATAAAAAATTTGGTCTTTTTTTAATATAACGGCAAAAATAACTCTATCATCGACCATGGAAACGTGTCACCTTTTAGTATTTTCGTACTTAAAAATAAAGTTATTATTTGCAATTATGTTCGAAAGGGTGCTATATTTGTAAAAATAAGTCTGTCATGCGGCTAGAAAAGTAATATTTTCAATTTCGCCATGCGCGTAACATCATTGTAAACCCAGCACTGCAATATTGTGGTAACATTGTAGTTTATTGCTGTTGAGCGATTTAGACCATTCGTTATCTGAATCCAATGGTCCAAACGAATGGAAACTGCTTAAGTTTACCGTCCTTTCTCTACGTGAACCCTTTCCAGTATACATATATTACGTGATCAGAATCAAACACAGACCCCGTGTCCTTTACGAAAAGAAGAGATAGAATAAACTAAAGCAGTGGAATGGAATTAATATATTGGATCATTCAGTACAAACTACATAAAATGAACTTGTCAGAAAAGGCTGACCAAACAAGGAACACATTAACAAAAAAAAAAAGATGTTCGTTTTACATGTAGATTTTTTTTTTTAAAAAAAAAAGAGATTTGGATTCAAGAAAGGACTAATTAATGGAGGCTTCAGCGTAGGTAAGATTTCGATCGGCCAAACCGGAGCTAGCTAGCTAAGAACGCGAGTTACTTCTGTTACTGAATACATATTTGACGAATACTTATATCAGGAATATCTTCAGCAGGCTGAAACACTAAATGGGCCGTCTTATACCCAGCTTTGGCCAAAGACCTTGTTGGGTCACGAAGGACCCTCAACCCCGATCAAGCCCACCAGGCGCCCACAGACTCGACGGCCTCGGCCTGGCGCCTCACAGCTCTAACTTGGCCTCAGGTCGAAGCCCCAACGAGCTCCGACCCAACGACCTCCGCCACGTCGCCAGTCAGCCTCAAGCTGGTCACCTGCCTCGTGGACACGATGGCCATGTTGGGGCAGGTGGCTCCTTCCCAAGGTGGCCAAGGGGCCGCCGAAGTCAAGCGCTAGTCCCTTCACCCCATCAGGCACAATGGAGAGACGCGCTCCCTCCCGAGGCGACATCAGAGCACAGCGTAATGGCGTCAGCATCTGACAGGCGCACAGAGGGCAGGTGCGCCCCTTCCCGACGGAACGTCGCCCGCTGTGTCTACCAACTCAGGCGTGGGATGAACAGGAACCTGTTAGTCACCAGGACCGAAGACCAGGACTCCCTGTCCCTGACATAGGACACCCCATCCTTTTTTCTCCAAACTCCCGTGTAACCTGCTCCCTCCGCCTATATAAAGGGAGGCAGAACTCTCAAGAAAAGGGGCATCCGAAAACGAACGGACTCACCTGACTCAATCGAGACATCCGAACACTTACGAGCACACAACTCCCAATCCTCTCACTCGGACGAGACGCTCAAGGCCGGCTCTTGGCCCTCGCTTTGTAAACCCCGTGCAGTCCGCTGCACCCAAAGCAATACATAACCACCACACTAACCTGGAAGTAGGGACATTCAAATTTGGACCAAGATACATCTTGGGCTCCCAGAGTCTAACCATTCAAGGAGAGGAACGCGTGCCCTCTTAACTTATAAATTTACTTGCGGTTTTACTTAAACACCGACAATATTATTTTAAATTTTAAATTTTATTTATAAATATGTACACTTATCATTCTATAATTATAAGATGATTTTTTATTTTTTATAAACCCTTCTTTGTTATCTATTTTCAATTGTATTTACTATTATGAACTAGGTTAACACATACCATCTAAAAAATAATAAGTGATATAATAAAAAATGTAATATAGTCTTTTGTATATTTGTATTAATAGAAGTGCAATATACTAAAATGACAATTACTCTGAAACGGAGCGAGCAAGTGGTACCACGCCGATCGAAAACGTTTGGACCGTTTGGTACGTCTGGGCTCACCAGGAAAAGGTTTCGCACGAAACACGTACGTCGGGGAAGACGTACGTCGCCGCGCGCGTGGCTACGAGCGTTTATAAATAGACGCGCGCGCACCAAAGTACCAAACCATCCGTCCATATTAATCCACATATGCTCGTCCACCTGCGTACGTAACACTACCAAAGATCACACATTTCACCCGTAAAAAAAGAAAAACAAAGATCATACATTTCCAGATCCAAAGGCGGCCGGAGAGGAAGAGAAAGGAATAAGTAAATACTCCAAGTCTCCAACCAAGAAATGAACATGCAGAGCAACGCTAGCTTGGAATCAGATTCCTCCACCCGGCCGATGGTACGTACGTATGTACATCCATGTCTCTGTTCTTACTCAGGATTCACTGTCTCACTCTCTCTCTCTGCGTCGAAATTAGGATTCACTGTATCTTTCGCGGCGTAATACGTCACGCGTGTTGTTTTTTCGTAGAAACAATTTCTTTTTTTTTGTGGTGTTTTTTTTAAATCTTAGAGAAAATGAGCGAAACAGCTGAAAGGACACAAATGAAATCACTTTTTGTTTTTTTGATGTAATATGACGTGCATGTTGTTTTTTCGAAGAAATAATTTCGTATTTTTTGCGTATTTTTTTGTTATTTATCTAGGGTCCTCTCACAAAAGATCCGCGATTTTTCTGAAGGTTTTCTTCGTAAAAAACCGCAAAAAGGACATATACGTAATTACGAATTTTTTCATAGACCAAAACGCGAAAAATAAATTTTGAGCCCGACCGGCTGCTCGGCTCAAAGCGAGGAGAGCACGAGAACTTTTCCCACATTAGTAGATGTATTATTCTTGCAAGCTGCATCACGTTTGCACATGCTTTTCTATTCGTACCTCGTGTTTTGCCTTCCCCGGTGTTCGGGCGATCACGCGGTAGGTGCCAGGCCGTGATTAAGGTTTGTTTGTTTAGGTTTAGGTTTTTTAACTTACAGTTTAAAGATAGTTTTTTGTTTAAACAGTTTAAAAGCTAATGACTTTTGTACGTGATAGAGGTGGATAATTTTACCTAGCTTTAGTGTTATTAGTCTAAAATCAACCATCAATAAGCCCAAAAAAGTCTCTCTCTAATGGCTTTTGTCTTTTAGTTATATGGAGGCTTATGGCTTTTAAAAAGCCCAGATAAAAAGCTACTCGTTTGTTTAGACTGTAATTTTTTGGTTTTTAAGCTGATGAAAAAGCCCGAACAAACAGGGCCTAAGTGGTCTTAAGAGTCCGGCGAGGGGCGCGGTGCAGTACCCAGGTGGTGGGTCGATTGCGGCCTGCGTACATGCGCGTAGTACATGGGGCGGATTTACAGTGTACAGACTAGCGTCAAACGATACCACCATCTTCTAGTTCAACACATATAATTTCTTTAGTATATAAGTATATAATCATTTTATTATAAATTAGAAGTTAGTATTATAAGTTCGTAATTGATGCATCATGCATGCACACGATTCAGAAGCCCGGAAGGAACGTCTCATGTTACGTATGCACCGGCCGCCCCTTGCGTTCTATATCGAGAGAGCATAGTTCGCAATATCGTGAATAATCACTAGAGTTCACAATATTATGAATAATCACTCAAATATCATGATTATCGATCATATCAAATCGGTACGGTATATAATATCGGTCGGTAAATCGGTTAAATTCAAAAAAAAATAGAAAAAATTATGCGACGTAAGTATCGCGATAATCACTGAATATCGCTCAATTTTCGATGAATATCTAGCGAAAATCACTCATAAAATCAACTGCCGAAGAACACAAGTTTATAAAATCTCTCACAAAATTTCCAGTTGATTATTGGTGAAAATCTAATTTTTTAATTTTTTTCTTTAAAAAAGTTTGGTTTCGAAACCGATTTTAACCGTAATTTTTTTGATTTTCGAAGACATCGATAATATCGATTATCGCGCTGGTACACACTGGTCCAGAGTTCACTAGCTGGTGTTGCGGATGCATCTTGGCGTCGTGCTTGGTTGGTTGGTTTTCTCACTTCCTCGTTCCGGCCGTCGCCGCGCGCACAGATCAATTTGCAGCGTCACTCTGATCGTCGGTCCATGGTCGCCGTGACGTGATCACGTGAGGGCAGAACATAGTGTGAAGCCCAGATCAGTTTGACGGCAGAACGTGAACGCGACGAGCGTCGTGAGGAGCCGCGATGTTGTCATATCTGGGCGAAGCCCAGGTCGCGAACGTGTCGTCTACGGCCCAGCATAGGTTTACATGGGCCGAGTAGTGGGCACGAGAAGTTAGAGTCGGGCCAGGCGCGGTGTGTGTTGGCCCGGTGTAAAAGGCCCAAGAGTCAGTCGTATTGGGCCACCCACCGTTGAGGCTACTTGTGGGCCGTGCGTGCTGTGGCTTCATTTTGGATGGGGTTGAAAACAGGACGGCATGGATCGAAACCATATATACTACTGTCTTTGTTTTAGTCACACGTGCATTCAAAATTTTGAAACTTTAACAGTTAATATTTTCTAAATATTTAAATTGGATACATGCAAATGATATATGTAGATTTTTTTAGAAAAATTATTTCGTAATATTATAATTTTATTGGATTTTATAGATATATTATAATATAAATTAGTAGTCAAAGTTATGTTTTGAATATAATATCGATGTCTAAAACCACAACTATTTAGGAAAAAGAGAGTACTTTCCTTGCCCTGTTTAGAGTAGAGTTAGGATTCTGTTCATTCCTTTCAAACCTATCACTGTTGTAGGGCTCCTGAAACACTATGCTCTTCGTTTTCCCACGGTCCGTCGCTTTTGGTAATCAATGATCGTCGTCCCGTGTCATTGGATAAGGTACTAAACAGGAGTAAATGGAGCCTCAAGATTCCTAGTGGTTGAAAGGTCAGAAGCTTCCAAAAATGATTTCTATTTATGATAGAAACTTCTATGCCCTGACCTATCAGCCGCCTTTGTATCTATTATATACTAAAAGCATATGAAGGTTACCAAGAAAAAAAAACTAGAAATTATAAAAAAGGAAACAACTAGTGTTTAATTTGGTGAACTCTAACTAAGTTGAATTATAATAGCTATTGGATACTATTATTTAAAGAAAACTAGTTCAATGTCCGTACGTTGCTACGAAAAACAAAATTGGTAACGAAACATAAAAGTCAAGCAATAAAAGAAAATTGTGCTAAAGATCAAACATCTATTTCTCCTGATTACAAAAGTTTTTATGGTTTCTCCTCCGGCATGAATTAAAACCTAATATATTGTACATAGTACATTAGCATTCATCATATTAGAACATATTTAGAGATGATAGATTCTTGGTATATGTCCCAAAAGATCTTAAATTAAACAGTTACATTGCAACACAACTTGGATATCATTTCGATCAAAACCTTGTCTATAATGTGAGCACTTCTTTGTAGACAACGTTTCTTGTGAGATTTCCGTGAGTTTTCTTAAACTTTCGACCTTTGTCCTTGTCCTTATTTGCGACAGCAAGTATCTTGATATTACTTCTAGCGGTAGCTCTAGATAGTGCAACATACAATTGCCCATGAGAAAAAACTGGTTCAGGGAGGTAGACACCGACATTTGGAATCGTCTGCCCTTGCGCCTTGTTGATTGTCATTGCGAAGCTGAGCCTGACAGGGAACTGCTTCCTCTTGAATCTAAACGGGAACATCTCGTCATCAGAGGTGGAGATCTCGCCAAGGTAGGCCGAGGTCTCGCACGGCAGTGGGGAGGTAGCCGACGCCGGGGGAGATGACAAGGCGTGTGCTGGAGCGAAGTTGCCGATGTCGTGGAGCCAAAGAAGATGATGTGAACGGAGGGTCCTATGCCAGCAACGCCGGGGAAGAGGTCGTCGATACGCTCGCCATGCACAATCGCCGACTACTGGGAAAAGAAGTCGACAACCATGCACAATCGCCGGGGAAGAGGGGTATGAACGGAGGAGTAAGAGGTGGTCTGATGGTGGCAGGAGGCAGCGGGCAACGGTGGTTGTGGAGCGGATCGGGATGTGGAGCAGACCGGGAGGTGTGGAGTACATCGGGAGGTGCGGCAGATCGGGCGGGCGTGAGAGGAGGCGGTGTTGGTTGTGGTGCAGATTGGGAGGAGGTGGCGATCGATGCGGGGAAGATCTCCGGACCGGGGTGGCGGCCTTGGAGGGATCTGGTCTTGAGGAGGTGGGGATCTCGGATCGGGCTGGGAGAAGGTGGATCATGGGATCGGTGTGTGGCTTTTTTATATGCATGAGAGTTGGTTGGCTGAAGAACGGACGCATCACCACCAACTCAAAATTAGAAGTAGTATAGAATATCTAACCTTCTATCTAGCGGATGCGAGTTATAACGGTTTAGATTAAAAAAAGAGTCCACAACAATTACAATAAAAAAATAAAATAAAATCAGAATAAAAATAAATTAATGTAGGATCGAAATATACTAATGTAGCAATCAAAGGGGGGGTGAATGATTGCGCGGAAGCTAAAATCAAATTTTTGATCTTTTAAACACCTCAATTTAAACTCAAATTGCTTGAAGACCAGGTTACGAAGTTGGAAGACCAGGTTACGAAGTTGGGAGACCACCTCACGCAGTTGGAAGACCAGTAGACCAGTCTGGGCGACCAGTAGAGCACTTGGACGACTAGTTTGGGCACTTGGGCGACCAGTAAATCTCCTGGGCTAGCAGTAGGACACCTGGACGACCAGTAGAGCACTTGGGCGACCAGGTTGGCACTTGGGCAAGCAGGTTGGGCGACCACGTGAACAGTTGGGCGACCACGCGCACAGTCTGGGCGAGTAGACCAATATATATCCACTAAAATAGAAATTTCTGAAGATCTAGCCGTGAGATTGACGTGAAATTTTAACTATAGAAATTAGACTTAATTTCACAGCTAACACAAAAAAAATCAGGTCAATCGGATCTATGGATCTAAAGTTATGTCCTTCGCAAGAAGACCGAACCCGGCGACCACACGAGCAGTCGGGCGAGCAGGGCATCAATCTGGGCGACTACAAATTGTAGAAGATCTAACCGTTGGATTGATGTGAAATTTTAACTGTATAAACTAGACTCAATTCCAAAGTGAACAAAAAAGGAATCAGGTCAATCGGATCTACGGATCTAAAGTTATAACTTCCGCAAGATGACTGAAATAATTAGCGATCTATCAGCTGGGCGACTAGGCTAGCAATCTGGGCGACCACAAATTACTAAAGATCTAACCGTTGGATTGATATAAAATTTTAACTGTAGAAACTAGATTCAATTACGAATCAAACCCAATAAGAATCAACTCGATCGGATCTACGGATCAAGAGATATTACCTTTGCAATTTGACTGATACAACAAATGACGAGGAAATTCAATTTCACCTTCAAGGCTGCGACGGACCAAACACCAGAGAGAACTTTAGTTGTCACGGATCAAACTTCTCATCACCAGAAGCACAAGCATGTCCAGATCATCATCTATCTTTTGGTTGACTTGATGTATGCATGCACGATCAGAACTTAAACCCTAGAACCAGAAGAACATCTCTTCACAATGCACAGCCGCCAGACATGAAGTATCTTTCTAGAAGATTGATTTTTTATTTCATTGTCTAAAGTACTCCAACACAAGAGTACAAACCTTAATACCTGAACGCTAAAAAATAAACAGGAGACACCTCCCCCTATTTATACAGAGCAAACTCACAGAGATTGACTACAACTCCACTTCCAATATGGAAAGAGTTCATATCTATCTCAATTTGGCCCAACATGGCCAAAACCAAAACCTTGCGCGCATGATCGGCCCCACCTTTGCACATACGTGACTAACCGACCTTCACATGCATGTTCTCTAGCCCGAACGTCCGCATGACATTCTTGACCACCAAGACCTCGATTCCTCCCGAACCTAGTCTCGAACCTCGGTTCCTCCATGAACCTAGTTCGGTCCGTCATCGACCACGTTCAGCCTCGAGCAACACACGCACATGAAGTAACAAACAACGCGTCCGAGCACAAGTCCACGACTTGACTCAACATCAATCCATGCAACCACTCACATGAGTGCATTGCACAAGCAAAGTCCATCACCAGCATAATTATCATATCACCATAGCACATGCACAAGCACCACACATGTCATAACCAAAATCACTTTACAATGCCAATTTCACCATTCAACCAATTTTTCATCACATGATCTCACAATTAAACATTTTATTTTCATACAAACGTCAAATTAAAACCCGTACATAGCTAAATTTTGGAATAAAAATTAGATAAAAATCTGCTAGATTGATTTGTATATTAATTCTAACCTAAAACTATTATTAAACATTAAATAAAAAATAATAAAATTAATAGCTTAGATTAGAAGAAAGAGTTCATCCAAGAAAAATAAAAAAAATAAAATAAATTAGGAATAAAAATAAAAGAAAAATAGCCATTTAAATTAGGAATAAACCTATACACGTTAAAATTTAAAATAAAAATTAGTAGTTAGATTTGTATACAAATTTTAACCTAAAAGCGATATGTGAAATTTAATAAAAACATTACAATTAAAATTAACATAAATTTGGAATAAAAGCAAAATGAAATTATTCATTTGTTTTTCATACTAATCCTAAATTAAAACCTTTTTTTCGGATTAAAATACTAAAAATATGCTAATTTGAAAAAAATAAGGTAAGAAATTTTGATTTGTATATATATAAATTATTAAGCTGTGATGTAATAAAAGTTGATAATAGGTTTTTGTGGTCGCTAAGAATTATATAGAATATGGTAAAAATTCTCTAGAAAATGAAAATATTCTAACTTTTTATTTAGTGCATATCCACAAAATAAAGAGATTAACATGGTGATACATCAACATGTGTTCACTCGGCTATAATGGTATAAGCAATATGATGTACACTAAATGAAATGCTAGAAGAAAGACACAAGCATTGCAATAATGAAATTAAGAGACAATGATATAAATTGTACACGAAATCAAATAAAAAATAAGAATAAAAATTAACATAAATTCAGAATACAAAACAAAAGGAAACTAGCTGATTTTCATATGAACTCTAAATTAAAACCTAAAATTCAAAATTAAATAAAAATAATGACAAAAATAATAGAAGAATAAAAACTAAAGGAAATTAGGGATTGTTTTTAAATTCCATGCTGAGTGAAAAATATAAATTTTGTGTTTATTTAGAATTAAAATTCCTAAAATATGCTAATTTGAGAAAAAATATGGTAAGGAATTTGATTTGCGTATAAATCATTAACTATTATATAATAAAAGTCGATGACATATTTTTTATGGCAGCTAAGAATTTTATAGAATATGCTAAAAATTTTGAAAAATTATTTTAACTCTTTATTTGGTGGACCTCTATGGTAGAAGACATTAAGAGGAAGATACGTTGATAGGTGTTAACTTGGCTATACTGGTATAAGCAATGTGATGTGCGTATAAGGAAGTACTCAAAGAAAGTGATGAGCATTGCAAGAATAAAATTAAAAGATGATGATATAAATGAAAAATATTATGTTGTACTATGTTTACTATTTTGCTATGCAAATATCTGGACAAGAAAGTTTCAGTCATGTGTGACAAGTATTAGAAAATGGAGTGAGTATATTCTCTCCTATCATATTAATATCAGAATATTACAAATAAAGTTCTGCAACAATCTATTTTTTAAAAAGGCAAGGTCACATATATATCGCTAAGTTATTTAAACATACTTTAAGAATGATACATCTGTATATATGTGGGCCACCTTGCTAGTTTATAGATAGGGTAAAAAAAACATATGAGCTCTTGTCCCAATCTATTAATGTTTGCTACGATTGTTTTCCACTGCGGAAGTAGTACCATTCCCCAAGCCGAAGCCAACATCTCAACTCTCGTTGTACTTTCATTGTTTCGTAGAACACTAGTAGTACTATCTAGAAAACTTTTCACGACGTAACATGTCGCGTGTGTCGTTTTTCGTAGAAAAATTTTCTTTTTTTATCGGTGGTGTTTCATTTTTTTAAATCGTTGAAACAATGAGCGAAACGACTGAAGGAACACAAATTTTTCGACGCGCGTGTCGTTTTTTTGTAGAAAAAATTTCTTTTTTTTCAGCATCGTTTTATTTTTTCAATCGTCGAAACAATGAGCGAAACGGGGAAGAAAATAGAGAGATAGAGTTGTAGAAATTTCTCCTTCGACGAATTATTTGAAAAATATTGGAGACCGAGCTGGAAAACCGCGGTGGGGAAAAAGTCTAGAGGGAAAAGAGCGAAAAATTATTAGAGATGACAACCTTCTTTTGTCGAGTCTAACACTCTACGCGTTCACCGAGTAATAATACATGTTTTAAAAAATATCAAAGATCGAGATAGGAAATCGAGATGGGAAAAAAGTCTAGAGATAGAGCTGCACATATATTTCTGGTGACGAAAACATTTTTTCCTGGGAAAAACGGAGAAATGACCTAGACGTAAGGAGCAAGGACCTGATTGTTACGTTTTTATACCTGTCCGCTATCCTGAAAAATTAGAAAAGGGTTTGTTCGTGATTTGAATTTAACGAGAGCTTTTTTCCGTAAAACGGCGCACGAGGGACCTAAACGCGATTTTAGGGAAAAATATCTTTCCCTCACAAAAAATCGTAAAAGACCTATTCGTATTTTATAAAAGGACTAAAACGCGAAACTTTTTTTTGAGGCTAGGCTCAAACGCTCTGTAGGCCAGGAAGTCTCCCATATTTAGTATAGGTATGATTAAGGCTTGTCAAAATAAAAGGATAGTACCAAGCATCGTTCCATCAAAGTGGTCTGAAATTGTGAATCTGTCAGTTGATGATAAGCGTTGAGTCCGGGGGTGAGCTAGAAAGCATTCTTGGCACTAGGAGGCTGACACGAAAGCTCTCTCTCTCTCTCTCTCTCTCGTTCTCTCTCTCTCTCTGCAAATTTAAGGCACGCACCTGTTCGATCCAATGGAGCAGAAAGACAAGCAGATAAATTCCTGGTTTTCCTAATCACTTCCGCGTGTGTAGACAAGTTTTGTGAAAGGCACGTTCACCAGCGGAGAAGGAGGCGATTAGCTGTTCGTGCGACTCGGCTACCACAAGATTCTTTTTCCTTTTTTTTTTAAGAAACAGTAAGAACTATGCCATACATTAGATGGATGGAATAGAAACACAAAGTTCGGATAAGGATTACAGTAGGATGGTTAAAACACGATTGAAACACACGCACGGAGCAACAGCCGAGTATGAAGGACTAATACGGTAGAAACATGTTTCTTTTTCATCATTATTGAAACTAACACGATTCTTGGTACTGTTGCTGCACTCACGAAGAAAGAAAGATTTCGTTTTGGAAGGTTCGAGCTTGCTCAAGCTCTGAAGTCTAAATACGCTTTCGTTGCATTTTTCCTTCGCTTTGCTTAATTCGGACCTGCCGTGGATTGCAAATCAACGTCGATCGTTATTAGTACGCTTCGCTTGCAAACGCCGGCGACGCGGGTGGGCAGCTACGCAACGAAAAAACGTGGGTCGCTCCGATCCAACTATTCAGCATGAGCGTCCAGAAAACGCGTATCTTTATCATATGTAGCGTGCGTTGGGTAATCAGCTCAGCTGAACGGCTCGTTCATGGAGCTGAGCTAATATAATTAAAGTAACCAGGCAACCAACCGACCATGTGTATACACGAGATTGCAACGTTGATCACTGAACTGTCGTGTGAAAATCTTGGTATGGTATAGAATGTAGGCAGGCGAGATTCCCACAGAAATTCCGTAGGAGACAGGTTACACGGGTGAGTCAGGAAGGGATGACCAACTGTCAAACAAACGAGCGAGCAAATGGAGATGCCCTCGTCTGACATGCAGAAGAATTTAAGCAGAGATTCGTTTCACATTCGTGTACAAGGATTAGACAGCGATCTGATCCGATTTTGATTCCAGTGCAAGCAGCAGAATGGAGGCAGGCAGGAGGCTTTCGTGTGGGATATGGGACTATATATCGATAGGCACAGTTCTCGTTATGGCGTGGGGAAGTGAGCAGAGATGAGAAAGATTGGAGGACAGCACGGCGGTGGATAGATTAGACGACGCGTGTCTTTACATATTTTAGTTTAATAGTAATTTTAAAATTGTTGTACTATATATGCTAACTACATAGTATGGTAGGAAGTACATATAACGCTCAGGTCATATTTTCTCTTGACAGTTGACTAAAGGGATATTAAAACAAGCTAGATTATCACTACTTATTATCTTTAAATAATTTAATCAATGTATGCATGTAGAAGATATGAAATAAATTTCTATATTCATTAAAGGTATAAAGAAAGTATCACACTAATTTATATTAAAACATTAAATATAAATAAGATCGTTAAGAAAACACCCTATACATCTGAACGGAAGAGTAGTGCACACTACACACTGCTGATAATCCTAAAATGTTTGGGCTGGGTAGGGATGGCAATCAGGTGGGTATCTCCATGTATGACTGCCGCCTACTCGAACCTGAAACCCAAAACAATGTCGCTCACCCGAATCCATTAGACTTCTCGGGTATAGATCTGTGCTCACCCCAAAACCAAATGGATACCTAAACTTGATGTGTACCCATAGATAGTGATATAATTAAACATGAGCACCTAGGATATTCATTGGATACCCATAGTACAAATTGACACACACGTCTATCCCATGATCTTAGGGTATCCAAATCCGAAAATCTATGGACCTAATATTACCTATACCTATCTTTATCGAATCGGATACCAATAAATACCTAAATCTATAAATAAAACTGCCATCCTAGGCTCGGGCCGCCCCTGGCCTGCCAAGAATAGCGTTCACACGAACGAACACGGGGAAGACGACGTCACCGCGCGGCTGGGCCGACGGATACTTCCACAAGGATAGAAGGAAAGGAAAGTAGCAGGAAGAAAGGAAGGCAGACACCGACGAGCGGGGCCAGCCGAAAGAGAGAGAGAGAGAGCGCCCGCGCGCGCGTATAATATAAACAGAGGCGCGCACTACCAAAACTGCTAAAGAAAGGCGAAGAAGGCGAGAGGCGAGGAAGACAGGAGATATATCGATTGTTTGAGCTAATTCGAGTATTGAACCCCGTCCGTCCGCCCCGCACATACATTTTTAGCTCCAGATCACAGAGAAAGGGGATTAAACAAGAAATCAACAGGCAGAGAGGAAGATCGAAGGAGGTTATTATACGGTCGCTCGCTCGCTAGCTTGGAATCAGATTCGTTCGTCCGATGGTATGTGCGCCTCTCCTTTAATTCTTCCAAGTTGAACCATGCGTGTTTATCTCAGTAACTTTCCTCGTAGCCTTAGAAAACTGCATGCCACGCGTTTTAGCCCCCTCCCCCTCCATCTCTGTTCGGCCCGCCGGCCGGCGCCGGCGGTGCCGTGGCTGTAAGCAAGGCTCGCGCAAGGGGGGTGGTGCTACCCAGCTGCACGTCATGCATACACGTCATGGTCTACGCATGCCTCGATCGGTTGCGACGCGAATAACGTTAGCTGATGCCCACCGGAATCGCGTTTCGATTTCCCTGTCTAGTCGCGCCTTCTTCGCGCTCACATGTACTGGTGCGCGCAATGCTCGCTCTTCGCTTTCCGCTCCTCTGTTTGATGAATCTTGGCCGCGTGTAACGCTGTCCATGCATACGCAAAAGCTCGACTCCTGCCGTCACACGGCACAAATATGGATAATTTTGAGAGGCCAACGCCGCTGGCCAGCAAAGCAGATCGATTGAAGAGAAATGGGCAGGGGAAGTCCCCTGCTTTTCGTTGCAGAGAAGACGGAAAGCAGAGCCGAAATGAAGTTTCAGTTTCCAACTCTATCTCCCTTCTTTAGCCGCGTTAGCGATAATGTGATTCTAGCGCTACCAACTTTGTGTCTTGTGTTGGTGGCCAATTGGCCGGCCATGGCAGCTAGCAGCATCTTGACAAGCCGGCACTGACCTTTTCTCAACCTTCTCCAACCATTCGGCGACAGCATTAGCTCGGATTTTCTTTTCTTTTTTCTAAAGCAAGGCTAGGATATTCTTATTACAAGACAAGCTCTCAAATAATGGCAACATATAAGCACCGGTCCAAGTATACCTATTAGTGCCTAGTACACATTCAACGGCATGTATGTTATTCAAAGCTACACACCACGGGTTTAATTTCTTGGTCAATTCATGCAGACCAGACTTTTCTTGGAACTTCCCCCTCTAAATCGATCCCGTCCTTTTCCAATCTCCTTTTTTTAGTACTTTCCAATAGGTTCCATCTGAAATTTTCACATGTATTTCGTTCATGCATTACTGCAATTTCTCCTCGTTGTTTTCCTTCTGTACACGTTTTCCCTTTTCTTTCTGACGTTGATTCGACATTTTCGCTCTGTTTTTCTTCTGCACGCCTACTGGCCTGCTCAAATTTGTTTCTTCCTCTCATAGTTTTACTCGAAGAGTCAGCTAGACGCCGGCACGCACGCAGAGCGTGGCCACCTCGTGGCCTCAGCTGCCTCTTCTCCTTCTCCTGACCGTGCTTGTTCGGCCATTTTTTGTCCTGGGAGGATCTTCTTCTCATACTTTTCATGTCAGACGGTTGTTTTGTACTGTACTTGCTTTCTTCTTTAATATATGGCAGAGCTCTTGCCGCTTTCCGTTAAAAAAAAAACTATGACATAAACCAAACAGTACTACTGAAGTATTAAACTCTAGTGTCGATTAAAAAAAAGCCTGGTTTTGAACGAGACCTGATGCAACAAGCAAGGGCACACATGGAACGAGCAGTTGGACATTTTCGGCCGCTACCATTCGTTCCATTTGCACGCAACCAAACTATCGTTGATGGTCGCCGTGAGCCCGTGATCACAAGGAACGTACGTACGCGCGCCGGTTTATCTGTGGCTGACCATCTGAATATACTGACGCAGGTTGAATCGGAGAGCGAGGCGGCGGCCGTGGCCGCCACAGCCGTGCTTACGGCGCCGCTGTCACTGGAAGGGGGGCTTGCGGAGGAACTCCGGCCGGCGAACCTTGTGCAGCGGGTGCTCAGCCTCTTCCGGAACGTCCGGCCAGGGTCCGACCTCTCACACTTTCAGGTAAATAAATACTAATATATAGTCACTCACTCACTCTCATGTGTGCATCTACGAGTTTGATAGCCACTCTTGATCCTAGGCAAGCAACCTTCCAAAGTGCATGCATGTGAAACTCCAATCTCGAGAGCACAAGTTGGATTACTAGTGGACTTACTCCGAGTTAATTAGCACCCCGAAACCAGCATAATTTAGGGGCCTGGCAAGTACATTAATCAGGACAATTAATTTTCCTATGGGAGAGAGAGGGTAGGTGGGACTCTGGGAGACAACAAAACAAGCTTCAAGAGCTGGCTTCTTGCTTATGAAATCATGAACAGTTAAGACTTTTAAATTTGAGATGTGATTGCTCCGACAATACCAGAGTTTTCATTTTCGCAAAATATGTTTATTAGGGTTTACATATGTGGAGATCATAATGATCGATTAGTCATTGTCAGGCACCTAACTGTTAGGTACTGCACATTGTACTTCACACTATTTAATCTCCGTCACTGCATTAATATTTCAACAGTGTTTAATCACACAGTCTCCAATGTGACGAAATGACGACGGATGACATATGCATGCCGTTTTGTCTGAATTTTTCCAGCTGCCTGCTACGTTCAACCTACCGAAATCGCAGCTTCAGTTGTATGGGGAAGGAGTCTACTGCACTGGAGAGGATTACCTGAGCAGGTGTGCCAAGGGGAAGAACAGCCTCGAACGGTTCACGTCGGTCGTTGCGTGGTGCATCTCGACGACGAGGCCTCCGATCTTTGGCTTCGCACCGTACAACCCTGTTCTTGGAGAGACGCACCATGTCTCCAGAGGATCACTCAACGTTCTTCTTGAGCAGGTATCTAACTTGGCAAATCACTCATTTTCAGTTGCTCCACGACTTGCCAAGCAAAAATGCCCTTCAGTCTTTCTTGATGTAAGTTTGTTTTTTAAGGGACTTGATGTAGAGTAGTTAAGAACATGAACAAGTATGGCAACCTAACAACAAGAGACCAAAAGTATAGCAATCCAATTCCAAGCAGTCATATAACATTATCATTTTCAGGTTTCTCATCATCCCGCAGTCTCTGCGCTGCATGCGACTGACGATAGCGGAAACATCGAGCTTGTTTGGTGCCAAAACCCAGTTCCAAAATTTCATGGTAGGCCACCAGAACGACCAATTCTCAAGTTTCGGCATAGCATTGCTCTTGAAAATTACATGAGAGCTTGTCTGAAGTTCTGCACTTTTTCTTTTTTCTGAAGGTACTAGCGTAGAAGCAACAGTGAAAGGCAAGAGGCAAGTCAGGCTTCTGAAATTCAACGAGAAGTACGAGGTAGACTGTCCGAATTTGCTCATAAGGTTGCTGCCTGCACCTTCTGTCGAGTGGTCTGGAACCGTCAGGATTCATTGCAAGGACTCCGGGCTTGAGGCAGAAGTGTGCTACTACAGAAGCCACTCTTTCCTGGGCTTGGGAGGCGACGCAAGATGTGTGAAGGGCAGGGTGTTCCATTCAGGGTCACAGGAGACTGTCTTTGAGATTGATGGTCACTGGGACCGGACTGTTTCATTGAAGGATGTACATAACGGGAGGTTTCGGTTTTGTACGACGCGAAGCGCGCCATTGCTAACCTCAACACACCGGTGGTTGAAGTCCAAGAGGTAAAATTTCCTTTCATCTGCTTCTCATTCTTACTGATTATTGTTATAAGGACAGTAAAATTTGCACATATTGTATATTGAAACTTCAGATGAGAGTGAAGAAAGAGAGAATTTAGATTAGGCACTTTCAGTTTAACATAGTTGCGCAACTTGCAAATTAAGCAGCTAAAGAGTAATACTCATTAATGTTGTCGATCATGTGACAGGGCTTGTCACCTTCAGAATCTGCCGTGGTTTGGAGCGAAGTCAGTGAGGCAATTCTGAAGAAGGATTGGGAGAAAGCTCGTCAGGCCAAGCGACGAGTAGAGGACAGAGCTAGGAAGCTTGACACTGAGAGGAATGAGAGAGGAGAGGTTTGGATGCCCAAGCATTTCTCATTGTCTCAGGACAAACATGGCAATTGGGAATGCTGGCCATTGGAGAAAACAGTAGCGCCAGCTCCTATCATTGTCCCTCCATGACAGTAGATTACATGTAATATATGTTAAATAATAAAGCTGATCTTTTTTTTTTTGGTCAAGTATAGTTTCTTCTTTTGCTTGTTTGTGATCCACCAATTTCTTAAAGAACTGATTTCTCTGAAAATTGCATACAGGGGATCTTTTGGGATCACTTCAGAAATCTAAACACCCCTCTGATTCTCTGAAGATCTAACCCTTACCTGTGGAGAAAATTCCAATGAAAAGAAAACCGAGCAGAGTATTTGTAGCATCCAAAAATTCATCAAGCTGAAATACAAGTATCTAAATTGGCATTTGGCCTTGATTTGAATCTTCAGCATATTCTGAATTTATGGTTTCTGATTTTCAAATCTCAAAATGTAATCATCTCAAAATCTAGATATATTTTATTTAAATCCTAAATAACCCAATGGATCCCTCTAAAAAGTTTCATGAATTTTTGAATTTATTTTATGCTTCTAAAAAATCAAATACTATATTTCTTTAATAGGACAGAATCACTAAAAGATTTTTCTAACAACTCACACAGCTTATTATGCTCCAAAAATTTTCTTGAAACACTAACACTAGCCCAGGATCACACACCAAAGTTTTCATAAAATTCAGAGCAGATTTGATAGCTTAATCAAATTCAATAAGCCTTGTTTGTGAAATAAGACTTAAAATGGAAAAACAGGAATTTTCCAAAAAGAGAAAGCGCCCTTCACCGAAAACCATAACCTTTCTCGAGAAACGTAACATCCAGGATTATACTTTCCCTTGAACCCTCAGCCCTCTCTCTCCCCTCTCCTTCTCTCTCTAACCGCAGGGCCCTCTTGGCAGTGGCACAACTGCCTCGGGCCTGCTTGCCGGCCGATGCCCACGCCAGAGCATGCCGTGTGAGTCCTGCGCCACGCTAGCACACGACCCAGGTTAGAAGCTTCCCACCACGTCATCGCCAAGTCCCGCCGCCGCGCCACTAGCCCCTCCATGCCTTGTGACGCCAAGCACGCCATGACAGCTCAGGAACTTGCTCTGCCCTATCACGCCACCTGCGCCTTGGCAGAGCCGTCGGGGCTGCCACTACACCCTACTGCCTCCACCGTTGGCTCTGGCACGCGTGCACGCTTCCTTCATCGGAAATTCCTATGTTGCTGCCTCCGATTCCTTTTCTCCGTGGCCTAGCACCTTGCTCGTGGGCTTGATCGGTGAATGCCCTTCCCTGCAGCTATAAAAGCCCTACCATGGCCACCGCTAGCTCCTCGCTACTCCCTGCATCCTTCCTCTGCCTAGATCGCCAGCAACATTGCCCCCGATGATGCGTCCTTGCCGCCATAAGCAAAGAATTAACGTCGGGCCCAATTTATCTCTAGTGAGCATATTCTCAATTCCTTTGGGCCAGAGCTCCATTGACATACTCTAAGTGCTTTACCACCTTAATTTTCAGCTCTAGCTATCGAAAGAAGCATTGCTGTGGCCACCTTCTTCCTCGGCTCCGATCACTGATGCCAGTGCTTCACCGTTACTTCCAGGTTTCAAAATAGAACCCCTAGAGCCCCCTGGTGCTTTCCCCTCTGTTTCTCGAGCATAATCACACCCATGCAACTCTATCTACTATTTGCCATTTTCGCCGTGGTTTAGCTCCGCCACCAGCATGCTCCAGCCATTCCTGACTGCTGCCAAGAGCTCCCCTAGCTCCCCCTCAAGTCCCCTGAAGCCATCCTAACCATTCACTCCCTGTCGTTCACCGCCAATCGTCACAAGCGATCTCTGCTCCACCTAGCCCAGCTCTGTGCCTATGACAAGCAGTTCCCTCTTGTCAATCCCCTTTCACGTACTCTTGAAGCCACTAGTGAGGTGGCCCTACTCGTTAGCTATTTTAATTAGAACCCGTTTCATCATTTGAGTCTACGACAAGTGGGCCTAGTAGGATTTAAAAGGTTTAATTCATAAAGCTGAAACAATATTTAGAGATGAGTCACAGAGATGTGGAACCTACATGTTAGCCTTTGTAATGAAGTCAAAATCCGAGAAAATGATAAATGCGTTTTCACTGTTAGAAGGCATATTTTTTATTTTTAAGTGATTTTCAGCTTATTCAAAATTCAAATGCTCATAACTTTAGCAAATGAACTCTAAATTGAGTGAAATTATTTTATAAATTTTTATAAAATCATAAACTTTATATTTGGGCAAAGATATTTAAATTGGCTTTATTTAATTCATTACTTCTTCTTATTACTTTGCGTTGAACTACATGTAGAAACTGATACACTAGAAATTGCCATAGTCGACCTCGATACCATCCAAGAATTCAATGAACAAGGAAAGCACCCCTTTAATCATGTTAATCCTAATATTTTACCTAAATTATATTGTTTTATCAATCATATTTATGCTTGCGTGTATTTTCAGTAAATTGCTATACTGTGGGTACTAGTAGATATTTCCCATTTATTCATGGAACTTTCTTAATAAATATGTACATGATAACCTTGATATCCTTAAGGTAGATTTAGATAGTAAATAGTGTCAAACTTGGATATGTACTCCCACCTCCAGTATACCGCTTAAATAATGTTGTTATATCTCTTTATCCTTTTGAGTATACTCTAATACTGATTATAAGGTACTCCAAATCAAATGGTATAGAGAAAAAAGGACTCCAATGATTTTTTTTCAACCACCTCGCATTAGTGTATCTTAGAATTATTATTGGAGTATACCGAAAGTGATAAAGGAGTATAACATATTCGTTTAAATAGTATATTAAAGGTGATAGCTTGTACTCCCAACAGTACAGAAATTGCTATATATATATATATATATGTGTGTGTGTGTGTGTGTGTGTGTGTGTTGCATTTGGTATTCAAATTTTACATAGTTGTAGAAGCCCATCTTTCTTATGTATTTAATTTTTTTGAGAATTTTTCAAAAATTATACATGTGATTTTCGTGGAGTTTCCATGATAAGAATGGTTACTGCCAAAAGAACACACAAAATCCGTAAAAATCACATGTATAAGTTTTCAAAAATTATAAAAAAATTACCATACATAGGTAAGGTGATATTATACAATTATATAAAATTTAAAGACTAAAATCAATTTCATTTAAAAGATATAAAAAAGACAAATTCAACTAAATAGTGATTTTGCCGTTGTTTAGCACTATTCATCCACTGCTTGTCAATTTCATAAATTTCAAATACTATTGGGTTTAATCCTTAAATTTTTCATGGTTTGTAGAAGCTCACCTTCCCTTCATATAGTAATTGCTTGAGAATTTTTAAAACTTGTACATATGATTTTTATGAAGTTTACACAATAAAGGTGGTTTACTACCAAATGAACACCAAATTATTGTTGTGTGTAAGATTTTACTATTGAACACACATAACATTTTACGAATAGTTCTCATTTGATTGTAACATCTATTAATGTAACGTTTATGATCGTCCACATAACATTTTACTACAAGGCCAACAAACTGGACGGAATTCTTGTTTTGATAGTTAATTTCATTTCAGTATAGTAAAATCTTGTGTAATAGCTAGTAAAATGTTATTTTGTGGATGTAAAAAGCAACATATCCAGCTTTTAGTAGCAAGACTTATATCATTTTGTTTGTTTTCGTCGTCAGTAATCTACAGGTGAAAACTGATCGTAAATCGGAGCTACTAATAAAAAAGTTATGGTTAAATCAAACAAAAAAAAGATTCATGTACAAACAAGAAAGCACATTTATTAGTTCGTTGATCAGGTTATTTTATTAGCTTACGTGGATGGTTTGGATGCGTTTCTCTGGCATTACAGTCAGGTCATAGAATAGGCAGCTCTGTGAGCACGCGTAGAATAACGCTACCCTACCTCATAATGTATGGAATATCTCGCGCAATAGAGGGTATGTACGTGTAGTATAAGAGTATATAAGACTAGCTGGGTGGTATTTACATTTTTTAGAGGTGATATGTATATTTTTAGACATAATCCTTTTATATGCATATATGAAGGTATTTGTATAATATGCTAAAAACTATATACTCTCTTGCAATTTTTTCATATGGTTCACATGAAAATATCTTATAATTAGTATATGAGTATACACAATGTGATAAAAGTAGTATTTTAGATGTGGGAGTAATACACCCAAGAGTAGAAGGTATTTTCACACACACACACGCACATATATATGCGCATTGGCTTAGTCATGCTGTAGGTTTGGGAGAACAAATGGTCGAATAGCTATTTGTTCAAGGATAGAGATTTTGGTAATACTGGGATAATGATATATGGTATTTTATTATAAATTCAAAAGCAAAAGCTATGGTTTGACAGGGCAAGATATTGTAATAGCCTGAAGTGCAAGGACGGACTTGCATATAATGTAGGGGAGAGTTCTCACCTAGGTCGAGTTAAGGACCGAATATAGTGTTTGTTAAACCCAAGATATTCAGTGCAACCACAAGTGGTATTATGGAGTGGTCTTAACATATTAAGTTGCTTAGTTGTAGCTTTGTACATTGGAAGACCGTAGTAGTATGGACAATCTGGATAGGTTTGCTCTCAAGGGTGTCCACACGAACGTATGGGGAGAACACATACCAATACAATAGTGGATACCTTATTACAGGGGGAAGTGTGGGCGCGACAGGGATGGATTGTCGTTGGTACAATATGTACAAATATCTTCCACCGCCATGGGAAGGGTCAAATATCACCGAACTGGTGCAAAGTAAGGTCTAGGCGATGTAACGGTTCATGTCATGATCTCTCGGTCACATACTAAAGGAAGCATAAAAATAGCGATAAAAAGAGTTAGTCATATCTTATGGGTAAAGTTGTGCTCCCCTGTAGAGTATAAATCTTTTTGAAAAGTCGTTCTTGCTGTCAGGAGAAACTTGGTGCGCCAACACTAATTAGAGTTTTTGTATTTTCAAATAAAATGGGTTGAATTGGGAAGATTTGTGGAAAGTATTGTTTCAGATCTTATGCCCGAAGATGGCAAAGAATGATTCCATGCTCACAATTATAGAGGATTGTGGGTCGTTGTAAGTTCAACCTTCATTAATTATGGTTTTGGTGTTAATGACAAATCTAATATTGCGATTATCCATTTAATGTGATTGTGTTATTAATGACAATCTTATATCGAGACTAACATGTTTATTTAGAATATCTTTGATTAGTCTCATTGCATTGAAAAATGGAAAACCCAAGGTATGTTTGCATATTCATTCTAGTATTAGTTGCATACTTTGGAGTCAAGTTGAAATATGAATGTCCCCATTATATTAATCACAAACGTGCATCATGTTTCCCAATCCACACATTACATGGATGCATATACTTAGGGGGAGTTTGTAGTTTAACTTGAAAGCCTCTTTGTATTGATCTAATTCTTATTGACACATATAAGGATCAAGACAAAGAAACTAAATCCTTGAGTATATGTTTGAATTGCCTAGTTATAAGTATACTCATGGTAATATAGGATATACTCCAATACGATCAAATTGGATATGTGCATATTATGTCCAAGTCAATTATATCTATGCACATATACATGTGTGGTGTATTCTATAGTTGATGATTTAGAGTAATGATCATTTCCATATAATTTACATATAATGGATCATTACTTTTCATCAACATGAGTATATGAAAACTTGTGTAGTTAATATATACTCATATCAATTTAAATGATAATTTAAATTGAGTTCATTTGTCTTGTTAATCATTAAAGAACACTTCATCATGTGTTGATGGTGCTCCTTGATTAATTAAGGACAAATGGATAGTTCTTAAGTATAATTAAGCATGTGTTGCATTATTATACTTAAGACACATTTACAATCATTTCAATTGATTTAGTTTGTGCTCAATTGATCTAAAGGCATCCATTATGTGTTAATGGAGTGCAAGAGATAATTGAGACAACCATGCACCTTGGACTAACTATTTGTATGAGTTGTGATTGAGTTAGGTCCAAAGATGGATGAGATGATGAGAACGGGACAAGGACGGCATCATGAGTTGATGGGCGTCAAGAGTGGATCCCGAAGAGGAGTCGAGTAGAGATCCCGGGGGAGTATCAAGCGATGATCATAAAGACCCCAAAAGGGGATTGCTTTGCGCATGGCGGCAAAGGTATAATTAGATAGGCTAAGGACTTTGTAGTCTTTGAGTCTAAGGTTTTTATCGCCGTGCTATTAAGAGGGGTCGTTCCCTAGCTTGAGCTTCATCATGTGTTGGTGATCTCATTCCGCGTTCACTCGAGCTCAAACCATTTGGATTTGGTTTTTGCATATGGGTTAACCATTTGGCATGTGTTGCGAATGGGTTAAACTTATGCTTGGTTTCATTTGGTTTTCGCATTATGCTTTGATTTGCATGTGTTGCAAGAAGTGATAAGCTAATGCGTTGGCTTTTGCGTGAAGTTCACTTTTGCATGTGTTGCATTAGTTGAAGCTTCATGTTTTGATTTCGCAAAACAATCTTTCTTAAAACCGTGTGGTTACTTCGAGCTAAGTTTTGCATGTGTTGCAAAAGGAGAGAGCTCAAGCTTGGTTTTGGTGTTTATGGTTGTGTATGTGCTAGAGGCTCGCATGTGTTGTGAGTAGAGAGCACGTATGGTTGATTTGGTATTTGTGTGTTTGTATGGAGCTAGAGGCTTGCATGTGTTGCGAGTAAAGAGCTCATACGTGTGATTTGGTTTTAGTTGAAGTTTGGTTTTGGTGTTGCATGGAACTAGAGAATTGCATGTGTTGCAATTAGAGAGTTCATGCATCTTGATTTGATGTTGCTTGGAGCTAGACTTTTGCATGTGTTGCAAGAGTAGTGCTCAAGCATGAAATGTGTTTATTGCGTTATTTGCAAGTTCGTTGTGCGAATAAACCGAGGTTTATGAGTCCGAATTCGAGAGCATGTGAGTGGGGCTTGCAACGGTGTTGGCAAGTTGACCGGTCTTGTGTTGACCTTCACATGGCTAGGGGATTAATCTCATAAACTCGAGTTTTGATTTGCTTATCGTTTTGCAAATAGATTTTGTGTTGGTTGCAAAATGTGTTTTTGCAATTGTGGTTGAAATTCTTTGAGCATGAGCTAAGTTGGTGCAAATGTGTTTTGCGTGTGTATGATCATGTGTTGATCATCTTTGTGGCTCAAAGAACAAGTTTGGTTTTGAAGAAATGGATTTGGAGTTTGAAATCTGGATTTTCTCCTGTGGTAAGACTATCGCATATGCGGAGCGGTAGTACCGCAAGGGCGGTACTACCGGCATTTGTTTGGCGGTAGCTTTTTGGCGATCGCGTTTCTTTGTTGAGTCTTTGGCGGCACTACTTGTGTGGGAGCGGTAGTACCGCTATGAAGTGATACTCTAGGGCCTAAGGCACCGTAGGTATTTTCGATCTTGGTGATTTTTGGTGGTGAGGCGGCACCACCGCTGAGGAGGAGCGGTAGTACCGCAGAGTCGGTACTCTAGGCCCTCGAGGGCTGATAATGTCATAAAAGTGTCCGTTAGCCGACCGTTGGGGCTCTGGCGGTACTACTGACCCTTAGAGGCGGTAGTACATAAAAAGGTGATTCGCCCATTTTGCCCCCAAGCGGCTAGTTTTCTTGTGGGGGCTATATATACCCCTTGGGGGCTTGGGGAAGGGTTGCTGGGGTTGTTGTTGTGTGTAGGAGTTGTGTGCATGTGTTACTCTTCTCCATTTGCTTCTTGAGCTTAAGAGTGAGGCTAATTGCATGTGTTGCAATTAGTGAGTGGTTTGAGAGCCTCTTGTGCATGTGTTGCACTTGAGGGAGGCCTTGTGCATGTGTTGCACTTGGTGATCACCGGTTCATGATTCGTTGTGCTCGGTGAGGTTCAAGCGGAGGAGCGGCTTGTTACTCTTGGAGGTTGCCGACTCCTAGGCGGCGTGGCGTCGTCTTTGGAGCTCTCGAGTGTGAGAAGCCCCGGCAAGTTTGTGAAGGTTCGGGTTGAGCCTACGCGCGAGCGTGAAAAACCGCGACTAGTGGAAAGAGGCGGGTGCTCGAGCGGGAGCCGGTCCAAGTGTGGGCTAGCCTCAACGTGGACTAGGGGAGACCGGCAAGTCTCCGAACACCACGGAAAAATATCGGTTGTCTCTTGTACTTTCAAGTATTTACATTCATTGTTGATATATTCATGATAGCTTGATTGTGATAGAATTGCTTAGTGTTAATTGATTGTTCAATTTAGCAATTCTAGTTTAGAGACATAAATTAGTTAGTGCACTAGTGAGCCTAGTTGATTTAGGCTTTAATTGTCAAAACCTATTTATCGCTTCCGCATATATCTTTGATTAGGTTTTGCTTAGGGGTGTATTAGAACGAATTGTTTAGTGAGCGATCGAATTTCGTAAAACGCCTATTCACCCCCCCTCTAGGCGCATCCTCGACCCTACAGTCGTTATATTTCATGCTATTTATACTTTCTATTTACATATATGTCAAATTTCTATTTACAAATTCCATTTGCAATCTACTAATTGTTATTGTTAAATAAATATCGCTTTTATGCAAAAGAATTTAGTATAACCATCTTCTTTTGACATTACTAAACATTTACTTATAAATTTGTGATACACTACAAATCTTGCTGAGTACAAAAGTACTCACCCCTTGCTTGTTGATGTTCAATGTGTGGAGAAATATTATTAGTAACATTTGAACCGATAAAAATACAATATAAACTGTTTAATATGTGTATTTCAATTTAGCTCAATTCGTTAAACCCACTTTTTATTTATTTATTTATTTATCAATCCGCCCCTGTTCTCCAGCACCATTTGTTGTCAGTAGGAGGCGGCTGATAGGGACTTCCAGCACCATTGTTGTCAGTACGAGGGACCCTGTTTGCGCCATCACCGTTGCTGCGTCCATTGATCGGCGCGCCGAGTGGAGTGAGCCAGGATCGTTCAACCTTTGCAAACCATCAGATAGTCACTATGTCAAGTCTCATTGCAGCTGTACTTGCATCTGATGAACTTTGGCACGTGTAAAGTACGGGCTCATGGTTCATCAGAAGCACATTTCAGTGATTCTGATCACTGTTACATGTTAATTACTAGCTAGCTGAAACGCGTTTTAGTCGAAGTGAGAAAAAAAATGCTTGATTGCCCGGTGGGAGGGAAGCAGAAGGCTATGGTAGCATGGTGTCGTCGACAGCGTTGCAGGTGAAGGTGCCGTTGTCGTAGGCGTAGCTGTTCGTGCGGGGGCACGCCGACTTGAAGATGGACAGGTAGGCCGTCAGGTGACACATCGTCGGTGTCGCGTAAGTGCCGCTGCAGCAGTACTTTGTCTTGTCCGAACGCCTCGCACGCGCTCCGGCACGCCACAGCGCCGCCGCCGCCACAGTTCCTTGGTACACGCTACCACACACACAGGCATGATTCTATGTGTCAGAAAATACACACGTATGACGATATGTATGCATGTCTACTAAGTAGTTAAAAAAAGCGTTGAAATCTCGGAAATCAACTAAAAAAATGAAATTGCTACAACACACTTAAAAATTTTGGCGAGATTTTCACAAAATCTCACTGAAATCTCAATTTTTTGTCGATTTTTTTTTTACTTTTTATGATCAGATTTGACCGGATTTAGTCTAATAACCCTTAAGAAAGTCATCTTCCATGAAAATTTGTTGAAAAACCACATTTTTGAGATAATTTAAAATTTCAGTAGAAACACTTTCAGATTTTTATAAAATTGTACAAGCTTGATCATGATCTAAAATTTAAGGTACTATCTTTAGTAGTGTAGAATCATATGGAAAATTTTTGAAAATAATTGAACTTCATTTGTTATCTTTAAAAAAATAAAAAACATAATGAACATAATTGTGATAGTAATATTTTTAGAATTTTATAATTTTTCTCGAGTGTGATCATAATCCTAAAATTTTTATGACAGCTAAATAATTGGCTCAGTGCCATTCTCTAATTTTTTTAAAAAAATTAGCTTTTTTGTTTGCTCAATCAAATCTATGTAAGTATTGAATTTCATTTGTTATATTTCAAAAATAAAAAAGAAAGAACATAAATGGTATAGTGCTCTTGTAAGAATTTTATAAATTAACTGGAGTGTGATCATAATTCAAAATTTTTATGAGAGCTAAATAACTGCCTCAGCACCATTCTCTAAAATTTTCAACTTTTTTGTTTACTCAATCAAATCTATGTAAACATTGAACTTTATTTGTTATATTTCAAAAATCAAAAACAGAAAGAACATAAATGGTATAGTGCCCTTGTAATAATTTTATAAATTAATCAGAGTGTGATTATGATTCAAAATTTTTATGAGATCTTAAACATTTTCTTAGAACCCTTTGGTAAAATTTTCAAACATTTTAAACCTTTCTTAATTGCTAAAGCAAATATATGTATTGATTATCAGGTTTTTATCAAGACATAGCACTGTTAGAATTTTTTGAACTTTTTAAAGTTTGATAATCATATGAAAATTTTATAGAAATATTAATGATACATCAGGATAATAGTACTGTTCGAACTTTTAAAAATTCATGAAGCCTGATAATCATTTGAAAATTTTATGGGAACATTAGTGATGCATCTTAACCATGCATAAAAAATTTCAAAATTTTCTAATGTGGTTCGTTCCATTTTTCATTTGGTTCAAACTTGCTGTCAGCATTTTATTAGGATAGTAGCAATATTTGAATTTTTAAAAAATTCCTTAGATTTGATAATCATTTGAATTTTTTTTGAAAACATAAATAATGTGTCAAAAACCTTTATAAAAAATTTCAAATTTTTCAACGCCGTTTGAGATATTTTTCACTCGGTGCAAATTCGTCAAAATCTCAGTAAATCTTGCCAAGATTTCGGGAATTTTAGCTGAAATTTCATTTTTCTCAGTAGAAATAATACCATATTTGAACTTTTGTTTTTGAATTTTGTCCCAAATTTACCCAAAATTCCAAGATCTTAGTGATATTTCGGATTTCGGTCACCAACGAGATTTCATCCGAAAACAAAATTTGAATCCTTGCATGTCTAGCTACTTAAATTTGTTACATGACACATACAACAATTGAGTTCAGCCGTGCTGCCGGTGGTGTTGGAGGCGCTGCCCTACCGCGCCTGTTGGACGACGACGACAGGCAGGTTGTTCCCATCGACGAGGCTTATGTCGCAGTAGTCCTAGTCGATGGTGGTGCACTTCCGCACGAATTTTAATTTATTTTAGATAAAAAAATTAATTACAAAGCCTCTCAATTGAGGGCAAAACTTTTATAGAGCACTCACACATATAAGAAAAACAAAATCATATAGAAACTCTAATTTTCTCTCATGTTCTCTCTAATAACTTAAGGCTTGCCTCCCTCTGTACCTCTCCATATATAAAGGAGCAACCCTATCTTGGTTACACAGGTGGATACCCTCCACTAACACATGGGATATCCTGGTGACCTAACGCATAACGTGTTTTACTTACTCATATGCACGTTTTTCAAAGCAGCCTTCTTCATTGAAGGATCAAGTTGGCCTAAAGGGAGGGGGTGAATAGGCAACTTTTCAAATTTTCACGCTTAATTACAGAATGATTTTCTTGCTTAAGTAAGATCTAACAAATACAAGATGATAGAACAAAAGCACAAAACAAAAGAGAACAGCGTAAAATAACACAAAAGCAAGAATAAGCACA
This sequence comes from Guadua angustifolia, assembly GCA_036346375.1. NCBI lineage: Eukaryota > Viridiplantae > Streptophyta > Magnoliopsida > Poales > Poaceae > Guadua > Guadua angustifolia. The sequence goes on from CM070515.1 coordinate 13,919,100, forward strand.
AAAGACACAAATATTTATCTCGTAGTTCGGAGCCACTCTCCTACTCCACGTTAGAGCACTTCTCTTGAAGTATAGCTCCTCCAAAGCTAGTCGTAGTAGCAATGGTCTCTACTCGAGTAACTCTTTCATCACTCCGATGAGGTGAGTTCCAAACCTTTCACAATCAAGGTGGCCTTCCATAAGCACCTTTGGACAGATTGCACCTACACTGCCTCCGCCGTCTAGGACCACTAAGATCCAAAAGTAATAGACTATGCACTAGCCCTGTCTCTTGGTTCACTCAGTAAAACACTACTAGACTAAGTTTGGAGCTAAAACACTTAGAAAGTGTTAAGATTTAGGGTTCAAAAGTGAAGCTCAATCTCTTTGGTGGAATGAATGCTCTAAGGTTGCTAAAATGTCTAGGAGATCAAAAAGTTCTATGGTAGATAGATCAGGAAATACTTGTATAGGCATTTGGGTTGAATATAGCCGTTACACCTACCACAGAGCCGTTGAAACGTGTCAGATTGTCAAAAATCAGCTTAACACATTTGCTACGGACTAATCTTTGATGCTGATCCTAATACTCCGGACCAATCAAGGATATTTGTCCCGGACTGAAAAATTTGGTCCATCGTACATAGGATGTTTGATTGTTTTGGTCTGGCGAATAGGTGTGAATTTGACATGCGCGTCGGACTAAAAAATTTGGTCCGTTGTAGAAAGATTTCACTGGAGTTTACAGCAATGGACTTTTTGAAATGATAAATGAGTTTAACTGAGAGAAATGCTTTTGCGTCGGACTGAATTTTGTGTTAGCGAAATTTGGTTCGGCGTGAATGGTGTGCGCTCGGTTTGCTTTAATCAAAGGATTCTTTCACCACGGATTTAAAGAATAAAAGGTCCGGCGTAAAAGGTTTGTACCGGACTAGAATTTTTGATGGGAAATTTTGGTCCGTCGTGAATAGAATGCGCTCAGTTAGGATTCTGTCTGATTATGTTTTGGCGCCGGACTAAAAAATGGAATAGTCCGGCGAAAATGAATTTTGGCTAAGGTTGCGCCGGACTTAAGGAATGAGTAATGAAGTTTAGTCCGGGGAGACACTTAGACTTTGTAAAGGGAGAAGGGTTGATTCAAGGAACAGATTAACTAAAGAATTTTAACTCCAAGCAGTTCAATCTAGTCTTAGCCTTACGAATTAAAATTCTAACTTGTGCACGATCACCCTTTATAGTACGGTCAAACAAAAATAAGTCCTAACTACTTAGCTTGAATCATCTCTCAAGCCAGAATTAGCAATAAAGATCCTTAATCTTGGCCGTTTAGATGACTTCTTTGATGCTTCATCCAACATTCTTCATAGTTTAGGGATTATTGACTCAGTCATCAATACTAAAACCATATAAATAAATATGAGATAAAACTTAGAGGGCCTAGATGCTATCATTCATGACGTTCAATTCGCTCCACGAGCCTAAAATTACGTCAATTACTATCTTTGCTTGGCCTAAATACTTAGGTCAGTGCCGCAGTTTTCCAAACCACCTCAAACACCAGTATTGCACAAATTACCAGTTTGCCCTACAATCGGTCTTCCTTTGCCTCGAAGCATCTTCCATGCTTCGTCACCTTCCACATGGCTCCAATAACTTTCCGCCAAGCCTCTCATGTGTTCGGACTCCAAACCGTTCTCGCTTACAGATGAGCCTAAGTCACCTGGAGTGCCATATTACCCTCACCATGACGGCTCTGGCTTCCCTGACTATTTTAAATCTCAACTACTCCGTGGGCCTAATTCCGATCCATATCGTTGCCTGTCATACCTATCACCAATGCTTTACGCTCTGGCTCCTTGTCTTCTCGGCTCACAGTAACTCTCTGGTCTCAATCATCCTTGGTGTGACCCTGACTGTTTGGACCTCAGCTCTCCTAACCTAGTCCCGGTCTCCTTTCGCCTCACCATGATCTAACTCCGAAGTCTTACAACCAACACAGACAATCAAACTGTTATATAGCATTGTTCATAAAAATATGCAATATCTATTACATAATTAAAACATTAATAACAAAGCTTAAACCAAAGTCCCCGAAAAAATCAACAGTATCGTCTCGGTACTGTTGCCATGCAGAGGCCAGTAGTGTCACTCTAGCTAGACCCCAATAGTACTCTCTGAAAAAAATATCTATCGTCTACTAGAGGTCGGTAGTATCGCACCCCTGGTACTACCATCCCCAGAGGCCGGTAGTGCCACTCTTAACACATCCCAGATAATCACCTCTCTGTAAAATAAGTACCGCCACACATGTGCCAGTAGTACCACACCCCGGTATTACCGTCACCCAGGAACTCAAATCAAACTCAAACCTGAGTACCGTAGGCTAAAACATACGTAATCACTTATCACAAATATAGATAGATCACCACATAATCTCTCATTTTTAACCACTCACAAGTTACAAGTAGCATAACAGATAACTTGTAGGAACAGGCATCAATAATGAACTCACAAGTTGTAATAGCAGTCACAAAACTGGCTAGCAACGAGGGAATGCCATTTTGGTTGGCAATCAACTACCGGAAACAACAATCCATGCCAGGCGAAAGGCCATGAACAGGAACAGGATCAGTTTTTCGAAGCTGGTCAGCAAATCTGACGCCACTCCCTGATGTCTACAGGCGCCGGCACAAGCCGACCATGCACTGAATAATGCAGCGGAGGCGCATCGATCAGTGTCAATGCGCCATCACGCTTAATTAATTATTTTCCGAAGTCTAGTATTATCTACGTACGGGCACTAGTGCTGTCTAGTTAGAGTTAGAATTACAGAGACCACAAGTTAGGCGCATGTGCGGCCAACACAGTAGCCTTCTTCTGTCGAGCCTTGGCACATCGCGTTCGTCCGTTCGCTTGCAGCGTAGATTCAGAAACGGCTCGGTTTGCTCGTGAAACACGGCATGAATGGATGTCTCCTTCCTCGCCACTGTCTCGAGAAACCTGAGAGGTTGGAAGTGCCTGCTCGGTGTTTTGTGGCTTCTGAACTCTCGATTCTTGATCCCAATTAGGAACTAGACAAGCTGGACTCATCGATCTAAACAGTCATTGGGCATTCGACAGTCCAACCGCTGTGACACTTCAGTTCTCTGGCTGCTCACGGTTAGACCTTGGTTCTTGCTACTTGTATATCCTAGATGGGGTTATTTTGTGCAAATTTTCCACCCTGGTACCCGAGATTTGATCCTATTACCTGTGGCTTGTGAGTTCTAGGACGGAGAAACTAACCTATTGATCACCCTCTGGCCTCTGGTAGTCGTCTTGCATAGCACATCGTACACATAATTAAGGGGGGCTAATCGAGTCTTCATGTGGTGCTCATTGCTCGCTCGGTACTACGTACAGGCCCCCACATGACATGGGAATAATTCTAGATCTCAAGGTTTATGCCATTGCTTATGCAGAGACGATCTGATGTTCTGAACAAGACAAATAATAGAGAAATCTTACGGTGCATTATACTAGTAGTATATAGTAGGTAATAGAAATCGAATCTAGTCGTTAATTTATTAAGAGTATTTCCACTGCTCTACTATAAAAGAAAGTATAAAGAAATGCTAACTAATAAGATCCATTAGATCAAAGAGAATCAACGATCCATATTAAATTTAGTATACGGTAAAACAACGCAAATAATACGAGCAGTAGAAAAATGCAGTTGAGTGGTGGTACCAGTGGAACGAATTAGCCTACCTAAACAGACAGATTTGTTCAGAATATTAGTTGGGCCAAGACGATCAGTGTCTTCTGCACCACATCCATTTTGGCATTATAACTCTCCTTTTTGGAACAATTATGTTATGTATGCATTCATCGAAGTACAATTATGCATACATATGCAAGTAAGAACAACATGTGTTCATGTGACAATTTAATTCCCGAGTGTTGTAGAGCAATTAATGACATGTACGTGATGACATCTATACTGATGCATTGCTTAATAATACTACCAGTTGTTAAGTAGAAGTAGTGTCGACGTTTGTTGTCGGCAATAATGAAAACGGGGCTAGGCGCTAGATCCGGAACTCGATGGTAGCACAAGACACGGGAAATTATACAGGTTCGGGCTCTCACGGTGGAGATAATACCCTAGTCCTGTGCTCTGGAATTATATGTGGCTAGCTGTAGCTAATGATCTTGTATGATGTTTTTCCTCCCCGCCCCTTCCTTTATATAGCAGAGGAGGGCGGTTACAAAAAGGAGTCCCACTCGGATACGAGGTGGAGATTATATCTCTTTCCTTATCTGTTATACATGATAGCGGCTAGGATTACAATTGTATCCTCCCTAAGCAGGGTTGGTTTCCATCTTCGGGGTTTCCTTATTGCGCATGACGGCCTGCCTCCTGAGCAATACCCAACTTCATGTAGTCGGCCTGGCCCATCCCCTCTTGGGTGGTCCTCTTAGCCCGCCATGCAGATACCCGGGGTCCATATACTCCACAGTAGCCCCCGAGTGCTTTGCGATCGAATTGCCGCCTTCCTGATCGCAGCCCAACTGAGTCAAGCTTCACGCCGAGTGCTTCCAGTTCTTGATATAGTTTCCCGACTTGTTTTCCTTTCCAGCTGAGTGCCCATTGTAGGCAAAGAGATCGTGAAGGACTCAATAGAGCTCCACGCGTTGAATTATATCCGACTGTCGCGGCATACAGCTGGTGGCTCATCATGGGGCATACCATATCCCAAACGATATACAAAAGTCAAAACGCTTTTCCTGCTCAAGGCGAAATTCAGCGCCGCTCCTTTAAATTCATTATTTGCAAAGTTCTTGATGTAAATCGTTGAGCGTTGGCCCTACAGCGTCGCATCCCGATTTAGTAGCCACCAAATCATGTATATGCATAACTTAAGCGTGTAAAACAACTCACTCGGATGTGATGTCCGATTGGTTTATATATAATTTTAGAGTTTTTACTCCTTTTCCTTATTGATTCTGAATTCATCGAGTGGTTTTGACTCTTTTTGTTTAAGCACTCGCCTGCGACTAGTCTAGCCCCGGCGTCGAGTCGGCTCATGGCTCTTTTTCCTGCGCGCTTTGGGTAACTAAAGTTCGCCGTTCATGGGGTCGAGCTTCACAACTTCGGAATGCCTTTCTTCCAACATAAGCAAAAATGGAGGCTAACCAAACCTGTCCGGTGGCGGTGCATACGTGTTTGGCTCCGGGTGCACGGTTGATTGCGCGGCTTTGCGTCCAGTCGTCACTGCATAGGCCGCCCCTCGTCACATGCTAGTGTGATGTGCGAGGCCGCGAGCTAATTTAGTACGAGATTTTTCGTCATTTTTAAAAGATGCTAAAATTTACATTAAGATAATCGAGAGGTAAAAAAATGAAAAGGTAGACTATAGAGACATCAATTTTTGGTATCTCTTGATACTATTTGAATATAAATTTTGGTGCATCCCAACGATGATAAAAGGTCTTATTTAGTATACCTGTGCCTTCTATAAAAATTAGCCATGGGAAAGATTAGAGATTGTTAATGAAACATTTTACAGCTTTATTTACATCTATTGTCCTAAAATAAGCATATTTCGGTTATTTTGGTGCATATATAATTGGAAGAGTTGCATACTTGCACATGCGTGGTTAAGGAAACTGCCACTTGATCGATATGGAGTATATGGACCTGGCATAAATTCTTTTCTGATTGAAAGTATCTCTGGAATAATTCAACCAGACATGAATGATGTATATTGCACTATTGGATCTAACTATGAAAAACAAAAACAAATAATTGCAGTGCACATGAGTAGTACTACTAGCAGTACAATCATAGCTTAGGCTTTTGGGGAGCCGTAACATCTCTAAAAACCTTTTTTACCTTTTAGGTTAAAAAAACAGATATAGCTTTTTTTTATAAAATATTGTTTGACAAATAGCTAATTTTTCTTAACAGTAAGATGCAAAAGCAAGTCTCGCCTAACTTTCAACTTTTAGATTTTGCTAGTTATATGTGGCTTCTAGCTTATACCAAAAACTACTTAAAAACTGATCTGTTTAAAGGGTTTACTGGCTTTTCACAAGTAAAAACTGACTTTAAATCCTCCAAACAAGTTCTAATAGCTTCTAAGTTGATCTGAAAAACATTCCATAGCTCAACTGACTAGTGATAGATGGCCCTGTAATCCTATTCACCAGAGTAAGGCCCTCTTTGATACGGTTTAGGTTTGTGCAAAAATGAACTTATAGCTGGCTATTCTGAAAACCCGTTTTTTAGAAGCTTCTGCTATTCACAAATGAATTTCGTTTTGAGCAAAAAGCTGAAGTAGAAGCCAGTTATTTGGTACAACTTGTGCCCAAAAACCGGTAAAAGTAGAGAAAAAAAGAGTCCTACGTGTAAGCATCAATGGATACCTAAAATTGAATGCCATTGGCATTATCGGAGAAAGCTCGATATCTAGTCAAACAGTCAACCCAACAGGCCGGTACACGTTTGCAAACAGTCACTGCCAGCTAGCTGGACGCCTGGACCCTGCCGAATGATGATTTAGATAGTCTGTAAAATTGGGACGATGAAATATTTTTATGCTTATCTTGCATTCATTCAACAACCAATACTACTTCAAATCTTCAACGAAACATCAAGGTTAGTACTGGCATATTTCATAATTCATAGACCGGCAAACTTCTTATCCTAATTATTCTGTTTGGTTACAAATAGTTGTCATTTTAAAAATTGATAGGGTATTTAAAATATAGTTTTGACCACTGATTTCTATTATATATACATGCATATAAACTAATAAAATTATAATATTATGAAAAGTACTTTTTAAGACAAATCGACATGTATAATTTTCATGTGTCTAATTAACGCACTTAAAAATATATTAACAATCAAAATTTTGAAAGTTTGTTACACCTATATTTAAAACTATTACCATTAACGACCGGAAGGTGCATAAGTCCCTGTCATGATAGCCGACAGGGTTAATAATATGGGAGTATGCAGCTAGCTAGCCCGTGTACTCGTACAAACGATCCGACGTGGCTGCTTGACAAGTAAGCAAGCAGTGCCACGTCATCTTCTAACTCGTGATAATATTCTTCTTTCCTCCGACGTGTGGCAGAATAATTTTTTTTTCGAAGGAAAGAAGGATGCTCGGAATCATTTGCAATCGTTAAGAAAAAGATGTGCGATGCGCACACTATTAGGTGTAGTCCCGACTTCTTTGCTTAGTTGTGGATTAACTAAGTAGCAAGTCAAGAAAGCCAACAATTTTATTCATAATGACATAATTGAGTAAAAATCGACTTAGTTGCTCTATGCTTCATGTGTTGTTGACGATCGTGCCGTCCTTGCTCGTGGGCGCGAGCATAGGCTTGATCGAGCGAAGGTGGCGCAGAAGCGCAGCGTAGGCCCTTGGCGTCGTCGGAAAGCTGGCGCTTGAAATTGGCGTAGGCTCGTGGTCGTCTCGAAGGTGATGCTCGAAGCGCTGGCGTAGGCTCGTGGCCATGCCGAGTGTGGCGCTTCGAGGCGCGGCGTGGCTCGTGGCCGTCGAAGTTGGCGCTTCGAAGCGCGGCGTGGCTCGTGGCGTGCGAAGTTGGCGCTTCGGCGCAGCGTGGCTCTTAGCCATGCGAAGTTGGCGTGACTCATGGCCATGCCGAAGTTGGCGCTTCGAAGCGCGGCGTGGCTCGTGGCCGTCACCGAAGTTGGCGCTTCGGCGCGGCGCGGCTCGTGGCGTCGCGAAGTTGGCGCTTCGGGCGCAAGCGTGGCTCGTGGCCGTCGAAGTTGGCGCTTCGGTGCGGCGTAGGCTCGTGGCCGTGCGAGTTGGCGCTTCGAGGCGTAAGCGTGGCTCTTGGTCGTCGAAGTTGGCCTTCGAAGCGCGGCGTAGGCTCGTGGCCGTCTTGAAGGTGGCGCTTCGAAGCGATCGTCGATGGTCTGCTAATCGAACATCTCCTTCTAGTAGTCGGCGGCCTCCGGGACATCTTTTTCGTCAAGTTGGCATCGCTAATTCCTTCGAAGAACCGCTATGATGACCACATCCGAGATGTCCCAAATCGAATCTTTACCGTATCCGAATCGAGAAGGCGACCTCGACTTACTACTCGTGAGCGATATGGTATGGCGCTCCCAACCCGAACGGACTTAATCGGATGGAATTAAGATTGGTTATCGATTGAAACTCCAAGTCGGCAAAGACTTCTAGTCGAGATTTTCCTCACGAAGGTTACGAACAACGAGGAAAACTTCCGGTCAAAAGTTGTCCTCTGGTTTTGATCACATGGCTTTGGTCTTGATTGAATAAGCGAGCAAAGCCAATTAATTGAAGTCTCAGCGATGCTTCTCCACGGTTCTTCACGTGATTCTCCGAACACAGGTGTGTCACCGGAGGAGCGGTGGCTGGAAACGGGAGGCCTTCGGCGGTCTGGCCGGGCGAAGGCCGCTGATGAGAATCTCGGCGGACCGAAGCGCCCGTCTGGCTTTCGGTGGGAAAGACGCACGACGGAGGAAGACGAGTGTCGAGCGGCTCCGGAGATGAGGCGGCGGCGGCGTCGGGAGATGAAGCGCCGATGGGGACGGCCGTGAAAGCGGCGGCGGTGGTGGTGCCGGCGACGATGCGGCGGATTTGGCAACGAAGAACCGTCGATAATCCGTTGTCGAGGTTGTCGGCGATGAAGTCGAGACTCCGTGGCAAAAGCATGGCCGGAGCGAAGGTGATGGCGATTCCATTGATGGAGCTCGATGGATCTTGGCCTTCTCCTACAGCACGCTAACTGCCGAGGTTTGTTCTGAAGCAATAATTAAAAGGGGCTAATTTGGATCGGAAGCTTCGATGGTAGCACAAGACACGGAAATTATCTGAGTTCGGGCTCTCGCGGTGAAGATAATACCCTAGTCACGTGCTCTGGGATTATGAGTAGCTAACTTATTCGCTGATGATGTTGTATGATGTTTTTCCTCCCCGCCCCTCCCTTTATATAGCAGAGGAGGGCGGTTACAAAAAGGAGTCCCACTCGGATACGAGGTGGAGATTATATCTCTTTCCGTATCCGTTATACATGATAGCGGCTAGGATTACAATTGTATCCTCCCTAAGCAGGGTTGGTTTCCATCTTCGGGGTTTCCTTATTGCGCATGACGGCCTGCCTCCTGAGCAATACCCAACTTCATGTAGTCGGCCTGACCCATCCCCTCTTGGGTGGTCCTCTCAGCCCGCCATGCAGATACCCGGGGTTCATATACTCCACAAGTAGTTTACTATATACTCCTTCCCTCTGGCCACAAATAATTATTGTTTTAGACATCTATATAGTCTTTAAAACATAGCTCTGACCACTAATTTTAATTATACTATATTATAGAATTCAATAAAATTATAATACTATGAAAGCACTTTTCGAGACAAATCTACATATATGATTTTTCATGTATCTAATTTAAATATTTAAAAAGATATTAACAGTTAAAGTTTTGAAAATTTGACTCTATGTAACTCAAAATAATAACTATTCATAACTGAAAAGAGTACTAGTATAAGTGGCTCTTTCTTTCTTGATGACGACGTCTCCCTCATCATGCAAGCTGTAAGAATGTGATGAATGGCCGTATTTGAGGTGATAAAGAAGTGATAAGCCTGATCTGTCCATGTACGTTCGTCGTACGCATGGCTATGGATGGAGGAGGCTTCTTGCTTATCCTTTCCTTTCTTCCTGCAGAGAATTTGGTTCTTGTTCCTTTGGTGCACTCGCCGCCACACTAGTGTGGCATTTCTGTCCATATCAGATGATGTGAATGTGAAAAATCTTCGGGGTCACATTTGGTGCTCCAAATTAAGTTGGAGATCAGTGATTAGAATTTCTTCTCTGATTAAGCTCCACGAGACGATGAGATCACATCTGGTTAGTTCAGTTTGGCCTTGTTCAATTAAAACCTCAGTTTTTTTTTCTAGCTATTAATGGGCAAGAGATCTGTGGTTGAGATGCGTCAGTGGACCACTGTACTGTGCAGTGGTCCACCCCAAATGCTGCCATGCTGGACCACATTGGCTATATATCTTACTTTTGTTCGCATCAGAAGTTAGTAACAACGATCATGAATTCGTGATACGGCGACAACTTGATCTACTTTGGTTAGGTACGTGGCCTTGGAACTTAAAATGTAGAAGACCCACCGCTGGAAATGACAACAGAAGCAAGCAACCTGAAATCATGTCTCTCTCCGCATCACCAAACCCTGTAAAATCTGAATTGCCATCGACTTGCCTTAGCAAGAAGCTATACTTTGGGCTCGTTTGGAATGCAAAAAATTTATAAAAACTTCATGGAAACTTTATATGAAATGGTTAAATTCCCGCGAGAATCGGGAAAATAATTATCAAACCTTACATTCGCCACGTCTTTTTTAGTTGTGTTACCGACAGGACAAAAACACCAAATTGACCATACCAAATCGTGGGATTAATGATTTGAAAATTGCTAAGTGGCACTCGAGTATTTTTTTTGTTTATGAGCACTCTTTTTTTGTGTATGAAGTACTCAAATATAATAAGATGAGACAAATTGATTCTATCAATTGAATCTAGATCTAAAGATTTTTTTCGAAAGAGCAGCAATCTAGATCTAAAGATTTAAAATTTAAATACTATTTAACCAAAAAAACACTCGTATACTTGCTAGGCACCCCGATTTCGTTAGCCACAGCGCAACATATTTCGCCGATGGCCGAAAGCGACCAGGGACAAAATTGTAGACCAGGAGCTGTGCTCTACTTGGAGCTAAGCTAATTATTGGCACCATCAATCGCTGATTAAAAAAGTCACACGCCGGTGTGATGTGCGAGATTGCCATTGGCTTCCAACATAAGCAAAAATGGAGGCTAACCAAACCTGTCCGGTGGCGGTGCATACGTGTTTGGCACCGGATGCACGGTTGATCGCGCGGCTTTGCGTCCAGTCGTCACTGCGTAGGCCGCCCCTCGTCACATGCTAGTGTGATGTGCGAGGCCGCGAGCTAATTTACTACGAGATTTTTCGTCATCTTTAAAAATACTAAAATTTGTATTAAGATAATCGAGAGGTAAAAAAATGACAAGGTAGACTATAGAGACATCAATTTTTGATATCTCTTGATATTATTTGAATATAAATTTTGGTGCATCCAAACGATGATAAAAAGGTCTTATTTAGTATATCCGTGCCTCCTATAAAAGTTAGCGATGGAAAGCGGAGAGATTGTTAATGAAACATTTTATGACTTTATTTATATCTATTGTCCTAAAATAAGCATATTTTGGTTATTTTGGTGCATATATAATTGGAAGAGAGTTGCATACTTGCACATGCGTGGTTAAGGAAAGTGCCACTTGATCGATATGGAGTATATGGACCTGGCATAAATTCTTTTCTGATTGAAAGTATCTCTGGAATAATTCAACCAGACATGAATGATGTATATTGCACTATTGGATCTAACTATGAAAAACAAAAACAAATAATTGCAGTGCACATGAGTAGTACTACTAGCAGTACAATCATAGCTTAGGCTTTTGGGGAGCCGTAATAACATCTCTAAAAACCTTTTTTTTACCTGTTAGGTTAAAAAAAACAGATGTAGCTTTTTTTATAAAATATTGTTTGACAAATAGCTAATTTTCCTTAACAATAAGATGCAAAAGCAAGTCTCGCCTAACTTTCAACTTTTAGATTTTGCTAGTTATACGTGGCTTCTAGCTTATACCAAAAACTGCTTAAAAACTAATCTGTTTAAGAGGCTTACTGGCTTTTCACAAGTTAAAACTGACTTTAAATCCTCTAAACAAGTTCTAATAGCTTCTAAGTTGATCTGAAAAACATTCCATAGCTCAACTGACTAGTGATAGATGGCCATGTAATCCTATTCACCAGAGTAAGGCCCTCCTTGATACGGTTTAGGTTTGTGCAAAAATGAACTTACAGCTGATTGTTTTGAAAAGCCGCTTTCTAGAAGCTTCTGCTTCTATTCACAAATAAATTTCGTCTTGAGCAAAAAGCTGAAGTAGAAGCCAGTTATTTGGTACAACTTGTGCCAAAAACCGGTAAAAGTAGAGAAAAAAGAGTCCTACGTGTAAGCATCAATGGATACCTAAAATTGAATGCCATTGGCATTATCGGAGAAAGCTCGATATGTAGTCAAACAGTCAACCCAACAGGCCGGTACACGTTTGCAAACAGTCACTGGCAGCTAGCTGGACCCTGCCGAACGATGATTTAGATAGGCATGTAAAATTGGGACGATGAAATATTTTTATGCTTATCTTGCATTCATTCAACGACCAATACTACTTCAAATCTTCAACGAAACAACAAGGTTAGTACTGGCATATTTCATAATTCATAGACCGGCAACCTTCTTATCCTAATTATTCTGTTTGGTTACAAATAGTTGCCGCTTTTAAAAATTGATATGGTATTTAAAATATAGTTTTGATCACTAATTTTTATTATAATATACATGCATATAAACTAATAAAATTATAATATTATGAAAAGTACTTTTTAAGACAAATCGACATGTATAATTTTCATGTATCTAATTTAAATATATAAAAATATATTAACAATAAAAAATTTGAAAGTTTGTTACACCTATATTTAAAACTATTACCATTTATGACCGGAAGGTGTATAAGTTCCCTGTCATGATAGCCGACAGGGTTAATAATATGGGAGTATGCAGCTAGCTAGCCCGTGTACTCGTACAAACGATCCGACGTGGCTGCTTGACAAGTAAGCAAGCAGTGCCACGTCATCTTCTAGCTCGTGATAATATTCTTCTTTCCTCCGACGTGTGGCAGAATAATTTTTTTTTCGAAGGAAAGAAGGATGCTTAATTCATGTGTTAGTATTACTAGCACGAGGGAGCAAGAGATCAGCATACGTACGATCGCTTCTGAGCGTCGCGGTCAAATGAGCTGGAGCGGAAACGTGCCGGAACTTGCCGTGTTCTTGCTTGCTGGTTCTGTGACTTCTGTCTTGTATTTCTCGAAGGAATATAGTTTTAATGTCTTATGATTAATTAAGCGGTGTCTACACTCTACGGTACATCCGTACAAGTTTATTAATTTGGTGTTGCTAGGAATCAGACGCACGATAGAATGCAATATTTTTTACTAATGCGTGCCACAATTGTAATCACTGTATCCAACAAAAATACAGAATAACAACAGGAACGTCGATCCGTATCGGCGCAACATTTTTTTATAATGCGTGCAACAATTGCAATTACTATGCGCAACAAAAACGCAGAATATCAGTAGGAATGTTGATAAAAAAATGTTGCACACAGTGAATATAATTGTTGCACACGATATCAAAAAATGTTGTGCCAACATGTCCGATAAAAGCTCTTCCATCGGACGTCCGATTGCTAGCATCGCCCTAATTAATTTCCCATTTTGTATGAACTGCCAATACTGCTCTGCCGCTACAAGTTTACTAACTTCTCATTTGTATACTGGAGCCATACCTTAACCATTGCCCGATTCATACAGGCAAACATTAACGGATGAAACAAAAACAGGAGATAGGATATATGTTAAAATATTTGAATTTGGCCGCATTTCCTAGCAATTTCTCTTCCCTTGTCTGAGGGAAAAAAAACCATTTTTGCTTTTAGTCTTTTTCCCAGATTGCATTGGAAGCACTGGTGGAACCAAAAAATTTAGATTGAGGGTGCACTATTGACACTTAGCAATATAGTATCTATATATAAAAACAACCGGTGATATTCAAGGCACCTCCTTTGTTTTAAGAGTAAGAAAATCCTACAATAATCCTAAATTTTAGAAATTCTCACATTAATTGGAAAAAAAGAGAAGTATTTCCACTACTTATTTTAGTGGTGCCAGATTATAACGGCGTAGATTAATTATACATAACAAATATAATTATATTTCAAACATTGTAAATAGAGTTGTATATCAAAGAAAAGATTTCCACCACTTATTTTGGTGGGGACTAGATTATAACAGTGCAAATTAATCATATATAAATAGAGCTATATAATAAATACAATTGATTTCAATCATTGAAAACAGAGCTGTATATCAAAGATAATTGTATCATAATATCTAGACATACAGTTGCGCAGATAAGTCTGCTAGTTACATAAATAATAACTATTAGCTGTTCGTAACAAGTAAGAATAGTGCTCGCTGATAACAATCCATTAGTTTTTAATCTTAGTATGACTAACAGTTAAGAATAGTACTCGATGATAACAATCTATTAGTTTTTAATCTTGGTACGACTGTTTATACATTATGGAAAGTTTATATGAGGCCAAAATTTTTATCAAATATTTCTGAACCGGTAGCAAATCATAACCTCGATAAATAAATCGTTATAAATATATAAATTCTTAGTAGTATCCTATTATTCTAGCAAAAAAATCGTACAACCATGTTTGACTATATTGATGCTTAGTATGTAAGTATTGATGGTCATATAGTATGAATTTTCATATAAAATACTCTATATTGGTCTTAATTCAATACACGCATCGTAATAATCAAAACAACATAAATGAACGGAGATTCAAAGACTTGGTTTTTTAGTTGCAAGACAAAAAAAGTTTGTATAAGTGATAAATGAACAAAGTATTTTATCTATCGATCAATTGTACGGTGCCACATGGTCGGTAGCTAAGTTGAGAAAAAAGGTAGCTACTGGTTGGCATGGAATGTAAATATTATCTAATTCCTCCAAGTATTATCGAATTACATTGAAGTCCAAATATATTGTAATCTCTACTAGCAAGAGCATATCTAGAATTTTCAAAAAATTTGGAGGGTGTCGGGTGCATACCCCACAGGTTCCACCCCTGGTTGGAAGTTCAATTATACTGCAAATTCTGTACCTAGCATCCTAGCTGGTTCCACCCCTGATTAAAAGGTCAATTATACTGCGAATTCTTGTACTTCTAATGTCTAATGAGATGTACCAGTGTCAAATTACCTAGAAATGAACGAGCATTTACACGCTATTCTTGGCATCAGGGCATTCATTCATCTCATGTTACAAAGCTGGCAGTCGAAGACAGCTTTCTCCTGAAAATACTATAGCTTAAATAGCTTTGTTTGTTGCCAATACTCGCTAAACTAAACTATCTATTTACACAAAAGTAAGTTAAGTTACAGTATGAGAGGAAAATTTGTTGTTCACATGACTAAACTAAGGAATCATAGGATGTTCTGTTAGAATAACGACGCGCAAAACATATGAAGAAGATCAAACCACAAAGAACAAGAGACACGAATTTAACGTGGAAAACCCTTGCGGGAAAAAACCACGGGCGTCGGCCAGCAAGAACTTCATTATTTTCTGAAGGAGTTACAAAACGCTGGGAACAAATCGCCCCAAACGGCTTACAAGAAGGAAATATATAGATGGTGGTGACCTAAGTCAATAACTGATCCATACCATGCGGGGCTTCGGCCCCCCACACCCCCCAGGCGTCCCTGGAGGCGGTGCGACCTGATGGGCCAACTTCAACCTCCGTTCTGCGGAGGCCTAAGCTACCGGTGACGGGCCTCCGCTATGCTCTAACAAAAGTTGGTCATATCTCTGAATTTGGATCATAATTTAATATGTTCAATCTCTAGAGTAATTTGTAGAGGGTACTTAGCATATGCTTTGTTTAGAAGGCATGAATTTCATATCAATTTTTCAAGAACCAAAGCAATTCCTATGAGCAGTGGCGAAGCTAGAGAGAAATAGAGGGGGGTGCGAGCATAAAGAAGTGATGAAAAATATTTACCTAATGAAAAACGTTTGGATGGGAAAAAGAACATAAACATAGACAAAATGCATAATTTGACTTCGAGTCTTTAACATCTGAGGCGAGGGGGGTGCAGCATGTTGGGCTGAGGGGGGTGCACATAGGGCCAAGATATGGAGGTAATAACTAATTTTTTTTTAAGGGGGTGCATCTGCACCCATGCCCAATAACTGAGCTTCGCCCCTGCCTATGAGATCCCTCCGTTCCAAGAAGGGCTTTAATAATATGAATTGTATTTGAAGTGCATCTAGTTAAATGAGAACAACTATCAACTGGGAAATGATGATGTTTGCAATCAAAGTTTTATTTAACATATACATTGTATGAAAATTTTATCTCATATGCTACACACTCATGTTTCAAATACAAACAATTTACTTGACATATAAAACAGCGGTCCTAAGCAACAATATATTTTTCTAATAGTTAATTTTGGCACTGATGCCCACCCGTTGATTGGTGTCTAAAGAACTCCTTTGACTTAGAGCTACATGTCACAGTACCGGCCAAGGAGCAAGACTGTGAGATCTTGTTGGGAAGCAATGTATTTTCATAGTTTCTAGATAATACTATAGTATTTTATACCATAAGGTGTTTGCTTATCATACCAAAAACTCTGTATTAAAAACTATGGTTTGGTAGATACTATGGTATTTTTGGAGTATTTGAAACTCCACTCCAACCTAAAGTTTTCATGGTTTTGCTAGCTTCTTATCTATTTCCACTCAAATACCATGGTTTGTGATGTTGCATTCAAACAGTTGGTAATTCCAAAGAATACCATGATTTCAAAGGGGTTTGGTAAAACTATGGTATTAATGACAAAACAATTACAAACTATAGTATATCAAAACTATAGTTTTAAAAAACTATACTTTCAAACAGATCCTGAAGCTGTTCGCGAACAGAGCGAGGACGCTGGAACTGAAGAAACGGAGAAGCAGGATGCTGCAATGTTAGATCGAATGTTATGGACTGAACTAATTTAATATTTTATCGTTCTACCAAGATAGACAACAGAGCAGCAACAGCCAACAACATAATCCCTACCTGCTTGTTCCCTTCGCACACAAAAAATATAAACAATATGAAAATATTTCCTTGAAAACTACATAAACATATTTTCTAAGAGTAAATTTTATAAAACTACAGGTTTTTTTATACAAACTATCATAAAAATACAGATTTTATTTTCTATCTAATAAAACTATATATTTTAGAAGAACTTGTTTCACACCCCTGCAGTCCTCCTGTCGTGTCTGTGGTGCTCAGCACTTGGCTGACCAAGGTTCTGCACCTTTACCATAGTACACGGGTAGAATTTTTTTTAAATAATATTTTTTTCAAATTGCGATATTAATACACGGATTAAAAAAATTACAGAAATAATATCCGGTCACCACACCGTTTGGCGACAACAAGTAGTTGTCAAACCATTTGGCGACAATCTGAGAATCACCAAACAAGATGGCGACAACAAATTGATCATCCTACTCCGCGTTAATACTCGGTTTGAGCAGTTATCAATGAGGTATTTGTTGTCGCCACATGGTTTGGTGACCACTAGTTGTCGCCAATTGGTTTGGTGACTATGGATGGTCGCCAATTGGTTCGGCGACCACTAGTCCACCGTGTAAAAATTCGAGATTAAATTTCTTTACTGTGTAAAAATTGGAGATTAAATTTCTTTATAATGTTGGAACGTATAAAATTTATAAAATATTAAAAAAGTAATATAATATTAAGGCAGATATTATGTACATTAATTTCATTCACAAATTCGTGTTAACCTTGAAGCGTTAAATAATAAAAATTGTACAATAATTTGTGTAAAATTTGAAAAATATACCATGCGCTGCCTCCTGTACTCCCTCGTCTACTATGTTGCCGTCGATGAAAATCTACCCTCTCTAGCCTGTGAAAAATTGAGTGCAACTCACGTAGCCTTCATTTCGAAAATATAGAGCGTATTAGAATTCGAAATTGTCTTTTGAAGTAAACTTTGGCCGTTAATTTATGTTATAATATATTATGAATTGTTACGAAACAAACAATAATTGAAAGATCGGTGAAATATGAATCAATTGATATCTCTTTTGTAAATTAAATATGAACATAATTTAACTAATTATTGGTCAAAAATTGAGCTAATGAATATTGCAAATTTCGTTGTTTTTCAATATCTTTGACGACAAATTTCACGAGAAATCGTATTAGAACAGTGAATTACAAAGCGTAATAAATATGTGAACAACATGAAGGATACAGAAACCACAGAGCATAAATAATTCGACAAACGACATTCGATAAATATGATAAAGGTCCAATATTCCTGCAAGTACATAACATATGATAAAATGATACTACGGAAATAAGTTACACAATACTACGTAAATAAGATGTTACGGCGGAAAATAACATAGTCGACACACTTTATTACAACTTAAAATTAGGACGGGATAACTTAACATCTACTGGGTGCATCGAGGCCATTTCCCTTTCGCCCATGCCTCTGGTTGGGCTTCTCTGGCATGACGTGCCCTCTCTCGCTTCCTCTTTCTTTCGGCCTCCTTCTCCTCTGCTTCCTTCCTACGTGCCTCTTGGCAGCGGCGTCCACTTCTTTGTTGAAGCTCTTGCTCAAGTCGTAATCCGGTTTGTTTGATCCAGAGCCTTTGGTCTTCCGGGTTGATTTCCTCGTCGAACCACTTCTCAAATTCACACAGTGGCGGAGGCGACTGCATGAAACTTAAATTAGCATAGTTTTGTGTACAAATAGTACGAAACACGTATGATTGTTACCAGCTGCCGAGCCCTGAGGCTCTTCTCCGGCGGGTCGAAGGCGTAGTTGCGGCACATCCAATACCTCCTCTTCCATGTCGGAGTTTCCCAAGAGTAGACAAGCTTGCAATGATCTCCGCATAGACACATCGGTGGGACAACCCCAACAGGTACGAAGAGGTCCTGATACGCAATGTTGCGCGGCCACGTCGAAATGCCTGCCTCTTCTTTCGCCTTCCCCTTTCCCTTTCCACTTGCACGTCTCGGCATGTTCGGCTGAGTCTCTACTTCTTTTCTCTCTTCTCTTGGTTCACCCTTCCCTCGTGGTCTCGCTCTGTGGGAAGGAAGGCAGGCGAGTGGTATGAAGGGCAATCATCGCCCTCATATAGGGCCGCTAACGCCGGTGCTCTGAAAAGGCAGTCTGCAGCGTGTTGCATTTCAGTCCTGAAAAGCACAGTGGGTGTCATGGTGTGTTGTCGTGTCAGCCTGATAAAGCTGCTAGCATCGAGTAGTCACATCGCGCTGAAAAAGCTGTTGCGTGTGTTGTCGTGTCAGCCTGGTAAAGCTGCTAGCAACGAGTAGTCACATCGCTATTTGAAAAAAGCCATTGCGTGTGTTGTCGTGTCACTGGTAAAGCCGCTAGCGACAAGTAGTCTGTCATGTTGCAAAATTTGTTGCGGCGTGTTGTCGAATCGATCGAGAAAGCCGCAGCGTTAGTGTGCGCGGCCGAGAAGAATCCTCCACCCTGAGCGTAGCTGCACGTTCGGATAATAACTTTAATTGTAGTTACGTGATATTTATACGAAACATGAGTAGGTCGACTTACCTGGCATGGGGACCATAACGGGAGGACGTGGTGGCTACCAGCAGGACCCTCCAGCCACGTCTGGGCCCGGAGGCAAAGGAGTCTGGAAGCTGGACTCCGCCTCCGCTGCGTGACGAGGAGCTGGGGTTGGTGTGAGCTGCGAAGGCACGCGCGGCGGTCTGGAAGAGGTGGCACGATCAGTAGCGTCGACGTGCCGACACGAACCCAGCTCCACCATCCTGCGAGTGGCGCTCACCACGCGTCTCCACGCCTCCGTCATCTCGTCCATCGAGACGCTGACTCCGTCAAGCAGTCTGGACAAGATGCTGTTGCCGTGCTCGTGGAGGTCCCTAGCGTGGTCCGCCTGCCACGTACGACAAACTGATATGCACATGGACATAGCGTAAGAAATATATAATGTAATTTACAAGAAATAAGACTTACCATGGCGTGCATGGCCGCTCCTGCCTGGCCCGGGTACAAGTCAGCCACGCTAGCAGCGTATGCGTGGGCCGGAGGCTCCTCCACCAGTAAGAGAC
Organism: Guadua angustifolia; assembly: GCA_036346375.1. NCBI lineage: Eukaryota > Viridiplantae > Streptophyta > Magnoliopsida > Poales > Poaceae > Guadua > Guadua angustifolia. The sequence goes on from CM070515.1 coordinate 13,939,017, forward strand.
GGGCACGCGTCCGGGGCACGTACCAGGCCAGGTACTGCTGGTAGGACGAGTCGTCGTACGGTGTGTCCTCAGCGACGACGTCGTGCTGCGCCCCGTCCCACTGCGCGAGCCACGGCTCCATCCTCTGTACCAAGGTGGACAGGCTCTTCGAGGGCCCGTGAGTGGCGATCCTGAAAAAAATCCAAATTGTTAGACATATGACGTAAGTATTTCATAATTTTTTGGTCGAATAACTCACGTGTGCACGCTCTGCGGTACACGATCCCCCCAAGGAACAGGGACCAGCTGGCGGAGACCGAACTGTCTGAGGACTCAGTGCGGCGCGTAGTCCTCCACGAAGACGTCGATGAGGATCTTCCTCCTCGTCGGCCCAAGAAATTGGTCCCTATAAGCAAGCCGAGAGCCCACTGGCGCGGCTCTCTCCTGACACTGCTGGCCGGCTATAAGGGTCCCAGATCACTTGCTCATGCCTTGGTGGTCCAACGCCTCCGTGAAGGAGTGGTACACGGAGCGTACCTGTACTCCCGCCCACTGTGGCTGCAAAAGAAAAAAAATGTGTAAGCACATGCGCCTGCAATTAAAATTTGATAAATGCAATTAAAGAAAATAAGTACCCGTCGTCGAGTCCAAAGCGAGCCCATCGTCGGCCGGTCGATCTCGTCGCCCCCGTACATGTCGGCTGTGTAGTGTCGCGGGTCGACCCACAGGGAAGCGCTCGAACGACCAAAGCTAAAGAAGAAGAGGCATCCCGGTCAGGTTGGGGTCCTTGCTTCTCTTCACGCACGCTGCCGCAGCGGGCGTGATGCGTGGCGGAAGAACCGTCGAACCCGGGATACTGCGGGACTGGTGCAGCTCGGCGTCGACAATAGCCCGTCGTGAAGCTACCGTGCGTCGACATTTGCCGCCGGTGTAAATAACATGACCATCCCAAACAACCACAGCAGGTAGGCCTCCAAGTGTCGTGCCAGTTGGTACGGCGTGGGGTTCTCCGCTATATGCTGCACCTGTGACAATTAACATAAGGTAATATGTTAATAACGTTATAAAAAATTAGAATAACATACACACGTACAAGCACTCACCTCGAACTGGGCCAATCACCTCCTCGACGGCGCGTGCTTCTTCTGTTGATGCGTATCGTCGGTCGATGGGAGCCACTCCGTGAACACATCTGCAGTCGACCACCCACCCGCAGAGTCACGAGGGTCCGATCGGTGTCGCCGATCGGCAACCCCAGTAAGCAAGGCGGCGCCCTGCGCAGGTCACTGTCACCTCACCGAGCGGCAGGTGGAAAGTGTGCGTCTCCGGCCGCCAACGGTCCACCCAACACGACAGTGAGGCTCCGGCCGAGCGGAAACGCCTGGACCGCTCGGACCATCATCCCGCCCTCGCTTTGATCCTCTGCGCGTCCTCGGTTGAGCCCTCGATTATGCGAGCGAGAGGAAGCAACCCAAAGACGTACAACCTATCCACAGGAAAAACAGTCGTAGCATTCAAATATCAGTTAGACAAAATGAAATCCTGCGAGCAATGAAACATGTAAACGTAGTGCAACACACCTGGTGTAGAAGGCTGGGTGGATCCGCCATGCCTTGTTAGGCACACGGATCCGCACCAGAGGCACCCTCTCAAGGCCCTCTGTGGTGTGGACGAACGCGCGGTGCCATCGGTCCAACGAAGAGTCAATAAGTGTCTCGGGGTGCTCCATCCCTGCAAGTAAACAGGAAGACAGTAGGGTTAGTAATGTAAAACAAAAGACTGTAGAGTTCGACATAAATAAAGAATCGACAAACATATTACACAATTCAATACAAATTACATAATTCAATACATAAACATGACAAAATGTCTAATATACCCGCATACCTAACATACGATAAAATGATACATATTACACATCGAGTAACTTATCTGGTACTTAAATGTTCTCAAGATTGCTTTCTGAATATAAGAACACTCAATATCTCGCTTCTCGATGATCTCATTGAACATCACGCTAGCGATTACAGCTGCATTCAAGTTGCGGTGTTTCACCAGAACATTTTCTAGTCTGCATGTGTGCCCATCTACTCGTGATGCAATCCAAAATATCTCGCTTGGTTTGTATGCATGTACTGAATTCACATCCGCCGGTTCGCACTTCACCGTGTATTTATACGGGTCGACAGAACAACTCGAATTCTCTCTGCTGCGATAGTGCCCACAAATTTCACCGCCAACTTCAACTCGAATTGTTTGCGAAAACTTGATTCAATTAACGGCATTGCTACCATACTCCCAACGCGACTCATGCCCCCACGAAACTTCCATACCAGCTTTGTTTTTCATGTTCCACTCGCCAGGGATGGGTACATCCGTTGCCCCAGTACTACCATGCATTTCATCATCATCAGCTTCTCCCCCCTCCTCGTCTTCGTCGATGTCATCATCGCACTCCAACATTTCAGCTTCATCTTGCATCGCCATACGGTCCACCAACTCCAATTGATCAACTAGTTGCTCGATGACCTCCCCTTTATCTGCCCGACCTTCCGCGTTTGCTGCATCCCTGTTATCATCCTCCGCTACTTGTACCTCAACCGGCACCACTTCCTGAACTTGTTCAACTGTAGCCGACGTGCTGCTTTCGCCCACATCGCAAATATTAACTTCTTCTCTAGGGCAAGCCTGCACCAGCATTACACATTCAACGCTAGATCCCTTGCACCACCTTAACCATTTCTGCCACAAGTACGTTCGATCTACCTTCTTCAACTCCCACAGAGCCGGGTCACCCTTACTACGCGTGAATAAGATTTGAATGGTAACAGAGTAAACACTTGGATCCAGGGAAAAATATTGGGTCAACCAAAGCTTTATATCACGTATGCTAACTCTATCGGGGAATGAGTGTTCCACCATGGTATTCGCAAACTGCTCAAATCAACACCATTACGCTTGATTTTTACTTCACCATCGCCATAAAATACCCTAAATTTTCTTTGGATCGACATTCTTGCTGACGACATAAACAAAATTGATTTTTAGATCACCACTAACGCTTAATATCAATAACTAAACAAAATTAATTTTATATCACTTCTAACATGTAATATCGCTAACCTAAACTAAACAGTCCTAATATACTATCCCGCTACCAATAATACAATATTACAACACACATCTAATATCCCTAACCTAGAATATCTAATATCGCTAGTTAACAAAAATATTAACTACAATATTTCTGGTAATTATCGCTAATATCGCTAATACACAAAAATATCGCTAATATCGCTAATTCACATTCAATATCACTAATATCGCTAATTCACAAAAATATTTCTGGTAAAATGGACACAAAATATCTAATATCGCTAATTGTATTCTAACATTGCATCAAAATCTAAATCGCTACTACTACGTTAATATCTAGTAAAATCTAAATCTAAATCAAAATCTAAGTCACTATAAAAAAATAACAATAAAAATACAAAACGACAATTTTACCTTCTTTTTTCTTCTTTCTTCTCTTCTTCCTCCTCTCTCTCTCTTCCTCTCTCTCCCTCCCCAGCCGCTGCTCTCCTCTTCCCCTCTCCTCCAGAGCTCTCTCACCCTCTCCCGCTCCTCTCTCTCTCCTCTCCTCTTCTTCTTTTTCGCCGTCATTGCCGTCGCTACCTCGTTTTCCTCCGTAGCTCGGTAAAAGCGATCGAGATTCGAGGCGCTAGTACTCGGCTATTAGCGCCAATCGGTTTGGCGACTACTGAGTAGTCGCCGAACGGCCTGGCGACTACTGAGTAGTCGCCGAACTGCCTGGGACTACTAGTAGTCGCCGAACGGCCTGGCGACTACTGAGTAGTTGCCACACGGCCTAGCGCCAACACCGTAGACCCGTTCAAACCGAGCATTAATGCGGGATTAGCCTATTGATGCCGAATGGTTTGGCGACTACCCTATTATCGCTAAATAGTTTGGCGACTACTAGTTGACGCCTTGACGGTTGTGGCTAACAGGATATTATTTCTGCAATTTTTTTAATCCGTGTATTAATATCGCAATTTGTAAATAAAATGATATTATTTAAAAATGATAGGTGACACGTCTCACCTGTAGATACTTACATGGTAAAAGATAAAGCTATTTTTACAATTACATTCGTAAGAGGATTTGACTTGAAAAAAAATACAAAGCTTAAAAAAATATTTGGACGAGAAAATTATTTCGTGCCATCGTTTCTCTCTCTAACCAACTACTCTACGCCCAATAGAGAACAAAATCCTCAGCCTCTTCTAGTTTCTCTCTCCTAATAAAACAAAAAATATAAACTAGTAATAACGAAGAAAATAAGAGAGACCCTTCCTCCTTATTGCATGAAAGGGACCCTGCGCAGCTACGCGGGGACTGCAGTTCTCAGCTGGTTGGATCGTCCGATCGACCAAATCGTTTAGACCGGCTCAAAAACAGTGTTTTTGCTACTGTTAAGGTTATATTTGGTATAGCTTCGACTTCATCAGATTTAAAGTTATATTCTTAACTTCATCAAATTTATAGAGCTAGAGTTATAGATATATTAAAATTGTTTGGATGAGTCATCTTGTTTACATTTTAAATTAAAAATATAAATTTAATTTATTTTATTTTAATTTAAAAGTTTCGGATTTCGGAGAGAGCTGGAATTTAAAGCTCTAACAAACAGAGCCTAAAAAATCTCTTTTCCCTGCTTCGGCTCCTTACATTCTCTCCCTTCCGAGCGTCCATCAGTTCATCACGGCCGCCAAATCCTCCTCTCCCCAGCAAAAACGCCATTCTTCTTGCGAATACAGGAGAGAGGTCTCCATCTCCCCCAAATCCTCCAAAAATCCAATCTTTATTCCAAAAAGATCCCCCTTTTCTTGGTTTATACAGATACACACAGCTATATATACATAGTGTTTTGGCCTCGTGGTTTGGTTCTTGGGCGGCTTCTGTTGTGGTTATTAATTTGAGGGAGTCCAATTCGCCTGGGGCTGAAGAGGGGGGAGGGGGGGGGGGAGGGGGGCGATGGCAGAGGAAGAGAGGCAGCGGTTCTCGAGTCTGCGCGGCGTCCGGTGGCGGGTCGATCTCGGCATCCTTCCGGCGTCGCCAGAGGCATCCGTCGAGGAGCTCCGCCGCGCCGCTGCTGATTCGCGGAGGAGGTGAGGCTGCTTTCGTTTTCTTGGTGCCCCCGTGTTGTGTCATTTGTGGTGTGCTTTTGTTGGTTATGATGAATCTGCTTTTTTTTCCTGCTTGGCTGATGTTTCTATAATTTTTCTTTCTTTCTTTTGGTTTGATTCTTGTGTGTTTAGGTGTTGTTTTCGCTTATGGTTATGATGAGCAAAAAATTGTTTTTAAAAAGAAAAATAATGCAATCACTAAGAGCTAATGCCTGTAATTTGGTTATGGTTACATGTAATAACTTGTAGATTGTTGGATTCTAGTTTGTGGTGGTGTTATCGTGCACATGGCGATATGTCATATGTGTTTCATGAGATGGAATTTTGATGAGAGAAATTGCTGCTGAACTAGTCATCTATAAATGATTGGAGCAATGGTTTTCTTCTTCTTCTTCTTCTTCTTCTTCTTCTTATATGCGTTAATCTCATGTTCAATTGGTTTCTTATTTGCTGTAGGTATGTTAGTTTGAGGCGCCGTCTTATGGTAGACCCTCATCTTCCAAAGGAGGAGAGCAGATCATCCAACATCGTTGTGGACAACCCTCTCTCTCAGAACCCAGGTATTTGATCCTAAACACGAACTCATTTTGATCCTAAACACGAACTCATGATGATGAAATGCTAAGCATAAAATTGTGATGCTGATATGTTAGAAAATGGATGTGCTTGTTTCCTACCTTCTCATTTGGTGGTGTTGTGCCTGTTTCCTACCTTCTCATTTGGTGGTGTGAGATTCTTCAAACACTTGCATGATCATTAATAAAGAGGAAACTGCCATAAATTGTTGTGCACTAACCATCATAGATTTTTATTGCAAAGTGATTTCCTGAAACAGCCTTTGCTACTTTATGAAGCGATGAACCGTACTTGTCTAGTGGTATTGAGCACAGTAAGGTGGAAACATATATTCTCTTCATTGTTGTTTGTAGAAGTTAGGGGCTCCTATGATCCTATCTACTGACTACTGGTGTAGTTACGCTAGAAAGAAGGATGAAACCTATCTATCGAAGTGCGAATAGAATGCTCATACAAAACTGTATTTGTTTTTATGATGGCAATTTATGATGATATGCAAGAATGTTCCAACTTCGATGTCTCCATGTGTTGCTTGAATGCTTTGTGCCACAACTCTAATTTGAAAATATCCATTGTGATAATTTTATTTAACTTCCTTCTGCAGATAGTAGCTGGGGCAGGTTTTTCAGAGGGGCAGAGTTGGAGAAGACTGTAGACCAAGATTTGTCTCGATTATATCCAGAACATGGCGGTTACTTTCAAACTCCTACTTGCCAGGCCATGCTTCGCAGAATACTGTTGATGTGGTGTCTTCAGCACCCAGAGTATGGATACTGCCAAGGTAAGCTACTCCTTTTGCATATGTAATGAACTACATTCCTAAGTTGTTGCAAGGAATCTTGCTGGCTTTGCCCTTTTCGCTGAGAAGTTCCATGTGTCTGAAATCTTCTGGAGCCATTTAGTTTTGCATGTTATTAAATTGTTAACAGTTACCATTTGATAAATAACGACGCCATATTTTTAGATGACATTATTAAGGCTTATTAATAAGCTTTGGGATCTCTAAACTGTTAAAAGCTATGTTGGGTAGCACAAAAATGTCTTTGGCATTAAATTTTGACTAATTAGCACGATCTCTTGATTAGCAATATCTTTTCACCTTTTTGGTTTTATTACTGAATATGGAATGACATATATTATTCTGCCACAGGAATGCATGAGCTATTGGCTCCTCTAGTGTATGTTCTTCAAGTTGACATTGATAAATTATCTCAAGTACGAAAACTCCATGAAGACTGCTTTAATGATGATTTTGATGGCGGGCCTTTCCCAGATACTGATATGGTTTTCAGTTATAAACCCAGAAAGGACCCAAAGTGGAATTCAGGAGCTGACAATGAGAATGATTCTGAAAGTGCTTCCAAAATTAACACTCTTGATGAGCTTGATCCAGATACAAAAGAAATAATTTTACTCAGTGATGCATATGGAGCTGAAGGTGAACTGGGCATTGTATTGTCAGAAAGGTTCATGGAACATGATGCCTATTCTATGTTTGATGGTTTGATGGACGGAGGTAGTGGAGTGGTTCATATGGCAGAGTTGTTCTCTCCATCCAGTGTAGGATCTAGCTCAAGTCTACCACCTGCTATTGAAGCCTCATCAGCTTTATATCATTTGCTTTCCATTATTGAGCCATCTCTTCATGACCATTTCATCGAGCTGAAAGTCGAACCACAGTGGTTCGCACTTCGTTGGCTGCGGGTCTTGTTTGGGCGAGAATTCTGCCTCAATGATCTTTTAGTAGTATGGGACAAAGTCTTTGCTTATTCCAATAATATGTTGTTAAGTAGTGATGAGGAATACAGTTTTCAGATCTTGTGTTCAGCTAGAGGGGCATTCATTGCAGCCATGGCTGTCTCTATGATTCTTTATGTTAGATCGGCTTTGTTGGCTACTGAAATTGATGTCTCTTGTCTCAAGAGATTATTGAATTATCCGGCAAATGTCGATGTGCAGAAGCTAATTGAGAAAGCCAAATCCCTACAGTCTATTGCCATTGATGCAAACACTTCATCCTCATCTGTCCTATTAAAGAGGGACAGCTGTGATTATGACAGAGTTCACAGCAATCTTGCTACTTCAACTCCTCCGAGAACTCCATTGCATCCTTTATCTGAGAGTTATTGGGAAGAGAAGTGGAGAAATTTGCACAAGGATGGAATGGCTCCCAAGGACATTGAAAAGGGCCATTCTTTCAGCAGAACAGTAAGAAAATGTTTGAGCCAGAGGCTTGGTTTGTCTAGGATAGAGTTGAATCCTTCTCCAGTGAAGGTAGTCGGTGTGAAAAGTGATGCTCGAAATTCAGTAAGACTATGCCTTCTGAATTCTTTATCAGATGATGAGGAGAGGTCTAATGAAGTTGCTGGGAAAATTCAGCAAGATGCATTCCCAATTGTCTCAATTCACAAGGAGCCTCTAGTGGCTTCTGCAGAGCCTTTGCAGTTAAAAGCCGCTGGTGAAAACTTAACTGTAGGTCCATCAAATGTCGCAAAAGTCAGCCCACAAAAAAAATTACCGGTTGAGCCAGTTGATGAGGGCGCAACACAAAGTACAGAATGTGCTTCAGCAACTTGTTCCAGCGGCGAGAACTCTCCAGTTTTCTATGCAGCCAGTTCTGGTAATGAACTCGAGAACAGCCAAGACAATGACTCTGAGAGGAGTAGTGTCACTTCAAATTCGTGTGCTGGTGACTATGGCAGGGATGAAATCCTGCAAGACGAGTCATCTAGCTGTAACTGTGATGGCAAAACTGGTCAAGCTTCAGAAGCAGCATCTTCTGATAAACATCCAGATCCAGATGGATCATCTGAGAGGACTGCAGTTTCTAATGAAAGGAAGCCATTTGTCAGTAAACTGCAGTGGCTGTTGAAACTGGGCAGACCTTCAGGTGAAGGCAACATAGAGAAAGGTAGTGGTACGACTTCAGATGGTAAAGATGGTGTTGATCCTTCCTGCTCTTCACCTTCTGATGGGAATTCAAATAACTCACGTGGTAGCATAAAGTTGGCTTCTGGTGATAAGGTCATGGGCAGATTTAAGACACTTGGACAAAGCATGCTTGAGAATATCCAGGTATTATGTGCGACATCGTTTGTCGTCCTGTGGTATTGATATTTCATAGTTTTCTTAATTTCTTTTTCATGTGTTGCTTACTGGTAGCCACTTCTATGTTTAAAGATAGGCTGTTAATGTGTTGATAATCTTAGTGTAGAATAGCATTGCTTGCGTTCCAAATTTCTCTATCAAGCCTGGCGCAGTCCACCACATTCAGTATCTTTATGTAACTTAGATCATTCATATTCGCGATGCTATCCATGCATGAAAGTAACAGTACCTGCATGTAATATTTAGGTGATTGAGTCAGCATTTCAGCACGATCGTGGTCAGCCTGGCCCCATGGAGAACTTCTCAAACAACATTCTCGGAGGTAAAGGACAGGTCACGGTAATGTCTGCTCTGACGGAGCTTCGCAAGATCAGCAATTTGCTCAGTGAGATGTAGGCATGTAGCCATGTAAGGCGTACTACTTTCTCAACTCTCTAGCTCAGTTATGGCCTGATAGTAACAAGTTCGGTGCCTAGGCCATTTTGTTTAGCAGTGCTTGTGCATTGCTTCATATGTGTATATATATTCCATTCGATTCCGTTGAGTCCAGTATGTAAGCGATGTACCTAAGGATCACCTATCAATCTAGTTGGCTCGTGATGAGGGAATAGCTCTCTTCGGCATCAAGAAGAAATTTTTCGATGGAAGAATTTTGTAAGCTTAACTGTTTAAGGAATAATAAATGGAATAAGTTCCAAAATTTGAGTCCCGGTGCATTTCCTTCCTGTTGATATGTGCGCTAGCCTGCACTTGATTGGTCACCATGTGGTTGCAGTAATACAGGTAATCGTCAGGTAGTATGATGCAACTTGATAGTTTGCGAGAAGGTTGTCTATATCCATGTGCATATCTGCATCTCACTCAGAAACATCGTCTTCGGCAACAAAGAAAGCGTCAGTTCAGTGCTGTCCGTCCGCGTTCAGTGCAAGGTCTGGATGAATTGTTTTTGTCATTGCATATTCCTGAAGAGAACATGCTCATCTTTCAAATCATTGAAGTTGATGAATGAGCATAATGCCATGTTTTTTTTTTCAGTTCGCAATCATTCTTCACTTCATTGTAGTCAAGATTGTGCGAGTATAGGTTTTTAAACTCAATTTTGTTAGCTGAGTTCGTGCTATATCTTGCACCATCCAGGTAGGGGTGGAAAAATAGCTCGAGGCTCATGGCTCGGCTCGAGCTCGGCTTGGCTCGGTCTGGCTCGGCTCGGCTCGGTGCATCAACGAGCCGAGCCCGAGCCTACCGTCTGCCTCGGTGCTACAATAGCCGAGCTCGAGCCGCTCATGGCTGCTCGTTAGCTCGTTAGGCTCGGTAAAATTCAGATATTCGAATCACTTTCACTAATCACTAATCATTAATTGATTATCCAAATTACATGAGGCTTAATTTTAATACAAAATTAGCCACATCCCACGAATATTCAATCGGCTGGCATTCATACGATCATATTGAGCGAACATACATCTGAACGCGTCTTGAGAGTTGACGCAATGAGGCGGGCCCACATGCCGAGCGGCTCACGAGCCGGCTCGGCTCGGCTCGAGCTCGACCGAGCCGAGCGAGCCGGTTTTCAGTTCGACAAAGACAATGGAGCGAGCTCGGACTCGGCTCGGCTCGATTCCACCCCTACATCCAGGGCTGTAGTATTGAGTTTCTTTCACGCATGTTTTCCGTAGGCTAATACCAGGCGAAGAAAACGACGGCTTGAAGCAGACGTGCTACTTAACGAGAAATAAATTCGCATGAGAAATTGAGTGGTGGCCGCTTCATGCACGCCTTTCCAGCCACTATTCAATCATCTCTGGGATTTATCTGAACGACACATTGATCGGGACAGAGTGAGTTTCAGTTTCACTATGCTGTGTGTCACGCGTGAAAGCATGGAACCTACGGCACGGCAACTCGACACCGGCGACCTTTTGCTCACCGTAATGCACGGCATCTCTACTGTAAAATAGACCTGATATAGAACTTTCGAGCTGAGACCATTCATTGTAATGCCACAGATTACATCAGTCCTCTGTTGCTATTGTCAGGTTGGTTTCAGTCTTTCAGAAAGACAGAAGGAAGAAACCTAGGAGGAGGGGAAAGAGGGGGCAAAATGGGTTCCATGTGAGAACCAACCGACCCAAAAATGGGTTCCCTTGATTCTGACGAAACAGGAAGGCTGCAAAAACCACTGGTTTGATTTGCTTTTCTTCTTCTCCTCCTCCGTTTGCTCATGTGGCGGGCGGAGTCAGGGTCCCGAGGGACATAACCGGATGTCGATCGGTCGGACTGCAAAATTGGCCGCTCCTGCTGAATTCCACTGTGTCGTTGTCAGAGCTCACGGCATTATCATCAGCTCCAGCGTGGCCCATTCAATTGGTCCAGGTAGAAATTGCACGGCGATATCCACACGGCACAATGGCAACGAGCTGACCCGACCATCCAACCGCCAGGTCAGTAGCCTCACTGGCTGGCTCAGCAGTGACTCGGTGTTGAGTATAAGCGAATTGCCCATCTTTTCTCAGTAACTTAAATTTTTTGAGTGAATTAGTCGGTGCATGCAACTCAAATACTCAGCGAGCCTTTACCCGCTCACTCCTACCGATTGAGTTGACTCCAATAGTGAAGTGAATAAACCGAGCCCCAAAATTGAAGTAGGAATTGTTTACTTCAATTTCCAGAGCAGACCACAGGCACGAATTTGGATCTGACTGATCCTGACAAAACGCTTGAATTGGAGGCTTGGTTCGCTGTCCCGAACGAGGTACTAGTTTTTAGCCGGGACGTTCCTGCCTGCGACCAGAGGGAAGAAGGCGAGTGACGGCGCACGCTACGTGAGTAGGGCTGGACGGGCGTGTGAGCGTCGTCGTTCTTTGACGCGAACGGAATGACCGAACAGAACAACACCGGCATCTGCAAATTGGAGTCCTGGGCCGGCCAGGAGCTTGTTGCGTTTGCAGCAGCTCCATCGAAGCGCGCGCGTACAGCCGAGAGGCGTCGGTAGCGCGGCTAGGCGGCAGAGACGACGTAGCAACAGTATATCCAAAGCCGAACGAGCCGAGAGACCGAGACCCGGCGCGGCGCTTGTCTTAGGGACCCCAGCACGCGCGCGGCGGAGCAGTCGGAATTGCTTGCATCTGCGGTGCTTCCTAACGCGACGCCATGGCCGCGGCAAGGTTTGAGCCTTGTGGTATCCTATGGAGAGGGGCCGGCGCCACCAGAACTATTGCTCATCTCAATTCAGGGTTCTGTACATGTATCGACAGTCATAACTACCAGGAGAAAGGACGTGTACTATGAAATACAAATCCGATATATATGATCTTATAGGTAAGATCTACTTGAACTTTTATTAAAGCGATCAGATTTTTTTAAGATCAACTTCTGTTGATCATTAGAAATTGATGAAACCAACTTCGGTTGATCAGTGCAGTCATGCATCTTTAATCCACCGGCCGGCACAACCGAGAAAGTAGGCGAGCGTGAAGGGCAAAAAGAGAGCTGTAAAATCCGGATACAAATTCTACATACCATTTTTCGTCCTATCTCCCAACTAAGGGTGTATTTGGCAGGGCTCCAGCTCCATCAGATCCATGGATCTGGTGGAGCTGGGTATTTCTAGCTCCACCAGATCTGTGGAGCTGAAGCTGTGAGTACATTAAAAGTATTTAGATGGATCATCTTGTTTGCATTTTAGATCAAAATTATAAACTTAATTCACTTTATTTTAGCCTATAAGTTTCAGATCTCATATGAAGCTGAGATCTGGAGCTCTACCAAACAGGCCCTAAGTGTGGCACATACTTCAGATTGTGGGAGATCAGTATGTAGCTGTTGGTAGCACAAGAAATGTTGAGCAAACGTTGCATATAATCAAGACATTCCATCACTGATTGAGAAATATACAAATCTGGATGAATGCATCGTTTTTTTTTGTGTTGTACTACTTATTTTATACGGTTGAATATATCACTTTTTCTATAAATATATTCTTCACTTTTATAATCTATAGACTCCTCGCCGATGCATTAGTTTTGCACTGCATTTGTTCAGTTTGCTGGTGCATGAATACTCATTGAGAAATTGTCGATTTACGAAGAGCCAAGTTAGACCAAAACAGTGTGTATAGTTTTTTAGCTTCTACATATATACTCCATACTCCATTTTCTAATTTTGATATTCAACTTCTAGTAATAATTTGCAGAAACGTCAGTTATATTACGAATACTAGTATATATGTGCGTAGGCCTGGTATACTCTTAGCTCTTGCCATACCATATATGTAACTGAGATCACACACTCCAATTAGCAGTGCAAATAATTAAATACTCCAAACTCCAAATAGAAGTATATATACTCCATTCTCTAATTAGAACTTAGAAGTGTGCTTACTCTACTAAAATCCATCGTGAGAGGACACATATATCTCGTTTCGAAAGAAAAGATGACATGAGATACATGCATGCTTGCATCTCTCATGCACTGGCCCATCCTAGCATGGTCTATAACTCCATTACCATGTATACTGTGGGATGAGCGTAAAAAAGGAAGTACGTACTCCCTGGGAAAAAGTGTACATACTCTACCGTATATACTCCCATCCAAACAGAACCATTCATACTTCTTATACATGTCGTAGTATATATATACTAGTTTCAACGAAAAATACATGAATCCATACATCAGCTAATTATCTACGCACGAAATTTTGAGAAGTAGTTATACTCTGCCGCTACCGGCCGCTCGTAAATGCATGAGATAGAAACAAATGCACGCAAGCGGCGGCAGATCTTGCGATTAGTCAAACCGCTGGCTAATTATTGGGTTTGCCACGGGTGGTGCTTGCGTCCACATTGACCACAAACCCGATCAGCTCGGAAGTATCTGGAGAGAAATGGATGATGGATATGATGAGAGTAATTAACTATATCTGGAAGTAGATAAAAACCTATGGCTTAGTTCGGGATAGTTTCTGAATATACAGATTATGGATTAGCCAGCTTTCTGGAGATATGACTGTATGAAGAATCTGCTGGCTGAAAAATCTGGTCCATTCGATAGTTAAATCGAGAAGTCGAGAATCGATGAGTCAGTAGCGGAGGAGGCGACAAGTGAGGAACTCAGCAGAGGAGCAGCAGTAGAGAGCGACTCGTGGCGGAGGAGTTGCTCGGCCAGTGGCAAAGGAGGAGCTCGAGCAAAGGAGCTCGGCAGTAGAGGCTCGGGCAGAAGAGCTCAGCGGGCAAAGGGGCTCGGGCAAAGGAGCTCGAAGGGCTCAGGCAGAAGAGCTTGGCGGGTGGAGAAGTTGGGGGGCGGACGGGCTTGGCGGGCGATGGAGCCATCGGCAGAGGAGCTTGGAGGGTGGATAAGCGGCTCAGCGAGCGGCGGGAGGACGAGCCAACGGGTAGAGGGGTTTGGCGGGCGGGGTCACCGGCGTGCGGAGGACCCATAGCGGCCACTCGAGGGGCGCGTGAGCTCAGGCGCACGCCGGCACAGGGCTGCGAGCGCCTGAAGCGCTAATTCTCCACGAGAATCGGGCAGAGAAGCGCTTCTAATTTTATGTTGTAAGGGTGATTTAGATTTTCGGAGAAACTATCTAGAATCCTTTCGTTCGACGGACAATCCGCTTTTATTTTAAGCAGAAACTGTCTATAAGCTGCAACAAACATGCCTATATATATTGTCTTTTGCTTACTTCCAAACAAAATTACAAATCTAACTCTCTTTCTGATCATAAAAGTATTGGTGTTACTTACCATAGTAAGTCACTAACACCACAACACCTCTCGTTAGAGTAGCACGTCTGATGGGCCCATGTGACAGACGCTATGGCCTACGAGCGTCCATGAGCAATCGTGTCGTGTGGCGAGACGGACACACCCATGTAGGCACCTTTCACGTGCGTACGCATACACTTCCATCATGCTTTCACTTCACTCATTGAAAATAAAGCACCAACCATGGTTGTCAAGGCATCTCTAAAGCGCTATAACGGCCCCATAGATACAAATTTCACTTAATTTCAGCAAATTTTCATTGAAATTTTGGATTTTAGGCTGCCACAAAATCCAAATTACCAACCGAATAAAATAATTTTTAAAAAATTGAAATTACTACAGTAATTTCATTTTTCGGCAAAATTTCGACAAAAATTCATGATTTTTGGCCGGTTTTTGAACTTTTTAAGGGCGAATTTGACCATATTTGGTTTAATAACCCTTAAAAAATCATCTTCTACGAAAATTTATTGAAAAACCAAAATTTTGAGACATTTTAAAATTTTGGCGAAACACTATTAGATTATTATAAAATTATAAAAATTTGATAATGATCTAAAAATTTTATGGTACTATCTTTAATAGTGTATGATCATATATAAAAATTCTAAAAATAATTAAGTTTCATTTGTTACCTTTAAAAATCAAAAACAGAATGAACATAATTAGGATAGTAAATTTGTCGTAATTTTATAAATTTTCTTGAGTGTGATCATAATCTAAAATTTTTATGAGAGATTAACTGCCTCAGTATCATTCTATAAAATTTTTAAAAAAATCAAAATTTTTGTTTGGTCAATCAAATCTATGTAAGCATTGAACTTCATTTATTATATTATATTTCAAAAATCAAAGAGAGAAAGAACATAAATGGTACTATGTCTTGTAAGAATTTTATAAATTTGCTGGAGTGTGATTATATTTCAAAATTATTATGAGATCTTAAGAATTTACTTATCACTCTTCTGTAAAATTTTAAAAAAAATTTAAACCTTTTTTGATTGCTAAAGCAAATCTACGTATTGGTCATCAGCCTTTTATCAGAACGTAACATTGTTACAATTTTTAAAAATTATTTAAGTATGATAATCATATAAAACTTTTACACAAACATTAATGTTATATCAGGACAATTCAAAAAAAAATTAAAATTTTCTAATGTGGTTTGAACTATTTTTCATTTTATTCAAGTTTGCTAGTAAGCCTTTTACAGGGCAGTAGTACTTTTCAAATTTTTAAAAATTCATGAAGCTTGATCATCATCTGAAAAATTGATGATAATATTAGTGATATATAATAACCATGTACAAAAATTTTCAAAATTTTCTAACATAGTTTGAACCATTTTTCATTCGGTTTAAACTTCTTGGTCAACGCTTTTATCGTAATAGTAGCAATGTTTGAATTTTTAAAATTTCTCAGACATGATAATCATATGAAATTTTTATGGGAATATCATTGATGAGTAAGGAACACCCATAAAAATTTGAAAAGTTTTTAACATTGTTTGAACTATTTTTTGTTCAGTTGAATTTTGCCAACATTTCGGCAATTTCGCCTGAAATTTCGGATATCCAAAAATTCCAGATTTGAATTTTTCTTTTTGAATTTTGTCCGGATTTTGTCCAAAATAGCGAGATTTCGCCGAAATTTCAGATTTCGGTGGGGAGCGATGTATAAACTGAAAACGAAATTTGAAACCTGGTTGCGCCACGCTGGCGCCTTGCCATGCTGAGGCGTCGACGCTGCCCAAGGCGGCCACCACAGAATTAGGGGACCGGGATAACAAGTTAAAGACTTGAAGTGAAACCAAGTGAGCACGATTTATACCTGGGCCTCGGCTAGTTGGAGACCGAGAGAGACCCTAGCGCCGTGTTCCGGGAGAGGCGAGAGGGAGCCGAAGGTCGGGCCGGAGGCATCAGGGAAGTAGTAGCACAGCACAGCAACAGCGGCCACAGCCGTAGTAGAAGTAGCAGTCGGAGGTAAAGTACTGTAGTAGTAGTAGAACTACCTGGGAAGTAGCAGTAGTAACTGTGCACCTTAAGAGCTTCAGCGGTAAAAAGTTAGTGAGTCGTCGCGCCTAGGATTAACAAAACCGTACCGTAAAAATCGAACCGGTTTCGCGGTACGGTTTTTGTAAAAGCCATTCAAAAATTGTCAAAAACTGAAGAGTTGGAAAATAAAAATTTGCTTGTCTTAGGGACCCCAGCACGCGCGCGGCGGAGCAGTCGGAATTGCTTGCATCTGCGGTGCTTCCTAACGCGACGCCATGGCCGCGGCAAGGTTTGAGCCTTGTGGTATCCTATGGAGAGGGGCCGGCGCCACCAGAACTATTGCTCATCTCAATTCAGGGTTCTGTACATGTATCGACAGTCATAACTACCAGGAGAAAGGACGTACTATGAAAACAAATCCGATATATATGATCTTATAGGTAAGATCTACTTGAACTTTATTAAATCGATCAGATTTTTTAAGATCAACTTCTGTTGATCATTAGAAATTGATGAAACCAACTTCGGTTGATCAGTGCAGTCATGCATCTTTACTCCACCGGCCGGCACAACCGAGAAAGTAGGCGAGCGTGAAGGGCAAAAAGAGAGCTGTACAATCCGGATACAAATTCTACATACCATTTTTCGTCCTATCTCCCAACTAAGGGTGTATTTGGCAGGGTTTCAGCTCCATCAGATCCATGGATCTGGTGGAGCTAGTATTCTAGCCCACCAGATCTGTGGAGTGAAACTCATAAGTACATTAAAAGTATTTAGATGGATCATCTTGTTTGCATTTTAGATCAAAAATATAAACTTAATTCACTTTATTTTAGTTTATAAGTTTCAGATCTCATATGTTCGAGATCTGAGCTTTCTACCAAACAAGCCTTCTAAGTGTGGCACATACTTCAGATTGTGGGAGATCAGTATGTAGCTGTTGGTAGCACTTGAAATGTTGAGCAAACGTTGCATATAATCAAGACATGCCATCACTGAGAAAGATACAAATCTGGATGAACGCATCGTTTTCCTTTCGGTGTTATACTACTTATTTTATACGGTTCAATATATTACTTTTTTATAAATATATGCTTAACTTTTATAATCTATAGACGACTCCTTGCTGTTGCATTAGTTTTACACTGCATTTGTTCAGTTTGCTGCGGCTTGAATACTCACCGAGAAATTGTCGATTTACGAAGAGCCAAGTTAGACCAAAACAGTGTGTATAGTTTTTCAGCTTCTACATATATACTCCCTACTCCATTTTTTATTTTGATATTCAACTTCTAGTAGTAATCGGTAGAAACGTCAGTTATATTACGAATACTAGTATATATGTGCGTAGGCCTGGTATACTCTTAGCTCTTGCCATACCATATATGTAACTGAGATCACACACTCCAATTAGCAGTGCAAATAAATACTCCACGCTCCAAATAGAAGTATATATGCTCCATATTCTAATTAGAACTTAGAAGTGTGCTTACTCTACTAAAATCCATCGTGAGAGGACACATATATCTCGTTTCGAAAGAAAAGATGACATGAGATACATGCATGCTTGCATCTCTCATGCACTGGCCCATCCTAGCATGGTCTATAACTCCATTACCATGTATACTGTGGGATGAGCGTAAAAAAGGAAGTACGTACTCCCTGGGAAAAAGTGTACATACTCTACCGTATATACTCCCATCCAAACAGAACCATTCATACTTCTTATACATGTCGTAGTATATATATACTAGTTTCAACGAAAAATACATGAATCCATACATCAGCTAATTATCTACGCACGAAATTTTGAGAAGTAGTTATACTCTGCCGCTACCGGCCGCTCGTAAATGCATGAGATAGAAACAAATGCACGCAAGCGGCGGCAGATCTTGCGATTAGTCAAACCGCTGGCTAATTATTGGGTTTGCCACGGGTGGTGCTTGCGTCCACATTGACCACAAACCCGATCAGCTCGGAAGTATCTGGAGAGAAATGGATGATGGATATGATGAGAGTAATTAACTATATCTGGAAGTAGATAAAAACCTATGGCTTAGTTCGGGATAGTTTCTGAATATACAGATTATGGATTAGCCAGCTTTCTGGAGATATGACTGTATGAAGAATCTGCTGGCTGAAAAATCTGGTCCATTCGATAGTTCGTCTGAGAAGTCGAGAATCTGATGAGCTGGTAGCGGAGGAGGGGCGACAGGCTGAGGAACTCAGGCAGAGGAGCCAGCATAGGAGCGACTTCAAGCGGAGGAGTTGCTCACCAATGGCAAAGTGAGGAGCTCAGCAAAGGAGCTCGACAGCAGAGGCTCGGCGAAAGAGCTCGGCAAAGGGGCTCGGGCAAAGGAGCTCAAGGGCTCAGTGTAAGAGCTTGGCGGGTGGAGAAGTTGGGGGCGGACGGGCTTGGGCGATGGAGCCATCGGCAGAGGAGCTTGGAGGGTGGATAAGCGGCTCGGCGAAGGGAGGACGAGCCAACGGGTAGAGGGTTTGGCAGGCGGGGTCACCGGCAAGGAGGACCCATAGTGGCCACTCGAGGCGCGTGAGCTCAAAGCCGCCAAGACAGGTCATGAGCGCTCAAGCGCTAATTCTCCACGAGAATCGGGCAGAGAAGCGCTTCTAATTTTATGTTGTAAGGGTGATTTAGATTTTTAGGGCTATCTAGAATCCTTTCGCTCGACGGACAATCCGCTTTTATTTTAAGCAGAAGCTGTCTATAAGCTGCAACAAACATGCCTATATATATTGTCTTTTGCTTACTTCCAAATAAAATTACAAATCTAACTCTCTTTCTAATCATAAAAGTATTGGTGTTACTTACCATAGTAAGTCACTAACACCACAACACCTCTCGTTAGAGTAGCACGTCTGATGGGCCCATGTGACAGACGCTATGGCCTACGAGCGTCCATGAGCAATCGTGTCGTGTGGCGAGACGGACACACCCATGTAGGCACCTTTCACGTGCGTACGCGTACACTTCCATCATGCTTTCACTTCACTGATTGAAAATAAAGCACCAACCATGGTTGTCAAGGCATCTCTAAAGCGCTATAACGGCCCCATAGATACAAATTTCACTTAATTTCAGCAAATTTTCATTGAAATTTTGGATTTTAGGCTGCCACAAAATCCAAATTACCAACCGAATAAAATAATTTTTAAAAATTGAAATTACTACAGTAATTTCATTTTAAACAAAATTCGACAAAAATTCATGATTTTGCCGGTTTTTGAACTTTTAAGGGCGAATTTGACCATATTTGGTTTAATAACCCTTAAAAATCATCTTCTACGAAAATTTATTGAAAACCAAAATTTTGAGACATTTTAAAATTTTAAGAAACACTATTAGATTATTATAAAATTATAAAAATTTGATAATGATCTAAAAATTTTATGGTACTATCTTTAATAGTGTATGATCATATATAAAAATTCTAAAAATAATTAAGTTTCATATGTTACCTTTAAAAATCAAAAACAGAATGAACATAATTAGGATAGTAAATTTGTCGTAATTTTATAAATTTTCTTGAGTGTGATCATAATCTAAAATTTTTATGAGAGATTAACTGCCTCAGTATCATTCTATAAAATTTTTAAAAAAATCAAAATTTTTGTTTGGTCAATCAAATCTATGTAAGCATTGAACTTCATTTATTATATTATATTTCAAAAATCAAAGAGAGAAAGAACATAAATGGTACTATATCTTGTAAGAATTTTATAAATTTGCTGGAGTGTGATTATATTTCAAAATTATTATGAGATCTTAAGAATTTACTTATCACTCTTCTGTAAAATTTTAAAAAATTTAAACCTTTTTGATTGCTAAAGCAAATCTACGTATTGGTCATCGACCTTTTATCGTAACATAACATTGTTACAATTTTTAAAAATTATTTAAGTATGATAATCATATAAAACTTTTACACAAACATTAATGTTATATCAGGACAATTCAAAAAAAAATTAAAATTTTCTAATGTGGTTTGAACTATTTTTCATTTTATTCAAGTTTGCTAGTAAGCCTTTTACAGGGCAGTAGTACTTTTCAAATTTTTAAAAATTCATGAAGCTTGATCATCATCTGAAAAATTGATGATAATATTAGTGATATATAATAACCATGTACAAAAATTTTCAAAATTTTCTAACATAGTTTGAACCATTTTTCATTCGGTTTAAACTTACTGGTCAACGTTTTATCAGAATAGTAGCAATGTTTGAATTTTTAAAAATTTCTCAGACATGATAATCATATGAAATTTTTATGGGAATATCATTGATGAGTAAGGAACACCCATAAAAAATTTGAAAAGTTTTTAACATTGTTTGAACTATTTTTTGTTCAGTTGAATTTTGCCAACATTTCGGCAATTTCGCCTGAAATTTCGGATATCCAAAAATTCCAGATTTGAATTTTTCTTTTTGAATTTTGTCCGGATTTTTCCAAAATAGCGAGATTTCGCCGAAATTTCAGATTTCGGTGAGGAGCGATGTATAAACTGAAAACGAAATTTGAAACCTGGTTGCGCCACGCTGGCGCCTTGCCATGCTGAGGCGTCGACGCTGCCCAAGGCGGCCACCACAGAATTAGGGGACCGGGATAACAAGTTAAAGACTTGAAGTGAAACCAAGTGAGCACGATTTATACCTGGGCCTCGGCTAGTTGGAGACCGAGAGAGACCCTAGCGCCGTGTTCCGGGAGAGGCGAGAGGGAGCCGAAGGTCGGGCCGGAGGCATCAGGGAAGTAGTAGCACAGCACAGCAACAGCGGCCACAGCCGTAGTAGAAGTAGCAGTCGGAGGTAAAGTACTGTAGTAGTAGTAGAACTACCTGGGAAGTAGCAGTAGTAACTGTGCACCTTAAGAGCTTCAGCGGTAAAAAGTTAGTGAGTCGTCGCGCCTAGGATTAACAAAACCGTACCGTAAAAATCGAACCGGTTTCGCGGTACGGTTTTTGTAAAAGCCATTCAAAAATTGTCAAAAACTGAAGAGTTGGAAAATAAAAAATTTGAAAAAAAAAACTGAAAAAATCAAAAACCGATCGGTTTTCTCGAAAAACCGCCGGTTTTCACGAAAAACCAACCCGATCAATTGAATGTTCTTCGAAAACGATTTTTGAACGGTTGAAAACTGCGGTTTTTCACGAAAAACCAAAACCGCTCATATAAATTTTTTCAAAATTTTTAATTTTTTTTAATTAAAACGGTTTACCGAACGGTTTTTGATCTCGAACTAGAACAGTAAGGTTGAAAACCGCTGTTTTTGGCGGTTTTGTAAACCATGGTCACGCCTCGCCTCACGTCACCTCACGTGACCTTATCGCTTTAATAAGCTTGACACCAACTCATGATGTAGTGCATGTGTATTTTGATGAACTGAACCGCATTCATTCAGATAGCGAGAGGGTTGCTGGAGAGCAATTGTATTACTGTACTGTTGCATATAGTTAGGATGTAGGTCAGGAATATAAACAAAACTAGCACGTCACAATAAACAATAGCCAATAAAACAAACGCCGAGGTCTAACCCCGTAAACCTCAGCAAAGTGCAGATACAAAAGGCCGCTGCAACTCAAGTCCATACACTGGGGGGTAAAAAAAGGAAAAATTCTGGCGGTGTACAGCGTTTTCGCACTAAGGGTTACCAATGTACCGAATCTCCTCCTTCCACCATGGCTCAGAACAACAGCCTCTGGCAAGAAAGCGATCTGATTCTGCTCCAACATCTACACAGTAACCAAAAAAAAACCATTAACTACCCAACACTTCTCTTACCAAGGATCAATAGAATCCAAAGGCTCAGCATAGTTCTTGTTCTTCCTCTGATAAAGAAAGAAATAGTCATACCTGCAACCCTACAAAGGAGGCAAACCCTAAACTGACCGACAAAAGTCTACTTATCAGCATGTCGGCGCTTTGGTCTCCTATGGCCATGGTTTGCGTTACCACCACGAGGGGGTCTTTGCTGCTTTTTGGTGCTGTATGAACAAAAGGTTTTCAAAGCAACGACGGAATATATCAGTTCACATCAGGTCACAGTAGTAGTTAGTAGAATTAATATTAGTGTAGCTACAAGAAGAAAGCAAACTAACCAGAAGGTTTCTACTAGAAGCCTGTATATAACAAAGACAGGAAGAGCCAGCAAAGCAGAAGCCTGTAAAGAAAGATGGTATGTTTGTTAGATGGTCATTAATCTTCGGTTTCAGACTAAATTTTCCAGGAGTGCTTACCAGGAACCAAACCAATTCCTTCGTTGCAAGTGATTTTGTTATCTCATGTTGGTGCAGGTAATCCAAGATGGTTGCTTGAGCCTAGAAAAGAGAAATTGAGGTTTTCTCACATCTAAAATACATCTAGGAGTGCACATGAGAAAAAGGTCATAGGTGCAAATGTTAACTACCTGATGGATTTGGAAAGGACCACAATTTAGTTTGGAAACGACGTAACAGAAAAACTATACATGTATAGCTGCAGCTAAAAATAGAAAAGAATCACATGAAACTCATGCAACTTGGGAGGTTTATTCACTATTGATTGACAATCGATATTTATGTTTAACATATGCATGGGTGTGCTTGGCTACTATCTAACACAGGATTATTCAACAACCAGAACTCATGTTTGCTCAGTAACACAACTACATAACACATACATGGTTTAACACAAAATGGAGCACCTGAACATCATCAGAAAAAACTGACCTAGCAAAACAACTTTCATGTCTGAAATCGTTTCTGTATTGCAATCTAGCTCAAACATCAATGCTGCTCTTAAGGCCTTACCTCTTGGTCCTCTCCTTAGGGCTAGAAGACAGTTTGGTCTTTCAGAAATCCTAGAATGAGGAGCTTGGCACATGGGGAGAAGTCCCCAAAGCAATCCAACTCTGCTTAAATAGCGAGGAAAGTGGTACTGCACGAGTTGGGCACCCTATCTAGACCATTGTGCAGAAGAATAAAGACAAATCAAAGAACAGAACTGTGCCACATGGGAAAAGTCCCACAAGCAATTCAACTCTGCTTCAATAGCCAGGAGAGTGGCACTGCAACAGAACTATTCCTCAGCATCGTCCTTTCAGAAGGATGACTAAAATAAGGACAAACTTGTAAGAGGGGGTAGAGGCAAGGCAGAGGGGATTAGCAGTGGGTCAGTCGAGTTAGATTTTGTTTGCATATTTTGTAACAGGTTCAACATGTCTCACTGAAAGAGCACAACCGAGAGGTCCATGACCAGATGCAGGTGTGGCTGGCAGATACCAGCAAGGGGACAGGAGAAGGGACTGGGGCAAACTTAAAAAACCTTTGAAAATTGAAAGTCAGACAACAGGTATTGGTAACAAAATATTGACATGAATAAAAGCTGGCATGTATTACAAAGGAATAAGTCCATTTTACACCTTCAAACTTTGTAAAAAGTCCGTTTAACACTCTCAGCTACAAAACCGGATATTTAACACCCCAAACTTACAAAACCAAGTCAAATTACACTCCAAGGTGGTTTTGGAGGGTGGTTTTGATGATATAGATCCTACTCAAGGTGGTTTTTGCAATATTGGCAGCCATATCATTGGATTTCGCTTATGAGGATCCAACTCAAAGGATGTTAATTGTTGACATCCACATTGTCGATCTTTTTTTATTCCTCTCTCTATTATCTTTCTTCTTCTCGTCATCCTCCCTCCTCTTATATGGATTGTCTTCGGCAAAAACCGATGACATTGCTGCCAACATGGCAAAAACTACCCTGAGTTGGATCCCTGTCAGCAAAACCACCCTCCAAAACCACCTCAGGGTGTAAGTTAATCAAGATCTTGAAGTTTGGGAAGTTAGATACCCAGTTTTGTAGTTGAGAGTGGTAAATTGACTTTTTGTAAAGTTCCAGAGTGTAAAACGGACTTATTCCTATTACAAATTATAATGAATGAGGAAAAGAACCACAAACCTGCCGATGGTATGTTGTTGCCGATTCAAGAAATGTCCCATACACATGAACGGCTCTTTTAGTATATGGTTTAAGAGTTGTTCTAACTTTCTCGACATGTGGCTTTGTAACCTCAGCAACTTTATCAATGTAGGGTTTGGAAAACTTCTTTGCTTCCTAAATCAACAGTCAATTGAACACACATCAATGATTGAATATAGCTACTACCAGCTTACCACAAAAACACCAAACAACCATAATAAACCAAGTGCTGCCTTTGAGGCAAGAGATGCGTGGAATTATATAAATTCTTGAAAAAACAAGTGCTGCAGGTACCTGAAGGTAGGGATCAGCAATCTCTTTAGCTTTTACAACATGAGGTGTAACAGCACCCCTTGATGCCTCATAAACCTCCACTGATTTTGTTGAGACTTTCTGCACGTAAGGTTCTGCGTTTTTCTTGAGAACAACCAATTTTTCCTTAACAGGAATCCATTTCTTCATGAATAAATATTTATATTGTCAGTGCAAAATAAATAAAAAAGGACTAAATTCATAGGCATGGTACACTACCATCTTGGCAGTCTCCACATGTGGCTCGGCCCATTTCTTTGCCTGTGCTGATTTTTCAGATGCCTAATGCAGTTTGATACACAGACATATGTTAATGGTGGCATTATTTAAGGAATGTATTTTGAAAATGAAATAAAAACCATGTGATGAAGAGGCACCTTCTGCAAAAAATTGACCATGGCAGGTTTTCCATGTTCTTTCCAGTGACCTAAGATCACCTCCTACACAAGATGACAATGACAGTGATGAGAGGGTGTTAGTAACTAAAAAATATCACGGGCGCATATTTTGTGGTTCCTCTTACCATATAGTGCGCAGAATGTGTAGCTAACCAAGGTGGTAACCATGCTCCATGAACCTAGCAAAAAAGAACGAACACAGTATCATAAAATTGTATTTGTTAGCACAACACCCCCCCCCCCCCCCCAATAGGCAGTTCACTACTTATCTTAGAATAAATTGTATGTTTCAGGTGATCATCAGAAGTTTCAATAATGCACTAGAAGTGCCAGATAGAAAAATAAATGCCCAGATGCATGTGCAACTACCACAGTGCTCCACCAGGTGGTCACATAATTTGCATCTGCAACTTAAGATTTGTTGAAACCTCCCTCTGTTCAAAACTGATGCACTGCCATCAAATTGATGGAAAGCCATATCTTTATAGATCAAAAGGCAAATGCCATTTTGGGCAGCCATGACTATATTTGTGATTTTAATCCATTTGTTCATGTACTAATTTGTGTCTGGCAGATAGAATGGATCTGTTATTACACAGGTTTTCAGTATGCTTGGCCTAACAAAGAAACACTGAAGGTAGACGACATCTTTGTAACAGGAATGCTACTTGTGAACACCCCCTCTCCAAAACCAACAAAACGACAACCAGAAATGGAAAGAAAGACAAAGAAAGGATCCTGAGAACATGTCAAGACATATTATCTTGTGAGAGTAGAGTATTTGTGCTTTGCAAAAAAATTCAACAAGGTTTGCCCCATGAGATCATAGATATACTTAAGATCATTGTATCACATTAATGACATCGCCAAATTTTCATCAAGTTCGGATTACTGAAAATCGTTACTAGCAGCTATAGTGACAACATATATCTTTACCTCTGTCAGCTGTTTTGACTTGGATGTTGCTTCTAACTGCACCCTCATCAATTCCTCCTACAGACATGAAAGAACAAATAAGGAACAAAATGCATCATAGAACCACCAGAAGTAAATTGATAGTCACCAAACGTATCACGAACCTCAGCAACTTTAAGAGCACGCTCCGTGTTCTGTAGCTTGCGCTTTTGCTCTTCATTTGCCTTTTGGAGCTAGCAAGGATAGAAAAAAGAAATAAGTCCAAACAACATTAACATGTTATGTTCTGTTCAATGTTTCTATCACAGCCCTCTATATCATTGAAAATGTTAGTTGGAATTTTGACATTTTGAGGATAGGATCAATTGAATCTACGAATCAATTCAATTTGTGCTGTTAGCATGAGAAGGAATTTCCATTAATAACTTTCAATGGACTACTTTTTATTTCGAAATAGGTGGTTTCCCACCTGGCCACCCCACCCAGATCAGTGGCGTGACCTCCCCACCATCTGAGAGTCAACCGGTTTTTTTAGAACAAAGGCCTGCCAACTTTTAATGGATTAAGACAAGATGTTCATTTTAATAAAGTTCATTGCGCACTTGTTTACATTCTTGTGAACAAAAGAGAGAATATAGCTGCCCCTCATATGCACTAGAGTTTTGTTGTTGATGTTGAATCATGCTGTGTGTGTGTTTGTGGTGGTTTCCTAAGGCCTTGAATTCGTTGGCAAGGTGATCAGGGTCCTCTCCCTGGTCCTATCGAACCAGTGACCTGGGATTGAATATGTTTTGCCTTTCCCCGATGGTTCCGCATTCCAATGTGGGTAGGATTCGCCAGGGATGAGCGGCTTATTTAGCCTATGCGAAGCACCGCCCTCATCCAAAAAGCTTACGGAAAAGAGAGAATTCCAGATATCGATTAACTGCTTGCCAACCTATTCCTAGACCGACCGGGGGGTCAGATTGATTTAGTACTTAACATATTTATGTAGTTACAGAAGTACATAACATTAATGAAAATAAGTAATGATGTGCTTATCCACAAATATAAAACCAAAATAAAACAGTTCAACGGTACACAAGGCAATGATTTTGTGCTTACTGCCACAAATTTTGAGTTCAGCTCTTGCACCTTCTTCTCTGAATCGTTAGCCCTATTCTCCAGAGTTGCTCTTTTGCTACTTTGTGCTTCAACATCCTTCTTGAGCTTGTCAATCTGGAATAGAGAAGATGAGAAACCACACGTTCCTAATTGGTATATTTTAGTTGTTTGTGAAATTTTATGCTCTTGTTCTAAAAAAAATCATGTTCTGCACCTGCTTTTCAAGCTCAACAGCCCGTGCATTAGCCTTGCTTGCCTGCTCCTCAGCAGTTACAGACCCCTTTGCCTGTACATGGATAGGAAAGAAGGTGCAGTTATTTTTATGGGCACAAAGTAATGTTTCAGAGGTATCTCAGCATATTAGGTCACATACCTGGAGGGAAGCAATCTCGCTCTGCAGAGAAGCAATCTTCTGTGACTTCTCCTCGATTGCCTTCTCCAGCTTTGCGATGCTGTCATCCTTGCTCTTCAGTTCCTGAGATCGCTCTGCGATGCCTGACTCTGTAGGATGAATACAATCAGAGTCGTCACTACTTAGGTGACGACTAGTAATTGCCAAACCTTTGGTCAAACTTGCGACGGAAGCAGTAGCACTACCAATTACCAAAGATACTACTGCCAACCGCAAACACAACTAAACTATTGTTAGTACAAGCTTCTTCAGGCTGCTAATTTTTCCTCCATGAATTTAAGCTAGCCTAATAATTATGGCAATTATTAAACGAAAAACCTCAAGTTTAACTAGCCGGCAGAAGCACAACAGAACTATCTACACACTGGCCACTATAGTAAGAGAATCCCCCAAAAAAGGGTAACCTTTTCTAATGTAACATAAAATTTCAAAGCATGTGAAAATAATATAGGCCTTTGCAGAAAATTTGTAAATTTTCCAAACAAAAGAAGAATTAGAACTATTCCCAAGTAAGTATGTCGGATCGAATCAGCACCGGAACAACTGGGAAAAATCTCACAACAACATCAAACCGCTTGATCAATCAAGCACTGTAGCATCGATTCACCCAAAATTAGCGATCAATTCACCACGCAAGCATTAAGCCCCCCTAACAAACGGACCCCGCACAGGCACAGCTCACCACAGCGCCAAATCCAACTGGCCCCTAAACCCCTCGCTCCACCAGAACGCCATCAATAACAGTGAAACAGTCTCCGGGGACCCAACGCAACCCCCCCCCCCGCCGCGGGGCGCCGGGCAAATAACCGCAACAATCTGATTCAAAACGAGACGGGCACTGACCTAAGGAGGAGATTTTGTCCCTCAGCTGCTCCAGTTCGGCCCTGAGCTCCGCCACCTCCCCAGCCTCCTTGACCCCCGCCGCGATCTCCTTCGCCCCCAGAACGTCCACCACCTGCTCCTCGGCGGCCGCAGCGGCGATCACCAGCGCCACCAGGAGGAGCCTCGAGATCCCCATCCCGACCGCCCTCTCGCCTCCTCGAAGAATCCAATCCAACCCGCGCCTTCGGTTCTAGCGACGCCGCGACCGCGAAGTACTCGATGCGGAGTGCTGGGCTCGTGTCGGTGTGTCGTTAGGACCTAGGCGCAGCACAGCCGCGGCGCAGATCTCCTTTTTTTTTTTATGAGGCCTCGGCGCACGTGGCGGGCCGCGGTTGGATCCAAGTCGTGGGGCTCGTGACGCGGCTGGGTCGCTGAGCGGTGGGCCCACGAGCGTCGCTGTCCGGTGGCTGCCGTCCAGGACAGGTGGCTGGCGCGTGACCGTGCCAATATCGGCCACGCGTCCAACAGAAATAGCCAGATATCCGGGCTTTGGAAGTAGTCCTGGATTACTATTTCTACTTCTGCTTAAATTTTTAATACGGCTGGAAAAAACTCGTTAGGTTTAAATCAAAATTATTTTGATTATAATAGTTAATGATTTTAAAATTGAAATGAGCTCATTTCAAAAGAAGAATGCTAACGAGCATCACTAGAATCACAATTCACTTCATATGTGCTTTTGGATTCTAGTTGTTAGAGAATCAGCTTCTCTATAAACACAATCCAAACCAGTTTTTAGAGAATCCAAAAAGCAAAAAAACAAACAGTCCCTAGATCCTGACATATTTGGGATTAAATTTTTTTTACAGTGTAATTGGTCCATGGTTGGTTCGCGTTGGCTTTAATCAATCACTCAATGATATGTACTCAGTAGTTTGCAAATCGATCATGCAAAGATTTATCCCTGATTTGTAGGGGCTTGAAAAGATTTCTTTCTCAAAATTGCATCTTTAATACTTCAGTTGAGATCGTTGAATGATCCAGACTGTTCGTTTCTTGATCAAAATATAATCAGATTGGGTAACAGATACCGTACAAACTTCACATGAACTCTATCGGTGCATACTTGATCCCTTTTATTTCCATAATGCGAGGGACCTTCGAACATTTATGAGAAAAATAACTGCAAAAAGGGAAGGAAAAATGACAACCACCACTAGCAGGCCAAGTCACCAACCCAATAAATGGCATATTGACCCTTTGATAGAAATCGGACAGTAGTAGGATGCACAAAATTAAAAGTAGCAGAATCGGGGTAGCTGTGGCTGGTACAGGGGCCGAACTGGCAAAAGATGCGATAGTCTTTTAGGATTTCATGGGGCCGGTCAAATCTTTATTAGGATGACTAGCGGTCCTTCAGACTGCATGTGCACAGACATCACAGTACATCATCCGCCGTAGGTGTAGCAATCAAACTTCGAACTTACCTAGTATCTTTCCAAATTGGTATAATTAATATAAAATTATTTCAATTATCATTTAAGTAGTTATTTAAGATTAAGCTAGCGAGTCATTGTCAAGCCGAGCATCGTTAACATTTTTTAGTTTCAAATGAATTCTTTTCAATTTTGAACTTATTAACTATTGTAATCAAAGTAATTTTTATTCGAACCGTAATGAGTTTTTTTTGCTTGACCCTAATCTACAGTAAACCTCTCTTAGAGATACATAACTATAGAGATGATTTGGATTCGCTCTCGCAGTCAATGTAAAATTCCGAGTTTTAAATGGATATCTCTTGTGAGCTAATTGCAGAGTTATTCGTCCTAGGTTTTTCTCATATGTATACATCGAGTATTCCATTCCATTTGATTATTTGCCACTTAAAAATCATGAATTTTGGACCCACATTTTGACTGGATGGTCCCATATGTCATTGACTCAAGTGGCATCATAATGTTTGTGAAAAGCACTAAACGTGTTACGTTTACCGACTTTTGGACTTGAGATAGATGGAATCGAACTGGCAGTGAGCTGGCATTTCTCGAGTCGGCAGCTCGTGATTCTTGGCCAGAAAACGAGCTGGCTCATTTCATTATCTTTAGGAAACCTAAACTAAGCTTCGGGCTTCGAGCCGAGCCTCGAAAGCCCTAATGGCTCGTGAACCGCCTGGCATGTGGGCCCCAATACGGTATTCTAGCCTCTAATCTATCGCTCTAGACTCTAAGTCTGCAAGACTGCAAGAATGGAGTAGAACTATGAAAATGGAACTATGGAAGTATGGAACTATGGAAGGGTGTTTTGTTACTTTTGTATACACTTCGTGTTATATTACTTATGTCAGACTGAATCACTAAACCCTCATGCATTCTATATTTCATTGTATGTTCCTTGTTCAATATGACTGTATGAATGTCGGTCGATTGAATGTCTGTGGGCGTGGCTAATTTGTATTAGAATTAAGCCTCATGTAATTTGGATAATTGATTAGTGATTAGTGAAAGTGATTAAATGTCTGAATTTTACCGAGCCTAACAGCGAATAGGCCGCCAATTATTCGGGCTCACTCATCAGTAGCACCGAGCCCGATGGTAAAAGGTTAAACTCGTTGATGCACCGAGCCGCATCGAGTGCAAAGCAGCCCGGGTGAGCCTCAGTTTTTCCACCCCTACTTCGAGATAAGCAACCAGGCAACATTGACTCTAGCCCTTTTTATTTTCTTTTCTATCTTTTGCTGCGAGTTTTGACTTTGTTGCTTGTACTCTTTCTACAACAGAGAAGGTCCAAAACGTGAAGAAGAAAAAAATTGGAAGGAAATCTTTTGGCCTTTTGGCTTTTGGGGTGTAGCGTGTAAGAAAAACCAGCTTGAGCTACTACATATGTTTCCGGTATAGAGCATGATGCCTTTTGGTCTAGTTGTACTGGTTAGAGCTGGGCATTGGGGTGGGTTTTTTCAAGTCAGCACATGGCACGACCAGCACAGCCTGGCCCAAGGTCCAAGCTTGAACGGGTCATGCCAACACGGCATGGTTGCCCGAGCTGTGTCAGGCTTGCAACCCGGGTACAGTAGGCGGCAAGGCACGCCTACTTAGGCCATGCTTGGGCTGGCACAACTTGCCACAATGGTGACCATGCTGTGCCGCGGCACGGTCGACACAAATCACAAGGGCTGTGGCAGGGCCAGTGGCAGCATGTGGTCGAGCACATGAGGGGAGGCGAAGGGGTCGATGGAGGGGAAGGCCAGGGCAGTGAAGGCGGACTGGCGTGGTGTAATTAGCAGAGGGGGCCCACGAAGAGGGTAGGGTGGCCACGGAGGGGGTGGCGACCTGGCGATGAGGGTGGCCATCGACATAGGCCCACTTGCCATGCGCTCGGTGACTAGTGTGAGGTCGCCTACGAGGCCACGATGCGCTCACCGTGCACCCTATGAGGGAGGCAATCGGAGGAGGCAGGGAAGGCCGTGGAGGGGGTGGGGTGGCCACTAAGGGGAGGCAGAGGCCGCGGTGTGGGAAGCCAGACGGGGGCCAGAGGGAGAGGCTACAGAGGGGGTGGGAGGCGGAGAGGGTGGGGGTGGGGACGTTGGAGGGGGAAGCTGCAGGGGAGAGACCGGAGGGGAAGCGGCGAGGTATGGGAGGGAAGGCAACGGGGAGCGGGGGAGGCTAGATGGGGAGGTGGCATGATGTGAGAGGAGAGCGGTGGTGAATGATGGCCAAAGGGAGGCAGAGCGAGCCGGAGGGAGATGGAGATGTGGAGGGGTGAGGAGGCGAGAGTGTCAAGGGGAAGAGGCGGGGAGAGGAAGAGAGCAGGAAGTGGGCGAGGTGGCAAAGGGAGAGGGACGAGGGAGAGACAAAGGGGGCGAGGGCACCGAGGAGAAAAGGAGAAAAGAAAAGAAAGAGAAGAAAAGAGAAAATGGGCTGAGCCAAGTTTCTAATAGCAAACCTGATTTTCATAAGTATGGGGGAACAGGGTGACCGAGGAAAGTGGAGCATGAGAAAGAGCGAGAGATTAAGAGAGAGGGTGCAAGACAGAGCGAGAGAGATTGAGAGTGGGAGAGCGAGAGATTGATCAAGCGAGAGAAATTGAGAGATTGAGAGAGAGAGAGCAAGTGAGAGATAGAGGGAGCAACAAGGAGGGAGAAGGAGGCGGGGGAGCTAGCCATGGACTGAGAGATCAAGAGATCAATCCATGCAGAGAGAGAGAAAGGGAAAGAGACTAGGGACAGAGATAAAGAGAAAGAGATAGACTGAGAGGGAGATAAAAAATTTAGTTCTTTTCCTCCTAATATTTGTGTCCACTGCCTCATCTTTATGCGTCTCTGGCTCCTTTTCTCTCATCGTAATATTGCAAATCCAGCCTTACTTGGCATCACAAACTAACAAGGTCACGTCACATATTGGATCAATAATTCTTCCCCTATCTGGCCTTGTGTATATTTTTTTTGTTTGGAAATCTAGCCCTCAGCTCTTGCATTTGTAAAATGGAAAAATTATAGAACGGTATACCGTTAAAACCAAAATTAACGAAATAGCTTTTGGTCATTTGATCTGATGAATCCAACAACTAAAACCATCCCCCACGACTCCCTCGTATGGATCCAGCTTCTAGCCATAAGTCAATTTCCCTATCTGACCTCTCTCTATCTTTCTCTCCACCAATGTCGCTCGATTCGCTTCCTGTTTGTTTCCTCACCTAATTTGGCCCCTTGTATCTGTGACAAGT
Source organism: Guadua angustifolia (assembly GCA_036346375.1). NCBI lineage: Eukaryota > Viridiplantae > Streptophyta > Magnoliopsida > Poales > Poaceae > Guadua > Guadua angustifolia. The sequence continues at coordinate 13,972,287 of CM070515.1, forward strand.
GGCAATTACACCGATGGAGGTGTAGGGTCGAGGATGTGCCTAGAGGGGGGGTGAATAGGCGTTTTACGAAATTCGATCGCTCACTAAACAATTCGCTTTAATCAACCCCTATGTCAAAACCTATTCAAAGATAATGCGGAAGCCATCAACTAGGTTTTGACAATTAAAGCCTAAATCAACTAGGCTCACTAGTGCACTAACTAAATTATGTCTCTAAACAAGAATTGCTATATTGAACAAACAATTAATATTAAGCAATTCTAATATGGTCTAACAATCAATAATATGGCAATAATGGCAATGCTAGAATATAAAGAGACAAGAGACAAACGATGTTTTTTCGTGGTGTTCGGAGACTTGCCGGTCTCCTCTAGTCCACGTTGAGGCAAGCCCAACCACTTGGACCGGCTCCCGCTCGAGCACCCGCCTCGATTCTACTAGTCGTGGCTTTTCACGCCACAGTAGGCTCAACCCGAACCTTCACAACTTGCTTGGCTTTCACACCTTGAGAGCCTCAAGACGACGCTTACGCCGCTCTGTAGCCTACAACCTCCAAGAGTAACAAGCCGCCTCGCTTGAACTTCACCGAAAGCACAATTAATGCTCCTCAGTGATCACCAGCAACACATGCACCAAGGCCTCCTCAAATGCAACACATGCACAAGAGTTTTCAACCACTTCCTAATTGCAACACATGCAATTAGTCTCACTCTTAAGCTCAAGAATCAATTGAGTGTGCAACACATGCAACACCTCACCTAAACACTCAACAACCAAGAACTCATCGCCTCTAAGCCCCCAAGGGGTCTATTTATACCCCACCAAAGAAAACTAGCTGCTGGGGGCAAAAATGAAATTCGAGCTGAAAGCTTTTGACCCAATGCAGTTATGCCTAGGTTTTTCTCTATAACATCGAGTATCTGAAAACTGATATTGCATTAAACATGGTCCATAATTCTGCACTGCCCAATTTCATGACTCGATGTCCATATGTATTGACCAAGCATCATAATGTTTGTAAAAGCACTAAACGGTTCTGCTTAACGATTTTGACTTAGACATGGTGAATCGAAGAGCGTACGCTCGCTACGACCGAGTAGCGTCTCTTAGCAGCGCTCGACTCATTTCTTTTTGGACAATAGCTGGCCAATCTTCCTTCGAGCCTTCGAGCAACCATGACATACGCTCGAACACTTTGCACAATTAGCTTTCAAGCGTTTAAGCAAATCAAACTAGCTCTTATGTATCCTTTAGTAAGGTCAATCACGAGACGCAAGAATGGAGTAGAACTATGAAAATGGAACTATGGAAGTATGGAACTATAAAGGGTGTTTTGTTATTTTGTATACACTTGTTATATTACTTATGTCGACAATCACTAAACCTCATGCATTCTATATTTCATAGTATGTTCCTTGTTCAATAAGAACTATGAAAAGGTGCTGAATTGAATGTCGTCAAGCAGGCTAATTTTGTATTAGAATTAAGCCTCATGTAATTTGGATAATTGATTAGTGATTAGTGAAAGTGATTACTTGAAATGTCGAATTTACGCAGCCTAAACAGCTAAACGAGCAACAGCATATGTGCTTCTACTCCAACACTCGAGCTTAGCACACCGAAACACAAATGTTGAGCTTGGCTTTTGCACTGAAATGAGCCAAGCAACCAATCTAGAAAGATTGTTTGACAACAGACTCAACATTTTCCACCCATACTTGAGATAAGCAACCAGCAACATTGACTCTAGCCTTTTATTTTCTTAATAACTTTTCTGAAGTTTTGACTTTGTTGCTTGTACTCTTTCTACAACAGTAGAAGGTCCAAAACGGAAAAACAAAATTGAAGGAAATCTTTTGGCCTTTTGGCTATTGGGTTAACTGTAAGAAACCAAACAAATGAGCTACTACATATGTTTCGCGATAAGAGCATGATGCCTTTTGGTCTAGTTGTAGTTAGAGCCTGGCATTGGGGTGGGTAAATTAATCAAACATGAGCCGACCATCATTAACCTTGCCCAAGGTCCAAGCTTGAACGGTCATGCGCTATAGCATGGTTGTCTCCGGATCAGTCCGACTTCTTAACCGGATCTCGTGCAAGGCACGCCTCTTAGGCCATATCTTTGAACTGCACAACTTGCAACAATGGTGACATCATGACGTTAGTCAAGTGATCGGCCACAAATCACAAGGACCATAGGTGCTAGATAAGGCAGCAGTGGTCGAGCACATGAGGGAGCTAAGAATCGATGAGGGAAGGCAAGACTATTGAAGGCGTAATTACGTGGTGTAATTAGCAGAGGAAGTCTTAAGAGGTAGGTGGCAAGAGGTGGCGATCTGGCGATGAGGTGGCCATCGACATAGGCCCACTTGCCATCGCTTGATGACTAGTGTGAGGTCGATTCTGAGGCTCGGACAAATCTCATTTACAGACCCTATGAGGGAGGCACGAGGAGGCATGGAAGGCCGTGGATGGATGAGGTGGCACTCAAGAGAGGCAAGGCCAATGTCGGAAGCAGACGGGCGAAGAGAGAGGCTCTAGAGGGTTAGGGGAGGCGAGAGGGTGGTGAAGATGACATAGAGAGCTCAAAGTGAAGGCCAAAGGACAGAAAGGTATGGGAGGAAGGCACAGGGAGCGGGGAGGCTAGATGGGGAGGTGGCATGATGTGAGAGGAGGACGAGTGGTGAATGATGGCCAAAGGAGGCAGAGCGAGCCGGAGGGAGATGGAGATGTGGAGGGGTGAGGAGGCGAGAGTGTCAAGGGGAAGAGGCGGGGAGAGGAAGAGAGCAGGAAGTGGGGCGAGCTGGCAAAGGGGAGAGGGGACGAGGCGGAGAGACAAAGGGGGCGAGGGCACCGAGGGAGAAAAGGAGAAAAAGAAAAGAAAGAGAAGAAAAGAGAAAATGGGCTGAGCCAGATTTCTAATAGCAAACCTGATTTTCATAAGTATGGGGGAACAGGGTGACCGAGGAAAGTGGAGCATGAGAAAGAGCGAGAGATTAAGAGAGAGGGTGCAAGACAGAGCGAGAGAGATTGAGAGTGGGAGAGCGAGAGATTGATCAAGCGAGAGAAATTGAGAGATTGAGAGAGAGAGAGCAAGTGAGAGATAGAGGGAGCAACAAGGAGGGAGAAGGAGGCGGGGGAGCTAGCCATGGACTGAGAGATCAAGAGATCAATCCATGCGGAGAGAGAGAAAGGGAAAGAGACTAGGGACAGAGATAAAGAGAAAGAGATAGACTGAGAGGGAGATAAAAAATTTAGTTCTTTTCCCCCTAATATTTGTGTCCACTGCCTCATCTTTATGCGTCTCTGGCTCCTTTTCTCTCATCGTAATATTGCAAATCCAGCCTTACTTGGCATCACAAACTAACAAGGTCACGTCACATATTGGATCAATAATTCTTCCCCTATCTCGCCTTGTGTATATTTTTTTGTTTGGAAATCTAGCCTCACTCTTGCATTTGTAAAATGGAAAAATTATAGAACTGATATCCGTTAAAACCAAAATTAACGAAATAGCTTTTGGTCATTTGATCCGATGAATCCAACAACTAAAACCATCCCCACGACTCTCGATGGATCCAATTTCAGCCATAAGTCAATTTCCTATCGACCTCTCTCTATCTTTCTTCCACCAATGTCGCCGATTCGCTCGTTGTTTCTCATCTAATTTGGCCCCTTGTATTAATGAAGTGGCGAATTAACCGATGGAGGGAGGCTAGCTTGACGCTCATGGAAGGCAAGCGATAGCTCGACGGGTGCGAGATCGCATGCAACCATGGCAACGCATAGCTCGTCGGTGTCTCGACGGCTCCCTCTGGCCTCCCATGGGAGGTTCCATGAATCTAGTAGTCCATCTAGCGGCCATGACTCTGGTGAACTCACATCTGCCAACTACGACTCCAACAAGCCCGCATCCATCGTTGGCCGATAGCTACGAGGCCCCACATCCAAATTTAGTGATGGATGTGGAAGCTCCAACCATCATTGTTGTTGCTGATGATAGGATCCAACAGATCTAGTGACGTCGACCTTGGATGTAGCTAGATCTGACGGTGGTACGATTTGGCAACTCAGCGACACAACGAGGAGCTCAGGCTAGAGCCTGGAAAGAAAGAGAAATGGAGGCACGATGAGGAGTCAAACACGGATTCGATGGTGAGCAATGTTGTTTAGTTTCATGATGGCGGCAGTAGCCAGGGCCAAAGCTAAAGAAGAGGGTGTCGGCAGCTGTAAGATCGAGGATGCCGACTAGAGGGGTTGAATAGGTGGCTATAAAAATTTCTTCTACGATTAAAATCATGTCTCAGTACCCTTATGACAAAACCTAAATGATAATAGATATGGAAGCGATAAACTAAGGTTTTGACAAATTAAAACCTAAATCAATTAGGCTCACTAAGTGTATTAACTAATTATGTCTCTAACAAAAAATACAATTCTAAAGACAAATAAGCAATAATTCTACGAACATAAATTGTAACAATGTAAATAAAGAATTAAAGCAAACACAAAGAGACACACCGATGTTTTACCGTGGTGTTCGGAGACTTGCTGGTCTCCCTATTCCACGTTGAGGCTAGCTCAAACCATTTTGGATCGGCTCCACGAATTGAGTACGCCTCGATTCCACTAGTGGTTGCTCTTTCCCTCTCCGGGTAGGCGAGCACCGACCTTCACAACTTGTCGGACCTTCTCACAACCTTTGCCGAGAAGCTCACCGCGCACGACGCCGCTATGTCGTCTAGGCGTCGGCAAACACCAAGAGTAACAAGTCAAGCCTTCCCGCTTGAACTTCACCTAGTGTAACACATGCACTCCGATGATCACCAAGTGTAACATATGCACAATGGCTCCCTCAAATGCAACACATGCACAAGAGACTCTCAATCCACTTCTAATTGCAACACATGCAATTAGGGCTTACTCTTAACTTAAAAACTAAATAGAAGAGAGCAACACATGCACACAACTCCCACAAACCTTCCTAAAAGCTAGCAACCCTCAATGTTAGGGAGAATTTGCCCAGCGACACTCTTTAAAATTCGCGATTCACCAAATGACACCCTGACCCACTATCATAGACACAGACGGACCCACATGTCATAGACACACCACCAAAAGCCAACGAATTGGGTGTCGCTGGGCTAATTTTTCCCTCAATGTTAGCCCCAAGACTCCTTTTATAGCTTTCCCAAAGAAAACTAGTCATTGGAGGGCAAAAACAGACAAAAAGTGCAATAAACCCGGTGCTACCACCCTATTAGGGCTGGTAGCACCGACCTTTAGGCTAACGGCTAGAAAAACTAGCCGTTACTCAGAAAATCCGGTGTTACCAGGTTTTGGGCGGTAGCACCGGGCCTTTGCAAGCGAAGGGCGGCTCATTAGTTTTTTGCATGCACGAGACGTCCTGGCTAACGACTAGAAGCTGCGCCAAAAATTCTTGCTGGTAGTGCATGCATGCAAGAAAAGGAAAAATGTACGGGCGGCTGACCTCAGAAAAAAAGCTCCTGGCGGTAACAACTAGAAGATTTGCGTCGTGAGATCGGATTATTTTGAGAATGTTTTGAAGGCATCTTATAAATACATCTCAATAATAAAAATCAAGATTTTCAAGTTGATATGTTGATAATCTTGTTCTTTTCGTTTTCGTTCTTCATTTCTATGCATATTTTATTTTATATTGATTTATAGTCTCACCATAATAATTTTGATTTGATTCATTCAAAACCTTTCTAGGGCATCAAGTGATTGATCTGAAAAGTTTGATTGGTTAATTACTCGTAGATTTTGATTAATCTCGTAATTAGGGTTAGATCAATTTTCGTCATTATTAATACAGTCATATTGCAAAGGTCATAACTCTAGATCCGTAGATCTGATTGAGCTGATTCTTATTGGGTTAGTTTCCAAATTAAATCTGGTTTATACAGTTAAAATTTCACATCAATCTAACAGTGGGATCTTCAGAAATTATTGTTTTAGTGAACATATATCATTCTATTTTTATCAAATCCGAATCAGGCAATTTGAGTTCGAATTGGGGTATTTCAAAAATCATCAAAAATTTGATTTTAACTTCCGCTCAATCATTCACCCTCCTCTGATTACTAGTTTAGTATATATCGATCCTACACTTTATCATATTAAATGAGATGCAGATAGTGTCCTCTTCGTAGGTTATTTCGAGAGTGCGATTCTCTTTGGCTTGTTCTAGGTGAATAGCACAGTAAATAGATTAGCATTGAATAGCCTAGACATACTGCACATGCTACAAGCCAATTCAGTCTGCAGCACTGTTAATGGCCAGTGATGTACTAATGTTGAATCTGGGTTCTTCTCTGCTTCGTGTTTATCTGTGCCTAAGGAAAATGTTAGCAGCAGTCAGTTTTATGACACCACTAAGTGCTTTTGTGAAGATGGTAACACCTGAACCCTATGTATGCTTAAGAATTAAGAGACACGTTTCTGACAATTAAGTTCCATAATATGTACTCAGCCTATGACTGAAGTGATCCACAGAAGTTTTAAGAGCACTTTATTTGTAAATTTAAAATGTCTGTTTGCTATGCATGAACTTCCTCATTGATTGCATAGCAGCATAGGACTTTGTCAAGATTTTTTGTCAGTTTGCACTGGCAGCAGGACATGGTACAGGTATAAATTCTATTAGCTAGATACAGCTAATGGGTTGGTTGAACCAAAGCTTTGTACTCCAGTAACGCTTGGCTACGACAGATAAATTCTTACTGTTGGCTGCTGCAATTTGCAATGTCTAGTACATAAAATCCTGTAGCAAAGTCCTCGCATCAGATTTTACTCTGACCTACAAATAAGGCAGTAAGTCCTGTGTGTGATAAACTGAATCTGCTTCTTTACTTTTTTATTATGGAAAAGAAAGCCTACTGTGCCTTTTATTTTAGAACCGAATTTTCTAAATTAAAATAATGTTAATGTCTGATCTTAGGGAATCGGGAATGAACTTTTGTGGTGTTATTCCGATATGAAATATAAACTTTCAAAGTTTATTTGCATAGATAGATGTACGTGGTTGTTGAGTCTGCATGCTTTGAAGGTATATCTTTACAATACATTATTACCAAACAGTCCATCTTGAAAATTTCTCGTTGTCTTGTTAGCGTAACCACTGTTTTGAGCAGTTTGAGCCCAGCTAGCTTGAAGTAGTCTCTCGTGCGCTTGCTCAGGTGTTTGTGTGTCTTCAGTTTGCTGTGTACGTATATGTTTGTGTGATACTCTTTCTTGCTAACGCAATTCTCCAAACCTGCAGAAGGAGGTGAAGGTAAAAGAGCTATATATTCAAGAAGAAAAAAAGGATGGAAGAACAAGACCTGGCCAACCACAATGAAGTCCAGCTGCTCTTTGCCTTAATTGACATCAAGGTCGTGTCTAGAGTCCTGACAATGGCAAAGCTCAGCAAGGAGCAGCTGCTGTGGTGTGAGGAGAAGATGAGCAAGCTGGATCTCTGCGACAACAAGCTGCGGCGTGATGGATCTCTGCGACAGTGGCTAATACAGATGGTTTTTTTTTTTTTTGAAAGGAAATGGCGGAGCTCTCCTGCATTAAATAAGGATAGTGAAATACGAAAGAACATAAAAACATAAAAATTAAGTTGGGTAATGGCTACATGCAGCAGGAAATGAAAACAAAACTATTTCGCCAAATCCGACCCTATGCGAAAGAAGCCCTCAAAAGATCTAGCGCCTAGCCTCTCACGTATGGCGGATGTTTACGACCATCCGTCGATGCGAATATCATCAACCGCGGCGACGGCGACGGAATCGACGGATCTGTACTGATTACTGAAAATCCTGCCATTCCTTTCCTTCCAGATGTTCCATGCTACATACATAAAGGTGCCCGGTTTGTTTTTATCAATGCACATCGGGAACAATTTTAGACCCGGTTTGGTAGAGCTCCAGATCTAGCTTCATGTTAGATCTGAAACTTGTAGGCTAAAATAAAGTGAATTAAGTTTATATTTTTAGTCTAAAATATAAATAAGATGACTCACCTAAACACTCTTAATATAGTCATAGCTCCAAATCCACGGATCTGGTGGAGTTGTACCAAACACAGCCTTAGGAAAAAATCCGTCTGTGATGAGCTCCGTACTTTCGTCATCAATATACCACTTAAACGAACGTGTTATACTTCTTTAACATTTTTGGCATACTCCAATAATAATTTTAAGATACTCTAATGCGAGCCCTTCATTTTTTACTATACACCCTTTTCCATATGTAAAAGGAATTATAAATAAATTATGCTATAAAAGGTGGATTTTGATGAAATTTTTTGTGTAACTCACTTTGAAGTATCTTATAATTAGTATTAGAGTATACTCAAAAGGATAAAAAGGTATAACAACATCATTTAAGCGGTATACTATAGAGAATCATTTTCACACACACACACACACACACACACACACACACACACACACACACACACACACACACACATATATATATATATATATATATATATATATATATATATATGGGGAAGTATATGGTGAAATCATGAAAGTAGACAATCGGGACGTTGGATCAAACTTGAATGGTTCGGTCTAGGTGGAATCCTACCTCCTCCACTTAAGTGGAGAAATTTTATAATTTTCTAGGGGTTATGTGTAAACGTGTTTAAGTGAGGAGGTGGGATTCCACCTAAATCGAACCATTCAAGTTTGATCCAACGTTCCTCGATTGTCTACTTTCATAATTTCACCATATGTCTACTTTCACCATATACTTCCTATATATATATATATAGGAAAATGATTCCATACTCACGGTGTACTATCTCACCTTCAGATACCATTTAAATGATGTTGTTATACCTCTTTATCCTTTTGAGTATACTCTAATACTAATTATAAGATACTCTAAAGTGAGTTCTCTGAAAAATTTCATTAAAGTCCACCCTTTATAGCAATATTTGTTTATATATTTCTTTACATATGAAAAAGGCGTAGAGTAAAAAAATAAAGGGTTCGATGAAAAATTTTCAACCATGTTGCATTGGAATATCTTAGAATTATTATTGAGTATACGAAAGTGATAAAGGAGTATAAAGCGTTCATTTAAGTGGTATATTAGAGATGGGAGTATGTACTCCTAGGAGTACGGAAAAGGCTTCCTATATATATATATAATGCATTGGTGGTAGTGAGAGTAACAGACAACAACAATTCAAAACCATTTAGTTTTCTGAAGTTCTTGAATCAGGTATACTATACTACCCACCAGTCCCATGCAAAGAACTGTACTGTCTTAGTTGCAACTTGCAAGCTGAAGAAAACTTCAGATGCTCACTTGACTATTGCAATATCTGAATATTTAGTTAGGTGCTGTACCCTCCCGTGTCTTGTCCGAGCATTTTGCATTCTTCAAGGATGCTACGTGCCCACAACTCCACAACCTTTTCTATCCAGCCAGCTCGTGCAAGCATGTATGTAACTCCGCGAAAAATCATAGTGTCCCATGATGCAACTTCAGAAGAAGCTGCCATGGCTTCCTTTCAGAACACGCACTGTGAGTGAAAGCTTGTCTAGCTAAGCAGAACATCTCAGAAGGTTTAGGGATCAGATCCTTAGCAAAACAACTTGAAAGCATGCTGATCGATCACATGATAAATGTGTAATAAGCATAAAACTATCACCTTCAGGAAAGGCTTACACATATGAAACAAAAACATCGATTTGTGCAGCTAATCATTACTTAATAATGAAAAATGGCATGAGAAAATTCAGATTAACATCTATGCAGTAGTAATTTGCATAGATTGATATATCATATATGAAGATTGGGGCTTGGGAGTAGTGGTGTGGTGGACACCTGCAAGTCAGTTTCTTAGTTGCATAAGCTAACCATTACCACTGGGCTTTGTTTGCAAGTGAAGTTCGAATGTTCTGCATCAGCCAGTGTCCATGAACGCAGCAAGTGGTTAACACTAAATTCCTACGGCCACAGCCATCAATGTGGGGGGTCATCGTTGTGGTTGTGTGTGCCGGCGTGTAGGCAAACTGATCAGTCACTGTGCCCTGCAATTTGTGTGCCATAAAACCGAACTGTGCAGATTTATCTCCCTCCTCTTGCCATGGACCAATGCAAAATGGACCACATCCACACTATCACACTACTACTTCACTGCCGATTTGGAGACTTTGTTGAGACTTTTCTCAATCCTCACATCTTGAGAGGAGGTCCATTTGACAGTGTAGTGACGGCATCTGCCAACAACCTTAATGGAATTCCTTGGTGTAATGCAAAAAACTTCCTGCATCTGCCATTGCCTGGGGAGCAGGTGCAGGCAGATGTTTGAAGTAGGCTGTGTGGGATCTCTTTGCTGCAAAAGCCTCTTGCCAATTATGTACCAATTAGATGCAGAGGAGATAACTCTGTGGCAGCAGGTCATGTGATGAAGGCAGCAATTAACCATTTTTCAATGCAGACTGAGAGACTACAGCTCCTGTATATATTAGGTTCTTTCTTAATTGCTCTACAGTTTTCGCGAGGAACAAACGTTTGTTTGATTTAAGATGGTGGTTTTGGTAGGTTACATGCAAGGAAAAGACTGAACCAAACATGGACTGAAAAAAAGTACAAATAATCTGCATTGGGATCTTGATTCTTGCAGCCATGACTCGTGAGCAGCCGTACCTGAAGCTTTGGACTTTCTGCCAGCGAGTGAGCTGTGTATGCACCTGCAACCTGCAGTTCTACGATACACTAGTACATGCAGCAGAAGGGAGAAAAGAAGAATACAATAAGGGGAGAACTAGCAGCTGGACGTCCGATCTCAATATACTGTGTCAGACGCTCGGTGTAATATTTTTTTCAATGTGTGTGAAAACGTGATTACCCGGATGCAAAACACGCAATGTTCATTATCCCGCCTGTTTTAGCATATATAGAGTATACAAGCATACAACCAAGGGAACAAACCAAGCAGATTACACGCAAAGCTGTTAGCTAAACAAGGAAACAATAACGGTGTCGGTGTTTCGTATAACCGGCAAGTAAATTTGTAGGTATAGGGGTCGCGCGTCCCCTCTCCTTGGATGGTTAGACTAAGGGAGTCCCGGATGTATACTGGTTCGGGCCGAATGTCCCTACGTCCAGTTCGAGGTGGTGGATCTCATTACTCAGAGTGTGATGAATTACAAGCGGGGACTAAGGACAAGCCCTTAGTGCTCGCCGAGTGAGGAGCCCGGTATAAGAACGCCGCTATTTCCGAGACTCGAATCGGGTCGAGTAAGCGAGCGAGGTAAGATGAGAAGAAAAATGAGTGAGTCCCCTTTTCTCGAGGGCCCCGCCCCTTTATATAGCTCGAGGGGCATGTTACACGGAATTCGGAGGAAAGATGTAGGGTATGCTATGCCCGGAGTCTCTGGCTTTTGGTCCCGATGACGGTCGTTCTCGTTCTGCCCCATGCCGGGTTGGTAGACACAATCGACAAGTGTTCCACGGAAGGTGCGACCGCCTCCGCCTGTCGTGCCGACGTTGTTGCGCCAGATTTCGCCAGGTTTTGGGATCGAGCACGCCTCCACCGCGGTTCGTGGGGCGAAGGACAAAGGCGAACCCAAATGATTCGATCATGGAAGGGCCACCCGCCCAATATGCCCGTGATATCCGTGGGCGAGTGACCAGATCGGGCGATCGGCGCCGTGGCGGGGTCGTTGAGGCGGAGTTTTGCTGTGGCTCGATCGGGGCCCGGTCGAGCTCTACGGGATGCCCGACCAGCCACTGGTCTGAGCGCCGTGGGCCCGACGAGGTCAAGATTCTTTGTGTCCCTGGGCCTTGAGCCGCCCAAGGTGGTTCATCCGTAGTCCAGCCAATATTTAGGGATAATCCCATCTTGTGAAGGACGGAGATTTTGGTAACTCTTCTCCAAAGACTGCATCCGCCGCCTTTTGCTGCTGCCGTGTTCCGGACGATCGAGAGAAATACAATTTTGAAATAGATGTATACTTTGCTGTGGGGTACCCCTGGTATGAGTATTCGTCAAACGGGTTGTTGGTTGTTGCCGTGTGGACGATAGTCATCGCATGATCACCTTCCATTGGTGAGCCTTGCACGGAGTTGTGGCCTATACGTGCATGCACGTATATCTCCTAACACCCCCCCCTGCGTAGTCGGAGCGGGAGGTGCACAGACGCTCAGGCTAGAGCGAAACTCGGCAAAAGTAGCTACTGACAAGCCTTTGGTGAAAATGTCGGTGAACTGCTGCGTCGTGGGAACATGTAGAACTCGGACATCACCCAGGCCAACACGCTCATGCACAAAGTGTAGATCGATCTCAATATGTTTCGTGCGTTGGTGTTGGACCGGGTTATTGGAGAGATACATGGCGGAGATGTTGTCGCAGTAGACCATAGTCGCATGACGAAGAGGTTGATGGAGCTCATGGAGAAGTTGTCGTAGCTAACAAGACTCGGCGATGGTGTGGGCGACAGCACGATACTCGACTTCTGCACTAGAGCGCGAGACAGTGTGTTGCCGTTTTGAGGACCATGAGATTACGCTGTCTCCAAGGAAAGCTCATCTCAGGAAGCTGACTGTCGGCGAGCGTAGGCTCTTGCCGTCGGAGTGGCACAAGAGCAGCGTAGGCTCATGGCGTGCCGAAGTTGGCCCTTGAGAAGCGAAGACGCTATGAGATTAAGATGGCTCATGGCTCATGCATGTTGGCGCTCTGAGCCTTAGAACGGTCGCAATGCGAACATCTCTTACGTAGTCGGCGACCTCGGATATCTTTTTCATCAAGTTGGCATCACTAATTCCGGTACCAAAACGCTATGATGACCACATCGAGATGTCCCAATCGAATCTTCGATCATCAGAAGCGCCGCTCAGAATACTCGTGAGCGGATGCAGGCGCTCGACCGACGGACTTAGTCTAGATGGAATTAAGATTGGTTATCGATTGAAAACTCCAAGTCGAAACTTCGAGTAGAGATTTTCCAGAAGAAGGAGAACGAGGAAAACTTTCGCAAAAGTTGTCCTCGGTCTTGATCACATGCTTTGGTCTTGATTGAAGAAATGAGCAGACCAATTAATTGAAGTCTCAAGCGATGACTCAACAATCTTAGGTGATTCTCATGAACCGGTGTGTCGCGGAGTAGCGCATAGAGATTTTTAAGGCAAACATGGTCGGCGTCGTGGGCGAAACCGATGGAGATGGCGGTAGAATCACTCAATGCCCATGAAGGAGGCCAATTTGCGCAGTGATAACCTCAATCACTGGCGATGAAGGCTAAAAGCACGATCTGGATTGGATGGCAAGGTGAACACGAGCCAATGGTTCGAGAAGTGAACGCGCCGCGAGGAAGACCACGAGGACCCACAGCCACGGTCAGACGCATCGACGCCAGCCAAAAACGATCCAACGGAGGAACGGCCGGGAGGCGGATAGGCCGGGTTGGCAGAGAGCATCATGTTCAGCGCACTAGCCATCGGGGCATTAAGAGAATGGATGTTTAGGTATGGGCAAAGGTTGCGCAGATCCTAAGCTAAAGTCGTGGCGGAACCAACATCGAATCCAGAGTCAGAGGGATGATGGCGATCAGGGGGGACGAGCCGATGGCGTCGTCGAGTGGAGGGGCGGCTGGAGTCGATCGTTGGTTGAATCAGGATTGATGAGGCCGTTGAAACAGATCAAAGCTTAGCTTGTTGCCGTGCTTTGATACGGGACAATGAAGTCGAAGCTCTGAGCGGAAGCATGGCGGAGCGAAGGTGATAAGCGATTCCATTAGCGGAGGCCATCGAGTTTGTCGAGATTGATCTTAGAGGCCTTACAAGCGCAGCCGAGGGTTATTACCGGACAATAATGAAAAGGGGCTAGGCTGGATCCAAACTCGATGGTAGCACAAGACACGGAATTATATAGGTTCGGGCTCTCACGGTGGAGATAATACCCTAGTCCTATGCTCTGGGATTATGATTGGCTAGCTTATTTGCTGATGATCCTGTCCCCCCTCTCCTCCTCCCCCACCCCCTTTATATAGCGGAGGAGGGCGGTTACAAAGGAGAGTCCTAATCGGTTACAAGGTGGAGATTGTATCTCTTTCCTATCCGTTTAACATGATAACGTTTAGGATTACAATAGTATCCTCCTAAGCGGGTTGGTTTCCATCTTGGGTTTCCTTCTGGCATGGCGGCTCGCCTCTGGGCAATACCCATCTTCATGTAGTCGGCTCGGCCCATCCCTCTTGGGTGGTCCTCACGCTGCCATCGAGATACCGGGCCCATATACTCCGCTAGTGAGAGGTGGACTTGCATGTGCAAGGCACTTGTTGCACATCATATGCAATGTCTAGGCGAGTGTAAGTGAGATACTAAAGAGCACCGGCAAGGCTATGGTACTAAGTGGGATTCTCCACTGGAGGACCAAAAGCGGGTAGCTTGGCTCGTGTATCAACAGGAGTGGCACAGGGATTACACGTAGTCATGCCGACACGCTCAAGAATTTCAGTCGCATAGTGGCGCTGAGAGAGGAACATGGTGTCTGAGGTACGAGTAATAGACATACCAAAAAAGAAATGAAGTGCACCTATATCAGTCATGGCAAACTCTCAAGCAAGAGAGGAGATTGTCCAACGAAGAAGGGAGGACGTGGATGCAGTGAGAATGATGTCATCGACATAAAGGAGAAGATAAACAATATCAGAACCCTTTTTGTAGATAAACAGTGACTTGTCTGCTCGAGAACTAGTGAAACCGAGGGACAACAAGTGAGAAGTGAACCTAATGAACCATGTGCGCGGAGCCTGTTTCAGACCATAGAGAGATTTATTAAGGTAGCAAACATGGTCAGGGTGGTAGAGGGCGACAAAACCCGAGGGTTGCTGAGCATACACAATTTCAGCTAAGGACCCATGAAGGAAGGCATTTTTAACGTCAAGTTGATGAACCGACCAATCACTAGACAGAGCTAAAGTGAGCATAATATGGATGGTGGCTGGTTTAACAACTGGACTAAAGGTTTCAGAGAAGTTGATACCATCCTGTTGAGTGAAACCACGGAGGACCCATCTAGCTTTGTACCGGTCCAAGGAGCCATCGGACTTGAGCTTATGCCAAAATATCCACTTTCCAGTGAGAATATCGGCACCGGGAGGACGAGGAACAAGGTCCCAGGTGCGGTTGGCAAGAAGAGCATCATGTTCAATGCGCATAGCATCAAGCCAATGGGGATCATTAAGAGCGGAATGGTATGTTTTAGGTATGGGGAACAAAGGATTAGCCAGAAGATTCATGCGGTGGACAGGCTGGCGGAAGCCGCTCTTCCTGCAGGTGCGCATGTGATGATCATTAACGACAGGGGTGATAGGGATAGCTCTGATGGGCGGCGCGACAGATGGAGCAGGTGGCATGGAATGGGCCAACTAAGGCCTGGCGAGGGGTGAAGAGGGCTCGCCCTACTGAGGCACAAGGTGTGAGATGGATAGCTCCTGCGGGGGCGTGATCATGGGTAACGACGCAGGAGGAAGATAGTATTGAGTTGCATGCACCAACCAGTTCACCCAAAAGCTTAAGATTATGAGGAAAGGGGCAATTCACTTATACTTCAACATCCTCACGCAGAGCCTCGGGCCTAGGCGTGGAATAAGTAGAACAATTATTTATTTTTAAATTCGCACGAGTCTTGAACTCGAGACCTCTTGGCTCGATACCATATTGAGTTGCATGCACCAACAGTTCACCCAAAAGCTTAAGCTTATGAGGAAAGGGGGCAATTCACTTATACTTCAACAGATAGCGGGCGAGACTCATTGAGAAAGAAGTCAAATTACGCTAACTTGAGGGGAAGGTGACGAGTGGTGAAAGGGAAGATGGTCTTGTCAAAACGACATGGCGAGAGATGAGGATATGTTGTGTGGAAAGATTAAGACAACAATATCCTTTATGATTCTTGGTGCGAGAAAAGCACTGAGTAAGCAGGAGCCAATTTGTGAGGAGCGGTAGAGGAGAGATTTGGGTAGCAAGCAGTAGAAAACATGAAGGTGCTCTTATGGTGGGGAGAACCATAGAAGCGAGATATGGTGTGGCAAAGGAGAGGGTCTTAGTGGGATGGAGGTTGAAAAGATATGTGGCGGTGTGAAGAGCTTCAACCCAATACGGGAAGGCATCTTGACTTGAAACAAAAGACGAACAATGTTATTTGTGGTGTGAATAAACATTCGCCTTGCCATTTTGGCGGGGAGCAAGAAGGCAAAGAAAGCCATTAGTGAGAAAGAAAGTCCGAGAGGAAGCATTGTCAAACTCTCGCCATTGTCACATGAATGTTCTTGATACTGAGTGTTATGTTGAGTTTTGGCATAGGAAAAGAAGTGTGTGAGAGTGGCGAACACATCAGCTTTGAGACGTAATGGGAATGTCCATAGGTAGTGTGTAAAATCATCAAGGATGACAAGATAATATTTAAATCCAGACACACTAAGAATTGGTGACGTCCACAAATCACAATGGATTAAATCGAACACACGATGAGTATGTGACAAAGACGAGGGAAATGGAAGACAGACATGACGATCGAGTTGACAAGCATGACAAAGAGTATCATCATGCACTAACTTATTACAGGGCAAAAGCTGAGAGGAAGCTAAATGTGACAAGCCAGGGCAACCAAGATGTCCTAGGCGGCGATGCCAAAGCGTCGTAGAGGTAGAGGCAGCAAGGACACAAGGAGGAGCCGACAGTCGTAGCGGGTAGAGGGGGCCCGAGCTATTGCACCTGATGATCACGATCTTGGTGCGCAGGTCCTTCACAAAAAGACCAAAGGGATAAAACTCAATGGAGTGATGATTGTCAGTTGTAAACTTATGAACTGATATGAGATTTTTGATAATGTGTGGAGCAACAAAAGCGTTACAAAGATGAAGGGGTGCAAGGTCATGCCGACACGCCAAGAATTTCAATGATAGTGGCGCTGAGAGAGGAACATGGTGTCCGAGGTACGAGTAATAGACATACCAAAAAAGAAATGAAGTGCACCTATATCACCATGGCAAACTCTCAAGCAAGAGAGGAGATTGTCCAACGAAGAAGGGAGGACGTGGATGCAAGTGAGAATGATGTCATCGACATAAAGGAGAAGATAAACAATATCGTAACCCTTTTGTAGATAAAAAAGTGACTTGTCTCGCCGAGAACTAGTGAAACCGAGGGACAACAAGTGAGAAGTGAACCTAATGAACCATGCGCTGAGCCTGCTTTGCACATAGAGAGATTTATTAAGGTAGCAAACATGGTCAGGTGGTAGGGAGCGAAAAACCCGAGGGTTGCCAGCATACACAATTTCAGCTAAGGACCCATGAAGGAAGGCATTTTAACGCAAGTTGATGAACCGACCAATCACTAGACAGAGCTAAAGTGAGCATAATATGGATGGTGGCTCGGTTTAACAACCGGACTAAAGGTTTCAGAGAAGTTGATACCATCCTGCTGAGTGAAACCACGAGGACCCATCTAGCTTTGTACCGGTCCAAGGAGCCATCGGACTTGAGCTTATGCCAAAATATCCACTTTCCAAAGGAGAATATTTCAAGACCGGAGGACGAGGAACAAGGTCCCAAAGCGGTTGGCAAGAAGAGCATCATGTTCAATGCGCATAGCATCAAGCCAATGGGGATCATTAAGAGCGGAATGGTATGTTTTAGGTATGGGGAACAAAGGAGTAGCCAGAAGATTCATGCGGTGGACAGTCGCGAAGCCGCTCTTCCGCAGTGCGCATGTGATGATCATTAACATGGGGTGATAGGGATAGCTCGATGGGCGGGCATGCGATGGAGCAGGTGGCATGGAATGGGCCAACTGAGGCCCGGCGAGGGGTGAAGAGGGCTCGCCCTACTGAGGCACAAGGTGTGAGATGGATAGCTCCTGCGGGGGCGTGATCATGGGTAACGACGCAGAGGAAGATAGTATTGAGTTGCATGCACCAACCGCTCACCCAAAAGCTTAAGATTATGAGGAAAGGGGGCAATCACTTATACTTAACATCCCTCACGCATGTGCCCTCGTGCCTAGGACGTGGAATAGAAGTAGGTCGCAATTATTTATTTTAAATTGCGCCATGGTCTTGAACTCGAGACCTCTTGGCTCGATACCATATTGAGTTGCATGCACCAACCAGTTCACCCAAAAGCTTAAGCTTATGAGGAAAGGGGGGCAATTCACTTATACTTCAACAGATAGCCCTGGGACAGAGACTCATTGAGAAAGAAGTCAAATTCGCTAACTTGAGGGGGAGGTGAACGAGTGGTGAAAGGGAAGATGGTCTTGTCAAAGACGACATGGCGAGAGATGAGGATATGTTGTGTGGAAAGATTAAGACAACAATATCCTTTATGATTCTTCGGGTACCCGAGAGAAAACGCACGGAGTAGAGCGGGGAGCCAATTTGTGAGGAGCGGTAGAGGAGAGATTTGGGTAGCAGAGACAGCTGAAAACATGAAGGTGCTCTTATGGTGGGGGAGAACCATAGAGAGCAGCATATGGTGTGGCAAAGGAGAGGGTCTTAGTGGGATGGCGGTTGAAAAGATATGTGGCGGTGTGAAGAGCTTCAACCCAATACGGGGAAGGCATACTGACTTGAAACAAAAGAGACCGAACAATGTTATTTGTGGTGTGAATAACACATTGTGCCTTGCCATTTTGCTGGGACGTGGGAGCAAGAAAGGCAAAGAGAAACGCCATTAGTGAGAAAGAAAGTCCGAGAGGAAGCATTGTCAAACTCTTGGCCATTGTCACATTGAATGTTCTTGATACGAGTGTTATGTTGAGTTTTGGCATAGGAAAAGAAGTGTGTGAGAGTGGCGAACACATCAGCTTTGAGACGTAATGGGAATGTCCATAGGTAGTGTGTAAAATCATCAAGGATGACAAGATAATATTTAAATCCAGACACACTAAGAATTGGTTACGTCCACAAATCACAATGGATTAAATCGAACACATGATGAGTATGTGACAAATACGAGGGAAATGGAAGACAGACATGACGATCGAGTTGACAAGCATGACAAAGAGTATCAGCATGCACTAACTTATTACAGGGCAAAAGCTGAGAGGAAGCTAAATGTGACAAGCCAGGGCAACCAAGATGTCCTAGGCGGTGATGCCAAAGCGTCAGAGAGGTAGAGGCAGAAGGACACAAGGAGGCAGCCGATCAATGAAGGGTAGAGGGGGCTCGAGCTATTGCACCTGATGATCACGATCTTGGTGCGCAGGTCCTTCACAAAAAGACCAAAGGGATCAAACTCAATGGAGTGATGATTGTCAGTTGTAAACTTATGAACTGATATGAGATTTTTGATAATGTGTGGAGCAACAAAAACGTTACAAAGATGAAGGGGGTGCAAGGGTGTGTTGAAGGACGTATGGCCGGTGGAGGTGACAGGCAGCAATGACCCATCACCGACAATGACGTTACCCGGAGTGAAAGAGGAGGGGGGTGGGTAGACGAGAGAGTACCGGCATCGGATGTCATGTGGGCAGTGGCGTCGAAGTCGACGTACCAGTCGGGTTCGTTGGTGGCGACATGGTCATGGTGTTGAATGCATTGACCAGCAATTGCTGATCCCACGATGGTGCCAAGGACAACGACGAGGACGACCTCTGCTGCCATGGGCTCCAACCAGGCACCATGTCGGGTTGTGGAGTAAGCACGTGTGGCGCTGAAGTGGGGCGTGCTGCATGGCATGAGCTTGTTGGTGTGGCTGCATGGGAGGGTGTGATTCGAGATGGCCTGGCAGTTGTCTGAGTGTGCCGGACGGACTTGGAAGAAACTGTCCATGGATTGTACATCGTCGGCCATGGTGGAGGGCCACCGCGATTGCCACCATCACGGTTGCCACTATCACGCTGACCAGCGTAGTTGCCGGACCCGCCGCGATTGCCACCGTTGTGTCGACTGTTGGAGTTGCGGCGGTTGTTGGAAATCTTCTGGAAGAAGCGGCCGGAGGAAGAGCGCTGGGATGACTGTGGTGTCGCGTGTGCGGACTGCCTTTGACGAGGTGTTGGAGACGAGCGTGGTGGCCTAGGAGACGTCGACGTTCTTCTAGATTTCCTCGAGTAGTAGCGTCATGCACACATCGATGAACGAGGGTAGGGGCACTGCAGACCGATCATGGACTGAAGATGAGCGAATTGCTCATTCAGACCTCGCAAGAGATTGAGAACGAGTGCTTTGTTGGTGATGGGTTGGCTGACGTCGGTGAGAGCATCTGCCATGGTTTTCATCTTCCGGTAGTAGTCACTGATCAACATGTCCCCTTGGGCGAAATTCTTGAATTCAGCCTCAAGGTACAGTCGTGACTCTCCATGTTATTGTGGAACAGGGAGTCAATGGTAGCCCAAACCTCGGCGGTAGTGGGGTCTTTATCGTTGGGCATGATGGTCTCCAGTACGTTCGTGGAGATGGAGTTGTAAATCCATTGGAGAACAATGGTGTTGAGACGTTGCCATTGAACGTCAGGATCAGCAGGGGCAACATCGACATGGTCATCTAGTGCATATTTGCATAGGGCGACGCGGAAGAGACAGCGCCACTTCGAGAAATTGGAAGTGTGAAGGTCAAGTGGCCAAGCAGCGGCGTCTTGATCTTGGCAGCGGTATGACCTAGGCCAAAGGGGCGCCAGCTCTGACATCGGCGGCGGCGGCACGTTATACTGGCGGAGTTCATCTTCAGATGGTGCCATGCGTGGAGGTGGCGATCTACAGGGGGAACCTGCAATCGGAGGTGGGCGGAAGTGGCAGGATCAACCTGCTATCTGATACCATGAAAGCGTGATTACCCGGATGCAAAACACGCAATGTTCATTATCCTACCTGTCTTAGCATATATAGAGTACACAGGCATACAACCAAGGGAACAAACCAAGCAGATTACACGCAAGGCTGTTAGCTAAACAAGGAAATAATAACTGGCTGTTGGTTGTTGCCGTGTGGGCGATAGTATCACGTGATCGCCTTCCATTGGTGAGCCTTGCACGGAGTTGTGGCCTATACGTACGTGCATGCATGCACATATATCTCCTAACAGTGTGCAACATTTTTTTTCGCGCACAAATTTTTACTGTTATCGAAGGAAAATATTTCACGCGTAGGAAAAAAATATTTCATGTGTACGAAAAATGTTGCAGTGATCCGGATCGACATTTCTACTGTTGTCGAAGGAAAATGTTTCACAAGGAGGAAAAAATGTTACAATGTCTAGAAAAATCAGACGTTCGGCTCTTAGCAATTCCGATAACATAAACAGACCCATTCGCTGGTTTCTCCAGTATTTTCTGCCAAGTTGCAGACAGAAAAAAAAAACTCACACACACTGACACACACATCTATTATAAACCCATGCAGGTGCAAGTCTGGTTCTTGACGAGAGGAGCTAGCTCTTCTTTAAAGAAATTCATGTCAGCTTTTCCTGCAGGGTTTTGCTGATCAATTAAATCAGCTGATCTAGAGAAGAAAAAAATACATGTCTAGTACTGTAGTACAGTAGTAGCAGTAGTACTTGTATTTTCAACAGGATAAAGTGCTGTTAGAAAAAGGGGTCCAATGGACGAGAAATTGACCAGACTGAGGCTACAGTCTGCATGCGTTTCACTGGACAGTGCTCAGTGTAGTTGCTCTCATATATAATTCTGTCTTTCTTTCATTGTGGTGGTCCACATGGTATTGATGGAAAGAGCAAGTTAAGATTCTTGTTGTGTCCTAAGAGTAGGACATTTGATTAAGGTTAGCCCTGTACTGTGGATCTCGCAGCAGTAAACAACGACAAAATGGCCATGTTTGCCAATCATGCCTTCTGATGATCGATGAGACATTGAAAAAACAGGGCTTGGTGTGTCATTTGTCATGTTTTGATAATTTAAACACTAATCAGCCTGCAACTAGAGGATCTAGCTTAGTGCAGCATCCGATGAGGATGAAGTCAATAGCCTTCTTTTCAGGGGGAGATGGGCACAAGGATAAAAATTCTTAATTCTTATCCTTTGGAATGGCCATGTTTATCTTGTTTTAACATGTACACTTCAATATGCATTATTTCTTTTAACCTCTTGTAATGTCAAGTTTCAGAATTTTTAGAGAAACATTTTGTAATAATCAACAAGGCTCCAATGAAAATTTACATTTTCTTCTGATCATTCTACGTTTTTTTTAAAAAAAAAATCTAGCATTTGCAAATGCTGTGTTGGTCTTGGCTGTAGGTGCTCCTTTTTCATGATTATGTGATAATGTAGCGACCATCTTTCATTTCTCGCTTAATTTCCTTATGGAGAAGATAAAGGTCTGTTTGGTAGAGTTCTAGATCTCAGCTCCACTTCAGATCTGAAACTTGTAAGCTAAAATAAAGTGAATTAAATTTCTATTTGAAGTCTAAAATGTAAACAAGATGACTTCACCTAAACACTTTTATGGGGTGTTTGGGACAGCTCTAACTCCACTAAAATAGTGGAGTTGGTGGAGTAGGATATTTCTAGTTTAGAAATTTATGGAGCTGGAGCTGTGATTACATTTTAGACTAGAAATATAAACTTAATTCACTTTATTTTAGCCTATAAGTTTCAAATTTGAGCTGGAGTTAGTATCTAGAGCTCTCCCAAACAGGCCTTAGGCCTTGGTTTGGGAGGCTCAGATCCCATCTAGAAATCTGATTGGAGTTGTAAAATGTCAGCCGGCTTCACAAATTTTGAGCTTAGAAATCTGCTCCTCCCAGATTTTGGCTGGAGCAGTGGTCAAACACCTTATACCACTGCTGTTGAATCTGTGGAGCTAAATACCAGCTCCATCAAGATCTGGAGTATCAAACAATGAGAAAGAACCTAGTAAGAGTTTTCTAGCAACGGAGCAAGTTTTCGAGTCAGAGTGTGATGTAAGGGCCTCATCGAAAGAACTAGCACCAACCTAAGCAGCTAAGCCAAGATAAAGGCGTGAGAAAAGGGTGTCTGAAAAAAAATCAGGAGCATGGACATGTGGACGAATCTTTCATCCCTTTTGCCTTTCCATCTATGAGAGGGAGGCATACTAACAAATTGTGCTTTATCTTTTTGAAAATTCCCATGCATGCTCTTGTCCATCCATACGGGAGTCCCTTTCCATTTTGCTTTGGAGTGCCTTCTTCCTCGTCAAAAAGCTCTCCCATTTGCAGAAATAATCTGTACCTGATACTTCACCAGCTGATGCGTATGAACCAAATCAGCATGCGTTTCTACTTGTTTAGTACTTACTTAAAAGGGTGCCATACGTACTATATATTGCCCTGTTTTTTTAGACTTAGATTTTTGGCCTATAGCTTAAAACCAATTTTTTTATCTTAAATAGCTTAAAAGTAGTAGGGTTTTACAAGCGGTAGATTGGGTAATTTTACTCAAACTTTAGGGCCATTGGTATAAAACTAATTCTCAATGAGCCAAAAAAGCATCTCTTAGGTGGCTTTTGATTTTTAGTTATACAAAGTCATAATTAAAAAGTTACCCATTTATTTAGGTTTTAACTTTCGCAATATATCCAGTGAAAACCTCCTTGCTGTGAAAACTCCATAAGACCCACGTATACAAGTTTTGAAAAGTTCTCAAAAAATTATCATACATAAAGTAGGTGAGCTTCTACAATTCTGTGAAATTTGAAGACCAAACTCAATCGAATTTGAAAGATGCAAAAAAGACAAATTCAACCTAAATAGTGATTTTTCATTGTTCAGCACTATTCATCTCGCTTCTTTTTTTTTCATATATTTGAAATGCGATTGAGTTTGTTCTTCAAATTGTACAGGATTGTAGAAGCTCATCTCCCATACATATAATTTTTAAGAATTTTTCAAAATTTGTACACATGGGTTTTACGGAATTTTAACGATAAAAGGAGTTTCCACTGGATATGTTGCCTTTAACTTTTTCACCTTTAAGTCAGTAAAAAAACCCAAATAAACAGAGCCATATAACCAATTTCGACAACCCATATGAGTATACAACACAATTGCACCAAACTGTGTTGTATCAAATTGATCATTTGTCAAGGCGAATTTAGCGTTGTACCGAGTCAAGCAGCTATCCAAAATGGCAACCAAACAGACCAAAAGTTGCATCCACTCATACATACCAAGCTTGATGTAGACAACCAAACACACCCTGTAAATCTTAAGGGTTAGTACTTACTAAGCTATAGAAGATAAATAACGTGTGCTTACCAAGCTTGAATATCAAAAATAGGGTATTTTAGAGTTAAAAAAAAAGAGTGTTTCGTGTCCATGGGCTATTATACCTATTTACTCGATTGTTATGTTTTAGTCATCATTCTCATTGTCCTGCCTTCGGATTAGCCCCAAGTTCTCCATTGCATGTTGCGATAAGATCCGCCTTGCATATGTTATCATGTAGAGAATTTCGTAAACCTAAAAAAAAAAACCAGAAACGTTGCATCGCGTTATGAATTTCCATTTACTTTCCACCTCACAATATACATAAAAAGAAGACAAAAGAAGTTTGTAGGTGAGACCAGATGGGACACATAGATTCCCTAGCCTGAAAATACCAGCCATTGCATAGTGCAGACATCTAAGGAACTTTCATATCCAATTGATCAGCACCTTAAAAGGAGCAGGAGCATCTATTCTCTCAAGCCAGTTGGGATCCTTGCCCTCCTATTTTTGCATAAACTTGTGTGCTGGCCCACACCTTGTGAATGTTAGCCAGGTGCTGCATGCAGTGTCAGTAGAGAAGACTGGTTGATCTCATTCTTCTTCGATATCTCCATTAAGGAGGTGTTTGGTAGAACTCTAAGCCGGATATTCCTAACTCCACTAGATCTGTGGAGCTGGAGTTGTGGATACATTAAAAGTGTTTAGATGAATCATCTTGTTTACATTTTAAACCAAAAATATAAACTTAATTCACTTTATTTTAGTCTATAAATTTCAGATCTCAGGTAAAACTAGGATCTAGAGCTCTAACAAACAGGCCCTAAATATTTCAGGTCAGTTTTTTTTCAACGTGTAAGGCAAAAATAAGTTTTTGATTTGTTTTAAAGGCGTTTCTTGGTACAACTGAATTGTCCCCTGAGAAAATGAGAGAAGTGTGAAGCGTTTGGAGCGGCATGCAAGAAGGCCAAACTTAACTGACTTGATCAGAAGTTTGTGCAAAAGTTTCAGTGAAATGGAACAAGATGGGAAAAAAAGGCTTCATGTTTTTGGCATGGACAGAAATGGAGTGAGAGATTTCGATCTCCAATATTGGGCAGGAGTGACATTAGTAATTCTTGAAAAAAATTCATTGCAATTAAATCATCCATAGCACCAATTTCCTAATCCCAAAATAATTAAGATTGTAATTTTTTTGCAAGATGTTCTCTCTGTTTTTTTTTGCTGTATTTGTTCACAACCTACCTTACAGATAAATAAAAAACACTAATCTAAGAAATACTTAATGAGAAATATCACTTAACATCTTCCAAAACTTTTAACTAGGGGTACAAAATAGATAAATTGTAATAATTATACTATCAATTCTATCAATAGATAGATATATTGAAATGGATATTCCTAATACATACATACATATGTGTGTGTATATAAAGCTTTTTCTGTACTCTCGGGAGTACATACTCCCACATCTAATATACCACTTAAAAGAAAGTATTATACTTCTTTATCATTTTTGTTATGCTTTAATAATAATTCTAAGATACTACAATGCGACATGGTTAAAAAAATTATCGAAACCCCATTTTTGTTATATACCTTTTTACATTTATAAAAGAATATATAGACAAATTATGCTATAACGGGTGGATTATGATGAAATTTTTCTTGGAACTCACTTTGAAGTATCTTATAATAAGTATTAGAGTATACTCAAAATGATAGAGAGGTATAATAATATCATTTAAGCGGTATATTGCAGTGAAATCGTAGTATAAACCATATATACACCAAAATAGATGAAGTAATATTGTAAAATTGAAAACTCCTTTCACTACTTTCTCCGAATGGTCCAGCATTAACTGTTATGGCCATACTTCAGTTTCTACTGTCTAACGTATAAAGTTTTGTCGTATTGCATACTAACAAAAAAATAATAATTGGAACGAACAACTCGGGGGTTCAATATGATACTTCCAAAGGGCAAAACAATTTGCAGTCAAACGCTGTTTCACAAGGAAAATAATCTTTTCTCTCTCCTTTCTAATACCTCAAAATTCTGGTGTGAAAATTATACACATCAATTCAATGAAAGAAATTGCCTGAAAGGCACGAGCAAATGTTCTGAGAACCATGTCCGTAAAATGGCCAGAAATAAATGAGCGGAGAAGAAGGGGACGTACCAAGTGCAAACAATCTTTATCGTAAACTCGTAAAATTATATGTGAAAGTTTTCAAAATTATAAACAAATTATCATACATAGGAGTGGTTAGCTTCTACAACTTTGTAAAATTAGAAGATCAAACTTAATTGCATTTGAAAGATATGAAAAAAAACAACCTATAGCTTAAAACCAATTTTTTATCTTAAATAGCTTAAAAGTAGTAGGGTTTACAAGCGGTAGATTGGGTAATTTTACTCAAACTTTAGGGCCATTGGTATAAAACTAATTCTCAATGAGCCAAAAAGCATCTCTTAGGTGGCTTTTGATTTTAGTTATACAAAGTCATAATTAAAAGTTACCCATTTATTTAGGTTTTAACTTTAGAATATATCCAAATGAAAACCTCCTTCTTGTGAAAACTCCATAAGACCCACGTATACAAGTTTTGAAAAGTTCTCAAAAATTATCATACATAAAGTAGGTGAGCTTCTACAATTCTGTGAAATTTGAAAACCAAACTCAATCGAATTTGAAAGATGCAAAAAAGACAAATTCAACCTAAATAGTGATTTTTCATTGTTCAGCACTATTCATCTCGCTGCTTTTTTTTCATATATTTGAAATGCATTTGTTCTTGAAATTGTACAGGATTGTAAAAGCTTATCTCCCATACATATAATTTTTAAGAATTTTTCAAAATTTGTACACATGGGTTTTACGGAATTTTAACGATAAAAGGAGTATGTTGCCTTTAACTTTTTTACCTTTAAGTCAGTAAAAAAGCCCAAATAAACAGAGCCATATAACCAATTTCGACAACCCATATGAGTATACAACACAATTGCACCAAACTGTGTTGTATCAAACTGATCATTTGTCAAGGCGAATTTAGCGTTGTAGCGAGTCAAGCAGCTATCCAAAATGCCAACCAAACAGACCAAAAGTTGCATCCACTCATATATGCCAGGCTTGATGTAGACAACTAAACACACCCTATAAATCTTAAGGGTTAGTACTTACTAAGCTATAGAAGATAAATAACATGTGCTTACCAAGCTTGAATGTCAAAAAAAGAGGGTATTTTAGAGTTTTAAAAAAAAGAGTGTTTCGTGTCCATGGGCTATTATACCTATTTACTCGATTGATATGTTGAGTCATCATTCTCATTGTCCTGCCTTCGGATTAGCCCCAAGTTCTCCATTGCATGTTGCGAACTTGCGATAAGATCCGCCTTGCATATGTTATCATGTAGAGAATTTCGTAAACCTAAAAAAAAAACCAGAAACGTTGCATCGCGTTATGAATTTCCATTTACTTTCCACCTCACAATGTACATAAAAAGAAGACAAAAGAAGTTTGTAGGTGAGACCAGATGGGACACATAGATTCCCTAGCCTGAAAATACCAGCCATTGCATAGTGCAGACATCTAAGGAACTTTCATATCCAATTGATCAGCACCTTAAAAGGAGCAGGAGCATCTATTCTCTCAAGCCAGTTGGGATCCTTGCCCTCCTATTTTTGCATAAACTTGTGTGCTGGCCCACACCTTGTGAATGTTAGCCAGGTGCTGCATGCAGTGTCAGTAGAGAAGACTGGTTGATCTCATTCTTCTTCGATATCTCCATTAAGGAGGTGTTTGGTAGAACTCTAAGCCGGATATTCCTAACTCCACTAGATCTGTGGAGCTGGAGTTGTGGATACATTAAGAGTGTTTAGATGAATCATCTTATTTACATTTTAAACCAAAAATATAAACTTAATTCACTCTATTTTAGTCTATAAATTTCAGATCTCAGGTAAAATTAAGATCTAGAGCTCAAACAAACAGGCCCTAAATATTTCAGGTCAGTTTTTTTTCGACGTGTAGGGCAAAAATAAGTTTTTGATTTGTTTTAAAGGCGTTTCTTGGTACAACTGAATTGTCCCCTTGGAAAATGAGAGAAGTGTGAAGCGTTTGGAGCGGCATGCAAGAAGGCCAAACTTAACTGACTTGATCAGAAGTTTGTGCAAAAGTTTCAGTGAATGGAACAAGATGGGAAAAAAAGGCTTCATGTTTTTGGCATGGACAGAAATGGAGTGAGAGATTTCGATCTCCAATATTGGGCAGGAGTGACATTAGTAATTCTTGAAAAAAATCATTGCAATTAAATCATCCATAGCACCAATTTCCTAATCCCAAAATAATTAAGATTGTAATTTTTTTGCAAGATGTTCTCTCTGTTTTTTTTGCTGTATTTGTTCACAACCTACCTTACAGATAAATAAAAAAACACTAATCTAAGAAATACTTAATGAGAAATATCACTTAACATCTTCCAAAACTTTTAACTAGGGGTACAAAATAGATAAATTGTAATAATTATACTATAAATTCTATCAATAGATAGATATATTGAAATGGATATTCCTAATACATACATACATATGTGTATATATAAAGCTTTTTCATACTCTAGAGTACATACTCCCACATCTAATATACCACTTAAAAGAAAGTATTATACTTCTTTATCATTTTTGTTATGCTTTAATAATAATTCTAAGATACTACAATGCGACATGGTTAAAAAAATTATCGAAACCCCTTTTTTTTGTTATATACCTTTTTACATTTACAAAAGGAATATATAGACAAATTATGCTATAACGGGTGGATTATGATGAAATTTTTCTTGGAACTCACTTTGAAGTATCTTATAATAAGTATTAGAGTATACTCAAAATGATAGAGAGGTATAATAATATCATTTAAGCGGTATATTGCAGAGTATCGTCGTAGTATGAAACCATATATATACACCAAAATAGATGAAGTAATATTGAAAACTCCTTTCACTACTTTCTCCGAATGGTCCAGCATTAACTGTTATGGCCATACTTCAGTTTCTACTGTCTAACGTATAAAGTTTTGTCGTATTGCATACTAACAAAAAAATAATAATTGGAACGAACAACTCGGGGGTTCAATATGATACTTCCAAAGGGCAAAACAATTTGCAGTCAAACGCTGTTTCACAAGGAAAATAATCTTTTCTCTCTCCTTTCTAATACCTCAAAATTCTGGTGTGAAAATTATACACATCAATTCAATGAAAGAAATTGCCTGAAAGGCACGAGCAAATGTTCTGAGAACCATGTCCGTAAAATGGCCAGAAATAAATGAGCGGAGAAGAAGGGGACGTACCAAGTGCAAACAATCTTTATCGTGTAAACTCCGTAAAAATTATATGTGAAAGTTTTCAAAAATTATAAATAAATTATCATACATAGGAGTGGTTAGCTTCTACAACTTTGTAAAATTAGAAGATCAAACTTAATTGCATTTGAAAGATATGAAAAAAAAACAAAGTCAGCTTAAATAGTGATTTCACTGCTCATCACTATTCCACTCGCTACTTGCCAATTCATATCTTTCAAATGTAATTGAGTTCGGTCTTCAAATTTTATAAATTTGTATAAGCTAACCTCTCTATGTATGGTAATTTTTTGAGAATTTTTAAAAACTTTTACATATGGTGATATGTCCCTAGAGAAGAAATGACAACAAATGGATGGTCATACCCTAGGGTGAAAACAGGCTGGGTATTTTCGGCTTGATCTAGGATCGGATTTGGTCAGGACCAGATTTGACTGTCCGGTCAGATCTAGAATGGGATCTGGTTGCTTGAATCCAGATCTGAGATCAGATTCAGAGCAGCCAATATCCGTAAATACGGGATGACATCTAGATATTTAGATTTTTTTCTATTTGGATATCAACAAGGTCCAACCTCAGGGTGAAAAAGGGCTGGATATTTTCGGCTTGATATAGGATCGGATCTGGTCAGGAATGGATTTGACTATCCAGTCGGATCTAGGACGGGATCTGGTTACTTGAATTTGGATCTAGGATCAGATTCAGAGCAACCAATATCCGGTAAATACAGGATGGGATCTAGATATCTGGATTTTTTTTCTATTCGGATATCAACAAGGTCCAACCTATTTCCATCACATTTTTCTATGGCAGCCTATTTATATTGACAATTAGTTTGTTCTATTGATCCTTAAATAGCATATTCGTTCTATAACATTTATTGTATTTGATAGATATATAACTTACTAATATGGTCATATACTTATATAGTTTTAATTTAATATATATTACTTCATATATGCGTGCATTATTCGTATATCTTTATCCATTTTCAACCTGTATCTGTCATATATCTGTCCTGTATTCGTATCCCAAATAACCTTAATTCGTATCTATATTCAGCTAGTCTATATCCGGTTACAAATCCAGAAAAAAAACTAAGATACAGAAATGAGCAGTGCTTCAGTGTTTTCTTTCCCAATACAAGTTGCATAAATCTTGAAACAAGCGAAGGTGTAAGTAATCACTATCTACCTTTTATTTATATTTTAATATTTATACAACTGTAAAAAAATATGAAAACATTTCTTAAAAAAAACGATGTCCAATTATATCCGATTTTTTTTCACCCTCAGTAGTGCCCCCCTCCCCTTTTCTCTGTCTCTTCTCCCCTTCCCTCTCCTCAGTGATTTTTCCTCCTTTCAAGTCTTTTGACCGTTGTTGCCTCTCTCTCTGCCACCCACACTCCTCTCTCTCTCTCTCTCTCTCTCTCTCTCTCTGCTCAAAGCCTTCTTCCACTCCTTGTTTGTACACACATACACAGCCGCCAAAGGAAGAGAAAAAGGGTAGAGAACGCCTTCTCTTTTATTTTAATCCGTGTGTATATATATAGGTTTCAGGTTGCATTGTTCGTCCTTTTGTTCACCTTTCCTTTGTTTTGTTTAATGTTCGTAATTGGTGTGGTTGGAAGAGAAGTTTTGTGGGGCCAAAGTAGAGAGAGAGAGAGAAATGGAGGTTTCTTGTGGAGCTGTTCTTGATCTTTAGAATTCCGCGCTTCCTTTTGAGTGCTTCAAGAAGATGTATGCCCCTGGTTTCGCCTTCTTTGTGTGTGCCCAAGGCTTCCTCCCTCTGCATATGTCTCGTTTCTTTGCCTTTGCTTCCTTCACACTTTAGAATGATGTGTTCCTGTCCACCTGATCTTTTCAAAAAAATTTGCCTTTTCTTGAATGTGGCAACAGGAGAATTGAGCAGACATTAGCCGTTTCTTTGTTCTTGCTGCGACAGTTTTGCTGTTCTGTTTTTTCTCCCCCAAAGATTTTCATCCTTTTCCCTTCCGTGGTTCCTCATACCTCAGGATTGTGCTTTAGCTTCTTTTAGTTCCTTAGGTGATCGTAGAAGTAGTTTGAAGTAATATATTTCCCTGTTTCCAATATTTGGTCCAAGATTTTAGTTCTCCTTGCCTTCTATTTGCTTCAATTCAGGGATTCAATGTTTCAGAGTGAGAATTTCGTTACATGCTTAGGGGTAGCCTTGCCTACAGGCGTTGTATTTTTAGTTGGGGTCCAAGATTTCACCATTTGTTTCATATGGAAGGCTTAGGCAGCCTTGCCTACAGAAGTGCAATGAGCACTTCTGTGCTTTGTCCAAGGTCATTTTCTTAGTGTAACTAGAGATTTTTATGAACTCTTCCATTCCCTTCCATTCTGCGGTTAGCAAGAGCAATTGAACATTAGGTTGGAGGCTTTGAGCTAGTTTGTGACCTCCTTTTGGGTGTACCAAGAGACAAGAGTTATTATTACCGTAATCATCACCTGAGATTTCGGCTTTGGCTTGTAATTTTGTATATTGCCACATTTTACCTTTGCAGAACTGCTTAGACACCAGAAAATGAGTCTACCATAGAGATGTGGGACATTAGTCCAACCAAAGCCAACAGTTTTGCATGTCTGAGATTTAAAATCACTGTGTTAAATCTTCAGAAGCTGATCCCTCGTTTCACCTCTAAGATCTTGCATTTTCTCGTTGCTTTTAATTTATAGACATTAAGAATGATGTTGTTTATACTACTTTCCCTGAAAAAAGTGATGCTTGGAATTCCAATGTACCATCACGGCATCACCCCTGGTTTTCATAGCATTGCCCTGATTCTCTCTATCTTCACAGTGTGCTGAACTGAATTCAGTTTACTTGTCGAGTCCATTTACTGTACCATCCTTATGCAAGTAGGCAGTAGGGCCCTTCATTTCTTGCTGGGCCAAGGATTATATTCCTTACTTTCTTGCTTTTTTAGCCCTCTTTTAGGCGAAAAGAATGTTGTTGCTACCGAACAAATGTGTAGTGCAGTGTAGCGTATTTTGCAGTGGGGTTTTTCATTTGCAAAGGAGCATCTTTCTGTAGCCTTGGAGCTTTCACTCCCCTTTTGGTAAAGATATTTCAGGGCTAATGAGAAAAATAGTTGCATTTCATGCTCTCTTGGTTTTCAACTTACTTTTGTAACTTGTTAAGTTGTTGATTTGAGGTTGTAATCGATGGATTTCAACACTCTTGATTGCCTATTGCACCTGAACGACCTATGGCCGAGTTCCCTTTTGATACACAATTTGATTGCTTGTAATCATTGATTAATTGTGCATCGTCTCTGCCACTTCTGAACTCTCTGAAACTTGTCAGACTGTAGGTTGGTTCAGGTCATCTTCTCGTTCATTGGCTTCATCTGCAATGAACTAGTTACCAACAATCGATCCTTCTACAATATTAGGTAATTTTTGCAGTAATACATGTAGCAAGCAGTGTACCTGGTTTCTTGAAGCTAAAACTTATCTGTTACTTCATTATTTTTTTCACATGTTAAACTCAGAAGCTCTGATCCGAGCATGACATGTTCCTGAAACTATAAGGCTTTGGAGACATGGGATGCGCTGCTTCCAGGTTAGAAGATGAGGAGGCTGTCAAGATGTGCCGGGACAGAAGGGACTTCATCAAGCAGGCACTGGAGCAGCGCAACCACTTTGCATCGTCTCACATTGCGTACATTGAGTCATTGAAGCGTGTTTCAACGGCCCTGAAGCGGTTCGTTGTTGATGATGATCACCGTGAGCTCATTTCCGACACATTCATCTCTCCTGTCAAGCAACAGAAGCCAGAGATGCTTGGCATTCCTTATGGCTCATATGAGAGAGGACCGTTCATGTCGCAAAGTACTTAAGGTCAGGACCAAACCCATCGGTGTCAGTTGAAGAGCCCCCAAGACCCGTGGAAACGATCCGTGTTGAGTCACATTACCCCATGGACAACTATGGTGGAATGGATAGGTTCGTCCCAACGCATTCCTCACCGATGAGGTCATCTTCTTACTACACACCACCTTATGACCGGCCAAGCTACCCACCTCCATCACCTCGGCAACCAGTGAGGAATTCTTCTTATTATTACATGCCTTACGAAAGGCCAAGCTATGCACCTCCATCACCCCAGGAACCAATGAGGACTTCTTATTACGCGTCTTATGACAAGCCAAGCTACCCACCTCCGTCACCCCAGGACCAGGAATCATCGCAGTGGGACTTCTTCTGGAACCCATTCTCGTCGCTGGACAGCTATCCATATCCTCGTCCTCGGAGTAGCTACGATAATGTGGTCACTGACGATGAATTGGCACGGTTACAGCGGGTAAGAGAGGAGGAAGGAATCCCAGAACTCGAAGAGGAGGATGACGAGTGTCAAGAACATGAACAATCGCACACCAAAGAGGAAGAGGAGGAGGAAGATGATGATGATGATGACGACGACGACGAACAAGATGAAGACGAGGATTGTGAGCATTCAGATGATCAAAGATGTATGGCTTATAATGAGGGTGCTCATCCGGTGAATTCTGAGGTTAAGAATGCCAAGCAAGGAACAAAGGGATTTGAATCCAAAGGCGTTCAGTGTGCAGAAGTATCTGAACCCCATAACAAGGGAGAACTTGACATCAAGGCCCATAAGAAAGAACTGATGAAGAACAAAGTAGCAAATGCAGAAGAAACGCCCGGTTTCACAGTGTATCTGAACCGAAGGCCAGAGAATCTGGTTGAGGCTATGGAGGATATTGAAGGTCAGTTCCTGGGAATCTGCGACGCTGCTCAGGAAGTCTCGGTGATGTTGGAGGCAAATAAAGCTCAATACTCAACCTCAAACGATCTTTCTGGTACCACTTTTACAAACCAATACTGAATTTCCTTTAAATATTTGAGGCGTAACTCGTTGAACTTACTCATAAATTTCATAATGCAGTAAAGATGCTAAACCCAGTAGCACTTTTGCGCTCTGCATCATCCCGGTCATTGTCTTCCCGGTTCCTTCTTGCTTCATCTAGCTCAATAGAGGATCTCTATGACAATGAGACAAGCAGCTCTTACTCTGAAGAATCTTGTAGTGCAATGTCTGGAAGTCATTACTCCACTCTGGACAGATTGTATACATGGGAGAAGAAATTATACAAAGAAGTAAAGGTAGGATTCTTGTCAGGAACTTACACCAACAGGTCAATAGAAGCGAGACTCATGCTTGTTTTTGTCACTTGTAGGCGGGCGAACGGTTAAGAATTGAGTATGAGAAGAGGCTGAAACATTTGAGGAGCAAGGATGTGAGAGGTGAGGAGCCTTCCTCTGTCGATAAGACTCATGAAGCATTGAGAAGCATACATACTCGGATGAAGGTGTCAATACACATAGTTCAGTCAATATCAAGGAGGATTGAAGTTCTAAGGGATGAGGAGTTGCATCCTCAGCTTATGGAGTTGATCCAAGGGTATGCTTCTGTTCATGTTTCTCAACATTTACTACTTGTAAACAGCGGTGGAGTCAAGCCTCGAGCCACACCATGGCCCGAGAAGAGGCCTGGGATCAGCTGTTCTTGGGCCATGGCCCGGTGGACCAGCTGGCCTGGCCCGATGCCTGGCCATGGGCTGACTCCACCCCTACTTGCAAACCAGTCCATTTTTTTTCTCTTGGAGCTAGCTATTCAACCTATAAGCTTAGGAAACAATATGTTAATGGTTAAAATGGCGTCGCCAGTTACAAGCATCAAACTTCATGTGCTTGAAGTTTACCATTGATGTCATTAAAATTTTCAGCAAATGTAACGTGACTGACCAGCTAATGGGGGTAATGATGAAAAATAGGCGTGCTGTAGTAGAAATGCTTGTGAATTGAAGGGATGTACCTGTCAGAAATAAATGATAAAATGATCCAATAGCAATAGTTACTTGAGTTAATCAACTGATTACAAATTAGAAGGGGAAAAACTGCTAGAACTAGTTATGCATGCCCATGGAACATTAAAAATCTTCATTTATATAATAGAACACAAGCACGACTCAAAATCGATGCTTTTGCAACCAGCATACTTAAATTGTACAGCATGCATAATTAAACAGAAACATAAGTAGAGGCAACATAAAGGCTGACATTTTAATCATACTGTTTTTGATCAGGTACAAAGCCATCTTTTCACATCATAACTGTTCAGCAGATAGTACAGCTAATGATTTTAGTGTTTTACCACATGCATAGTGTCTAAGCTCCATTGAAAGTTGAGCTTGAGTTTTTAGAAATGGCAATGCAGCGATGCAACACAACAAAAAGAGGCGGAAAAAAAAACAAAAAAGAATTTTACATGGCTGCAACCTTAAGTAATGGAACTGTCCTTGCATCATGCAGGCTGTCACGGATGTGGCGCGCCATGGCTGAACGCCACAAGGCTCAGAAGCGCACTATCGACGACGCCAAGCTTCTCTTCCTCTATCAACACCCGTCGGCCGCCACTGCCATCGCTCTTGGCTCTCCGGAAGCAACAACGCCCCCTCCAGCCGCGGTTGCACTTGAGTGTGAGATCCGAGCCTGGCGCGGGGCCCTGGACACTTGGCTTTCGGCGCAGCGGGCCTACGCGTGCGCCCTGGCCGCGTGGGCGCGCCGCTGCCTCGGCATCGGCGGCGTGGCGCGCGCCCACGGCGTGCTACCGTCGGCGTTCCTGGTGTGCATGGAGTGGGCGCGCGTGGTCGACGCGGTGTCGGAGGCGCGGGTGATGGATGGGCTGGACTTCTTCGTGGCCGGTGTAGGGTCGGTGTGCTCGGGCGCGGCCATGGGCATGGAAGGCATGGCGGGGCGCGTGCTCTGCGCCGGCATGGCCGCGGTGAGCGGCGCCATGGCCGAGTTTGCCGTGGCGTCGGCGGACTGCTACGACGCGGCGGTGTCAGTTGTGGCCGCCGACGCCTCGCGCGCGCCAGAGCGCGGGAAAGAGGAGAACGTGGCACAACCACAGCGTTAGGAAATCCTGAAACAACCTTTCTCCTGTGCGTCCACAGTGGATGACATGTGGCCCTAAGGTGTCATAGAGTGACTAAAAAATCCCTCAACTTGTGGTGTTATAAGTAGGTGATGAAGACCGCAGTTACATGTGTAGTCCTGTAATTAATAATGCTTATTGCTTTAGTAGTAGTGTTTGCTATTTAGTTACCCCTAGTGTTGCAGTCTGATTCTTCTGTTTCAGAGTATATATACTCCATTTTTTTTTTTGTATGTAAGTATGAGGGTTAACAGGTAGTACAGGTCGTACTGGTTGTGTTTTTCCTTGAAGATTTTGTAATGTTTAGTTGATTTTGCTAGGTGCTCTGTGGTGTTAAGTTGACTGAGATGTAAGTTACTAATCAGTTATCTAGTAGCGGTAGCAACATCAATTGGTGATTTGACTCAGCGAGCTATTGCATCCCTTGTTTCCTCATATTTCTGCAAGTATAGCCGGTTCTTCTTTACCTATGCTATAATTTTTGCTTCCATTTGTTACATGTACGTGAAATCATCGGCTCATATATTTATGTCAATGTGGTTACAAATTTGGCAACTTCTTTGCATATCTTGACTATAATTTGAGTTCTGATCACAAATTCTGAAGGATTTCGAGTGACCTTGATGTAGGACAAGTTGTGAGTCGTGCTCAAATGTCTACAATTAGATTTCCATTTAGCCACCGATCCAGCATATGTTGGATAAGTGGATTCATTGCAATGCACTTTTTCTTTGATGGTATAATCAGTTACTCATTTGCGGACTTCCGTTGGATCTAATTACCCCACCAAATATTGTTATGGATTGGGTATGAATATGACTAATAGGGGTGAAAACGGTATCGGTAATTCCCGAAATTCCGAAAACCGTTTTCGAAATTTTTCAACCGGACGTGTCGGTATCGGTAATTTTCGAATCGAATCGAATCGGTAATTTTGTCGGAAACGATAACGGTAACGGTTTTGATCGGTTCCGACCGTTTCCTTCGGTATCCGGAAAAAATCGGTAAATTCCGTCGGTAATTACCGGAATTATTCCAGCCCACAAATCACACTCCTTCGGTCACTAAAACGCCCATAACTTTTTACTCCGAACTCCGATTTAGGTGATTTTGAACTCTATGCGAAGCTTATCACGAGGGCTACAATCTTCACCCATTTTCATGATTTAACTAATCATAGATATTTTTAAATATCATAAAAACAAAACTCTAATGTAGTCATTCAAGTCTAAAATTTGATGTGTGTTCATCGTAAATTTGTGAATATTTATTAATTACTAATTTCTATGTGGATGTACTATTTGTGTGAATTTTTTGAAGTCAATTGGTGGTACATGTCCTTACGACGTTCTGGGTCTCTTTTTGGATTCCGATCGTTACCGATATATATTTTGTATCGAATTTTCGTTTCCGATATTTTCGAATTACCGATGCCGTTTTCGTTTCCGTAGTTATCGTTTCCGAGAAAAAATATGAAAACAAAAATGGTTTTAGTGTTTTCCGACCGTTTTCACCCCTAATGACTAACCCATGTCTTACACTTGGCTGCAATTCAAACTCCGAACTCACAATCCATTAAAGGCCCATTTGAAACAAGAATTTTGTAGTAAACAGTTAAGGCCCTGTTTGGAAGCAATGTATTTCAAAACTATGGTTTTTATATACTATGGTTTGCAATTGTTTTGTCATGAATACCATGGTTTTACCAAACTCCTTTAAAACCATAGTATTTCTTGAAAGTACCAACTGTTTGGATGCAACATCACAAACCATGGTATTTGAGTGGAAATAGACAAGAAGCTAGCCAAAACCATGAAAACTTTGGGTTGGAGTGGAGTTTCAAATACTCCAAAAATACCATGGTATCTACCAAACCATGGTTTTTAATACATAGCTTTTGACATGGTAACCAAACACCTCATGGTATAAAATACCATGATATTCTTAGAAACTATGGTATTGCCTAGAAACTATGAAAATACATTGCTTCCAAACAGGGCCTAAATTCTTTCAGGAATCTAAGAAAAAAAAAGTGAACCCCACCCCAACAAATATGTCTCACTATCTATCCATCTCTTCCCATCCACAATTTCCTTCATATGTCCCATATTCCCCACTCCTCCCTTGTCAATGTCTTCCTCTGCGTTGCTGCCTTCCGTGCCACCTTGCCACTGTCAATTCCACTTGCAAGCCACAAGCTTCTGACTTTAATTCTCTTCCTCCCTAACATAATATCTTGTCATCTTCTCTCCCTTGTCCAAACCTTAATCGTCGTAAATACCACCTCCGTAGCCATTGGCGCACCGATGCCCATGTGAAAGTTCTGTCAATTCTCTATTAACTCTATCAAATGATGCAATCATATTAGGTGCCTCGTGTTTACACAAAATAATAACTAATATGTTTTACAAGTCAATTAAGAAGCTTATAGTCGTATTTTAGTTTAACACCACAAATCTATCAATTCTCTATTAACTCTATCAAATGGTGTAATCATATTGGGTGCCTCGTGTTTTCACAAAATAATAACTAATATGTTTTGCATGCTAATTAAGATTCTTATGAATTATTATTGAGGTGGCGGGAGCTGATGCTCGATGCTAGATATGAATCTTGAAATCTAGAATGCTTCAGTGATAGATATTTTCATCCTAACAATATCATTTATCAAATGTATATATCACCTCATTACCGAAATTTCTAAGAATGTTACACCCCTTATCAAATGTATTTTACTTTTGACAATGCTATCCTCTATATCTTAAAATAGTACAATAAATTTAATGAAAGAATCTAAATTTTGATTTTTCAGAAGCACTAAATAAATTCAAAAATTTATGAAATTTTTTGGAGTAGTTCCTTGGGTTATTTAGAACTTAAATAAAATATTTCTAGGCTTTTAAATGTTTTGAATTCATTTCTCCGTCCAAGTTAACACACGGGGGCAACTTGGTCTTTTCGTGTGCCAGCAAACGGGGGGTTCACAGCCAACTGGACGGCGATGGCAAAATGGGAAGGCAATTTGAGATCGGATGGCAATGCAGGGAAGAGAATCTTCGCGATGACATTTTGCGGAACCGGCCAACTCTCAGTGGCAAATAAACAATTTTCTCTATATATTTTATATCCCATCACATTATCTATCGATACAAGTCAGAAACCATATTCCATTCCTTTCTTTTAATTGCACACAACTATCCTTATAGTTATTAGTTTTAATGTATGTTTTTAATATTCATAATTGATGTTTTTAAATACAATTAAAGTATTGTCTTTTAATTCTCAATTAATTTATTTTGATTATACTGTGAGATATGTTTGTCCTTGGTGGAATACACATTGGAATATTCTAAGATGAAAAGTGCTATGTGATCTTGTACACATGTAGATCATCACTAGGCCAAGCAGTGAAGTAGAGAACAATAAATCAAGATAGTCATTATATTGATATTAAGCTTACAAGGCAATACATCAAGCCATAAGAAAATATTTCTCTATTTTGTAACTTGGGCATTAAATGGATGCTTTAAGTCGTCGGTCCTTGGTGCAGGATGTGCATGCTATTCATCCGTTGGTGTAGGATGCAGGTAGTGCCGCCGCGTTGGCCACCGCGCCGACATGTCATAAGGCATGTCGATACTCCAGGTTATGGTGCTTGCATGTGTCTCAGAGTCTGTTACGTGTTCGGGTAAATTAAGGGGGGGGGGGGAATGAGCTAGGTAGTTAAGCACAAAAAATTAGCATTGTTAAACCACACCAACCTTCGTTGTTAGTATGGGATGACTCAAACATGTTTAGAACTACAAATATCCATGCTCTAATTTAAGTATAAGTATGAGAACTACTAGAATGCAATATCAGATATGTAAGACTCTGTTTGGAACTTAGAATTTACTCACAAAAGCTGTGAGAAGTTAGTTGTTTTCTAAAGACTCCTGCAAAATTCCTCTTAAATTCTTGCTTCCGAAGATGGCTTAAATGTGATGTTAACATAGCAACCATGTTTTTTCAAGAAGTGTTTGTATTGTTTAGCTAATTTTATTGGAGTTAGGTCATCACCGAGAACACACCCCATCTATAACTAACAATTGCGTGTAAGAAACTCTGATGTGAGTTTTTTATGGCTTGTTAAATATTTAGAGTGACCTTGATGTTTTCAAGTTTAGAAGAACTCTCCTAATCTCAACCAAAATCCGTTAGCTTCTTTGATTGTACCAAATACTAAGCAAGTAAGCATGGCATGTTGGCATAGTTGAATGATAAACCAGCTAGCCCAACGAAACGAGGTTAGTGTGTTGTTGCAGTGACTCATGTGGGTGGTCACGTGCGAATGGATGGGGGGATGAGTCGAACACGTGTTACAATAGGTGTAACTGAGCCCAAACTTGGATGCTCGAAGTCTATAGACCGAAGGCTAGCAACATTCAGGTGATTAGCTGCTTGTCCGTTCTTTATGCCAAGTTAGCTGTTCTAAGCAGTCAAACAATGCAAAGGAAAATATTTATAGGTTTTCAATACATTGTATTTTCTTGGTCTCGAAATAGCCCATTAGCACATTATTTCATCTTGTTTGGAATGGTAAGAATTTCATATGATTTTTTTTGAAATTTTAATAAAAACGATTCAATTCTTGCAAGAATAGGAAAATGTTCTCGTGTTCCAAATGAGCCCTTCAAATTTATATCCACTATGGAGTGTGTTTCGATATGTAGAATCAAAACTTGACCAAGCATCTGATAATAATGTGTTCCTCTAAAAATATTGCATTTGATGTTTTGATATGCATGCACCCACAGATGAGATGTTGACTTATAGTTGAATTTTGCGGCTATTTGGTTTGATGATAAATTTGACACACTAAACCTTAGCAAAATTTGGCATTGGCAAAATTTGCTCACCAAATTGGTTACAAATATTTTGGCAGGATCGGTAAGAAAATGAACTAGAGAGTCAAGGAAGAAGTGAATCTAGTCCAAGTTTGGTAGCAAAACAAATACTTGCCAAATTTAATTAACACTATCAAATTTTAATAAGACAATCATTGACAACCACTGGAAGCAAACCAAACAGCGCGTTTGTTTTTCTCCAGGTCGCACGTTACAGGGGTTGATCCATGGTCCATGGATGCCAACTACACATAGACATCTTCGTCCTTAGAGAGGTGAGAGTGTAGCTTGGCAGGGTACGTGGCACATATTTAGCTCGCCCTCCATTTTGGTCATCGTTAGGATTATGCATATGGTATATTTGGTAAATATGGTTTTTTCTTAAATACGGTAATTGAAATGTGATACCAAATATACTAAATAGAACTTTGTTCAGTATTGGTAAATACCATAATATTTTGGTTCAATATCAATAAAAATCATATTTACCAAACTAACATGAATTATTTTTTCACTTGTCATTTTGGACATTGATATGGTTTCTAATAGAAACATTTGATCATTACTTTGTCTAATTGTACATTAAAAAAATAATTAGACACATTTGATCATTACTTTGACAAATCTAATAATATTATTTCTATATGAAACCGTGCTTTATACACATTTGACTATTACTTTATCTAATTATACGTGTATTTTTTATTTTGGTTTTTCGGTTTACTCACTTTTTTATCCAAAAAACAACATCTCAAAAATCAAAATTTTGCCATATAGCATCTAATGCCCTAAACCGGTCAAACCGAGTTGACCTATCCGGTTTAGTTTTGCTAGCATAGTTTTTTCGATTCGGTAAAATCATACACATCCCTAGTCCTTCCGTATTGTCAGAATACCCAGGAAAACCCAAAAGAGAGCGACAGGGAGTGATAGTATGTTTTTATTAGGTGCACCGGCCACCATCCCATAGCACTACTTTTGGTTGTCCATGCATGGAAAAAAGCATTTAGCCTATCCATAAATTATGCATTTATAGTATCGCAAATTATCGACATTTTATAGAAATTTTGATATACTAAAACTATACATGAAAGCCAGAGAGGTTCATCTTTATCTTTTGTCATTATTAATAGGGTGTTTGGTACAGCTCCAGTTCTTCCAAATTCCGTGGAGTTGGTGGAATAGAATATTCCTAACTCCAAAAATTTATGAAGCTAGAACTATGGATACATTAAGAGTGTTTAGGTGGGTCATCTTGTTTACATTTTAGACTAAAAATATAAACTTAATTCACTTTATTTTACTCTACAAGCTTCAAATCTGAGGTGGAGTTAGGATCTTGAGCTTTGCCAAACAGGGCCTAAGTTGTGGAAAACCAAGGTTATATAACTCGGGTCTTATGCATGTAAAATTGTTGTACATAGTACATATTAAGAAATTTAAGAATTAAGGGACCAGACTTCCCAAATCACTAAGTATCATAGAATTTTTTAGTTCCATGCATTTATATGCATTGTTCTCTTGATATGTCGAAAATGGTACAACCTACAGATATGTTTGAAAAACCGGTATTATAGTTTTTCGTTGCTACCGTTTGCTCTCATAGCATACTTTAGAGTAATCAATAGCATTATGTCACGGACATGGACCCCTTGGGCTGGACATGGGCTTTGGACGTGGGGCCCATTCTATTTGGCGGAAGAGCAATACAAAAGGCGAGCAAAGCGCTCATCGAGGGGGATCGAACAAGCAACAACCGACAACTCTTTTCTTGATTCTCCATTCCTGTGCTATCTTCTTCTTCCTCTATTCTGCTCTGTTCTTCTCAAATCCTCCCCATATACTCTGTAATTTGCACTGCCGAGATATCAGGAACACAACATTTGGTATCAGAGCTTCGATCCAAGCCATGGCCGACGCTTGTGAGAGGGCAATTGCAAAAACTGACCGGATCATCGAGCTGTGTGAGAAGTTATTCGTGGAGTTGAGCAAAGTGCAATCCAGGGGGGCTGTTCCCACCGAGAAGCTCCGTGCTGGCGACTCCGCTGGGGACCACTATGGGAGACGAACCCACAATCTCCCGCACTAGGAGCATCAGGAGCGGGAACCACACCATGGCCTGCACGACAGCGATCTGCAAGATGAGGTCCTGCGCCCACTTGCCGTAAATGGCGTTGAGCAGCGGCACGCCTACGACGAGCGTGTTGTTGAGGGTGGCGAGGGAGAAGCCAGTGATGGACCAGGAGGAGGCGCCCGCCTTGGCGCAGCAGCGCGCCCAGGCGGCCATCGCGAGGATGGTGAGGAGCTTGGAGACGGCGTCGGCGGCGATGACGCGAGCACCGCCCTCACCCTCAGAGTTCTGGCCGTTCCGCTTGTTCAAGTGGAGGTGCAACGATTTTACGCATGTGAGGTGTTCGAGGGAATGTCTCCATGGAATGGCATTCGATCGGCGATATCGTGGAAAACCAAGGTCTTGAGGGTGGCCAATGGAGCGAGCAGGAGGCAGCAATCGTGGTCCCTGGTGACATCGTCCGCATCAAGCTCGGTGACATCGCCCCTGCCGATGCTCGTTTCCTGGAGGGTGATCCTCTCAAGGGTGGCGGGTACGTCGTTGGTGCGATGAGCGTGGAGGCGTCGTGGATCGCCCCCAGCAGCGTGCGGATGTCGGACGGTGGCGGCTTTTGCTGCGGCGTGAGGTCACAAACCGGCCGGGTCTCGGAATTTGAGATGGCGAGTTACGCGGAGGTGTCGTGGGATATTCCGCCGCGCTCTGGCGCGTCTGCGCTTCACGTACCGCAGATTGACCTCAAGGTATTCCAT
The DNA here is from genome assembly GCA_036346375.1 of Guadua angustifolia. Classification (NCBI taxonomy): domain Eukaryota; kingdom Viridiplantae; phylum Streptophyta; class Magnoliopsida; order Poales; family Poaceae; genus Guadua; species Guadua angustifolia. The sequence continues at coordinate 14,016,499 of CM070515.1, forward strand.
CTGGGAAGGTTCATGATGAATTTTCTGGAAATGTTATACCATACGTTGGTGTTGCTTGCTTTGGGGCTATTTTGTTCGGCTACCATCTTGGTGTGGTTAATGGCGCAATTGAATATCTCTCGAAGGATCTTGGAATTGCTGAAAATGCTGTGTTACAAGGATGGGTAGTTAGCACAATGTGGGCTGACGCTACAGTAGGTTCTTTTACTGGAGGGGCTTTGGCGGATAAATTTGGACGAACATGGACATATATCCTGGATGCAATCCCTCTTGCTATAGGAGCATTCTTGAGTGCAACAGCTCTAGATGTTCGCACAATGAATATTGGTCGATTACTTGCGGGAATTGGTATCGGGATCTCTTCTGGTCTGGTGGCCCTTTACATATCGGAGATTTCACCAACTGAAATACATGGCGCACTTGGTTCAGTTAATCAGTTTTTTATCTGCATTGGAATTCTTGCAGCTTGGGTAGCTGGTTCTACTTCAATAAGTAATTCAGCAGATCAAATGAGTGATGCATCTGATGGGGATGTCAACCAAGGAAGTGCCTCTGGAAATATGGATGATATGTATGGTGGCTCGACAAAGAAATTCAGGATGGATTCCTTGCCGAGAGGTCATGACTATTTGCTTGCGGATCTTCTAGAGAACACGACTTATGAGCTGAAATTTTGACTCGGTGTTCCTCATCTGTTTGTTCCTATTTGGGCATTGCGGGAGCCGGTCGATCGGCAATGCTTTGATCTGCCGCCACCGAAGTTGTTTCTCTACCGCTTTTCTTGTCCAAAGAAATTTTATCGAGGAAAGTAGCAATACTAACATTGAAGGAGTTGACTCAAGTAACGCTTGTTATGGTGGAACAATTTGCCTGTTGAATTGTGTGAATTGGGTCGAAAGTAAATCTGGGATGGGCGCTATGGTCTTGTTGTTTGCACCGATAGCGCGGTTTATGCGTATGACCCTTTCGCCTACTAGGGTCTGCTTGCTATTGCGATGCTTATTGGTCCAAATGCTCCTATTTCTTTTGAAAATAAATGCAGAGCTTCTCACATGGCTCACGTCTATGATTTCTACAAGCCTGATCTTGCAAGTGAATATCCGGTTGTTGATGGAAAACTATCTCAAACATGCTATCGGATGGCTCTGGATTAATGCTATAGACAGTACTGTACCAACTCGGTTGATAATGATGCTAAAGAGAAGCTTCAGCCTTTTGCAAATTTGACTAGTGAAGAAAGCTACCAAAGTCGTGACTTGGAGAAGGCCTCTCAACAAGTTGCAAAGCATTTGTATGACATCAAAGTTCAGCCATCAACTTTGCTTCCAAAACAAATTGGTAACATGTATATTGCATCTCTTTATGCTGCATTGGCATCTGTAATCTACAACAAGCATGACAGTCTGGGCGGCCAACGAATTGTCATGTTCTCTTATGGCAGTGGATTGACATCCACCATGTTTTTACTGAAACTACATGAGGGTTAGCATCCCTTTAGCTTAAAGAACATCGCTTCTGTGTTCGATGTAACGGCAAAGCTTGAGTCAAGACGTGTGACCTCACCTGAGAAGTTCGTCGAGACACTGAAGCTGATAAAGCCTAATCCAAAGGATGAGATTGAAAAGCAGAAAGACGCTGAGTTTGCGGCTGCGGTGTTGGATACAGATATTGAATTAGTTGGTGGTAGTGCTAAAACTGACAAATTCATGAGTCTCAGTGACGCAGAACATGGTGGAAAGATGCGTGCATTGGAAGGACTCCTCTCACTGTGGACTCTGCAGGGTGACAAGATTCTTCTTTTCAGCTATTCCGTCAGGATGCTTGACATACTAGTGAAGTTTCTTATAAGGAAGGGTTATTGCTTTTCTCGCTTTGATGGAACAACTTCCATGAATGCACGCCAATCACTAGTTGAGGAGTTCAACAGCAGCTATAGCAAACAATTGCTTGTCATTGGACAAGAATTTTCATGGGATCCTGGTGACGAACAAGGTTTGCTTTATAAGTTCAATCTTCTGAATCTGACTTTGGCAGTGTCATCGGCTTGGGGGCAAGCCGCATTTCATCGGGAGGAGAATGTCACGGACGTGGACCCCTTGGGCTGGACATAGGCTTTGGACGTGGGGCCCATTCGGCTGGCGGAAAGAGCAATACAAAAGGCAGAGCAGGCGCTACTGGAGGGGGATCGAACAAGCAACAACCGACAACTCTTTTCTTCAGTTCTCCATTCCCTGTGCTATCTTCTTCTTCCTCTATTCTGCTCTGTTCTTCTCAAATCCTCCCCATATACTCTGTAATTTGCACTGCCGAGATATCAGGAACACAACATTTTGTAATTTGCACTACCGAGATATATCAGGAACACAACACATTATCCAATAATTAGGGCTGCCTGTGAACGCTGAGATGAAGTCCGCATGGGTCAATACGAGGTACACGCAAAATATTCAATTCTAAAATATGTCCAGCAAAGTTGGCAACGATATATAATTGGATGTTTGTACAGAACGTCTCATTGAAAATATCATAAAATGGCTATTTTAGTTTCATAGTACACTTGAGACAGAAGCAACATGGACTCGAACCAAGCAATTTCTATGCAACAGTTGAGTACTTTCCCTTCAGTTTCTTCCAAAACATTTGCGTCTAGCAGCTGCACTAGAAGAAGTCAATGAGACCAAAATAACAGCATTGCTACAAGCAGACGGATAATACAAACACAAAAATCCAGACCCTCCATCTTCTAGATGTAGGACAGTAGGAATCATTAGCAACAAAGTAAGTACCTACTAATTTGTCGAGCCATCTGTAGTAGTTTAGCTTAAATGTTTAAGGAATGATAATCTTGTTTGATCCAGTTTAGCTTGTCTCTTGATAAAAAGGCAAAAAAAAAAAAAAAAGAGACAGAATAAAATAAAATGCACCGAGAGTGATGATAAACAAATGAAAAAAAAATAGATAAACCAACCTATACACTTGCTAGTCTTAATAGGAATAGGTGTCAATAGTTTACATCTTAAAAAACACGGCCAGAGATAAACTTGCACAACGAAATTGTTTCGACAGTGTCAAACATAAAATAAGTGACATGTGAAAAACTCCAAAATACGGCAACAGACGCCTTATCTACAAAACTAAAACAACGGATAGGCACATACAAATAAATAGATAAACACAATATAAATCCATAAACCTTCAAAGATGCGGACTGCAAGTGTTTTTACTGCCATAAATTCTTTTTTTAAAAAATTTGGTCAAGAGCTCTGGCATGCAGTATAGAAGGAGAACAACAGTCAGCTACAGTCGCACATCCACCCACCCACACACGCTTACACACGCGCGACTGTACTGACCCCTGATACGCATCCGAGTGAATCCTAGGATTCAAATCCGGACGGGCTGCGTGCCAACCAGCGCCGCTAGCCAATCGGCCTGCCATAAATTCCATAATAACAAACTATCCCTGGCTCCCTGCTATCCAATATTTCGTATTTTTTTTTAGATAAAGGAAACAATCCAGCCTCTTCACTCAAGGAGGAATACGGCCAATCCAATATTTCGTGCTTAAAGCACAGCATCCGATATCTCGGGTACGCGTAGCACACACATTTTCGGCAGAATCCGGCCGTCACCTGCGCCTACGACGCGTAGCCGATAGGCCCGTTTCCCCTAGTTCCCGCCTCATCCCCGCCGCGCATCACGTCCCAGCACGAACCTCAAAGCTGGGGCCGCCGCCGCCGGGGGAAGCGGCCTGAGGGTTTTTGAAGCGATATCCATGCTTCCTCCGTAGTCTTCTCCGTAGTCACGCGAACGCAAAAGAGAAAAGGAAAAACAAAAGAAGGAAAGCTTCGAAAGGGTTAAGAGAGAGAGAGAGTCGATCGGTGGAGACCGGCCTAGGGGGAGGAGGAGCTGATGCTGGTCGGTGTCTCTGGAGGGGGAGAGGACAGGAGGCTTGTCGGTCTTTGAGGTTGTGGTGGGGGGTGGAGGGGGGGAAGGAGGCGGAGGCGGAGGAGTTGGTGCTGGGACCGGTGCTCACCTAGGGTTTCGGGCTCCGGCCGACGCGGAGGCGGCGAGGTCGCTCTTTTCCTTTCGCTCTCTCTTGGTTCCGTTGACTGGTGCGCTGGCGTGATGTTCGCTTGTTTGGTTTCTGGGTTTCGCACGGTGCTTTTGGTGTTAGGAGTGGTTTTGCGCGGGGGGGAATGCGTGCTTTGCTGTGTTTTTGGGGTTGGTGGAGTGTTGCGTTTGATGAAATCGCAAGAATGTGTTCCGGCTATCCACGAGGGTTTGTGGGGGTTGCTGTATTTTTTTTTTTTTGCCACTTTTGCTGGTTTTCGGGTGGCTTGCTGGCTCGTGTACCTAAAAATCGTGTCTTTTTGGTGGGAATTAGTCGAGTCTGATAGTTGGAGTTGGGCGATCTCATATGAAAAGTCTGTTTCCCCCTCGATTTTGTGCCGATTCAGAGGTACCGGATTGGTGAGGTCGGGAAGAACCTAGGTTTATGTCCAGGCGTTCCATGGATTTATGCATTATTTCGCTGCAAAGTTCTTGTCTTTGGTGGCTTTTCTGGACATTGATGACGCAATTGCAATTGGGCGCTAGACCATGCGCTCACTTGTGGTATTGGGGGGTTGGACTGCAAGAGTTTAACCAATTGCGCTACCTAAGTTGGCATTTTGTTGATTCGTCGGTTTCACCAAGCTCAAGTTTTACTGCCACATTTTATCTTTAAGAGGTTCTGAGGCTTGGTAGCTTTGCAAATATGGTATTATCTGACCTAAGTAGCATGTGGCTGTTGGTTAGCCTTCTTGTATGTTGTTTTGTATCCTTAATTCTTTACCCAGTATGAATTAGTAAAATTGAGAAAGCACCGAACTTGTCACCATTGCATTACCGAACCCAGTTAATTCTCAATAGCCAGACTAGGAAAGTGACACAATGGGAATGTAACTTGCAGATATAGTCAATGGATGAACACTAAGGGTGTGTTTGGTAGGGCTCTAGCTCCATCAGATCCGTGGAGTTCACGGATCTGGAGCTGTGAGTGCATTAAGAGTGTTTAGATGGATCATCTTGTTTACATTTTAGAACAAAAATATAAACTTAATTCACTTTATTTTAGCCTACATGTTTCAGATCTCAGGTGAAGCTGGGATCTGAAGCTCTATCAAATAGGCCCTAAATATTCATTTTTTCCCTCTGCAGTGTAATGGCCACAGAGAGTGTTGTCCGGTTAATTGGAGGAACAGGGGCTGGTAACTGGAGTAAGGACTTCGGTGCGTTTGACTCTTCGCTTGGTAATCTTTCAGGAGAAGGGCTGGGGTTTGTGGATAATGGCAGTGGGGTTTATGGGGGCTGGAGGGAGTCTGTCCCAAATCGCAGTGGAAGTGCGCCGCCTAGCATGGAAGGATCTCTGGCTGCTCTTGGTCATCTCATAGGTCCGCAGAGTGGGAATTTTGAAGTCAGCTTGGAGAACTTGGGCAAGGTGACCGACAGTTCCAAGTCTGAGGAGCAGCTATGTGCTGATCCAGCATACTTTGACTATTATGGCTCCAAGGTGAATTTAAACCCAAGGCTTCCTCCACCACTTATCTCGAGGGAGAGCCGCCGCTTCATGAATCGGGTTGGCAAGGTTAAAGAATGGAGAGTGGTCTCCCAAGATGACAGCAGCAAAGGCTCCTTGTTTATCCCTCGATCTACTCTATCAACTCACAGGGAAGAACCTGAGGATGATAAGTCTCCAAGGTTGGATTCAAGTTCAGCGGAGGATGCCCAGATTGTCTCTAGTCAAAGTGCATCCAACTTTGACAGCCACAATATGAATCTTGTGGATTTTATGCCGGTAAGTGCTCCACATGGACCAAATCTTTCTCTAGTATGCCATGGCTCACAAAGTTGCTAACTATAGATGGTACAATTTATGACTTCACCAAGGTTACATGGAATACCGGATTGGTCTTTGATCATATCCAACTTATGACTGGCTGTAGAGAACAGGAGTGAGCAGGGATGCTATAGCCTTTGTACTTGCTTGAACAAAAAGAAAATAACTAGTATAGATCAAAATATTTATGCAATTGTTTCTTCTGTTACGAGGCCACGAAGTTTGTTGTACAAAATTGCAAATGAACTACCTTGCTCAGTTGCTCTTATAGCAATGTCAAGTTGTCAGCAAATCTTTCGGCTCCAGTTTGAGGGAGAATCAACACTCTTTCGATTAGAAAATTTTAAGGTTTTCTTTTGACTAGTTAAAGTGATTATGTATTTATGTGATTGTCTAATCTTGCTGCATGTCTTTGAGAAATACCAAAACAAGGTTGATGTGACAGACAATATATCAACACTACAAGTTAACAATATCCAAATCACTAAGTCAATCACTACTTGTATAAAATCAACATAAATGTACAATTAATGGTTTCAAATGTTCGAGTTCATAAATGACTACTACTTTGATTGTAATGCTACTGTTGTAGTAGAAAATGAAATGTATCATTAAAAATGTTGAAGATGTCCTTTTGTGTTCTATCTCCTTGCTGCGATACAATGCTCCACATCTGCCACCCTTTATGCATGTAGCGTCAGAACCAATTGATGTTACCTCTTTGCAATTCTTCAGCAGTCGGCAAATGGTTATGACATTTTCATCAGCTGTGCTGCTTTTTCTAAAAATCACTAGCATAACTGGCCTTACGGAAATCTTAGCCTTCCTGTGCCAACAATAGTTTTCGAAATACTTATTTAATGTTTGAAGAGCCTGTCAGGATTCCTTGTAACTAATTAAAGGCCAGTTTGTCATTCCTTTTCTGTGGAGTAAATATTTTGTATAGAATAATAACTCTGTTATGTGTTCAAAAAGGATGTTATTGTTTTGTTAATATATATGAAAATAATGCTGTGCTGTGGAATAACATTATAGATAATGATAATCTTTATCAGTTCTTGTAAAATATTTCTGTTATAGTGTTATGGCTTTAAGGAGGTAGGTTTTGAATTAGTTAATTTATATAAAATAGTAAAATAGAAATAAAAAACTATAAGTACTTTTCAAAAAGCAATAGCCATTTCAGTGCTAAATGCACCATAAGTAGCAAAGTTATAAGCTGTTAGCTAGTTTAACATGCCATCTAGAATGGCACGACATCTGTTTGCAGTGGAGCCTGTGATTCAACCATGTCGTATTTGGTTGTTTATTTAAATTTCGATTTTCTTTTTTTTTTCTTTCATTGCTGCACTTGCAAATGAAGCTTGGAGTATCATTTTGATTTGCTTTCGGGCATGTTACAATTGATCTTCGCATCATCTGTTTATAATTTCTTTAGGAGGGCTTTCAGCAGAATGCTGCTTCTTTGTATGATAATTCCTCTTCTCATCCAACAAATAGCAACACTGGCGCTGATATAGCTATCCATTCTAACATTAACTCATCAAAGAATTTGTCACTTGATGTCGTCGAGCCATCAGGGTTGAATTCATGGACACCTATACCTGTAACCAGCATGGTGAGAAATACACTTAGCAACAGTCTTTCATCTTCATTGGTTCACAGCTCATCATGTTCTGATACCAACACTAGTATGCAAACTGCTCAGCAAGAAAAGCTGAGCATAGACATCAAGCATGGAAATGATGTGCCTGGGAGTGGTGCAAATGTTACCGAACTTGATACTGTGGACTCCAATATGAAGAATTTGAAGTTGAGTTTGGATAACCATACTACCTCACATGTTAAGCAGCAGTGGCAGGACAATGTCTTGCAGCAGTATAGCTCCTCACTTCCAGTCCAAGGTGATCCTGCTCAAATGACTCCTCAAGGAACACATCTTCCCCATTTTCCGTTTGTTGACAACTTGTCTCATACTCAACTAAAAGTACCCACTGGTGACATGCAGCAATTTTTACCACAGCCTGGTATGACAACACCTTTTTACACACCAAATTCTTTTGGAAGCCCTTATTATCAGAATTTGCATCCGGCTAGTGTATTGCCAACTCCATTTGGAACTGCTGGATATGCTTTGAGTGGTTCAGTTCTGCCACCTGTTATGACTAGCTATGCTCCCCAGGGTTCTGTTGCTACACCTCTTGACGGCCCTATCACTCCAAGCTTTAGTGGTAGGCCATCTGGTTTTCCTTCAGCAGGAAGTCTTACAGCAGGAACAGAATTTATGCAGCCATATAAAATGTATGGGCAACTTGGGGTTGCTATGCAGCCATCCATTCCCGATCCAAACTTTTTTCAGTTCTTTCAGCATCCCTCTTTACTTCAATATGCCGGTGGAAATCAATACAATACAATGGGTCCAAGGGTTAGTGTTACTGGAAATCTTGCTGATAGTTTTGATCCACGGAAGGTATTACCTCAAGCTTCATATGCATCTGATCAGAGGCTTCAACTTCCAAGAACTGGAGTTCCTAGTTCTCCTACAGCTAGAAGAGGAGGGAGTGTTCCAAATTATCAAGGGATTAGCATCTCACCCTATGTTGGAGTACCAATGAATTATCCAACAAGCCCTGTGTTTCAGGGACAACCTTTGCCTGGGATATTTTCTCCTGGCAGAAGAAATGATTCTTTGAGGTTCCAATCCCCCTCAAGAAATATGACTGCTACTTCTGGGATTCAAGGGCAGCGAGAAAGGGAGAAACTTGATGACCCAAAGGCATGCTCTTTTCTTGAAGAACTAAAGTCCAACAGAGCTCGTAGGGTTGAGCTATCTGATATCACAGGTCGTATAGTAGATTACAGGTTAGTTGTGTGGTATTGATTATTTATCATCCTATCTAGACACGCGTACTCAAATACAAGTTTTGGACATTGATTCCTTTTTTTAACCTCAGCGCTGACCAACATGGTAGCCGATTCATTCAGCAGAAGTTGGAGAACTGCACTGCTGAAGAGAAGGCATCCGTGTTTACAGAAGTTCTTCCTCATGCTTCATCATTAATGACTGACGTGTTTGGTAATTATGTGATCCAAAAGGTATGCCGATGTAAGAGTGAATCTGTCAGTACCTATTATCTAGCAAAAATTCTTCATACATTGCATGATGCGGTCTAGTCACTTCATCTCACATAATTATGCCTTGTAACCAGTAACAACTGTGAGTTGTATGAGAAGAAATGTCATGTAATATCTGCAGTTCTTTGAACATGGAACTCCTGAGCAAAGGAGGGATCTAGCCACTAAGCTTGTTGGTCATGTTTTACCTTTGAGCCTTCAGATGTATGGATGCCGAGTCATTCAAAAGGTACTCTTAAGTCTTAACATTTACTCTCTTTTTTAAAAAATCAAGTGTGAGTGGCAATTGTAAAGATGCAGGACTATAGTTATCCAAATCTTCTATTCTGTGTCTGGTGTTTCTCCATTTGTTTGTAGCATTTTATGGGGGTCTACTTGTGATGTTCTATTCACTTAAAAAGCTGTTTGGCTTAAATATTAGCTGCTGAGTTTTAATGTATTAGATATTCTGGACGGTACCTGGGAATACATGACTTACCGGTAGATGCCTAGATGGTTTCAGGCCGGTAGGACTGTGCACCTTTGTTATTTATACTTCGGATACTGAAAGGGGTGTTAGCTACTGTTAGCTGCCGAACAAAAGTTCTAATTTAGTTCATTTAAAAACTTCGACTTAGGTTATATGAGCATGGCAGCATGCAGGTGTATTTAAAAGCTTCTCCCAGCCTTACACTCAGTAGTACATGAGATACCAGTGGAATAGAGGGGTATCTATATTCTATACGGAAACACTATGGTATTTTGGGCAAAATTTACCTAGGATAACATGTTTTTGTATACCTAGATACAATTGTATAATCTGCTACTGTAACTATTGTGTGGACCTGACGATTATTCATTGGCATGACACAGATGTAGCTGAATGCAACCAATATACAGCTTAGTATCTGATGTGACTTGCTACCATTATTAATTCTTGCTTTGTCTAACTTCTCTTTTAAAACATGTAGGCTCTTGAAGTTATGGAACTTGACCAGAAAATAGATCTAGTTCGTGAGCTTGATGGACATGTTATGCGATGTGTTCATGATCAAAATGGGAATCACGTTATACAGAAGTGCATTGAATGTGTCCCTACAGAACATATTGGCTTTGTAGTATCAGCTTTTCGGGGGCAAGTTGCTAGCCTTTCAATGCACCCATATGGTTGCCGTGTTATTCAAGTGAGTTAAAAATAATTCCCTGTATGAATTTGGTGCTAGATCCTGGGGTGATGACTTTATTTCTCTCTTTAATGTTATCCTGCTTGGCAGAGAGTTTTGGAACATTGCGGTGGCGATTCACAAGGCCAGTGCATAATAGATGAGATATTGCAGTCTGCTTGCATCCTCACTCAAGATCAGTATGGCAACTATGTTACCCAGGTGAAGTTTATTTGCTATTTGATGCTATACTTGCTACCAAATTCTAACTGTCTACCCTGGCAATTATCCATCACAATATTGCCCCGGTTATGCTCTCAATCTTAAGTTGAGAATAGGATGGTTGCAAACGGTGCTTTGATTGGTTGACTGACAAATTGCCTTTAATATACAAACAACAGCTTGCCCGTTATGACCTGTGTTGGTTCATTTGTTGGCACTAGAATCTGCATATGCTAATACTATGATAGTGGATGATGCTATGAATGAAGTGCAAGAGCTCAACAATTTGAATCCTTTAATGATGTCCTTCCTACTAATGTTGGCTATTTTATGTCATCTTATTTATCAGCTTATTGTTTTTCCCTGTTTTTTTGCAGCATGTTTTGGAAAGAGGAAAAGGTTATGAAAGAGCCCAAATTATCAGTAAATTGGCTGGGCAGGTTGTTACCATGAGCCAAAATAAATTTGCATCAAATGTGATAGAGAAGTGTTTTCAACATGGGGATATTGCAGAGCGGGATCTTCTGATAAGGGAGATTGTGGAGCAGACCGAGGGAAATGATAACTTACTGGTATGTATGATAAGTTGGTAACTGTAACTTAATGTTTCCGTCCTTTTCCCTTCCCTCGTTTTCGGCTGAAAGAGGTTAACGAAGCAATGCTTCAAGGTACAGGGAACAAAATCTGAAGTAGCCAGGTACCCAGTAGGCAGTAGCATCCCATGTCTTTCCATCCATAACAATACCAGGCAATGAGATAATAATTACAGTAACAATTCCATCAGTGTCATCACTAAGGAATCCAACTTTCCAAGTCCAGTATCTCTACCGCTCATTGTTTCTGATACTGTTGATCCCAGATTCCGCAATTTTGTTTTCCATTATCTCCATGTGTGTTGATTTGCTAATCACTTTCTATGCAATTAGGTGATGATGAAGGATCAGTATGCTAATTATGTGGTTCAGAAGATACTTGAGACATGCAACGATCAACAGCGGGAGCTTCTGCTCAGCCGTGTAAAGGGTCATCTGCAAGCATTGAGGAAGTACACATATGGCAAACATATTGTGAGCCGAGTTGAGCAGCTTTGTGGTGAAGGTGAGCTTCCTCTTCCAAATACTTTATGTGAATCTTCTCTTGAGCATTGCTTCAGGTGCAGTATTTTCCGAGATGCTTTCAGGAGGTGCTGAGTCAGATTCTTAGATGATCAACAAATTCTTCCCAGGAGGGGTGCGCCTCGGTATCGCCCGATCCATCAGCAAGGAAGAAAGCAAAACAGATTAAACTCCAGTACTTCAGAAGGGCTAACAAAACTCTCATTGTATAGCTCTTGACTTTCTTTAGGTAGCCTTAGGTGCTAGACACAAAGTTTAGCGGTGTGCACCAGTGTATCTATATTAGGGTGTGCTTATTTATAGAATCGTACTGCAATAGTTGGTAGCTGTGTGCAAAATAAGTTGTGGCTTGGCTTGTATGCGATATATATATATTGACTGCTTGGTAATGTAATTGCTTGCTTGCATCGCAGTTGTGGAGCCGTAAAATCTCGTCCATGTCTTAATGCTTGTTCATTGATCTTTCGAGCATTTACTACATGTGATCGTCCTCTTTACTTAGGTATACATGTACATAGGAATTTCGCAGGAAACTTTACACGATACAGTTCAATTCTAGTAGGATTATGGAATTCCCACGTTCCAAGCGTAGCCTAAATCTCGTTCGTTGTGGCCAAAAAATGTGGTACAAACTACAAACCAAACACCCTCTAAATTTGATCATTCTCCGTATCGCTTGTACGGTTTGCATGGTGACCTCTGATCGATCTCCTGCAGATTTCGACGAATAGATTTGTTCCATGAGACCATGACAATGTCTTTTATTCCATTCCACGCTGAAATTGAAATGCTCATCAACGAAACAGAATTGGCGCCAATCCATGGTGTTCAGTGTCTTCAGTTAACCTTCAAACCTATCAAGACTGTCGCTCTCCCTCGACTCCCGCCGGCTCCTCCCGCTGCTCCTCGTCCGGCCCACGCTGCCGGTGACGCCGTCGCCCATCTCATCAAACACCCGCCCCACCATCCCCTCGATGACGTCCGCCGGCAGGAACTCCCTCCGGCCACTGGCCACCGCGTTCTCGTTCGCCTTCAGGAACCCGGCGTAGGCGCCGCGCACCGCCTTGGCCACCGCGACCTTGATCTGCTCCCGGAGGTCGCTGTCTGGTATCTTATACTCCGTCCCGTGCCGCCTCACCCTCTCCTCGAGCATGTCGGCGAACACCGCCGCCTTCTCCCGCGCCTCGTCCAGCGGCCACGCCCTGGGCGCCCCGGAGCTGCGGCCGCCACCGAGGAGCCGGACTAACGGGGTCCACGACGCGTCCTGGTACTCCCACGCGGCCTCCTCGGCCGAAGCCTTGTACCGCCGCCTCATGGTCTCCTCGCCGATGAGCCTCGCCAGCTCCGAGCCCCTGGCGCGCATGTATATGTACCAGTAGGCGTTCATGGCCATGACGTGCGACGCCACCGCGTCCGCGCACACCCTGCGCGCCGCCTCGACATGCCGGTGCAGCGCCTCCAGCACGTTGGAAGCCGCCTCGGCAAGCGCCGCACTACCACCGCTTTCTGCTTCGCTCCCGTCGTCGTCGCCGCGCTCCCTCTCCCGCTCCCGCTCCCGCTCCGCGCGCAGCGCGGTATCCATGAGCCCGCGGTAGTCGTCGGACGCGAGGCACTTCAGGTAGTTCACGGCGTACCGCACGATCTTGGGCACGTGCCCGGCGTCGGCGCCGGCGCCGACGCCGGTGACGTAGTGCGTCTCGACTCGGAGACCGAACTCGTAGAACACGCCGGCCGCGGCGCGCGCGAGGAAGCCCTCCACCTCGCGCGCGCGCTCGCGAATGGCGACCAGCGTGGCTGACTCGCTGGAGAAGAGCTCGTCGAGGCGCTCCTTCTCCCGGGCTACCCCGTCGAGCATGTCGAGCAGCTTGAACAGCCTCTGCGGCTCGCGCGCTGCGGAGGCCACGCCGTCAGCGAAGCGGAAGAAAGCCGCGACGATGCGGGCGGCGATCTTGGCGAAGCACTCTGGCCAGACCGCCGGCGGGAGGTGTGCGAGCACGCGCGCGCAGAGCTGGCGCTCCGCAGCGAGCACGCCGGCGATGGCCACGTGGAAGTGCGGGCTCCACAACGCCATGGCGGACTCCAGCGATTCCCACTCCATGGCGTCGATGGAGTCCGGCGTGTACGCCTTGAGGTACGCCGGGTTCAGCCGCATCATTGCCTTGGCCGCTCTCCTGTATCTCGTCTGACGTCACGGACAGTTGTGTCAGTTGCTCACATTGTAATCGTCGCGGCAAGAACAATGCAACGGAGTTCGAGGGAAACTTTCATGTCACCTTGACGTAGATGTCCAGGCAGATGTCCAAGCAGTCGTTGCCTGCGAGCGTTCTGGCCATCCTCGCGGCGGCGTCCACCTCCTCGTCCGTGCCAAGCTCGTACGCCACCGTGCCGTCCACGGCGGCGCCGGAGTCGTCCGCGGCGGGCACAGCGTGCTTGACCCTCAGCAGGAGCGCCTCGAAGAGGTCCTGGAGGCCGAGCAGCGCCTCGTCGAGCGGGCCCTCGAAGCGCATCTCCTCCGCCTCCGTCTCGTACACCGCGCGCAGCGCCGCCGCCGCCTCGGTCAGCCTCCGCACGCGGCCGCGGCCGGCCGCCTTGGTTCGGCCCAAGAACCCCACCGCTTCCTCCACCCTCCGGACGGCTTCCTCCCCTCGCGCCACTACCTCCTCGATGGCTTGGCGCAGCTGGTCCACGCGGTCGACGAAGCCGATAGCACTTCCGGCGTCGGACGGGTCTGCGGGGAGCGCGGCCTCCTCGGCGAGGGAGGACACACGGCGGAAGGCCGCGAGGAGGGGTTCAGCCGGCGCGACGGCGCGGTCGATGCGCGTCCACAGGGCGCACGCCGCCACAGCCTGGGACTGGAGGTTGGAGGAAGAAGGCGAGGCGCTGGACAGGAGGTCTGTGAGGCGGTCGCCTGCCTCGTCGATGTCAACTTCAGCTTCGGCCGCGGTGGCAAGGATCGACACGATGGCTGTTCGCGAGGCATGAAGTTTTGCAAGAATGGTGTCGTCGGCGCCGGCAGCGCCGGAGACGGCGACCGTCGCCGGGGTGGAGGTGGCGGGGCACATGGCCGGGCGGTCGGCCTGCGTTTGTAGGTACGTACGCGTGTGCACGTATTATGTCTCTACAAAATGCGCCTTGCTTGTGTCAAGTATCCATTATATAACCGAACGTGTAATGGCTGGCAAGGACTTTGGGCGGGCAATACAATAAATATGCTCCGCATTATTCCTACTCAAGCAATTGAATTTGGCACATTCGAGTGTGTCAAGAGGAGTATGACATCGGCACAAGAGAAATGGCAAGAGGATGGGTGCCCAAATATACACCTTGGTAATTTGAAAATCGAGCTGCCACTTCACTTATTTTCTCCAATTGCTATTTGGTGGTGCAGCTGCTGGAATAGTCAGCACCTTAGTGTGCCATCCTCTTGAGGTTCTTAAGGTACTTCAGAACCTACTCTGTATTAACAGACTAAAACTATTTCTTGACTTGTCTGGCTGTTGAAATCTTCATGGATGCTATTCATGACATATTTCCTTTTTTTATTGAACTGTATTCTTTATAGTTGTATTTCAAAATCAGTGGCAATACTGATGAACTTCATGATAGTTTTGTGTAGCCTCAATATAATGTCATGAATTTTTAGACCCTTCTGCTGACAAACCATTTCTCCTTGTACTGGCAATACTAATGAACTTCATGAGGTTCTTAAGGTACTTCAGAACCTACTCTGTATTAACAGACTAAAACTATTTCTTGACTTGTCTAGCTGTTGAAATCTTCATGGATGCTATTCATGACATATTTCCTTTTTTTATTGAACTGTATTCTTTATAGTTGCATTTCAAAATCAGTGGCAATACTGATGAACTTCATGATAGTTTTGTGTAGCCTCAATATAATGTCATGAATTTTTAGACCCTTCTGCTGACAAACCATTTCTCCTTGTACTGGCAATACTAATGAACTTCATGAGGTTCTTAAGGTACTTCAGAACCTACTCTGTATTAACAGACTAAAACTATTTCTTGACTTGTCTAGCTGTTGAAATCTTCATGGATGCTATTCATGACATATTTCCTTTTTTTATTGAACTGTATTCTTTATAGTTGCATTTCAAAATCAGTGGCAATACTGATGAACTTCATGATAGTTTTGTGTAGCCTCAATATAATGTCATGAATTTTTAGACCCTTCTGCTGACAAACCATTTCTCCTTGTACTGGCAATACTAATGAACTTCATGATAGCTTTGTGTAGCCTCAATATAATTTCATGAATTTTTAGACCCTTCTGCTGACAAACCATTTCTCCTTGTACTGGCAATACTAATGAACTTCATGATGCCATTCCGGAGATACAAAGCCTCTGTCCCCAAAGTGAGGCACTTCACCAGGGAACTTGAGATGCAGCAAACACCGCACAAAGCCACAGAACAATCCCTTGGCCAAAAGGGAATGGAAATGCTGAACTGCAGTAGCAGACCACGAAGGATCTGCCTAGATGTACAGGCAACCGAACCACACCTCACATTACTCCAGAACAAGCAGCAATCTAGCAGTATTACTAGTCAGATAGTGCACAACCTTGTATCCTTTTTCTCTAATCAGACCGTGATTTAATCAAATAGCCAAAGATCAGGATCAAGCAACAAGTAGGGTTTCACACAAAGTGACGACCTCTAGTTGAACCAAGATCATATCAAAGCCAGATGATCACGCACGGTTGACAAAGGAAAAGGATCAAGCAAAATCTCAACTGGAGTATATCTAGATTTAATTCGGCCAGATTGGGATTAGAATGATGTTCACCATGATGATCCGAGAAAGAACCAGCCAACCAGCTAAATAGGAGCTCGGGGAGGAGGAGAGGAGACCAACGATCGTCGAACCAGCCACCGAACCGGCCATGCGCAGCTGTCGCACGCGAGGTGCCGTGTGATGCGGGTGACGCCACCGTAGCCTCCCAGATCCATCCGATCGCCATTTGCCGTTTCCCTTTTTTTTCGGTCAAAGCAGCAACGAAGGCAATGCCTTCTGTTATGCTGGCATCGCTGGATGGGTTGGCCTAGCCACATGGGCTAGGTCTGCCCAGACACCCCCCTTTTTTTCTTTTTTTGAAATTTGGGACAAAACCCAAATACACCAACACTAATCACTAGCACAAAATAGCCTCATTTATCTAAAATAATTGGCAGGTGTGGGATTTGACAGAAAAAAAAGATTGGAAATCCCACAAAGCACAAGAGATTTATTCTGTAGTAGTGCCTGCCTTGTTGAACAATCTCAGGCATGCTAGTTGTGGAGCCTTGGAGCCAAAAGAATATCCTTCCATGCCTCATAGAACATCCAGGTGATGCCGGATGTCGGCATGACCTTTAGGGAGCTTGCGGCCCATCCACGGTAAAGTCCCTTGAGACCCTCCTCTTGTACCACCTCGGCTAAGGCTGCGATCGTGTGGGGCGGGCATTTGCCATGCAGGGCTCCGACCATAAGTCGCTTCCTTGCTACTTCCAGAGGGAAGCTGATTGTACTTGCAGTAAGGCCTAAAAGATCCAACAGCAACATGTGAAAAGAGCGGTCTACTCAAACGACAAATTTTATGGAAATCTGGAACATCCCATTTCCAAGGATTTTTCAAGAAATTGGTAAACGGCAGGTGAAACAAATTACATTATAGTTGGTACTGAATCCTGACCTGAAAGAGCTCCGATAATTAGTAGCTCAGGACGGCTCAAAGACTTCTTTTTATGTGCACGGCAGTAAGAAGCCTTGATCGTCTCATACATGAAATAGTAGCATGTGCTATAAGGAAGCATGCCAACTAACGTTGGGCAGAGGCCAGCATAGAGACCGCCAATGCCATCAGTTTGGTATATCTTGTTGAATGCAAGGGTGATACTGGGATAAGCCTCACGATTGACAGTCAAGCGATCCTGTGATGTGATAGAACATCAGTACAAGGAGAAATGGTTTGTCAGCAGAAGGGTCTAAAAATTCATGAAATTATATTGAGGCTACACAAAGCTATCATGAAGTTCATTAGTATTGCCAGTACAAGGAGAAATGGTTTGTCAGCAGAAGGGTCTAAAAATTCATGACATTATATTGAGGCTACACAAAACTATCATGAAGTTCATCAGTATTGCCACTGATTTTGAAATACAACTATAAAGAATACAGTTCAATAAAAAAAGGAAATATGTCATGAATAGCATCCATGAAGATTTCAACAGCCAGACAAGTCAAGAAATAGTTTTAGTCTGTTAATACAGAGTAGGTTCTGAAGTACCTTAAGAACCTCAAGAGGATGGCACACTAAGGTGCTGACTATTCCAGCAGCTGCACCACCAATAGCAATTGGAGAAAATAAGTGAAGTGGCAGCTCGATTTTCAAATTACCAAGGTGTATATTTGGGCACCCATCCTCTTGCCATTTCTCTTGTGCCGATGTCATACTCCTCTTGACACACTCGAATGTGCCAAATTCAATTGCTTGAGTAGGAATAATGCGGAGCATATTTATTGTATTGCCCGCCCAAAGTCCTTGCCAGCCATTTTGTTTGATAATCTCCACAAAACTACCAAAAATCTGTTTTGATCCTACCCCAACAACCATTCTTGTCCTGAAAATCAATCAGATACTATGACATTATTTGCTGTTATTAAGCTAAAAAGAGGCACTTTCAATACTTCTCGAAATCGATGGTATCGGCCACCCAATTAATTGCAGATCATCAAAGTGCATGGATGTTTCAGTGTATACACGGTATCGAGGGTAATTGATAGTCGATGAACTATACACAACAGTAGCACATTGGAAATAAGTTTTTATAAATTTAAAACATTGTAACAATGTTCTACAGTAAAGACTACAACCTCCATCTGCAGCCAAAGCACAATAAGAATGTGATACGCATTACCACTTCTATTTATTTCGCAACTAAGCATTAGGTCCATACGAGCCCTTCGTTCAATCAAATATATGTCAGTGTTCATAAGTGAAGGAGCAGCAATTATCTTCAGAGTATTGCTGCTATCCCAATTCAGAAAAGGGTGCATGTGACAGGCTGATAGTTACAAAGCCAAGAAAATAATGATAAACCAAGCTCAACTTGTGGATTAAGAAAATCTAGTGCTTTCAAGTAAGTACAAACTTTAAGTTCACTTCCATGATATTAAGTTCTTTGAATCCCCTCAGGTCCACCAATAAGAGTAAGATAAGCAAACCAAATAAGAAGATTGCCTGGTACCTAATTTACTCATTCCACCCACTGAACCTTAATGTATTATAATCAGAAAAGAAGCCAAACTTATTGAAGTGCATAAATGAATGTACAGATGAAAGTAAAATGTAGACCTGATAGTTTCTAGAGGAGCAAGAACAGCTTTAGCCATAGCACCAGCCAATGCCCCACTCATGAATTCTCCAACTTCTCTACTCCTCAGGAAAGTCTACATTAGATATAAATGCTCAGATGTCAACTACTCACAACTCCATCAGCATTCAGCAGAGCCTTAAACTCGTAAGCAACTATGAATAGATAACTAAAAACACTATTTCTGGAAATTCCCCCTCTTCAAGCATCCAATAGCACCTGCAAGTGTTTTAACGTGGTGGAAGTTGTAACAAAGATAACAATAACAACCAAGCCTTTTGTCCTAAACAGTTGGAGTAGGCTAGGAAAGAAACCAAATCAAAGTCAATCAAACCCCTAAACCTTCGATCTTGGGTCATGATTCCGGTACGTGGATCACTAACTTTCATGCATTCTTATCCAATGCCAAATCTTTGGGAATGTTCCAATCCCTCAAGTCTCTTTTAATAGAAGTTGTAACAAAGATACTTGTAGTGAAATTTCCATCACATGATGCACAGCTAGAATCCCCTTATTTCCTTTTGAATCACTCTGATCACACTTGTGAAATACTAAACTGCAGCTCAATGGGTTGAGTAACTTGAGTTTACCCAGTTGTCAGCATGAAAGTTCCTACACAGGGGCAAGATGACAAATAGCAGGGCAAATTTGAATTGTCGTTCTTCCTCATGACCCAGTCCAATTTGGGAGTTGGAAGTTGAAAGGGAAAAGAAAAAAAAGCGAATAACTAAAAGACAGTGCTATTCTACACGCAGTAGATGAGAGAAGACCGAGAAAAATCTCAGGTACCAAAGGACAAAATTTGTGCCATCGTTGAAAGAACACCTTACACCTCATCCAAACAAGTCAGAATAAGATTCCCAAAACAATCAAATTCATTCACTAAAGCAGCTAAACACACACAATACTACCTTTTCTAATCACGTTATAATTTGAGCTCTTTACGGTACACTAAATTCAATATGGACAGCTCATTCTTTTTGATCCAATAGATTAGATTAGTTGGTGATTATTTATAATTTCCCCAATAGTAGAGTAGTAGAAATACATTTAACAAATCAATGGCTAGATTTGATTTCTACTACTCACCATTTACTACTAGTATAAAATTTAGCTAAGGATCTAAATGATAGGGACAGTCGGAAGCTTACTATTTTTTTTTTCCAAAATTTCTGGTATACAAAGAGCACAATAAGTACAATTTTTTCCAAAAAGAAGGAAAGACGTTTATTCACCGCGGACAATGTTATTAAAACAGATTATTCATATATGTATAGCTTTCAACTGATCAGCTCCAGGTCTTTTCTGAAGAAATATCTACCTAAGATAAGTACAAATAACACTCCCCAACGCTGCTGCTATGGGGCATGAGCACATGGCAAGGGAAATAGACGTATGCACTCGTCAAACTAATCCCGAAATTAGGAGACATATTAACAGTCAATAGTGTCGTAGCAAGCGCCTCAAATTCAACACTTTTATGGCAAGAAAGTACGTAAAAGTAAGCCTAACAGAAAATAGGCGCTAAAACTAACTAGACAAATTAACTATTACACTTCACCACAACGAGCCACCAGCAACAATTTGGGATTCCCGCTTAGATCAAGATGATTTTACAACAAATTAGCAATTTTTAAAACGGATTCGCTAAATCTCAATTGCCTGAAATTTTCTTATCACTCACTCACCTAAAATTACACAAGGCTAAACCTAAAATTGCAGTGCTAACTGCTAAGTAATGTGCAATTTTAATACCATTCTCCTGCAATTTTTAGTTCTATTTATTTTTGTAGCTGTAGGGTTCACCTAGGTTACTTCATTTTTCTAGGTTAGATTTTTTTGTTTTTGTATTTTACAGGGGTTTAGGTTTAATTTATTTTTGTCTAGGTTAGAAAATTTTGTATTTATGTTTTTATATTCGTTTTTGTATTTTGTCGAGGAGAGAGGTGGATAAAATATAATAGCCATCCGATATAAATGGTATGGCTAAAAAAAATTGGCTGAGATTGAAAAAAAAAATCAGTCAACGCTCTTCTTAAAAGTTTTATTAGCTAATAAACAATTGCAACGGATAACGAAGCAACTTTATGTCTTTATCAGAAGTACCCTGATCAAGATTCAAAACTAAGCTATCAACAACAAGATCACAATATTTGAACTAATTAAACAACGAGTTGGGATCGATACATCAAACAGTTCAAATAGAGCAAAACAGAACGCATAAAAAACTACCAGAAGTTAAAATTTCAAGCAAGAAAGAAACTCGATGGTCTGAAGCCGAATAGAGAAAGGCATCAATGAAAAAGAAACTGTTTCCCCGATGAATCGGTTACAGAACGAACATAAGAAAAACAGCCAGGAATCGAAAAAAAAAAAGGCGTCATATACCGGAAACTCAGTCCAACAGTCCAAGCAAAATCTTATTCCTCTACGATCAAACAAGCACAAGAACTTCAGTAGGGGGGAAAAGAAAAGGCAAAGCTCGCGCCTTTGCGGCCCAAACAATTTCCAAAACGTCCCGATTTGCATCAACCATATACACAGGTAAAGCTAACATGTCGCACTAACCGAGACGCTGGGATCTGCAGTTCCTTACCCTGACGGCGGCGCCGACGTCCGGCAGCACGACGGACTTGGCGCCGTCGAGGACGTCGTCCTTGGGAAGCCCCACGACGAGCAGGCCCTCCTTGTATCCGCCGCCGCCGCCGCCGGCCGCGGCGCCCACGCGCACGTCCGCGAAGCCGATGCTGGCGAGCGCGAGCTTCTTGCCGCCGGCGCGCACCACCTCCTCCATGCCCATGGCTCAGGCCTCTGTTCCTCGAAAACTAAACAAATATGCGGAATGGGAGGGGCCCAAGCGCAAAAGGGTGGCGCCCTTCTCTTCGCCGCCGCTTCTTGCGGCTTTTGTTGGAAGGTAGGAGAGACCGAGAGAGAGACAGAGAGAGGAAGAAAGAACGGTGGCGACGCAGCGTTGAAAAGAAAGAATCGGCGAAAAGCGCGAAACCTGTACGACTCCACGGGTGTACGCATACGAGTAGAGAGGACGATGGTGTATTTATCTGATATTTACTGTCTTTTTTCAGTTTACTTTTGAGAACATGCAGAATCTTTGCGTGTATTCGGTATTTTCTTCCACTTTTTTGCACGCTTTTAGTGTGCTTGTTCTTGTGAGATGCTCGGATGCTATGACATTTCCTGATTTTTGGGAGTTTCTGTGTGTGTTTTACACGTTTGTATGTGAGGATGTATTTTTGCATCAGGGTTTTCCTCTTATTTCGATGGAGTCCTTTTCTCTTGAGAGAGACTGGGGTGTCACCTGGCTAGAGAGAGAAAGGAAATAATAGGTGCTAGCTGGCGTACAAAAGGAGAAGCTTCGTTTTTTTCGCTTGCCCTGATTCTGTCTCTATCGAACCGAAACATCTACTGTAGTTCTATACGAGCATCTTCAATGATACCACTTCAGCTAGTTATAAAGATGTCATTTCAGCATTTTGTTTAGGTGGAAGAGAGAAAATAAGAAGAGAGATATAGACCGGCTACTAATGTATAGTCAGGCTATAAATGATTCTAAGATACTTATTATCTATTACATGTGGGTCAATATTTAATTTTATAGACAATGCTATAGCTAATCTATTAGAGAGGTTGTCTATATGCTATCTATAAATGACATGGACATTTCTTATAGCTAGTACCATTAGAGATACTCTACTAAAACAGACATATACTGTATTCCCATACAATAACCGTAACATACTGACGAATACTTGTACCAGGGGTACCCCACAGCAGAGGCCTCCTGTTCGCTAAGTGGGATTATCATTTAAAACAGGCAGGAGCTCCAAATGGGCCAACTCAGGCCCATCCCCAAAACCAGAGGTCCTCGCAGAGATAGGAAGGATCGCAAGGCTTTGTCAACCCCACAGGCTCCGACCAGGACGTTGGTCGAAGCCACCCGAAGGCCCCGACCAAGGCTCTGGTGGACGCTACCATGGCTCGACTGGATTCAGTCGGACGTCCGACTCGAGCCCGGAGCAGGTCCCCAACAGCTCGACTCAAGACCTCCAGCCGCCAAGAAGCCTCAGGATGGACACCTGCCCCACGGACACGACGTCCTCATTAGGAGCAGGTGGTTCCGTCCCGAGGCGGCCCGAGGGACCGTTAGAGTCAAGCAGCTGTCTCATCACCCGGTCACGCACAGTAAAGACACGCGCGCTCTCCCGAGGCAACTCCAGAGGCCGGTCACCACCGACGTCAGCATCCGACAGATGCACAGGAAGCCGGTACGCCGTTTCCCGAAGGAATGGGACGCCCGCACCAACCCTTTGTGTCTACCAACCCGATATGACAAGGAGGGTCGACGGACAGACGTCACAACCCAAGACCGGACTTCAAGGCCGAAGACTCGGCGCCTACGCATAGGACTTCACGCCTAGCCGTAGGACACCCCTTCTTATTTCCCTCAAGACTCCCGTGTAACCTGCTCTCCTCGTCTGTATAAAAGGGGAGGCTGGACCCCAAGGGGGCGGACGAATCAAGCGATAAAAACCATAGAAATGTCATCTAAGACATCGAAGGGCCGGTCTGTCGGACCCATTTGAAAGAGCTGTAATCGTCCGTAGCTCGCTGCGTCCCTAGCAATACAACACCACCACACGAACTGGACGTAGGGACATTCTGCCCGAACCAGTATAATCATTGGACCCCTGTAGTCTAACCATTCAAGGAAGTGGGAGCGCGTGGCCCCTTGACTTACAAATTCACTTGACGGTTTATGAAACACCGACACATACTTGCCGGTTTATGAAACACCGACACATACGAAACATGTCATTTATATCCTTTTCTGATCAAGAAAGACCAAGCTTTAATAGAAAAGGTCAAACAACCGTGACATATATCATTTTATGATCCTTTCGTGATAAAGAAAGGCCAAATTTGCGATTTCTTTGGGATCAAACTTTAATCGGAAAAGTCCAACAACGAATAAAATAGGGGCGAAATTTAACAAAAGAGGGTCCTTTTCCCGAGGCGGTGCCCATTGTGGGCCCACCAATGGTCCCCTGCAGGACTCGTCAGGATCTACTGCAGAGATCGGCAGCATTTCGCATGTAGCGCCTACTGTACACCGGGCCACGTCGAGATTTCAGCGTATTCGGTCGAAATACGCACGGCCATATGGGCCTAATATGGGCCCAACTCGCGTAGAAATTTTTGTCTTGGGCTATAAAATGGGCCTACATGGGCTTAACATTAAGTCGTCCTAGGTTCACAATTTAGCGGGCCCGTAATGGCCAGTGGCCACCAGAGTATCGGCTCGCAGAATGCTGTGCCGCCGACGCCTGGGGTCGTTGCCGGCGGAGCTGCGGAGGCTGTCGCGGTTGGCGCCGCCGGCGCCAGCGGCGGTGGGCCCGGTGCTCCGCGTGGACGGAAACAACGTAGCCCGCCTCGGCGCGGCCAAGCCCGGGCCGAGGCCGCGGCAGCTGCTCTCGCTGCCGCCGTTCCCCGCCGGGACCTACCCGCTCCCCGGGAGGAAGGTGGCGCCTCGGCGCGTGACTGCGGTCAGCTGGGTGAAGCACTGCTTCACCGACGTGCCGCAGGAGGTCGTGCAGGCACACTTCAACAAGGGGCTGGTATGGGCGCCTCTTTCTGTTTGTACAGGCCTTCTTATTAGTTGCAAATTCAGTGCAAAGGCTACGTATTTTTGGTTAGTGTGAATATGTGGGAAGAATGGGATTCAGATGTTCCGCGCGTGAATTGCTTGTTTGGAGTGTCGAATCTTGTAGTCAAAGTAGTATCTCCAATGTTGCTCCTTTCATGCTTAGGTGTTCTGCCTTTGCAGCCCTGATAATACCGTCATGATCGTAAAGCTGCAACTTTCGTGCAAAGATTGCATCTTTTTTGTAGTTAGTGTTAATATGTGGGTTCAATGATATGATGCACAGTTCTACTGCGAATTCTTGAAAAAAAAAATGTTAGTGTCTTGGTCTGAAGATCATAATGGGGTAAACACCGCCGAGAGGATGGCCGGATGGCGATGGCATGGTTGGGAGACAGGAGACCAAGACTGGGATGAACCTTTTTGTTTATCTCTTGCTTGATGAAAGGAGATGACAATGCCGTGCTTATATAGCCGGCCACCCAACAAGTCTAATACAACCGATCAACTAAAGATAATATCATATCTAAACTATTCAAATATAACGATATACGTATAATCAAACCAACTATGAAGATACGCATCTAACTATTCAATATAAGAAGATATGTGTGCGCTAGTTATTCCATGCTGCTGCCCCTCCTAATGGGCTTGGCTAGGCAGGCCCATGTCCATAACACTTCACCCTCCCAGACGAGTAGCTCGTCCTCGAGCTGCAGGCGGTGGACATGGCTGCAACCTGAGGTAACCCCATGTTGATGAAAGGTCATTACGCTGGCAGAACATCACATGGGAAAGGAACATCGATGCTCCAATGGACAGCAACGAGAACCGCCGCCTCTTGGCGCTGCTTGACAATGCTAGAGATGCCAACGGCATGGACAAGCAGCACAGGAAAGCAACGATGCTCTTCCCGCCACAAGAAGCTACGGTGGTGGGAAGAATGCAATGCCGTTGTGGTCCTCACACCTACCACACCCTGCACCTACGAAGGCACGGTATCGGCCAACTGCATGGAGAAGATGGCCGCTGGACAACAACCTTCTTCCTCGGTGAGAACACCATTGGTGTTGCCTCCGCAAGGGTATCGTCTTCCCCCGCTGCTCCTCTTGGTTGCGCCACAGCCGCTTCTCCAAGCAGCGTCGCCGCCATTGCGGAGCATAGCTTGTGCCCTGTGCACCGTCCTTGGAAGTTGCCACACCGGCGCCGCATGAAGGCGCAGCGCTGCTTGTGTTAGATGAAGGAGCAGCAATAGCAGCGTCACTGCCGTGGCATGGCCGCCGTTGCTTCTGCCCCTTGAGCCTCTGGTAATGATGCCGGCGAGGGCACCGTAGGCATAGCCACAGGCAGCAAGGTCGAGAGAGGAGGCGTTGTCCATGGCATCAGGGGTGTTGCCGGTTACGGTTTCACCATAGTTACCAGATTTTCTATAAACCCACACGAATTGCGAATCAGATTCATTGAACCCGAACCGGTTTAGGGTACAGTGTTTGTGTTCACAGTGGAAATTGAAAGAAAAAAGACAAACCGCAAACCCGAATTATCGCGACTCGGACGAACCGTATTTCTGGTAACTATGGGTTTCATGGCCAGCGCAGCTTTATGCTGCCTCTCATTCGTCATTAGCTCGTCCTTGACCTCCATTGCTAGCCTCATGCAGATCTAGATCCCTTCACGGAACTCAGCTAAGTCAGCTCTCATGGCCTTGATCTCATCGGCAGCAGAAGCCATGGTGAATGGCTCTGATACCAAGTTGTTATTGTCTTTAGATCATAATGGGGTAAATATCGCCAAGAGGATGGCCGGGTGGCGACAGTGTGGTTGGGAGAGAGGAGACTACCGGGATGAACCTTTTTTGTTTATCACTTGCTTGATGAAAGGAGATGACAATGCTGTGCTTATATAGCCGGCCAGCTAACAAGGATATCTAATGCAAGTATGCAACCAGTCAACTAAAGAGAAGATCATGTCTAAACTATTCAAATATAAAGATACACATCTAATCAAACCAACTATGAAGATATGCATATGACTATCCCAATATGAAGAAATGCATGCGTGCTAGTTATTCCATGATGCTGCCCCTCCTCCTTGTGCTCAGCCTCTAATGGGCTTGATATTCTGTTGCATTAATTGCTTGTTTGGGGTGTGAACTGTTGTGATGAAGTGCTGTTTCGGTAGTGTCTTCAATGTAGTTCTTTCATGATTAGGCTATATGTCTTTGCAACGGTGAGTATGAACTGTTGCAGCAAAGTGCTGTTTCGGTAGCGTCTTCAATGTTAGCTTCTTTCCTTACTAGGTTTTCAGCCTTTGCAACATTCATAATAGCATAATGATCGTAAATTTCCATCAAGAGTTTGCCCACCCTTAGGGGTGGAATCGAGCCGAGCCCAGCCGGGCTCGGCTCGGCTCGACCGAGCTCGTCAGTTTGCGAGCCGAGCCGAGCTCGGCTCATTGTCTTTGTCGAGTTGAAAACCGGGCTCGGCTCGGGCTTGGGCTCGGTCGAGCCTCGAGCCGAGCCGAGCCGGCTCGTGAGCCGCCTGGCATGTGGGTCCGCCTCATTGCGTCAACTCTCAAGTATGTTCATTGTATGTTCCTTGTTCAATATGACTGTATGAATGCCAAGCCGATTGAATGTCTGTGGGATGTGGCTAATTTTGTATTAAAATTAAGCCTCATGTAATTTGGATAATCAATTAATGATTAGTGATTAGTGAAAGTGATTCTGAATATCTGAATTTTACCGAGCCTAACGAGCCAACGAGCCGCTCGCGAGCCGGCTCGGGCTCGGCTCATTGTAGCACCGAGCCAGATGGTAGGCTCGGGCTCGGCTCGTTGATGCACCGAGCCGAGCCGAGCCGCACCGAGCCGAGCCGAGCCCGAGCCGAGCCGCGAGCCTCGAGCTATTTTTCCACCCCTACCCACCCTTCTTTTGTCTGAAATAAAACTAACTGCTACTCATTGATCAGGTTTTCTCTGAGTGCTCAGATCATGAGGTTTCAGCTGAGAGCATTCGAAGCCAGAAACATCATTTGAAAAAGGTATATAATGAAGGCTTTATTCTGTATTCTTTTTTCTCTGTATATGTTGTTGTACTATGTGAATGAAGTAACTATGCTTAGCAGTTTGTTGCAGATTAAACATAATAATGTGATGGAGCCTGGCATGAGAATTCATCTTCCAGTGTCAGTTGCTGAGGGCGAGATAAAGAAGCGGTATGAGACTATTCCCACTGCCACGCTTCATCCCAATAAAGATGAGATTGAGTACCTGAGAAGACTTGTCATGTACAGGGTAATTTTTTTGCTGGATGTTGCATTGTTATCATTGTTCCATGCTTAGTAGCTTACAAAATTCCAGCGGTAACAAAAGCTTTTCTGCTAATTATGTAAGCCTCTGTATTGCCAGTAACTTAGTATACTCTAAATCGGGCATACAGTGTATTGATATGATTAAATCAATGTTTTTATTACATATTATGGTATCTCCATAATATCATAAGAATGCTATTCGTAATTTATTGTGCTTCTTTTGATGACAGGCATCAATTTTGCATCATCATTACAGCGTTTTGTCAGAGTTCATTAATTTTGTTTTTCATTATTTATCATTGCATACTGGAAATTTGAAATTACAGGACTCTGCTATACTTGTGCTTAACAAGCCCCCTAAAGTGCCCATGAAGGGACATTTGCCAGTACATAACAGCATGGATGTGCTTGCAGCAGCAGCACTGTCATACGGAAATGAAGATGGCCCGAAATTGGTGAGCTCAAGGGTCAAGAGTTGTGTGTCTTCATTTCGACCACCATGTATAATTCTAAGTTATCTCTCTCTCTTTTTCCTATGACTTGTGGGCACAGGTCCATCGACTGGACAGAGACAGTAGTGGCTTGATGCTTATGGGGAGAACAAAAGAAAGCTTTACTCGACTGCACTGGCTTTTTACTAGCATAAATTTGGCGAGAACAACTTCTCAGGTAAACAATTCATGGAGTCTGTGACTGTGTGTGTTCCATTTAATTTTTTAAAATAACTCACCT
This sequence comes from Guadua angustifolia, assembly GCA_036346375.1. Lineage (NCBI taxonomy): Eukaryota > Viridiplantae > Streptophyta > Magnoliopsida > Poales > Poaceae > Guadua > Guadua angustifolia. Next base: position 14,045,071 of record CM070515.1, read on the forward strand.
TTTGTGATAGCTAGATACTAGTGCCTTATATCGTTGGCAAATCCTGCAGATATGGAATACTGCCTGTGAAGCATACATGCAGAGGTACTGGGCACTGGTCATCGGTACTCCTAAAGAAAGGGAAGGAGTGATATCTGCTCCTCTTTCAAAGGTACTTTCTTATTCAGTTGAACCGTCACACTTAAGTCATCCTTACCACATATTGAAACAAGTTGGTTCATAGATCATGTCATCATGGTTATTAAAACGTAAAACGAGAACGAAACGACCCACCCCCTTTTTAACTTTTAAACGTTTAAACGAGTGTTGAAACGTAGTTTTAGACACTATTGCAAAACGAATATGGGGCAAAGATATATCACATATGTACCTTGATTTTGTGGTCTTCTTCCACATTAATCAATCAAGAATCTATTAAAACACCAGCCCAGCCCAGCATATCCCAGTCGACCGGCCCAGCCCTTGCCCCCTCTCTCTCTCTCTTCTCACGCATAGCCCAGCCCAGCATATCTCTTCTGTCTCGCTCTCTCCCCCTCGGATCAATCCGCGCCGCCCCTCCTTTCCCTCTCTCCCCCTCTCCCCCGATCCATCCACGCCGCCGCCTCCCCCGATCCATTAGGCGATGCAAAGGGGCCGAGCAAGAGGCGGAGCCGCCGAGGAGAGCGCCGAATCGAGCCGTCGAGCGGAGCGCCGAGCAGAGGAGGAGCAAGAGGCGGCGCAGCGGACGGGGAAGGGGAGGCGGAGGAGGAGGGTGAGGCAGAGGATTACCGATGGTGGAAGAGCCGGGGGCGAAGCAGTTGCTGGCGGCGCGACCGCGCGAAGCTAGGGTTCCTTTCTCCACGGCTCCGCGCACGACCGTGAGTCTTTCGGTCTCTTCTCCGTGTTTCTACGCGCCGTCGACAGAACGCCTCGACGTTCTACAGCTCGGGCGCGTTCCGACGTTTACACGACGTTTTAATAACCATGCATGTCATATGTGGTACGATGTGTCCTGAAACATGGATTTTTTTATTTATTTAGGTACTTCTTGATGATGGGAAAGCAGAGAGGATCATTCTGGCACATCCCTCTGGCATAGATGGTGCACAGGAAGCTGTAACAGAATATCGGGTAATGGGACCAACCATTAATGGCTGCTCATGGATTGAGCTGCGCCCATTGACAGGCCGGAAGCATCAGGTGCCCGCATAGTACTCATTTATTTTGTTGACTCTTCGCTGAGTGTAATTATGTTAAATATATTAAGATGTTCCCTACTTTGTTTTTAGGGGTACATCTTTTTTGTTAAATGTGCAAGTTATTTCATAAATACAGACAATATATTCACATATCTTTAATATGTAATTGATATTTTCGAACTGACAGCATCAGTCTTGATATTCTGCTCCCTCTGCAGCTTCGAGTGCATTGCGCTGAAGCACTAGGGACCCCCATCGTTGGAGATTACAAGTATGGATGGTTTGTGCACCAAAGGTGGAAGCAGAATCCTCAACCAGACTTTGAGCCATTCACTGGCGAACCATACAAGCTGAGGCGGCCTGAAGGCTTGGAGGTTCAGAAGGGCAGTGTTCTCTCAAAAGTCCCTTTGCTGCACCTGCATTGCCGGGAGATGGTGATCCCTAACATCGCGAAGTTCCTGAGCAGCACTGGAGAGTGGCACGATAATGGCGCTCCATGGTCCAAGGAGAAGCCCAATCTCCTAAGGTTCATCGCGTCAATGCCTGCGCACATGAAAATTAGCTGGAATATTATGTCTTCATACCTGGTGTAATCATATATCTCTGTTTTTCTCCTGGCAATTCCAGGTTCCATATAGGTTGTTTCTTCAGGATTGTGAAGCTGTAGGAGCTATCATTTCAGAATCAAAAAACGATTGCTGTGAATATAAATCACTATTGGCATGATCCTTCCAAACTCTTACATGTTTGATTCTTGCATTGGAAGCACAATAGCATCATTGTACATACTACTACTGAGCTGATCAGTATCAATAGTTCCAAAAGATTAGGTGTTTCCTGTGCTGCTCCCTCCGATGTATGACGTTGAAATGATCACTTTTCTAAACCCATGAGTGATTTTTTTATTTTTATTTTGTGCAAATCTGGTCTCCTTGCAAACGGAATAGCAAAAATAGTTTCATTTTTGACCGCGGAAATGCTAAAAGGTGATGTTATATTTGCAAAAAAAATATCACTCATGAATCTAGAAAAGTGATCATTTCATTGCCAAGCAACTTGAAATCATTTGTACCTTTTTTTTTTTGCAAATCTAACCCCTACATATGCATTTGCAAATTTAGCTCTCTCCCCCACTGCGGAAGGCGTGGTAAGTAACACTTGTCCCCTGCCGCGTTCCAGGGAGCGTGCAAATTGACCAGCGCTGCGGCAGGGTGAGCATAGGAGCAGGCGAGCGAGCATGGAAGCACGACTATCTCACACAGGTGGCGTGGAAGGTATCTTATTGTGGTGGGCCACGCTGCTCCTGCGGTTGACTGGGCGTGGCAGGGGACAGATGTCGACCATTGCGCCTTTTGTGGTAAAAGGGGCTAAATTTGCAAATGCATGAGTGGGAGCTGTTGGAGATATGTCGTAGAGGCAATCATAGAGATAATTATCTTTCTTGATGTTCATAGTTTATTATCTTGTTTCTTGAATAATGACATTATTATTATGCGAATTGTTTGTAAAACTCTATATATGACTTTGTGACGATTATTATAAAGTGATCTCTAGTCGATAAACATATGAGGACACACATATGAATAGAGTAGCATATGTATTGGTTGATGACTATGTTTACAGGTCATGAATATAGATATATCAAACCAATAATATAGACATATGTTAAAAAAATATGGAGTTGGATCGACCCACCTTGAGAGGGCTGGCTATCGAACTTCTTTCGAAATTAACATATTTCAATGTAAAATCATTTTATTTACTATTTAAGTGGTTATTTGAAATTTGAACTAACGAGCCACTATCGCGTCAAGTCTCGTTAACTTTTTCCACTTGAAATGGACTCATTTTAATTTTGAACATATTAACTACTGCAATCGAAGAAATTTTGATTCGAGCCTAAACGAGCTTTTTTGTTAGCCCTACTTGAGATATTGTGAGAGCGTTATAATCTTATTTGTCATCGGTTGGTCTCATATACAATATGTATACTATATCTTTAGGCTTGAGGTTGATGCATGTACTCAAGATGTATAATGATTTATTTAAGCGTTACCAAATGCTACTTCGTAACTGAGTAATTATAAAAGTGGTTTTTGGGTTTATCATGAAGCATGCTCCAAGGCATGTTTTATCAAGATGGGATTTGCCCCTCCATACGATGGGAGAGATATCTCTAGACCTCTCGAGTGGTCGGATTCCATAAATGTATGGTCATGCTACTCGCGGTTAAAGAGTTAACCGTAGTCAGGGATTTTGAGTGATGTAAATTGTAATCGAGAAATAGTAGTTGAGCTAACTAAATAAGGATGACACATACTCGCCTTGAATTTGATTGATATCATAAGGTAAAGGGAAATGCACATAACTAAGCATTGTTAAGGTTCATCCGATATGATATTTACATATACTCGAGAGTCGGCATGCCTTGCTAAGAATCGCTATTGATTATTGGCCAAGTAAGAGTACTCGGACTATGTCTAAGTATACGTGAACTTATAGAGTTGTACGTTTAAAAGATTGGGACTTAATTCAGATGGTGATCCAAATTATGATGAATTTTGAATTCCTAATGGGTCTTTAATGTAGAGACCCATAGTGGGGGGTTCTATATATATAAAGGGAGAGGGCGGTAGTTTTAGGGTTAAAAAACATAATAAAAATTTAGAATTCTCGAAATCCTAGCCGTCGCACATCCTTCACCCAAAACCATATAGCCAGCGCTAGCACACCGACGCGTGGCGTTCCTACCCCGTACATATGGATACCTTGAATATATTGCTACTATGCTTTAATGCTAGGACGATCTGCAACCTGTGATGGCCACGAGGAGATGTTAGAGGAGGCACGAGGCTAGTACGTCTACAACTGCACCAATATGCTACATCGATTCTACTTCCGTTACGAGTACGTGTATTTAGTGTTAATTCCATTATCTATAAATTGCAATGATTTTTTAGTTACACAATAAAAAATTTTAAATTTATATTAGAATAGCCTACATGTTCACCTTCTAGAGGCTAGATTTGAAAACAAAAATATAAGGAGCTAGATAAGAGATTTTGAGCGACTCGTAATATGTCCACTGTCGCTTCCCGCTGGCCCCCTCCAGCAACTCCTCGGAGCTCACGTAGAAGCTGCACTTGCCGAATTCCTCGAACATGATGTCGCCCTTGGACACGACGGGCTCACCGGCGCCGTCCAACCTGTCGAACGCGAAGGTGAGGTTACGCGCGAGCCACCTCTCCAGGTAGGCGTCGACGAAGCAGCCGTGCGTGACGAGGTTCGGCGCGACGCCGTCGCGGCGCATGTGCTCGGCGCTGAGGTGGATGCTCCAGAACATGCACATCTTGGAGAAGGCCTCGGCGCGGATGTTGAAAGTAGTGAGGTCCAGCGGGAAGTCGATCGGCTGCGACCATCTCCAGGATGGCGCGTTGCAGGGACTTCATCTTGAAGTTGGCCGCGAAGGAGAGGAGGTAGAGGTTCCAGAGGAGGTTGCCGGTGTTGCGGCGGCGAGGCCGACGTTGTTCATGAACTCACCGAGCTTGTAGTACTTGCGCTGGGAGATGTACACCGACGCCACGGCACGGATGTCGTCCGTGGAGATGAGAAGGTCGGAACTCTTGAACAGGCGGTAGACCGCCTCCATCTGCGGGTAGGGGCAGGGTTCACGTTTTCGTGGTTACCGCGTGAAAACTGTGCGTCTCGTCACGGCCCGGTAATCAGTGGCGTATGCATCAGGGGGGCATAGGTGGGCTAGAGCTCCACCCGTGCCCCCTCTCTCTCCCTCTAAGTTAGATAAATTTAAGAAAAATTCGTCTATAAATTTAGAGAAATTACCGAGTTAAACAATTGATTCAGTGAATTTTCGATAGAGCTTTTGAGATGTATTACTTGTCTAGACCTAAGAGATTCATTTGCAAATTTTGAACATGGTAGGCTTTTTCGGCTTTCAGAGTTTTATTCAGATGATTTCTCATCATATGATTGTGTGGTTTTGAAAGCACAATTTGACTTATTCATTGATGGCTTAAGAAGAGAAGAATTTTCAAGTTGTGATAAATTTGCTAGTCTCGCGGTGATGATGGTTGAAGCAAAAAAGCATGTTGTTTATCCATTAGTCTATAGGCTTATTGAATTAGTATTAGTTTTACCAGTGGGTACAGCTACAGTCAAAAAGGCTTTCTCGGCAATGAAAATTATCAAGACAAATTTGCGTAATAAGATAAGTGATGACTGGTTAAATGATCTCATGGTATACTACATCGAACGAGACATATTTTTCAAGATAGACATGGAAGATATTTTGTAACGTTTTCAAAACATAAAAACCCGTAAATATCAACTATCAACTCTTAAAAAGCAATGATCGGTACGTTTTTTTCTTTGTAATGTTACGTATTTATATTATATGCGATTGTTAGATAAGTGTTGATATTTTTATATTATATATATCATTTTGTCATGTTTTATGTTCTGAAAAAATACTATATATATTAATATATTATTTATATATATATTAGTTTAGAGGTCTCAATTTTAGTCCCCTTCTTTCTAAGTTTCTGGATACGCCACTGCCGGTAATAGAAAGAGGCCGGTTTCTCACGTGAATTCAAATTTAAATTCAAAAATTCAAAAAATTTAGAAAAAATTATCCAAAAAATTTCTAAAATTAGTATTAATTGTTTGATGAGCTGTGGTGTAATTTTTTTTTGAAAAAACGAATATATACACTTTTTTTTAATACATTCAAAGTCTTGAATATAGAAAAAACAAAAAAAGAAAAGAAAATCCCCAGCTAGGCCCAGCCCGGCCAAATGGGGCCCACTCCAATGGCATTAGGTGCCGAAAGTCTCAGGATGCCCGGACGCAGCTCCATCTTCGCGCAGACACTTTCCCACTCCAGATATCAGTGATCAAGCTCCTCGCTCGGCTCCGCTGTCGCCGCCAAAGAAACCGCCGGCGAGAACTCGGTTTTCGCTAGGTTTTGCTCAGAAACCGTGCGGTTTTTGCGGTTTACCGCGAGAAGCTCGATTTTCGCGAAAAACAGGAAATTCGCGATATGAACTCCATTTTTCGCTCGGTTTGATTCGGTTTTCGTTCGATTTTTTCGAAAATCGCTCGGCATTTGAATGAGAGAGTAAGAGCACGTGGATTTGTGTTTAGGGTTGTGAATTCATGTGTTGCTTGCTAATTAGGGTTAGGGTTTAGGCAGCAAGAGCATATCATTGAAGCTAGGTATATTTGTATATTTGTAAGTTTGTTGTATATTTGTAATTTTGTATATGTTCATGTTGAATTAGTAGTCGATGGCTTGATGTAATTGAAGCTATGTATAAAAGTAGAAAATGACAGTAAGAGCATATCATTGATGTAGTTGTATATTTGTATGTGTTCATGTTGAATGATTAGTTGATGCGCTACTTGTTGGCATGCTGTCCGTGAATTCACTGGAATACTAGATTGTATTGTTTTGCCATGAAGTTAAATGAACATATATGTGTTGATTAAAGTTCGTACTTATTATTGGATGATAGATGAAGGTGAATGTGACAAATAAATTGATACGCGTGGTGATTGTGAATTTGTGATGCTTTGATTATTATCGTTGTGGGCTTGTAGGTCTAACATGGTATTTTTGTGACAATACAACAATGACGAAGCTATGCCTACTTCACAACTTCAATTGAAAAGTATTATAACGTAAATGGTGTTGACAATTGAATGGTAATGAAATTGCGCATGATTTTGCTACGTGGTTATGTAAATATGTATCTTTACACTTGTGTGATTGTAATATCGCAATGAAAGATTATTTATTGACATATTATTATAAAATGTCTAATTTACAACTTCCAAATGTCTAAAATATAGCAAAGATCATGTCGAATTTTTTTTCAAATTTAGGAGAGATTATTCTGGAGTTTTTTCATGTCTTCACATACCTTATTTATATATTTATTATATTTTACTAAAATTTAGCCTTCCCAGTATTTTTATAAATTTTACCAAATTTTTTTGTATTGTTCCCTATTTTTGGTTATTTTTCCCCATTTTCTCGGTTTTGGCAGTTTTTACTCTCATTTTTCGCGGTTTTTCGCCGAAACCGCTCGGTTTTTCTCCCAAACCGAGCGGTTTCGGTTTGCGCGGTTTATGTCAAAAAACCAAACGGTTTACCGTGAAAACCAAGCGGTTTTTCGCCAAAAACCGCAGTTTTCTCGCGTGAGTTTGATCCGAATTTAAATTTGTTTGAAAATGCGAACCGTTCGGTTTTTCGCGGTTTTCGCGCGGTTTTTCGCGAAAACCGCTATCACCGGGAGAGCGAAAACCGTCCACGAAACGAAAATGCAAACCCTGGGTAGGGGTGTAAATGGGTCGGGTACGGGCGGTAGTAGGTCATCCCATACTTTACCCTATTATTTTTTCTCCGGGTACGGGTACGGGCACGGGTAGTAAAAATAGGGTAGGGTACGAGTAACGGGTAGCATTTTCTACGAATGGGTAGAAATTGGGTTCCGGGTAGTGTGCGGACTGGTATAATACAGACAACGGTTACTTCATCGGGTAGTGCACGAAATACCTAGGATCAAAACATGCGATGAAAACAATCCAACTATCACACTAGGACATCACATAATGCAATAGATAATGCCGTATAGTCTAACAAACATACATAGTCCAACAAAGAGTTCAAATAGTACATAATCAAACACATGGAGTTCAATAAACACACAAAATCGAATATATAAAGTGAAATTCACATACATAGTTCAACACAGAGTTAAATTATACAAAACAAATTTCTTCAAGTATATCCGGGTACCCGGATTGTGAGAATTATTCGGGTACCCGAATCCAACCCATACCCGCCGGGTAGTATAAAATAATTTTCCATTAGGGTAATTTTGTATCCGGGTACGGATACGGGTCGGGTAATATCTGACCCATTTACACCCTTATCTGCGGGACAGTGCCGGAGGCCGCGTCGTGTTGCACAAAGGCGTTGCTGGTGGCAGACTCGACGCGAAGGCCATGCCGGGCCATTTCTTGGACAGTGTCCTCCATGAGGGCGAGCTCGCTGGAGGCGCCGAAGCAGGAGACGACGAGAGGGTAAAGCCCGCGCGCCGCTGCGGGGTTGCGTGCAGAGAGCTCTCGGCGAGGAGGATCTTGTCAAAGCGGCAGAGGTGCGCGTACGCCAGGAGGAGGCAGGGCGCTGCGGCTGCGAGGCACGGCGCGGCGGAGTTGTACCGGAGTTGCACCTAAAGGTGGGCACTCGGGCTGTATTTTTGTGGGCCGGCTCGAGGCACGCTCGCACGTTCCGATCCAAAGTACGGCTTGGTATGAAGTAGACTGTGCCGAGCCACCGCGCACGTCGGGGCGTCGCGCCGGCCCCTGAGCCGCCGTCGCGCTCCGTGGCCATCAGGGAGGGAGAAGGAGGATCGTGGGGAGGAGGAGAGTTGCGCGAAGAGAGGGGAGCGGAGCTGTTGCGGGGAGGGAGGGGAGGCGAGTCGAGCGCACGGGCTAGGGAGGGGAGCAGGGAGGCTGGCAAACGGCGGGGAGGGAGAGGTGGCGAGTCGGGCACGCGGGCAGACGAACTGAGAGGGGCCTGATGGAAAAGGTAGGGAGCAGGGAGAGAGGGGAAAAAGAGAGGGAGGGGCGGGTCCGGCGAGAAAAGAAAGAGAGTAGGGGGGAGGGGAATAAAAAGAGATTGAAGGGAAATAGTATTCAGACTGTGACGATCAGAGGGAATCACGGGAAAAAGACTGTTCGAGAGAATCACGTGCCCGAACGTGAATTCACGTTTCTCTCGGTCTCTCCACTCTTAGACAGTGTGTTGATAAAAAGATGACTGAAATGAACGTAAAGCATTGAGTGACATAGATCTGCTCTGTCATATTCGTCCTATGCTCTTCAACTTTCATCATGCACAAGCGCGTGGCCGCGTCTTATTTAAATTTGCAACGACAGAGAGATAGCGATACGGTGCGTAAAATAAAGTTACTTCCAATTTTTATGCCGCTGCCTGTGCTTGATTTCAGTTTATAACGGGTATTTCAACGACTGCCATAAAGACAGGGGAACTCTCGAGTTAAGATGTGGATGATTCCGACTCAAGTATATACTATCTTGCCGAACAAAATGGGGAGAGATTTTGACCGTATATCTGCAAGAGATAAAACATCTTCTTCAGCCGTACATGTAGTAGTACATCGGGCTGCCAAGTTTTGAATGGAATGCAATTTTTGCTGCCACGCATTCAACGTTACTTGATGTTGTTGTGACGTCGTGAATTCAATTCAATGCAACGCTTGTGCATCTTTTCTTCTTTGAAATTTTGTTGTTATTAGCGGAAAATAAGACCATGAAAACGAATCCAGCTCATCAGAGCATGTGTCATCAGGATTTAATATTTCGTTTCCATGCGTATCCAAATTCGAATGATTTGACCCTTTCAAAAGTGGATCAAATGATGTCGTGAGTAGCCATGGTTAGTAACTTGTGATAATTTTGTTTTTTTTTTGCAACAGTACTACCAATAATATTTTTTTATTTTGCGACAATACTACTGGTAGTTTATAAGGTGTATTTTTTTTTGTACAATCAACTCCGTGCGTCTTCAGTTCTTTTCCTCTTGTCGTAATAGTATAAATAGGTTGGGTCTGGACCGACACGATACGAAACAGACACAAAATATAAATAGACTATACCTGAGCTCGCCGAAGACGAGCCGAACTGACACAGAGGCACGATGAATCGTTACGGTCTGACACAGTTCAGACCAAGCATGACGGGCCGTGCCAAGCCGCGCAGCATGATGCTCACCTTACTTGCGCCCAGATGGACTGCACCAGCAAGAAGCCACTGGCCTCCGCGTGCGCGACCATGAGGGCCGCGTCAGCATCTGGTGGGGCCGTCCTTGGACAGGACATGGCGCGCCGCGGCGCCTGCATGCGTGCCAAAACGCGGCCGAGGTCAGCTCAAGAAACGGAGCTCGCTGCACGACGAACATGGAGGAGGAAGGAAGGAGGCAGACCTGACGAGACGAGGAAGACGGGAAGGCGAGAACTCCAGAAGGAAGAGACGAGCGGAGGGGAGAGGAGGAGAAGCAGGGGATGGCAGCGGTCGTGGAGGGAGGGAACCCATCTCATCATCTCTTGGAGCACTGGATTCTCTGGTGAAGGAAATACTGCCATTCGTTTGGACAGGACATAGCCCTCAAATTATTTTTTTAATAATATTTTAAAAAAAATACAAAAATAATATGCTAAACTAAAAATTACAAATATACATCCTTACCGCCATTTAAATTGACGACAGCTCTCTGTCGCCAATTGAAATGGCGATAGAGACTCTGTCGCCAATACAGAGAGCTATGCAGTGGCGTATCCAAAAACTTAGAAAGAAGGAGGCTAAAATTGAGACCTCTAAACTAATATATATATAAATAATATATTAATATATATAGTATTTTTTCAAAACATAAAACATGAAAAATGATATATATAATATAAAAATATCAACACTTATCTAACAATCGCATATAATATAAATACGTAATATTACAAAGAAAAACGCATCGATCATTGCTTTTTAAGAGTTGATAGTTGATATTTACGAGTTTTTATGTTTTGAAAACGTTACAAAATATCTTCCATGTCTATCTTGAAAAATATGTCTCGCTCGATGTAGTATACCATGAGATCATTTAACCATCATCACTTATCTTATTACGCAAATCTGTCTTGATAATTTTCATTCCGAGAAAGCCTTTTTGATCAGAAATTGTACTCCTTTGGTAAAACTAATACTAATTCAATAAGCCTATAGACTAATGGATAAACAACATGCTTTTTTGCTTCAACCATCATCACCGCGAGACTAGCAAATTCATCACAACTTGAAAATTCTTCTCTTCTTAAGTCATCAATGAATAAGTCAAATTGTGCTTTCAAAACCACACGATCATATGATGAGAAATCATCTGAATAAAACTCTGAAAGCCGAAAAAGCCTACCATGTTCAAAATTTGCAAATGAATCTCTTGGGTCTAGACAAGTAATACATCTCAAAAGCTCTATCGAAAATTCACTAAATCAATTGTTTAACTCGGTAGCTTCTCTAAATTTGTAGACGAATTTTCCTTAAATTTATCTAACTTAGGGGGAGAGGAGAGGGGGCATGGGTGGGGCTCTAGCCCACCTATGCCCCCCTGATGCATACGCCACTGGAGCTACGACCATTAGCGATAACTCCCAATAACCATTGGCGACGAAGTCTTTGTCGCCATTTGAATTAGTGACAGAGTCTTTGTCGCCATTTCAATTGGTGATAGACACCTGTCGTCAATTTAAATGATGACAGCGGTGTATATTTGTAATTTTTTAATTAGACATATTATTTTTATAATTTTTTAAAAAAATATTATTTAAAAAAATTCCCCTGCCCAACACCAACAGATTGCCTGTGCTATGAAGACCATCACAAACTGGCATTCATCATTCTTGGCATTTCAATTCTGTTTGTGGAATCAAAATGGTGGCAGAGATGATCAGCCCACTGAAATTTTAAATCCTGCTGCAACATTTCAATGGACTCTCAGGAGCACCAGAGTTTAGGAAAACAACCATCCAGTCCACAATTCCTGTTTCCCAGGCACGTCCTCGGCTTCCATTTTGCTCATGGAATCTCTGGCAGCAAACCACATGATGCAAACCAGCCTCAAACATTCAACTGAACAACAACGCACCATAAACAAGAGGCACCCAAAGCGAATCCTCAGGGGCCATCAGGAGAGCATTACATTAATAATCAATCGCAAATTCACATCAAATACATTTGTTACTCTGTTAAGGTTAACTACTCAACGGAATTAGACAAGAAAATGGTCAATAGTACAATAATAATAAGATAACAACACAATCCCGCAACATGCAGGGAACCAGAAGAAAAGCTATCACGCAAAATAGTACAGGAACCAGAAAATAGGGACCCGACGAGGAAGGTCAGGCTTGCATCAAACAAGCTGAACACTACAAATGCCTTCCTCTTTAACCCTAGTTGTAGTACATAAGCTGTTGGGCGGATGACTGGTTCGGGTAGCCACCATCATAGAGGGCCTGGGAACCAGCAGCAAGAAGCCCTGCAGATACCTGACCAGCGAGACCGTGCTGGCCAGCAATCTGCCCAGCCGTGGCCTGGCTTAAGGCAAGCTGCCTCTGATATGCCAGAAGTTCAGCTGCTGTGAAACCTTGTGGCACACCTGCCATTGCTACGGGCTGATACGGAGGAACTGGAGGTGGCAGTGGCTTAGAAGATGTCCCAGGTGGAGTTGGTTTATTGCCCCATGAGCACTAGAAGAGGAAAGGGCAAACAAATAATGAGATTGCATAAGCAATTGTGTAAAGAATCAAAAGCAAAACATTTATTTGCTTTGGAAGTTACCTTGATTGGCTTGCCACGAACTACCAATCCATTGGCCATCTGAATAGCTAATGCTGCTTCACCATGGGTACTGTATCTTACAAATCCAAACCCTTTATCCTGTTGAACACGAACTTCCTCGATAGCCCCAACCCCTAAGTTATAGAAGTGGCGGTGAAGCTCATCTCGGTTAACCTGACCAGTTTAGTAAAAGATGAAATACAGGTGTCCTCTAAATTTCAGCTGATAGGAAAAGGACATAGAAAGAACTTTATTCTCGTTTTTTTTTTTGTGGGTGGGTGGGTGGGGGGGGGGGCACTGGCACTAGGAGAGAAGTATGGCAAAGCTAGAACAGACGATGGAAGGAAAATGGGCTACCAGCAATTTGTTTCTACCTCATGTCCAAGGTTGCCAACATACACTGTAGTGCAATCAGGGTTGTTCTCTGGATTCTCTTTACTTCCTGTATCCTGGTTTGCCTCCATTGCTGCAGAATAAAGTTGAAATTGGCCAAATCAGTAGTGAGGAATGCCTACCATATTGGCTCAAATCATTGAAGATATGGCCGTGTAATTCCTCTCATGCCATTTATTCAGCTGAAAGATATGAACAGCAAAATATGCACTGAAAGTTTATGGTCACGAAACTATTAAAGCAGCTAACCTGTATTACTGGAACCACCATTTGTTAGTACAACTGCATTATGATTGTCAGTTTCTTGTTTCTCTTCTGCATTGTTCTTTGTTGCCCAGTTGCACCTTATTTGTCTGCTCCCAAGCCATTTACCTATTGCAGCACATTAGTTTGAAAAAGTCAGAAAGTTGCAACATTAGAATGTCAGCAGATAATAGGCAAAAAATTAATTAAATAAATATCATTGTAAGCTCTGGTGGCATGCTTACCTGTCAGTTCGGTTATAGCATTTTCAGCTTCCTGTATCAAGAAACAAGATAGTATGAGTGATAATAGAAAATAAAACACTATGTGCAAGTGTAGAGCTGATAGAAATGCCAGTCTTCATGCTCTATTAGTTTACTAAAGGGAACTTCAGCTGGTCATCAAACTTCATGGTCATGCTATACTAAATGCAAAATATCACACTTGGACTTTGCATGGGCTTGGGACAACAATTAGATCGACAATCAGTAAAGTACCATAGAAAAGAATATTAAAAAAATAGTAAACAAAATAAAACTATTTGCAAAAAGGAATCAAAATATATCAGATCACCAAAAATTACCAATGAGAGCTCAACACTAAATCTCGATTTAAACTTACAGTACTCACATAAGTCAAGAACAATTCACTGAGTTAAATTACGGCAAAACTCTGGCAATGCAAAATCCATCAGTATCAAAAAGCTAAAATAACTAGAATATTAGGCAGAAAATAACGTGTGGCATTGGAGTCATGGGATCATCAAAGTGGTAAAACTAGTGCAAAATGCAAAAGAGACAGTCTGAGTTGTTCATACCTGTTGATTACGGAAGGAGACAAAACCATAGCCTCTGGAGCGTCCAGTTTTATTGTCCCACATGACTCGAGCATCACTGATCATAAATGACACAAATGAACAACTAAAAAGCTACATCGAAACAAAAGTGGTGGAAACATAGAGAAAAGGCATGATATCCATAATGACTCATTCTATATTCTTACACCATAACACAGAAATAGATTTGATAAAAAAATTCCATCCTTTGAATTACAAATAAGAATTGCAAAGCACATGTTGAAGATACAGACTTATCATATGTGTTACCATGTTACGAAGAACTAAGGACTTACGAACAAGAAGGATATGCTGAGAAACAGGCATAAAGAGTCGCATCATTCACTTCAGAACTTAAATCACCAACAAAAATATGGAAATGCCCTGAAAATAATTCGATGGGCACAGTTAACCAAACAAGGATTAAATTAGAAGAAGAAAGAAAAGACAAAGGAAGGTTTTTTTTAATAATATCTCACCAGACGTATCCTCCCTCTGTGTACTTGCATACGCCCAGTTCACCTTGATTGCTTGGCCATATCTGAGTAAAATGTTTCATAATGAAAACAATAAAAGTTAACTCATGACTCTGAAACCTGTGTTGTTAAAAACTTGAAATTGGTGAAACTGGAACTTACATGTGCCGTCCATGAAGGGTCATGATTGCAAGAGCTGCTGACCTCCGATCATAGTAGTCAACAAACCCAAAGGAAGACTGCAAGAAAAGAGTGAATTTTTGTCAAATAGAAGAAAATTGACTGAAAACTGTAGGTTTTTGCCGATTTAACCACAGATTCAGTATAGCATACTCAAAAACACCATCATCGATTCCAATTAAAATGTTCATGGCAAGTAGTATCCATGTCAGCTATGGGCTAAATCACATTACGAATGTTGGAATATTAAAAGATAAATTGGTGTCCTCTAGCTTTCATCAAAATGTGGGTCAGCAAGAGGGATGCATGGCCATGAGCGATCAAGACAATTTAAACCCCTTAAAAACAATCATTTCTGATGTAACATTGCTCGTATTCTAAATTTCAAATATAGGCTGTAGATGTGCACCTTCTCTTTCCGGATGAGCTTGCATCTTTCCACAAGGCCAGAGCTCTGGAAAACTTCAATCAGAAGGCTCTCAGTGACATTGGGGTGTACATTTCCCACATACCTAGTTGGCACAGCATCATGAATTAAAATAATCCAAAAAAAAAACATTATTCAATAAAACTTCGAGATGGATATCAAACAACCATATTTAGATGATGCACTAATTACTAGAACAGAATTTTAGCACCAGCCTCAATGGCAAACTATGCACCTAAATGTGGCCACATTTGTTACATTGTGGAATTCCACATTGATTTTAAAAGTTAAACCACAGTTGCACAGCTAAAAGGGAAAAAAAGGAAACCTAAGCTATAAATCACATATGGAGGTGAAAACAGAAAAGAACACCAAAAGCACTCACACACTGCGACATGTGGATGGATCAAACCCGGGTGGAAGATTGCCATTTGAAATAGGCTCCATCTGCAAAATATAAAGTGTAAAAAAATAAAAAGAAGATACACACTGATGCCAAAACAAGCTAAGGAGGAGCAAAGCAAACAAAATAGAAAATAGGTAACGATAAAATTTGACCTAAATGTAACAGGAATGAAAACTCAGTTCTTCTTAGTTATGTTTTATTCCATTAACAACGACTGAAAGCAATGATTGTTGTGCAATTAGATCCAAACACCTCCATCTCTCTCTGTTTCCATTTGTCTGCTAAACCTATGTGCTTTGCATATGCAACACGTTGCATTCATTTAACCAACTTGTGAACAACGATCAATGCACCATGAATAAGATAATGCAATTAGAAAGCTTTATACCAACGGAGACAACTGCAGCAATTGCTCTAGAAACACACAAAGCAATTTAATTAACAGAGAGCAATTTATTATGCACAATTGCACAAAGAATGTTCACTTAACCAAGGAGGCAAGGGGGCAACAAACAAAACCCAAACTAATAGCAAATAACAATCTTCCGGGTTCATATCAAGACCGGCATGCATAACTGCCGTCCCACGCGCATACAAATATAATAGATGTGAAACATACTGCACTACTAAGGAGGCAAGGAGCAAAAGAAGACAAAACAGAACAAGTAAAGGAAATGAAATCCCTTTAAATCAAAAAGTAAAGGGAGTGAAAAAACCAAAACAACTTTCCAATTCCAGCCATGTTTTTCTTCCATTAGCAACAACTCAAAGTTGTCTTTTTTTTGTTCAATTACATCCGAGCACCTCCCTCTGCCAAAACCAATTTGCTTTGAATCCCAACAACAATAGAACATTTCTCCAACCAAGCATAAGACATGTGTCACGAACAATGGCATGCGATTATCAACCTTTATGCAACTAAAGACAACAACACCAGTTGCTCAATTCCACAAAACTAAAGTTAGCTATCAAGTCAAAACTTGCTCTACCGCAATGAACCAAACAAGATACACTAAACCAAGGGGGCAACCTAGAAAAGAGGGGAAATGCACAAAGCAAACAACAATCTTCCGGGCTCACAAGCAGATCGGGGTGCATTACTGTCCCTCAATGCGCACACAAACAACAGATCAAGAACCGGGGGGTGACCTGGGACATGGCCGCCGCCGCCGCCGCGGCGAGGACGCCGGACTGGTACTGCTGCTGCTGCTGCTGCTGCTGCTGCTGCAGCGCCTGCTGCATCAGGAGGGCCTGCTGCTGCTGCTGCCGGAGCCTCTGCTGCTGTTGCTGGTGGCTCCCGCCAGCGCCGTTCATCTCTTCCTCCTCCGAATCCGGCGAGGCGAAGACCGGATCGAAACCCCGGCAAACCGAGGGCTCGGGCGAACCGATCGACGGATCGGTGGATTGGATCGAACAGATCGAAAGATCTGGGGGCGAATTTCTTGCGGGGATCGAGCAGGAGAACGGCGGAAGACGAGGTGGTTTTTTTTTTAATCGTTTTTTCTCTCTCTCTTTTTTTTCCTCCTCTGTTTTCTCCTCGTCGGGCTCCAATGGAGATTAGAGAGCGGGAGGGCAGGTTGGGGATTTTCCATACGGAGGAGATGACGTGGAGCTCTCAGTGTGGCTCCCATGGCTCAGTGACAGGTGGGCCCGGTGTTCCTGCCTGCAAGTCTGCAACTGCATGCTCAGGGTGAGTGGGAGCAGCTTCAAGTAAAATAAGGAATTTACTTAGAGAGCTCAGAGCTATGCCTGTTTTGCCCAAATATAATGCATGTTTTGGACAGTCAAATCATGTATCGAGATTTGTACATCTCAACTTGCTTGGGTTCATATAGTGTGACTAGAGGTGGGTGTGGCACCGGTATATTGTGCTTTGTGCTCGTTGTGCCGTGCCGTACTGGGTCGGCTCAACTTCGGCGAGTCCAGGCACAATTTATTTGTGTTTCGTGTCTGTTTTCGTACCGTGCCAGTTTAAACTCAGCCCATTTGCACTGTTACACTGAGAGGAAAAGAGTTGGAGACGCATGAAGTTGAGGCAATAAACGCAAATATTATGGAAAAAAAAACTAAAATTTATTTATTCTTAAATAGTTACATAAAGCGAGGGGATGTGCTGAACATGGATAAGAGAGAGGGCAAAAGCCGAGAAGGAGAGCAAGTGAGACATGCGAAAGAGATTGAGAGAAACGGCGCGAGAGAGGAAGATTGAGAGAGACAGGTGAGAGAGAGATGACGAGAGAGAGCAGTTTCTTGCATCATCTCTCAATTTTTCTGAGCTCTCTCTCCTCTTGCCCGTCTCTTTCAGATGTCGGTGGGGTTAGTGTTAATGCTGATGGGTGCGTTCATAGTGTTTATACTTTGTGAGTCGATAACCTTTATATTAGGCTTTTTCCTCATGTCCCGAGTTATCGGGTCCGATACGACTCATGCTACAGTGTCATGCATGGCTATATTGTCCATCGTGCCCAGTTCTTAGACCTGCACGGCCCATACTACAATGTCGTACCGGCCCGGTACGGCCCACTTTGTGTTAGATCAGGCTTTAGAATGGACTTTATTGTCGTGCCTCAGACCGATCCAAAAAAGCTCGGCTCTAGTGCCCACCTCTAAGTGCGACCTTCTCTTTAGAAGGTTCACTTTGTCAAGCACAAATATTCACAAGGTTTTTGTAAAAATGTGCTTACATGGATATACTCGAATACAAATGCAGGGACGGATTAGCTAGGGTGCTGAGTATGTACCAGACTATTGATACCCTCAAAATTTGTAAAATCTATCTAAGAGTAGCTATTTTATATGACAGAATTGGAGAAACCAGCTATCGATAGTGGTTTGCAGGTACACATGGTGGTGAGTTACGGGAAGACATTCTTACAAATCATATTCATTCTTTTCTCCCTCTCTTATATTGATTTATGATTTAATAATAAAATGCAGTTGCAATACTAAATTGGTACACGGAGCACGTTCCATTTTCTTTCTCACATTCAGATAGTATGCAAGTTATTTTCTAAATTGATTACTTCAATGACAGCATGTAAAAAGATGCTAGTAGACTATGTTCTCAGAATAAAAGTATTTTCGGATTATGAATTTTAGCGACAAAAGTAGGAAACCGCTCAGCAATACGTAGTTTGAGCTAATTGTGCCGGCCAATGAACACACGAACTCAAATTTACAATAACAAATGTAATTGTTAATCCAGTTATATGGTTGTTTTCTACTAAAAATTCGTTTGTTCTATGGGACCATATTAGCTCAATGGTTAAAAGCTGCTTGTTCTTAGCAATCTATGCGAGAGCTCAATCATTAAGATTCTCATTAGTTGAGATGCAAGAAGTTACTTATTTAGTTAATTAGTTGTAAGCGGTTCCAAAGATTTCAAATTGTTTTATCTAACATTCTTGTTAGTGTTATCACGGTAAAAAAACAAAAGATAGGATTTAACGTGGAAAAACCTCACCAATGAGAAAAAACTACGGAAGACAATCCACTATAGTCTCTCAAGTTTACATTACAAGGGTTGGCTTATATAGCCAAAAGAGTCTAGATATAGAATGATCTGTTGAAGATAGACTAATAATCTATTTGAATAAATCCTAATTCGGTTGTATATTGAATTATCTCTAACAAACCTTTCCTCAACTCAAAATGCATAATGAGAATGTCTCCAAAGAAACCCTTTAGGGTATTTAAGCACCATGAATACCAAATGCGTTAAAAGTCCAAGAATCACTGAACAAGGAAGATTGGACACAGTCAATCCAAACATTTATAGTGCAAAAGACAAATATTAGAACAGTCTTATTGAAATGTTTCTTATAAAACAAAATTGAGTAAACCACTAGAAGGTAATGAGAAAGACCGGAACAGTCAATCCAAACACACAGCTATCAATAAAGCAGATGAAGAAATCCAAGTCTTCAAGAATTCATAACCTCAATAAAATCTAAATCTATGCAACTGGCTTCTTGAAACAAACTCTCAATTATTAATTAAACGATATAAACCAAGGCATTGCCTTCACTAGTAAAATTTCGAAGAGTATAATATTAATTACTATCAGGATATCATTAAATTCCTACAACTCCACGCTAGACAAAACAGGAGACAATTCTAAAAGGAGGGAAAGAGGGTGCGCGAGAGCTCGATCGTTTAGATTCTCGTTAGTTGAGATGCAGGAAGTTACGTATTCAGTTAATTCATTCTAAGCGGTTCCAAAGATTTTATATTATTTTATCTAACATTCTAAAAGGAGAGAAAGATGGTGTGAATATGATTGCAATTATGTTTTTTTTAATTGCATCAATCGGACCTTGAACTCAAGACATGTTGACTTTGACATTGTAGGATCGGATGGCGTCAATCAGAGGGGGGGTGAATGATTGAACGGAAGCTAATATCAAATTTTTGTCTTTTGAAACACTCCAGATAAACTCAGATTGCTTAATTTGTATTCAACAAGAACCTTGTTAAACCAACTCAAATTTGCATATGTAGGACGGACAAAACTTCAGTTCGGACAGAGAGTTGGACGTGTATGACGGACTAAATTTCTACTGTAGCAAAGGAGTTACATGTGTATGACGGACTAAACTTCGCCTCTGATGCTGAGATGCATGGGTATGACGGACAAAATAAAAATAGCCTGACACACGTTCACTAAAACAATAATTCCCAAAGATCCAACCGTTGGATTGATGCAAAATTTTAACTGCAGAAACTAGACTCTATTCCGAAGCTAACACAAAAAGAATAAACTCAATCGAACTTATAGATCTAAAGTTATGTCCCTCGCAAGACAGCCAAAATAAATCCCGATCTAATAACGACTGACCAAAAACAGACTAGCGACGGACAAAACATAAACAATAAGATTACCGGAGATTCAACCGTTAGATCGATATGAAATTTTAACTGTAGAAACTAGATTCGAATATGAAACTAACGCAACAAAAATCAACTCGATCGGATCTACGAATCAAAAGATATTACCTTCGCAAGATGACTGAATCAGGTGATGATGAAAACTGATCTTGAAAGGCTATGACGGACTAAGTACCAGAGAGAACTAGTTGCCACAGATCAATCTCCAGAGGGAACACAGCAACTAAGAACTTTTGTGCTTCACGTGATCTTCGTTGCATGCAGCAGCGCCGGACCAATCTTCAGATGAAAGATCAACAAGAACACGCCGATTGCAAGAGCAAAATCTCTTGCCGAAACGTACAGCCGCCAAGAGCAATATGCAGGAAAACTTTCTGGAAGATTATTTTTATTTCATTGTCTAAAGTACTCCAACACAAGAGTACAAAACCCTAAAACCCAAAACCTCTCTCCCCAATAAACAGAGGAGACCTCCCTCTATTTATACAGAGCAAAAACACAGAGATAGAATACAACTCTACTCCCAACATGGAAAGAGTTCATATTTATCTCAACTTGGCCCAACAAGGCCGAAACAAATACCTTGCACGCATGATCAGCCCACCTGCTGCACATACGTGACTAACCAGCCTTCATGTGCATGTTCTCTAGCCCGAACGTCCCGCATGACATCCTTGACCATCAAGACCTCGATTCCTCCCTGAACCTAGTCCCGAACCTCAGTTCCTCCATGAACTTAGTTCGGTCCCGTCATCGACTACGTTCACCCTCGAGCAACACCTGCACATGAATAAACACAAAAACCGTGCACGAGCACAAGTCCACGACTTGACTCAAGGTCAATCCATGCAACCACTCACGAGTGCATTGCATCAAGCAGATGTATCTCAAATAACGTATGCTATAACCAAAAACACTTTGCAATGCCAATTTCTTTCCTAAACCAATTTTTCATCACATGATTTCACAATCTCCCCCTTGATGAAAACATTGGCAACACCGTTTAGAACAAAACATCGGCATTCTCTTCATAAGAAAAAGATTTTAAGAAATTTCATTTTAAAACAAAAAGCAAAGTGATAAAAAAAAACACAGTGAAAAATCTCTTCTAAAAAGAAGCGAATGTGCACAAAATTTTCTCCCCCTTTGACTCCAAAAAATCTCCCTTTTGCCAGTAAAACATTTTACTTCTCCCCTGAATGTAAACTTTCTTCTCCCCTTTGACAATGATTTCAAAGAAGGAAAAACAAATGAGTGCCAAGAAAAGAACCAATGAGCTTTCTTGATCATATAACCGTATATATCACATAATAAGCATAATACATGAACTTAATATTATTTAATCAAGTTAGGAAGTGACATGCATCTCAACCTCCATTTAATCAACTATAGCCAAGTACTAAGCATAATCTTGGCAAAAAAAAACTAGGCCCAAAACTGAAGCAACTAACAACTCAGGGCAAGCAAGTAGTTTCAACTCCAGTCTAGTAGACCAAAATAATCTTGATAACGAAGAACAAAGATGTGGCATGCTTGAAGCATACTTCTTTTATTTTCAATGAATGGCATGCTTGAAGCATACATCTTATCTTTCAGGGAATGGCATGCTTGTAGCATACATCTTATCTTTTAGGGAATGGCATGCTCGAAGCATACATCTTGAAGCTTTTGCACATGTTGATAATTTTGACAAGCTTCTTGCAGATTTGAGCCCCCCCTTTTTTTTATTCCCTTTTCTCTTATTGTAAACATGCAAAGATATTAAATGGTCTATGAAAGAATAAAGCTGAAAAACACACATGCTTCATAGCCCAACTTTGTCAAGAGGATTCAATATCAGGCCTATAACAGCAAGATATCACTATAGACAATTAAACTAAGGAATTCCACAATGTCACTTTTAGTTCAAGTAGGACAATTTAGATTATCATATATAAGCTTAATTACATAATATATAAAGAAATATGATAAAGTAAGCTCATTAAGTAACAGACTTGACATAAAACTCCCCCTCAAAACAAGCTCATGGGGTACACAACGCCCAGCTCTCCCCTCAAAAAGGCAAATCGAGAAGTATCAAGTGGTTTTGTGAAAATATCAGCGATTTGCAACTCAGAATCAACAAAATGCAACTCAACATCTCCCTTTTCCACATGATCTCGAAGAAAATGATAACGAATATCAATATGCTTTATTCGAGAATGTTGCACTGGATTTTTAGCAATATTAATAGCACTAGTGTTATCACAGAAAAGTGGAACACTATCTATAATTAATCCAAAATCCTTTAAAGTTGATATCATCCAAAGCACTTGAGCACAACATGCGGTAGCAGCAACATATTCAGATTCAGCAATTGAGAGAGCAACAGAAACTTGTTTTCTAGATGACCAAGCAACTAAAGATGTACCAATAAAATAACACGTTCCAGAGGTACTTTTCCTGTTAATTCTACAACCCGCAAAATCAGCATCAGAGAAGGCTCTAAGTGATAAACATGATGATGAGGAGTACCATAAGCCAAACTCTAAAGTGGATTGTAAATAGCGAAGAATTCGTTTTACCGCTTGTCGATGAGAGGCACGTGGGGAAGCTTGAAAACGAGCACATAAACATACCGCAAAGTGTATGTCTGGTCTTGAAGCAGTGAGATAAAGAAGCGATCCAATCATGCTTCTATACTCCTTTTGGTTAACCGGTTCTCCTTCTTCATCCGGATCCAAAGTAGTTGTTGTGCCAATAGGTGTGGAAATTGGTTTGCATGATTCCATCTCAAAATGTCGGAGGAGATCTTTTGTGTACTTCGTTTGGTGAACAAAGATACCTTGCCTTGTTTGCTTGACTTGTAAACCCAGAAAGTATGTGAGCTCACCCATCATACTCATCTCAAATTTCGCTCATAGTGTCTCGAAAACTTGGCAACCAGAGCATGAGAAGTACCACCAAAAATGATATCATCCACATAAATCAACAAGTAATGTGATCATTGCCATGCTTGAGAGAAAACAAGGTTTTATCAACTTTGCCCATTTCAAAATTATTTTCCAAAGAAATATTATTTAAGCCTATCATACCAAGCCCGAGGAGCTTGTTTTAAACCATATAAAGCTTTGGACAACTTAAAAACATGGTCTGGGTATTTCGGATTTTCAAATCCAGGAGGTTGTTTGACATACACTTCTTCAGAGATAAAACCATTTAGAAAAGCACTTTTGACGTCCATTTGATACAATCTAAAACCTTTAGATGCAGCAAAGGCCAACAAAATTCTAATGGCTTCAAGTCTAGCAACAGGTGCAAAAGTTTCATCAAAATCAAGTCCTTCAATTTGAGAAAAACCTTGAGCAACCAATCTAGCTTTGTTTCTAACAACAACCCCATCTTGACTTTGTTTATTCTTAAAAACCCATTTAGTTCCAATGATATTCTGACCTAAAGGAGGTGGAACTAAAACCCAAACTTTATTACGTTCGAAATTCTCAAGTTCCTCATGCATGGCATTAATCCAAGACTCATCAGATAATGCGTGACTTACATCTTGGGGTTCAAAGGATGCAACAAAAGCAGTATGAGCACATGAGTCATTAGTATTGTACCTGTTTCGAAGCACACGCACATTTAACTCACCAATCATTTGTTCAGAGGATGTCTTCGTTGAATGTGCAATGGTGCTAAAATTTCGAAGTTGCACGAGGTCCGAGATCATGTGTGTTTCTTTGGAAGAATTTCCAAGATGCTTCGATTTTCTCCTGTGGTTGAATTGGTGAATCGAGTTGCCAACTTGATTACCACTTTCATCTTCATCTTCATCATCACTTTCTTCCAAAAAGATACTTTCAGAATTGCAAGTAACTTGTGTCCCTGAAAATTCGGGTCTAGTACCAAGACTAGCCTCATCAAAAGTGACTTCACAAGTCTCAACAATTTTGTTAGTTTCTAAATTCAGCACACGGTAACCACGAGTGTGAAGAGCATAACCAAGAAACAATCCATCCGAGCATCTTGATTCAAACTTATCAAGGTTTCCATGTTTGAGAATAAAACATTTGCAACCAAAAACACGCATGTGAGAGATGCTAGAGTACGCCCAAACCAAGTTCATACGAAGTTCTATGAAGCTTTGCTCTCAAAAATACTCTATTTGAAATGTAGCAAGCAAGAGAAATAGCTTCACCCAAAACTTCCTAGGAGTAGAATATTCATCAAGCATTGTCCTAGCCATCTCAACTAGTGTGTGATTTTGCCTCTCAACAACACCATTTTGTTGAGGAACTCGAAGCGTAAGAAAATTGATGCTCAATTCCATGTCTGTAATGTAAAGAAGCAAAAAGAGTGTTCTTGAATTCTCCTCCATTATCACTCCTAATTACTTTAAGTGCTTCAGGCAATTCCTTGAGCAACCTTAATGCAAACTCTTGAAACAATTCAAAAGCTTCATCTTTGGTAGTCATGAAATATACCCAAGAGTACCTCGAGTAATCATCTACAATCACAAGAACATACCATTTACCTCCTGCAGATTTTACTCTTGCTGGTCCAACCGTGTCCATATGTAGAAGCTAACCTGGAGCATTAGTCATAACAGCAGAAATAGGAAAATGTGGTGGTGCAGTTATTTTTCCATGTTGACAGGGAGAGCAAGTCAAATTACTTATTTTGTCATACTTTAATTCAGGCAAACCTCTGAGCAAGTTTGATTTACTAATGCGTGAAAGGTGATCAAAACCAATATGACCTAGTCTACGATGCCAAAAAGTTAGATCTTTTGAAACATGAGATACAAGACATGTCATTTCAGATGTTGAACATGAAAAATCACCTTTAAACAAGCGACCAATGCGAGTGATGTTGCATACTAGATTTTCAGAAACATCTAATATACGATAAGAATTTTTCTGAAATCTTACCTCAAGATCTTCATCAAGCAACTGAGAAACTGAGAGCAGATTATATTTGAGCTTGCTTACCAAAGCTACATCCTTGAGAATGAAGTTTTCATTGACTCGCACAATTCCTCTTCCAAGAATTCTTCCCTTTGAGTTGTCGCCAAAAGTGATGACCTCATCACCAGAACTTTGTGTGAGGGAGGAGAACCATTTTGAATCACCAGTCATATGTCTTGAACATCCAGAATCTATGAACCATATGTTCTCCTTCCTCTCTTTCACAACCTACACAAAGAGAATGTCGATGTCTCAAGATGGGGTTAGATAAAAGGTTTTAGGAATCCAAAGATCGAGACACACGACAGTAGGCACAAAGACGAGTATACTTGTATACAAAATCAGTTTTTTGTTTCTCGTGTTTCTTGCAACAAAAGGTGTTCGCATCACCTTAGGCACATAATGAGGAGTAAAGCGAGCACATGTCTCGAAATTAGACCTAGCCTTAGCTTTTTCTTGCTTCTGTTGTTTGGCTAGTCTAAAGCAAAAATCTACTAGATGTCCATCTCTACCACAATGAGTGCAAGTGTACTTAACAGAATGTTTAACTTTAGAAGTAGAAGCAACATTTTCATTCATCACAGTAGAAGATAAAACTCCAGCAGATTTAAAGACAGTTTTCTTAGGCTCATTTGCAATTTCAAACTTTCCACTTTCAAGAGCTTTGACAACAGTGGGAACATGTGTTTTATGATGAGCATAAGAATCAAAACCTAAACTTTTGTTATGAGTGCTGACTTTTGATTGATCCAAAATCATGTTTAGGTTTTTCTTTCCTTTAGTAAAACGTTCTAACGATTTTTCCAAGTAATCAACCTTTCTAGACAGAGTTAAACAATTGTTACAAGGAACATCCACTATTCCTTTCTGTTTTCGACAATTTGAGTAGGAAAGAACTTCATGAGTGAACAAGGCATCTGTCATTTGAGAAACTCTAGCATTTGCATCATGCAACTTCAATTCCAGTATGGAGCATTTTGAACAAGAGATTGAATCATGTAGATCAATGGTTGAACAGCTAACATTTTTCATTTGTTTCTCATTTTCCCTATCTTGCTTTAACAGAGAAGCATGTTCTTTCCTAAGTGAAACAAGCTCATTGTGAATTAAGTCACATGACTTACAGACATCATCATCAGGAATCAAAGATCTAAGCCTTACAATTTCAGAATTGGAACTATCAATTTCTAGATCTTTTTCTTTAAGAGCCTTCTTAGATTTTTTAAACTCAGAAGCTAATTTAACCATAGCATACTCAAGTTCATCATAAGAAGGACATACCTCATCAAAATCAGAATCACTGTCATTATCCTTTTTTGCCATAAAGCACATGCCAGTGAAGTCATCACCAGTATCTCCCTTCTTGTCCCGTGGCTCATTGTCACTCTCAAAGTCCACATCACTAAGATCGCACTCCTCCAAGACAGCTAAAACTTTCTTAGCGACTTTTCGAAAATTGGAACGCCTAGGAGTAGTACGTCTTGAGCTGCGTTGTGCTGGTTCCCTTTCTTCCTTCTTTTTCCACTTGGGACAATTTGCTTTGATATGCCCGGGAAGACCACACTCAAAACAGTTGAAAGACCCTGAAGTAGTACCTCCACGCCTCCTCATCCTCACATTGTTGAGTGCTTTGACAGCGCGTGAAGAAATGAGTACAAGATCTTCTTCAGGGAGCATCTCAAACTGTTCATCTGAAAAAGAAGCTAATGCGCATAAGGAGATGAAGATGGTAATCCGAAGACGTCTTTGGAGTTAGCAACAAGTGCATGTGTAGAGGTTTTATCACTCTAGGTGATAAAGAATCCATCTCATAAGTTTTCAACCTAGAATATAGATCATCCATGGTCAATGTATCCAAATCAACAGTTTGATTGATTGCAATAACAACCATCGCCATTCAGAGTCGAGATCTCAAAATCTTACTAGCATTCTCCTCTCTTGAATTGTTAACTCCAACACCACATAAATTGCACAAGATTTTCTCAAATCGAGAGTAAAGATCATCAATTGATTCACTGGTCTCATTACAAAATCGAAAAGTCCTTTTGGTAAATATTTTTGCGCACTTTCTTAATCTTAGTTGAACCTTCATGATAGTCACATAATGTCTTCCAAAGCAGAATGTGCGAACGTAAATGAGAAACTCGATCAAATTCTTTTTCAGAGATTCCTTGAAAAATCAAGTTTTTAGCTTTAGCATTTAAATCAACGTCGCTTTATTATCATTCTTGACTATATCTCGAACATCATATGCAGAGAAACTTTGCGCCAAACATCATTACCTTGAGCTTCAATATAGGATTGCATGCGACTTTTCCAGTAAGGAAAATTTGAATCATTAAGCATAGGAGGACGATTAACATACTTATCAGACGCCATACCTCAACCTTGCTCTGATACCACTTGTAGGATCGGATGGCGTCAATCAGAGGGGGGGTGAATGATTGAACGGAAGCTAATATCAAATTTTTGTCTTTTGAAACACTCCAGACAAACTCAGATTGCTTAATTTGTATTCAACAAGAACCTTGTTAAACCAACTCAAATTTGCATATGTAGGACGGACAAAACTTCAGTTCGGAAAAAGAGTTGGACGTGTATGACGGACTAAATTTCTACTGTAGCCAAGGAGTTACATGTGTATGACGGACTAAACTTCGCCTCTGATGCTGAGATGCATGGGTATGACGGACAAAATAAAAACAGCCTGACACATGTTTACTAAAATAATAATTCCCAAAGATCCAACCGTTGGATTGATGCAAAATTTTAACTGCAGAAACTAGACTCTATTCCGAAGCTAACACAAAAAGAATCAACTCAATCGGACTTATAGATCTAAAGTTATGTCCCTCGCAACACAGCCAAAACAAATCCCGATCTAATAACGACTGACCAAAAACAGACTAGCGACGGACAAAACATAAACAATAAGATTACCGGAGATTCAACCGTTAGATCGATATGAAATTTTAACTGTAGAAACTAGATTCAAATATGAAACTAACGTAACAAAAATCAACTCGATCGGATCTACGAATCAAAAGATATTACCTTCGCAAGATGACTGAATCAGGTGATGATGAAAACTGATCTTGAAAGGCTATGACGGACTAAGTACCAGAGAGAACTAGTTGCCATAGATCAATCTCCAGAGGGAACACAGCAACTAAGAACTTTTGTGCTTCACGTGATCTTCGTTGCATGCAGCAGCGCCGGACCAATCTTCAGATGAAAGATCAACAAGAACACGCCGATTGCAAGAGCAAAATCTCTTGCCGAAACGCATACCGCCAAGAGCAATATGCAGAAAACTTTCGGAAGATTATTTTATTTTATTGTCTAAAGTACTCCAACACAAGAGTACAAAACCCTAAAACCCAAAACCTCTCTCCCCAATAAACAGAGGAGACCTCCTCTATTTATCAGAAAAAACACAGAGATATAATACAACTCTACTCCCAACATGGAAGAGTTCATATTTATCTCAACTTGGCCCAACAAGGCGAAACAAATACCTTGCACGCATGATCAGCCCACCGCGCACATACGTGACTAACCACCTTCATGTGTATGTTTCTCAGCCCGAACGCCCCGCATGACATCCTTGACCACCAAAACCTCGATTCCTCCTTGAACCTAGTCCCGAACCTCAGTTCCTCCATGAACTTAGTTCCGGTCCCGTCATCGACTACGTTCACCCTCGAGCAACACCTGCACATGAATAAACACAAAAACCGTGCACGAGCACAAGTCCACGACTTGACTCAAGGTCAATCCATGCAACCACTCACGAGTGCATTGCATCAAGTAGATGTATCTCAAATAACGTATGCTATAACCAAAAACACTTTGCAATGCCAATTTCTTTCCTAAACCAATTTTTCATCACATGATTTCACATTTGACACTGTATTGAGTTGTATATATCAGTTAGTTTATCTAAAACCTTAAATTATTGAGAAAAGATTAACAATTTACTTCATTCCTCGTTGTGGATGGTAGCTTTAGTTCATTGCCGCTAGCTGCAATTTCCTTGCTGCCCCCCACCATACCCCGCTCGCGACCACCTCCCAAGTCCTTATTCGATGTTATCTTCTTATTCAATGTTGACATTTAGCATCTTGACAGCACTGCAGTACAAACATGTCAATTTAAGCATCAATTCACGCAAAGAAATTTTGATGACGATTTGCTGCTTCATATACTTCTCCAAAACATCATAACAGATAATATACAGGGATGCTGTCTATCCAAGAAGCTTACATGCCAACCAATGAATGATGTAGCTTAACCAGGACATGAATAGAAGTTAATCCCACAATCCGAATAGACAGAAAGCTTCCTTCTCGGTAAGTCAATGAGCAATATTATTCTTGTTGTGAATGCCAAACTGGCAACATTTCCGCCCTAAATAAAAGCCAAAAGGAAAAAAAGGGGTCGAATTCATATGTTTGCCCTGTTTGGGAGAGCTCCAGATCTCAGCTCCAGCTCAGAGCTGAAACTTATAGGCTAAAATAAAATGAATTAAGTTTATATTTTTAGTCTAAAATATAAACAAGATGATATACCTAAACACTCTTAATGTTCCCACAGCTCCAGCTCCATAAATTTCTGGAGCTAGGGATACCCTGCTCCACCAACTCCACAGATTTTGGTGGAGCTGGAGCTGTCCCAAACACCCCCGTTATAGATTGTGTTCTCGAAGAAAATGCTAGAGATCAGTACAGTGAACAAGGCAACCTTAAGAAAATAATGGGACAGAATTTACCCAATTAAATTACAAAATAAGATATTGATGTATAACGGATTGTCGATTAACAAGACTCGATTTGGAACATCTTAAAAGGAAGTTGATTTATAATGTATTTTGAGGTCTTGTAACTGCTAAAAGCCGGTACACATCATAACCTTTTTGTTGGCAGTAAAACAAAATTACTGGTTAAAGGAATGGCAGAAAAACACAGTTTCAAATAAATTGTCAGGAGCTAATTAAGAACCCCAGCATTAATCTTCCTTTTAATGATAATTCCGGCATAGAAATGAATCTGAACGTTGCAGGGGTCTAGTAATGTCTTCATGGGAATCTTACTGCCATCTAGTGGTTGGAAGAGCAGAGAACTCATTCATGAGCATATACAACTGCAATTTAATGAAGGTTAAGAGGACATCGAATGACTTTGAGCTGATCTTGTTCTACTCCGAGCTGTTGCCTAAGCTGTCAACATGCGTCATTTGCAATGGTGGCTCACTGACACAACACACATAGCATCAGAGGAGTCAAGATCCTCCATAATTGCACTGAAGTTCATATTAGGTTCCCATCGATGAGCAAAATACCGGATCATTTGAATAGCATCGCCAACACGTACATCAAGGAACTCATCCTCCACCAGTCCAAAATGGCTCCTTGCAACATCTCGGACAACGCAATCGGCCTCTACGCCTAGTACATTGAAGCCAAGTCCCGTTCTGACGGACATGAGAAGAGCTCCATCACCAATGCTAGCACAAAGACATCTTGGTCTTGCACATGACCAAACAATCTCCTCCACGGACGAGGCAAAATCACTGCGAGGCCGGCAACCATGGCCCGGAGATAAGGCTGAACGGATAGGGACCCCGTGCTGTCTCTATAAGAACTGCAACTTAAACAGTTTTTGTAGGTTAGGATTGTTTGATCGAGCCAACGAATAGTCCGGATCGTCCAACAATGTGTTCTATAGTGTATTGATACAATGCATGCTACAGTAAAAACTATTACATTGTTTTTTACCAGTATTTCCAAGAGATATGGACAGTTGCTTTTTGATCCAACGGTCCATATATAACTACTTAAGTTACAGTCCCACTAAAACTACATTGGATCTCAATTCAAGACTGAACTCATAGTCCACCCACCTTTGGGATGTAACAAACTACCTAGCCCCTCCTAATGCTTCTAATAACGAAGAAGCAACATAAGATGACTGCCAGACAACGCGCACCTGCGTCTGTACCAATGTTCTGAAATTCTGTTCTTTTGGTGGGTCCCGAAATATATTTATCACGGTTACATTTCGGTCGGTTCATTTGAATTTTGACTAAAAATTCGAATTTCGGTCAAAATTTGTTCAAAATTTCATATTTCGGTCAAATTTTGTTAAAAATTAAATTTTTGAACAACCATTTCGACCCAAAATTCCATCGTTGGCTGGTGAAAAAATTCACAAAACCTTGGACTGTACAAGGCAGGGGCATGCGCTTGAAACGCAACCTTCGATACAACTCCGTTGGATCCGGAGCGCAGTCGACAGCAACATCCTCGAAGCGGGAAGGTTTGGAAGCGTCGTGGAGGAGAGGGTCGGGGAAGGAGAAGGAGACGAAGCGGGAAGGCGCGATGTGCTGCAAGCGCTCCAGCTCCGAGCAGACCGCCATTGCACGGAGCTACGCAATCACGAAGGTCTCTACTTCTCCCTGTCAAGCCATCCCATCTATCAGTCTCGAGGAGTCGAAGGTTTATCCTCCGAACGGACTAGTGGTTAGGTGATACTGTGCAGATTCAAATGGCGGAGAGAGGATGACCTGAGAAGAGAGCGGGAAATCCCCAATTTCTGCACCGTCCAGTCGCCGGTGTCACCACCGGCGTTGAGTCGTTAGGGCTTGCGGCGGCGCGTCAAGGGAGGGAGATGGCGACTAGAGGTGGACGTCATGTTATACCGGACGGACACGGTATGGACCCGTCGAACCAGGTGCCTAAACCGTGGGGTGCCGCTACGGTCGGGCTGGTCCATCTTGTCGTGCCGTGTTGACCCAGTTTGCCTTCAGTGAGTCTAGACACGACTCATTCGTGATTCATGCTGTGTCGATCCAGACCAAGCCCATTTACACTATTGTGATGAGAGGAAATGAGTTGAAAACAAGACAGTGGATACAAATATTAGGGAAAAAGAACTAAATTTTATTCATTCTTGAATTATTACAATGTTACTGTCTCGTTAAAAACTTTACTCCTAGTGTGGGATACCGCAGTGCTAAGCGATTCGGTGTGTGTGCTCGCCTGCTCGGTGTCAACGAGTATGTATTTTTCAGTCTCAATTCTCCACCTTTTAGCATCGCTGTTGCCTCCTCTTTCTACGCATACGAAAACAACAAAAGGCGCCGATCGTAGGACGAGACACAACATTACACAATGTTGCGGCAGAGTGCTCTGCCGCGTGCCATGCCTACTTCGGATCTATCGGATCTGTTTCTTACCGTATTAGTCCAAACACAATCCATACTAGCGTGTTGTACCGTGCCGCCCAACGTGCCTAACCGCAAGGTCTGACATGGCTCTGTTATTCGTATTGTGTCGGTCGACCAGACGCTACTAGACACAGAATTGGGCGTCGGCCGCAAGACGGCCGAGCCCGTCGTGCCAGGCCCACGTGAAACGGGCCAAGACGGCTCGGTCATTTCTTCGTGCGGGCCGGGCCAGCACGGACGGCAAAATCAAGGCCCGGACGGCCCAAAGGCACGCCGGCAGTCTTTGCCGGGCAGCCGCCCGAACACGGCAATCGAGAGAACGCAGCACACTAAATATTTTTTTATAAATTCATACGTTGTTCAAATGAAAAAGTTGTCTACATGAAAAAGATGTGTCTCAAAATTCTCTACAACTTTCATGTAGAATATAAATTCATATGAGCAAAGGAAGACCCTGAAAAATGCAGATTACCGAGAGATGTGGCGTCGGTCTGAAACTATACAGCGCACTAAATATTTTTTTATAAATTCATACCTTACTCAAATGGAAAAGTTGTCTACATGAAAAAGATGTGTCTCGAAATTCTCTACAACTTTCATGTAGAATATAAATTCATATGAGCAAAAGAAGACACTGAAAAATGCAGATTACCGAGAGACGTGGCGTCGGTCTGAAACTACACAACGCACTAAATTTTTTTTTATAAATTCATACGTTGCTCAAATGGAAAAGTTGTCTACATGAAAAAGATGCGTCTCGAAATTCTCTACAACTTTCATGTAGAGTATAAATTCATATGAGCAAAGAAAGATCCTGAAAAATACAAATTACAGATTCGGACCGGCTTTCGGGCCGTGCCGGCCCGAGCACGGCCCATACAGTCGGGCCGTGCCAGCCCGGCCTATTTTTTTTCGTGCCGGGTCGTGCTGACCCACTAAGGCCCGGCCTAATTTCCAGGTCTATACGCTACCGTGTCATGTCGTGCTGTACTTATCATGCCACGGATCCCCCCAAAAAAAATTGGGGGGGGGGGCTAATGGCCAGGTTTAACGGCGACCAACCTAGAGTCCTCAAATGGTTCCAGTTCTTAGTTCTTCATCCGTTCTTCTAAGACTTCCTTTGTCAACACGTCGTGGGACCCATTGGTCGCCTGGTCGGTGAGAGATGAAGGCTGTACCTCGCCATTATCAAGAGGATAGTTTGATCATTTGCCCCAAAGCTGTCGACTCCTGTCCTTTTTACAAAATCATATGTAACATTTTCAGCTCATACGTCCTTGTTTAATGCATTCAAAGGGATCTTTTTCATTGTTCGAGAGTCCCAAAAGACTAATTAAAACCAATTTTCATATTCTAATTAAAACCAATTTCCTTGTTTAATACATTCAAAGGGATCTTTTTCAGCTCATACGTCCTTGTTTAATATGTTACCATGTTTTCATATTCTAATTGAACACTTTTCATCTACGATTAGAGAAGAAATTTGTTCTTTTACCAAATATATGCGGATCAAATCACCTCTTATATGCTTCGATAATTTGCCATCCTATACATGGTAACGGATCATATACACCAAAGTTCATGAGCCAATTGATTATTTGCCCTTTTGAATAATTTTATCCATGTCTTCTTCCCCCTTCTTTTTCCTTTTTCTTGCCTTCTTGCTCCGACCATAAAGGGCCCTTCCCTGGGAATTAAGGGGCAAGGATGGCGCGCGACGATGGGGGAGGACAAGAAGGAGAACAACGGCGGCGGCGAGCGAGCAGGAGGACGGCAAGCGACGGCGGCAGTGGGCGGCACCCTACAGTAGCCATGGCAATGTGCGCGGCGGCACACGGTGGAGTTGTAGTAAAAGCACTCGCTCAGCCGGTTTGTCATGGTCGGAGCAAGAAGAAGAGAAAAGAAGAGGGGGAAGAAGACATGGATAAAAATTGTTCGAAATGGCAAATAATGAATTGACTCATGAACTTTAGTTAGTGTATATGATCAGTTACAGTGGATAGGATGGCAGATTGTTGAAGCCACTATAATTTTGGAGCAAATGGTCAAATTTCTCTTAAATCTGGCCTGAATTGAATTTATCCCTGATTTATTTTCCTAAAATTCGTATTGACAAGAGGTAAATCATATATAGTGGGTTTGTTTAATTTATATTAAACTATTGAGAAAGTTTCACTTACTGCAAGAAAAATTACTGTCTTAAATGTTAATATAGACCAAAAAAATACATGGTGTATTGTAGACCAGTAAATTTTGAAGGGAAAAATTTGGACCAGTATGCAGATCAATCACAGGATTCACGAACAAGAAAACATATGTGAAATGATTTCCTCTTCATTTAGATCTGTAGCAAATTACACGTAGTGATATCTGACACCTCCGTATTACAGCTTACAACAAAAACATATACATGGTAGTAGAATTATATGAGTGGATATTTATTTAGATCGTAATGCCGTCAAAACATAAGATAATAGCACATGTACAAGACTACAACAGAGACAAGACTACAAGAGTAAGAACTATGTAGTACACACTCCGGAGGAACTTCCACTGCACTACAATCTTCCTCTTTATGTTCATGTTTTCATGAACTACTGCATCAATAAATTTACTCTTAAGCTCGGAAATTCAGAGCCTAAATTACCGTCGCTTACCATCCTTCGCAGTTTGCATTTATCATGAGACTGACAGATAAAAATATCAGTCTCTCAGCATCAGCAACTAAGTTGGTCGTATAACCGGTAATCGTGTTTGATAAGTTTCTACTCACCAGTGACCCTCCAGGGGTGACCCCCATCTGAGCTGCTGCACGCTTGGTTGGGTAGAAAGCTGTCCCCAAAGCCACCAACCAATCTCATTTGCATTTCTTCCTGCGGAGAAAGAATCCTGATGCACCGTACGCAATTCACAAAATCCCTACACATGCAAACTCATTATCACAGTGGCATAAATAGCTACACTAGGAGAGTAAATGAATAAGCATGAAGAATTGAAGACATTAATAAAATGTGGTCACATTTTATTTGTCCATCAGGTGAAATCAATGCAGAAGAATGAGCTAAATTGCTTATGTTATGCAGTTAAAAGAGTTGATTTTTGAGTTTGTCCACAATTTTTTGGCAGGTAAATATTCAGTTGAAGATAGAAAATATCCTAATACTTTAATTCTACTCAAGGAACTAACTTGACAACCAATGAATGAAGCCTAAGGCGAAATATCCCCAAGGTCACGTTCACTCAAATTGCCTAATGTCACCCATCAATTTTATCTTTCAGTAGTCTTTTCACATTTCCACAAAGCCATGCTAGTTAGTTTTGCATGGGCAAATGAAAAAAGAGTTTATGGAGTTTGACTTACTCCCATGGGTCATCACCAACTAGTAGAACATCCTTCTCGTGATCTTCATATACTAGTTTCCAGCCAACTCTGTTTTGATCACCGAGCTGACCCTCAATACCAAACATCCGGGCAATGTCATGTTTCAGTTCATCATATCCAGAATATCGGTTGATGTCAATAGATCTTCCCACAGCACCACGCTTGTGCACCTGTACATAAAATACTTCGGTCAGTAAAGTGCTCACCGCAAGAGTGAGCTGTGTGCTCAAACGTACAATATGCTAGAACAACACACCACAAAACAAATTTGCTAAGAGCCTAAGGCTATCTCTGGTAAACTACTGGTGGCTTTTGGCTACTATTTTCTAGCCTAGAGTGAAATAAGCATATACATTTCTCAAGTCATCATTTTGCATAGAGGTTAGGTTTAGCAAACTCCATATAGGTATGGAGAAATATAGAGATAATTATGTAATTATTTTCTAAAAGATGAATTCTTTTGTTCTCCATATTAAAGTATTCACATGGCGTACTATGAAATACAAACTAACTTGATAAATACTGGATTATTGGTATGAAATGACAAACCTTGGTGTAGGTTCGCATGCGTTGATGTGCAGGAGCTGAAGCACAGAAATTTCTATTTAAGAATGGGGTATCATTGATTGCAGAATCTATAGAATTGAACGGCATATCAGCAACTCCAAATGAATGTGAAATGATTGAAGATGATAACTCTTGTTGAGAATCCTTTGACGCAATGTAGTTAGAAATGCCATTTCCTGGCATCTGATCTAGGTATTTCTCGGTTTCAATGTTATTTGCAAGCAAGGCATCAGCATTAAGTGGTAAGCCCAGGTGACCATCAATGTTCACGCCAAATAGAAGGTTATTTCTTGGATCTGTAACCCCAAACTCACTATCTGGAACTGTGTCTCTCAACAGCTGGTGGTGATTGAAGTATGAAGGTGGAAAGTTTTGTTGCAATGATCCATCAGCTTGAGAAAGGCAAACCGAAGTAGCTACCGAAGTAGCTGAAGAGGATGTGTCTAAGTAATCCATCTGAGGGTTGTTGCTGTTTATGTAGTCCTGTCCGGTAGCTGGCCTTTGTTCAGCCATCTTGGGAATCATCACTGTTGGCTTGGCACTCTGATAAGACTTCACGTCCTGTTCAATTGTAGGGCCCAACACAACAGATGATTGAGATGTTTTTGCTGCAGTAGGTAA
Source organism: Guadua angustifolia (assembly GCA_036346375.1). Lineage (NCBI taxonomy): Eukaryota > Viridiplantae > Streptophyta > Magnoliopsida > Poales > Poaceae > Guadua > Guadua angustifolia. The sequence goes on from CM070515.1 coordinate 14,082,278, forward strand.
ACTCTGGTTCTTAGAGCTACGTGGGATGGACTGCAAAAGAACAGGATTATTGTTAGTGGATGGTGATGTTGACGAAGAGGGAACATCATCTGTCTTCAATGATTGCATTCCACCAGCCGCGTGCAAAGAGCTAGCACCCATGGAGGTAATAATGTCTGATTTTGCAATGGGAATGGCATCCCCAGGCAAATCTTGAACTGGTTGGTGAGGTTGAGCCTTTTGTTGTGTTGGGCACTGGATAGTGTTACTGTCATGCATACCAACAGCTTGGGTAGTTCTTTGTGCACATTGCTGAGGAGTTGATTGAGAATTTAACATTTGCTGCTGCAACTCCAAAAGCATTTTCTGCTGCTCCAAGATCAGAGGTTGCTGTGGCTGTAGAGCCTTTAATAGTTGTAATTTCATTTGATGATCAGATAGCTGTGTATTCATGTTTGCATCACTGGACACATGAATAGGTTGTATCTTTATTTGCTGCTGTTCCTGCACTGAGTGCTGAGCCTGCTGATGATGTTGAGGTTGTTGCTGTTGTAGCTGTTGTTGCAGTTGCTGCTGCAAATGTGGTTGTTGTTGCTGTTGCTGCAGAAGCTGGTTTTGTTGAAGGCCTCCTTGTAAGACGGTGTGACTTTGGACCTGAGGTTGCTGTTGCTGGAGTTGAGCCTGGACAACGACTTGAGGTTGCTGCAGTTGAGACTGGAGGATGACTTGAGGTTGCTGGAATTGAGCCTGGACAACAAGTTGAGGTTGTGCGACGTTTATGTTTGGCTGGCTACCTTGCACTGATTGAGTAGCCACATGCTGCTTCTGGTCGGAATTACAATCTTGAACTACTTTCTGGGGTACTATAACATTTCCCAGTTGGTTTGGTGTAGCTATAGCTTTCGCTAACTGTTCGGTCTGTTGGTTTTGTTGAGGTAGCAATGAAGTGTTGAACTGGATGTTATTTTGTTGCAGGAACTGGGGCTGGAAGCTGATTTGCCTCGATATATCAGCTGCAGACAAATTTTGTACAGGTTTGCCAGCTAATGGGTTTAGCAACTCTGGTTGCATAACTGTGCCAGCAAGCGACGGGTTCTGCTGCATGTTCATCCACTGAACTAAATTTAAACCTGGCACTATACTGTCTTGAGTATTCAGATCTTTCTTGCAGATCTCCTCACCAAACCATGGCATGGTCCTCTTAAAAAGATTCTCCATTTCAGAGGTCTCATCATCTACAGATTAGTTTATTATAAAATAACTAAGTTATATAGCAAAGGAAATCATTGCTATCTACTTATCTGGTAGAAAGGATATGCAGTTGATAACTTTGGTGATACAATGATGATACTCGTAGTAATGATGGAATGATGAAGAATGAACAAAGTCCACTGGTTACCTATCATCCCAGGTTGTCTCGCGCGTTTTACAGTGAATAATGGCGATGGATAGATGAAGAATGGAGCAATGACAGGCTCAATCTCCCAGAGGGAAACCCTGGTGCGCCTCTCACTTGGTGCTGCTTCATCCCATGCAACCTGCACATACATATACTTGTTTCAACAAAAGCAAAGGAGAAATGGCTTGTCAGATTGGCAGGTTTACTTTGTATGGATCAGACCAACCTGAAGATTGCGCCATTGAGAGCTTTTCCACCTTACAGGATCCAGATCACTTATACCAGTTATTGTACCCATGTACCTGCAGAAAGATGTCATAACTTCCCACTTTTTAGCAAAATTATTAGTCCATATAAAACTTGAGACACGTAAAAGCGTAAAAGCATGAGCACATGCATTAAGTTCAAATGCAGCAAACTGATACTTAAAAAACAAGCAGGTACACAACAAACTCCAAGGATATCTTTAAAGTGATCTCAAAGTAAGAAGGATGGCTGTGCATTCTAGAAACTAGGTAATAAAGTCATCTCAAAGTAGGAAGGATGGCTGTGCATTCTAGAAACTAGGTAAATATGGAATCTATACCTTCTCGTTCCAGATTCTTCAGTTTCAAACATCATTCTAAACCGCATGCCAAGAGATAATTGGTTGCCATAGACTGCTTTCTGGTACTTGGCAAAAGGAATCACAAACTCTGAAGGACTAGCCCTGAAGAAACAAACAAAAAATAACAGTTCAATTGAAACTCCAAATATATCATTTCTTCATATGTTAAGCCTCGCATAAGATGGTATTTACCTTGGGTTATAGAATATTGTGAATTGGCTGTTATTTGCTGCTGCATGGGCTGCAGCAGCAAGAATTCCAATATGCATACTATCACTAGACAAGACAGATGATGAGAGGTTAGTAGGTTGCCTATTTGCTCGCCTGATTCCCAAGAAGAGTTGCTGTTTTGCATCCCTACGATCACAATGGCAGGAAGTTTAGCGGCACCAGTTACCTTTCCATATAGATTGAATTGTTACATCAACTCTCAAGCAATACCAAGCCAGGAAATAGCTGACTATCCACACAAAAATAAAGACCCTCAGCATCAGCATTTTACCTAATAAATAAGACTGAATCACCAGCAAGAAGTCTCTTTCCACTGACAAATAGGCTCCAGCCAGTAGTCAGCAAATGCCTTTTGGGCTGGCCTGGTGAAGAGGAAGAGTACTATTCATAAATTAGAAAAGGGATGCATATGAAACAGCAAAATGGATAAATCGTGAAGGAGCATAGCAGGTTTCTAAAATCTCATTTTATAACCAAAGGCAAAAGCAGATATATCATTTTTAAAAATGAATAACAGTAGAAAGGATTCTACTGCAGATATATATTATATAAAAGGGTATAATTACAAAAAAAAAAAGCACTATACAAAGTCATTTAGCCAGTCTTGAATGTACGGAAATTACATATTTTTCCCCTATGGGTAACATGGCAAAGTCTTCCTTAAAGTTTCTTTTCCAGCTTCCAATTGAAGGGTCTACGTTTTCAAAGACCTTCTTGTCAGATGTATGATATTTGAATATGGGCTTAGCTAAATACTATTAGCTTTTATTCATGCCTAGAGGGGAACTTTCAAATATTACTTTGTGACTTACCTCGATATATATGACGGAATGTCCAAATGTTATCATGTAAATCCCGGGCCTGAAGTTCTTGGGCAGGAGGCTGCATTGAAAAGTCCTACACATATTACAGTGAGAACAAATTAGAACAGACCATAAGGCAGTCAACACTTCATCCTTATTTCCATAAGAGGTAAAGTATGCTTACAAGACGAGGGAAGATCCTCTCCGCAGCACGCCGTGGCACAGAGAATCCTCCATGAGTGCTTGTATCACTCGCTGTCAGTGTTTTGCAAAAGAATTCTATTTGTGCCCTGGATTGTTTCAGCGCAAGCTCTGATGCCAGCAATATCTCCTTGTCACATTGTGCAACCTAGCAGTTCCAATTCCAAAATCATGGCTGTACTCGTATGCCACATAATACAAATGACCTAATTGAATTTGGGGAAGTGCGACCTACATTGCTAACTGGCTGGAGAGTCATTCGAGCATAAACTTCATCTGTGTCAGGATCAGCCTGTCAAGTTTTGTTGAGCGATGTGTCATATTAAAAGGCTAAATTATCCACATAAGAGGGCACTAGTTAAATGGCACAGTTATTCTCCATTTAGTGGTGTTCAAAGAGGCAGAGATTACATGAATAGTGACATTGTGGAGAATGCATATCAGCTTTGATGGAAGATTTGGATAGCTTGGAATTTGTGAATCTGCATCCTTTCGCATAGATGCTGCTACCTGAAATTGGGTATCAAGGAATAATAATTGTTCGCCATGAAACTCCAGACCACTTGCACACAACTTGCAAATTTACAAGTGCTTTCCCTAATAGCTGAGCAGCCTGAGCTTTTATGTATAAAACTTGTGAAAAAAAAACACAGATTTTTCATATGGAACTCCACATTAGCTCTGCAAGCTAATTAAAAACAGAAGTAAACCAACTAAGATGAGTACATGATGCAATTCTTTCGTTTGCATTTAAGTCAGGATCATCTGGACAGGAGATTGAATACAGGGTGTCAGAACTGAATTTGCTAACTGACCAAAAGCCTACCATTTGTTGCTTAATCTTTGAAAGATGCTTCTTAATCTTAAGATAATCCACATGACAAACACATAGTTCTAACATTCGCAGTATCCTGTGACCAAGGAAATAACAAACATAAATAACATTGGAGGCTCATATGATCAAGTATCAACCAAAACGCGCGTAATCTCTGCCTTGTAAAACAACATGTAAAGGACAAATAACAGCCAAATTTTCACTAAAAAAAAGGACAAATAACAGGCAAATTTTCACATGTCACTAAAAAAAAGCAGGCAAATTTTCAGGACACCGAAGCAACCATGAAACGACACACGGCTTCTTACCGGTGACAGCCGCAAGGAGGAATTACCAGCACTCGAGCACTTGGCGACAGCCGACAAGAAAGAGGCAAGAGAGAGAAAACTGCGAAACCACAAGAACACAACAACAAAAAAAGGAACAACTTTTGCTCGTCGAAAAGGGAAGACAACAGTCAACAGCAGCTTAATTTGATCGAGAAGGATAATCGGAAGTAGGGGGAGACGCGGCCGGCGGGGCAGTACCTGCTCGCTGTGGCCCTGGGGGAAGTAGACGACGAGGCTCCCCGCCGGTGGCAGCGCCACCAGCGGCCCCGCGCATGCGTACCACAACTCCTGGTTCACCTTGGTCCTCTCCTCCCCCTCCACCACGCCCCCACCGCCGCCGGAGCGTGCCGGCGCCGCCATCCCACCAGTACTCAGTCACGCCTGCCCCCGCCGCCGCCACCAGAGTGGCATCGCCGGATCACCGGCGAGGAGAGGAAGGCGAATTTGAGCAGCTCCCAAGGACAGAAAGACCCGGTGGCGGCGAAAAGAAAGAGTAATATAACACTGCAGTGCTGTACTGTTAATGCATTTGTTAATTAAATTGCTGGTTAATTACTGGTTGGCTTCGCCGATTTGTTCATTAATTAATCAACACGAGTGCAGAAGAATCGTTTATGCAGGACACACACGTACCAGCGCGTGGCAACGTATAAAGGTTTTCTTTTTTTTTCTCCTTTTTCTTTGTACTATTTTTTAAAAAGTTTTGTACTACTTAAAAAGTGCAGTAATTGCTCGCCAAAGAAAAAATACAGTGTAGTAATTGGATTTTTATTTATTTATTTGTATGTATATGTGGTATTGTGAAAAGCTTCTTTTTTTTCTCTCCTTTTGTTGTTTGATTTGAGAAGAGGAGAAGAAAAGTTGGTTTGTAGTGTATAGCATTTGTATCATGTCTTCTATTTGTCGGTTTTCTGTCCTTTCTGCTTACTTTTCATTTGCTACTTTTTTTCCCTTGCTTTTGATTCGCTACTTCTTCAGTTTTAGGGCTTATCAGAAGTCGGGAAGCTAGACAATTTCAGTGACCTTTTTCAGCTTTTTATTGGCTTTCTTGCCAGAGCTTGTACTGTTTATAACACTGTTACAAGTACGAAGGCTAATCACAAAACTGCATGATTAGTATACGTGTTGAATGAGGTAATTAAAGAGCACATTAATTATATATGCATACTGATCTTTTGCTAGTTAATTTGAGGTGTTGATGGAACCACTCAACCATATCAACTACAGGATAGGTTTTTTTTCCAACTACTGTTAGGCGAAACCAAAGACTGTAGAGCAAAAGCGCTTAACTGCTATATCCTACCTACATGATTATATAATTGAAAGGTCCCCAAAGGTTAAGCCAGGGTGCAAAATTATTAATTGAATATCCATCTTTCTTTATCTTTACTAACCGGAGACTCCCCTAATAGTCTCTCATTGATCCTACAAGATTAAAAGATAGAAAATTTCACGTTAATCAACAGAGGAAAAGGGCTATAAATTGTTATGTTAATCGTAGAGAAAAATATCTTGACCATCTATTTTTTAATTGTGGTGTAATCTACAGCTTGGATTAATTATAGACGTCCATACGATTCAAGTAGAGTTTGCATACAAAACCATGAGACTGGATATGGCACGTGTGCTCTAAGTCAAACTCAACAAAAGAAATTCTGGTACCCAGCCGGACACTAAAGAGGGGTGTTTGGTACAGCTCTATCAAAATCCATGAAATTGATGGAACAAGTATTTCTAACTTCAAAAATTTATAGAGTTAGAGCTGTAAACAGAGCCTAAGTTCAAAACAGAATCAGGAGGTCCTTCTGTGCAAAATTTTTAAAAGTTACATAAACATTAAAGTATAAATGAATAATAAATAATGATTACTTATCATTTCGTTTACTTTAAAATTTATACAACTTGTATTAAAGAAAAATGTACAAAAACACCTCTCAAATTGGATGTTAAAAAACACCACAAATAAAAAGTCATTGGATGACCGTATGCAGCCTCAAGTAGGCCTGGGCGTTCGGTTTAACCGAAAAATTCGGTTTCGGTTTTCGGTTTATTTGGAAATTCGGTTATTTCAAAATTGAAACAGAACTATATTTGAAAATTTCGGTAACCGACAATTCGGTTAACCGATAATTCGGTTTCATTTTCGGTTTTAACCGAATTAACCGAACTTGGCAATGATGATGGCCGTGTCGTTAGCAACTTTGTTGCTCAGGTAGCCACCGTTTGTAGCCTCCTCTTTTGACACCTGAATTTAAGAACAATCCAGTTGTTTGTTTCATACTAAATGCTCCTTGTGCAATTATAGTTTCAAGCGTTGAGGAAGGAGCCTCTGACTGTCTATGGCGATGGCAAACAGACGAGGAGCTTTCAATATATCTCCGATTTGGTGGGTCTCTTTATCAAAGTTCGGTTAGTTTGGTTAACCGAGGGTTAAAACCGAATTAACCGGAAAAAGTTCGGTTATTCCATACAGCTAACCGAATCAACACCCGAATAATTCGGTTTCGGTTTTTTCGGCTTCGATTTCGATTTTAACGGTTTCGGTTTTCGATTTCCGGTTTATTTGCCCAGCCCTAGCCTCAGGCCATAACTCCTGCCATGTATGCATGCAACTAAGACAGTGAGTAAAAAGAACTCCACTGCTAAGCTTTTCTACTTGCCACCTTGTGCCTTTAATGCCTTTTATGTAATTTTCTACTTTGCACCTTTTGCCATTAATTCCTTTTATATTGTATTACTGTAATGCTTCGGTCCGGACGTAAGACGTAGGGTGTTCTGTCCGGATGCTTCATTCACAAAGCTCCTCCCACCTCATCCTTATCCATCTATATCATCCCAAACATTGACTACCCATTCTAATATATTAGATGTTGACTACTTAGCCATCCCCTTTCTCTCTGGAGCCTTTCTCCACTCACTTCCTCATCTCCTCAATTTGTTCTCTCCATGTAAAGCAGAGCACAAGCTCCTAACATCCTATTCCTCGTTTACTCTAGAACCATCAGATGAACTTGATTTTTCCCTTCCCTTGATTCTCCTGTTCTCCCTCCTCCACGGCTTGTAGCGCATTAGGAGGGCTCATCGGTGTCATGCTTGATGGAGGGACAGGAGGCTAATTAGGCAACGATACTGGTTTAGTCTTGACCTTGTCAGATTTGGTCTACCGGTGATGAGTATAGGACCAGTGGCACTGTCGACAATGAAGCGGTGATCTAGGGCTAGTCTCGTCCTAGCTAAATCTTGGCTAGCATCGGGCCAATGCTGCTTGCACCTCAACTGAGCTCACCTTCTCACCGGTACTACCACCTTCTTCTTCTCCGGCGGATTGTTGCATATGTTCTCTCAATTTGTTGCAACAACCTTTGTCAATTGTTCCAATAAGTGTTTTATTTTGTTGCAGTGTGTACTCACAAAAATGTTGTAGTAAATGATGTTTTTATTACATTTGTTTTGTTGATTTGTTGCACCCAATAATTGTTTTGTTGCACTATGGGTCACGATTTGTTGCAATGGGTTGTTGTCATTGAATGGAGTTTTGCTGCACACTTTATAATTTTTGTTGTGTTCGCTATCATTTTTGCTATGATTTTTTGTTGGTAGATCAAACATCCTTGTGATATCGCAATTGTAGCCTACTCAAACAGCACACCTGCACCCACCAAAATCGAGCGCCTCCTCCCTGTTTCTCTTGCCTTCCGACCAATCCCCTTAGCTCTCTCCCTGTTAATAGCCAATAGCTAACACGTGAGGTAGCCGCAGCACTTAACCCCGACCGAAGCTCATTCTTGTCTTGTGTCACCACACAAGGCAGTAGACGGAGGTCGCACTTAAGGGAGGTCAATCAAAGGGTGATATTGATTTCTGTAAATGAGATCGATGGTAGAGGAAGCATATGCAGGGGGGATGTTCTTATCGTACATTTGGGTGCTAGTCCTTCCTATTGTATTAAGATGTGTTACATAAGTATACTTACAGTAGATTAGTTATTTGAGATTTTATATTTCTTATAAATAAGTCCATCACAGGAATTGTCTACTTGAATTATTTTCACTAACAAAGGTCAAGTGAATGGCTAATACATCAACAGAACATGCATCTTCCACGGTTTAGATGATGTTTTCTTTCTTCCTTTGTATTAACTCATCAATTCCAATTAAGTAGCAATGTCTCCTACAAATTTTGACAAGTAGAAAAAATAAACAAAAGAATTAGTTTTGTCAAACAAAGTATTGAACCTCTAAATCACATGCCTACATTTGTTTGACTACCAACTTTACATATTTGAGGGAGGTGATGAGGATTAAATTTGAGGTCATCATCACAAAGCATAGTTGATACTTGGGAAATCTTTGTAGATTACTTTGATACGTAACTATCGTACTCATGGCACCAAAATGTACATAAATTCTAGAAATTCCAAAACTTTCATCTTAGATGCCTAGGAGGTAAAAGGATAAAAATTTTCATATTAATTAGATAGAAATAAAAAGGCTAGGAATTCCCACGTTAATCGTAGAAAAAGAAAACATCTTAACCATCTATTTTTTTTCAAAACAATGGTGTTCTACTACTTGGACTAAGTAAGAGTGGCAATAGGGACATTCCCCGATGGGGAAAACCCCCCAGGTCCCCATCCCCGATAGCAACAAATATCCCTGTTCCCCAGCCCCGAACCTAGTATCGGGGGACATCCATTCCCCGCCCCCTGTCGGGGCTTCAGATCCCCATGAGGAACCATACCCGCTTCAAATATCAATATTGCAGTCGAATGCAAGTCAAGGTGCACTAGAGGAGGATTGAGCTCATGCATGTGTTGTATACAGTATGTTATTCCCATAACAATCCTCATTCTGCCTCTCCAATCGATGTGATCAAAACCCTCAGCTGCAAAACAATTTCCAAACTTGCTATTAATTGAATAAAATTATTTCAAAATTTACTTTGTTCCATCAATGCAATAGCGAGAACAATTTTTATGTACTTTCCATGGAGATTCTCATAAAGTGTCCGATTGGGCACATATTCTAGCACCATCATCCTCATGAAAGGTTCCTCCTCACAAAGCCGAGTAGATTGATGTAATTCTTTTGGTTTATTTGCGAGAGTGAGTCTATTTGCTAATTGTGAGATCATGTGATGAAAAATTGGTTGAATGGTGAAATTGGCATTGTAAAGTGACTTTGGTTATAGCATGTGTGGTGCTTGTGCATGTGCTATGTTGATATGATTATTATGCTGGTGATAGCATGATGGCTTTTGTTTGATGCAATGCACTCATGTGAGTGGTTACATGGATTGATTTTGAGGCAAGTCGTGGACTTGTGCTCGAGATGTTCATTTAATTATCTTTGGTGATAGCATGATGGTTTTGCTTGATGCAATGCACTCATGTGAGTGGTTGCATGGATTAACCTTGAGTCAAGTCGTGGACTTGTGCTCGGACCGGTTGTTGTTTATTCGTGTGCGAGTGTTGCTCGAGGGTGAACGTGGTCGATGACGGACCGAACTAGGTTCATGGAGGAACCGAGGTTCGGACTAGGTTCAGGAGGAATCGAGGTCCCGTGGTCGAGGATGTCATGCGGGACGTTCGGGCTAGAGAACGGTGCACACGAAGGTCGGTTAGTCACGTGAGTCGGCGGCGGAACGTGCCGTGACGCTGCATGTGTGAATTTTGGGTTGTATGCATATATTGGGCCATGTGTTATTGGGCCAAGTGGATATGCATACATGTGTTAGGGTTTTGAGTTGTATAAAAACCCTGGAAAACCTAATCAATGAAATTGGAGCTTTTGCTGGCGGCTGAGAGGTCCTGCGGCTGGTGTGCCTCTTGCGTCTGAGTTTTTCTTACGGCCAGAGGTTCCTGCGGCTTGTAAGTCTCCTGACGATCGAGGTGAGGCTAGATTGTTCGGTTCAAAACAAAGACCAGATTGCATGCAGGGCTGTTTGGAATGTAGCGACTAGTTAATTTGCTGGCTGCATTTTTCTTCTTGCTCTTGCGGCTGGGAAGTAAGAAACATTGCGACTGGAGGCTTTTGGTTCCCTGCTCTCGATATATGCGACTAGAAGATTAGTCTCTTGTGATTTGGACCGCACATGCATGCAAAGAATCAAATCTTGGTGACTAGATAATTGGCTCGCGTCCTTGTTTTCCTGGTGGTATGCATGCATATACGGAAGTTTTGAAGACTGGCGCATGCATGGGACTAGATAACTTCTAGCGCTTATTTTTCTCTTCGTTTTGCTCTCGCTTATATGCATGTTTCCTTTTAGATTGATTCATAATTTCATTATAATAATTTTGATTTGATCGGTTCAAAAATTGTCTAGGGCATCTAGTGATTGATCTAAAAAGTTTGATTGGTTAATTCATCATAAATCCTGATTAATTTTGTAATTAGGATTAGATCAATTTTCGTCACTATTGATATAGTCATATTGCGAAGGTAATATCTTTAGATCCATAAATCCGATCGGATTGATTCTTCTTTTGTTAATTTGGAAATTGAATATAGTTTCTACAGTTAAAATTTCATATCAATCTAACGGTTAGATCTTCGGGAATTACTGTTTTAGTGGACGTGCATCATTCTGTTTTTTGTCAAATCCAAATCAGTTAATTGGGGTGTTTCAAAAATAATCAAAAATTTGATTTTAGCTTCCGCGCAATCATTCACCCCCCCTCTGATTGCTAGTTTAATATATATCGATCCTACAAGTGGTATCAGAGCCTTGTTTTTCTAATTAATCTTAACCGGTGATTAGAAACCGTAGCGATGGATAGGTATTCGACAAAACCTTGTGTTTTCGATGGTGTTGATTTTTAGTTCTGGAAAGCGAAGATGGAGGCGTACATTCAAGCTCAAGGCTTTACAATCTGGGAGAAAGTTTACAAGCCATATCAAGTTCCTGAGAATGATGAAGTTAATGACACCAATCGAGCACATGTTGAAGCAAACAGCAGAGCACGAAATTTGATCATCCAAGGATTGGGAAGAAGCGACTTCGACCGCGTGATCCATCTCAAGTCGGCATATGAGGTATGGAAATCTCTTTGTGATTATCATGAGGGTTCTAACACTGTCAAAGAGGTTCGTCAGGATATATATAAGAAAGAATACATGCGATTTGAGATGAAACCTGGTGAGTCACTAGATGATTTCTTTGCACGCTTTAATAAAATTCTTAGCAATTTGCGTCTTTGTTGGAGTTAGCTTTGATGATCTTGCTAATGCTAGACAATTGCTTGGTGCATTAGACATGTCAATTTGGGAGATGAAAGTTACATCTATTAGAGAATCAACTGTCATGAGTACACTTACTTTAGATGTTCTTTTCTCTAAATTAAAAACTCATGAATTGGATGTTCTTGCTAGGAAGAATGATCATAAATCAATTGCATTGACCTCCCAATCTAGCATGTCTCAGAATAATACTTCTTCAAGTTTTGCCTTGTCCTACTTGTCTTCACTAACCGATGAACAGATTGAGGAATTTCCAGAAGAAGACTTGGCATCACTCTCTTCTCGTTTTTATAAAGCCTTGCAGAATGTGAGAATGAGAAAGAGAGTTGGTGGTGGCCCTCCAAAGTGCTATGAGTGTGGTGACATCAACCACATGCGTTCAAATTGCCCTAAACTCGCAGGTAAAGCATCAAGGGAGGAGGACAATGACAAAAGAAAAGAGAAGAAGAAGTTTTCTCCAAGAAATAGGAAGAAGAAGAGCTTCATCAACAGCAAAGTTGTCCACCGGGTTCTTTCCGCTCTTGAACAAGTCAATTTGAGCGATGTGGATTCGGAGAGCAGCGAGGACGATGCAACTCCAAGCAAGCATGAATTGACAGGGTTGTGTCTCATGGCTAGAAGTGATGGAAGCTTCACCGAGGACGATCATGACAGCGACTTCAATGAGGTAGAACCTTCTTACGATGAATTAGCTATTGTTGTTGCTCGTCTTGGAAAATTGCTTGACAAACGCGACAAAAAAGATTAAGAAACATGATGTTCTTGTGGAATCTTTGAATGCTGAAATTGATAGACTTAAATCCTTGATTCCTGATGATGATGCTTGTAAATTATGTGACTTAATTTACAATGAGCTTACTTTGCTTAGGAAAGAACATGTTACCTTGTTAGAGCAAATTAATGCTGAAAAAGAGAAAAATGAGAAACTTGTTAAACATGCTAGTTGTTCTACTGTTGATTTGCATGATTCAACTCTATGTTCTAAATGCTCCACACTTGAATTGAAGTTGAATGATGCTAATGGTAGAGTTTCTCAAATGACCAATGATTTGCTCACACATGAGGTTCTTTCATGCTCAACTTGTCGCAAGCAAAAAGAAAAAGTGGACGTTCCATGTAATAATTGTTTAACTCTTTCTCGAAAGGTTGATTACTTGGAAAAATCTTTAGAACGGTTCACTTCAGGAAAGAAAAACCTAAACATGATTTTGGATCAATCAAAAGTCAGTACTCATCACAAAGGTTTAGGTTTTGATTCTTATGCTCATCATAAATCGCATGCTCCTCTCATTGTTAAGACACTTGAAAGTGGAAAATTTGAGATTGTCAATGAGCCTAAGAAAATTATTTTCAAGTCTGCTGGTGTGTTATCTTCTACTATGATGAATGCAAATGCTACTTCTGTTTCTAAAGCTAAACATCATGTTAAATACACTTGCACTCATTGTGGTAGAGATGGACACTTAGTAGATTTTTGCTTTAGGCTAGCCAAACAGCAAAAGAAAGAAAAGGCTAAGGCTAGGTCTAATTTCAGGAAGGCACATTTCACTCCTCATTTTGTGCCTAGGGTGATGCAAACATCTTTTGTTGAAAGAAACACGAGAAAGGGCAAATCTGTTTTTGTGAACAAGCATACTCGTGTTGTGCCTACTCGTCGTGTGTCTCAGTACTGGATTCCCAAATGTTTTATTTCTAACCCCAGTACCGAGGCCTCGACATCTTCTTGTGCTATGTAGGTTTTTCAGAAGTGGGTTGGAGAACAGAAGCTTAGTGGATCTTGGTCTTTTTCAAGATGGGATCAAGACTTGGATGGTTCTCACTCTTGAGATGGTTTTCAAGAGGCATGTGCAATAATTCTTCATCTACTTTGTGAGCTATCTTATATACTCATGTCTTTTACATTTACAGATATTTAATTGTGACATGAGATGAGACTTCTTGTTCGTATGCTCATATGTATCCCCTGGCATGTTGAATAATGTTATATTTTATATCATGCCTTTCATGCTTCGAATTCACTTATCATGATTCATGCTTATGCTTAATTGAACATACCATGATAATTCAAGCACATATATATCACCATCTCCTCTCTGTTGATTTCATTGGTTATCCATTTGAGGGGGAGTTAATGGTTTTGGTGAAATTTCTTTTTCGGTTGCTTTAGGGAGGTTTGTTCTTTCAGTCTTTTGTTTTTAAATCAATCCCTTCATGTGACATTTTTGAAGAAGTTTTTAAGATGGTTGTTTTGAGGGGGAGTTTTTGAAAACTCAATATTGTGAAACATACTTTTTATTTTGTGTGTTTCTTAAATGAAAAAAATGAAAAACAGTGTTAGTACTGAGCATTGTATTTCATACACATATGTCATTTGAAGCCATGTTTATGCTACAAGGTCTTTGCAACTTTCTGTTTATACATATATGGTGTAGTTTATGGCATGACTATTTAAATGGAATGATAACTTGAATTAAATCTTGTCATGGTTGAACTTTCTTGGCTATCTTGATCCTGTTTAAAAAAATGCTAAATCTGAAAGCTAAGCGCTAAAGCAAAAAATGATTGTTGATAAATGCAAGAACAAGGTCATGCACTTTGTCACACTTCTTCTTTCTGAGGCGCTTATCATTGCACTTTGATATGAACTTGGAAGAGATTGTGTATGGTAAAACTATGAAACCTTAAGCTTGTGATTGCTTGGCATGGTTGAAAAGTAAGGCTGATGGTGCATGTAATTCCTTGCAATTGTTATTGTTGCAATCAAAGTAATGAATCAGTTTTTCAAAGCACAAATAAAGTGCACAAAAATTCAATGTTTTCAGGTTTTTAAGATTGTTGAGAAAGGGAGATCATGCCATGCAAAAAAAATCGTTAATAGTACTTGATTTCTGTTATGCTTACTCTACATTGTTTATGTGTAGATTTGAGGGTGCAAGTACTGTTGATAGCATGATTTGGTGATCAAATTGTTTCATTTGTGCATGATTCATAATGCTTAGTACATAAAAAAAGGGAAAACAACAACATTAAGGGGAGAAGTTTATCACTTTTTGCATTCTTGATGAATCCATTGTCAAAGGGGGAGAAATTTGGAGAATTTTGGAATCAAAGGGAAAATTTTTTGTTACACATTGCACATTCACATACACATTTCTTCTTTCTGTTAGGGGGAGTTTCTCTTTGTCATAGGGGGAGATTTCTTTTTAGATAAGGGGAGATTTTGTTTCTTCTTTGTACGGGGGGATTTTCTCTCTTTGTCTTTTGGTCACTTTGTTTGTCTTTTGTTTTATAAACAAAATTTCTTATCTGTTCTTGTGGGGTGAATGCCAATGTTCAGTCCAATGGTGTTGCCAATGTTTTCATCAAGGGGAGATTGTGAGATCATGTGATGAAAAATTGGTTGAATGGTGAAATTGGCATTGTAAAGTGACTTTGGTTATAGCATGTGTGGTGCTTGTGCATGTGCTATGTTGATATGATTATTATCTTTGGTGATAGCATGATGGCTTTTGTTTGATGCAATGCACTCATGTGAGTGGTTGCATGGATTGATTTTGAGGCAAGTCGTGGACTTGTGCTCGGATGTTCATTTAATTATCTTGGTGATAGCATGATGGTTTTGCTTGATGCAATGCACTCGTGTGAGTGGTTGCATGGATTAACCTTGAGTCAAGTCGTGGACTTGTGCTCGGACCGGTTGTTGTTTATTAGTGTGCGGTGTTGCTCGAGGGTGAACGTGGTCGATGACGGACCGAACTAGGTTCATGGAGGAACCGAGGTTCGGACTAGGTTCGTGGAGGAATCGAGGTCCCGTGGTCGAGGATGTCATGCGGGGCGTTCGGGCAGAGAAGGCGGCACACGAAGGTGGTTAGTCACGTGAGCATAAGTATAAGCGGCGGGCAGGCGTCTGGCGTGCATGTGTGAATTTTGGGTTGTATGCATATATTGGGCTATGTGTTATTGGGCCAAGTGGATATGCATACATGTGTTAGGGTTTTGAGTTGTATAAAAACCCTGGAAAACCTAATCAATGAAATAGGAGCTTTTGCTGGCGGTTGAGAGGTCCTGCGGCTGGTGTGCCTCTTGCGTCTGAGTTTTTCTTACTACCAGAGGTTCCTGCGGCTTGTAAGTCTCTGACGATCGAGGTGAGGCTAGATTGTTCGGTTCAAAACAAAGACCAGATTGCATGCAGGGCTGTTTGGAATGTAGCGACTAGTTAATTTGCTGGCTGCGTTTTTCTTCTTGCTCTTGCGGCTGGGAAGTAAGAAGCATTGCAACTGGAGGCTTTTGGTTCCCTGCTCTCGATATATGCGACTAGAAGATTAGTCTCTTGTGATTTGGACCGCACATGCATGCAAAGAATCAAATCTTGGTGACTAGATAATTGGCTCGCGTCCTTGTTTTCCTGGTGGTATGCATGCATATACGGAAGTTTTGAAGACTGGCGCATGCATGGGACTAGATAACTTCTAGCGCTTATTTTTCTCTTCGTTTTCGCTCTCCGTTTATATGCATGTTTCCCTTTTAGATTGATTCATAATTTCATTATAATAATTTTGATTTGATCGGTTCAAAAATTGTCTAGGGCATCTAGTGATTGATCTAAAAAGTTTGATTGGTTAATTCATCATAAATCCTGATTAATTTTGTAATTAGGGTTAGATCAATTTTCGTCACTATTGATATAGTCATATTGCAAAGGTAATATCTTTAGATCCATAGATCCGATCGGATTGATTCTTCTTTTGTTAATTTGGAAATTGAATCTAGTTTCTACAGTTAAAATTTCATATCAATCTAACGGTTAGATCTTCGAGAATTACTGTTTTAGTGGACGTGCATCATTCTGTTTTTTGTCGAATCCGAATCAGTTAATTGGGGTGTTTCAAAAATAATCAAAAATTTGATTTTAGCTTCCGCGCAATCATTCACCCCCCTCTGATTGCTAGTTTAATATATATCGATCCTACACTAACTCATAAAAAGAAGGTAAAAATTTCATGCTAGTGCAAATACATAACATATAGGATGAGTTGTACATCTAGTAGGCAAAAGTTCAATAACCTTTTTCTGAAGCAGTTCTCTGAATGTTTTAACCAATCTTTGTTGGATGTAATAATAGTAGATACAACAGCAATCTCAACACCACTTGATAAAATTCCCTTATAGACAGTGTAGTGTGGATAACTTGCCACAATATTACTAAAGTCCTTACAAGCATATTTCATCTCTGACCACTGTAGTTTGGGTATTGCTGAAACACAGAGGTCACCAAAATCAACCGCAACTCTTAAGTAGATATTCAAACTATAAAGAACTTTCTGATTATGTAATCCAAATGCTACACAAATAATTGAGAACTTAACTGAAATGTTTTTTGTGGGTGGGGGATAGTACTTTTTAACAATTCTACCCATTTCAATTGTTCTACTAATTTCACTTCATTTTCTGGGTGAAAGTATGCACCTTAAAAAGAGCACAATTTTAAAGTAAAAAAGAAGTGAAAGAAATGAGTGAGATGGATTTGAAAAGTATACCTTGGTACAATGAAGAACTACAAGACTAGGATGCAAAAAGTATGAGCACATACATGTCAAACATGGATAAAGAATCAACTATCTGTTCTATTCTAGATTTCATTTTAATCTATGCAAACACCTTGTCTGATCCTCAAAATAGCTGAAATCTAAACCAATAAGCAAATCTCCACTCAAAACTACAACTTCTGCTATCGAGGAAGGAGAGTAGGAGATTGAGGGTTGAGGGAGCTACAGAGGGGGATGTGGTAGCCGATTTGGAGGGTGACTTCGAGCCTGCGGTGGGCTGGCAATGGATCTGGAGGACCTGTGACAATTCGGCCTCTAAGGCCGAGGAATGAGACCGAGGGAGACTACAACGACAAATTTGGAGTGAGATTGCAGCGGCCCAGCGACGGATATGGAGGGGGTAGGGGCAATGACATGCGAGGCTACGGGGACAACGGGGTACAAACGGTCGGAGCCCGTAGAGGTAGCAGATCAAGCTGCAGAAAGACAAGCCAAACGAGGGATTTAGGGTTTGGGGAGCTCGGGCTATACAAGATGGCCTGATGGGAATTGGGAGCTAGGATTTGGGAACCCTAGGCATGGCCTGTCGAGTTTGGATTTGAATTAGATCACTTCACTTGTTAGTTGCTACTTGCTATTTGCTAACCTAACTAGGGTTGGGGACCGGGTATCCGTGACGGGGAATAGGGAAATGCCCCTGGCCTCGTTTCCCCCATTGGGGATAGTTTTCCTTGTTTGTATCCCTGTAGGGAGGGAAATTTCTCCATCCTCGTCCCCTAATAGAGGAATTCCCTGTCGAGAATGGGGAATGGGGCCCATTGCCATCCCTAGGACTAAGTATAGACATAACACACTTCAAAAAAATGGTGGTCTACTGCTTGGATTAAGTATAGACATAACATACTTCAAATAAACATTTCAGGGCAATTCCTTATATACCACTAAAAATTAACCTTGTCCCTTATATGCACACATTTGTCACTGATATGTGGGTCCTATGATACATTCATAGATTTCCCTCAAATTCCAGTGGCATATGAGGAATTAATCCAAAGATTTTCATATGAAGAGTTTAGATAGGTTTTGCAAGTATATATATATAGGAGAAATATCCTGTGCAATCACCCATATGTGTGCAAGCGTGCAATCAAACGATCTGGAGCACCCAATCTATATTCAACACTGGCTAATGTTTTTACGTTTAAACCCTCCCACCTCACCCTCCATCTCTTCTCTCCCATACTCAAATTTCTTGAACACCCCTCGTCATGACCCAAAGATTGGATATAGATTGGGTGCTCTAGATCGCTTGATTGCATGTTTGCATACATATGGGTGATTGCACAGGATATGGCCCCATATATATATATATATATACACCCATATACACACACACAATACCCCCATTGAACTTACATTAAAAAATGAATGAATATGTTTTATTGATTTACACAGAAGAGGCTGGCGCTCGACCTCTTCGTTGTCCTACATCATGACTGTAGCCTACCAACCGAGAGGAAATAGAGGGCAATGGAATTAGAGGAGACGAGAGGGAGCGAAAGAAGTTTGCATGGGAGTGAATGTATACTATTTAGTAAAAAAACATTCGGTAAAAAATAAAAAGCAATTTACAGATAAATAATAACATCAATCATGTTTAGTTTAGAGTCTTAAGAAGCATTGGCAACAAACAGATGTAGGTAGATTCCAGTAAGAATAGCACTCAGGAAAGAATGGACAAAAAATGAGCGTGTTAGCCCTGAAGATTGAAGGGCTTGTGCTCGAGTATATTTAGTCTTGTCCTATTTTGAAGATTTCTTTCATATTTTTGAAGGATAAAAATGTCAGAAGGGGGTGAATGATCACTAAACATTTCCCTCCTAAAAGGACTAACCAAAGCCTCACAAGATCAAATAAGTGTGGAAAAAATAAATTTTAGAGAAACTCAGCTCTGGGGCGACACTACCGCTTGTATATGGTCGGTAGTATTGGGATGAACAGTAACCCCGTACTACAGAGTAATGTAGCGCGGTAGTACCGATGAATAGTAAAAATAGGCCGATCAGCTGATTAAAAACCCACAAAACTTTGTATGCACCTTCATATGGGTGTCAAGAACCTATTCAAACCTTCAACCGTAAGGATTGATGTCAAAGTTCACCTTTTTTGAATTTACCAAAGGTTACATCAAAATCGGGTCAAAAACAAAAATTTTACCCTGTGCTTACTCGTGGGGATTTGATATCATGATGGACCTAGATGGTCTCCCACATATCACTACAAGCGAGAACTCTAAATATATTATCCAAAAACGTGCAAGATCAAGATCTACTTTGAATCCTTCTTTCTCAAGCCAAAATCCAATTTCTTAATAAATCTCTTGATGATCATGAGAAAGCTTTTCTAGATAATTGGGTGATGATCTCCAGAAGATACATATATCAATCGCTCATCCTTGGTAACATAAGATTAAAAGAAAAAGAAACCAATAAGAAAGACCAAGAGAAAAAGAAACCAACAAGAAAGATCAATAGTAAAGCAAGAAGAAAATCAAAAGTTGAGGAAAAAGTTGAGCACGAATTTGATCTTTATTTCAAAGTATAAGGATGGATTACAAAGCCTCTCACCTGAGGGCAAAACTCCTAAAGAGCACTCATACACCACACAAGAACACAAAATCTTATGGAAAATCCAAACACTCCTAGTAACTAAGTCTAAGGTCTCAAGTCCTCACCTCCCACTATATCTTCTTACATAGTGAAGACAACCCTAACTTTAAACCTAGACACTAAGGTGGATACAATCCACTCTTATATGAGCTAACCTGAAACCCAACAAGTTTAACGGATTTTTCACTTACACAACAACACTTCTCAAAGTGGCTATTACATTGACGTCAAATCCACTCCACGAATTTGAATTGCATCCAACACCACTTTGGTGTGACTTAAACCACTTAGGTCACCGCCACGGTTTTCCAAACTGTCTCGACCACTGGTATTGGACAAATTACCAATTTGCCCTAATTACTGGTTTTCCTTCTCCTCGAAGCATCGCTCATGCTTCGTTGCTTTCCACGTGACTCCAATGACTTGCCGCCAAGCACCTCACACGTCTGGACTCCCTAAACCCTCCTCGCTTGCAAACGGGCTCGAGTTACTTGATCGCCATGTGTCTTTTTCCACTTCATCATGGCGGCATCAACTTCTTTACTGTTCTGAACCTCAACTTCTCCCTAAGCCTAGTCCCGGTCCATGCCACTGCCCACTATATCCATCACCAATGCATCACGCTTCGATTTCTTATCTTCTCGGTTTACAACCACTTCCTAACCTTAATCATCTTCAGCTCTCCTAGTCTAGTCCCGATATTGCCTTCGCCTCATCATGACCTAGCCCCGGAATCCTGTAACCAACACAGATAAGAAAATACATCACATAGCACTGTTCACAAATATATGCAATTAAATCAGCAAAATTTAATTTACATCTCACTGAAAAACTGGTACTACCGCCAACTTGGGGCCAGTAGTACTGCTCGGCTGGTACCACCACCCCCAGGGCCTTAGTGCCAATATCCCTAAAACCCAACAAAGATCTACTCTGAAAAATAACTACCACACCTTTGGCCCGGTAGTGCTGCTCCCCTGGAACTACCGCTCCTAGCAAACCGGTAGTACCGCTTTGCTAAACTCTAGAGGAACACATCTCTATAAAAAAGCTACCGCTCCTACGGCCTGTGCTACCGTAGGCCGGCATTACCACCACTTCCAGGCCAGTAGTGCCGCCTTGACCTAATGAAACTCAAATTGCTTCAAATTTAAAATATAATTCGAAAACAAACTCAACCTTGAGCATCACATGCTTAAACACTGTCAATAATTCTTCACAAATATAGATAGACCTCCACATGTCTTTTGTTTTTTTAGAATTAAGATAATCTCAAATCAAGACCCTAAGGGCAAGTACAATAACAAAGCCAGTTGCTTACTCCATTTCTGTCTATGTCATCTAGAGTAAGTACTAAAGCCAGCTTGTATAATAGCTATCTCTAAAAATTGGCTCTAGATACTGTGCATTAACTATCTCTTCTCTCTTGTACATAATTAATCTATCTATATTTTCGTACAATGTTTACTATTAAATAAGAGCTAGCTCTTTTCTCTCTTATCTTTTTCACTTTTTTATATAAGATAAAACTTATGTAGACATACTAAAAATAAGCTAAAGTGACTTTATTATATATGCATACGGAGAACCGATGTATGTACCTAATGTTTGCACCTAACATTGAGGTAGGTAGCTCTAGCTTAGCTAGCCATATACTCATGCATGCACACTGTTTGCGGCGAGACGCTGCACCTAGAGGCCATGTTCTATCGATCTTGGACAGGGCGTCCAGCTAATAATCCGTGCCTAACAAACAGCAATGAACCACTGAATAATAATTCTGCATGGTTAGCTGGCTCTTTCCAAGGACTCACTCAGTCACTCGACCACTCGCTAGTCGCTAGCTTCTTTCTGCAACCGAAGCTCATGGGCCATGGCGTACGTAGGCTATAAATGCCAATCTGCATTGCATTCCGTGCGTTAATCGATCAGTGATGGGATGGGCCCTGTTCCTTGATTATCGTGTATATACCCGGCCCCTACTACTCGTCCATAACCTAGCTGGTCCAGTTCAGTTCAGCAGCCATGCATCGACGCGGTAGATCTTCAGTCCAGAATGCGGTCTATGGGGAATCTGTTAGGGTATCCGTAATAGTTAAAGATAATTACTCTTTATAATAAGATCTATGTCATCTATATACCATACTACAGTAAACCTTTGTAATGGTGAATCTATATAGATGTCTATAGCTATTTTTAATTAATAGAGTGCTCTCTCTCTTTCTTTATTTAATTAATAGACAATCTACATGTCTATAGATAACAGCGCTCTCTCTTCATTTAATTGCTTGCCACATAGGATAGATGCTGATATAGACTTCTTATAGATAACTGACTAGATACCATTGTGGATGCCCTTAGTATTGTATACTCCAGATCAATGCAAGATAATGCTTCCTGGATTATTTTTTTTGGTTTCGTTTGGCACATGCAAGAGAACATTCGCATGAGGTAAAGATTAAGAAAAAGATATCGGTTCATGGTGAGTAGTATATTAGTTGCTAGGGCGATGAGTTTCATATCCGAGAAAAATATACGTACGTAGTTCTAGGAGGGTCTTGTATAAAAAAAACGTCTATATATGCATGGTATTATTTTTTTTAACTACACATGGTACCACTGCTAACCCTAGCTAGACGATTGCTACGATCGATGTACATTTTTGTCACGAAAATCAGGCTAGCCATTGCACACTAAAAGTGTCTCTCTCTCTCTCTATATATAAATCTAGTTTGTGAACCATCCGAATTTGAAATGTTCCTGGCCGAGAAAAATGTCCCTAACCTTGAGAATCCTTTCCAAAATTGAGAATCTCTAGGTTTAACTTGCACTGGATAAACATTTTGAACTCAGATATTTATTCTGAGCAAAAGTCGCCAAGTCCCTCCTCATTGATTAGTTTAAACAACCATTTACTAAGGAGACATTTATTTTTGATTTGAAGATCGTTATACCTAGACCCCTTGATCTTTGGGGCGACACAGGATATCCCATTTTGCAAGTCTATATTTTAGCTTATCACTATTACCTTGCCAAAAAACACGGATCTATAAAAATCCGGTTTTGAGACCCTTGGGGAGTTCAAAGAAAGACATCATGAACATAGGAAGGCTACTTAAAACTGAATTTAAGAGAACAAGTCTTCCCCCGTAAGAGAGATATTTGGATTTCCATGTACTTAATTTGCGCTGAATCGTCCTCGATACCACCCCAATCCGCATTCTGGAGTTTATGAAAATGCATCGGGATACCTAAGTATCTAGCGGGTATGATCTAACCCGCATCCAAACAAACTAGTGTCGTATGCTCATAATATTTGGCTTCACCAAAGCAAAAGATCTCACTTTTATGAAAGTTAATCTTAAGGCCAGATAGTTGTTCAAACACACTGAGCAATATCTTCATATTTTTCTAGAGTTCTCAGTTTGTATTTAATTTTAATTTCCATGCTAGCTCCATGGTTAGTCACTCGACCTTGAGGGTTCGAAGCCAAGAAGACACGAAAGTGTTTGGTCTGACTCAGGTTCCACTAGATTCGTGGATTTAGTGGAGTTAGGTATTCCTAACTCCATCAGATCTGTAAAGCTAGAGCTGTGGGTATATTAAGAGTGTTTAGGTGGTTCATTTTGTTTACATTTTAGACTAAAAATATAAACTTAATTCACTTTATTTTAGCCTACAAGTTTTAGATCTAAGGTGAAGCTGGGATCTGAAGTTATGCCAAATAGGACCGAAGTTTCGGACAATTGGCTAGCTCTCGGACAGTTGGACTTACTGTAGCTATATTACTAGTATCTTCATACATACCAGGATAATATCGTTGGTTAGCTAGTACTGGTATTTAAACTGAATGAAATTAAGGGCCAAAAGAATGGCGTTAATCACTCGAAAACCCTATACACTCACCATCCCTTCGCACGGGCACCTGACGGCAGCCGTGCCATGCATGCATGCATGCAGTAACTTTGAACTTGCCGTCTCAGCAGTCCTGCATATATAAGCTGCCATTTCTCAGGTACTCCTTCGTTTTTTACTAGACCTATTTTTAAATAGTCTTATTTATAAATATAAGATTTTATATAGATTTAATGAGATCTTTCCTTCTATATTCCTATTTATTTTCTCTCATTCATATGCATTTATTCATTATCACCCATATAAAGTATTGTATACTCTAGATCAATGCAAGATAATGCTTCCTGGATTATTTTTTGGTTTCGTTTGGCACATGCAAGAGAACATTCGCATGAGGTAAAGATTAAGAAAAAGATATCGGTTCATGGTGAGTAGTATATTAGTTGCTAGGGCGATGAGTTTCATATCCGAGAAAAATATACGTACGTAGTTCTAGGAGGGTCTTGTATAAAAAAAACGTCTATATATGCATGGTATTATTTTTTTTAACTACACATGGTACCACTGCTAACCCTAGCTAGACGATTGCTACGATCGATGTACATTTTTGTCACGAAAATCAGGCTAGCCATTGCACACTAAAAGTCTCTCTCTCTCTCTCTCTCTCTCTATTTTTTTTTAGATAAAGGAAACAAAGTTCCGGTCTCTGCAAGAAGCATACGACCTTATTACATGAGCTTCAGCGATCAAACCGACCACCAAAAAAGGAAAAAAGCGAAATAAAATTCAAAGAGAGTCTATTATTATTTCGCCATCCAAGCTAGCAAATAATTCTAGCGACAACTTCGAGTTCTACTGCCTTAGGAAAATCTCCTTTGAGGTCTCATCTTGAGAGCCCAAAAGCGCAACCAGTATGTTCCCCTGAAGATCGCCTGCAAACAAGAAGTATATTGTTTGTTCTCAAAGAGTAATTCATTTCGTGAGCACCAAATAGCCCACAAGAGAGCAGCAACCCCATAAAAATCAATCTTCTCTCTTTCTTTTGAGCAATAACCAATTTCCAAACATGTGTGAAATAGATCTTGGTGTAGTTAACCCAGTAGCGATATGAATTATTCTCCAAATATTTTTGGCATGCTGGCAATCAATGAACAAATGTTTGATTGTTTCATTACTGTTACAAAAACAGCATTTAGGATTCCCAATCCAGTTTCTTTTAGCTAGGTTCTCCTTAGTTAAAATAACACCTTGCGTTGTACATACCAAAGGAAAATCTTAATCTTCAAAGGAACCTTTAATTTCCAAATGAAGTTAGAAGTGAGCGGAGGACCCTATTCATAAGATAAGTATACATAGACCGTATTGAGAAATGACCATGTCTATGTAGATCCGATAAATATATATAATTGCTCTAGAGTTCTCAGTTTGTATTTAATTTTAATTTCCATGCTAGCTCCATGGTTAGTCACTCAGCCTTGAGGGGTTCTGAAGCCAAGAAGACACGAAAGCTGTGTTTGGTACAGCTCCAGTTTCACTAGATTTGTGGATCTAGTGGAGTTAGGTATTCCTAACTCCACCAGATCTGTAGAGCTAGAGCTGTGGGTATATTAAGAGTGTTTAGGTGGTTCATTTTGTTTACATTTTAGACTAAAAATATAAACTTAATTCACTTTATTTTAGCCTACAAGTTTCAGATCTAAGATGAAGCTGGGATCTAGAGTTATGCCAAATAGAACCGAAGTTTCGGACAATTGGCTAGCTCTCGGACAGTCGGACTTACTGTAGCTATATTACTAGTATCTTCATACATACCAGGATAATATCGTTGGTTAGCTAGTACTGGTATTTAAACTGAATGAAATTAAGGGCCAAAAGAATGGCGTTAATCACTCGAAAACCCTATACGTACACTCACCATCCCTTCGCACGGGCACCGCGGGCGGGCAGCCGTGCCATGCATGCATGCATGCAGTAGCTTTGAACTTGCCGTCTCAGCAGTCCTGCAGATATAAGCTGCCATTTCTCAGGTACTCCCTTCGTTTTTTACGAGACCTATTTTTTAAATAGTCTTATTTATAAATATAAGATTTTATATAGATTTAATGAGATCTTTCCTTCTATATTCCTATTTATTTTCTCTCATTCATATGCATTTATTCATTATCACCCATATAAAGTATATCTTTTATCTTCTAAGATAATTAAGTGGGGGTATCTAAGTTATTTTCTCTTGTATCTTTCTTAATTTCAATGCAATCTTAATCTTTGTGCAAAATTAAAAAAAACGGAGGGAGTAAGACTAACAGATATCGTTGTTGCATGCATAGGTAGGATCGATCGCTGCACACTCCTGTGCTCCACATGCAGATTCGATCAATCGATATTGCTGCCTCGCTCGACCAGAGCGCCAGCAGCTAGCAGCAGTACGTGCATCGAAGCAAGAGGTGACTGTTGCAACAAGGACGAATCGGTTGTTTTACTGGAAAATATTGGTCGTGGTGGGCTAATAAGCTGATCTTAATTAACCATAGTTAAACTAAGTCGCTAGCTTGATAACGAGGAGGCTAACTATGTGTAGGCTTGACATGTAACGTGGCCGTGTCCCAGGCTTTGGGTGACCACAGCAGGATCCGCGATGGCGATCGTTGATGGGATGCGTCGATCGCCACTCCGACCTCCGTCTTTGTCCTCATCTCCTAAGCCAATTAAGTTCAAGCTGAGCTAACATGAACTACCTTAATAATTGATCTATACACTTGTCTAGCGCTGCCTCCTCTTCTATGTATTCAGATACATAGCGAGAGAAGAATTAATTGCAGCATCTCCATTCACGTTTATCTGTAGCTAGCTAGGTTTATATGTTCTCCAGTAGCATGTGGGTTGATTCCGCCTTAGTAGAGATTCATCTTATTAGATTTTATCTTTTATTTTGGGGTCCAGTTCTACATCTTATCGTTCAGTGGTGAAGCTACGATGAAAGTAGAGGGTGGACTTGAAGACTAAGCTAAATTCATATAGCATAGTCTTTTAATCTTGTACAATCCAAATTCATACATGAATACTCCCTCTGTTTTTTTTATAAGACGTATTTTGACTTTGCACAAGGATTAAGGTTACGTTGAAATTGAGAAAGATACGAGAAAAAATAATTTAGATGCTCTCACTTAATTAATAACTTAGATAAAGGGCCAATTTTTCTTCCTCTGTTTCTTCTTCCCCGCCGAGCTATGACCGCCGTGCGAGGGCAGCACCGGCGGAGGGTTCTGACATGGTGTAGAGGGTAGACTTATTTGGCCGTGTGAATTCGCCCCTGTTACTGATCGATTATATACTACACTACCATGTTAAAAGAAGTATGCTGGTGTACGTGTCCAGATCGAAGGAGATGCGATAGAAATCACAGTAGGCATCCCATCTGATTTGATTTGGACTGCATTTGTTATGACTGTCGCGCTCACAATGGACGCCGAATATGACTATTTGCCTCGCACGATCTTACTTTGAGAAATGCAGTGCATCTATCTATCTGAACAGTGGTTATATATTCTCACGCCCGGAATAACTTTTAATCTGTAGGTGTCACAACTAAAGAGCATCTTACGAGTAACAAAGAGCTGCTTCGTGTTTTTTTTCCCTGGACGCTGTTTGGATGGGTGGTAATTTATTTTTTGAGAGAAGATTTTAGATTTTAGTTTAAATTTGAACTAGGTCTTAAAATATTTCAATAAAATACTCCTAATCCAAACACCCCTAAGACTATGTTTATCCGAGCTCCTCCTTAATTTGGCCCAGCTCAGAATGTAGGAAAATTATTTAGGGATCTCATAGAAAAGAAAACGTGCACTCATAATTAATTACCAGATGTGGAGTATCCTATCGAATTAGTCATCGTTCCAAACGGGGTCTGACCTGTGAATCAAGTCGCTAATCGATAATAAGGGCATGCAACACTGTGCCCTCACTTGGTTTAACCAATCGTCAGCTATATATGATAATAGCATCGGTTTTGTGTTACTTACGGCTTGGTTGGAACGACCTTTCTGAGTCAGCATGAATGCGACATCTCTCCCTGGAATAGAGAGGACCTATATATGCACGGCTCTTAATGTTCTGGATAGGAATAATCTCGGAATCTCTCTCCTCCTGTAGTTGTCGACTTTTTAAAACAAGAGGTACGTACCACGCGTATGAAATGTAAAAAAAAAATGTGTAAATAATTTTTATCATAACTTCGTCATTGCCATCACGGTGGGTTATGTATGTCTAAGTACATGAAATGTCTAAGTACATGAACTTGCGGTGATTGTCACTGGTCCAGCTATAGCTGATACGACGCATGCTACTCGGTGACTCGTGACGGAGAGTTTGATCGATGGAAACGTCAGTCTTTGAACCGACGCAAGGAGAGGCAGCAGCAGCAGCAGCGACGAACAGCGTCCATCGATCCGAGGCAGCAGCGCTGCAGCGATGGGACGTCTGACGCTATCCGACGGCCTAACTCCGCAACGAAAACCGAAGGGATTGGATCGAATTAACCTTATGTGCCGCCACACATGGGGAGAGAGAGAGAGAAGCGAGCGCGCAGGAAGGCGCCAAGAGCAGCTAGCTAGATACGGATGCTTAATCAACTTGCTTCTGTCTCTGTCCTTGCAATGGCAACGCGTTGCAGCCAGCTCAGGCGATGGTAGGGCTTGCTTGATGGAGGAGCATGCATCACGCATGCATGCATTCGACCAATGGCGAGCGCAAGGAGAGGACACCAAGGAGCTGGAGCATCGGCTTTAATCGTCGTACCTTTAGTATCCTCTAGCTTCTTTAGTTTTGTTGCGGTGATCTTCGAGACGTCATGCTGACCCTGTGTGTTACGAACACAGGAGAGTGCAGCGGTACTCAGGGGCGGAGCCAGCTAGGCCCCGAGCCTTAGGTCCAGGTCTCTCTCTTGCCCTCGATACTAATCACCGACTATATAGTCAGCCTAGCCATTAAGCCTATACGTGCCTTTCCGGCTTCACTCACAGAAGCCAAGCAAGCGTACGATAGCCTAAACGGATATCGATTCCAGCTTGTTTGATTGCTTCACTCACAGAAGTCACTCCTCCGGTTTTTGAGCTGGGCCTCGGCCCGAGCCCAGCTCCGCCCCTGGCGGTACTGATATTCCATCTATTTTTCTACTCAACACGCCGCGGGCACCTTGGGCATACATGGTGGTTGCCTGCCGATCGATGGGGACGATACATGCCTCGCTAGGGCACTTTTCACGAATGTCTCGTCGGCACCTACCAATTAAAGTCGTTTGGACGGGTAGCTGCAATGGAGGTCGATCAGGAGATGAAGCCTGAAACCTCAGGAGAAGTTTAATTTCTTGCGTCTGTCTGCCCGTCTAATGATGCCTCGTATGATAGCGTACTAAAGTTTGTTCGTAGCTGCACTCATGAACATGAGAGAATGTCTGGGCGTGAAATGTACTACATACAGCTTGCAGTCTGGCACCCTAGCCTGAAGATCTGACATCAATAGATATGAGATGGTTTCCACTTTGATCAGGTAGGCTTGGAAAATGCCGTGCGTACGACGTCAAAAGCGGCTATCTTGAGCTTGTTGACCCTGCCAGATCTCACTGCTGGATCTCCCCAACCCGATGGGATGCCAAAGCGAGCACCTTGTCGCCATTGTATTATGTATATATCTTTTGCATCGATCCATCCCGGTTTATCCGGTTTATGCGATGGGACATCACTCCGAGAAGGCATTGCTATGGTAGTCCATTCAGCCATGATAACCACTCGATCGATCAAATCTCCATGAGAGACGCTGCAAATCTTCCTGCCGATTGGCTCATTTGCAGTTGCAGTTGCAGTTGTAGTTGTCGTCTTCCTAGCTAGTACAGAAAGAAGAAGAAGCAAATGAAGCTCATGCAAACTAAACAAAAAAATAAAATAAAATCATTTTGAACAACAGAGAAGAAGAGAAAAAAGGCCACCAGCAAACAGCCCAAGAGAAGAGCCCACAGGCCTAGATTCTCCGGCCGAATGGTCGTGTGGCCGAGCTCTCCTGCGCCGAGTCCCCGAACCGAAAGCGGAATTGCGAGGCAGAGATTGCGTGGCGATCACAAGTACCCTCTGTTCAAAATGTCGCTGAGATGTCAGATTTTGGTGAACAGGGAGACAAAAATTCTCGGCCAAAATGCTCATAAGATGTTTTACACAATGTCTTAGCAACCCAATGTTAGTTCAGTTGGTAAGGCGTTCGTGCCACTTGTGTGAGATCAGGGGATCAAACTCTAGCCTCTCCAACATTTTTTTTTTGACCGTCTACGTTTGGTATTCAACCGAATTTGATTTTTTTAGCTTTCGCCGTCCCCATTCTCGTCGCCTGGGGATCTACATCCGCGCCAAGGTCGTGTCCGCGTGCGCCGGCGCCGACTTCTACGTCGTCAAGTACCCGCCGCCAAGAGCGTACCCAGCCAGGTGCCGCACGTGCCTGCCGTGGACGTCCGGGAGCCTCGCCGCGCTCGTGCCACCCTGCTACTGCAGCTGCGCGGCCTGCCGCCAAGAGGCCACCGCCGTAGTCGGAGCGCAGCACCGACGGCTGCAAGAAGGTGAAGATCAGGACGGACCGAGGGATTCCGATGGACGCGCTGCGGGGATACATGGAGGTGAAGGCGCAGAATGTTAATCTTGTGTCCGAACCGAAAAAGGAAAAGAGAGCAACAAAATGTGAAAATGTGCTAGTTGTGTCCCACTGTTAAAATACCTGTGTTCGTGAGCCCCACCTCAGCTCATCATCTGTCCTACTGCAGCAGCTGCATTAAGTAGACAACAAGGCAACTATGTGAACTAGTAATACATTCCCAATCGACAAGGAAATCTGCAAACCCTTTGTTCATTGCTACTAATTTCCAGCAGTATTGGTCCACTGTTCAACCAGAAAAAGAGATGCTCCAGCAGCTAGTAATTCATTTATCATGCCAGTAAAAGTGTGTCCAAGTTATGCATACATACTGTATTCTGGCTGAGGAGGCTTAGTCGATCCTGTATGTGCACCATCACCTGGCCTCAACTGAGGACGACGCTTTTTTACGTAGTCCCATCGTAAAGGTACAGGTATTTTGAATGAAAACTGAGTTATTTCTAAACCCGCAGCATGTTCTGGGTTCTCTGCAAGGTACCTATCAAAGTATGGTATTTGATGAATTAGAGAAAAAAATTACAGACTGAACCACATGGAATGCAGGACCCTTAGGCCTGGTTTGGAAAGACCATTCCCAGCCGAGATCCTTATGGATGAGCCGAAATTTTAGCCTTTTTTGGGGTGGGGGTGGGGGAGTGTGGCTGCTTTCCTGCAAATCGTGTTATTTCCAACATTTAGTTGAGAGAGCGATAGAGAAATGACAACTCTAGACAACAATTCTGAGAAAAATTGTAACTTGGAGTTTGCAGCTATTCCACATACCAGACGAATGTAAAACTGGATATGAGCATTTCTATGCTTAAGAGCGAAGTGGTTGAAGGAAAGTTGACCAAAAGGAAGTTAACATACTTTTCAACATCAACTGCAGGCCTATGTTTTTGCCGCTAGGAGAGATATAGTACCTGAAAGCAAGTATAGAAAATGTAAACAAGCACTCTACCATATGTACATGAAATGTCAAATGTATATTATATATAGCTAGCAGACAAAGGAAATTAGAAACGACTGAATAAGCATCAAGCAAACAAGCCAGAGTCTACACAAGTTGCCCGCTTTTACAAAGAAGAAGAAAGAAACACAAGTCTTCTACAAAGAAGTGTTTGGGGAAGGAAAAAATATGTCCAGTGTAACACTGCTAAAATATCAATGGGCATGGCAATAATATGAAGCTGGGTGAGGATTTATCGTAAGTGAATATCTTCTACCGCTGGTGACATATTTTGAAGGAGAAGTTGTTTTATACTTTGTACTAATTATAAATTATTTCCATTCTTGTAAGCATTAAGAACTTAAATCATTGGTTAGACTTCAGCCCAGAGGGAATATAACAGACAGAACAGAAGTATGCATACGAGTTCTTAAGACCCTGCTGTCATCCTGGGATAGATCTGTTGGCTCATCACATGTAACATCAGGCTTCCACTCATAGGCTTGTTCGCATACAAAAGGTTCCTTTTGAATTCGTTCATGAATTTCTTCATACTTCTCTTGTGTTGGAACAAGTCTACATTTGAAACATTTAGCACATTCCACAGTAAAGGCTCCAACAGTTAATCCTCCCCTTGATGGATTAGATGGAGCAGGTGAAAAATGGTTTTCTCCCTGATCAAGCCCTCTATCAATACTGTCATTCTTATAAAGGACAATTTGATGCGATGCACTTTCAGAGGAATGTTCATCATCATCCCATCGGTCACCATCCTTATCAGATAACATCTTCCGGCTCTTCTTTGATGGTGGAGGAGATACGGAATTCTCATTAGGATTGGGCGCAGGATTTGCTGGGCTGGACTCCATGTTATTAGCTCTTAGGTACCTGTTCTAGGTGGTTGTAAAACATTCACACTGGAAGAAAAAAGACCGCTTGGTATAAAAGCGAGAAGATATGTGAATGTGAGAGAAGGCACAAGGGAGACAATGCAATGGACATGCAAAGTGGGTGAGCTCAAGAGCAATTCATGGTAGATCTTCAGTTTCCAAATCGTGACGTATTATTAGCATAGTAACATGTCTAGGATACTGGCAATTATGTTCACAAATAGCATACTAAAATTATAACATTTGACACTGAAGGAGTTGCTTAAAGGACAGGAGGAGGACCATGACAAGTACATTAGTAATACGTTCCAGAAAGCAATGCACAAAAGGGCCACTCCTAATTTGACAGTTTCCTTGTGATGCATTGAGAAATCAACTGCACAAATTTTTGGATCTGAGGAGGATGGCTCAACTAGTATTTTCACATCTATCTTTTAGCTGTAAGGTAATTATCAAATACGATAGCAACACTATAGCCTACCCCAACTTGTTTGGGACAAAAGGCTTGGTTGGTTACTTGGTTGGTCGGTCGTGACAACTCATCAGCAACTGAGGAGAACGATGATAGCAACACGATATGCAAAACACCATGAAAGGCCTCAGTTGGATTATTGGCAGCTGGCCATTCGAATTACAGAGTCAAGATCCTGTGGCTAGAAATGAATATACATCGGCGATATAAACATAAAACCTCACTAGTATACCTAGGGCCCCATCAATCAGGTTCACTATGAGTTCCTTTTCATGATAAAGGGTATTCCCCATTCCTTCTATTTCAAACCAAAACCGGAAGGTAACGCCTCATTAGTATACTTAGGGTACCACCAATCAGGTTCACTAAGGTACGGCATAAATCTCTAACATTTAACAACTCAAGTATATAGAGCTAATGTAATGTCCCAAGATCCCTAGGCTAGATTCCAAGATACTGTTAGCAATAGAAAGTTATGAACGTAATGCCTCATTAGTACACCTAGGGCACCACCAACCAGATTCACTAAGGAGTGACATAGCTCTCTTAACATTTAACAAGTTAGGGTGCGTTTGGTAGAGCTCTAGCTCCACCAGATCCACGACATTTAACAAGTTAAAAAACTAGAGCTAACGTCGCGTCCCAAGAACCCTAGGCTAGATACTAACATACCATTAACAATAGAAACGTGTTGCCATGTTAACAATGCTAAATCCAGTATAACGATAGCTATAGCAAATGCCGCTCATAAGCAAAAGCTCTATCTAACATTGTACATATCTATTCCCATGATCGGAAGCAAAACATGCATCTAATCACGAATTCATCAGAACAAGCTATATCTAACAATTCATATCAAACGGGATACTCCCCAAGAACAGAATCGATACCCCACGAATCATCAAACAACAACTTGAATTAGGAGATTAATTAGGAGGAGGAGAGCCGAGAGTATACCCAGGGGCGGAGCTGGGCCTCGGGCCACTGGGGCCTGGGCCCGAGGCCCAGCTCAAATATCGTAGCAGCGGCACCGCGGAAGTGGCATGGAGCAATGGCGAGGTCCAGATGTCGGTGTGGATTGTACGTCCTTCTGCTAGCTAGCATGCTTTGGACACCGCTGAGTAGTAGTTACTAGTTAGTACGTACTTTCGTCTGTTGTCTGTGTGAGTCCATGAGACTTCACTGTCGAACGTGCATGGTAGCTGCATTATGGTTGCTTGCTTGTATCCCGTTTATTCCACAATGTTTGCAATATCTGGGAGATTTCTATCCAAAGCTGATATAGCCCTAATTCTTAACTCGTCTGTTAATTTTTTTGCTTCTGGCAATACCTCAAAGCAGGGGTGGAGTTATTCATTACATACTTTATAAAGTTACTCATTACCCAATACATATCCTTTCTAGCTAATAAAATTTGTCGAACTGCGAGGTAAGAAATTTAGACGGATAGTTCTAGATACTGCAGCCACTGTATGCACACTTCTCACTGCCCTGAATCAGAGTGCGCTCTTTCTCTGTTTGTTCACTCCTAATTGGATTATTATACTTATACTGTATAGGGGCATATACTTGACTTTTTATCTTCTAATGATTGTATAGAAAAGTTCCTCAGTGTGGCCATTAAGGTGAGCTCTTATGTAACTAGTAATCTTGACTGTTATATCCTTATCCTGGCTCCGTGTACTTCATTTGATTTAAGTATGTGTTTGGACTTATTTATTTTTTTCCTTGTGATAATTAGGTAAAAGTGTCTCAATGTAGGTATTATTACGAATTAAGAAACAATGGCAAGGACAAATGGTATCAAAGCTAACTTCATGGGAGAGTTTCTGACATTGCATATGCACTAAACGTGGTTATGTACTTATGATCAGGAGTTTGATTTTATAACGTTGTCAAAATATGAGGTCTTGTAAGCAATAACTACCTTGTAATTTTCGTGCTAGTGGTATGCTACATTCTTCTAATGCAATTTGTCGTAATAGTTATCTTCGTAGTTTTGTGCGCCTAATTTACATGTGTAATTTTCTCTTTTACAGGTTCTGGTTCTTGTTCTATTGTTGATAAAAATATGATAGTCTCGGATGTACTAAACCTTCCTTAATTAGGTATTAAGTTTTCTACCACTCCACTACGTTATATTGTTTTGACATTTTATCTATTTTATTGAAATGTTAAGCATGGAATTCAAATTTATATTTAACTGTGTATTTGTGTAGTGTTTTTGTTGTATCTTAGTGTGGGTAGTATTTGGCGTTAGTTATTGCCGCTTAGTTTTCGGCCCGAGGCTCCGAAGAATCCTGGCTCCGCCACTGAGCATACCTGAACAGCCTCTAACCACTATTTTCGGTTTTTCTTTGAACGGTTTACCTTCAGCAAATAGAATTGTCATCAATCCCAAGCACCATCAAGCTGAGCATGCTTAATCGACTAGCTTTAGAGAAAAATCAGCTAAAAATTAGCAAAATAGGGGATATTTTTGTAACTTTGATGACACAACACGGAAGGAATGAGTGCAACTTTGCTTAACTACGTAAAGGGCAACGGAAATTCTCAGGCAATGCTACACTAAAATTGATTTC
This sequence comes from Guadua angustifolia, assembly GCA_036346375.1. NCBI lineage: Eukaryota > Viridiplantae > Streptophyta > Magnoliopsida > Poales > Poaceae > Guadua > Guadua angustifolia. The sequence goes on from CM070515.1 coordinate 14,117,535, forward strand.
TATAACAAAGTGGACATTACAAAAGAAACGAAGCATACTGCTCGCGTCACCACCGTGCTGTCAATTACTACTAATAATTCGAAGGAACTTTACATCAAACGGTTCGATACTACCGTATGGTTCACCACGACCACATCACCGGGCTCGCCTGGCTAATCGCCGGCAGCTGTGGCGGCGCCATGCAGTGCTGCGGCCACCGGTACAAGTACCCCTCTCCGCAGCCGGCCCAGAGCGGCTGGGTCTGATGACCCCTCTCTTCCTCGACATCCATCTCCTCCGTTTCTTCGGTGTCCTCCCCGTCCACTGTCTCCGCCGGAGCGGGAGCGGCGCCCCAAGGGACCAGGGCCATGTCGTCGCCCTCTTCTTGGGTGCTGGGCAACACCGCCCGTACCGTTCGGCTGTCCGCCTCGCGCAGCATGTCACGGATCCACTTGGCACCGGCGAGCAAGGGAGCCCACGGCCGAGGCAGCCACAGGCCGAGGAGGCCGAGGCGCCCCCGCCCCGCGCCGGCCGGGTCGTACACCACCACCGCCCCTTCCTCGTCCGCGATCGCGGGCGACGGCGCCTCGCCCATCATCACGTCGCCCCCCGTCCCGACGCTGGCCACCGCCGGCACGTCGTGGTGGTGGTCGGCGGCACTCACCAGCCGTCGGATCTTGGTGGCCCTGCAGGAGAGAGGGAATCCGTCGCCGCCTCCATCGCCATCGCCATCGCCGGGGCACACAAACAACCCCGGCTCCTCCGCGCCCTTCCTCTTCAGCGTCACGCCGGGGGACTCCACGAGCACCACCATGTTGCCTTGCTTCCCTCTCTCGCTTACGAGCTAAACGGCCACTAATCCAACTCTAATGCTGCCAATCTCGGTGCGCTCGCGGCGAGGGAAGGCGAAACGGCGGGACATATATGAGCTCTGCTCGGGAAAGCAGTGGACAAGCGGAGCGAAGCGGAGGAAGCCTGGAGAAGCTTCGGTTCCAACTCCGGAAGCCTCTGGAATCTCCCCCCTTTCTTTCTTTCCTTGACAAGGACCTCGCGTGGGCTCCTCTAGCAAATGTACCAAACTACCCCTCAAGTGCAGCGCAACGTGTGTCTCCACGGATGTCCAATATCGTCATTCCACGTACGCATCGGGCTCCGACAACGAGCCGCAGCCTACGGGCCTACATGCCCATGACTGGAGGTAACAATCGGCCCAAGAGATCCGGTCGAACCCACCCGTCGGCGCAGCGTTCGCCGTGCGTGAGCGCAGCGACGAAGGGATGGGCGGCCCACGAGACTTATATGGGCTGGGTGGACGAGCAAAGCCGACGAGGGCTTGGGCTGTTGCTGGTGCGGCACTGTGTTCCGTGAGGATAGTACCATACCGCCAGTGCAAACAAGAGGAGACGCGGTGGCCGCTTATAAAAGGGAGCCGAGGTGCACCGGACGGAGGCACGCAGCTGCGTGGTGAGCACAAAGCGAACTATTCTTTCGCCTTTTACTAAAGAATACCGTGTGCACGCCACAATAAGCAGCATACGATAATTTTTGGAGGGTGCCTCTTCTTCTGAAGGGCCCCAACAATTCGACAATTTAAAATTTGAGGCATCGATAGGCACGAATATGCTGAAAATACAGCGTTTATACATGTGCACTGTTTATGTCTCGTATATACGTGTGCACTGTTTAATATGCTGAAAATATATTGTGCTGCTTATTAGGTTCTGTTTCGTTTGGAAATATTGTTTGGGGTGTCTGTTTATAAAGAAAGATAACTTACTAATTACTTAGACGGGTGCTCACTATGAGAGTCCTTGCAAAACAATGAAACATACTTTTCTATGGGTTCAACGAATTGTTTGTTTGGAGAAAATTACATCTATTGTTTGAGGTCTATTATATTAGCTCTTTTGTTGCACTAGCTCTTTTGTTGCACGCGATGAATTTTGGATGGGGAGTTGCACGCGATGAATTTTGGATGGGGAAATAAAATAAGGTGCGCAAGAGATAGGTTAATTAAGATGGAGATGTACCTCCCTCACAAAAAAAATGATTTTGTACCTCTCTCTCACAAAAAAAAGAGAGAGAAGACCAAGAAATACCATGAGGTAATTTGTGTTTTCTGCATCCTATAGATGAATCACACAAAAAATGCTAGATACCCACGAATCATCAAACAACAACATGAATTAGGAGATTAATTAGGAGGAGGAGGAGAGCCGAGTATACCTGAACAGCCTCTAACCACTATTCTCGGTTTTTCTTTGAACGGTTTACGTTCAGCAAATAGAATTGTCATCAATCCCAAGCACCATCAAGCTGAGCATGCTTAATCGGCTAGCTTTAGAGAAAAATCAGCTAGAAATTAGCAAAATAGGGGATATTTTTGTAACTTTAACGACACAATATGGAAGGAATGATCGTGCAACTTTGCTTAACGACGTAAAGGGCAACGGAAATTCTCAGGCAATGCTACACTAAAATTGATTTCTACAACAAAGTGGACATTACAAAAGAAACAAAGCAGACTGCTCGCGTCACCACCGTGCTGTCAATTACTACTAATAATTCGACGGAACTTTACATCAAACGGTTCGATACTACCGTATGGTTCACCACGACCACATCACCGGGCTCGCCTGGCTAATCGCCGGCAGCTGTGGCGGCGCCATGCAGTGCTGCGGCCACCGGTACAAGTACCCCTCTCCGCAGCCGGCCCAGAGCGGCTGGGTCTGATGACCCCTCTCTTCCTCGACATCCATCTCCTCCGTTTCTTCGGTATCCTCCCCGTCCACTGTCGCCGCCGGAGCGGGAGCGGCGCCCCAAGGGACCAGGGCCATGTCGTCGCCCTCTTCTTGGGTGCTGGGCAACACCGCCCGTACCGTTCGGCTGTCCGCCTCGCGCAGCATGTCACGGATCCACTTGGCACCGGCGAGCAAGGGAGCCCACGGCCGAGGCAGCCACTGGCCGAGGATGCCGAGGCGCCCCCGCCCCGCGCCGGCCGGGTCGTACACCACCACCGCCCCTTCCTCGTCCGCGATCGCGGGCGACGGCGCCTCGCCCATCATCACGTCGCCCCCCGTCCCGACGCTGGCCACCGCCGGCACGTCGTGGTGGTGGTCGGCGGCACTCACCAACCGTCGGATCTTGGTGGCCTGGCAGGAGAGAGGGAATCCGTCGCCGCCTCCATCGCCGTCGCCGGGGCACACAAACAACCCCGGCTCCTCCGCGCCCTTCCTCTTCAGCGTCACGCCGGGGGACTCCACGAGCACCACCATGTTGCCTTGCTTCCCTCTCTCGCTTACGAGCTAAACGGCCACTAATCCAACTCTAATGCTGCCAATCTCGGCGCGCTCGCGGCGAGGGAAGGCGAAACGGCGGGACATATATGAGCTCTGCTCGGGAAAGCAGTGGACAAGCGGAGCGAAGCGGAGGAAGCCTGGAGAAGCTTCGGTTCCAACTCCGGAAGCCTCTGGAATCTCCTCCCATTCTTTCTTTCCTTGACAAGGACCTCGCGTGGCCTCCTCTAGCAAATGTACCAAACTACCCCTCGAGTGCAGCGCAACGTGTGTCTCCACGGATGTCCAATACCGTCATTCCACGTACGCATCGGGCTCCGTCAACGAGCCGCGGCATACGGGCCTACAAACCCATGACTGGAGGTAACAATCGGCCCAAGCGATCCGGTCGAACCCACCCGTCGGCGCAGCGTTCGCCGTGCGTGCGCGCAGCGACGAAGGGATGCGGCCCACGAAACTTATATAGGCCGGGTGGACGAGCAAAGCCGACGAGGCCTTGGGCTGTTGCTGGTGCGGCGGTGTGTTCCATGAGGATAGTACCATACCGCCAGTGCAAGTAAGAGGAGACGCGGTGGCCGCTTATAAAAGGGAGCCGCGGTGCAGCGCAAGAAGGCACGCAGCTGCGTGGTGAGCACAAAGCGAACTATTCTTTCGCCTTTTACTAAAGAATACCGTGTGCACGCCACAATAAGCAGCATACGATAATTTTTGGAGGGTGCCTCTTCTTTTGAAGGGCCCCAACAATTCGACAATTTAAAATTTGAGGCTTCGATAGGCACGAATATGCTGAAAATACAGCGTTTATACATGTGTACTGTTTATGTCTCGTTTATACGTGTGCACTGTTTAATATGCTGAAAATGCGACATATTGTGATGCTTATTAGGTTGTGTTTTGTTTGGTGGAAATATTGTTTGGGGTGTCTGTTTATAAAGAAAGATAACTTATTAATTACTTAGACGGGTGCTCACTATGAGAGTCCTTGCAAAACAATGAAACATACTTTTCTATGAGTTCAACAAATTGTTTGTTTGGAGAAAATTACATCTATTGTTTGAGGTCTATTATATTAGCTCTTTTGTTGCACGCGATGAATTTTGGATGGGGAAATAAAATAAGGTGCGCAAGAGGTAGGTTAATTAAGATGGAGATGTACCTCCCTCACAAAAAAAATGATGTTGTACCTCTCTCTCACAAAAAAAAAGAGAGAAGACCAAGAAATATCATGAGGTAATTTGTGTTAAAAGCATCCTATAGATGGATCACACAAAAAATGCTAGGATCATAGTACGGCTTAGATTCATGTTTAATAATATGTATTATACCCTCTTTTAAGGCTTCGTTGCAATGCACATGCACCTTACTAAGTCATTCTTAAGGTAAGAGTTACCAATCAACGATTAAACTTTTATACTTCTCAGCACTTCCTAACCTTTTAAACTTATATACCTACTAAGCTACTAAATAACATTTAAATTTTTGTTACTACTAGCATGTGCGGATCCGTCGAGAAAATTTGGTAGGCGCCCATTACCTCCGATCAATAGAACCTCTCCTCTTCCCAGTATCCCCAATGCTAGAAAGAAGTAGAGACTTAGCGCCATGGCAGAAAATCATCAGGTTTAGAAACTAGCAACTGGAGTGAGATGTAAGAAGAAAAGTAAAAAACAATACTGCCAGACAAGTGGGCCATCAAAATTAATCATAGGTTCCCTTACTCTCATGGATTTTCACAGTGCGATTGCTCGGCATTTTTTCTTGTAGCGCGACACTAGGAGTCAAAAGGCGTACAATGTTGGTGTCATCTCATGCGGCGGAGACCAACGCCGCGGGCGATGCAGGCGCGAGCTACGGGGGCGTGACCACATGGCGGGTATCCGGTCGCGAGAACTTCGGCTGCGGCACCCGGTGCAAGCGGTAGCGGAACCCGGTCGAGGGCACCATCGTGCACGAGGCGAGCGGGAGGGTAGCCGATAAGCCGCGACGTTTGAGAAGAGTTATGGGTCACTCGAGGCCTTGAGCGAGAATGCATCGCCGAGAAAGCCAGACGGAACACGCATTGTTGGAAGTTGGGAGAGCAGCATCATTAGAGAGAGAATCGGCCGTTCGAGCGCCGTCTGGCAGGGGCGAACCGCATCTCGAGCCCAAAGAGGAACGAGGCTCGCTCAGTCCGGTCGGCGGCCGAGCAGCGCATCGCCGAGTCTAGAGTAGGCAACCGAAGCGATCGGCAAGAAAGGCGGCGGGGCGAGGAGCCTCTCGACTTCATATTGATCGCTAGAACAATGACACCAAAGCGGACTAATTAGCTAAGCGCCACTGATTGCTTTGCTCGGTATAAAAAAAATTGCCCCAAGCCCCAATGCAATGCCTTATGTCTAAATACCTTTTGTTGTGATAACTGATGTCTGATTTTTGTATTATATTGTCCTAAGTCTATATTTTATTGACTGATTGATATTTCTCTCTCTCGGATTTAATATGTATGAATTTGGAATTTGGTTAGTAATAGATCGTAACATTAGTATATTTATATTGAGTTAGAATTTCGACATAGAAGCTCCACCTCTAATTTCATTCTAGATTCGTCACTGACTACTAGTACTTTCACCTTTTAAACAACTTTTGGTATCTGCAGCTCAATGTAGTTATTGGTACGATATTAAAAAGTTTCTTATACAACATATTAGCGTTCAGGAAAGCACTGCTAATGGCTTAGGATGCACCTCATGTTCCATGCGTCCAGTATCGGTCAGTCTACAGATGAGTGGACGGGGAAGCAGGCGGCGACGACGGCAACTCCAAGAAGTCGAACATGTCCGGTGGTAGGTCATCAAACATCACGTCAGACATGTCGTGACGCACAGGCCCGACGCGGCCAAAACCGTCTTCTTCTAGCCCGAAGAACTGTGCTGACTGCACCTCTGGAATAGGCTGCAGGTAGGCGACGTTGCTATCGGCAGATGCCACATCGACAAACACCGCAGGATCGACCATCGGAGCCGGGTTGCTGAGCCGCCGGAACGGCGTTGTATGAGCTGCATTCTGCGGCGGCGTCCATGGTGAACTCGATGGAAGACGGCACCATGGATTGGGAGTCAAATATTCCAGGAAACGGTGCATCGGAGCACTGGTTCTCCGTGCACAGTGGCAAATTCTAGATTTCAGAATTTGATAACCATTGCTGATCTTTGTCGTCGGCTAGCAGAAACTGGGAAATTAGATGAATATTACTTGATTGACAGGTTATATAACATTTACCTTGTTCATTTAGTTGATTACTTTTTTATCATTATAAAAAATGCTAATCATATATTTCCTTGGCGGATTGATTCGGCTTATTTTAACTCTACTAGTTTCAATAGCAACGAAAGAGTGTGCCTTTTCTGTAATGAAACTTGTGAAGACAAGGCTTCGAAATAAGATGGAGGATGAGTTCTTAAAAAATTGCTTAATAACTTACATAGAAGGAGATTGCAATAGGGTTTACAAGCGGATAAACTTATTGATGATATCGATGCAATTCAGACACATCGAGTAGCTATTTGAAATGAAACATGTTAGTTATTTTAACCATCATTTTTACCATTAGATTTTTGTTGGATTTTAACTTGTATGCATGCAAATTTAGTGAAAAATTTCTTACTATATTTCACATATGGTTAGGGTACAATTGGAGCGGATATTTTCCAACCGGAAATAGAATCAATTTGGATAGCGATTTGAATAGTTTTTCGAGCGATTTGAATAGTTTTTCGGATATTGAAGAATTTTCCGGGATCTGGATCTGGATATTGAAGAATTTTTAGGATCACGGATCTGGATAAGGATAGTTATCTCGGATAAGGATATGGATACGGATACGGATAGTAATTATCCAAGCGGATCTGAGGAATATCCGAGTTTATAATCGGATAATATCAGGATATAAAATATGGATATTATCGAAAACTTTAAAGACTTCTCCAAGGCTGTAGTCTGTAACTCTCCAATCAAAGAGCACCGGTCACGAGTGCAGGCACTAGTACCAGTGTATCAATACTACTCTTGGTACTCTACCAGTACCAGTGTCAACTGCCAAGTGCCAAGTACCAACTACCATTCTACCAAGTGTCACACTACTACTGCCAAAGTGCCAACACCAAGTGCACCACAACGCCAGTGCGGTGCCAAACCAAAAATTTACCACGTGCTTCGTATTTCCCGGCTTGTCCACTGGCGCCAGGCCAAAACTGAAGGCAATGCGACACTGCCACACAGCAGACCCAAACCAAAAATATAAAATCCCCAATCCATCATTTGTGCTTTCTTTCTCTATCTCTATTCTCTACTAGTTTGATAGTCTCTCTCCTCTAAAATCCCCAATCCAAACAAAACATAGCTGAGCTGAGTGGCTTGAGTTGAGAAGGCACCAAGCGCGGCCGGTGGTCCGGGCGCACCTGCCCGTGAAATTGTAGCCCTTGACCACCTCTGGTCCAAGCCTTGCCATGACGCTCGTCACTTCGACTTCGATGGTATATTATATGATTCTATCATTTTTACCTTACTAGTTTGTGACTTTTAATTTGCTAGTGCCATTGTCTTTGATAATTCTATTATGACTCTACATTTAGCTTTTTATATAATCTCTAGTCGTTCATTATTAATTCTTAATTATGTACAATGCAACTATAGTAAATTTTGTACTATTTTCTTCACATTACATCAATAATTATTCATAACTCATAAGTAATCTACCATTAGGTATGTTACATGTGCAATAAATGATCTATATTTTAGGTGTATTATCCAGGCTAAAAATATTAGTACCGTATTGAATCCGATGCGTATTAAGCCGTATTAAGTAAGTGATAGTATCGGTATTATTCGCATTAAATATTCACATTCGACACCATTAAGTATCCGACTTCGTATTCGATAAAAAATATAGATACGGATACGGGATGAACAATATCCCAGGATGAACAATATCCGACCGTATCCGATCCGATTACATCCCTACATATGGTTGATAGCTATAATTATTGAAATTTCTACTATACTATATATATTGGGATTGTTTGACCCCCTTTATATATTATTTCCGGCTCCGCCGCTGTCCGTGCAGGTCTCTTGGCTGCTTTGGCCAATGTGGTGCATCGTCCCTTGGAAGGGTATCAGGCCCGTGCATGGATCCTGACAGAGGGAGTTAAATGTGCTACGCTTCAGTCCTCAAATATGACAATGATAGAGCCTCGAGAATCACAAAATGCACCTAAATTTCTTCAAGATATGAATGATGCCTAGATCTGAAATTACTAAAAAAAGTTGTTCACAAAAGTGAAATCACCGCAAAAGTTGTCCACAAAAGTAACTTTCTTGGCCAGTTCAGAAGAAGCAAGTGCTGTTTGATTATTTCAGAAATGCAGTGTAAAAGAATCAGATTCAGATAGAAGCTGACTGTCCAGTTCAGAAGGAGCAATTTTCAGAAAAGCAGGCAACGGTTACCTTGGAAGTGGGCAGCTCATGAGAGGCCGCAGAAGAAGAGCTGCAATTGTTGTGCTTGCCGGACCTCCTGCGGGGCAGGGGCGCCTGCAAGATCCTCGCCAGCCTCTTCTGCCGCGTGCTCCAGAAGTTCTTGACATCGTTGTCCGTCCTGCCAGACAGATATGTCGCGATCTTGGCGCATTTGTTCCCAAACTGCGCCTGCAGGTTGATCACCACACGCTCTTCCTCTGGAGAAAACTTGCACCCCACCTTCACAACAAAAACAAGCATTCTTCAGTGTTTCCGCAATTTGAGGATGGCATGTAGAGCTTGCCATAGTGCCATGGATAATGTAAGGATCAAGTAGTTTTCTCATACCAAAAGTACACATCATCATGTGACTAAACAAAGAAACTGGCGATGACACTTAAATTGAGCGAACTGACACATACATTTGTTTATTAGTGCAGATTCAGAATGACACAGCATTTCAGCATCTAGTATGCAACATCTAGAACAAAGTGTTGGCGCAGACGATAGGACCTGTTAGCAATTGGCAGTCGGCGACTTTAGCATATTGATCATGACAGTATTGTGTCTCTAAAGGGAAAACTATTGCTTCAGACTTCAGTTCACACATAGAATTAACTACGCATCACTTTGCTTCCTACTATAATTTTTTATTGTGCGTGTGATTCCTGGTGATTGGTAAAGGAGAAGTTTAACATAACAAATGGGCTTTGTTGATTGACACAGTTCAAGTGTGAACGCCCATTTCTATCTCTCTTTTGACCAAAAAATGCATAGATGGTGAAACTTCAAGTGGTGAAAGAAAATATCCAGGAAAAATTCGGAGAAAAAAAACAGAGAGAATATTACGTACAACTGCTTCTTGCAATGCGAACCAACAGATGAAAGAGTTGAAAGAACCAAGACCAAAGTGCAAGTTTCTCGTACAAAAAACAGCTGAAGATCAAAGAACGAGTCGCACATTACGTCCTGGGGTTTGGGCGGAGCTTGTTAACCCATCGGAGGCGGCACGACTTGCCGGTGCGCGGGAGAAGACCTTTGGATCGAATGGAGCTCCACTCCCGGGGCCCGTGCTCCCTGGCGTGCTGCATGCAGCAGCACCTCGTCCTCCTCCACCGTCCACGGTGCCTTCCTCACCGTCCGGTCACCACCACCGCGCGGCTGCATTCTTCTTCCTCGCCACCGGCGGCCACCGCAGCCAAGCAGATCGGACAAACCCGCGACTTGACGCTCCTCCTACTTCTCCTGCCTCTTATTGCCGCATTCAGAACAAGAAGAGAATGCTTGTGGCACGAAGACTCCGAGCCCTGCCCACTAACGCTCACTTCCTACAATCTAGGGAGAAGTGCGGGTAAATTTGTTGTATCGAGAGCGGGGAGGCCAGTGTAGATAGCAGCCGTTGGATGGTGATCAGAAGGATAACCTATGGGCGCCTGTTTCTCCCTCATGTCGTGTCCTTGCAGGCACAACGGGCCACAGTAACCGCTCCTAAATCCTTGACGAGTTTAGTATGAGAAGACCATTGTTCACCAAGGCGTTGGTCCCCAGTTGGGTAGCAGAGCAGCGTCTAGCGTCTAATCATCGATTAGGCAGACTAGACGGCTGTTTAGACTGAATAAATCAGTCTGGCGGCTAGGCAGGAGGGTGGAGCCTGACTGCCTAGCGGCCGCCTGGAGAACAGTAGAGAAGACAACCAAATCATCTGTATCCACCATAATTTGAATCAAACATCTTTGATTTGTGTCATTCCGGTTGATAATAGCAGGCAAGATTGGTAAACATACAAATTGTACTGTCCTTAATCCGGACTACGGAACTTAGAAATCGATTATATCGAGTCTAGCATTGTCTGAAAGTTGTTACAGTGTTTGTTCTACAACATACTAGAATTGCCAGATTTTGCAGTGAGCGCTGAAGACTTACAGTGCCACGCCGACGCCGCAAGAACCGTAGGCTACTCCTGGTCGCACCGGACGAGCCGCCCGCCTTTGCTGCACAGCCCCTGCTCGCCACCGGCCGCCTCCACCACCTTGACGTAGCTGTACCGCAGCGGCATCCTTCCCAGCAGCCGGTGGAACTCCGTGATGCACTCCCCTCTCTTCTCCCAGTGCCCCGTCCCCCCTCTCGAGCTCAGGCCCACGGTCTTCATCGCGTCGGCCTCGTTGGCGTCGTTCCTTGGGTCACCCCAGTCCCTGACGCTACCGGCCTCCACCAGCACCGGCCCCTCGCCGGCCTCCTCGGCGGCGACGAAGTTCATGAGGATGTCCTCGCAGTTGCGCTTCCGGTCTACCACGGCGCGCGCCATGGCGAGCTCCGGCGAGCACGAGTACCTGTGCAGGAGGTCCACGCCGAGGACCATGAACTTGGTGAGCACCATGGAGTAGCGCCCCGGCTGCGCCGCGGTGTACGCCCATCTCCCGCGGGTCAGGTCGAGGTGGTGGGATCTCGGAAAGAAGCCGACGAGGGAGCCGGGGCGGGCCTGCTGCCAGGTGGCGAACGCGAAGGAAATCGCGGCGGCGTCGGGGAGGACGTCGTCGTCGGCGACGGCGACTGCGGCGGTGCGGATGGAGGGATGCGGGAGGAAGCGGGAGTTCAGGGAGGCGGACGCGGTGCGGTGGAGAGTGATGGGCGGCGGGAAGCGCGGGAGGAAGCGGTCCGGGGTGGAGGGGTTGCACCAGAGCACGATCACGGCGAGGACGAGCGGGTGGGCGGCGTACGCGCCAGCGATGGCGCGGAGGAGCGGGAGCCGTCGCTCCGAGTAGCCGCTCAGGAGCACCGTGAGCCGGTCCGGCCGGAGCGCCGCGGCGTCCTGCCGGGACGCGGAGTCGCAGGCAGGTTCCTCGCATGCGACGGCGCCGAGTGTTACGACGGCGACGAGGGGGAGGAGGACAAGGTGGTGATGGCGGCGCGACGACGGCATGGAGACGAGGACGCGGCGGCGAGATCTGGTGAAAGCTTTAGCCGGATGCGTTGACCTCAAAATTCAAATGATCCATAGGACTACTTGAGTTGGACAGTTGAACTCCATGTGGGCCCCAGTGTCAGGCTGATTGGCCGTTTTTGACATGCGGTTGTGCTGATCCGAGGTGGCTTTGCGTGGGGTCGGGGTGTCAGACTGCGTAATCCTTTCCATTACCTAGAGGTGGCCAAATGGGCCGGGCCAAACGGGCCGACCAGCGACCGCAGTACTGTTGGCGGCGAATCTGACGCAACTGCGATCGTAAGCGGTAGTCTTGGCTTCGCCGTCTTGGCGTGCTTGGTAAACTGCATGACCGCAATGGTAAACCAACGCGGCCGAACGCAACCTGCGGCCGACCCATTCTGACGCAGCACGATTAGGGCCAAACGACGGCTTGGTTAGCAACCGCGACCCGTTTAGCTCGTTTATTTTAAAAATAAGCAGTTTTATAGTCGTTGGAGACTTTAAAAATCGAAAATAATAGTTTCTGCATCTTTCACCTTTTATAATTATTCTAATTTTTTTCATTTTTCTGAATTTTTCATATTTTTTGCATTTTTCCTATTTTTTCTATTTTTCCTAATTTTTTCGGATTTTTTTGAATTTTTTTGGCGCTAACGGGCTAATGGGCCGGCACGGCCCGTCGGACCCGTGCCGGCACGGCACGGCCCGTAACCCCCGCGGGCCGTGCTTGGGCCTAACCCTCGGCACGCGGGCCGGCACGGCACGGCCCGTTTATTAATCGGGCCGAAACGGGCCGTGCCTAAACGGGCCGTGCCGATTTTTAATCGGGCCGGGCCGTGCCGGGCCGCCCGTTTGGCCAGGTCTACCATTACCTCGCAACTTCATCCACACGACGAGGGAGCGGTGGGAGTCGAAGCTGAAGGCGGAGGAATGGCGGCTCAATGGAGCAGCGCTGCGAGCCTGGACCGTTGGATAGGGCAGCGCTGCCGCCGCCCGCGACCGCCGGATCGGGCATCGGCGCCGGCCGTGTTGCCGTCGCGGTGGACGAGGAGGAAGGGCCCGATCGGCTGCGTGTCCGTCCGCGCGGCCGCGGCGGCGGAGCAGACGGCTCCGCCGTAGGTGGAGGTTAGCATCTTCCAGACTTTCGCACTTGCGTACATACGAATGTAGAGTTCATCAGCACGATGCCAAGCTTTTATCCCATCCTCCAAGGCTCCAAGTCCAAGCTGAGAATGCTCGCCTGCCATTTGTGACTATTGTTGTCCCAAGGACGACGGTGTAGCGTGCGAAGGGTGCAGCGGCACGGGGTGGCTGCTCTGCGACTTCTGCAAAGGGAAGAAGAACAACGTCATGTCCGAGAGCAGCCGGATCTACCGCCGCTGCCCGACCTGCAAGGCTGTGAGTTGTTTCTCTCCAGATTTGTTCATACCTTATTCAGCATTACTATCTGAATCCCGACGCCGCTACCGGTCTTCCCGTTGCAGGCTGGGTTCATCCTGTGCCCGAGACGCAGGGTCTACAAATGCGTCACTTTTCCAGAGCGCAGTGACTCATGAACAGGGGCACAGCCGATCGAGTTGGATGGATACCTGGATGTGATCTGAATATCTGATCCTCTTGCTGTTTCTTCTACCTTCCGTTGCCATTCTGGTGAAGTGGTGATTGCAGTGTGGGTCATCTTTCGTCCACATCTACAGAACAGAACACACTATACATTTGCTGGTTCTCAATTGTCAGACGATGATCTTCCCTACTTTGGTCACGAGGAATATATATCTGATCACCACAAACTTTGCAGCTTGCGCATGGATCAGTGGATTGATTAGACCACTGAGAATAGAGCAATTGCACTCCTTTGATGTCATTCAAAAGGGCCATGTATATACATTCTTTGCTGTACTTTGTTCTTTCAAACATCAGGGCGCGATACAAGGATGATGGAAGAGTAGCTGAGCATGGGGTAGAGATTGGAGTCCAGGAAATGGGAGATTTGGTGGACAGTGAGAGCCCGGTCAGGTAGTTCATCGGTGAGGAAGTCATACGGCGCTGGCTTGCCTGTGTCCACCACTGGATCCCATCGGTACCCTGGGTGCTCCGGTAGTCCGACAACCACTGCCATGTGGCTGGCGTTGAAGGCCACGTAGATCTCGCCATGTGTTTCATCCTTCTGTGGTGAGAGACACATAAAAACCCATCCGTTACTTGATATCTCTCACCAATTCACCTTTTGGTAAAAATGATTTTTGGAAAAGTTTTGGTGATGTGCGAAGCACTGTATTTGTACCATGGAAAAGGCCACAAATCGGCTTGTCTCGGACCAGTCAGGTTTCCCGGGCTCATGACCATGCCATTGCAACAGGTCTGCCGTTGGGAAGTCGTCAAGGCCAAGACACTTACACTCTCTGCAGTGCAGACCAAAAAAAAAACACGCACACACACAAATAGGCAACATTAGTTTGATGTAGACTGGAAATGACCTCACTCATCTAGCATTTGGAGGCATCTCCAGTGGTTCCACAGAAATTATTCAACCGAAAGAGCAGTTACTTGCGGAATTTGGTCATGAGGCAGCAGAATCGGTGCAAGTCGGAGGATTGTTCTTTTTTGTCCCAGCGGAAATAATTGACCTATACAAGAACCAAGATGGATGAATGGAAGAATTTAAAGATAGTTGATTAGAAAAATATATGGCCAAACTGGACTGACATAATGGTCATGGCAGTACGTATTGTTGTTGCCTCCTTTTGTATGGCCATATTCATCACCCATGTAGAACATTGGAACTCCCTAAAGAATTGAAGGAATGGAAAAAAATTAGGTGTGACATGCTACAGAAGGTGAATTTAAGAATTCAGCATTGTGAGATCAGCATTCCCTTCAATTTGACTATAAAAAGATTGGCATGTAGGGAACTAGGAAAAATTGAAACCATGATACTTTCCTGAGAACTTTTGATTGCCAATGCACATTCACTGACTTTATATGCCCATGTGAAAAAAACAAGCAATCTCAGAAAACTGAACAAATCAGATAATAAGTCTTACTTGAGAAACCATGAGACAAACAAAGAAATTGCGCATTTGCCTCTTCCTCAATCTTCTGACAGACAAGCTTACGAATTCTCCTTCCTACATTGTTCACAAGGAGTTGTGAGTCTGTGTTCTACACATGATTCTGAAGCTACTTTCAATATAAATTTTGTTGTGAGCTAAATGAAAATGCTACTGTATTAGCACAGGTATGCGGTACGGTAAACTGAAGAAAGTTCGTCAAATTCTAGTGATCGAAATCATGGTTTTCCCCATTAGTGTAAGCGACCATCCTGTACCAATCTTTAGCCATAACTCCTGCACCGTCTCACGTAAAAAATACAAGGTGGGTTCTGTCTAGGAGATACAACATCTGGCTTGAGAAAACCCTTATTGTGCTAACAGTTTAGCTATGGAGAAAACCATACAATCATTTGTCAGCCATTTGACTAGAGGCAAAAAAGAAACATACAAAAACATGAAAGTTCAGAATTACCTCCCCACAATTCCAGCTAAGATTGTGATTTTCTCCATCTCTGTTGTCCTCACCATTTGATAAGTTGTACTTGTTATTATATGTCACCAAATCAGCCAGTGTAAATCCATCATGTGCACATACAAAGTTGATACTGTGCCAAGGTTTCCTTCCTCCTGCCTGATTAATCAACCAAAAATTGCAATGGCGAATACCAAGTTACTGATTTGATTTCTGTACAAACCAAAAGGAAAGTTGTGGTAAAAAAAGACTTATACGACAGATCTAAAACTGATTTTTTTATTAAAATCTACATGTAGCTAATCTGTACTGATGCTTTTATGTGTACCCTTATATATGTCGAGTATGAGACCATCCTATTTTGTTTAAATAAAAAAGACAGTCCTTCAAAAGATCAACATGGCCTCTCACTGAAAAGAAATGATATGGCTGGAATTTTTCAGTGGATTGACCTAAACTATCAAAGGTCCACCACATACACACAAAAAGAAAAGAAAACTCCTATGTTCTTCACTTGCAGGTTCGCTGTACCACCATGTGGTATTTTCAAAATATTCAATCCAGGTCACATTGTACTGGATCGGTCTACAGGTATTGATTGGCACAACATACCTGGTATAGCTGTGGACTTCCACAAAGACAATTGGCAAAACCACCAGCAAATCCATCCGTGCCTTTAATGAATTGGCGTACAATGTCCCGGTACTGAGGAAAACAACCACACACATCAGTACTTTGATGAAACAGCAAGTGCAGAGGTATAGTGGGAAATGTGTCAGATGTTGGTTTAATAACACATGGATGCACTCATGCTCATGATCATACGTTCTTTCTCAAAACTCCACCAGCATGTAACTCATATACAAGCTTAGTATCCTATTGTTTCTTACTGATCTCCAAGTTCATGACCTGATAAAAACAAAATGCACACTTAACCAAAATTTTCAGCAGTGCTGTTATTTGAAATGCACACTTCACCATTCAGTTCCTGTGTCATCTTTCTTCCAATGTGGAATAGCTTCTGCGTCAACCTTTGAAGTTTAGCCCAACAACATATTATATTATCTAAATATGCCTTAATTATAAATTATAACTTCTATTTAGTATTTGCCATTGCTTTAGCAGGCCATTTATATAGCTGAAGCTATACATTTTTACCTTCCCATTCCACTCTGACCAAATGTTCCAGTGAGGAAATTGACCTACTTGATAGAGGCCTCCTGCATCCCATGCTTCAGCAATGAGCTATAATCACAATGGGGGAAAGGAGTAAGACAAACTCCCAAGGAACACAATAATATGTCAAGTATGTCAACTGATGTATACTACTCTACATATTTAGTAGGTATTCTGTTTTATACAAGAAACTTGCATAGAGAATTAATTTCTTACTGGGAAATGGATCATTAACATTAGTGAAACAATTGAATGTAGATAGGAAACAAATGTCAAATCAAAGAGGTACCTTGACACCTCCAAGAATTGGGTCATTGCTGATCATATCAATGACTGGTGGAGTAATAAGAGGTGCCCCTGTTGTATTCATGTCACCTTCCATTGGACTTCCATACACATTAACTGGATCCCAAAGACTTGTAAAAACAACAGAAAAATTAAGAACCTTCTGAAAGGCAAGACACACAAAAAAAAAAAAAAGAATAGAATCTTACCTGGAACCTCTGGTCATTATGGATGCAAGATCAAAACGAAAACCATCAACATGCATTTCTGTCACCCAGTATCTGCAATACCAAACTTAATTAGTATTGCATAAAGAGTTTGTCATAACAAGTATATAGAATAAACACCAATATGCTATGCACCAAATATCTGATGAAAGATTACTTCGCATAGCAATCAAGCTTATTCCAAGCAATGTAGCGGATCCTTTTCTTTCTTTCTTTATTTATAAACATCCAAAAATTGATGAGATGATACAATAGATTTTCCCTGTTTTATTGGAACAGAAGATTTCCAAATGGCCAAATCTATAAGCACCAAAACATCAACATTTGCAACATTTAAAAAATACAATATGATGATGACCAAAAGAGTAATCCCTTACAAGCTCACTACTTAAGCTTTTGTCAAAGTGACAATCAGTGAGAACAAATCGAGAACTATTTGTAGAAATATTTATATTTGTACCTCAAGCAATCTACAATAAATTCACGAACCACAGGATGATTACAATTGAAGGTATTCCCACAACCAGAATAATTATAAAATTCTCCCTGCAGGAACAAATGCTCTCCAAATTATTAGATTGCATAGAGCTGAATCCATGGTAGAATTACATAATAAAACCATACTCTATGCATCTATGAAAGAACAATCAAACAATGAGTAATATCTCTCACCTTAGGTGCAAGCATATAGTATGTACTATTATCTATCCCCCTAAATGATAATATTGGACCATTCTCATTACCCTCAGCTGTATGATTGAAGACAACATCCATGATCACCTAAAATAACATATCTTCACATCAAAATTGATATGTTGAGAAGGGAGCACTGGAGAAGCTACTAGATAAGCATTAACTTATATCAGTTACCTCAATTCCCCGTTTGTGAGCCTCTCTTACAAAAGTTTTGAATTCGTTTATGGCATCACGCCCATAGTTGCTTATACCACTTGATGAATATCTCATCATTGGTGAAAAGAAGTTTATTGTAGAATATCCCCAAAAATTCATCCTGTTAAGATAATAATTTATATGAAATGATATGACAAATTTGGTTGTCTCCAATGAAAAAAAATAGCCAATCATAATTGTGTAAATACACATAGACATGGTACACAGGAGCACTGTGGGCGCAATTAGAGCCCTCAATACAAATGACAGGTACACAGATTGAATCCATATTAGGAAGGAGAGGTAAAACAATAGCATGCAAGATAGAGAGGATACATTATGATGCAATTATGCAAAATCTAAACTTGTGGAGCCTCTGCTCAGAGAAGCAAAATATTCAACTGTAATTTGTTATTGATGTGACCAACCTCAGTTACAGCTTAATGTTTCACAAAGAAAAATCCAGCTTAGGTTATCAACTTACAATATATGACAATAGCATTAGCAACAAGTGGTACCAATCATATCTACAGAAACACCTTGGGTTTAAAAATAGTTGACTGTTGAAAAATACTTTTTTTGAATAAATATCAATTCTGCGGGCATAGGATTTGTATGAATTCCATTCAAACACTGCTGGTAGCTTGATACTGAATTTAAGTCCACATACTTGGAAGAGGAACTGAAGTACTCCAGCTCGTTGAACTCTTGGCAGGGCATTAACTCTACACAATTAACTCCAAGCTCCTGTAGAGGGATTATCCAAATATCAAATTAAGAATAAACATACAACAACCTGAAATGGCCAGTATTAAGTTGATTTGTACATTTAATGGCCACTCATAAAAGAAAGAAGAATCAATCATCGGACTACTGAGCAAAGTGCTCATGTAAATAGTATAGAGTTGCTAAGCAGATTTGGTAACACCTACTAGGTTACGATTAAGTTGTCAAATTTGCAAAATATAAATAAAATAGTCTCAAGAATGAGTGTGTAACAGTGTTCTAATACATAAAAGTTTTTGTAATCCAACAAATTCTAGATCTGACTATGTAGTTGGAAACTATACCTTCAGATAGTCAAGCTTCGACACAGCCCCAATGTAAGTTCCTGGATGTTCTACGCTGCTCGAATCATGCTTTGTGAATCCACGTAAATGCATCTCATAGATTACAAGGTCCTTCTGAGGATATCTTAGAGGTAGGTCACCTTGCCAATCAAACTGCAAATGCAAATCTTTTTACTTTGATATTAAACAACTAAGACAAGAATGACGAATCATAAATGTAATTTCACTTCATTTTGACTTGCAAACAGAATATAAATAATATGATCGATGGTCCTACATTAGCAAAATATAATTCTTAAATCAGACTTTTAGCAACTAGATACAGCCTACAATTATATAATACATTGTTCTTTTCAATCATGACTATCTCTGGCATGGAATAAAAGAGAAAGAGAGGAAAAGGTGAATAAAAAAGAGAAACAAATGTAACTGACACAAGCAATTCAGGCATACCGTACTATATGGAAGAGGGATCATGCCAGCCATTCGAGGCCAGCAATTGTTACCGGGGCCCGGGACACCATACTCCCCTCGGCTTATCACTGCCTAGAGCAATACAAAATATGGAGTAAGTAAGCATTTCTCAATCAATTACTATCATGAACATCATCAAGCAAAGTAAAGCTAATGCATCATCACCTTAGCATAAGGATCCACCACGACACTGGAAACATCGAAGTAATGTCCACATTGAGGAGCGAACGTGCCATCAAACCTGTAACCATAAAGCATGTTGTGCAGTTCGCCTTCGATGAAGACATGCCATACGTTCCCCGTCTGATTAACCAGGGGATCAAGGGGAACCTCCTCAGTCACTCTATTCTGCACCGTCCCCCCAGTACAAAATTCAATTAAGCATCGGAATAAGAGAGCCAATGAACAAACTTACAGATACCTACATTACACACAACTGACATTACCGAATTATCACAGACCAAAAAAATGGCGCTTGCATTACTGAATTGTACTAGGAAGCAAGCTCACCGCCTTAAGATCCTCCAGCGTGAAGAGACAGAGCGCGGCGGCGGAGGCGCCGCTGGAGTATACGGCGAAATTGACCCCACCGGAGAGAGCGGTGGCGCCCAGCGGCGCGGGCATTCCGGCGAGCACCCTGCACGCGCCGCCGAGCGCGTACCTCTCCTCCACCACAGCCTCCTCCTCCTCGGCCTCCGCCTCCACCGCAGCCGCCACCGACCCCGCGCCCCGTACCCCGACCCCCCTCACCGCGGCCCCTACCGCGCCGCGCACCGCCGCATTGGGCCGCCGTACGACGCAGAGGCGTGGCCCCGGCCACCTCGGGGGCACGACAAGGAACGGGCGGGCGCAGAGGCATGGGAGGTGAGGCACACTCATGGGGAAACCCGAAATTTTTTCTCGAATGGTTTGCTGATTCAATCGATGGATTTGAGGAGAAGAAGAAGAAACAGAAGAACGGTGAGGTGGGTTCTTTTATAGCGGGATTCGTGTTCGTGGGGAGCGTGTCACTCGACTCGATTGCGTGCGAGGGGATCACGCCGTTGCGCGCGCGGCGTTCTCTCGCTGACGTCGTGGGGCCCACGGGCGATTCCCAGCCGGAGATGTCGTTTTCCGGCATCACTTGACCGGCCGCGGGGTGTGCCGTTGCACGTTTTGGTCGGTGGGCCACGCGGACATGGGCTTTTTCGTGAGGGCCGCTTGCGGCGTAATCAAGATGTTTGCTCCGTTTTCCAAAAAAAAAAGGAAATACTAGCGTTCGGACATCTGATTACTGTTCATTCTATCGAATGGCTTTTGCAATATTTTTTTCAATGTTTGCAACGTTTTTTCTGAAGCATGCAATATTTTTTTTCAACACTTGCAACATCTGTTTACTGTGCCGCATTTTTACTGTTGTCGAAGGAAAATGTTGCACGCGTTGGAAAAAAAAATGCTGCATCCGTAAAGAAAAAATGTTACAGCGTGTCCGAAAATTTTAGACATTCGAGCTGAAGCCATTCCGTTAAAAAAAGAGATAAGTCATGAACTCATGAGTTATGACGAGCTTCTCTAGCAAAATTGAATATTAGACCTAGTTTAGTAGAGTTTTAGATTCCAGTTTTATTTTAGATCTTAAACTTGTATGCTAAAATAAAGTAAATGAAGTTTATATTTTTAGTCTAAAATATAAACAAAATGACCCACCTAAACACATTTAATATATCTACAACTCTAACTCTACAGATCTAGTAGAGTTTGGAAAGCTGAAGCTATACTAAACACAGCCTTAGTTTACTTACCTACGAACTCGCTAGTTCAAATAGTTAAAGAAAAACAAATGCTAATGCCGTAATGACAACCCAACTGGTGAGACGCCTATATTTCAGAATTCAGACACGCATGCTTTATTTCGGATGTCGAAAGGTCGTGGGTTACAATTAGGCCATTCTCAGTACAAGTTTTATGGAAGTTTCATTCTCATTAAATGAGATGCTATATAGGTAAAAGTGGTGACATGGCAACAAATTTATGAGAAGAGATGGGAGTTGAGTTTCATGTGGATGAAATCTGGTGTACACGACTACTAAGTACTTTGAAACTGGGATGAAACCCCACTGAGAGCGATTTGTTTCATCTTCACACCTTTTCTGGATCCCGTGTGGCCATATTGTAGTGTGCTAAATATAATTGCAATTGGCTATACAATTTATATGGCACATTTGATCACAACACTATGTAACAATTAAATGTTATGTCATACCTATAAAACTATAAAATGAAACTGTGCATTAAGAGAGATTATTTTATTTATCAACCTAAACATCTAAATATAATATGATATTATAAAAAACTATGTAACGAAACTCTCCGCTTAGAAAAGCTTTATAAGTCGGTGTTTCATGGGGAATCCACGAGGAAAAAGATCAAGTGCTATCTCACCTACCTTTCCTTTATGGAGTTTTGTGGGACTTTCTGATATACGACGACTAGACAAGCTACTTCCAAAAGGCCTGATGGGCGGTGCGACTGGACGAGGGGTCCCACGCCACGAGTAAGGTTCGGTTTGGGAAGCTTCAGAGCGCGGCACAGCAGGGGGCCTCCGTCGTCTTCGTCAACCTCTCAGGCCTTTTTCAGCATGCATCCGTTCCGAACTTTGTACATGTTGGAAAAGCATCGCGTAGCACCAGCTAGGGCTGTAAATGAGCCGAGCTCGAGCGAGCGTGGCCAAGCTCGGCTCGAGCTCGGTAAGGCTCGAACCGAGTTTGAGCCGAGCTCGAGTTGAGGTTCGAGCCTCAACCCAGGCTCGACCTCGGCTCGGTCCAGGCTCGAGCTCGGCTCGAGTAAGCTTGAGTAAGCTCGAAAATTCTGATAGGCTCGGTAGGCTCAGTAACAAGCTCGAGTAAGCTCGATTCGAGGAAGCTTCGACTTAAAACTTCAGTTCGAGACTCGAGGAAGCGTAACAAGTTCGGTTCAGGCTCGATAACAAGCTTCGGTCGAGGCTCGAGGAGGCTGATAGCAAGCTCGGTCGAGCTCATGAGCGAACTATTGAGCTCGGCTCGGTTAAGCTCGCTTCGAGTTAAGCTCGTTTGGAGCTCGAGCCGAGCTCGAGCAGCCTCTCTGGCCGAGCTCGAGTAGCTCGAGCCTCGAGTTTTTCTGACCACAACACCAGAGATCGATCGTAGTTTAATTTGTTTCTACATGCAAGCATGCATGCATGGATCGCGCGTACTTGCACGGTCTTGAGGAACGCGAGGGCGCCGGAGGAAGGTGGCCCGATCGGTAGAAGCCGGTGTGCGAGGATGACGGTGAACGTGAGCGTATTTTTGCCCCCAAGCTCTTCTTGCTTTCCGTTATGGATCTTACACACCGGATTCTCCCGATATGGGCAGAAGCTCGGTGGGACGCCGGCATCTCCAAAAATTTGAAAGATGTCACGAGATTACCTATTCGACGGCCTGAATTTGGATTGAATTGATTCTGATTTTAGTATTTTGTGATATGTATATTTTAGAACTATTTGTATTGTATTTTTAGTAAATTTCAAATATATGTAATAGATTTATGATACTATGAAACTATTGTATAAAATTGTGAAATTTTATGTGTGAAGTATACATTCCGATTAAAAATTTTGTAATTCCGTCGCTGGCTACTACCAACGTAGCATCATCCTACGTGTCTTGCGTTGCCGCGACGACCGGCTGCGATCATCGTGGGCTCGCTCGCTCATGGTCGCAAACTATGCAAGGAGGTTGGTCGTTGGAGCCACTGGCCGCGGTTTTGCCCACGGTAGCTCGTTCACTGCTGGCGCTTCTAGTACAATCGTTTATCTAAACTCAAGTCTACTTACAAAAAGAAGCAGAAGCTTCTGAAATATAGTTTTTTCATGGCTTCCAGCTAGAAGCTGGCTTTTACACAAATCTAAACCGTGCTAAAGGGGACCTAGGTATCAAACTCAGTGGATGAGAAGAAACAGCGTTGCTCCTACTGCTACGCTTCTTACCCATCGTCTTTTCCCCTTTTTTTCCAATGAGTTCCATGATGTATTATGACACCACGTTGCTTGTAAATAACAGAGAACGGACAGGCACTGGAGACAGTCAATTCCCATTTGCACAGGCTATGGGCTATTCTGTTATTTCCGGCAAACCTGGGCTAAAAAACTAGCAACACGGACTCCGCAACCATGGGCTCTCCCAGACCGACTCCGGTCTTCTTCGTAGAGCGTTCCATATATCGGTCTGTTCTAAACTCCAGGCCGTACACTCTGCTTCTTCGTCGCTACTTGCTAGCTCGCTCGCTCTGTTTGAGATGACATTACTCTCAGCCAGCGAGTATACAAGTGAGGTGAATATTATTGAGCCGCGTCCATCGACCTGATGGTTATAATCTTCGACCTAACTAACATGCGCGAGGAACGCGAGGGCGCCGGCCGAGGAGGGTGGCGGCCCGATCGGCCGACCAGTGTGCAGGGATGACGGTGAACGTGAGCGTATTTTTCCCCCCCCAAGCTCTTCTTGCTTTCCCGTTATGGATCTTACTACACCGGAATCTCCCGATATGGGCAGAAGCTCGGTGGGACGCCGGCATCTCCAAAAAATTGAAAGATGTCACGAGATTACCTATTCGATGGATTGAATTTGGATTGAATTGATTCCGATTTTAGTATTTTGTGATATGTATATTTTAGAAATATTTGTATTGTACTTTTAGTAGATTTCGAATATATGTAATAGATTTACGATGCTACGAAACTATTGTATAAAACTATGAAATTTTATGTGTGAAGTATACATTCCGATTAAAAATTTTGTAATCCCGTCGCTGGCTACGTACCAACGTAGCATCATCCTACGTGTCTTGCGTTGCCGCGACGACCGGCTGCGAGGCTGCGATCGTCGTGGGCTCGCTCGCTCGCTCATGGTCGCAAACTATGCAAGGAGGTTGGTCGTTGGAGCCACTGGCCGCGGTTTTGCCCACGGTAGCTCGTTCACTGCTGGCGCTTCTAGTACAACCTTTTATCTAACTCAAGTCTATTTACAACAAGAAGCAGAAGCTTCTGAAAGATAGTTTTTCATGGCTTCCAGCTAGAAGCTGGCTTTTACACAAATCTAAACCGTGCTAAAGGGGACCTAGGTATCAAACTCGGTGGATGAGAAGAAACAGCGTTGCTCCTACTGCTACGCTTCTTACCCATCGTCTTTTCCCCCTTTTTTTCAATGAGTTCCATGATGTATTATGACACCACGTTGCTTGTAAATAACAGAGAACGGAAAGGCACTAGAGACAGTCAATTCCCATTTGCACAGGCTATGGGCTGTTCTGTTATTTCCGGCAAACCTGGGCTAAAAAACTAGTAGCACGGACTCCGCAACCATGGGCTCTCCCAGACCGACTCCGGTCTTCTTCGTAGAGCGTTCCATATATCGGTCTGTTCTAAACTCCAGGCCGTACACTCTGCTTCTTCGTCGCTACTTGCTAGCTCGCTCGCTCTGTTTGAGATGACATTACTCTCAGCCAGCGACTATACAAGTGAGGTGGATATTACTGAGCCGCGTCCAACGACCTGATGGTTATAATCTTCGGCCTAACTAACATGTTTGAAGTTTTTGGGAGCTAGGCCCATCATGAATGAGCTGCGATCGGGATTGCTCCAACAAAATTTTTAGTTCGGTCTCGTTGGCTGGCGCTACATTAAGAGGAGAGAGGTCGGCACTCTTTGATTATCGATCGCTCTTGAGTTTGCTACTCTCCGACACCCCATCCAATCTAGGGTTAATTTGGGGCTAAGGCTGGCAAAGACCGTGACTAGCACTGTGAAGATCACGGTGCCTTCTTTTCACCGGTCCTCATCTACTTCATTCTACTTCGCCGACATCAAGATCAACCGCCTGAACCCTAATGGCTTCTGCTTCTTCATCGGGTTAGTGCATTCATCTATCTAAGTTCATCCGCATTATTATTCTGTGGTCATGCTTAGGCTAGCGATAATGTTTAGCCTTAAGTTTAATATTTTGGTATCAGAGTGGATCTAGCCTATCTTGATCCCCTTTAGCGGATCAGTTCTTGTTTTCGTCGGATAAAGTTTGGTTTAGGGTCCTTTTGGCTCGGTTAGCATTTAGAAGAAAAGGATAAGAGTAGATATTGAAACCTCAGTACCCAAAAAATCCCGAACCCTAATTAGTTTTTCCCCAAAAATCCCAAATTCATCAAGAAACCTAATGTCTAAAGGGGGTTTCAGGCCTACCATTCCGATTGTTGTCACTGTCGGTTGCTCTGAGCGCCTCACCGGTGCTCGCCCTCCCCACCGATCTGTGCATCTTGCTTGCGCACGGTTGCTCTGAGCGCCTCACCCGGTGCTCGCCCTCCCCACCGATCTGTGCATCTTGCTTGCGCCTGATTGCTTCACCGAGCACGGCGGTCTGGAGCCTCCTCGCCGAACCGCGACATCGATTCTTACTTCCGCACGTGCGCCATCGTCGTCGCCTCTCCAATGTGCCCTCGCTCGGTAGCCACTGCGCGTTGTTTTCGGGGCAATGGAGAAAAGTGAATTAGGGTTAGGGTTTCCTTCGTTGGTCGCACGACATCTCATCCGTCCATTGAGATCGACGGCTGTGGAAGCATGCACACAAGGTGAGATCAGGCTAGGCTACGTGAGCGTTCAGCTAGGCTGTGCCGCCTCAACCAGACCGCGCCTGCTCGGAGATGGGCCGTGGTCATGTTGGCTGGTCGCGCTCTCGCGTTTTGGGCCGCCAGGCCGTTTATGTTTTGGTTCGATATAATTTGGCTTTTTAGCCCTTTTTCATTTTGTATACATTTTGTCTTTTAATTCCATCAATAAGTACTGTTTAATTACTTTTTCCTGGACATTCATGCTATGATTAATTTTCTAGGCAAATTAATCAATGTGGTAATTAATTTCACATGATGATTATTTATGAGCATTATCTCTAATAAAAATAGAATCAACGGAAAGTTTTGATTAGAGATTATTATTTAATGTAAAAATCAGGATTATGCCATGATCATGATCATATATTGACCAACGTTGTTTATGAACATGTGTCACCCATAAGATAATTTAGTTTCTTTTCGTTTTTGCCCAACAGTGATGCGAGATAGAACTGTTAATTTTTCTGTCATTAGCATGTTATTAATCAGACCAACATAGGGTTAATTTTCATGCAAACATTTATTTTCTCTAATATTTATAGATTAAATTTTGTTTGATTCAGCCATGAACAACACTAATGTTGCCGCTTTCTTGAACGACATTAAATAGCCGATTGGGACAAATATTCCCTCTTGGAAGAGAGAATTTTGATTGTCCTTGGAGTTATGGATTTGGACTATGCATTACGTGAGGGCGCTCGTAACTCCTTTCACTGATGATGAGAATTTCACGAGAAAAAAAACTCTATAACTTAATAGTAAAGAAGTGGGAGGGTCCAACCGCATGTCGTCCCAAATGATTATAAAGAGCACAATTTCTGTTCAAATAAGGGGAGCAATCCCTAAATCTGACAACGCTAAGCAGTACTTGGCCTCAGTTGAGGAGCAATTTAAGGGCTCCTAAAAAGTATATGCAAGTACCCTGATTATGAAAATGCTCACCACTAAGTATGATGGCTCCAGCAATGTTCATGAGCATATCACGATGATAACAGATATGACTGCTAAGCTTAAAGGCATAGACATGACTATTTCTGATGGCTTCTTACTCTATTTCATTATGACCTCCCTTCTTTTAAGTATAATGCATTTAAGATTAATTACAATACTCAGAAGGAGTAGTGGACCATGAGCAAGTTGATCACCATGTGTGTCCAGGAGGAGAAGATGATAAAGATCGAAAGGAAGGACCATGTCTATAATGTTGGCTATGGCAAAAAAAAATTCCAAGGGGATTCTAAACCTAAGAAGAAGCTGCATTTCTCTCCTAAAGTTGAATAAAGCAAATCAAAGCCTAAGGAGATGGCCCCTACTGCACCTAACTCTACTTCTTTTGATGGGCCCATCTGTCACTTCTGCAAGAACAATGGGTACTTTCAGAAGGATTGTGTGGGCTTCATAAAGTGACTTGCTAAGAAGGGTAATAACATAAATAATTTCTATTGTTGATAAAACCCTTTATACTGATTTTTTTCTAATACCTGGTGGATTGATTCTAGTGCCACTATGCACATTTCTAATTCATTGAAGAGATTCCTTACCATGAGGACATTAAGAAAGAGGAGTGAAGTCTTAGAGTTGCTAATGGAAAGGAGGCTGAAATTGAAACCGTTGGCACACTACCATTAGCATTAGATAGTGGCTTCACCATTCATTTGAATAATGTTGTTTATATTCCTACTATGAGGAGGAATATTATTTCAATTTTTCTATTAGATGATGATGGATACATTTGTATCTTTGGGAATAATAAATGCATTGTAAGTTTTAATTCTAATAATGTTGGTCTCACGACTCGACGAGACAAACTCTATATGCATTCTCTCTTTAAATTTCTTGTGTCAATGAATGTGTGCGATGATACTAACAAGCGAAAGAGAAGTTTAAGTAATGAGACTTCATCGAAATTGTGGCACTGTCATTTAGGTATTTCGATAGAGAGAATAGAACGTCTTATTAAGAAAGAGATACTCTATCCATTAGACTTTTCTGACTCAGACCACTGTATTGATTGTATTAAGGAGAAATATGTAAAATAAATTAAGAAAGGAGCCACACGAATCATAGGAATCTTAGAATTATTCCACACTGACATATGTGTATCATTTTCTATAACTTCAGTGGATGGGTATGACTCCTTTATCACATTCACTGATGATTTCTCTCATTATGGTTATATTTTTCCCATTTTATAATCGATCTGAAGCACTTGATAATTTTAAAATATTCAAGGTGAAGTAGAAAATCAGTATAATTTAAAGATTAAAGTAGTAAGATCAGATCATAGATGAGAATATTATGGGAGACACGCTCCTTATGGACAAATTCTTGGTCCATTTGCTAAATTTCTTTCAGAAAATGGCATAATAGCCCAATATTCAACACCTGGTGAAACTCAGCAAAATAGAGTAGCTGAAAGACGCAACCACACCTTTATGAATATGGTGCGTAGTATGATAAGTTACTCTAGTTTACTAGTTAGTTTGTGAATTGAAACATTAAAGATAGTCGCACATATACTTAATCGGGTCCCTAGTAAATCAATGCCTAAGATACCTTATAAATTATGGATTAGAAGGAAACCGAGCTTAAAATACTTACGTGTGTGGGGTTGTCCTGTTGAGGCAAAAAAATTTAATCCACATATTGAAAAATTAGATCGTAAGACAATAAGTTGTCATTTCATTGGATATCATGAAAAACCAAGGGGTATCGATTTTATTGTTTAAATCGTATCACTAAGTTTGTAGAAACCCAACATACTATATTATTAGAGAATAATGAAAAAACTCTATATGCATTCTCTCTTTAAATTTCTTGTGTCAATGAATATGTGCGATGATACTAATAAGCTTAAAGAGAAGTTTAAATAATGAGACTTCATCGAAATTGTGGCAATTGTTGTTTAGGTCACATTTCGATGGAGAGAATGGAACGTCTTATTAAGAAAGAGATATTCTATCCATTAGACTTCTTTGACTCAGACCACTGTATTGATTGTATTAAGGAGAAATATGTAAAATAAATTAAGAAAAGAGCCACATGAAGCACAGGAATCTTAGAATTATTCCACACTAACATATGTGTACCATTTTTCTATAACTTCAGTGGATGGGTATGACTCCTTTATCATATTTACTGATGATTTCTCCCATTATGGTTATATTTTTCCCATTCATAATCGATCTGAGTCACTTGATAATTTTAAAATATTCAAGGCTGAAGTAGAAAATCAGTATAATTTAAAAATTAAGGTAGTAAAATCAGATCATGGATGAGAATATTATGGGCGACACGCTCCTTATGGACAAATTCTTGGTCCATTTGCTAAATTTCTTTCAGAAAATGGCATAATAGCCCAATATTCAACACCTGGTAAAACTCAGCAAAATGGAGTAGCTAAAAGACGCAACCGCACCTTTATGAATATGGTGCGTAGTATGATAAGTTATTCTAATTTACCAGTTAGTTTGTGAATTGAAGCATTAAAGACAGTCGCACATATATTTAATCGGGTTCCTAATAAATCAATGCCTAAGACACCTTATGAATTATGAATTGGGAGGAAACCGAGCTTAAAATACTTACGTGTGTGGGGTTGTCCTGTTGAGGGGAAAAAATTTAATCCACATATTGAAAAATTAGATCTTAAAACAATAAGTTGTCATTTCATTGGATATCATGAAAAATCAAGGGGTATCGATTTTATTGTTCAGATCGTATCACTAAGTTTGTAGAAACCCGACATACTGTATTCTTAGAGAATAATGAAATTAGTGGGAGCTTAGAGGCTAGGAAAATAGATCTTGAGGAGATTTGGACTTATGTACCATTATCGATAATCCAAAAGACTATCTTTCATATACCTCATACAGTTACACTTTTAGCTGAGAATTCTAAAGTTGAGCCCTCACTTGAGGGTTGCAGGATTAACAGTATAACATCTAATGATGAGCCTCAACAGTCCCCCTATGATAACTAATGAACTACCTACTAAGGAGATCATAGCGGGACAGAAGGTCTGCTATCTCGAATGAATATGTTGTATAGGGATGGCAAAAATACCCGTGGGTTCGGGTACCCGTGGGTACCCGACCCAACGGGTCCGGGTCCAAATTTGGACCCACGGGTATACTATTTCGGGTCCGGGTTCGGGTTCGGATCCGGGTCTCATTTTGGACCCGTGGGTACCCAGACCCGGACCCGTTAAGTGGACATGCATGCATGGAAAAAAATCTAGGCGTCTAGCAATTGCGATTCGCAGCAAAGAAAGATGCCGGAAGTAAAAGGCATGCGTCATGCTGAAGTAAAAAGCATGCACCTGGATCGATGTATGCATGCATGCAAATAAAGGAGCCAGTGCTAGCGATTTGAACTTTTGAAGTTTTGCACTGGGCGGTAGGAGAGCATTTGAATGCGCGCCTTTTCGGCCAAAATCCTTTCTTCTCGGTGCCTTCAGATCGCTTGTGGGCGGCCAGCGGTGGCAAACCCAGAACACAACAATGCATCCTGCAGCCCACATTGGAGATTGTTATGGCGAAGCAAGACTGCCGAGCGGCAGGATGTTAGTCCCACACCGCTTGTCTTTGATTTGAGGTGAGCTCACCGCCACGCTTCTTATACGCCAAGAGAGTGCCGCAGATGAACTAGCATTTGGTGGTCCGGGTCCGCACTGTTCGTCCGGTACCCATCGGGTCCGGTCTGGTCCGAATTTGGACCGTGACTAATTCGGGTCCGGGTCTGGGTCCAAACTTCGGGTCTCGGGTCCGGGTCCACGGAGGCTGGACCCGGAGGTACTTGGACCTATTGCCATCCCTAATGTTGTATACATGAATAAAGATGTAAATGCCATAGAGAAGGTAGAAAATCCCACCTCATTTAAGGAGGCCATGATGACTAATAATTCCCTCAAGTGGCTTGAGGCCATGCAGGATGAAATAAAGTCTATAAGCATTAATGACGTCTAGGATTTAGTAATTTTTTTTGATAGAGTTAAAATCGTAGGCTGTAGATGGCCCTACAAAACTAAGAACGACTCAAAGGAAAATATCGAAAGATTCAAGGTAAGACTTGTAGCAAAAGGGTTTGCTACTCCCCAACACCTCATCCGATCTAAGGTTTGATGCTAAGGCTAGAGAAGACCGTGACTAGTACTGTGAAGATCACAGTGCCCTTTTTTCATTGGCCCTCATCTACTTCTTTCTACTTCACCGACATTAAGATCAACCGACCTAACCCTAATGGCTTCCGCTTTTTCACCGGGTCAGTGCATTCATCTATCTAAATTCATCCGCATTATTATCCTGCGGTCATGTTTAGACCAGTGATAATGTTTAGGCGCCTTAAGTTTAATACAACCGATTTATCTAAAAGTTTAAGTTGACTAAGAAAGAGAGAACATTTAGTTATACTTCGACAAATGTGTCAATCAGCAAGGCAGTCGGCGGCCGGCAGCTTAACTTAATTGGCTTCTGCTGCAAGGGTTACTACATCCAGTTTATTTTAGGGTGACTATATACATCCGTTTTTTTAGGTGACTGCATCCTTTTTTTTTTTTTTGGGCGACTGCATCTAATATTCAGAAGTAGGAGTCGACAACTTTGGGGCATATGAAATCACTGCGGCAGCATCGCCGCAGGAAAACTCCGCTGCTGCAGCTACCTTTCAGTGCAAGCATATCTCGACCCTCCTTTAGAACGCGCAACAATTGACTGAGATAGTGTGCTGGGATGTTCTTTTATTGTTTCTGCGACCAGTGTGATAAGATGTTTTGAAAGCGCAAGTTTGCTTCTTTGACTCTTTGTTCTGAGAAAAAGAAAAGGAAAGAAAGTGCAAGTTTGGCGCAATCGCACTGAAGTATAATATATATTTCTCGGCAGACACTTTGCTCTTTACCTGTAACTCCTGCGAAAGTTCCATAGATATTTTGCCGTGTTCTTCTTGGTGGCCTTTTTGGGTTTCGACGCATGGAGCACCCACACAGTGCAGGCAACCAAGTGCTCTCTCCTCTCCTGTTGTGTTCTAGCTAGTACAATTTCAGTGTGCGTTCCAGGGCAAAGCAAACCAAGAAGCGATGAATTATCATGCGTTGTGACTCGCTCTCGATTACCGGCCGGCCGCAAATATTAAACTGACGGACGGCGTGTATATACTGGCATTTCAGGTAGGCTACAGACTTGCTTTAATTTGGTTAAGGGGCTTAATAATCCAGCTCATACAATCAAGTGCGCTAGATGATTAAAGGGGTCATCTCATTGATCTTGCTTTCCAGTAGTGACCGCTTTCGATCAGATGAAAACTACGTCGTGATTTACACCGTTTTCTACGAAATATCTAGGTTCTGAACAGGCGATAGATAACTCTATGTACGAGAAGATGCCGTGTATATTTGTAACCGAAGCTCTTGATTAGCATTACTATTTTCTATTTATGAACACAGCAGGTACTGTCCCGTACCGTGTGGTTATCGCTGGATGGGAACATGTCCAAATTTAGTGGGGAACCGACCTGACATCTATGCCTTGATCCGCAAGTGTTTATGCATGCGCACATAGCATTCTTTAGGAAGTGGGAGAATGCTGGGGAAAAGGCAACAAAGGAGTGCAATGTAGCGATGTTTACACTTGTATACTCGCTGAGAATGCCTTATCTCTCCCCTTTTCCCTTTCTAGAGCACTTCCCTTCTGATCAGCAAATGGCCACCTACTGCCTGCTGGACTGATGACGATCAGTTGATTAAGAAGGTTGGACTGTTGCAACTTATGTATTTCAGGGAAAAGGAGACATATAAAGTGTCCAGGGCTTTATTAATTACTGTCTATGGACTCTAAGCTGACCAGGTTCGGACTGATAGTGTTATGTAACGGCATTACATAACTAGCCAATACAATTAAAAAATATCTATAATAAATGCATAATTATATATATAGATATTTTTTTTAACTCGTCGGAGGGATGTCGTGATGACTGGGAGCTGGAGATGACCCAGACCGAGCAGGCTCGAGTGAGGGCCCGGACGGCCGCAGACGAGGACTCCGCCGGCTCCGACGACGACTACTCCGGTGACGGCGAGTAGTCTTTTTTAGTTAAAGTACTTTTATAAGTAGTCTTTTGTAATGCTTCTTCGTATATATAATGCAATCTAGTTCTCAAAATCATCAAAAACTTTTGTAATGATTTTCTTACATATATAATGCAATCTAGTTCTCAATCCAGTAGTCTTTTTTGTAAGGCGCGCGTTTGCTGTTTTTAATTGACGATCACAGACGGTTCGTGAATAAGCACTTCTATGATGAGGACAATATCACAGACTATTTTATCCACAAATCGTCTGTGAAGTTATACCTATCATCACAGTCGGTTTGTCGATAAAACCGTCTGTGATATTTCCCTCATCACAGCCAGTTTTATCCATAAACCGACTGTGAACTTCTCCCTTTCATCATAGACGGTTAGTTGATGAAACCGTCTGTGATAATCATACATCGCAGACGGTTTCAACCACAAACCGTCTGCGATGTGCCCGAAACACATCACAGACAGTTTGTTCTAAAATCATCTGTGATGATGTGCTTAATATAGCCCCTTTTTTAGTAGAGAGGTATATATACGTGTATATATTTTAGAAAAGAGTAACTAATTGAAAAAGAATAAGGCATGCAAGCAGAGTAAGGTATACATGATCTACATAATGGAGAGTGGTTACATATCTAAGAACCTCAACAATTTATGATGCTTAGTGATTTTCCTCCATCAAAGCTCATAGCACTTCAATTATGTTTCTAAAGTTGTACTTTCCTTCAAACTTCAACTATTATTTTCAATTGTTATGATGTCTTAAAATTCTAAATAGCTTATAAGATATGTAAATATATTCTTATATAAGTTATATCATTTAACAGTATAGATTTTAAAATAAATCTAGCCACACAAGCACGCAGGCCAACCTACTAGCTAGTTGGTTTTACAAATCTGTTTTTTTATCAGTTTGTGCAGTACCCTTAATTTTGGCATTTGAGTCGGCTAGATGCGTTACTTTATCTACTTTCCTTTGCAAGAAAACGACACTAAAGTAACTTAAATGTCCTTGGTTATGTTATTTTACTTTTGCTATCGTAGTGGGTTTAGAAAAAGGCCGGTTTCTCTAATTGGTTTAATTTTTATGAATAAGAAAATGGTTTATTTGTAAAATACCTAGCTGCTTCAAAAATTAAATAACCAGCCCCATTTTTGGAGTTAATTCACTTGTTATATTATAGTTAACATGACCATCTAGTTCTATGTTATCGTGAAAAAAGATATCGCCTAACTACCTCATAAAGTGAGCTACGTTTACAAGAGAAAAAAAAAGTGTCACGTCACAAAAATCAGAATAGCAGGCTCTCTGCCTTAACTAAATCCGTACGGACGAGATCGATTGCTACAATCACCTCAGAACTGGCCAGTCTCGGTACGGCACATTGGCACTGTTGTGACGGAAGAAAAAGAGCTCAAAAATGTACGGAATCAAGGCAGTGGAGAAAAAATATTAGGAAAAAATAATTAAATTTTATCCATTTTCTGTAAAACGTATATCGAGATAGTAGTTGATCTCTACTCGTAGATTTCATTGCGACTTACTTAGTGCTTCAGAAGATAAAATAGATGCCTTATCTTTAAGCTTCTTCTACACGCTTTAAGTGCTCGAATCGTCTCATGCTTGTCGCATTGTTGAGGCGATCCTTTTTGTTTCACTTCTGCTACCAAACTTTTCATAATATTTATCAAAAAATATAAAAAATGTGCCAAAACCATGTCGTACCTACATCATGCCCATCGGTCCTACAGGTACTATGCCGACCCAAACACTATCCTTCGATGCGTGTCATGTCGTGCCGCTCATCATGTCTAGCTGCCAGATCGTACTAGTCCTAACGATTTTGCTGTACCAATCCCTGACCGGCCCAAAAAAGCCGACCCGATACCCACGTCGACAATCACCTGCATTTCCAGGCCCAGATCACTGTACGTCTTTCTGTCCTACAGCACAGAGGATACAGTTCCTTGCAGCGGGTACACGGTGATCACACTCGATGCACATACATCATACATGCCAATACAAGATCCCTACTAAGCGCACACAAAAAATAGAGTGAGCAGGAATCAAACTTAGGACCTCCCTCTCCATGATCGCGCTTTCTGTCCACCTGAATGCACATGAAAAAGATGGACGTTTTTACTACGATGTATTGGAAGCCTATTGCCAACCAACCAGTATCAACATCTCTCTCTCTAAAGAAACAACTCTATCCGATCACAAATAATTATCGTTTTGGATATCAACATGATCTTTAAAATGCAGCTTTGACGACTAATTTATATTATAATATATTTATAAAAAGAATTTTTACTATCCTTAGGAGGTACTAAAATTTTCATTGAATAGTGACAAGAGGTAAAAAAATTTAAAGGTGGAGGCAACAACTCTTGTAACTCTTAGTGTTACCTCAATGTAAATTTTAGTATCTCACAAGGATGGTAAAAAGTCTTTTTTTAGAGTAAAAGGTTACCCCTGTTTTATTCCTTGGAATAAAACGAGTTCAAGGATGGTAAAAAGTCTTATTCATAAAACCCAATAAAATTATAATATTATAAAAATACTTTTTAAGACAAATCTACACATATAATTTTCATGTATCTAATTTAAATATTTAAAAGGATACATTAACAATCAAAGTTTTAAATGTTTAACTGTATCTATGTCTAAAACGATAGCTATATAGATAAGCACACTGTGTACGTGTTCTTGTTGATCAAGGCACACACCGGCCGGGCCGGAGTGAGTACACGTACGTACGTACGGTGCGGTAAGTAAAAGCGCACAGGACGTCCGATTGATACGCGTTTTCCATGAGCCGGCGTACGTTAACTAACTATTCCATCTTCCAAGTAAGTTGGCGCCGATCTCGACACGTCCCGGAAGCTGCGTACGTGCCCACGTACGCACAGCGACGTTTCCAGCCGGCCGGCCGGTGCCTGCTAAATTTGCCCACGAAAACGGCCGGATTGGCACGCAACGCACACCCACGTGACGTCGCAAAGCAACCGACCGCATCAGTGGTCTGCCGCGAACAAACGGACTGTTTCAGCTTTGTATTATCTAAAAATTAATTTTGAATTATAGTTACAGAGAAACTGATTCTCTAAAAACTAGAATATAAAAAATATATATAAAGTGGATTGTAGATTCTAGTGTATATGAGTAGGCTAGATTATGAGAATCAGATTCTAGAATCAAGGTGTTTTTTTATTCTGCTTTAGAGTCAGAATCCAAAATCAAAAGTTAAAACAAACAGGCCTAAAATAGCCATACAATTCGATCTGGTCCGCACAAGGATAGTTTTAATTGTCACTACTAGTCATCAACCGGTACATTCATATGGATTTGCATATGACAAATTAATCATTATATATTTATAGTTACAAAAAAGTTTTAAGACTTTTTTCCCGTGCTATTTTCTCACTCGGAAACTACTCACATTTCTAGGATGATTAGTGAATGATTGGAAAATCGTTCATAAAATGCATAATTTACTTTTATTTTTATATTCTTTACCTTATAATTCCATTAGTTAATACATTTGTTTCACAATATTAATGTAAGCCCACTAAACACACATATCAAGGAGGCATCAAATTTAATAAAGGATTTTGATAAACATCATCCGGATGTTTTTTTTCAAAAATCATCCAAAATGTGAACCGTTGGATGTATCAGTGATTTTGATGGATCTGATTTGAGTAATGGGCTCCAGAGTTTGATCCACCGGCTAGAAATTTGGATGATTTTTAACAACAAAACATCCGGTAGATCCCTAGACACTTCCTTTAATAAATAGTTAATGAAATTATATCTGACAAAAAGTTAGTGACATTGGACCCATGTACCCCTTTTAAATTACATATTGCAACCACTTGACCAATTTTACAGCATTAAAGCAATACATACAGGAAATATTGCAATAATTATGCTTTGCTTTTGATTTCGTTGATTGACATATATTGTAAAATATAACTTCACAAAAACTAGACTAATATTGAAAAATAGAAAGATAAATTTGAAATTATATTTTTTATACTACTTATACCAACTTTTGGAGAAGTTTTATGCTAAAAAATTAACTTTAATAGGATTTTTGTTAGTAATGAAAAATTATGTGTATATATAAATTAATTTAATTTTTGATTTCACATTGTATATATTTTGAGTTTAAATTTGAATTCCTTAACAATTCAAATTCATATTTTTATACTATAGAGTCGAAAATATTGGCAATTTGTACCAAATTTTGGAGTATTTTATGGTAAAATTAACTTCAATAGAGATTTTATTTTTGTTAGTTATGAAATACTATATATATATATATATTTACTATATGAATTTCAATTATTATATACATTGAGTTTAAATTTGTATATACATTGATTTATTTGATTTATTGCCGCTTAAATTCAATTCAAATTTAGTTTTTTGTAATTTGAATATGTTTTAATTTCTCAAGTATTCGAATTCAATTCAATTCTAATATTGGATTTCTAGCTTTTCCTAAATATTAAGTTCCATTAATTTAATTTTTTATCACATAGTATATACATGTATTTGTTAGGTACAACAAATATGGACATAGAAACTAATTTTTTTCCCTGCTAGGAGGAAAGAGAATTGGATTTGCAGACATTAATTATTTATTGGATTAATACGGCCTGTGTCCATTACTACTTGAATAAGACTTTAAGATATTAATTAATCTAGGTGCTGGCAATTGTTTCAACCGGATCCCGGTATTCATGTGTTGACGTATCCCACTAGACCGGGGCTCTTAACTATTTGCCACTTTTATGCATGTGTTGAGCGTGTCGATGACTCATATTAATTGGCACTCCGTAAGAGTGGCAAATAGTTAATTATTCCCACTAGACCACATATCCAACCGGCCAGCATTATTTTTTCTTTGGAGTCCAATTCAATTTCAGCATGCACTCTACAATCCATCATGTGTACAAAGTTTCTATGGTTAAGATGATTTCTTTTATCCAATTAATCTAAGAATTTCTGGATTTTTTCTTTTCTCCTATTAACGAGGTAATTTCTAGCCTTTGTCCCCCACCTAGTATTTAAGTTGGGTCTTCTATTAAAGTTGGGTCTTCTAAGAGGGCTGGCCGCCAGTAGAACTAAAAATACTCTAAGTAGTTGTTGTTCTGGCTATTGATGCGGCGCATTTGAGTATTACTTCTTCCAATCATATGTATGAAAAAGCATAGTAGCGTGAAGGTTTTCAATGACAAATATACTAATATCAGTTTTTTATTTCACAAATATAAAACTTTAAAAGTATGTTAGCGGTTAAAATTTTAAAAGACTGACCGCAATCGTTCTAAGTTTCGAACACGGTGATCAGTAAAAAATGACCGGAAGAAGTACGATAATACAAGTGCGCCATATACCGTATATGATCTCATAGTCAGCTGATCAGAATTATCAAAGCCTTTGTATATACTAGATATGTTAGCGCGGTGCACGCCGTGCCACACCGCGCCGACCATTACGAGCCAAGCAAAAAAAATCACATGAGTTTTGGAGAACTAATAGGGAAAATTGATAAATATATAATTTCAAAAGTTTCGAGTAAATGTCTGAAAAAATGACGTGCTAAAAAATAAATTCCGAAAGCTCCGAAGGGTCCATGCAAAAGCTGGAGTGCCTATTTGTAACGACGTGCTAAAAATAAATTTCGTAAGCTCCGAAGAGTCCATGCAAAAACTGGAGTGCCTCCCTGTACGAAACGATGTGGTAAAAATAATCTTCGGAACCTTTGGAGGGTTTGCGCAAATATTTGAATGTCTCTACGAAAAAATGGGACGCCAAAAAACAAACGAAAGAAGTCTCGGGAGTCTTCTAGGAAAAAAAAATTAGGCTATCTTGTAATCTCTGAGAATTTCCGAAGGAAAAATGGGCAATGATGTTTTTTTGGTCCCCTTTTCAGAGGAAAACGGAGAACGATGTGCTAAAAATAATTTTTAGAAGCTTTGGAGGGCTTGCGCAAATATTTGAGTGCCTCTCAAAAAAAATGAGGCACCAAAAAAATAAATGAAAGAAGCCTTGGGGGCCCTTTTAGGAAAAAAAATTTGTCTATCTCGTAATCTCAGGAATTTCCAGGAAAACCGACAATGATGTAGTTTTATTTTTTGGACCCTTTTTTGGGGAAACCGGAATTTCTGGGGCACTACACTGACTACAGTAGCTTTGTGGGCTTTAAAAAACGACTAATATGTAATTTTAAGAAATTTCAGGCCCCTTCTTGGTAAAGAACTGAAGTTTTGGGATCCTTTCCACATAATAAACACGTTAATCTATAATTCAAACAAATTCCAAGGGCCTTTTTGGAAAATACACAGAAGTTTCGAGGGCCTCTTCGTAAGGAAAGGATCATCCTGTAATTTCGGGCTTTGTCGGGTGGTCTTTCGCAAAAAAACACGTGGCCGTGACACTCGTCGCACGATCGAAAATCGCGCGGGGTGTGATGAGCAGGATTCGAACTCACAACCGATGGCACGAGTGCAAGAGACGTTACTGTTGCGCCGCGGGAGCGTTACTGCCAACTAACGGCAATAAAATATATGAATTGTATAAGAGGATAAGCAATGTGGGCGACGTGGCTCAATGACTTGCACGCCGTACGAACGGCAGATCGCGCTGGCGCCCGCGCGTGACACTACGTGGCCACATCACCTCGAAGATGGCATGGTGTGCGGAGGGAGCCATAAAACTCCAAGGTTTATATACGGTAGTATGCTATTTTCTGAGAAAGATATAATCTGTATTTTGCATTTGTAGACAATGTTGAGGCGCTCAAGGACACATCATAGCACAATTTTTAATAGTACTCAGCCCGTTCATGATTTCTCTTGTAACTGCTCACTACTACAAAAAAACTCATATTAAACCCCTGGTCACTGACGTTTTTCAAAAACTATCTATGATCGGGGATCATCACTAACGATTTTATACAAAAATAGTCAGTGATGAGTGCCATGCTGATCATAGACGGCTTTGAGATAAAAACGTCTGTGATGTGCCCCTCATCACAGACCATTTTTTGCATAACAGATGATTTTAACCAAAAACCGTCTGTAATAA
This sequence comes from Guadua angustifolia, assembly GCA_036346375.1. Taxonomy (NCBI): domain Eukaryota; kingdom Viridiplantae; phylum Streptophyta; class Magnoliopsida; order Poales; family Poaceae; genus Guadua; species Guadua angustifolia. The sequence continues at coordinate 14,157,704 of CM070515.1, forward strand.
ACTTTTCTTAGAAATAAGTGCAGACAGCTCTGACCTCCTCTGTGTTTTTATAGTTTCTTAAGCTATTTTTGAGGTGATTGTGATTGAGAGGCAATCTGGTGAAAAAAACACTTAGATTTAGAAGTGTGATTGTAGATCCTTTTGTTCTAGATGATCTAATTTGCATTATATTCAAGATCTAGTTTGGTAAAGAGGGAAATGAAAATGGTTTAGATCTACCATGGTATAGATACATTTGTTCTTTATGATCTAAAATAGTAATTGGTTTTAATTACATTATACTCAAGATGTAGCTAGTTAGGTACAAAGGAATTGAAGATGGTAAGGTGATCTAATGTTAATAATTGGTTCTAATTACATTATATTCAAGATATAGCTTGGTAAATAGGTAATTGAAAATGATTTTGATCTAGCTAGGTGTAGATCCATTTGTTCTTTGTGATATAAAGTAGTAATTAATTTTAATTGCATTATTCTCAAAATGTAGCTAGCTATGTAAAGAGAGAATTGAAGATGTTGAGTTTGAATGTAGTGTGTGTATATCCATTTGTTCTTTGTGGTCTAAGGAGCTATATAGATTAATTGGCAAGTTTAAATATAACTTATATGTAGAATATTGTAGATCTGTTTGTTCTTTAGATCTAGCATACATGGTTCATGATTTAGGGTAAGGTTTAAGCTAGTTAATTTGTGCTCCAATTTAAGAATATATGCATGTGCACTTCTAGTGTACTTAATTCATTATTGAACACTTATTATGAGCACCGAGTATATTAATGGTGTTTCCACTTTTAAAAGAGCTACATAGTAGGATATATTAAACAAATGGATGGAATTTATGCCTTATCCATGTATTGACTGTGAAAATCTAATAATGTTTCGAAACTTAGCGCAGATTGAAACATACTTGATTCTAAGGGGTTTCAAAAGAGGCATACATGTTGGACCAGTCATGGTGAAAACCAAATTATGCAAGAAGTAAGTAGTATTAACATTGTTGATGAAGTTAATAATACGCCGTATAATATCAACTGTGCTTTTGATGAGGATAGGTTTCACGATGACAATCTGGATCAGATGTTGCGCGATGCAGAAGGGAATCGTAATGAGCAGGAGTATGTAAAATTCTAGGTTTGATAAACAACTCATAGAAACCTTTATTCCTGAGCTGTAAATCCAAATACACAAGATTGTCATCCGTGCTTGAACTACTGAAATTAAAGGTTTCTGAGGGAAACGAGTTGTCGACAACTACCTACAAAGCCAAGAAGGTTTTTTGTCACTTGGGAATAGAAGTAGAAAGAATACATGCATGCCCAAATAACTGTATCCTCTTCTGCAAAGAGTAGCATGTATATCTGGTGTGTAATACATCTCGGTATAAGCATAAAGATCAATCAGATGATGACAAAGAGGGCATTGAAGTGGAGAAAGGATCTCCTACTAGGGTGATGTGGTATCTGCTTGTAATTCCCAGTTTGAAGCGTTTATTTGTAAACTCAAAGAAGGCAAAACTGCCTCGGTGGCACTCACATAAGCGTAAGAATGATAGAATGCTAAAGCACCCTATTGATTCCACCCAGTAGATAAACATCGATAGGAGGTTTCAAGAATTTGCTACGGATCAAAGGAATATAAGATTTGGATTAAGCATGAATGGAATGAATCCTTTTAGTAACATGAGCAACCATCATAGTATTTGGCCCGTGAATGTCTGTATGTACAACTTTCTTCCTTGGTTGTCTATGAAGCGGAAGTACATTTTACTGTCTATAATTATCCAAGACCTGAAACAATCTGAGAACGATATTGATGTGTGCCAATTTACTTATCCAATACCTAAAACAACCTGAGAACGATATTGATGTGTACCTAGCACAATTGGTGAAAGATCTGAAAACACTATGGGCTTCTGGGGTACATGTATGGGATGCTCACCAACGAGAGTACTTCACTTTGTACTACCTATTATTATGCACCATAAATAATTATCCTACCCTTTTTAATCTCCCTAGCAGATAGAAATATTTCTCATCCCACAAATAAAGAAACCTTTTTTATTATTGATTTCCTTGTTCTAAACAATAAATGCAAAATTTACTTTCATTCTTTTTCTACGACCGTCTGTAAATTATTGGTTTACCAACTTACCTAATCTATGAAGATCTAACACAACCTAATTCAAAAGAAGATGGTGTTCCCTCATTCCTCATCGTCGAATGGATCTGATGAACCGAACATAGGAAAACTGAGACGCGGTCCAAGAGGGCTAAGTAAAATGCCCCAAAGCCGATATACCATCACAATGATCGATCCGCAGGATGAGCCTCTACCGCACCGCCTAAGGCAACGGTAGCATTCTGAATATTTTGCAGGATAGTTGGACGAGAAAGGGTCCCCATGACCTATCCATCATAGAAGTCGCTGACTGATGATGCGACAACCTGGTGACAGAATTTTTGCATCAATCAAGCTCCCCAAAAGACGTCATGCACACACTACAGCGGTCTGCTTTGCTAGTGGCGGAAAAGGTGTAGAAGAACTTCAAGAGCGTCCCTATCAATAATTATGTGAATAAGAAAATAACTCTGTTCCAGAAGTGCTGATTCATCACTGAAGATGTGTGAGAATGATTTGTTGAAATAAATACAATGGAAGAATTCGTGTGTCAAAATGTAGCGCACAAGACCGTCCAAGCAAAAAATACCCACCCGCACAAGTTTGGCTCCACTGGGTACATGGGTAAGATGGCACAATGTTGGAGGGAGGACGACGAGGCAATCCAGAATGAAGCCTCGCTACCATTTGCATCGATCTTGGACCCACGCGCTCGAAACTGGGTAAAAGCAAGGTCACATCCTACGTCTTCAGGTGGCGTGTCCTTTGCCAATCCCACAAATGAGGAAGTGTCCCAACGCCTGATAAGATATCGAACTGCATAGTTTGTAGGAAGACCATATATAACTTCATATATATGTGAAATAACATGATGGAATCTTGGATGTAAATAGCGTTGAGCACAAAATCTTCCCAGAGCTATTTCACTTCAGACAAAGAGAAAGATATACTCTCCATGGCCTTGAGAAACAAGGAGTATTCGGGCCACATGCGAGGTAAACGTGTTTTCATTCTCTAGAAAATAGGATTCCCACAATACTCTGACACATACCGGAGTAGGAAAAGAAACAAAGCAAAGCGAGGAATGGCTAGTAGCCCTCATTGAGGAAATGGTTGAGCAAAGGCTGAGACCGCATTTCAATAATTAGTTAAAAAGTCTTGAGGAAAAGATAGAACAAATGGTGGCTACGGAGAGGCATGCACGAATGCAAGTCCCAGAAGTACAGACGCAGTTCAGCCCAACTAACCGTTGGAGTAGCTGCGTGTCCGCCCTAGAGATGGATGTGGACGATGCCAAATTTCCTCCCAATGACACCAAGGTAATATACATGTCTGCAATACTCCTTAGATAGACTTGTTAGCTAATTGTGTACCTTATGTAGATGGCCATGCCGTGTAATCTCCAAGTAAGGCTTACCAATGACTCAGTTCCCCTGCAAGCTACTTGGGGTGCGCGTATCCATCCTGTCTAGGGGCAATTATACACAGTCGCACGGTAACTCTGAGCTACGCGAAGGTCCGTGTCAATGATGTACACAAAATTTGCAAGGCCGTCGCGCTAGAGATGCCCTCAAATGACGAAATCGTGACACTAAGGGATGTCCAGTGGCCCAAGAGGAACATCTCCTACGATGACCGTCCTGAGTCACGTGCTGTGTTAGAGCTACCAGCACTATCGGAACTACGTGCTACGTCAAAACTACCAGCACTACCGGAGCCACGTGCTACACCAAAGCAGCTCACCAAATCGACTACCGCAACTTGTAAGGCATAGGACGGTACTTCAGTTCGGGTCCAGTCGTCTCCTGTAAAGTTAACCTATGATAGACAGTGAGGCGGCGATAAGGTCAAATCAAAGGAGACTACATTAGCCTATGACAATCCATTGGCCCCATTGGCGTGGCAATTCAAGCTAGGACTATTGTTTGTACTAGAATAGCACTAGCAGATGTTTACAATAGCCTGTGTTAGATTGCAAAATTGGTGCACGAAATAAACCAACAAATCAGTGGCACAACAAGTATCGAGTATCTCGGTTAGCTTCAAGGAGGAGCATTTCTTCCACCAGTTTTTGAATGGCTTCTTCGTGGTCGGTTTCAATGACTTGTTCGATCTTTACAACCTTAATGCCCTCGATGTCGCACTCATCATATGCTAGACAATGTAAGTGTGTGCAATCACGGTCTACATTCATGTCATACTGATAAATGTCTCATATATATATATATATAATCGTAGATTTTGTATATATAAATACATGATCATTGAAGCAAAAGCAAGAAAAGAACAGGTGGGTTTCCTTGACCCACACATAGTATCCAAGCAAACCATGGATAAAAAATTACAAGTCATCCAGAAGTACATGGAAAAAGTATTGATGGCTCAACGGGAAAAAATTTATAATTTTACCTCACAACCCGGGGTAAGTGCTCCACCCCTTTATATTATATCCAGAAGCTGATAGGGGGAGATGGAGGATTTCCTGGTTTATGACCGTATCGGAGTCTAAGGTTCCTACCGAGCCTAGGCAATACTGGTCATTACTGCTAGGGATCGAAATGAGTACCTGAATGAGTATCGACTAGGATCCATTCATCGATCTGAGTGAAAGCCGATTGGAGATTAATGAAGATGAGCATTGAGGAGCTCTCCTTGTCAGCAAAAGTGTACTCGAAAGCTGATGTCAAAAGTTCTAAGAGCTCGTACATGTGAGAATGACAATGTGGTTGCCTCATATTCATAAGGGGGTAAAAAGGTGAAACGACGGGAGGAGTTTCAAAGGGGCGCATGCAGTTAAAACACATGATATGCATATTAAGATTTTTACGGCACCATAAATGGGACGGTTGCTGGTGAGGATATTGTATTAAGCCAATATCGCATAAGCCGATGGTGAAGATTTTTGGAAGATAACATGTTATCTCCCAAAAATGAGGGGCATATGTTTGCTCCAAGATTTGGCAAAAGTATGGATGCATTGTCAGGCTTAAGGATTATGAGATATTTTAGCCGACGTCGGATATGGAAAGAGGACTAAATTTTGGTTATGGCCGATATTTTGGAGAGAACTATCTGGATTGAGGTTGATACGGATCATGCTTTACAACATGTTAGAAAAGGATACGATCAGTCGATAGCTATAAAAGATTGTCCTAGGCAAGCAAGAGGAACACACATAATCCAATCAATCAACTCGTATTACTTTGGTTTACTTTTTCTGTCAACTAAGAGTAGCTTCTGTAATTTAAACTTGTTATAATCTGATTTGATCAATAAAGTTACACATCGCCGATTGTTGATCATCTTCGATTACGCCAATCGGGTTTAATTTTTCTCCGATCTTGTTATGCATCACCTTCTTCAGAAAAAATCGACTTTTATCATCTGATTAGTCCTAATCGGCTAATTATACTTATCGTTACTCTCTGATTTAATCGGCTTTTCGGCAGTTCCTATCTAAACCGATTGTTTTGATCAAATCGGCTTTAAGCGGATTTTCAATTTATTTTACCGATTATAGATCAAATCATTTGGCACGTCTTGATCAAGTGAACCCGGTATTCGTTAGGTGTGTTGCGGCCGATAAACCCTACTTCAAGTTTTTTTTGTGCCGATAGTATGTCATAATAATATGCCTGTCATGTAATCTCTGTAAATTGTTTTGTTTCAGAGGGCATGGCTAACATTTCCTGAGGTTAGCCAACAAACATAGAAGTGGAATCATATGTGAAGCAACCATCATCACAACCGGTTCTACTTTGGAATCATTTGTGATGTAAGTCTCATCACAGACGATTCCTAAGTGGAACTGTCTGTGATGAGGCTTACATCATAGACAATTATATCACAGACGATTTCAAAATAGAACCGTCTGTGATGTTCATTTTATCACAGATAATTCTAAAATAGAACCATCTGTGGTGAGACTTAGATCACAGACGGTTTTTATTTAGAATCGTTTATAATAACAATTTTCATAGACGGTTCAGAAACCGTCTGTGATGTGTTCTTCTCATCACTAACACTTTGTTATAGATGGTTTACAAAACCATCTATGCTAAGGTTTATAAACCTTTATGACAAGCTTTTGTGTAGTAGTGGTAGGAGCCGATTTTGCCTAATATACATAAGTAATTAATTAAGAGCATGCTTACTGCTCGCCTTGGGATCTCGTGATCCTCACGATACGATTGATGCCGTTTAAAGTCGCTAGCATGTACTATATATCTCCTGTGTAATTCCATGGAAAATACGGTAGACTGTCTAGTTTACTAAACTAATCCTGTTCATTCGGCTAGCGATCACACGGCTCGCTCAAAATTAACACACACCGTCCTTAATTAATTAACGCGGCGCCGAGCTCGATCGATAGGTCTGTGCACTTTACACAAAGTTGTACGCTAACTTGTGCTCTTATCAATCTAGTTTTCTACAGAGTACTAATCGATTTTGTTGATCTGAAGTGTTTTTGTATGAATACATGTTTCCCACATTATTCACTTTTGTCAAACCAGAATCTTTTTGTTGGTTCGCTGTCATCTAGTAGCTAGTTAGTGTTCAGCAAGCTTTATGGTTCTTTATTTTTTAGCAGCTGGATACCACTAGTGGGCCTCGTTTATATTAGAGCAAGAGCACTAAAATCACATCAAAAATATAATCCAGATCAACTCAGTCTACTTAAAATTTCCCCCTAAAAAGAAATAGGGTGTCTAGGGAGCACCTGAGTGTTTTTTTGCGCTAAAAAGCACTCAAATTTTGAGCCTTCAGATCTCGATCCAATTGATAGAATCAATTTGCCTTTTATCCTCACATTTAAGTACTTCATACACAAAACAGAGAAAGAGTACTTACAAACAAAAAAAACACTCGATCACACTTAGTAGTTCCTTTACATCAATTATATACTAGTTTTACACAAATTAAATTATGTAGAAATGATGTGATAATTTGTAAAAAACATTATTTTTCTCTACATGGTATTTTATATCAATTATACACTAAATTATGTAAAAAGTAACATGACAATTTGTAAAAAATAGAGGAACGAAACAAACTATAAAGAACACACCAAACAAAAACGTGGATCACAAAGTCAAATATTGACAAAGTCAAAATGATAAAACACGACGTGGATCACAAAACAATATCTAATAGATAAAAAAATTAAGTTCCCACAAACAAAAAAAAACACTAATATCTAATAGACAGAAAAATTGAATGCCCTCAAACAAAAAAAAACACTCAAGTGCAATTTAGCAATTCCCAAAAAGAAAAAGAGATGAACAGTAGTGTCCAGGTGGCGAGCCGCTTATTCGTCATGCTGGGTGACAGGGTGAGGTTTGGTCATGTCTGGTTCTTTTTACCACCCTTAGGTCACTGGGTTTTTCTATCTCTCCATCAAGGGGGAAAAAAGGTCACTAGCAGCACATCGTGGCCTTTGAATAAGTTTCCACCATCTCCGTACGTTCAACGTGCTTCACACGTCGTTTCCTAGCTGGTTTGATCAGCTCGATCCCTATATATAAATCTCCACCTGCACAGACAGTTGCGAACGCCTCACGGTGCAACACCTTCCCATTTCGCGAGAGACAGAGAGGGTAGAGAGAGATTGGCATCGATCGATCATGGCGTGGAGCAACAGCTACTTGGACCTGATACTGATCCCCGTGGGCCTCCTCTTCCCCGTGGTCTACCACATCTGGCTGTGGCGCGCCGTCCGCCTCCGCCCGCTCCGCTCCACCGTCGGCATCAACACCGCTACACGCCGGCTCTGGGTCTTGAGCATGACCAAGGACAACGACAAGAAGGCGGTGCTGGTGGTGCAGTCGATGCGGAACGTGATCATGGGGTCGACGCTGGTGGCGACGACGTCCGTCCTCTTCTGCACCGGCGTCGCCGCCGTGCTGAGCAGCACCTACGTCATCAAGAAGCCGCTCAGCGACGCCGTCTTCGGCGCGCACGGCGAGTACATGATGGCGCTCAAGTACGTCATCCTCCTCCTCGCCTTCCTCCTCTCCTTCCTCAGCCACAGCCTCGCCATCTGCTCCCTCAACCAGGCCACCTTCCTCATCAACGCCCTATCCCAATTCCTCCCCGCCGCGTCCCCGGCGACCGCCGCCGCGCTCCACCACCTGCCGGTCACCAAGGACTACATCGTCGATGTCCTGGAGAGGGGCTTCCTGCTCAACTTCGTAGGGAACCGGCTGTTCTACGCCGGTGTGCCGCTTCTGCTCTGGATCTATGGGCCGGTCTTGGCGTGCATGTGCTCCATAGTCATGGTCCCTATACTGTACAACATTGACATGGTGTACACCGAGAAAGGAAACAATGGTGAGGCCAACGGCAAAGTGGAGATGATAGACGCGAATGACGAGAGCATGCAAGTATGATGATCGTTGATGATGCAAGGCAAGACAGCAAGAGCAAGGAAGGCTAGCTGTTGCTAGTGCAGACGTGCAAGGCTACCTTTCTAGTTTTTGCTAGTGGCTTGTGCCGGTGTTTTCATTTGTACCAACACTTCATGACATATTGACATGACATGCAGTGCTACTCCAATGTGAACAGTGGTCGGCTATATATAGTTAGTGAAAAGCAAGTCAGCACTGTACGCCTCTGCCTATTCCGCTCGGGATCTTAAGATATTTTTCTTTCATTTATCTGTCTTTTTATCATGTGAGATCATTGCGGGCGACCGACGTACGTGCCTTGATCAGTGATGTCCTGACACGAAGGCCTCCGTAGTCTATACACTCGCTTCACCCGCCGTAATTAAGAAAAAGGCTCCCCAGTACATGACTCATTAGGGTATTTACAACTTAGGACAAGTATCTATATCCTATTTCTATATATTTCTTGAGGGAAAAAACTACAGTGGCTTAAATGTCCATGCCTGTGCAAGAAAAGTGAGTCCGCACCATGTGCAGTAATGCATGCATGCTCAAGGAATCGTACGTCAAAATGCGACGTTTTTTTTACTGTAGTAGCTCTCTTAAAAACTTTAATTACGATAATGGCCTGCATTGAGTTGTATTTTCAAAAGTAGCCCACGACCATGCAATGCCGCGGCTTCAAAGCGCTCGTTACAGCCAGGCTCACCATTTCACGCCGCGAGGCAGCTGGTGATACCGAACCAGCGCTCCAGAGACGCTGCACGTTAGCGAAGCAGCTGCGTAGCAACCGGCCCCGCCACGGCGCAGCTGCGGGAATGTTTTGATGCGGCCATGCGTGCGTGACAACGTCTTTTGGTTTTGTGGTTTTCTCCGGGTACGCGGCGCGAAGTAGGCAGCGACGGCACGATGGAATGGGATTCGCAATTGTGTTTTATTTTACTAGCTAGGCTGGACGATCGGTCGTCAAACAACGGTCGTGTTATGCATGGCACGTGCAACACAATTTACGTGTGTGAGTTCGTATACAAGTAGTCCAAGGGCAAAACTCGTTTTGGAATCAGCTGCAAGGTCTACAACGTAGTCCAAAACGTACGAGCTGCAATTTGGAAAAAAAAATTGACTGTTTCGGCTCGTTTGAATAAGTTTTTTTGTGAGAATAACCACCGGTGTCGATTATTTACGGGAGTGGCCCCCTAGCGCGACGAATTTGCAGGCAAGAGGTGCTGCGCTGCATCAGCTTGCAGCGGCTGCACGTTGCTCTACCTGGTGCAGCGGCCTGGAGGCGCTACAAGCCGCGTGGCCCGACGCTGAGTTTTTTTTTGAATTTTTTTTTGAATGTTTGCATATTCCCAAATATTTCTGAATTAGCATCATTGCCAGCTAAAAAATTTCAATTTTTTACTGTAGTAGCCCTCTGCATATAATTTTTTTGGGAAATAGCCACGATCGCGACAAAATTCCAGAAGTAGCCCTCTGCGCCAAATTTCAGCAGACAAGAAACGCTGAATTTTTTTACGTAGTTCCTACAATTCGGAAGCGCTGATAATTTTTTAAAATTTTCGCCTTGCAGGGAAATTGTTGTGCATTTTTTACTATTCTAGCCCGTTTCATTTCATTTTTTCATAAATAGCCATTGATCCAACAAAATCACACAAATAGCTCCTAAACAGTAAAATCCTATGAACGGGGAGAGCTGGAATTTTTTTAATGGATTTCCAGCGATCCAGTTCGCTAGATTTTTTTTTTCATTTTTCCGATCACCAAAACAGTTTTTTTATTTTCCAGTAGACGCTATAAATTGATGGAATCAAACGCGGTTGGGGACCTTGCAGCTCGTTTTGGACTACGTTGTAGATTATTGTTTTGTGCGGTAATATGCACTGGATATTTTTTGCGTGGTGAAAATTTTGCCCTGCCTGTCTGTATTGTCCCAAAAATCGCGAAAACAATAATCATTTTTGGGACAAATAGACAGGCAGGAGCAAATATTTTGCTGTAAAAAAATTCAGTGCATTGTAACCGTGCAAAACAATAATCTTGCCGTCCCCAATCACTTCAAATAATATTACGCGCTAAGTCCACTGTTTTTCCATAATTTCATCGCGACCATAGCTATTTCTAAAAAAATTATACGCAAAGGGCTACTACACTAAAAAAAATTGCGGTCAACAGTATCTACGACAAAATATTTTTTTACTTCTTTCCAATGGAATTGATGTGCTTAAATTTCTTAGCGAGAAGAAATATCTGCTATTTTAGCGAGAGAAAAACAACCAAACCGAAAAAGTGTTAAAAAAAAGGCCAAATCTAGCGGTCCCCAACAACCGGAAATCCAAATAGGCTCTCCCTGGACTCTACGCAGGACTTCTTTCTAAGCCTCACATAATTTAAATTTCTCTGACATTCCATGTTTCCGAAACGGATCCTATAAAATATTTCACTTTTTCTATGATCATCTCTATTTTAGGGAAATCGCTGAAATCCAGCGGTGGGAGGCCACATGATTTTTTCAAAATATTACGCGCATTGCGTCAGCTGGAAAATAAAAAACTGTTTCAGCGACCGAAAAATGAAAAAAAAATCCAACGAACTGCATCTGTTGAAACCCATTAACAAAATTACAGCTCTCTTGTCCGCAGATTTTACTATTTAGGGCTATTTGTATGATTTTATCGGATCAATGACTATTTATGAAAAAATAAAAAAACCGAGCTAAAATAGTAAAAAATTTACAAAATTTCCTGCAAGGCGAAAATTTTAAAAAATATTAGCGCTTCCGAACTATAGGAACTACATAAAAAAATTTCTAGCGTTTCTCGTTGCTGAAATTTGGCACAGATGGCTACTTCCAGAATTTTGTCGCGACCATGGTTATTTCGAAAAAATTATACGCAGAGGGCTACTAAGTAAAAAATTCAAATTTTTTGCTGGCAGTGATGCTAATTCAAAATATTGAGAATATGCAAACATTCAAAAAAATTTCAAAAAAAAACTCGGCGCCGGGTTTGCAGTGTCTCCAGACCACTGCACCAGGCAAAGCAACGCGTGGAGGCCGCTGCAAGCCAGTGCAGTGCAGCGCCTCCCGCCCGCGAACTCGTCACGCTAAGGGGCCACTCCCGTAAATAATCGACATCGATGGTTATTCTTGCAAAAAAAATATATTCAAACAGCCAAAACAAGAATTCCAAATTGCAGCTCGTTTGGGACTACGTTGTAGACCTTGCAGCTGATTCCAAAACGAGTTTTGCTTTGCCCTTAGACTATTTGTTACGAACTCACACACGTAAATCGATCCACGTGCCCATAACACGACCGTTGTTTGACGGCCGATCGTCCAGCCTAACTAGTAGCTAAAAGCAAACACAACTGCCGATCCCATTCCATCGTGCCGTCGCTGCTGGCTTCCTTCACGGCGCGTACCCGGAGAAAACCCCAAAACCAAACGACGCTGTCACGCGCGCACGGTCGCATCAACATTCCTGCAGCTGCGCCGTGGCGAGGCCGGTGGCTGCGCAGCTCCCCAGGACTGCTACCATGCAGCGCGCTGCTTCGGCGTCCAGCTGTCCCGTGGCGCGAAATGGCGGGTCCAAGTGTCCAACTGTGATCAGCATTTCGAAGCCACGGCATTATATGATTCTGGAGCTACTTTTGAAAATACAACTCAACGCAGGCCATTATCGTAATTAAAGTTTTTAAGAAAGCTACTACAGTAAAAAAATCGCAAAATGCCAGGCAACAACAAAAGATTGCCAAGATTCTACTCCGATTACGCAATCATTTCTCGCTATACATTTCGTTCTTCTCATCGATTCAACAGTGGTACCCAGCGCCGCCGCTAAAAAGTGCTCAGTTTTCAGTCCTCCTTGGACGACGGAAGCTCTCAAACAGAAAGCATGGAAGTTTGTTGCAAGGGATGCAAGTAACAAAACTCCCGAGGAATCAAACAAAAAACCAGTGTTGCCTAGCCACTGTTGGTCCTGATTGTTGTGAGACTGGCCCCCACGGTTCGGTACGTCTGGTAAAGACACAAAAGGGCCCCATCAGGCAGCCCTTGGATTTAACTCTCTTGTCCCCATAGTCCGTACTGGATCTAGCCCGGTCTAGTGGGTCGCGTCCACTAGGAGCATGGGTCGACAGCAACCAACACAGGGTGACACGTGAGCGATGGCATGAGCAAAAAGGATCTTTATTAAATATTTTGCATACCTTATCTTATCCTGATAGTTTTACCACATCACCTACAGTGCAGCAGTGTCCTACAGTGAATTATAGAAAATAATAAAGCATACTAAATGCCCTTAAAAATTCAAAAACATAAATCTATGAAATTCAATAAATTCAATGTTAGAATTTTTATAAAATAAACACAAGGTTTCATTATCTCAAAATTTTGCAGTAGCATCGTCAAGGCAATAGGAACCCCAGAAAAAGATTCAAAAATTTGTAACAACGTTTTGATCCTCAGAAAAATAAATAAATAAAAAGAGAATGCAAAATCTGGGCAGCAGAATTGTCAGAATTTCTATAATTTTTGTCAGTCTAGGCTGCCGCTTAACCTCACCGTTGACAAACATGGACCAGAGAAGAAACTTGTGTTGTTGCTGTAGGTGTTAATCACTCATACAAATTCCTTGTCCCCCGCTGTTTCGCGTTCGCATACTGTGTGTCTACTCGCTCGTGTTGATCGATCTTTGCATCCTTACGCAGGTTTTGTGACCTGGTGAGTAGGGCTGGAAATTTAGCTCGCGGCTCGGCTCGGCTCGGACTCGGCTCGGCTCAGTCAGGCTTGCGGCTCGAAGCGAGTCTATTTTTGTGGCTTGGATTTTTAGCGAGTCGGCTCAGCTCGGCTCGTCTCGGCTCGCGAGCCGGCTCGTTAGCTCGCCCCAATTAGCCCATATGAGCAAAACCCTAAGCGATACCTTCTGAATTTTGAATTCTCGAACCCTTGATGATGCAATGTCAGTGTTTCTGTTTACTAATTGTTCTATTGAACCTCTAGGTTTACTAATTCTGAATGCAATATCAATGTTTACTAATTCTGAATGCAATTTCTTGAACTCTTGATAATGAATGCAAATGCAATTCTGTTTTTTTTAGTAGTATCTTGACTTTATTACTTGAAAACTACGTTGTTTGGTCATTTCTGAAGTTTTATATTAGAACTTGAAAAAAAAACATATTGGTCTGGCTCGGCGAGCCGATGAGCCGGCTCACGAGCCGACCTTTTGGGCTCGTTTCAGGGCCGAGTCGAGCCTGGCTCGACTCGCACATTAACCGTGCCGCACCGAGTCGAGCCGAGCTGGCTCGTTTCTAGCCCTACTGGTGAGTGGTGATATACATGCTCCTCTACCCTATCAAGTAGCTAGATTGACTCAACGCAAAAGTTGCACTTTGGTGGGTTCATGTCATCGGACACTTGAGTTGGTTGGTGGTGATCAATGCCTCGGCGATCACGATAACAATGCCGACCACAGCAAGGTGTTGGCAAAGGAAAAGTGAAGGACGAACGTGCGATCTATGTATTCACCACGCGACCTCTTCCAGTGCTGCATGCGTGCATCGTGGACGCCGCAGGTCGTCGGCGTCGTGGATGTCTGCCGCGTGTTCTAACAATAGCACACGGCATGCATGCACGGTGTATGTGATCTTTTGGGCGAGTCGCTCGTGGCCATGACTGACGAAGGAGATGGGCAGAAAGCAGGAGAAAAGTTCAAAAGCGAGGGAGTGGAGGAAGACTCTAGAGGGAGACGGAGACGAAAGGATGGCGACGAAGACGTTTCTTGATGTGATCGTTGCATTCTTACCTTCAGGAAGTTTCATACGTTGTCCGTGCGTAGACTGCAAGAATGAGAAGGAGCACTCCGAACGATGGATGGTTATGAGGCATGTGATCACGAGAGGTTTCATGGCAAACTATACCGCTGGACCCACGATGTAAAACAGGCGATTCAACAGAAGACGATGAAGAAGACGAAGAAGAGGAAGATAGAGCCAACAGTATGTCGGACACCACTCAATACGGGTCCGTGGAAGATACACTCGACGAGTTTGGCGATGATGAGCTAGATCAGATGCTCCGTGACGGAGAGGGAGAGTTCACAGAGGAAAGACAATACAAGAAGTTTCAGAGCATGGTAGAGGACCACAGAACTGTTTTGTACCTAAACTGTGGACAGGGCCACAAAAAGCTGCGTACTACACTAGAACTCATGCAATGGAAGGCCACAAACGGTGTGTCAGACAAGGGATTCAATGGTTTGTTATCACTCGTAAAGAAGTTGCTTCCGGAAGGTAACACTCTACCCGAATCTACGTATGAAGCAAAGCGAGTCCTCTGCCCTTTAGGATTGCAAGTACGGAAGATACACGCATGTCCTAACGATTGTATTCTGTATCACAATGAGTATGCCGATTTGGAGGTTTGTCCAGTGTCCGAAGAATCCCGGTATAAGGTGCAGCGTGACGATCGGTGAATTAGATGGGAATCGTACGAAGAAGAGAACTCCAGCCAAAGTTTTGTGGTATTTCCCTGTGATCCCCCGGTTGAAGCGTCTGTTTGCTAACGAAGGTCATGCCAAGATGATGCGTTGGCATGAAGAAGAGCGTAAGGAAGACGAGATGCTTAGACACCCCACAGATGGCTCGCAGTAGAGGAAAGTCGATTGGGCTTACCCGAACTTTGCAAATGAGGTCAGAAACATAAGGTTTGGGTTGAGCACCGATGGGATGAATCCTTTCAGTCAGTTGAGTAGCATCCATAGCACCTGGCCTGTGACGCTTTGCATCTATAACATTCCTCCATGGCTGTGCATGAAGCGGAAGTACATCATGATGCCATTGTTAATCGGCGTCTGGCAACACGGAAACGACATCGATGTCTACTTGAAACCATTGGTTGAAGACCTTGTGAAGTTGTGGGAGGATGGTGTACGGGTTTGGGATGAGTACAAAAGAGAGTATTTCAACCTGTGTGCATTGTTGTTTGTAACAATCAATGATTGGCCTGCTCTCGGTAACCTGTCCGGCCAAACTGTCAAAGGGTTTAAAGCCTGCACCCAGTGCATAGATAAAACGGACTGCATGTACCTGAAAAACTCTCGGAAGTGTGTGTACATGGGCCACTGCAGGTTTCTTCCTGGCAATCATGCTTTGAGGTGGAAAGGAAGTAAATTTAACGGGGGAACAGAATTTCGTGTTTAGCCTCAGCATCGTAATGGGCGACTTGTGTTTGCTATGGTAAAGGATCTGAAAGAAGTATTTGGGAAGGGTCTTGGAAGCATACCTGTGCCGAACGAGGATGGTCATGCACCCACATGGAAGAAGAAATCAATATTTTGGAACCTGCCGTATTGGGATGTTTTGGAGGTTCGTCACTCGCTTGACTTCATGCACATCACGAAGAATGTTTGCTTGAACCTGCTAGGCTACATAGATATGTACTGATGAATCGAAGATACACCGCAAGCTCGGAAGGATCTTGAAGACATGGAGGTGAGGAGTGACCTACATCCGAAAAACAAAGAAGGGACAAAACAACTTTATCTACATCCTGCGAGCTACACTCCAAGCAAAGAAGAGAAAAAAAGCATAATTGAGTGTTTGAACAGTGTGAAGGTCCCTTCTGGATACTCCTCAAATGTAAAGAGACTCATAAACACGAAAGAGAACAAACTCCAAGGCCTAAAATCCCATGACCGCCTTTGTGTTGATGATGAGTTGCTCG
Organism: Guadua angustifolia; assembly: GCA_036346375.1. Taxonomy (NCBI): domain Eukaryota; kingdom Viridiplantae; phylum Streptophyta; class Magnoliopsida; order Poales; family Poaceae; genus Guadua; species Guadua angustifolia. The sequence goes on from CM070515.1 coordinate 14,173,934, forward strand.
AAGAGTCAGTTAGAGGTATACTGTCCGAGTGGGTGCGGGGGACAATAACAAAGCTATGTTCCTTCCTGAACGCCATTTCGCAGAAGGTCGTCGAACCAGCTAAACTGCCTAAGTTGGAGGCTGATATGGCACAAAGTTTGGTTAGTCTCGAGATGATCTTTTCTCTTGCATTCTTTGATATCATGGTTCATCTCACCGTTCACCTTGTCAAGGAGATAGGTATCCTCGGACCAGTGTATCTCGCACAACATGTTCCTTTCGAGAGGTACATGAGTGTCCTCAAGAAGTACGTCGTAACTGTTCTCGTCCGGAAGGCTGCATTGCCGAGGGCTACGTGACGGAGGAGGTGATAGAGTTTTATGTTGATTACATGAATGATCTAAATCCTATCGGCATCCCTATATCACGACACGAGGGAGGCTACGGGCAAAGAGACAATAGGAAGGCAAGCGATTGCATGCAATGATCTTGTTGCATTCAAGCAAGCACATTTCACGCTCAAGCAATCAACTATAGTCGCCCCTATGTCTTTCAAAGACAAGAGTGTCCTACGCCACGAGTTCACAGGAAGACAGAGAGTTGGATAACCTCGAAGCACATGGATTCTTTCGGCAACTGCTCTGTATACATCCTTGAGAAAGGGTCAAACGATGAACTATTGCAACGCTTGGCCGGGGACCATCACAAGAAATCGTGACATTCAAGGGTATGAGATCAATGGTTACATATTCTACACCGGATCCGGGATAACAGAGCACCAACGAGTAATAGCGGTGTCCGTATAGACACGAAGACAACAACGGCGAAGTTGGACACATATTATGTTTCATAGAAGAAATATGGGAGCTCGACTATGGACCTCTCAAGGTCCTCTATTTAAGTGCCAATGGGTCAAGCCGACTCCAAACGGTGTGAAGGTCGACAAATACGGCATGACAACTGTGGATCTCACAGAAGTCGGCTATAGGCGCGAACCGTTTGTTCTCGCGAACGATGTGATCCAGGTCTTCTATGTAATGGACATATCAAGCAAACCTAAAAAGCAGAAGGAAAAGCATAAAGAAAATCGAAAGGACAAGCAAAAGGTAATGCCAAAGCGACATGTGGTTCTCCAAGGCAAACGAAGGATTGTAGGAGTTGAGAACGTCACCGACGAGGAAGAGTATGGTCGATTCGACGAGCTCCTCCTTTTACAGCTTGATGTCGACATAAACGCCCACGTGTGACGATGATGTCGATGCTCCTTACATACGTCACGATCATAACGAAGGAACAATTGTAAGGACGATGACTTAAGATGTACTACTTGTATACAAATTATTCTATATGATCATGTTGATATGTTGATGTTTAACATTGCTTGTACATAATTTCTACAAAATTATTTCTACAAATTTTAAAATGAAAACAAAGCCTGAAAATCATTTGTACAAATTTTAAAATGAGAACAAAGGGTTAAAACTATTTCTACAAAAACTTTAAATTAAAACAAAGCGTTAAAACGATTTGTACAAATTTTAAAATGAGAATAAAGGGTTAAAATTATTTCTACAAATTCTTTAATGAAACAATAGAATACAAACACTAAAAAAAGAAAGAAAGGCCAGTGGGGAGCGAGTGGGGCTCGAACACACAACCTCACGGCAGGACACAAGCCCGCACTCAAGCGCCCGCGCTAGCCAAGGGGGAGAAGAGATTTCTTGTCAACCAGTATGGGCACCAAATTCTTTTAAGTATTATGTGTCAGCACTGTTACAAGCGGTTTGTACTAAGAACCGCTTGTAGAATTACCTCTACAAGCGGTTGGTAATACGAACCGCTTGTAGAGGATCTTCTACAAGCGGTTTGTATTACCAACCGCTTGTAGTCGGGGCTGCCGCCCAACCCAGCCTAGAGGTCCTCTACAAGTGGTTGGTATTACGAACCGCTTGTAGAGTCCCTTCTACAAGCGGTTCGTAATACCAACCGCTTGTAGATGGTACTTCTACAAGCGGTTTATGTTACGAACCGTTTGTAGAAGTGGGTAGAGCTTTAAATTTTTTAAGTCCCCACACTCTCCCACACCTTCAAATTTTCTAAGTCCCCAATCGCCTCCTCTTTGTCGCAAGGCCACGCCCACCTCCTCCGATCGCCACCGCCGAGCCGCCGACCGCCACCATGCCGACTTCTAGCCAATCCAACCCGGAGGACCTAGGTAGCCGTGCCAACGCCTCTCTCGCTCTCTCTGTGTCATGTGCATAGCCACCTCCGTCGATCGCCACCGCCGAAGCTCACTTGACGATCGCCACATCACACGACGCCCCAGCCAATCCACCCGGAAGACCTAAGTAGCCGGCTAAACGCCCCCTCCTGCTCTCTCTGTTTTCATGCCCACAAGGTGTTCGGCGAAATGCCCATAAGGAGTTTTGTTGATATGTTGATGTTGGAGTAATGAAAAAATATTGTATATATATTTGTATATATAAATATTGTATATATGTTTTCATGCCCACATTTATGTTGTATGTATGTTTGTGTATATGTTAATTTTCACATTTATGTTGTATGTATGTTTGCGTATATATTAATTTTCACGTTCCGATGGTATACCCTTTTATAGGGGTGAAAACTGTCGGAAACGGTCGGAAAACACTAAAACCATTTTTGTTTTCATATTTTTCTTGGAAACGATATCGGAATCGATAACTACGGAAACGAAAACGGCATCGGTAATTCAAAATATCGGAAACGAAAATTCGATACAAAATATATATCAGAACGATCGAATCCGAAAAAGAGACCCAGAACGCCGTAAGGACATGTACCACCAATTGACTTCAAAAATTCACACAAATAGTACATCCACATAGAAATTAGTAATTAATAAATATTCACAAATTTACGATGAACACACATCAAATTTTAGACTTGAATGACTACATTAGAGTTTTGTTTTTATGATATTTAAAAATATCTATGATTGGTTAAATCATGAAAATGGGTGAAGATTGTAGCCCTCGTGATAAGCTTCAGATAGAGTCCAAAATCACCTAAATCGGAGTTCGGAGTAAAAAGTTATGGGCGTTTTAGTGATCAAGGAGTGTGATTTGTGGGCTGGAATAATTCCGGTAATTACCGACGGAATTTACCGATTTTTTCCGGATATGAAGGAAACGGTCGGAACCGATCAAAACCGTTATCGTTATCGCTTCCGACAAAAATTACCGATTCGATTCGATTCGAAAATTACCGATACCGACACGTCCGGTTGAAAAATTTCGAAAACGGTTTTCGGAATTTCGGGAATTACCGATACCGTTTTCACCCCTACCCTTTTAATACTGAATATCATGTTTGCGTATTAATACTGAATATCATGTTGTATACCTTTTAAGCACAAGGTGATAGACTGTTCTCAACAATCTTGTCTTTATATATAATCTAAGCCTCGAGATTTGCTCTACTATAGATGGCGACACTAAGACGTGGTGACCCGGATTTCGATGATGTGGAAAATCTGATGTTCGAGACCATTGCGCTGGGTAGCATCTTAGCCGATGAGGCCGTTAACACTAATGCGGCAAATCATGATGGTGCTGCTAACGCTGTCGATGAGGCCGTTAACACTGGTACCGGCGAGGATACTGCCGGCTACACCGAGGTATACTCTTACCCATTATAAAATCATCGTAAACATATTAATTATTCTAAAATCATTCATATTATATGTGTTTGTGTATCCAGCCCGGTACATCATCGGCCACCCAGTCCGGAATTAACCGAGGACCTAACAAGAAGCCTTCGACAAAGTATGTGATAAAAGTCAAGAACAACGGAGTCTGCTAGCCCCGAATCAGACAATTGGCCCTTTCAACAACGCTTGCGGCTACCACATGAGGGATCACGTCCCAATCAGCATCCAGAAATGGGCCGAAGTCCCTGCAACTACCAAGGAACTGCTCTGGAATGGTATGAAGGAAAATTTCACTTTTCCAGAAGGGTACGAACAGAAGGCCAAGGGATGGGCTTTGAAGAAGATGGCAACTTCCTTTCAGCAGTGGAAGTCGTCCCTCACCCGCAAGTACATCGACAAAGGAGAAAGGCCAGACTTCAATCAATTTCCTAAGCTGGCGGATCATTGGGATGCTTTCGAGGAGTACAAGCTGTCGGATGCAGGACAGGCCGCGAGAGAGAAAAATAGGGTGAATGCCCAGAAGAAATACCACCACCATCTCGGGACCGGTGGTTACATCAAGACTGCAAAGAAATGGGACAAACGGGAAGAGGAACTTCGGTAGCAGGATGTTGTACCTGAAACTGAGAATTGGGAGCCCTTCCTGCGCAATTGGTTCTTGGCTCATGGGGGCAAACTTGCAGATGACGGTGGCTTGGTGATGGCACCGACAGTCCAATAAGTTGGTGAAAGAATTGTACAAGCCATCGAGCAGTCTCGGTCAGGATCCTTGGTGACGGACAGGGAGAATGACGAGCTAACATATGCCCTTCAAAACCTTGAGCACCCGGGACGGACACGAGGTTTCGGGAATATGCCGTGGAGGCACGGCTTTGCCAAAGACTCAAGCAGTTACAGGAGCCGGGACAGAAGCAAGAGGAGAGATCAGGGTAGAGTGTGCCAATTGGAGGAAGAGCTTAGAGCTATGAAGGCTTCCATCGAAGATATGATCACGCAAAAAGTGTCCGAAGCAATAAGCCAACTTCAGGGAGCACTACGCTCGACCAATGTTCAGGCGGCACCGGAATCCGTGATCATCCGATCACAAAAAAGAGCGGTTCTTGGCGTCGCCGTGGCCTCGAAAGTGATTTAACCCGCAGTTCGCCATCCCATGGACAACATCAAGGTTCACCGCCAATGCGAGCTACACATTGATATGCGTAACCTCTCCTACAAGGTGGCTTACGGCATGGCTTATCCGGTGGAGGCGGGCCAGACGTTCCACTTCAACCAGATACCCTCCGGATACTCGAAGGTCACGGTGGAAGAGGTGGTGGGGGGCTTCGAAGATCTCATGCTCGAGATTGCTGGGGGCGACGACATGACCAAGCTTGGACAGGCCCTCCATGGCACATTCATCCTCTGGCGCAAAAAGTACATCATATTTCCAGATGGTGTGGAGGTTACATCTCCAGCAAGAGAGGCCCCTTGAGCTTGAGCCACCGCAGAGCAAGCACGCCTCCACATCGACAACCCACGACCTCCTCCTCGGCGTCGCTGACGCAATGCTTCCCCGGTGGTCCAGGCCACGCCTCCTCCACCTCCCGCTCCACAAAGAAGCCCGACTCCGCCGCCACCACCACCGCCTGAAAGTAAGAAGCACCCAACATCTTCAGTCACCATGCCTCCAGCATCTCCCCCGAGGAAGAAGCAATATGTCAGAAGGAGGGATCCCGCATCGGCACCTCCTCCCACGAAGTCGGCATCCGGCAGACAGAGAATGTCAAAGGAACCGCCAAAGAGGCCATATGATCTGACTGCGGAGGAGCTAGCTGCATCCATAAAGACGGATGTAGCAAGGCAGCTTGCGCCAAAGAAGCCAGAGCCCAAGGTTAAAATAGATAAAAAAACTGCGAAGCACTTTCAGTCATGCGGAACGGCGCCACCGCCTGTGACGACCGACTACAAAAGGACAATAAGAAAGGCTACGATGAAAAATACACTGCTCATATGGAAAGAAGAAGAAAGTGGAAGATAAGAAGAGTGCTGAACAGTTGAGGGAAATGACATTCCTGAATGAGGCGGGACTCGAATCAATAGACCAAGATTTTCCAGTGGCACCAACCAGATGGAAGTATGAGTTGGGCAAACCACTAATTGATCCAAAAGATATAAATGATCTCCCAACCAAGATGCGTCAATGCATGAATGGTACATGAAAAGGGCATCTAAAGGAGAGAAAATGTTCCTCCTCATTTTCCAAGATGAGCATTTATTCCAAGGAACAACACGTAAATATGGTCGAATTCGAGGACTTGTACCATGTGTACCAAGCGAGACGCCGTCAACGTGTCTTTCATGTGTCAGCCGGTGTGCGTAAGTGTCGATCTACTAAGTTTACCGCTTGCTTCCTCTCGTACCACAAAATTGAAAATCTAATTAACTTAGTTATCTCTTCTTATGTAGAATGGAGATACAACGATGTAGAAGACCTGGGTAAATGTAAGCGCTGGCTTCATCGACCCGAGAGGTTGTCAACGAGAAAGTCTGGTCATACTGACCAAGAAAACCGCAAGTTGAGGCATACATTTTGCATGCATTATTGAAACAAGACTACAAACCGTATATACTTCGCCCTTCAACTTCAAGCACGTGTTCTCACAAACCTCTTGTTCTTGTATTTCTTAAGCCATTGATAGTACGACTAGCTACTTACGCACATGTTGCAATATACTAATAGGTTTCATCGATCCTTCTAGTCATCGAGCTTGACAATAGCGGGATTATAGTTCATGACTCAAGAAGGAATCCGGTCAAAAAATACCAATGGTTCATTGACGCCCTAACAGACATTTGCAAAGTTCCGTAGAAGCAAAAGGAGAATTCAAGAAAGAATTCAAGTCATAATAAGCACTCGTGCACGCACTACAAAAACTATTATTAATATACATGCGCCATATCAGTTCTTCATCTGATATTCTGAAATTTCTCCCCGTGAAGGTTAAACGCCACACGGCTGGAAATAACTTATGTGGCTACCATGTGTTCCACTATATTCAAAGTTTTATCCATGGCGATGAGCTGGAACATTATGCCGAGGTTCGTATATGCATGTCAATTTGTTAGCTACAACTTACATTTTAATTAATTGCATGTGATCGGATATTTATATACTTCCCGCTTAATTAATTGTCATTAACTTCGATGAGCACGTTAACGTGCTCCGCCTCAAGTGCGCAAGACTCCAAGAACAACTCATCGGCTTCATTGTCGACGAGGTTGTATCTCCAAATGGCGAGTTCCACGTAAGGCTTGGTCCTTCATTAAACACCGCTGAACTGATGACAACATCCACGTCGACCAAGGACTTAAAGAGTGACGCATGCAAGAAATGAGTTCGATAATCATTTTTTTAATCATTCAAACTTGTAAACGTCGGTTGCGTGTATGTACTTGTCCATTTTTTACACTATTAAGTTCATTTTTTTGTGTAGTGAGCTAGCTTGTGAATATGTGTATGAGTATGCATATGCAATATATATTTAATTGCGCAAAAAACTCCTCCACTCATATTTAATTTTATGGTCAAAAACGATATACAAAAACACTGTAAGAACATATTCTATAATACATATAATCGAAAACTCTCTCCAAAAGCGGTTGGTGACTCCAACCGCTTCGAGTGCCGCTCCACAAGCGTTGATAAGTCTAACCGCTTCGATCTCCTTCTCCACAAGGTTTGTAACACGAACCGCCAGGAGTCCCCACGGGCGGCTCCATCGCCTTCCCGACACCTTCCCAAAGCCTTCGTGCCACAAAGACAGCGGTTGAAGAATCGCTTGTGATACCCGGCGGGTATCACACGCGGTTGCTTAGAAGCGTTATAAAACCGCTTCTAAAGGGGTTACGAGCCGCTTCTGGTAGCCGGTTCTGTAGTAGTGCGTGACGCCATTAGTAGTGTACACCAATGTATGCATATTCCGTTCGGTTACAATAAGACTTTTACATTATGCCGTACGTCTGATCTAGATTTGTCTGTTTTTTCAACCAAAGATTTATGTGTTTTTCCTTAAAAAAGATTTATGTGTTCTTTAATAAGTGATTCTAACACGAAGGCCTCTGTACAGTGTACACTCTCTTCAGTGATCTCCTGATTACAGGCTGACACGAAGGTCTGTAAGTTCAAGCGCCATTGGTTTTGATGATTGATGTAGATTAATGATTAATCTTTGTTTAATAACAAACATAACCTTTATGAGACTAACATGTTTGTTGAGCATATATTTAGTAGTCTCACATTTGGATGAAAAATGGAAAATCCAAGGTATGTATGCGTATTCTTTCTAGTATTAAATTGCATACTTTGGATTCAAGTTAAAGTATAAATGTCCCCATTATATTAACCACAAAACGTGCATCATGTTTCCCAATCCATATATTACATGAATACACATACTTAGGGGGAGTTTGTAATTTAACTTAAAGGTTTCAATGTATTGATCTATTCTTTATTGACACATATAAGAATCAAGATATAGAAATTAAATCCTTGAGTATATATTTGAATTGACTAGTTGTAGTATACTCATGGTAATATAGGATATGCTCCAATGTAATCAAAATTGAATATGTGTATATTATCTCCAAGTCAATTATACTTATGCACATATACATATGGGGTCTTTTCTATAATTGATGGCTTAGAGTAATGGTCATCTCCATATAGCCTACACATTATGGATCATTACTTTTCATCAACATGAGTATATGAAAACTTGAGTAGTTAATATATACTCATATCAATTTAAATGAAAATTTAAATTGAGTTCATTTGTCTTATTAATCATTAAAGAATATTTCATCATGTGTTGATGGTATTCCTTGATTAATTAAGGACAAATGAATAGTTCTTAAGTATAATGAAGCATGTGTTGCATTATTGTACTTGAGACACATTTTAATCATTCAAATTGATTGAGGTTGAGCTCAATTAATCTAAAGGCATCCATTATGTGTTAATAGAGTGCAAAAGTGTCGGTGTTTCGTAAACCGGTAAGTAAATTTGTAAGTTAAGGAGCCGCGCGTTCCCTCTCCTTGAATGGTTAGACTTAGGGAGCCCAAGATGTATACTGGTTCGGGCTGAATGTCCCTACTTCCAGTTCGTGTGGTGGTTATATATTGCTTTGGGTGCAGAGGACTGCACGGTGTTTACAAGCGAGGGCTAAGGGCAGGCCTTGAGCGCCTCGTCCGAGTGGGAGAAGTGAGAGCCGTATGCTCGTATGTGCTCCGAAGTGTTTGGTCTGCTCGTGTATGCTCGGGAGTGCTTGGCAGCTTGGGCCGGCTCAGTTTTTTCGGATCCCTTCCCTGAGGGTCCTGCCTCCCTTTATATAGACGAAGGAGGCAGGTTACACGGGAGTTTGGAAAAGAAAAGTAGGGGTGCACTACGCCCGGGAGTCCCGGTCTTCGGTCCTAGTGATTGTCGAGTTCTGCTCATCCCATGGTCGGGTTGGTAGACACAATGAGCGGCGTTCGTCGGAAGGGCGACCGCCCTCAGGTTCGCTGTGAATCTCGACGCCGTAAGTGGCGTTCTGGTGTTCGAGTGCTCGTTTTACGCCGTAGTTGGACGTTACCTTGGTCGGCGTGGACGCCCAGAGGCCTCAGCGAGGCTGTGGTGTCCGAGCGCTCGTTTTACGTTGTAGCTAGACGTTGCCTGGGTCAACGCGGACGCCCAGATGCCTTATGCAAGGTTCTGGTGTCCGGGTGCTCCTTTTACGTCGTAGCTAGACGTTGCCTCAGTCGACGTGGATGCCCAGATGCCTTATGAAAGGTTCTGGTGTCCGGGTGCTCGTTTTTCGTCATAGCTGGACGTTGCCTTGGTCGGCGTGGACGCCCAGATGCCTTATGCAAGGTTCTGGTGTCCGGGTGCTCGTTTTACGTCGTAGCTGGACGTTGCCTTAGTCGGCGCGGACGCCCAGATGCCTTATGCAAGGTTCTGGTGTCCGGGTGCTAGTTTTACGTCGTAGCTGTACATTGCCTTGGTCGGCGCGGACGCCCAGATGCCTTATGCAAGGTTCTGGTGTCCGGTTGCTCGTTTTACATCGTAGCTGGATGTGTCTTGTAAGGATGGTTTAATGCCGGAGCTAGGCGGATGGCGTCCGTCCCAGGTTCTCATCTGGTGAGGCTATCTCTAGGAGGAGTGGCATTTGTCATCCCCACGGTACGCCTGGCCCGCAGTGTGGGACTGGAGGGGTGAGCGAACGCGTGTTTACCATTGTTGGTTTGAACACCGTGCTCATGGAGCTACTAACGGGTTATCCGAGTGGGCCCTGGAGATCCCTCCCAAGGGGGACCTTTCCGAGCGGACGATCCCTGCGTCGGGTGTTTGACCCGCTGGGGGCGACCGATAAGAAACCTTTCTTTACTCGATCCCGTATCGGATTCCGAGCCGTCAGTCGACCCGGAGCGCAGCTGGCTGCCACCCATGGATGGGTTCCGCGGGAAAGTGTGAAGTATGGTCTCGGACACGAGTTAAGGCGATTGGGTCATCCGCCAACCCAACTAGAAACCCACTGGGGGCTCACCTTGTCCTCACCCCTTGCTCAATTTTATGCTGGGGCGGCTTGGATTCCACTTGGTGGATTCAGGCCTTTGGATCCCGCAGTGCTTTTTCCACCTCGAGGCCACAGCGGCCTGGTGGGCTTTTTATACCTGTTTCGGTCCAGCCAACCTAGCCTAGCGGCGGAGATCGAAAGGTCACAGGGCGTGTCGCCCGGAAAGGTGTCCTGGCGCCTCCTGCTAGTATTTAATGCGTAGTGGATTAATGCGAAGTGAAATGATTGGGAACCGATGCGCCTCACCAGTGGCCTGGCGTGGCGGTCGAACGGGACGTGCGACGCTTCACCCGAGACAGCGTCCGCTTGACTGGTGTCTGCTCGGCTAGTGCCTGTTCAGCTCCTATAAATCGGGTGTTTGGAGTGCCGGGGCATGCACTTGCCTTCGCTTTCCTGTCCCCTTGCCTTCGCTTGAGAGAAAAAAGAGGGCAAAGGAGCCGGAGAAAAGATTTCCTCACCTTCCTCTTCCCCCACCTTTTCGCTGCTCTCGCCTTTGGAGATGTCGTGGCCGGAGTGCTCCGCCCAGCCCAGCCGTGCGCAAGGCTTGGAGAAGAAAGGGTTCCTACCCCTACGAGATGTCTCGAGGTGGAGGGTCCCGATGGGGGTCGCGGTCCCCTCGCCATGAGACGACGAGATCGTCGTGCACGCCTCATTCTATGAGCGCGGGTTCGGGCTCCCACTCCATCCATTCGTCCGCGGGCTGCTGCACTTCTACAAGGCGGAGGTGCACCACCTCAACCCCAACGGCGTGCTCCACATAGCGGTCTTCATGACGCTGTGCGAGGCATTTCTGGGGATCGAGCCTCATTGGGTGCTCTGGAGGCACCTCTTCCAGGCACGGCTGAGGAAAGACAAGCCAGCGGATAGCACGGCACCCTTCGGCGGTGTGGCCATCCAGCTGCGCGGCGGCCGCATGGCGGACTACATCGACTTGAAGCTGCCGTCGTCGAACCGGGGCTGGCACTCTGAATAGTTTTATGCCCAGAACATGGGAGGCAGCGCCCGGCTTTCACCGGCCGGCTCCCCGTGGCAGGGCCCGAGTGGTCTTGGGGCACCGACCGGAAGGAGAAGAACAAGGTGGACGTGATCATCGAGCGGATCAAGACCCAAAAGGGGCGGGGCCTGACCAGCGATGTCGTTGTGCGCGCATTCATGAAGATATGCGTTCAACCCCTCATGGAGAGGGCTCGCCCCATGTTCCAGTACGAGGGGGTGTCCGATCCCATGAGGATGGCGGAGCCGAAGCTCCCTGCGTCAGAGGTCGGGGCTCGGGTGTCCATCGTCACGGGCGGCAGTGCCACCGAGGCGACGGGTGGCCACCCCGAGCCATTCTCAGCGCACAACTCCCTGGACTTGGTAATCCGAGTCACTCCCTTTCTCTTCTTCCTCACTTAACCCTTAGCATTTGGCCTGACTAGCATCTCCTACGTTTTCGGCTGGTCGATGGTCTCCGGCGTTCGCTTGGGGAGAAGGAATTGAGGGTCGAGACCAGAAGACGCTCATACAAGACGAGTCCGCCCGCAAGAGGCGGAAGGAGGAGAGGAGGAGGAAGAAGAAGGAGCGCGTGTCGAGGGCCGCACGCGGCGAGGAGGTCTACGACATGACCGCTGTTGACACGGCCGATCCGGAGTCGACCTCGAGCGACAGCAACGGCGACGGCGGTGACGACCAGTCAAGGATCGATTTTGGGACGCCGGTGGCGGCGTCCGCTTCGGGTGCAACGCGAATGCCGCGTCGTTGAGACCTGTGGAGGCGCCCCAGTGCACACGTCGCTGGGGAAGCATAGGTGTCGGTGTTTCGAGAACCGGCAAGTAAATTTGTAGGTCTAGAGGGGCTACGCGCTCCCGCTCCTCGAATGGTTAGACCAAAAGATAGGAGGTCCAAGAGTTATACTGGTTCGGGCAGAACGTCCCTACTCCAGTTCGTGGGGTGGTCGGATGTTATTGATTCTGGTGTGTCCGTCGTGTTACAAGCAAGGGTCGAGCTGCTCGTGGCACCTTATACGTGAGGTTGCCCGGAGTGGCTATGAGTGCGACCCGAATACTATGTTCGATCGCTTATTTCGCTCCCTCGAGGCCAAGCCTCCCTTATATAGCTCGGGAAGCCCTAAGCATAAGGAGGTTACACGGAGTGCGAAAAAGGAAAAGATGGATGGAGTTCCTACGCCTAGGAATCCGGTCTTTTGCCTCGGTGTCCGTCGCCGGACTTGTCCTCGACAGTGGTTGGACGCCTCATATGGAGTCGGTGGAGACGCAGGTGACGGCTCGGTTCATCCTTCAGGAACGGGCGCACCGCCCCTCGCGCAGGTCAGTGCCGACGTTGGTGTGTCACCTTCTGGTTACCTCGGGAAGGCGCGGACGCTCGGTCTCGGCTTGGCATGACAGACGGGTCATCGGCTAAGGCGGGTGGGTAGCGAGAGGCCGGTTTCGATGATTTGACGTCCGCTTCTTGACGAAGAGTCAGACAGCTCGCTCGGGGTTCTTTGGTCGGTTTGACCCGCTGGTCGGGCCAATCTCGGGTCGTCTGTTGCGTGGTCCGGGGCGCCGATCAGTAGTGCTCGATCGACCGCTCCTCGGTTGGTTTGGTCGAACCGAACGCTCGCGGCCGGTCGGTCGTCCTTCCGCCATCGTGAGTACCGCCGAGGGCGTCCGACTTATTATGCCGGTTGGGCCCCCTTTCGGGGCCGGATTGATCGGAACCCGTGGGCCTCCGAAAGCTGGCTTGTTCGGGCTTAGAGCGGCGACGCCCGCATAAGCTTCTCTGGGCGGCTGGGATACCTATGCCCTGGGTACTCGTCAATAGCCCCTGAGCCCCCGGGCGGGTTATAGAGCCGGTCGGGGGTTCACCCCGCTCAACGGATCCCGGTCGAGTATGCCGCTTTGATATGACCGGGTCTTCGTGCTTTAGGACTGACCGACCGGTTTCGTGATTTCGATGCCCGTCCGGCCGACTTTGGTCGATTCGCCGGCGCGGCGAGCGCATCCGGTGGATGGAGCCCCCGAGCGGATCGGAGAGCCGGTCGGGGGTTTACCTCGTGAGCGGAGGCGCCCATTTTGCGTCATGATCCCGATGTACCTGCAAGGTCGGCGTTGCGCCAGAAATAGATAAAGACACCCATCCCATGCTTTTGTTGAGCAAGGGCGGCGGCGGCGTTTCCCACGAATACGCCCCGTCCGCAGGTGTGGGACCTGGAGGGGGTGAGCTAGAGCGCGTTTGCCATGCGTTGGCTTGAACGCCGTGCTCATGCAAGCTGATAGCGGGTTTGTCTGAGTGGGCCCTGGTGGCTTCCCGAAGGGAGAACCATTTCCGAGCGGACGTTATCCCGTTGCAGGCGTCCGACCCTCTGGGGGCGACCCATGAGAACCTTTTTTTACTCGATCCCAGACGGACCCTGTCGTCGTCCGCCGACCGAGCATTAATCGGTCACCGTCGACGGGCCCCGCGGTGAGTGTGAAGTATGGTCTCGAACACGATTAAAGGTGATTGGGTCATCCGCCGACCCAACTAGAGGCCCAGGGAGCTCATCTTATCCTCGCCCTCGCCGATTTTTCGCCGGTGGTACGCACCCGCCAGGGTCGGGCGCCGAGCCCACAACACGTGGTCGAGTCCCGAGCATAAGTTGGTGAGCCTTTTTCGTGGCTTCCAGACCGCAGCCTCGGCGCGTTTTTCTTCTGTGCAAGGCGGCTCTTCAAGTTCAGGAACGAGGCTGGTAAGTGTCCCGACCTCTTGGTCGATTCTCGCCGTTGTAGCTCGCTTGGTGCGCTTTTTGACACTCTTTTGGTCTGCAGAGTCACAGAAGAAGCTCAGCAACGTCGTGGAGGCGCGGAGACAGGTGGTGGAGGAACGTGACGCGTCGGTCGCGTCGCGGGACGAGGCCCTGGCGGCGAAGGAGCTGGCGTAGGCGGAGTTGTCCGACCAAACCGCCGAGCTAGCGGCCCTTCGGAAGGTCGGTCGGGAGGTCTGCAACCGGGTGCTCGGGACCGCCATGCAGGGTCCGAGCTCACTTGCCACCGAGCTAGCCCGCGTGCCGGAGCATGTCGAGCGCTCGGTGAGCGAAGGGATCAAACTCGGAGCTTCTTCGACGCTCGTCTGCGCCATCTCCTAGTACGACGGTATTAACCTCGGCACCGTTAGTAGTGGGATCGCCGCGGACTGGACCGACGTGGAGATCGGCGGGTTCGAGACCCAAGTCGAGTCGCCCGCGCGAGTGATCACCAGCCGGATAACGCCACAGAGCATCCTCCACCGGGAGTAAAGGAGAAAAGTTAGATGTTTTTGCTTTTTCGTAATGTAATAACTTTGTCATGTAATGAACTAAAGTTTACTTCAGTGTTTTGGCCAGTCGGGCCAATCCGCAAGTTCGACTTTGTCCTTTGCGCTTCCTTAAGGTGATGAACATTTGACGACCATAGCCTTAAAACCGCGGGGGTTGTACCAGCGTAGGTCGGTATGTTAACACTTTTGAGGAAAGCGCAAAGAAAAAGCGGGAACTTAGGGGCGAATCGTTCACTTGCACTTGACACGGAAAAGGAGTGTTCCTGACCAACCATGGATCGCACCGCACGGGCACTTCCTTCTTCCGCGAAGCACTACTTCGCAACCGTAGCCGTTGGGGCGTAGGCTGTAGTACTTGGGTCGAGAGGGTTACCGCTAGGGGGAACCGAGTGGCCAGTCAGGTCACCGACCCGTGAGAGTGTAGGAACTTGGGTACAAATCGTTTACTTGCACTTGACACGGAAAAGGAGTGTTCCTGACCAACCATGGATCGCACCGCATGGGCACTTCCTTCTTCCGCGAAGCACTACTTCTCAACCGTAGCCGCTGGGGCGTAGGCCGTAGTACTTGGGTCGAGAGGGTTACCGCTAGGGGGAACCGAGTGGGCAGTCGGGTCACCGACCCGTGTGAGTGTAGGAACTTGTAGCCTCTGAGTGGTGCGTGGGGACCAAGCTGTGGTCGCCACGCAGCGCTTGAACTCGGAGGAATGGTAAATGAGTGCGGGAATAAGAAAGAGCTTCAGGGATAGAGTTGCCTTAGCTTTTATTCCACGTGTTGGAGGCGACGTGGCTATCGGGCCCCTCGCTGAACTCTCCGCCGGGGCGGCGAGCTAATGGGCCTTCTGCCACCTCGAGGCCGCAGCGGCCCGTCCAGGCCCTTCTTCACCATCACGGTGCGGTCAGTGCAGCCTAGGAGCCGAAACCGAGGGGTCACGCGGCGCCCTGGCCGAAGCGGTGTCCTTTCACCCCCAGCCGTCGTGTCGCATTTTAATGCGTAGTGGGAGGAGTGGAAAGGGCACGTCCCATCCTACAGGGTGTGGAGTTAATGCGCGTGCGACGCTTGGCCCGAGGCAGCGCCCGCTCGGACCGCTCCGACCCGTCTCTAACTCTCTATAAATACGGCATGGGGGGCGTGAGAGCGACCACCCCAGCCGTTTCCTTTGCCTCTCTGCCTCCCCGCACCTTTCTGCAACGAGAGAGGGAAAAAGCCAGGGAGCACAAGTGTAGATGGCGAGCGGAGGCGACGACCGGAGGGCCGGCAAGAAGCTAGCAGTGGTCGGGGACCTGGGGTTCAGACTTAAGAGGCCCCTGACCGACGCCGGGTCCTTCAGTAGCATGGAGGGCGGATTACCCCGCCTCGTCTGTCTTCCGTATCTGGAACCCTCTTCCAGCGTGAGCTTCCTTTATTCAGTTTTAGGATGGCTTTGATTTCTTCTTGCTGACGCTGACTTGCTTTCACCTTTTCTTTCAGCACCTCTGGCTCGGGCTCTCGTCACCGCTCAGGCCCCTCCCGCCGCCTTGTGGGGGGCGACGCCGCCGGTTGCCCGACGCCCCGTCGCCCCAGCGATCCCTTCACGACGGAGCAGGGCAATGGGTATGGCGGCTCTACGCCGATGGCCGCAAGCTTCTCGAGCGCCCAGCCACAATGGTCGCCGCCAGAGGCGGAGGCGTTGTACCAGTGGGCTCGGGTCCGAGCCGCTGAAAAGGAGCTCACCAAGACGCGCGAGGAGGCGTCGTCTCTGTGGGCTCGGGCCGAGGCCGCCGAGGAGGAGCTCGCGAAGATGCACGAGGAGCGCTGGGTCACGGGCGAGAACCTCGTCCCCATGCTCGCCCGCCGAGAGCATGGCCGAGCTTGAGCAGCTGGGTGAGGCCGAACGGGGTTATTGGAGCGTCATCGTCGCAAAGACACCTTCGCTCACCCAGCGGCCGACGCTTTGGCGGCCGCTTCGCGCTTTGAACAAGCGTTCGCCGCGAGGGCGGAAGTCGCCGCTCTGGCGGTGGCATGCGTCTCGGCTTCGCTACGCCAGCCGTGACGCCTCCTTTGACCCGATGGCGACCGTTGCTGGGATCGAAGGCAACCCAGCCTGGGCGCGGGCAAGAGCACGGGCGGCGGCGGAGATGGTGGCGGAGTGGCTTCATGTTGATGCCCAGGGCACGGACGACGAGGGCAGTTATAACTCTGACGATGACACCTTCGGTTAGCTCAGGAACATCCCGGGCGCCCGCACCTGGCTTTTGCTTTTGGACAATATAATGTGATATATATCATGAGAACTTTGTTTGATATTTTGCATTTCTTCTCTGTGGTGAGCACCCGTCGAACGACCGTAGCCCTTAGGAACCACTAGGGTTGTTCGAGCGTAGGTCGGAGTGCTAACATTTTGAGGGAAACACAAAAAATAGCAAGGGACTGGGCAGCCCAAAAGCGTGTCCCCGATCTGCTATGGATCACACCGCATGGGCACTTCTCCCGCAAAGCACTACTTCACCACCGTAGCCGCTGGGGCATAGGCCATAGCACTTGGGTCGAAAGGGTTACCGCCTGGGAGGTTCCGATGGCCGATCGGGGCGCCGACTTGGATGGGCATGCGAACGAGTAGCCCCCGAGTGGCGCATGAGGACCAAGGCGTGGTTGGCACGCGGCGCTTTGAACTCGGAGGATTTGGAGGAGACGCGAGAATAAAGGAAAAGTTTTAGGCATAGAATCGCATCAACTTCTCAATATTCCACGCGTTAGTCAGGATGTTGCCATTGGCATCTTTGAGTCGAAAGGTGCCGGGTCGGAGGACCTCCATGACGGTGAAGGGCCTTCCTGTGAGGGGACGTTTTGTGCTCGCCTTGTTGGATCGAACTCGCACACGACTAGGTCGCCAACGTTGGCGACCGATCATGACCGACGATCGTGGTAGCGCCGCGGCGCTTTTCGGTATTTGGCCGATCGCAGAATGGCCACATCGCGCGCCTCATCGAGCTGGTCGATGGCGTCTTATTGCGCGTCGAGCCCCCGAGCCTCATTAAAGGCTTGAAGTCTTGGGGCGCCGTACTCCAGGTCAGTCGGCAGGACAGCTTCAACACCGAACACCATGAAGAATGGTGTAAACCCGGTCGATCGGGTCAGTGTGGTCCGCAGGCTCCAGAGAACGGAGGGCAGCTCGGCCGCCCATCGTCCCGCGAATTTCTTCAGTCGGCTGAAGATTCGCGGCTTGAGCCCTTGGAGGATCATGCCATTTGCCCGCTCGACCTAGCCTTTGGTCCGCGGATGGGCTACGGCTGCCCAGTCGACACAGATGTTGAAGTCATCGCAGAACTCGAGGAATTCCTTCCCCGTGAATTGTGTTCCGTTGTCGGTGATGATGGAGTTCGGGACCCCGAACCGATAAACGATGTCGCGGAAGAAGTTGACCGCCTGCACCGAGGTGATGGTGGCGACCGGCTTGGCTTCTATCCACTTGGTGAACTTGTCCACCGCAACGAGCAGGTGGGTGAAGCCCTCGGGCGCCTTTTTGAAGGGCCCGACCAGATCGAGTCCCTAGACCGCAAACGGCCATGTGATGGGGATCGTCTGCAAGGCTTGTGCCGGAAGATGCATCTGCCTGGCGAAGAACTGGCACCCTTCGCAGGTGCGAACAATTTGCTCGGCGTCGGCCACGGCGGTCGGCCAGTAGAAGCCCTGTCGGAAGGCTTTCCCTACGAGGGACCGCGGTGCGGCGTGGTGGCCGCAGATGCCGCCATGGATATCGAGCAGCAGTTGCTTCCCTTGGTCGGCCAGGTTGTACTTCTGGAGGACTCCAGAGGGGCTCCTCTTGTAGAGGTCTTCTCCGACCAGACGGCGATTTCGCCGTCGGCGAGCGAGGCGCCGCCTTGCTGGTCGGCGGGAGCGATCCGTCAGTCAACCGGTCGATGAAGGGCTTCCGCCAGTCGGAGTCGGCAATCAGCACGTCGTGGCCTGACTCGGACGGTTCCACGTCCGGCTGCTCGGCAGTCGGAGCGGTTGCGCCCGGAGAGTCGGTCGGCTGCTCAGTCGGCAAGTCTAGTCGGACAGAAGGTTTGTGGAGGTCAGAGACAAAGATCCCAGGCGGGACCGGTCCTTTGCTGGAGGCGAGATTGGCTAGGTAGTCGGCCTCACCATTGTAGCGTCGGTAGCTATAGTGAAGCTCGAATCCCTTGAACCTTTCCTCGAGCTTGTGCACCTCCCGGTAGTACGCTGCCATGCGGGCATCATGAGGCTTTGTGGTCTTCATGACTTGGTCGACGACAAGTTTGGAGTCGCCGTGCACGTAGAGCCGGCGCGAGCCGAGATCGGCAGCGATCCGGAGACCGTTGACGAGAGCTTCGTACTCGACGACGTTGTTGGTTGCGTTGACGAGTAGTCGAATGGTGTACTGGAGCTTGTTCCCGAGCGGGGAAACTATAACGACTCCAGCACCCGCCCCGTTCTTGGTGTAGGACCCATCGAAGTACATCGTCCAGTACTTGGGGTCTTCGAGCGCTAGTGGCGCCTAGGTTTCGGTCCACTCGGCAACGAAATCGGCCAAGACCTGCGACTTGATTGCCGCCCGGGGGACGTACGATATGTCGTGGCCGTTGAGCTCAAGTGCCCACTTGGCTATCCTTCCTGAAGCGTCGCGGTTGTGGATGATTTCGCCGAGCGGCGAGGTCACCACGGAGACGGGGTGCCGGTCAAAGTAATGGACCAACTTCCTCTTCGTGATGAGCACCGCATAGAGCAATTTTTGCCCCTGTGGATACCGAGCCTTGGACTCGGAGAGTACTTCACTGATGAAATACACTGGCTGTTGTACCTTAAGCACATGGCCTTCCTCCGCTCGCTCCACGACGAGTGTCGCGCTGACGACCTGGGTCGTAGTGGCAATGTAGAGGAGGAGTGGTTCCCCTGGTGCCGGGGCGACCAGTACCGGGGGTGAGATTAGGAACGCCTTTAGTCGATTGAGGGATTCTTGTGCTTCTTGGGTCCAGCTGAAATGATCGGACTTCTTGAGCAGCTTGTAGAGCGGCATTCCGCGCTCACTAAGGCGAGACACAAAACGGCTCAAGGTTGCAAGGCATCCTGTTAGCTTTTGGACTCCTTTTAGGTTGCCGAGTGGGCCCATCTTCAAGATCGCAGAGATCTTCTCCCGATTGGCTTCGATGCCACGCTCGGAGATGATGAAGCCAAGCAGCTTGCCCTTGGGGACCCCGAAAACGCACTTCTCGGGGTTGAGCTTTATACGAAACCGTCGGAGGTTCGCAAAAGTCTCCTCTAAGTCGGCGACAAGGTCGTCGGCCTTCTTAGTCTTGACGACAATGTCATCGACATACGCCTCGATGTTACGGCCGATTTGGTCGTTGAAACACGTTTGCATACATCGCTGGTATGTAGCACCGCGCTCTTTAGACCAAATGGCATCGTTACGTAACAGAACGAGCCAAACGGAGTGGCGAAAGAAGTCGCGAGTAGGCATCCAGAAAGGACAGGGATTCGCACCCTGCGGTGGAGTCGACAACTTAGTCGATGCGAGGCAAAGGGAATGGGTTCTTGGGACACGCCTTGTTCAGGCTCGTGTAGTCAACACACATTCGCCATTGCCCAGATTTCTTTTTTACAAGGACAGGGTTGGCTAGCCACTCGGGGTGGCTCACCTCTTTTACAAACCCTGCCGCCAAAAGCTTGGCGATCTCCTGCCCTATGATCTTGCGCTTTTCTTCGTCGAAGCGGCGCAAGCGTTGGGCGATCGGCTTTGAGCCCGGTCGGATATTCAAGGAGTGCTCGGCGACTTCCCTTGGGATTCCCGGCATATCAGAGTGCTTCCATGCGAAGACATCTCGATTGGCGCGGAGGAAGTCGACGAGCGCGCTTTCCTATTTGGCGGGGAGCGTGGCTCTGACCCGCACGGTCTTGGCCGGATCCTCGAGATCAACCACGACCTCCTTCGTGTCTTCGACGGACTTGAAGGATCTTGGCCTCGACTTGCTGGAGTCGGGGGCGGACTCGGAGGTTTCCCTCCGGAGGTTTTCGAGCTCGGCGGACGCGATGAGCGTCGACACCAACTCGCAACTGCTCTGCTCGCAGTTGTAGACGAGCTGAAAAGACGAGGCCACAGTGATCACTCCCCGTGGTCCCGGCATCTTCAGCTTGAGGTAGGTATAGTTGGGGACCGCCATGAACTTGGCGTAACATGGCCTCCCCAGGATGGCGTGGTAGGAGCCAGGAAACCTCACAACCTCGAAGGTGAGGGTTTCGGTGCGGAAGTTGTCCGGGCCCCCGAAGGTGACGAGGCGGTCGACCGCTGAGTGGGTAAGCTCGGCTGCCGTGGACGACGCTGCGGAAGGCGCCTTGCTCGGTCAGAGACTCGAGCGAGGGATCCCCATGGCGTCGAGCGTCTCAACATACAGGATGTTGAGGCCGCTGCCGCCGTCCATGAGCACCTTGGACAAGCGCTTTGGCCCCACGATGGGGGCGACGACCAGCGGATATCTCCCTGGTTGCGAAACGTGGTCGGGGTGGTCGATCCGATCAAAAGTGATCGGTGACTCGACCACCGGAGGTATTTGGGTACGGCGAGTCGCCAGATGGACCTCCGGTGGCGAAGCTTGAGCCGCTGTCGACGAAGCACGCCGCCCGCCAAGATCATGAGGCGGCCGCGGGTTCGGGAACTCGTCGTCCGCCTTCTTTTCCTCAGATTCGGTGTCGAAGTCCGCTTCTTCCCCTTGCCCCGCGATTACGTGGGGGCAACGGAGAGGTAGCGCTTCAGGACTTCGCAGTCCCGGTACTTATGCTTGACGGGGTACCCATGGTTCGGACACGGGCTGTCCATCAGCTTCTCGAAGTGGTCGGGCGCCTGCCGCGCCTATTGCTTGGTAGGGCGGTCGGCGGCTGCGACCACATGGCCTTCGGGGCCTTGCTTCTCCATCCGCTTCCGTTTGTCGGAGCGGTCGAAGGGGGCGCCTGCTTCGGAGTTGGACTCTCGCTTGGCCTTCCCCTTGTCGAAGATGGCCCCCACAGCCTCTTCGCCAGAGGCGTGGTTAGTGGCGATGTCCAGGAGCTCCTTGGTGGTCTTGGGCTTGGTGCAGCCCAGCTTGTGGACCAGAGCTTTGGAGGTGGTGCCATAGATGAACGCCCCAACGATGTCGGCGTCGCAAATGTCAGGGAGCTCCTTGCATTGCTGGGAGAAATACCGGATGTTGTCCCGGAGAGTCTCCCCTGGCTGCTGCTTGCAGCCCTTCAGGTCCCAGGAGTTCCCAGGGCGCTTGTATGTGCCCTGAAAATTGCCGACGAAGAGATTCTTCAAGTTGGCCCAGTTCCTCATAGATTTTGCGGACAAGTACTCGAGCCAGGCTCGAGCCGAGTCCGCGAGGTAGATGGGGAGGTACTGGATGATGAAAAGGTCATCGGTAGCTCCCCCCGCCCGGCATGCAAGCCGGTAATCTTCCAACCGCATTAATCGGGTTTGTCGCCCAATGTACTTAGTGATGTTGACAGCACCAAACTCGGTAGGGAAATTGCTGCGGATCTCTTGACGAATGCTTGACGCCTAGGGCCATTGGGGCTTGAAATTGCGGCCGTGGCGCCGACCACCTATCCACGCCCGCGACACACGCCGTTTATCGCCCTCCTTCGCGCCGAGGGTGGCGCGAACGCCGCGATCGCTGCCCAGGCACCGGAGTGCGCAAGGCACAGGGCCACCGAAGGTGCGGCGCGTCTTTCACGGACTGCCGGCCCCTGGCGGCGCGCGGCTCGGTGGCTCAAGAAGCCCCGAGTGGTGGGAGCCGAGCCTTGCATGTCTTTGATGGTAGCACGCTCCACCACCGGAGGTTCCGCACGTGGCCTTGGCCTCCGGGTCTTCGCTCGGGGATGCCGCTGGCAAAGATTGCCGCTGCGGGCGACATTCTCGCCGGGCGTGGGAGAAGAACGAAGACCGCCGCACCCTCGCCGCTTGATGTTGGACCTGGCGTGCGCGTGCGCGCGCAACGCCAGATGCGTGTGGGGGCTCGGCCGGTGCCGCTCGTGTCGGCTCGAGTTTGTCGGCTTCGGCCTTCGAGCCTCCACTCTTCAGCGCTTAGCGGAGGTTGCCGAGGATGTCGGCAATGGAGTCCAGGCTCCTGGCGGACGCCTGGTCCCGAGAGGTGGCAGGGATGAGCACGAGCTCCCCCGCTGGGGCGGCGACGAAGTCGTGGGTGCCGAAGTGAATCTAGCTCCTCGATGCAGATGCGCCGTCGTGGTTGAAAGAAGCCATCAAAGAAGCAAGTCGGAATCCGGAGATGACAAAGATGACGCGTGAAGCCCCTACCTGGCGCGCCAACTGTCGGTGTTTCGTAAACCGGCAAGTAAATTTGTAAGTTAAGGGGCTGCGCGTTCCCTCTCCTTGAATGGTTAGACTCAGGGAGCCCAAGATGTATACTGGTTCGGGCTGAATGTCCCTACTTTCAGTTCGTGTGGTGGTTATATATTGCTTTGGGTGCAGAGGACTGCACGGTGTTTACAAGCGAGGGCTAAGGGCAGGCCTTGAGCGCCTTGTCCGAGTGGGAGAAGTGAGAGTCGTATGCTCGTATGTGCTCCGAAGTGTTTGGTCTGCTCGTGTATGCTCGGGAGTGCTTGGCAGCTTGGGTCGGCTCAGTTTTTTCGGATCCCTTCCCTAAGGGTCCTGCCTCCCTTTATATAGACGGAGGAGGCATGTTACACGGGAGTTTGGAAAAGAAAATTAGGGGTGCACTATGCCCGGGAGTCCCGGTCTTCGGTCCTGGTGACTGTCAGGTTCCTGTTCATCCCATGGCTGGGTTGGTAGACACAGCGAGCGATGTTCCGTCGAGAAGGGGCGACCGCCCTCGTGTTTCCTATCGATGTCGACGCCAGAACGCTGTACTCTCGTGTCGCCAAGGAGAGCGTCTCTCCACTGTGCATGACGGGGTGAAGGGACTGGCGCTTGACTTTGGCGGCCTCCTGGCCACCTTGGGAAGGAGCCACCTGCCCTAGCATGGTCGTCGTGTCCGCGGGGCAGGTGACCTGCTTGAGGTCGACCGGCGACGATCTTTGACCCTGTGACGGAGGTCGCTGGGTGGGAACTCATTGGACGCCCGACCTGAGGCCAGGTCGGAGCCTGCGGGGCGCCCCGACTTGAGGCCAGGTCGGAGCCTGCGGGGCGCCCGACCTGAGGCTAGGTCGGATCGCCCCCTGGTGGATTTGATCCGGGTCGAGGGTCCTTCGTGACCCAATGAGGCCTTTGGCCTGAACTGGGCCTAAGACGGCCCATTTGGTGTTCCGGCCTGCTGGGGGTATCCCTGGTATGAGTATTCGTCAAAAAGATAATTGAGACAACCGTGCATCTTGGACTAACTACTTTCATGAGGTGTGTTTGAGCTAGGTTAAGTCCAAAGATGATTGAGATGATGAAAACGGGACAAGGATGACATCATGAGGAGATGAGCGTCAAGAGGAGATCCCGTAGAGATCAAGAGAAGAGCCGAGTGATGATCCCGTGGAAGCGTATGAGTGAAGATCATAAAGACCCCAAAGGGGATTGCTTGTGTGCGACGGCTTAAGATATAATTAGATATACTAAGGACTTTTTAGTTTTTGAGTCTAATTTTTATCGTCGTACTATTAAGAGGGGTTGAGTTCTTGTTTGAGTTTCATCATGTGTTGATGATCTCAATCCCATGTTCACTCGAGCTCAAACCTTATTTGGATTTAGTTTTTGCATAAGAGTTAACCATTTGGCATGTGTTGCGAATGAGTTAAATTTATGCTTGGTTGTTGTTGCTTTATGCTCGGATTTGCACGTGTTGCAAAGAAGAAAAGTATATGCATTTGGTTTTCGCATAAAATTTTGATTTGCGTATGTTGCAAATAGGATAAGCTAATGTGTTGGTTTTTGCGTGAAGTTCACTTTTGCATGTGTTGTAATTGTTGAAGCTTCATGTTTTGTTTTTCTTTGTAAAACAAATATTTCAAATCAAAGTGGTTGCTTGAAGCTAAGTTTTGCATGTGTTGCAAAAGGAGAGAGCTCAAACATGATTTGGTGTTTATGTGGTTGTATGGAGCTAGAGGCTTGCATGTGTTACAAGTAGAGAGCTCATACGTTTGATTCGGTTTTAGTGTAGTTGCATGGAACTAGAGAATTGCATATGTTGCAATTAGAGAGTTCATGCATCTTGATTTGGTGTTGCTTGGAGCTAAACTTTTGCATATGTTGAATAGAGTAATGTTCAAGTATGAAATTGGTTGAATGTGTTATTTGCAAGTTCGTTGTGCGAATAAACCAAGGGTTATGAGTCTGGAATCCAGAGAGCATGTGAGTAGGGCTTGCAACGGGTATTTGCAAGTTGACTGGGTCTCGTGTTGACCTTCACATGGCTAGGGGCATTAATCTCATAGACTCGGGTTTGATTTGCTTAATACGTTTTGCAAATAGATCTTGAGTTGATTGCGAAATGTGTTTTCGCAAATTGGAGTTGTTGTTTGCAAATGTGTTTTGCAAATTATCTGATCATGTGTTGATCATCACATTGCTCAAAGAATAATTAATTATTGGTGTTTGATTCGAAGAGAAAAGTTTTTTTGTGAAAAATCCGGTTTTTCCCTGATAGTCCGGTGCTACAGAATATGGTAGGCGGGCTACCACGGCTTGGTAGCACCGAGCCCTGTATGATCTAAGAAAACCCGAGAGGGGTTTGGGCGGTCAGGAAGTCCGGTGCTACCGCCTATAGTAGCCCGGTGCTACCGGAAGAGCGGTAGCACCGGTCGAACCCCCGGTGTAAAAATCCCAGAGAGAGGTGTTTTTGAGGTCTGCGGTGGTCCGGTGCTACCGGGCTTTGGG
This sequence comes from Guadua angustifolia, assembly GCA_036346375.1. Taxonomy (NCBI): domain Eukaryota; kingdom Viridiplantae; phylum Streptophyta; class Magnoliopsida; order Poales; family Poaceae; genus Guadua; species Guadua angustifolia. The sequence continues at coordinate 14,199,285 of CM070515.1, forward strand.
CCGGTGCTATTGGCGAGCGGTAGCACCGCTTCCAGTTGGTCGGTACTACCGGATTTCCTAGTAACGGCTAGTTTTGTAGCCGTTGGCCCGTAGGCCGGTGCTACCGGTTCTAGTTGGGCGGTAGCACCGGGTTTCTTACGTGTTTGCCCAATTCAACCCCCAACGGCTAGTTTTGGCTTGGAGGCTATATAAGGAGGTCTTGGGGGGCATTTGCTGGTTGCTGGTGTTATTGTGAGTGTGTGGGAGTTGTTTGCATGTGTTGCCCTCTTCCATTTGCTTCTTGAGCTAAGAGTGAGCTCTAATTGCATGTGTTGCAATTAGGAAGTGGATTGAGAGCCTCTTGTACATGTGTTGCACTTGAGGGAGTCCTAGGTGCATGTGTTGCACTAGGTGATCACCGGAAGCGCATGTGTTGTGCTTGGTGAAGCTCGAGTGGAGACTCGGCTTATTACTCTTGGAGGTTGCCGACTTCTAGACGGCGTAGAGCGTCGTGCGCGGGAGCTCTCGAAGGTATTGTGAGAAGCCCCGGTGAAGTTTGTGAAGGTTCGGGTTGAGCCCACGCGAAAGCGTGAAAAACCACACCTAGTGGATTCGAGGCGGGTGCTCAAGCGCGGAGCCGGTCCAAGAGTTTGAGCTAGTCTCAACGTGGATTAGGGGAAACCGGCAAGTCTCCGAACACCATGGTAAAAAGTATTGTGTCTCTTGTCTCCTTTACATTCAAGCATTTATATTGTTGATATATTAGTGATTGCTTGACTGTGTTATAATTGCGTAGTATTGATGGCTTGTTCAATTTAGCAATTCTTGTATAGAGACCTAATTTAGTTAGTGCACTAGTGAGTCTAGTTGATTTACGTCTTAATTGTCAAAACCTAGTTTGTCGCTTCCGCATTATCTTTGATTAGGTTTTGACATAGGGGTTAATTAGAGCGAACTATTTTAGAGAGCGATTAATTTTGTAAAACGTTTATTCATCTCCCTCTAGACGCATCCTCGATCTTACAAGGTCTCGGTCGCTTCATCCGTAGTTGACAACAAAAAGGTTCCTAGTAGACGATAACATGAATCATTGGCATTTACAAGGACAAGGATCTACATCCTCTCTTTTTTATACCATTTTTGGGGGAAATCTAGAGTGGGTTGTAAGTCCGTGCATGTGCGAGAAAACGGAGCCAATGTATATCAACTCTATTACAGGCGGAAGATTTCGAGAGCAGCCAGCAGGTCCACGTGGCGCCCTGCAATTTCGCGAAAAAGCCCCTCCGTTTTTCCAAAATTGCGGATAGGTCCTTCAAGATTTTTTGTGAGACGAAAATATTTTTTTTTCTTCGCGTTTGGGTCCCTGGCGCGGTATTTTACGGAAAAGCCTCCCGTTAATCTCAAATCGCGAACAAGCCCTTTTCTAATTTTTTCAGATAGCTAACAGTCCAAAAATAACAAACAGTCCCTACTTTACGTCGTCCTTTCTCCGCTTTTTCCGAAAAATTTTTCGTCATAGAAAAAAATGGAAAAATGTTTCACTACCAAAAACCCGAAAAATGTTTTACGCCTAAAAACCGAAAAAATGTTTCACTACCAAAAACCGAAAAATGTTTTCGCCGCCCAAAAAACAATAAAAAGTTTTCGTCACAAAAAACGCAGATTCATTTAAAGTTTATAGCAACTTAGAGATTTGTCAACGGGTCATACCAGGTTTTTTAAACATGCGAACGTAGAGTATTCGACTCGACAAAAGAAGGTTGTCATCTCTAATAATTTTTATCGCGAACATGTACTATTACTCGGTGGACGGTAGAGAACATGTCCCCGCTTACGTCGTCCTTTCTCCGCTTTTTCCCAAGAAAAATTTTTCGTCATCAAAAAAACGAAAAATGTTTCACTACCAAAAACCCGAAAAATGTTTTACTGAAAAATGGAAAAATGTTTCACGCCAAAAACCCGAAAAATGTTTTCGCTTCCCAAAAACGGAAAAATGTTTCCGCCGCCAAAAAATCGAAAAATGTTTTCATTACCAAAAAACGAAAAAGGTTTTCGCCACCAAAAACACCGATTCGTCAAGGTTTATAGCAACTTAGAGATTTGCCAACGGTCATTGTCATGGGTTTTTTAAACATGTGAACGTAGAGTATTCGACTCGACAAAAGAAGGTTGTCATCTCTAATAATTTTTTGTCGCGAACATGTAGTATTACTCGGTGGACGTGTAGAGAACAGGTCCCTGCTTCTTACGTTCGGGTCCTTTCTCTGTTTTTCCCAGCAAAAAATTTTTGTCACCGAAAAAAAACGAAAAAAATGTTTCCGCCGCCCAAAAAACCCGGAAAAAATATTTTCGCTGCCCAAAAAACCGGAAAAAATGTTTCCGCCGCAAAAAAAAACCTAAAAATGTTTTCGCTACCAAAAACCGAAAAAAGTTTTCGTCACACAAAAACACAGATTCGTCAAGGTTTATAGCAACTTAGAGATTTGCCAACGAGTCATAACCGCGAGTTTTTTTTAAATATGTGAACGTGTAGAGTATTCGACTCGACAAAAGAAGGTTATCATCTCTAATAATTTTTTGTCGCGAACATGTACTATTACTCGATGGACGTGTAGAGTGTTAGGCTCGACAAAAGAAGATTGTCGTCTCTAATAATTTTTCGCCTTTTTTCCTCATGTTCACGTACGGGTCATTCGCCATAACCGCGGTTTTTTAAACATGTGAACGTAGAGTATTCGACTCGACAAAAGAAGGTTGTCATCTCTAATAATTTTTTTCGCGAACATGTAATATTACTCTTGAACGTAGAGTCTTAGGCTCGACAAAAGAAGATTGTCATCTCTAATAATTTTTACCCTTTTTCCTCATGTTCACGCACGGGTCATTCGCCTTTATTTTCCCGCTTAAAAAACCGTATTTTTTATTCACGGTTGTGTTCTCCGCTTTTCACGGAAAAAGTTTCGTCTAATCGAGATATGTGCAAGCTCTATCTCTAGATTTTTCCCCAAATTTCGATTTTCCATCTCGATCTCGATATTTTTTAAACATGTATTATTACTCGGTGGACGCCAGAAAGTATTAAGCTTGACAAAAGAAGATTGTTATCTCTAATAATTTTTCGTCCTTTTTCCTCTAGACTATTTTTCACGGTGGGTGGTTTTATGAACATGTATTATTACTCTATGAACGATAGAGTATTCGACTCGACAAAAGATGGTTGTCATCTCTAATAATTTTTGTCCTTTTCCCTCTAGACTATTTTTGACACGTTTTTTCTTAAAAAAACGGAAAAGCCGAGATTACACGGTTTTCCCCAAAAGTATTAAGCGATCAAAATTTCGCGTGACACAGCAAACAAATTACAGATGCCGCGGCGTAGCGCGGGTCATTATCTAGTACTATATATTATAGAGCTTGGGATTACCGGCCATTGAGTCGTGCCAGGTGTCCTCCTCACGATTAGGCCCTCTGGAAAATTAGAAATCGCGTTTAGGTCCTTTCAACTGTTTTTTAATAAAATAGACCCGAAAAATATGAAAATTACGTTTAGGTCCCTCTGCGGTTTACATTTAGATCCTCCTCGTGGTTTTTAGCGGAACGGACCCCGGAAAAAATAAATTACTTTATGTCCCTCTACAGTTAAAAAAACACAGATTCGTCAAAGGTTTATAGCAACCTATGGATTCGCCAACGGGTCATAACCGCCGTTTTCTAAAAAAAACATAGATGTCGAAGATTTATAACAGCCCATAGATTCGTCAGTGGATCCTAACGATCCATTTTTTAAAACAAATACGAAAAACGAAAATACGACCAAATTTTCCGAAATGCGTAAAAAAAAGCAGCCACGATTTTCTAAAAAAACACAGATTCGTCGAAGGTTTATAGTAGCCCGTAGATTTACCAACGAGTCATAGCCGCGGTTTTCTCGAAAAAACGCAGATTCGTCGAAGGTTTATAACAGTCCATAGATTCGCCGACGGGTCCTACCGACCTAATTTTTTTAAAAAAATACAAAAACCGAAAATATGACCAAATTTCTCAAAATTTTCACATTCCATCGTCGTGCGCGACGCAACGTAGCGTGTTTTTCTGACTAGTCTGTACATAAAAGAGAGTCCGCTCGATGTGCAGAAATGCATGAGCGTTCGCTGCACAAGGAATAGCCAAATCTAGTTAGTTGCTGCCAACGACTCCTCAATTTTAATAGAGTGAGGGAAAAAATTTCGACAAAAAATAACAAAAAAACTGTAGCTCAATGCCCAAAAAAAACAGAAAAAATAAAATACTGTAGCTTAGCACTGTAGGTTCTATTTATCTGCTTTGTACTAGGAATGGTATAAGGCTTGCTTTCACCCCCTTAATGCACTGGTACAACGGTACATGATATGTTATTTTTCTATTTGTCTGCTTTGTACTAGGAATGGTATGGAGCTTGCTTTCACCGGTTAAGATGTCCTAAACTGCTTAAAGATTTCAATGAACCATCTGGATAGGGAGCATCACTCTTAATTTGTCCTATCATTTTGCTCCTCTAATAAAGTCATTGTAGTTGAAATAATATATCATATTATCGGCAACTCATAGATTTTTAATGATCAGGAAGCTTATCTTTGATGCAGACCCTAAACAAGGTAGCAACACAATTAAATCACGATTAATGTAAAGGACTAATTGATGTTATTTGTGTTTCAACTAAAATATCTCACTGATTTGGTCCATTCTGTTTTGACATTTGTTTTTATCACTATGGTTATCTAGAAAATTTTCGTAACTGCAGTTTTACTTCAACGTTCCTATACCGCAATTTTCACTCATGAATATATGAATGTACTGATACCATTAGTTGCTAATGTAGCGGCTTGTCGATAATACCCCATCTTTGAAATTTTGGCCTTTCTGTTAGTCGTTCACGCATCATGTCCTTTCAGGTAAGGCATTGATGGATCTAAAGATTGAATTTTGGGAACAATTGTAGGACATTTTGTATTGGCGGCTTCACATAAAACTGCTGGTGACTTGGTGTAAGTGAGCTAATTTCTTCTCTTTCCGAGCAATAAGTTATCAAATTTTCTTTGCTTTGATATCAACTATCAAGGGCTATCATGCATCATATTATCTTATATTCCTTGTGTACTGCTATGTTCAAATCCAATCAAGACAACTAATGATTAATTATTTCTGTGAAAAAGTTACTATGCAATTCAATCTGCTGTAAACTTCTTATACATCACAATTTGTGAAGCATAATGTCTTATTTGAAAAACAACTTACTATATGTTATTTTACTTCTCTAGGGAATAGCTCTTATTCTTTTATGTTGATTCAATTTTTTTTTATTGCTCCAAAATACGATAACTGGAATGTGATACCGATACTGGTATGCTTAACTTTTTTGGCACTCTGACCAAAATAAGGGGATAAATCAGTGCATAGAACAATTACTCATGTCCATACGATGCTCTCACCTACTTTTCAGTAATAGTTATATTTAAGCCTAGCTATGTTTTTTTACTGTTTCTGTACAAAGTTAGCTAGCAAATTTGATTCTACTTGTTTAAATCTAATGCAGGGTAGCACTAAAGCGTTTGCTTTCCCTATTTAGTGCCCTTCTAAACCCAGAGGAAATGTAATATTAGTTTTTCGTACTTACATTTTGCTACTATTAATTTGTAAATCTGTTTGATTTGTCCAATTTTAATCGTCCTATCAGGGGGACATATTCAGTGCTAATGGTGATTTCAGTGCTAATTTCGTGCTAATGGCCTGTAGAAGTTTTAAAAAATTCTCAAAAAATTACCACATGTAGGGGAGGTGAACCTCTACAACCTTGAAAAATTTGAAGATGAAACTCAATCGCATTTGAAAGATATGAAAAAGACAAACAGCAAAAAGAATAGTGCCAAAACAGTAAAAAGTACTATTTATGCTGAGTTTGTCTTTTTCATATCTTTCAAATGCGATTGAGTTTCATTTTCAAATTTTGCAGGGTTGTAGAGGTTCACCTCCCCTACATGTGATAATTTTTTGAGAATTTTTCAAAACTTCTACAGACCATTAGCACGAAATTAGCACTGAAAACACCATTAGCACTGAATATTTCCCGTCCTATCAGTCCAAGAGATGATGGGAGTATTGCAGGCAGAGTAGATGCCAGAAATCATCGCTTTTTTTAAGCCATCTGACAAACTTTTTTGCAAATCTATCCAAACGCAATTGCTAAAATAACACTCTTCTCGACTGCAGAAGCGTCACTAGGTGGCACGCATCTCCTACCACCCTCCCATATGTAGTATCGATATATACTAAACTAACAATCAGAAGTGGGTGAATGATTGCGCGGAAGTTAAAATCAAATTTTTGAAACACCTCAATTCGGACTCAAATTGCTTCGACAAAAACAGAATGATGCATGTTCATTTAAACAGTAATTTCCAAAGATCCCACCGTTGGATTGACTTGAAATTTTAACTGTAGAAACTAGATTCAATTTGGAAACTAACCTAATAAGAATTAGTCCGATCGGATCTACGGATCTAGAGTTATGACCTTCGCAAGATGACTATAACAATAATGACGAAAATTGATATAACCCTAATTACGAGATTAATCAGGATTTATGAGGAATTAACAAATCAAACTTTTCAGATCAATCATAAGATGCCCTAGAAAGGTTTTGCGTAGATCAAATCAAAATTATCATGGTAAAGCAATGATCAATTTAAAAATAAAATAGTCATGCAAATAAAGAGCGAAAAATAAAGAATGAAATTACTAACATATATCGATTTGAAAATCTTAATTTTTATCGTCGAGATGTGTTCACAAGGAAAAATTCCTGTCGCTCGCTAGCCAAGAAGCTTTTCCTTTTCTTGTGATCAGCCACCGGCCGCCAAGAACAAAAAGAAGCAAATCTTCTTTTTACTAGTCGCGCTAGCTTATAGTCATGCATGCAGCCGCGCAAAACTTTCTAGTCGCCTGGAACTTTGCATGCAGTCGCCGGACCAAAATCTTGCTGCGCCGGGCCGAGAAAGTCTTGCTGCGCCGGGCCAAATGACAAGCTTTGCGCCGGACCAAACAACAAAACTTGCGCCGGACCAAACAAAAAACCACCAGACGTTCTTGCCGCAAGAAAATTTCTAGTCGCCAGAACCTTTGGCTGTCAGGAAAACCAACTAGCACCTCAGATTCTGGTCACATATCACATATGCATGCACGACAAACGTCCAGGGCAACCAAACTTCTAGCCGCAAGTTAGCCGCCGCCCAGACTTTCTCTTCACACCGTCAGAAATAGCAGGCGCATAAACAAAAACGGCGAGCACATCAGCGTAGCAAGAAAGATTTTTTATTTTTCTTTATCTAATAATAGTATTTTAAACAAAAGAGTACAAACTCTAATACCTTGCTCTCAATAAACAGGAGATCTCCCCCTATTTATAATGAGCAATCCTAAAGAGTTTGTATATAACTCCACTTGGCCCAACATAACCCAATACAACTTTGCACGCGTACAGCCCACCTGTCGTACTCACGTGACTAAACAGCCTTTATATACAACGTTCTCTAACCGAACGTCCCGCATAACATTCTCGACCATCAAAACCTTGATTCCGCCCTGAACCTAGTCCCGAACCTCAGTTCCTCTACGAACCTAGTTCCGGTCCCGTCATCGACCACGTTCACCCTCGAGCAATACCTACACACGAATAAACAAGAAACGAATCCGAGCACAAGTCCACAACTTGACTCAAGGTCAATCCATGCAACCACTCACACGAGCGCATTGCATCAAGCAAAACTATTATCATGCTATCACAAGTATATTAAATAATCATCTGAAATAACACATGCATAAGCACCACACATGACATAATCACAACCACTTTGCAATGCTAATTTCACCATTAAACCAATTTTTTAGCACATGATTTCACACCATACTACGAGAGTAATTGTCGCACTGCTGAACCATGGTAACAGAGGCATTGTGCACAGCAAGAGCTCAGTAGGCAGTGCTACCTCGGTAGCATTTAACTAAGCCATTTCATTAAGTAGGTCATTAATTAAAGGGCTAATTAAGTGATTAATTAATTAAAGTGAATATTTAATAGATTGACTTGCACATTTCTCGCCGAGCTACCCTAGCTCGATAGTAACCTTGTTGCCCCCCTTCAGCGTTGTAGGTGATACGTTTTACCTGCCGCGCCTCCTGTTATTGGGGAGAGGATTATATTTATAATTGTGTTTGTAAAAAAAATATTTGTGGGAAGGCTTAAAAAAAGTGATGCTTCCAGATGCCAGCGCTGTCTGCTACTACGGTGCCAAACCCTGCCGCCCAGGGTTCAAAAAATCGATGAAAATCGTTCGATTTTCTTAATTTTTGGCCGTATTGCCACAGCTCGGCATAAACCGGTCTAATACAAAAAAAAATAAAAAAATTTGAAAAAATTTATGTGACGTAAAACCGATAAAAAATCTGTGAAAATTGCTCGATTTTTAAAGGAAAACGATGAAAATCACTCAAAAAATCGGTTGCAAAAAAAAATTCAACTAGTCCATCAATTTTCTATGGAAATCGGTCGATTTTCCATATTTTTTTCAAAAATTTTGATTTTGAAACTCTACAATTTTTGATAGATTTTTGGCTCGATATTAATTTCAAGCAATGTTCTCCAAATCGATTTTTTAACCCATCTGCTGCCCTATGCCAGGCCTCAGTGGCTGCGTAGGGGACGCCAGAGAAAGATTTTGTCATTACAACGACGAATACCAAACAAATGCTTGTCTATTGGGTTGGCGTCTTGGACATATTTTTTATTCATGTGGCTAAATTATTATGTTACATCCGGAAAAAAAAAGATCTTCAAACTGAAAAAACTTGGGGAATTTGCTCTCCAAGCAAGCATCTGTTTGCACTTATTTTTCATAGAGGCTCAACAATCCTGAAGATACCGCTCATCATGATGTGAGAAGGCTTGTGTGTATCTGCCTGGCCCAAGATTCGTTGTATATATAGCACTTTGTTTATATTTTTATTCTCACTTCTTGTAACATGGTTAATCCGGAAATGTTACATTTAGACCCTCCAAGCATTATATGCTACTATAGATCACTTTAGATAAATAATATAGAACTAATAACATCATCACTCTACATAGCACATATAGGTTTTCACACTAATAGACCGGGTGTATTGCACGCTGTTGAGGAGATGACACAGTTTCATAAAAGGTTGTAGGGATGGAATGGATTGCATGGTGTAAGAAAAATGCAACGGTGGTTCGACATGCTGTGGTAAAATGGATTTTTTAAGCTACAGAAAAGCATAGGCATTTAGATAGTAGCTAGTGAAATATGTTTACCAATGCCCGCAGATTTCTGAATCCCAAATCAATACTTCTTCACTGTCCAGAGAGTTAGTTAAAGATTAATTAGAACTTTTTTTTTTGGATAACCCGTACGACATCTGCGCGTCATTGCATTAAGAAGGAGAAAAAGATTGAGAAGTGAAAGAAGACTTCCAAGTTCCAAACGCTACTACTGACATCAAAGGTACAGTACTGATCAGTACTAGTTCCTTGCTTAGTGTTGGCATGTAAGCGAACTTAGTTAATGCACGCATACAATCCCAATTCCCAATTCATGGATGGTTTCAGTTGATGGCGACGTTGGTGAAGTCCTCATCGCACGCAGCCCCGTCGCTCACCGACGAGTAGAACGAGTGCTGGTCGTTCGCGTGCTCCTTCCCCTTGAGCTCCTCGATCCTCTCCACCGCGTTCTTGAGCTCCCACCTGACCTCCACGTTGCCCTCGCAGCACGCCATGCCGATCTTGATCAGCTTCACCATCTCCTCCTTGTTCTCGTCGTCCTCGTACCTGAGGTCCGCGTCCACTACCGTCTCCAGCCATTCCTCCTCCGGCGTCGAGCTCACGGCGCCGACGAGGTCGTTGCCCGCCCCCGCTGCCACCAGTTGCTGCTGCTGGTTCTGGTCGGCCCCCGGCGCCGGCGGCTTCACCTCGTAGGACGGCTGCCTCCCCGTGAGGATCTCGAGGATGAGGAGGCCGAGGCACCAGACGTCGCTCTTCTTCGACGACCGGCCGAACTGCTTCCGCTCGGGGGATTTGAAAGCCACCATGAGCTGCGCGGCGTGCGACTGGTTCATCACCGGCACCAGCGCGTAGTCGGTCAGCAGCGGCTCGAACCGGTCGTCGAGCAGGATGTTGGACGACTTGAGGTGCCCGTGCGGAACCGTCAGCATCGACAGCTCCTCGTACAGGTAGTCCAGCGACCTCGCCACCCCCTTCACGATCTTCAGCCGCGCCGTCCAGTGCACCACGGCCTTCTTGATTCCACGCCCATCACCTGAAAACACATTGATTACAGTTTTTGCGATGCGACACACAAAAGAAAAAACATAAATCCATGAGCAATATGTAGGCGTGTATATACCATGGAGGAGGTGAGCGAGGCTCTTGTTGGGGGCGTAGTCGTGGATGAGGAGCTTCTCCTCCTTCCGGTAGTAGTAGGAGACGAGCGGGAGGAGGTTGGGGTGGGTCAGCCTGCCGAGCCGCCGCATGTGCTCCTCGAAGTCCTCCCTGCCGACCCGGTTCATCTCCTTGAACCGCTTGACCACGACGGAGTGACCGCTGGTGAGGGTGGCGCGGTAGCACACCCCGAGGTTGGCGCTGCCGAGCACCTCCGCCGTCGCCTTGAGCAGGTCCTGCAGCTCGAAGAACCTGCCCCGGTCGTCGCGCACGAACGTCAGCCTCCCCTGCTCCGCGGCCTTCCGCGTCGTGCTCCCCCCGCGGTCGTCGCCGGCGGTGGCCGCGGCGACGCCCCGCGGGGCGACGTGCGGATCCATGCGATCGTCCTTCGTCGGTGGTGGATCCATCTTCCGCATCGAGGGCTTCGTCGATATGGCGGGGCCGAAGTTCTTGGTGTTGTACTCCCGCCGCCTCTGGAGCGCCACGAACCCGAAGCCAATGATGGCCACCAAGCCAAGGAACGCGACGAGAACGCCGGAGGACGTTGAGCCCTCGGTGGGCTTCTGAGTGTCTTGCTTGGCCCCGTCAGCAGGCGGGCCCGTCGTTGTCGCAGCCGAGGGTGCTGGTGGTGACGGCGAGGTTCCGATTTTATTGGACGTCGACGGCGGTGTTGACTCGCATTTGGCATCAAGTGGTGCACCGCAAAGCTTCTTATTGCCTGCATCGAAGAACAAGATCATCCATACGTGGACGTTGTACCAACTAGATATTGTACATATGTAAATTTATTACCGGCAAACATGTCAGGTTTGATGGATTTGAGGTTCGCCGGGATCTCCCCCTCTAGCTCATTGTTTGCGACATTGACAACCTTCAAATCCTTCTGCTGAAGATCAGGGATTTTGCCCTGAAATTTGTTATCATTGAGCCGCAGATCGAGGAGCCTCGGCACGTCGGTGAGCGAGGCCGGGATGGGACCGGAGAAGCTGTTCCTTGACAGGAACACCTTCTTGAGAGAGCCCATGCCGGCGAAGGCGTCGGCGGGGATCTCGCCGGAGAACTTGTTCCCGGACAGGAAGACGGCCCGGAGCCCCCTGAGCTCCCTCACGTCGGGCATCGGGCCGGCGAACTCGTTGTCCATGAAGCTCAGCGTGCGGAGGCCGCGGAGGCTCTTGAGAGAGCGCAGGTCGAGCGTGCCGGACAGGCCCATCTTCTCCAGCTGCAGCCCGAGCACGTTGTCGTTGTGGCATATGACGCCGACCCAGTTGGAGGCGTCGCCATCGCAGGGGCTCGTGCCGGGCGACCAGCTGCGCAGCGCCTCCTCGTCGTTCTCGATGCCGGACTTGAGCTGGAGGAGCGCGTCGGCGTCTGGCGCGAGAGAGGCGGGCTGGCGCGCGGCGTCAGCGGCGAGGAGCAGGAGGCAGCACCCAGGGGCTAGCAGCAACAGGAGGCGCGCAAGGGAGGATGGCTCTCCGGCCATGTCCAGGGCGCGCGGTGCCGGGGAGCCAACCGGCCGTCGCCAGCGCTTGACGACGGCGGGTGGTATGGTGGTGCTGCAGCAGCCACAAAGCTGCGGCCCGGTTCTTGGGCGCGGTCGGTGGCTCGCAATTTTTCTCGAGAGGGAATGTAGGAGATCGTAGGGGGGAGAGGATTCAGGAGCGCGCGCGTGGGGGTAATCGCAAGGGTGGTCGAGAGAGAGATGTGGCATACGTCGTGCATGGTGGTTGTTCTTGGCTAACAATAGAGGGGTCTCTACATGCGTTGATGAGGCCGTCGTCGTTTCAATGGCCGTTAAAAGTCAGTTTAGTTCTGAAAAACCAATAAACTTTTTAAATAGCTTAGTTTTTAAACAGTTTTTTCACAGATACTATTTTAAACAGTTTTTTGACTGATACTAAAAGTCATATATAACTAACAAAAAAAAACAAAAGCTCAAAGCTAGCTGGATCTGCTTTTGCAACTTATCGCTAAGAAAAATTAGCTATTTATTACACGGACTCTTATAAAAAACTATAGTTGTTTTTCAGCTTAAAAAAAAAAGCTTATCAGCTACCGATTTCCAAACAGACCCAATGTCACGACTTTCAACTGCACACGAGAAAGCAAGCCTGGCCTTGTTGCATCTTGCCTCAGTTAGCAGCAGCTGCATGCAAACCGTTTTAATCAGTCTAATCAAGCTGTCAAGGTTCTTAAAAAAATCGAGCTGTCAACAATAATTCAGAGAGGCAGATGGTTAACTAAGAACCATTTGCCTTGTCTCTCTTGAGAAGCGCCTATATATGAAGCATCCTAATTTCCGTTTACACCGATCCATGCTGAACTACTGCCACAGTTCAGGAAGCCAAGCTAGACGATTGATGACTCAAGAACAATGTAACGTCCAGAAAAATGTAAATCGAATAAAATGTGAAACACAAATATGAATTTGATTTCATTTTGAGATTTTGTTTTTCTGTGATTTGCCTAGAATTTTGTTCTTAAGAAAAAAATCAAAATAATGTCAAAAACTTATCTTTTAATCTATGAAGGCCAAAACCCAAAAGGATAAAACCTAGATAAAATATATCCAGACCATAAGGCATGTCCTAAGCCTGCTCAAAAAGTTTCCAAGACATGTGAGTACATTTAACTCTGATAAGAAATGAAGAATAGGAAATAAGGACTGAGAATAGTAGGCTTGTCAGAATTTATTAAAAATTTAAGAATAAGATAACCTTTTTAAATTTTTCTTACTTAACCTACAGTACCTAGGGAACCTACATAAAAATTTTCAGAAAAATACAAGCTCATTTGATGCATTTAAAAATCAAAAACAAAAAATGCAAATAAATCAACAAATCAGTGTCAGAATTTATAGGATTTATCATCCTCTAAAATTTTTATATTAACCCTAGGATATCCATGGGATCACCTAGAAAAAATGTTCAAATAAAAAGGACCTAATTTGAATCTTTGAAAAATAAAAAATCAGAAAGTCCTGAACTGAAACTGTGGTAATGCCAGAATTTTATAAAATCACAGAGATAAGATAATGATCTGAAATTTTCACATGATGACAATATTTTCTTTGGAAATCCACAAAAAAAGTTTGAAATCTTTTCAAATATGAATGATAGCCCAATTAATGAGAAAACACAGCTCTGTCCAGAGAGAGATTCTAGGTTTTTCTTTTGTTTCTTTGACATGTGGGACCAACTTAACCTGTGGCCCATCTGTCGGTGCCTCTGTCTCTCTCGTCACTGCATCCTGGACCCCGTGCCCAGTCTACTCCTCTTCCCCTCTCTTCTTCCTCCCTCAGCCAGCACCACGCCTCCCTTCCCTCACCGGAGTTGGTCAAGCCAAACAATCAATGCCACGACGTGACCTCAGTCATGCCACAGCATGTGTTGCACAAGATCTCGTCGCCTGTGCCACATGGTTCCATTAATTCCCTACCTCCTTCCTCCTCAGCACGAGCTGCCATGCTCCCTCTGTTCCTCATATCAATCAACAAAGCTTGTCACGTCGATCGAGCCCCAAGCGACGGACACACCAAGCACAGACCATACCTCGCCTCGGGTTGCACCACCATGCCCTTCTTCGGCCATATCGTGTGCAACCCAATGTTGAAAATCCCGTGGCTTCGAGCACAAGCCCCGCTACCCATAGTCGATCCATTTCAAACCCTATTGCCACCACCACTTTCTGCCTATAAATACCTGGTCAAATGCTCCACTAAGCTCCTTATATCCTTAGCTCCTCTCTAACCCGAGGTTCACCCAAAACTGTGCCACCACTTCTACCATTACTAGAGCTTTGCCGAAAAGGGGGAAGAAGCCATTGAAGATGCTCAGTGAGGCAAACTCCAATTCCTTTTGATTAAGACACCTCTATGCATCTTTGATCGCATTGTGCAACTTGTTTGTAGCTTCCTTCGCCCATAGTAGCACCATTATGCACTCTTTCTCCTTCAGCTTCGGCGCACGGTGGTAGCCTTCCTCAGTCATCCCTCGCCATGAACAGTAGGTAAAATGGGTTCCCGGAGGTCCAATTATGCTCATTCGACCCTTCTTTGGGTTTAAGCACCAGCCACTTGAGCTCTCAGTCGATCGGCCATGGCAGCCACCGCCCAAGCACAGTGGCAACCCATCTCCGGCCATCACCGATAGCCCCCAAGCCTACCCCTAGGTTCACCGTAGTACCCTCCACCCCACCGTACCCTCAACTGAGCATGATCGACCATGGATCGCCACCGGCAAGCTTCCCTGGATCGAGCTCTGCTCAATGTCTATGACATGCGGAGCCCATTCGTCAGCCTCTGGCTCTCTCGTGTGCACATGGAAACTGCCCTATGGGCCCATTCTATCAGCCCAAGAGCCCTAAAGTGGGAAATGCTAAAAAAACCGAGAATATGCTTTTTGGTTTAGAAAACGTATTTTCTCAATTTCCAGCAATTTCCAAATCCTAAAGTCAAATAAATTTCTAAATTCATATAAAATCATGAATTTTTAGAATATGCTTAGATATTTATGGGGTGTTTGGCACAGCTTCAGCTCCTTCAAAGTCCATGGAGTTGGTAGAGCAGAGTATTCTTAGTTTCAGAAATTTATGAACCTGGAACCGTGGGTACATTAAGAGTGTTTAAGTGGGACATTTTGTTTACATCTTAGACTAAAAATATAAACTTATTTTACTTTATTTTAGCCTATAAACTTAATTTACTTTATTTTAGCCTACAAGCTCCAAATGTGAGGTGTAGCTAGGATTTGAAGCTATGCCAAATAGAGTCTTAATTTAAAATCCCTGTGCAAAATATTTGAATTCAAAATTCAAAACTAACCTAATATGCTCACTATCAGAAGTATATAAACCCTAACCCATAAAATTATGAAATAAATTTTATAAAACTTCTCAGATCATAAGTATCTTACTTTTGTAAAAAATATTTGATTTTTAAACTCAATTTTAATTATTTGAATTAAAACTTGTGTAAACCCTAATATGGTTACTGTTGAAAATATATAAACCCTAGCTATTTAATTATCGAAAAAATTTAATATATATTCTTGAGATCATGAGAATCCTAAATATGCAAAAATAGTTGGACGGTGGTGCAAAGAATGAGATCAAGGGATGATACTACAGCGATTGGTGTAATAAATGGAGTGTAATCAGTATGATGTCATCCTTCCCACTTGCCCGAGCCAGCCCGGCCTATATAAGGGGAGTTTCGGTGCATGGGAAAGGGGGGATCTAGGACCCGGATTGAGGAAAAAGGACTCGAACAAAAGAGAGCAGAAAAGAGAGAGCTCGAGAAGATAGAGCAGAAAGGGAAATAGAGTGAGGATCGAGCGTTTGTAATACACTCAAAACACATTAACAAAAGCAGAAGCAGGACGTAGGGCTGTTACTCGCATCAGGGGCCCGAACCTGGGTAATATCGGTGTGTTCTTGGATTTTTGTCTGCGTGGATCCCTCAAGAGAGCCCGTAGGTGTCCGTCTGCGAATACCCCCTCTATCGAACCCCGGACTCCGTCCAGGCATAATAACTATCTGGCGAAAAACGCCGACACTAGCCTCTTGTACGCTTTTTACTCTGGATGAGTTGGCTTATGACTTCTTGCTTGTTTGGTTCTCCATGATTCACTAGGTTTATATACCATCCCTAATTCTTTTCATAAAGCAAATAGGAATCCCTTTCCTATCAAAATTCATCTAACACACATTTTAAAATCCAAAAAAAAATAAATATGAATCATCATATTTAACAACCTAGATAATATAAAAGTAATCGTAAGGATAGCGTTGCAGTCCAAGTACGAATGTAAGCCATCTCAGAAGTCAAAATCATGATCTAACCAAGTTTGTCGCTTCAACCTCTCAAAGGGAAACCATCATTTTTCTAGCTTTATTATACACACACACACACATTTAGCCTACTTCAAAACGTAATTGCAAAAAATAGCTCTATCTCCAAACACGAAAATGTAGGAAGGTCACCTTCCACCCCTACCGCGCTACTTGACTGTTGTAGCTTCTATAGCTTACCGTGCTCTAGGTGCACGGTAGGGAGTTATCGTGCTAGGAAAGTGCAGAAGGTGACACGTGTTATATATAGGTGTTTCTATTGTTAAAGATTAGACTATTTTTTATAATTACATATAGAAGAAGATCAAATTAAAAAAAAAGGTATTACATACGGAACTAAAAAGTGATGACTTAATCGAAAAAGCGAAAATCAGTTTCTTCTGAAAAGTGTGATCACTTTTCTGGCAACCGTTCGCTTCCTTCTTCGGAAGTTCAGATACCAGAGCTTCAGAATAATTAATATAATTAATATTATACCTCTATTATTTTCTGCAAGGTTTCAGCCTCCACAAGGATTTGAGTCGAGCCGGCCGCGCGGCTCAGCTCAAAAATTTTTTTGCGTTTAAGTCCCTCCAAAAATCTATAATTACGTATAGATCCTTTCCGCAGTTTTTTATGAAGAGAACCTTCTGATCCAAAAAAATTCCGCGGTTTTTTACGAAGAGAACCTTCTGATCCAAAAAAATCGCAGATTTTTCGTGAAAAGGCCCTAAATAGATACAAAAAGAAAACGTAGTTGCATTTAGATCATTCCGGCTATTTTTCACGAAAAGAACCTTTCGATTTATCGCAATCGCGTATGCACTTATGTCTTTTCAGCCGTTTCTCGCGTTTCCTTCATGATTTAAAAAAACCGATGGAAAAAACAAAATTGTTTCCGTGAAAAAAAATCGCATGGCCAGCCGAGTCAGCTCGTTTTCCCCTTTTCACGTATAGGTCCCTCAAAAAATTCATAATTACGTATAAGTCCTTCCTATGATTTTTTACGAAGAGAACCTTCTGGTTTAAAAAAACGCGAATCTTTCGTGGAAGGACTCTAAATAAATACTGAAAAAACGTAGTGCCATTTAGATCATTCCAGCTATTTTTCATGAAAAAGACCTTTCGATTTAGCGCAATCGTGGATGCGTTTGTATTCTTTCAACTGTTTAGCGTGTTTCCTCGATGATTTTGAAAAAAAAACATCAATAGAAAACAATGAAATTGTTTACGCGAAAAAACAACGCATGTGGCGTGTCACGCCACGAAATCTGTCCTAGTATATATTATACCCGAAAGATTTGGAGCACAAGGGGAGCCTCCAATACATTTTTTTTTCAAAAAAGCCCTCCATGAATTCCAAAATCACCAGTAGGTCTTTTCACCGGTATTTTGCAAAAAGGATCCCAGAAATTCTAAAATTGCGAACAAGTCCTTTCACCAGCTATTTTGCAAAAAAGACCTCATAATTCCGTAAAATTGTCTCGGATGCTGGTTCTTTTGATCCGAAAGATTCTAAAATCGCGAACAAGTCCTTTCACCAGCTATTTTGCAAAAAAGACCCCGTAGTTCCGCAAATTCAACACGAGCACCGGTTCTTTCGACGCAAAAGATTGGAATTACGTTACGTAAATTCACTGACGGTTCCTAGCTAGTCAATTTAAAAAAAAAACACCGCAAAAAAAATAAAATTATATTTTTTACAAAAAAATTTAGATCAGAATTTTTCGCCGGACGCGGCATTGCGTGCCTCTCTATCTAGTTGTGCGTATTCAGACCCACCTAGCCCGAAGGGCCCAGCAATCACGCCTCTTTGTCCCGAGTCCCGACCCCGTCTGTGCCATATTACAGCAGTATACGGAGTTCGACGCAGCAGAGCCAGCGACCACCCGAAAACAGTTTCTAAGCCGAAACCGAGAAAGGAAGGGGAGAGACACAAAACCCTAGCCCGGCGCTCCGCCCCTCTCGCCGCCGGATTCCTCTCGTCCCCACGCCCATCTCTCCGGCGTCCCCGCATCTCTGCTCCGAAGAGCCCAGGCTTATCCCCGCGCTGCGTCGCTTGCGACCACCGGTTCACCACCCACCCACCTACCGGCCATGTCTTCTCAGGTATTGCCTCCACGACCTTGCCCGCTGATCGATTGGGTCTCGAATTGTTCCCTAGATCCACCCGTCGCGGCGGAAATTGACGGAATTTGGACTATGCTTGTCGATCGCCTACGGATCTCAACTACAAAATCTAATTTCTGCTGTGGTTCTCTCTGCTCTCTGTCTCTTTCTGCGCGCGCGCGCGCGCTTGTAGGTCGACAGCCGCAGCCAATCTGCCGGAAAGCGCGCCCGCACCGACGGTAGGTTGCTTCGCCACTTAGTTAATCTGTGTCTCCCCACTATGCATGCTGCATCTGAGAGGATTTGCCTTGGTTTGGAATGAACAACGAAATGACTGACGCTCAGGTGGCCGGCGCGAGGACGACTGGGTTTGCCCTAGCTGCCAGAACGTCAACTTCGCCTTCCGCACCACCTGCAATATGCGCAACTGCAACCAGTCCAGGCCCGCGGATCACACCGTACTTGCAATTGCTTATTATTGTGGTTGTTGTTTATTGGGTAATCATAGTGGTCTTTGCATTTACCTAGTGTTGCTGTTGCTTGCTGTTCAGAAGGCTATGCAGAAGCCTATGCAAACTCCACCCCACTACACGGTGTCAGGGGGATACATGGGCCCGGGGACGCCGCTGTCCATGTACCTTGGTGGGGCTGCTCCACCATATGGCTCCTCCCTCTTTAATGGGCCTGCCATGCCGCGTTATGGTATTCCTCAGTTCCCTGGGGGTTCTGGTTATCCATATGGCTACGGTGGCCGCCTGCCGATGGGGAGCCCATATGGGCCGATGCATATGACTGGGCCACCTCCATATTCTGGTGGCTCCATGATGGGTGCAGGTAAGAGGGCTGCGATGTGTCTGTCGTCTTTTCTTATGGCTGCTGTGTTAAGTACTTTAGTTTATCAAGTACAATAAGCAGAATCTGATGCGTTAAATATGTTTTTTGTACAACTCTTAACATGTGCAAAATCGGATATTACAGAATATTTCTTTTGGTTGACATTTATTTAGCCTTACTTATTGTCTACTTGTCTAGTAATAATAGCATGTCAAATATATTTCTATAGGGACTATATTGATGTTCCACTCTGCAACATGCAATTGTAATGGAGAAAGTAGTTATTACTTTCTCTATGGTGTCATGGTGTTTGCTTTGATCGTTGTTGCTAATTTGCAATTCACGTTTCCAATGTTTGTGAGATAGCAGGTTGCCAACTCTTTTCAAATCTGTATACTGAATTTGTGACACCATTTTTCTCATCCTTTATGTAATTTCATGTCCTTTAAATAGGTGGAATGTACGGCATGCCCATGGACAGATATAGCTTGAGCTTACCTGCTGGTCCTGGTGCAATGGTAAGCTATTTGTGACTATGATCACTCATGCCGTACATATTGATGTTAGTTAATTGTTGTGTCCTTGCATGACAAGCTATTGTGGGCTGCTGTTACTTTGTGTGTTTGTATGCTATTTATTCAATGGGGCTACTAGGGAAGGCTTTATTTTTCTGTGTGTTTTTTTGTTGTTGTGGTGTAACACATCACGCAAAGAATATATCTGAATTCTCATTTGTTTTATTTCCTGAAGGTCACAAGGGCCGGTTCCTATTCTGATGAAGGCTCCCAGAAGAAGCCTGCAGGTATAAATTTGTAATGTCTATTGATTGTTGTATCAATTTTGTTGGCACTCATTTATTCTCTGCCTATTCTCATCAACTTTTATTGTAGGAGCTGGGCGTGATAATGATTGGAAGTGCCCTAATTGTAACAACATCAACTTTGCCTTTCGGACTGTCTGTAACATGAGAAAATGCAACACACCGAGACCTGAAAACCAGGTTTGAAATAGTTCTGTCATATTAAGCTTTAATTTTGCATATATTATACTATTACTACACTCTGATAATGAAATATCTTCAAATTATTTAAATCTAAAATCGGTTTCAGTCTATTTGCAAATATATCAAATCAATCAATAGTTCAGTTAGATTGCCTAAAGACCAGATTTTTGTATTGTAGCATAACTCCACAATTGTGCTTGGAAGTTGACACTTCTGCCACAAGATTAGTCATGTGTTTGGAATGTAGATGTTATGTTATAGCTGTTCATAACTGTTCAATGAAATGATTTGCGATGCAACGACAAATTTGCATGTGTTGTGTATCCATTGATCAATGTACTTGTAGTTGTGTGCTTGTTCATTTCTTGGGCATCAGGACTTGAGTACTTGTGTTGATAACCATTTCCTGTGAGTTATCATTCTTTGTGCTAAAAAATGCTTTACTAAATTTCTCTAGGTTTGCCAAATCTTAGACCTCTATGCGCTGCAACACAACTCACAAATTGCCCCTTCTGCCCTGAACCAAACCAAGGGTGGTTGCTCTTTTATTTGACCAGTAGGTATTAAGTGAATGTTGTCATGCAATTGCAATCGTTAGATGTTCACTAGTGCTGGTCTCCAATACTTGGATACTTCAGGCATATCGGTATCAGATATTGTATCGGATACAGATATGTCACTAATACGGCCAAATAAGTATACTGCTTTTATCAGTGAATTTCCTTTTTTTAAAAGAAAATAATTTCTGATACTTGCCTGGTACTTCCCCGCTACCTCTCAACCATAGTATGTCTACCAACTTAGGAGACGTTGGAATCGTTTGTTCCCATCCCGCAACCACTTCTTGCTCCCGACACCACCGCCCCTGCTCCTCTCTTCCCCCAGACTTCCACATCAACATTCCTTTCCCCTTGTAGATGGTGGTGCGCGGCACCTCTCTCCCTGCCGACATGGCGGCGCCCCTGGTCCTCATGCACGGTGGGTCTTCTTAGTAGCTTTCTTCTCTCCTCTTCACTGTGGTAGTATGGTATACTCCTAGCCAGCCATCGGCAGCCAGGAGCTGGTGAAGGCAGTGGTGGCTAGGAGGCAAGACATATGGCTGCAGCTGGCAAGAATAGAAGCGCACAATTGTGGGGATGTTTGGGACAATAGTAGACTAGATGCTCTAAGTCACTTGCTCTTGCTATGGGCTGATGGGCCTACGAGATGGTCTTAGCCCATTTGCTTCTTCATTTTGTTGGTTATAGTGTCTCTTTTATCTAGTTTGTGTGACATATTACACATGTATCAGTGTTTTTGGGGAAATGATGTGTCGCGATATTGGCATATTGTGTATCCGTATCAGTATCAGTGTATCTGGGCATCCTAGGTGCTGGTGTGGAATGTAATAATTAATTTTCAAGCTATTATCAGGGCCAACCAGTTAGTGGGCAAACTGTTAATATATTAGTTTTGGCTATTTCGTTGCCCTAAAGTTCTCATGCATCTAACATCGGATCTCTATTTCTCATGCTTTGGTTTCTGTACTTATTTGGTAGAGTTAAATCATTATGATTCGTGTGCTGATAGCTTGCGTATTAACTCTTTGTGCAGGGATCCAAACCTGATGGTTCAAGAGGTTCAAGTATGTTTAAGTGTTTAAAGTGCACATATGTGCAGTGCGTTATCTTTAGATTTTTTAATGTATTTTTCATGCATTGAAATCAGTAAATTTTGAGAAACCCTTATCAATGGCATCTTACGTGCAGAGTCAACATTTATTTCTTTAAAGTTCTACACATAACTTATGCACTAGTTTATTAACTGTATTTTTTATTAAATTTGGTTTATTAAATGGCATTTGTCGAATTATTTCATTCAATTTTACATCTAACCTTTTACATGACAGAAGCAAAGATGCCTGATGGTAGTTGGAAATGTGAGAAGTGCAATAACATAAACTATCCATTCCGACCAAAATGCAATCGTCCAAATTGTGGGGCAGAAAAGCCATTGCAGACGAACAATGCAAATGATTCGGCTGCAGATCAGGATAATCAGGTATGTCATTCAGAACGTCCATTTTAGTCCTAAATATTAGCCATGCCTTTTTTAGAACTCTATAAGTTGTGTGCCTTAGGTTTTCTATGCAATTTTAATAGAAGTTATTTGCCTGTCTTCATGTTCTATTGCACATGGCTTGATATATCATGTCCTTACTGTTACAGTGAGTCCTAGAACATTTATGAGGGTCAAGAAGGTCCAGCGTCGTCGTCAAGGTTCGGTCTGAATGTCTGGGGTCCATCTGTGTCAGTAGTTGCTGCTGTTGCCACAAGTTTCTTCCCCTTGAGACCTTAGTTGAGTCAACGTCTTAATGATAAACATTTTGGAGTTGGCAACTGGAGTCATGGCTTTCGTTATCACTACAGACTTGGTCAAGAACATCCATATGTTAATATCCTGCTGAAACTTGGTTGCTTGTCTTGGTTACGGTACTGAGGGGAAATTGCTATTTGTTATATGAATTCTAGCTATCTATCTGTGTCTTAGATTGTCATTCGTCAGATATGAAGTATTACTAGATTGTTCGTGGTGTTTTCTTGGTTGGTTTTGTTAAAGTTTTGTTGTTTTGTCTTCGTTTTCAACTCATGGCTAGTTTTGTATTTTAAAGGTGCTGTTCTTTTCTGAATGGCTGTGCAATGTTAGTCCTTTCCTTTTAAAAAAGTTAGATTCACTTTGCATGGGCTCTCTCCCCTTCACAGTTTGCCTGCACACTTTTTTACCAAAAGCCCTGAATATGTTTAGTCTAGGAGAAATCCTCTCCAATACTTTTGCTTGTAACAATTAGGTCTAAGAAACAAGTCAACAACGGGTATCTTGCCAAAACATAAACAAAAAATTGATTGACCTGGCCATGGTTATTTTCACAAAATTTACCCGTCATCCATGGAAAAGCATTTAACCTCCCTCCTCCTTATGTTGGTATTTGGTTAGCAGGCCTAGCAAAACATTTTTTTATTTTAGTTGGGACCATGAGTTGTTACTTGATTTTCATCATTCCATTGACTCATTCATTCCATTATGCAAACTGCTGTTGATGTAGAAATGCCATTCTTAATTGAGAACTTGATTTGTCCGAGTGCTTGTGAAATTTCCCTTGTTGGCAGTTTGTCATAATTTATACACACGGTCTGTTCCGAAGTTTTTTATTAAAAATTTGAAAGTTATTTATTATTGCCTGCCTCTGGATGGTAGTATAAAATAGGCATGTTGCTTTCT
The DNA here is from genome assembly GCA_036346375.1 of Guadua angustifolia. NCBI lineage: Eukaryota > Viridiplantae > Streptophyta > Magnoliopsida > Poales > Poaceae > Guadua > Guadua angustifolia. Next base: position 14,222,780 of record CM070515.1, read on the forward strand.
AACGGACTCCTAGAGCTCACCAAAATCCTGTTATGTGCATATGTTATCATATTCTCTGGAGCTTATAGCGTATACAAGTTTTACCATTCTGATGGGTTTGGTTCAAAGATGAAACAGTGAGTCCATGTGCATCATCACATTGTGGAGTGTTAGACCGTCACCTTGCATGCTTGGTTCGATGACGACTCTTGGCTGACTGGATGCCATTGAAATTAGTTTTTGTCGTGTAATATTGCGAACCTTTTTATCAAAGTTGCGACTTCCACGACTTTCAAGACAACAATGATCAAACAGAGATGGATCTTCATAGTCATGCTGATGGGCTACCACTGTACCACCACCAAGTTCGCACGCCCTGCGAATGGCAGCTCTCTGAGTTGCAGAACAGTGTTTTGAGATGATGTGCTACCATTTCATTTCCTCCAAACAAGGTGAGATGTGTATTATGTGAATCCGCTTCTATAACAGGCAACTGACTGTTGCTTGCAGTGATATCGGTAAGGGAATTTGAGATGGAAATCATCATGTGATGGTCAGCCCCATGATGTAAGAATGCAAAGCAGTCAAGATTTGTTCAGAGTGCATATTTCTTTTGTTTTCTCTTCCAATATGACTTTTGAGGTTTGTGCCTTGACACTAGAAGCTTTGTTTTGTTTCTTTGGCAGTCGATTGGTTTTCCCCTCTAAACCTAATGTAAGTTCTTCTGGCAGCCATTTTCTTCCGCTTTCAATTGACATGTGTTGTAAAAATGTTCATTTGGGAGAATCTATAATACTATGGATTCCGCAGCGTGACAGGGATGTTCGTTCTCGTCGTGTTATTGGCCACACCTAGGACCAAAGGGGAATGGGCGGTCTAATTGTATTAGATTTAACATAATCATTGTGTCACTATGCTCCATTGTAAGTTCACACAGTAAAAACCAAACGAGTTCATAACAATCAGGGTGTGACTAGCGCTCGGATGTCTAATGGGAGTATTCTTATTGTACGCTTCTGCCAGCCGTTGGATATTGGTCAAATATATCGATATCAGCCGTTTTCATCCGGTGCAACAAAAATCGAATAAACGAAATAATTAATCCATAAGATTGCAATAAATTCTGCTCTTTGTGCAACAAACATAAAATAAACAGAATGAAAATGTGCTCACCAAAAGCCGGTCATGTTGTCACACGCCATGATGCACGTGCTTACATGAATGTGCCACCTCTCATTGTGCTTGACGCACCCTCAAGGGGCCACACCACCCTCCACAGCAATAACCCCCTTAAGATGAAGCAAATATTATTCGATGGTGCAATAAAATCAATTGGGCAATGCAAAAAAAAAAAAATACACAACAAATTTTTTCAATTAGCACGAAAAAAAGGTAAAACACCTATATTCTTCCTCGTGTACCTTGGTTGCAGCAAATTTCACAACATAAGACAACAATGCTAACCTCATAACAAATCAACAACCCATTATAGCAAAATTATCTTCTGCTATAAGGCTCGAAAAAGACATTGCAACAATCAAAAACACTTTCCGCAACAATTCGAGCAAATGCTTGCGACAAATGCATATGTAGGCGCTCGTCAGTGAAGAGGAGGCTGAAGCAATTATTCTTCACTGGCGCTTGGAGGAGGAGCATGTTGGCCTTGTCGCTAACCAACATCACTGTCCTTATCGTTTATGTCGTGTCATCTGTCTGGATGAGCAACGGTCTATTGGATGAGCAGTGAATGCTAGTGGCGAAGGCTGCTCACCTTGTGCCTGCCCGATAAAGCTGCCTCATCGCCGACCACCCACTCACCGTGGCCACACCACCTCCTCTATCATCGATCTTGCTAGGTTTGGTGAGCTCCAATCGCTCCTCGCAAGGGGGACCTCCACACAAGCTCCAGTGGTGGTGGATGGCCTCATCAAAAAGCGAGTAAGGGCGAGTTTTGACCACTAGATACAGAAGGGAGGGGACACGGGAACAAGCTCCTAGCCACCGACAAGGAGCATGAGTAGCAGTGGTTGGGGTTAAAACTATAGAAGAGCTGAATTACACTACTATAGAATCGACCTTCACAAACGGCCTATTACAAGCGGTTAGTTGCGTACTGCTTGTGCTCTCTGCACCACAAGCGGTTCGTAGGCAATGGACCGAATAGAGTCTCTAGAGCCGGAAAACCTTAGCTCTAGAAGCGGTTCGTGTCCTGAACCCCTTCTAGAGCTCGAAGAAGAACCACCAAACTACTGTGAGGGAGGATAAGGACAAAAGAGTGGGATGAGATTTGTGTGGTGGCACGTGGGACAGAGGCAGTCGGAAAAAATTGATCACTCTGATGTGTATCAATATCTTAACAAGGCGGCCAGAAAAAATTGCTAGCTCCAAGCTATATCAATACCTTAATGATTAAGGAACTCTACATTCATGTAAATTAATACTCTCAACCAAGATATGTCCATATCAATGAACAATACATGCATGATATAAATCAATGTTCTCAACCTAAGATATACTATATAGACATAACAACCTACAATACATGCATGTAAATTAATATTCCCAACCAAGATATAACAACAAACGACATCAACAATAACACACGTAGGCACGCATCCTCCTCGAACAAGAGTCAACTCTGCAGATGGTGCGATGATGCAGTATATGTGTCAATGCATGCAGAGCGTTCTGGATGATTGGATCCCACGTGTATCTCTATATCTCTCGCTGCCAGCGCTAATCAATCGATGATCGATATGATGCATGACGGACGTATCAACGACGTACGGAGGAGGCGATTCAACGCATGGCCTGGCTCTGTTGCGCGTTTGCGCCTGTACTGTACACACTGGACTCTCGCAAAGCCAGACGTGTGATCTCATCGCGGACAAGGGTCGCCACGTCGTGCGCGGGCGCAGCGGCGCCGTAGAATCGGCCAGCTCGGCATACGCGTGCGACACGTACGTACGTGCGTGCGTCCCCCTCTCAGCGTGTGTGTGACTCTCCCCCCACCCCATCGGACGCGTCCAAGGCCGCCTGGCGTCACGGATCCAACGGCCCCCGATCCCCCTCGATTAAAGCATGCATGCATTTTCCAACTTCGGGCATATACGTATACATTGGGGTATACATTGGGTAAATAATCCTTGCTACTCGTCCCTCTGTATATCTACCTGGTATGTACATTGGAATGTCATGTGTACAGTATAAATGAATACAGCCTCCTCCAGGGGCGGTACTGGCATGCCCTAAAATTGTAAAAGTGCTATAAGATCATATCTTCAATGGACTAAATTTGTTGATTGAATTGATTTTAATTTTAATGGTTTGGGAATTTTAAAACCTTACAACTATTTGTATTGTACTTTTAGTAAATTTTAAATATATGTATTGAATTTATAATCTTACAAAATCATTGTACAAGATTATAGAGTTATATCATAAAATGTGTACCCAACGAAAATTTTCAAGTTCCGTCACTGGCCTCTTCTACACATATAAGTCTATAGAAAGCAGATTTCTAAGCGTATGGATCGGAGAGCTACCCACCTCTATGTATATCATATCATTTACTTAATAAAATGAACCGAAAATACGTGAAAATATTTGTGGGTTTACAACTATAAATGATGTGAATACCTACCAAATTTCATTCTTAAATTCATCTTGAGTTAAGAGAAATGGAAAAAATAATCCGTCACATTTATTTTACACACATTATTCACATACACCACTTGACTTTTATTGTTGTAAAAAATACGGCTGAGTTTCGTCATGAAAATTTGCAAGTGTACATAAGATCATCTCCAGTAGAGCCCCTAAACCAACTCCTAAACTTTAAAATAGGGAGTTCTTAAAGATACACCAGGAGATTGAAGACAGGGAAATACATGAGATGCTTCGATCATGATCTTATTGAGCATTTGTGGGCAATTCACAGCGCTTCGTAGTTTGATTCATTGTTCGGAGTTTCTATTTATCTATTTATCATGTTTTGAAAATTTTAAATTTAAATTTTAAATATCATGTTTTTAAATTGTAAATGTTAATATGCTTATGTTTTATGTATTACAAATATTTTTGATTGAATTTTAGTGGTGTCAAATGAAGATTATACATAGCGGATATGTCAAAATAGGAGAAAAAGTAAAATAGGGGCTGAGATTTAGGGGATGTTGCTGAACTTGTGCTCTGAAAATAGGACCCTAAAAAATAGGGAGAGTCCCTAAATCCAAAATAAGAGCCCTGTTTTAGAGGCCATTGCTGGAGATGCTCTAACAAGTACTGCATGTAGTACATTCATGATTTTTTTCACCACTTTTCGGGATAGTGTTGTGTTTAATTTTTGGTAAAGGTGAGCAGCTACCATATGTTCATTTAATTTCAGCATTTCCCTGAGTGTATATATACTTTGTATGCGATTTTTTCTAAGATTAAAAGGGATTTGTAGTTACCCCTCCTTAATATCTCTATTAATATAAATTTACAGTTGGTGGCAGTGGTCCGTTTTTCCTACTCCCCCTTCTGCCATATCTCCAATAATGGCCGGTCATTATAGCTAATTATTCTTTCCTGATTTACAGCCAGCCATATCTCTCTAAATATAGCTGATTATTATAGCAAAATCCCTGATTATTACTGGTAATTAATAGCCAGTCAATCATTATTTCTTTTGTACTCTATATATGCTGTACAATTTTTATAGAATCAATCAAGGGAATTCATTCAAGATCTCCCATGTTGTGCCGCCGGTAATAAACTCGATTTAACCGATCAATAAGTAATGCATCGATGTACATGGCCGTGAGGAGCGGAGGTCGAGTGCATGCGTCGAATAATCGCTGCGGCGACAGCCAGAGCGCAACGCTCACCAGGTGTCGTGACCTCAGCGCCGACCAGTTGGACGTGAACAAAGCATATGACGCTTCGCCGCAGTTGCCCGGCGACACCGGTGGGACGTCGTCGGTGGTGAGAGAGTCATTGACATACCCCTTGGAGATAAACGGGTTGATCCAGTTGAACGTCACGAGAGAGAGGAACGACGCGACGGCACACGGCGTGGTGGGCATCTCGGCGCTGGTGTTTTCTGGTTCACCTTCACGGGCTCCAGCGTCATGGCCGGTGAAGCCATTGATGGCCAGGTACGCCAGAGGCATGGAGACGAGTAAGCCGGTAAAGGCGAGAGAGTCATATGGGAAGAGCAACGAACTGTCAGCGCAGCGAACCATCGCCGAAGCGGAGAAGAGTGCGGCGCCGAGGACAATGGCGATCCAGAAGACGCGAAGGTGCAAAGGCTGGGTGGCGGCGGTGGCCCCTTTCTTCGAGGCGACTGACCACACGTGGCCATGGCGTGCACGACGAAGTAGGCGGCGAGAAAGGCGGACTTTATAGCGCGCCATGGCGTGCTCGGCAAGAGGAAGAACATGAGCGCAAGGAGGACGGCGGACGCCGTGGCGAAGACGATGGATGCCCCGAGCATGACCGCGTAGCGGCCAGTGGTCCGGAATGGCGGTGGCTTCGGCAGTAGCGCCTCGTGCTCTGGGGAAGCCCCAGTGTCGCTCCTGCGAAGGCGGTGGATGACGAGGACGAGCGAGGCGATGAGGAAGACGAGGTCGACGGCGCCGAGGAGGACGCGTTGTGGGTATGGCGAGAGGAAGAGGAACGCGAGCTGGTAATATAAATTGCAAAAAGGGATAAAAATGATTGATTGATTTTTGAGATTGGTAATATATATTGCTACGTACAATATAATTGGTTTTAATTCATACCGGAGAAGAAATCATAAAAACTTTTGTAATCGGGAGAAATAGATGTTTGATCTTATAGCACAATTTTTTTTATTGCTTGACCTTTATGTTTCGTTACCAATTTTATTTTTCATAACAACGCACGGGCATTGATCTATTGTATGTTAATTTTAAACAACTCAGGTCAAACACTCTCCACGTGCATATATATATGTCATCTATCTATAATCCATCTTTTGACGATCAGCATAAATATCCTGT